>OX421278.1:5201905-6471132 GCA_949125355.1 Agriopis leucophaearia | reverse complement strand
TATTATATTGAACCATCCAAATATATCTCTTCAAAGTTCGTTGTCCAATCTCAGCGGTCATTTTCCTACAAGCCATTAATCTAGCACTTGGTGCTTTGCATTAGTCTATTTGGTTTCCTAAGCCTCGGGCTTAGTTAAAATGAATTAATGCGAATGAACCATCAATAACTCCTATTCTCGAAAACCATCGTAATTTTAGGTAATTTATCTCAGTGAAAATTTAAGCCTACGGGAACGGGTGTCTCAAATCTCGAGTGAATCGGTTTCTTCTAGGCAAGCGTGCACAGTCGTAGATCGAATCATCGCTTAACAACAGGCGAGTTGACGGTCAAACACAAGTCTATTTCTGAATAAAAAAATGCTATACTATACCCATTATTATGGATAACTTTTAATATGGGCCCCAACCTGAAATCGCGAACATAATATCAGCTCTCCCATACATTTTGTCGAGTGTGAATGACTGTTTGCTATGGAATACGGCTATTAACATATTTTTTATATGTTTTATGTGATTTTCAATCACATAAAACATATGTTAATAGCACGTGATGAAATAAGTCAAATTGTTTTAATTTCAATCTGTAATAATCGAGAAAACCTTAGAAACCATAATGATCCCTTTAAGCTTTGCGAGAGTTTGTAAAAAGGTTCTACGAGTTTTCACAGGCAAATTAGCTCTGGGATTTGCTTGTTATGCTATTAACATCCACTTATTATGGTCCCAGATATAGCAATATATAGCACTAATGCATAGTAGGCAACTCATTTGATATTATGAACGTTCCAGCAGTGATTTTTATGAGCCCACTGTCTACGCTCAGAGCAAGTTCCAGAACTTGTTGAGCAAGCAATAATTATATGGCCAGCGTCTATAATTCAGAATAAGTAAGTATTCCAAACCACAAATTATTATCAGTTTAGCACATTTTTACCACCTATTTGACAGCCAATACCTGCGTTTACCTATTTTTACCCACGACAGAACGGAGAAGGTATATACCTCAGATCAGAAAACCAGGCAGTTATGGTACACATAATGGTTATGGTAAGGAGACGTGCTAAGAACTACTGATGCGTTCCTATCTTTTTGGAGAGACCGTGGTGATCATCAATCGGTCATCGAGGATATTTTAGATTGGGTTGTGCCTCAGATCAGAAAAAAGGGAAATATGGTAAGGTAACGTAGCGGGTGCGAACGCATCAGGCCTAAATCAGGGTTGATATCTTTGGTCAAATTTATATACCCTAGAGACAACCCTGCCGCCTTTTTTAACCGACTTCCAAAAAGGAGGAGGTTCTCAATTCGACTGTTTTTTTTAAAATCATTGATACCTCAGAACTTTCGACTGGGTAACCGATTTTGATGATTTTTTTTATTTGAAAGATGGTGCTTCCCGTGTGGTCCCACTTAAATTTTGTCAAGTTCTGACATTTTTATGAAGTCGGTTTTTTATATTGATAATTATTGCATGTGACCTGTCAGTTAGTTCATTGATATCGCTGCAAATTTCATAGTGTGCGCTAAAAATTAGTTCTAAGTATGCTGTGCTTATAGAAGTTTAACGCGTGTGTCTATTTATAGCATCGTAGCTGAACCAATTTTTTTATTTTATTTTTGTTTGAAATGTTAATTGATCTATAGTGCTCTTAGATATTATCCAAGAAAATATGTTCAGCTGTTTGAAGATTATCATCTCTTTCATAGATGGTTAAAAAACATTAAATATCTGGGACAATAAATAAATAAATATATCTGGGGCATTATTGCACACATGGTCATCTGACCCCAAAATAAGCAAAGCTTTTAATATGGCTGCCAGAGACTGATATACATACATATATATCTACACTAATATTATAAAGAGGAAAGATTTGTACCTATTTTTGTATGTTTGTATGTTTGTAATGAATAGGCTCCGAAACTACTGAACCGATTTGAAAAATTCTTTCACTGTTGGGAAGCTACACTATCCCCGGGTGACATAGGCTATATTATATTTTGTAGCGAGGCCGAAGGCCGAGCTTACACTCGCGCGAAGCCGGGACGGACGGCTAGTTTTATATATTTTTAAATACATACTTAAATATATATTAACCCCCAGACATAGAACAAACACAAATGTTCATCAAGTGCAGAAAGTAGGTTCACTACCAAGTGAGCCACCGGGGCAGTTGCATTAGTTTATACTTGTCTTAACTCAATTTACAGCTCTAAAACTGTTGCCATCCTTTTTCATACTTTGAAATGAAAAGAGAAGCAGATAATGTTGGTTTTGTCCTTCGAAAAATTATACATAGAAGTCACAATGCGTAGAAAATTATAGTCAATAAACGTCCGCAGTTTCATATATAAACATAGCTTATACAACTTATATCGTAAAAAAACTATTTTACCAAAACCAACCGTATATTTATACATTTACGGCTCATCTCTGTAATGCCTATTCGATTTGCACAACATCTTCAAAACTCGTGAACTCGTTGAGCAAGCGCAAGTGGGAACTTCTCTCCCGAGAGAAAAAGTCAATTTTCCGTTTCTCTCCCATTGGTCAGACTTCGTCTGGTTCGTCATTGGTGATTGGTGGTTCGTCAGCCAAGTTGACGTGTCTGTTACGGCTCTTACAGTTTGTTACGGCTTGTGCAACTATCGTGTGTCTGTTGATCCAATCTGGCTGCGTATTGAGTCCAGCCAGATTGAGTATTGCCGCGATTAGCGCGTCATTGTGGCATGTTGTACTATAACTAAGTTTTGCTAATGTCGCAAATATTTACTTAATTCTGTCGCTGCCAGTATCTCAATGAAGTCAAGGCTGCCTGGTTACTTAGAAGTTTGCCTTGTTATTTATTGGCGAAATGCGAATGTATCTTACTTTGTTTGTGACTCACATATTTTTGCTCTGTTAGTACCTCAGATAAGTCAAACAAGCGAAATAACGTCTTTTTTTGCTGTTCTTTTATTTTCCCACACACAAACAAAAATGCTACGTATTTTCCATAAACAAGAGCAAGTTACATTAAAATATTTCATCTAGAAAAAAAATATCATAGTAGGTTGCTGTCGCTATCAAGGAGACGTATATAACGCGGGTTTTTGTTTGTTAACTCAGAACTTTTGACTGGTTGAACCGATTTTGATGATTCTCTTTTTATTTGAAAGCTGGTGCTTCCCATTTGGTCCCATTTCAATTTGGTCAAGTTCTGATGAAGTCGGTTTTTTATATTGATATTTATATTGACCTTCTTTAACTCGGCTACAAAAGTTTACCTATATGAAAGTCTACGCGTACGAAGTCGCAAGAAACAACTAGATAAGTATATATGGTGATGCGCAGGCGTTTATCGCCTACAATCAGGAGAGCTTCTTGCTTGAAATAAATCATCATCATCATCAGCCGTAAGACGACCACTGCTGAACATAGGCCTCCCCCTTTAACCTCCACACTGAACGACAACCTGCCATCTGCATCCACTAGATGGTTTTTTAAAAATACTCGTCCTAAATTTTAAGAAACATATGCTTAACTTAACTGACTACATTTTTACTAATTCATGTTCAATTATGGCCCGAAATTAGTGTAAAATAAATAACTGACTGGACTGACTATAAATAGTTTTATTTTGCAAATGCGTTTGACCACCACGCAATTAATGTTAAGTGTAAATATTTAAACTTGATTAGAATCTGACCATGAATTTACACTTGACATTAATTGCGTACTTTGCACATATCTAAGAATGTCATAGAACTCATTAAAATCGTCATACTATCATACTAATATAATAAGTACGAAAGAGTGTCCGATTGTATTTGTGTGTCCGTGTTTTGTTCATTAGTTTATTTACTTTGGTTGACCAGCTTTTTGTTTTTTTAAATATACGGTTTTTTTTCATGCACGCCTACATACCATTTGTTCCAACCTGGTGGATGACTGGTAGAAAATGTTTAACATTAAGTCCTCCATTTGTGCATTGTACTTAATTTGCAAGTGTGCAATAAAGTATTAAATAAATAAATTGTCCCTCTCTCAGGCAGCTATAGAGCAATATACGAGTACATATCTGTATATTTGGAGTTCGTTTGAGTGCCGCATGGAAAACTTTTTATCTCAGAAGTATATACTGTTCCCAGAGTATCGTCCACGTGAAGCCACGGGGCACAGCTAATCATGATATTAATAACCTAACATAAATACCAGCTTTATTCAGAATCTTTGCCTGTCAGTCAAAGAGGCCTCTATATTTGAAATGTCAGGTCTTATTTTCGAGCATGACATTTCTCGTTGAAAAATGAACTGACAAAAAAAAACAAGTAACTACCATACTGTAAACTGAAAAAAAACAATAAAAGTGTCATCATACTATTAATATTATAAATTCGAAAGTATGTTTGTTTCTTCCTCTGTCACGAGCAACAGAGCAACATGTGTTTTTTGCATTTTGAGGGCCAGACCGGTTGACATTGGTAACTTTTTATCCCGAAAAATGTGTGATTCCGTAGACAATGTCTACACAACTATTATACAAGGTTACGCATACCCTGTACTGAGCCGAAAGGAGGTCATTGTACTCATTATTATAAACAACCTTTACGATGGGACCAACATGAAATCGAAAAAAAATTACTGCTGCTCCATAGTAAACGGTAATTGATACTCTACATAATGTATGAAACAGCAGTTTTTTTTTCGATTTCAGGGTTGGTCCCATTGTAAAAAAATGTCTACAATGATGATTACAATGAAAATAAATTTTAAACTTTCGCGATTAGAACAAATGTTTATGATTACAATCACTCCTTGAATATGTCTGTCGTCTAGACCAGTGATTTTCAAACTGTGGGTCGCGACTCCCTGGGGTTCGCCATGCTTCTATAAGGGGGTCGCGGGGGTCGCGAAATCCCGGAAGAAGAAAAAAACAAGAAAGTTAAATAAATATTTTTACTAAGAAAAATGAATAGATGAGTATAAACATGAAAAATGTTGTACGTATTTCATATTTGTAATATAATAAAATACAGATTATAAACTGTGGAAGGTAGGGGGTCCCGAATTTTTTTTTATACTAAGGGGTTCGCGTCATGAATAAATTTGAAAAACACTGGTCTAGACATACCTTTTTTTTCGTGATTTCAGGGTTGGTCCCATAGTATATGGTGAACGGTAACGGTAGTTCTGGTGGAGGTGATGAGTAATGGTGATAAGTACAGTAACCTACTTTCGGCTTAGTACAGGGCATATGCGTAACCCTGTATTATAATAATTATGCTGTTATACCAGGTGTATGTCTAGACGATGAACATATTCAAGAAGTCATTGTACTCATAATTATAAACATGTTTTACTATGGGACCAACCCTGAAATTACGTAACAAAGTCAATTGACCCACAGAAAATTTTTGTTATCACTCAACGAAATGTATGGAACAGCATTTTTTTGCGATTTCAGGGTTGGTCCCGTAGTTAAAGTTATAATGATGAGTATAATTATATCTTCAAATATCTCCGTCGTCTAAAATAATGTCCCGTACACTGTATTACATAATCTGACAAAAGTCGGGTTCAATCTCTGAGGGTTCCGTACGGTACCACACACATAATTGTGCATCGTATCTTTAGTTGTATGTAATATATACCCATACTTTATTAACCATCACGTTTTACAATGTAACAAAATTATTTAACTTTTAGTTATTAAATGACTGTTAGAGGTGTATGTAGCCTAAGTAGTCAATATATTTGTCTGTTATCTACATAAGACCGTGTCTGTATTATTAGAATTTAATTAATTATGATAAATAAAGATCTTTATAAAATCAAAAAACACACAAACTGTTAATTAAAGTACAAAAAGACACCTCGTCCCGGTCACCCATCAAAGTACCAAGTACCGACCGCGCCCGACGTTGCTTAACTTTGGTGATTAGAAATTGGTCATAGACTTGCACTTGACCCGTATTTGTTATTTGTTGTTTTACTTTAATATGTGTACCATAATCATGCCAAGTTTGACGCTTATACGTATTACCGCTTTTACACTAGAGCAAATACAAAAATACGTTTCTTGGGTTACTCTTTAGTTTGACGTTATTATAATTTTTTAGTTAATCCGCCGTAACGCCCGTACCATTACACATTCGGTGAAAATTTCAACTGGCTGGCATATTACGGTTCGAAAGATACATTCTTCAAAAGGTAGGACAGACGGACAGACAGTCAACATACAGACAGACAGTAGGTTTAGTAATAGGGTCTCGTTTACACCCTTTGGGTACGGAACCCTAAAAAAGTAACCTGATCAAGATAATTATTATGGGCCTTACTTAAAAACGTTACTCAAGTTGATCTATGCTTTAAAATGATCTCTCAACTTCTTGCTGACGGCAAACGTCACACGCGAAAACAAGACGGAGCATATTTAAGCGTATGTCAACATGAGTAACGTTTTTAAGTAAGGTCCTATGTGGTGTTCATCAAGATACAATACCTATAGAGTCACAATCGTGCCAAAGAAATGTCCGAATCAAAACTCGGCGCAAGCTACGAATTGCGCAGACTTTTTGGTTACTTGTAATACCCGAACAGGTATCTCAATGGTAGTGTTATAAAAAGTTGCCTAATAGTTACTAACACACGGAACCGGCTTGGCAGCATAGATTTACCAACACATAGATGTTGGGCCAAGCACGAAATTCACAAAAAGCTGTAACCTTAAGAACCCATTAATATTTTCGCAAACTTAAATATGACATTGAAAAGCCACTGAATGAGACACGTTTTCGATTTTTCTTTCCTAAAAAAAGTCATTAACTTTTCGAAATAATACCTACTATTTTATGTGCAGGATATGCCAGTTGAAGAAAATATTTTTTTTAATTTTTCTTTACCTTTCATGGAACGGGTGTACTTAACCGAAAAGGGTTCATAATAACCATCATTATGCACAACTTTTACTATGAAATCCTGAAATCGTGAAAAAAACAACAGCTCTATCATTATGCATTGAAAAAAAACCTGACTGTCTAGCTGAATCTTACTTTTCAAAACCGATTCCTTCCAAAACAAGTCCTTCTTCCTTTCCTCCTTAAACTGAGGAAAGAAAAGGTCATATTTTGGAAGTAATCTGTTATGGAAGGCAAGACTCGGCAGAAAAGTAGGTTTTTTTCAGTATATTTTTATAAATCAAAACCAACACTCGACAAAATGTATGAAACAGCTGATATTTTTTCAGGATTTCATTAAAAGTAAAATGTTTTTAATGATGACTGCAACGGACCCCTTTTGACTTCATTCACCCTCTCTGCTTAACCTTGTAAGCACGCCCTTGAAGGAAAAGACTCTACCGCCATCATCCTCTATCATTTTTGATGTATTTTTGAAATATCAACATACTATCGTCATAGCAATACGTAACGTATAGCTTGAAACAATTTGTAGTCTAAACGGTTTTAATCTATACTAGGTTCAGATATTTCTGAGCGCTGAACCAAAATTAGTAGTTTAAATATATTTGATTTGCAGCATCAAAACAGTCTTATACTTCTAACTTTATCGGGAGTTATTAGAGGAAGCCGTCTTACCTGACCATAATTTGAAAGTTTGTCTTACAAAATAAACAGTTCATTACTAAATCCCTTCCTCCATTAAGCTAAATACTTTACTTAACGATTCGAATTCAGTAAGCCGTAGGGAATACAAAGTTTTATCTTTTATTCCAAGTGCGCACCACGTACTTATTTGAAGGTCAGCAAATATATACCTACTTAGTAAAATTGCATTACTAAAACCTTGAACTTAGTAAAGGTCACAATCTACCTGAAATAATGAGTTTCCCAGTATTTGAACGGCTGTAGTTTGACTCATAACATATTGCTATGAGCTAGATTCAATCTAAGATGTTATAAAATACAAGCAACTCACACCGAACTACAATACTTTATCTTCACAACCCCTTAACTGAATTTGCTCATATTTAAACTTAAAAAATGTGATTGCATAAACTACTTCCTTAATAAATTTCATAACGATCAGATCGCTACGAAAGTTATTGTCAAACAAATTTACAAACTTTCAAACATACATACAAATACAAAAAATAAACAAAAGATAACTAATGCAATAAAGTAATTTCTGGAGGGTTTCAAATAAGGCTAAGCTTGTAATCTTGAGGTCAGTAGAAAATCTTATAAACGGAAAGATCTCGCGCGCTTACACTATAATAAAATATATATTATAAACAAGATATGAAGAAAAAAAAAGTAAAAACAAATTATCAACAATAAACGAAATAAAATTAAAGAAAAAAAAGTGTTCTGTATCTGAAGCTACATAGTAGATACATGCAAACATTGAGCTGCCCTATCGACTCTAAAACCGTTTTACTCGGTAAATGGTGATTAAGTTTAAAGTCAACTGAACTTAGTACGTAATCATGACAAAAAACAAATAACAACTTACCATAAAGAGGTCCAACCATCAGCAGGTATAGAGCGAGAACACAAAAAATCTGAGTTCTTCCACTGAATTCTCTACGTTTAAACGCAACCTTCACTGTATTAGCGACAAGTTGTAGCACTTCCCTCAATATTTTCAGGTATTTACTCCCTTCATCACATCTCTCATTTTTCATTTCATCACTTGGCAAAACATCCTCGAGCTTGATCAGTCCATACAAAAAAGAAACCGTGTACAGTATAAGTAACAAACTGAACACTCCATAGTATCCCAGAGCTCTTAGTAAAATGCCGCTGAGAGCTGTCCCCGTGGGTGTTCCAAGTGTAACGCATATGGTGACTAATCCAAGACGAAAAGTCCTGTTCTCCACCGAGGTACGGTCTGCCATGAAACTGAACATACCCATAAATATAATCACGTAACTACCGGTCAGTGCTGCCGGCAGCGCTTCGATCAGCGCCGTCCCTCTCAGAGGCAGCTCTCTAAAGTAATAAGTCGCCAGAAGTAGCCCAATATTTGCAATTATCTCACCAATAAAAGGAAAGAGTATGCATATTTTCCTCTTCTTGTATTTATCGCTCCACGCTCCGACAAATATAACCATTACAGCTGGAATGGCCGTCTGCAGAGGAAACTTCCAAGCCACGACTTTTGCTACCAACGAGTGAATCTGAATAAGTTCTTCTTCGAGACCGGATGTATTGCGATCTCTGATGTGATCACAAACGTAATCGCTGAAGTTAAAGTTCACTCTGCATGCCTTTTCTAAGTGCATATTCTGGACGGCTAGAGACGAGATGGCGGTACAGAGCATGTAAATAAACAGACATGGCTCTACCGTGGTCTCTCGTAGAATGTTTTTTATCGACTTCAAGGCGCTCTTCGATTTTTCTCTCCAAGTTTTTCTTCTCGAGTCCTGTGTAAGATGAATATGCGAGTCCGTCAACTCGTTGACTTTGCTGAAGCTATCGATGGTCCCGATCATGTTTATTGTAAAAGTGAGAGTCAGTAAAAGTCTTCGTTATTTAACTCCACACACGACACTGCGACGCCGGCACTCGTTGGTGACTATACGCTTAATCCGTGTCTTTCGACTGTCGTTTCCAAAAACCTGAGCAGTAAATGTCAGGTTGTAAAATCGAGCGCGATATGAGTGCGTCGGCGCATACGAGGTGCTTACATCTCGGCTCCTACGATAACACAGGCCGACGACACAAGATTTAATAAATATGTAGTTCATTTATCTACCTAAGTTACGCATCAACCGGCATTGTGCGCAGATACCTACCACTGACTGACTTGACGAGTGCCGCTCGTCCTTTAAACGGCAATTAATAACTAACAACATTTAGCATCACAACAGAACTGTTCAAATACTTTCAGAAAATGGTTTTTGTGCCGTGTTGTTGTACTTTTGGACTTACTTTACGAAGCGGGCATTAACGTGTTGGTAAATAAAAAGCGGCCCGTATCAATCATAGCTTAAAACTGGTGTAAGATTGATACAACCGAATCAATCGTCTAAAACTTAAGTTTGGTGCTCTAATGAACGTACGATGAGGTCGTCAACCTTTTTTATGTTGACCGTTTCGTGAACAGGGTCGAGTTTGCTTGTTAAATTGAATAGATCGGTTGTTTACATAGATCATTTGAAGCTACCAGTAACACAGAAGAAATAACGCCAGAACTAAAATGTGTCCCTAAGTGGATATCTTAATAAAGAGGTAGGCACACTTTCTCTTGTGACGTCAGTATTACTAAATATGTTCGGTGGTAGCGAAAACTTGTGTGAATCGTGCATGTTAATGGCTCCTCACATTTTTTCTGAGTGTTATTTTTTGACAGATTCGCTTATGTAATTAGATGGAGCAGTTACGTCATAACTCGGTGAGATTCGATGTAACCTTTATTTTTAGGTCATTGTTAAGATTTTAAAGAAGAGAGCTCGTGTCTGTTGGTTAACTTAGCAACAGGCAAGTTGGTGGTCAAATACAAGTTACAACCTTAATCGGCAATTAAATAATTTTCACTCCACTATTACCTGCCAAAACATAAAACGTATTCTTTTTTTTTTGTTTTATTTTGTAATTCTATCACTTTCACATACCTAGTTAAGGACTGCCGTTAATTTGGATAATAAAAAAAAAAAAGCGAATAAAATATCTTCAGATTTTACTTTTAGCTAAAGCGAAGTTTTCACCCCGCCCGCTCCGACCCGGGTATGTCTTAAAACTGCGATCAGAACCACCTGAGGATGGGCAGCAGCGTCCTAATAGTACACGGTGAACGTACTGCGATTCCCAAGCCGCCTGCCAAGCGTGGGGATTATGGCAACACCCCTCTCTATGAGGGAGGCCTTGTCCAACAGTGGACGTTAATTGGCTGATGATGTGAGGTTTTCACACTTTAAAGCAACCCTTGTTAATAAGGCTTAATATATTGTACTATAGCCGCATTAAGTAGAGCAAAACCATGGCTTACACATAGTCGTGCGTTTCGGTACTTATGTTTTAGAGGTTTTTCTCATATTTATCGAAAAGAAGGTATAGCTGTACCTACGTAATGTAAAAGGTACCTCTATGGTACCATTATAATGAAATCTATTTATTAAGCTACTAACTGCGCCCCGCGGTTTCACCCGTGTGGTGATGAAAATTGGTGATCATGATGATAATGAAAAGTAGCCTATGTGTTATTCCAGGATATAAGTTTCCTCCATACTAAATTTCATCCAAATCCGTTCAGCCGTTTCAGCGTGAAGGAGCAACAAACATACACACACACTCACACACAAACTTTCGCCTTTATAATATTAGTGTGATAGTAGAAATACATAATTTAGTATAAATAGGTATTTGAATGAATCTAATAAAACAGTGAGAAAAGCGCACTTTTCTCCCTGTATTTAACTTTTTTTTTCTATCGAGCGAAATTTCCTTACAAACGCAAGGTTCGCTTTACGGTTTCCTTTGGTCTTAACGGTTTCCTATATAAAACATACAATTTAGATATGACACCACTTTTATAATTTAAGCTAACCATGCCAGTAGAAAAACTAAACTAGAATGACCAAAATTGGAAAAAGAGGGCCTTAACGGTACGGTACAAGTCACGCATATGGTATGGTTCCGTAGCCATGGCCATCATAATGTATAATCACATTCAAATTTCGGAAATTGGTGGTTACCTATAGAAAAAATCGAACGAACCAACCTCGGTGCGGACTTTCAAATTCCAGAGTTGTGTTATCCCGACATAACATTATACTTTTTAAGGTTTAAGCAAAAAGAAAACTACTTGGGAAATATTCTTTCTTCAGATCGTTGTAAGAAAAGATCAAAGAGCTTTGACCTAGAACGTTTTGAATTTATTACAGTTTCATCGCCATATAGGTAGGTACGAGTACAGCGCTGTGTGCGTATATTGCATCGCTTTGGAGTTATAAGTCGAACAAATAAAGTATGTTCAAACAAATTTGGAGTAAAACAATTTAAGGTAATAATAATAGCATATCAAGTTACAAGTTTTATGATAGTTTAGAATTTCAGGGGTGGAGAACCTCGGAGGAAGAGGGGGTTTACCACTTTGGCGGGTCATATTTCGCAAAGGATACACTTAAGAAAAAAGCTACCTATGAAACTCTATATTAATTATAAATGACCTATTCAACAATACCCCACTCCAGAGGGTGAAGCGAATAAAAAAAACTATTTTCACAAATTTAGTACACCACCTCTTAAATACAAAAATACAGTTTATTATTTTAAAATTGAGATCTATACCAAAACGGTAATTGTACAAAGATTCGAGCATTAACCTTAATAATTATAGAAGAAGGGTGCTAAAGAATTAGGACGGACAGACGAACGGACAAACGAACGCAGATAACGAACTTATAAGGGCTCCTTAAAGAACTACGGAACCCTAAAAAGTATACTTTTCAAGTTATAAGCGAGTCGGGAAATTAGGGTATTTGTTTTTATGTTATTATTTTATACAATCACATTGATTGCAAAAGTTTGTGACTGAGGGTCACACTGGAGTGAGTTGACGTTGTCGTTTTTAGGGTTCCGTACCCAAAGGGTAAAACGGGACCCTATTACTAAGGCTCCGCTGTCCGTCCATCTGTCCGTCCGTCTGTCACCAGGCTGTATCTCATGAACCGTGACAGTTAGACAGTTGAAATTTTCACAGATGATGTATTTCCGTTGCCGCTATAACACAAATTCTAAAAAATATAATAAAATAAATATTTAAGGGGGCTACCATACAACAAACGTGATTTTTTTGCTCGTTTATGTTCGATATTGATAACGGCAACAGGTAGACGCTTGAAATATTCACAGAATATTAAGTTATACATTGACTTTAAAAATAAATAATTAAATTAAAATAAAATTAATATTTAAAGGGGGCTCCCATACAAAAAAAATAACTCTTTTTGCCGTTTTTATAGATAATGGCACGGAGCTCTTCGAGCGCGAGTTCGACTCGCACTTGGCCGGTTGTTATTATTTTTATAGATACGAGTAGGCTTGCCTTTGATTGCACTCGCCCGTTGTTAAGCGACGATGCGGTCTACGAAGGCGCACGCTTGCCTAGAAGAAATCGATTCACTCGTGATTTTAAGACATCCAGATTCTAACTATCGGGGAACATTTATCATACACCATTCAGCCGGCGAATTCTTCAGACTAGCAGTTTGCAAATTAAAGTGGAATCAAAGCGCTTCGTACGGCGTTATTGGAGACTGATTCATTCCATCTACGATTTCTAAAAAAAAGGTTGAAAATTTCCTGTTCCATAGGTACACTGTGTATGACCTTTTTTATCGAGTAGGCAATTCTACTGTGCCCACCAAGTTATCCCACTGGTGGGAAGATTTTTTTAAAATTCCACCGTGTCTTATTAATTTATTTTGGTGGGTCGATTTACACTTCTAAAAACTTTTGACTGACTCTCCCACTAGGGCTGGCAATCATGTATTTCGTAAGGACGTAGAGATTTTAAATAAAATTTACTGGTACTTTTTTGGTTGTGTTTTTATCAAAGAGCTAAATAATTTTAGCTTTTTAAGGATTTTTAATCTTGTCGTGAACGTTTGTAACGTTGAGTTCTATAAGCTCCTTTCGGATTATCATAGCCTTTCCGAATAATACCGTACACTAAAGTTCTTTTTGTATCTATGTTTTAATAACCTACTATTATCAGTTTACCGATAAACATATTCTTTTGTCTTATTATAATAAAATAGGGATCATTCAAACAGTCATTCCCACTTTCATGCGATTGTTTTATTATTTTTAATCTTTACTGGCTTATCTTTACCTACAGTAATAAAATTAAGTAGGGATTTCTAGAGATAATATATATTTGTAAATATTTATAGTAAATAATATACTACATCATCATCATAAGCCCTGAATGACCCACTGCTGGGTTTATGTTTATTTACCCATGCACCTATGTTTATGCGAATCTCCCCGGTCTCTTGCTAGTCACATCCACTCGTTCCTGACAGTACTTGTGATGACGTCCACCTCATCCTCAGTCGGCCTGGGTTCCACCAACCTAGGCTCTGCCACCACGCGGTTATTGCTGTACACCACATCCCAACCGTCTGGCCGTGAGTCCTGCCCAGTTCCACTTAAGTTTCGTCACCATTTTGACGACGTCTGCAGTCTTGGTGCGACTATTATCTACTACTAAGTTAGTTCATTTAAACCAGCCCTTTATATCAGTTTTTTTTTGACACGGCTGATCGGATAATACATACAAAGTTTTTTTTATGCCTTAGGTGGCATACAAGGTATCGGGCCGCCTGATGGTAAGCGATCACCGTCGCCTATAGATACCTGTATCACCAGGGGCATCACAGGTACCTTGCCGACCTTAGACTCTATTAACAGCCCTTTTAAAGAACCTCATGTTATAGTTACTCGGAAATGCCGCAGGAAGATCGCGTAAAACGCACAGTGTGCGGTTTCCACAGATCTATGATATTGTGGATGAGTTTTCAGGCTGTGACGGCTAGTGCAATATAAATAATCAATATAAAATCACGATGCTGACATCAGATCGAACAGTTCTTCAGAACATTCCCCGTTGTAAATGCGATAAAAGATACAAAGAGACCCAAACGTATCTGCGCATGCTGAGCGGTTCTAGGCGTTCAGTTAGCTAAGAAATCGTCGACGATGCTGACGTTGGTAATGCTTCAACTGGCTCGAGCTGATAGGTACTTGGGTGTTTCGTTCCAAAGAAGGGAGCAGTACTCCATGTGAGGTCGGACTTGTACTTTGTAAAGCAAAAGTCTTTTTCTCGGCGTGAAGTACCGCTTCGCATTGTTGAGCACACCAAGTTACTTAGAGGCGCCTACAAGCGACAATGCGAAGCGGTACTTCACGTCGAGAAAAAGACTTTTGCTTTACAAAGTACAAGTCCTTAAGAAGCTTGGCTTTACTCGTAATGTGACTGTGAAATTGTACATTCACAGAAATGTGGACTCCTAGGATTCCAATGCTCTCCAACTTTGCTGGAGGAGTTACAAACACGCTAACTAGAAAACCCTCATTCTGGCTTTGCTATACGTATAAGTCGGAAATAAGTCGAGCAGACTTGTCTTAGTGAGTAGAAATGCCAGGACGCCGAACCGCGATAGCATGAAAAAAATTAAATCATTAAACAATAATAAAATTCCTTTTAATATAGCCGATATTTCATTTGAGTCTTAGATCTTACAAACATGGGAGATACGCTTTAATACAATTATCGTTCGTGTTCAAATATCACCGTATTTCCCCACTTTTTTCCGTAGATATACCACTAATGCAAAAACTGAACAAGTACAGCACACTTATTAATTTTTCACACACATTATGAAACTTGCAGCGAGACCCACTAATATTCTACATGCCAAAAAGAGCGGCACGCTCGTTTGCGGCGAGTTCGAAAAAAGACATCAATCCTGATATTTTAGGCCTGATGCGTTCGCACCCGCCACTCTACCATATACCGTGTAATTCTTTTTTATCTGATCTCAGAACTGACATCTAAGATAATACGCATAATACTTATTATTCCAATGCCTATATGCAAATTACCAACACATTGATACGTTGAATTTTGTCTGAAAGCACCTGTTTACAAAGACACCATAAACGTAAGTACAGTACTAGATCTGTATATTGTCATTAAGATAATGTTAGGCGTTTTCAAAAAAGGCAGAAAATTAGTCTCGAATTCCAGAGAGGTTTTCGCAGCCAGCAATTTGGTTAGGTTAGGTCATCGTTGCTTAGAGATAGTATTAATGACCTCTATTTAGTTATTTTTCTCAGTTAGTTTCGTTTATATAATTTTTGTAAATACTAAAATAAAGTTTCCAATTACATGAAATAGCAAAGAGTGTGCATTTTACCAAACATTCCACACAGAAAGACTGCACAAATTTTACATAAACAAAAACCTGTAGGTACATAAAAACCTTGAAATCATACAATTATCTAGAACAAAATTGTATTTATTTATTTAAATCAAGGACGATCGAAGGCATTGACAATAGTATAATATCTAATAACAAAATCACACTAAAAATACGTACCATAAATGCAATGTTTATGTATGTTTAAGTAACTCCGTAAAGGCTGACAGGTTTTGAATTTTTGGTATGGAGATCATTAACACATACCTAGCTAGGCTACTTTTTACTCCGAAAATAAATCATGGTTCCTATAGAATATCCAGTGAAACCGCTGGGCACTGCTTATTTAAAATAAACTTTAGTTTATTTTAATGTAATTATGTAGTTTTAAATAACACGAAAGAAACACATTTCAGCCTATATCTTTGAAAAGAAATGAGGCATATCAACCCAGCTCTGGGGCCTTACCCCTAGCTCGAAAAGTTGACCCGCATAGTTGTTATTTGTCTACACGGTACTATCAACTACGATAAGCGGTAGTTGTTTGATAGCCGCCAAGCTTAGATATTTTCACGCAGACACGTATAGTAAAACGGATTTTCGTTCATTCAAGTTAGACGCTTTTAAACGATGCAGCTTAAATGAGTTGGTTTATTTTAGGTACCTATCAGGTACCTACTAAAAGTTGGCTCGCAAAAGTGAAGCTAGGGGTAAGGCCCCTGGTTACCTTTGTGATCCTCCAATAACATTGGTTGCCGTAAGCCCCTTCTAACACAGATGGCACAAGAACTTATTACAAAAAATATAATACAAAGACGGTACGTTGTACAGTCTATTAATTAACTTAATCACAGGGCAAAACAAATTAAGTTGTTCGTACACAAGGCGACCAAAATAGCAAATATTTATTTTGTTGTCCGGCAGTAGTCGCCGCGGGCCGCAGTTTACAGTGCACTCGAGATGAGCTTCGTAGAGTTTGCTTAAATTAACTTGTACCTCAGACGCATGCTGCTTTTGTATTACATTTCTCTTGATAACTGACTGTACTTAATAAAAAAATGGGTACTTAAAAAAGACAAGACCAATAAATTTGAGCAAACTCTACATTAATCTACAAAAGATTGACGAGACGAGGAAAACGCCGTGCTGCTGCTCGAGTTGTTTGCCGGTTGTTTGCGTCGCTTCGTGTACGAACTCTCTTCTAATAGTTAAGTTACAGGGAAGTGACGTCATTGTCGTAAGCGTGCATTTGTTTTTCAGCTGGGTTCTGAACAATATCCTTCTCTTGTTTCTTCTGAAAAATGTAGAGTACTCTGCAAAGAAACAAATATGTTGGTTAGATTTTGTCAGTCTCTAAAGGACCAAATTACCTATAACTATATAATTGTTTGCCCTGAACTAAGACATCACGCACGACCCCTATTTATATTCGTAAACACACACTGTGCGTGACGTAAACCATGCATGTTGGTGGTCATTAAATAAAATAAATAATTAATAAATAACACTCGACTTATTTTACTTATATATAAACTACTAGCCTACCAAAATCATGAAGATCGATAAGCAAATTATCCTTCAACAAATACCTATACCTACCAATATACAAACATATTCGATCAATCGACGAGGAATAACCTTATGGATGCCAACATTTTTATCTACATTTTCAACATAAACCACAATATTTTCCTATTTTGCCCACTGCCAGAACTATGTCCAGCAGTGTCCAAAATATATAAATCTTCGTCTTTGTATGTATATGACACGGGAATTACTCACTTATGATTAAGCCAGTTACTCCGACTATAGTTTCAACCTCATTCAGCGGTAATTATCAAGGTGAATGCGCGCGCGCGGCTGCGTCTCGCTTTGCACAAACTATAGTGGGAGTAACCGGCCTAATCTTACGTGAGTGATTCCCGTCTCATATAAATAAAAAGTGTGACAATCACGTCAGTTTCCATCATTAAATCTTCATCTTTTTGCTTCCAGCCCCTGCCAGCTGCCTCGCTTCTATCGAGTCTCATAGTTTTCTAATACGCTACGTCTGTTGGTTCATGATTTTTACTCTAGAATACGTTTATCCCAATAGTTATCGGTATTGCGACAGATATGACCAGCCACTGTCACCTTACCTTTGCTATACGCTGATCTTATGACGGTCACACACTAAAGATTTATCTTATAGCTTTCTAGATTAATAGATTTTAATAAAATATGTATAAGTTTGTAGAACTGGGTACAGCTAACACATGTGTTAGCTGTTAAAACTGTAGAGCTGTAAGACGAATATGTAATCCAGTCCAAAAAGCTAGTGTAGTTTCAATTTACAACTACATTTCTTTGGTTTGAGACGACGTATGCTACGCTAAGCACGACGTAGTAGTGTTCAGAAAAACCTTCTGATATTAAAATGTATGTGTTATGTAGGTAGGTACGTATATGTCTAATTTGTCTAAGTAATATTAAAATTACTAGTAGGTAACTACGGTTTATTTTTCTTGCAATAGATACCTCTGTTGCCAGTGATGACATATGGTACTGAGACGTGGTCCTTAACTGTTGGCCTTTTGGAAAAACTCAGAGTCACACAACGGGCAATGGAGAGAGCTATGCTCGGAGTTTCTTTGCGCGATAAAATCCGAAACGTAGATATTCGCCAAAGAACCAGAGTCACCGACATAGCTATTAAAATCTGCAAGTTGAAGTGGCAATGGACAGGCCACATCGCTCGAAGAACTGTTAACCGATGGGGAAGAAAGGTTCTTGAGTGGAGACCGCGAACCGGAAGACGCAGCGTAGGTAGGCCTCCCACTAGATGGACCGACGACATTGTGAGAGTCGCGGGCATCCAGTGGTTGCAGATGGCAGGATGTCGTTCAGTATGGAGGTTAAAGGGGGAGGCCTATGTTCAGCAGTGGACGTCTTCTGGATGATGATGATGTGATACCTCTGATGATTTATTTTGAATAATTCTATTCTACAACGTTTTTAACGATCTATTTTTTCCAAAAAATCAAATTATAAATAAAAGATTCATTAAAAAATATGTCGCCAAAAACACACTTGCCTGCGACGACGCCTGTTTATGATGTCAAGATTTTAACGATTCCATGTCAACAATACTGAATATTCTGGAAACTTTCAAACAAAATGTTGGTTTTCATAATCGTAATGTAATTTGATCTGGTTGCTTTTCGTTCTTAATATTTTTATTTTGTCAATGTACTATAAGTAGGTATATCACGGTCTCGGTAAAGAATAAAAATGAATGTAGAACATTTCTTACCTATTTTATTTATTTAAAATCAAAGAATTTACGGTTCTTTGTTACTGTCATCTGGTCTATGTTCTTCGCCATTGCGAACACTATTAAAACACCACCAAAAAATAACAACATTGCTTACTGACCGTAAATGCCGACATGTTCTTAACTCGTTAAAATTTCAATAAAAAAACGTCCTAGACCTTTTGCGGTGCCCATTCAATATACGTGCTGTGGTATTTGTTCGGGTAATTTGACTTGTGCATATTTCCTTTTTATAACATTGTGAGTCAAGACCAAGCTTGGTTGAGATATAATTAAAATCATATCGAATTCTGAGTTACTGAAGCTTGTTTTATTCTTCCAAAATAGAATTTTAGTTTTTTTAAACATTTGAAATGAAACACCTTCCATATTGAAATAGGCTACAGGTAGCCTATTTCATGACACGACATGACATGACAAATTAATTAAAAAAAAAAAACATTAATTTATTGTTGTTTTAATTGAAAACTACTATTAAGGAAAAATATCCAAAATCTATTTTCATAAAATAGCTGATAACCGAAACTATTTAATAAGGCCTGACTATAAACGTAAATTGATCCTTCCAACATCTAAATTAGTAATGCATAGCATAAGCTCTAGCCCAAATCCAATGTGCAAAATATATAATAAACTAGCAGTGCAGATATAAGACATAGAAAATGAGAATAAATTTTCCAGAACCCTAAAAAGCATACTCGCAAAATGTTACTATAGCTTAGACGAGTACCTATGGTGAGGAAGAAAAGCCACTGACCTGTGAGGATCCGAAGGTGGCACTCGGGGTGTGCGGTTACGCTCGCTTTACAGTTTTTCTTTTGTAATTGATGCAGAAGATGGGGTGGCGTTAGACGCGCTCGCGCACCTCGTATGGTCCGAGGTTGCGCACTCGTGAGGTGGAGACGTATATCACGCACGACGGTTTATCTCCAACTGCTCGAGGTCGGGTCCCGAAGGTTCCCGAAGGTCGGAGTACCAACACAACGAAAACGCACGGCTCGTAGCCATTCTACCATCACCATAATACTTGGAAACTAATGTTACTCTATGCGTGGTCACGTGATAGTAGATGTTCATTACGCGCGAATCTCAAAATTTGAAATGAAATATAGAAAAGTGGTTCTGTACGAACCATACCGCTCACCTTGAAAGAACGTAATTTCTTTCAACGTAATTACTCATACTCATCTATATGAAACTATTCTATGATCACTAAGTCTACTCTAACTCTAATCACTAAGCTAAGTGGTAGGTACTTCTGAAGGAAAGGTACCTAACCCTCCTCGTTTAATTACTCTATAGGAAGCTTGCAAACCTTTGCAACTGCTCGCTTGTAAAAGCTGCGGCCACTCTGCAAAGTTACAACTCGAATCTTATTATCAGTACCAGGATGAAGGGCATGTACACGAGCCAACTTCCACTTGAGTGGAGGCAAATTGTCATCGCACATAACAACAATGTCACCTTCACAGATGGGGGATCCAATATCCGTATACCATTTGCTACGTTGTTGTATCTCATGTAAGTACTCTCGGCTCCATCGCTTCCAAAAATGTTGAACACATTGTTGTACCCAACGCCACCTAGGTAGGCGATCGGGGTTTGACTCGGTCAGGGAAACATCCGGAAGGGCCGTCAGAGGGCCGCCGATGAGGAAATGGGCCGGAGTAAGGGGTAGCGGATCAGCTGCGTCAGAACTCAGAACACAAAGCGGCCGCGAGTTGATCACGGCTTCAACTTGACACAATAAGGTATGCATTTCATCGTAGGTCTGTACTCGCGTACCTACAACTCGACAGAGATGTCTCTTGGCTCCCTTCACCCACGTCTCGTGTAAAGCTCCTAGGTGAGGAGAATTCGGTGGCTGGAAATGCCAGGTAATTCCCTGTTGCAAGGTATGAGAATTCAAAACAGCTTGAACTGAATCGTTTCTCAAAAACTCGTACAATTCTCTTAAATAATTGTCACACCCTACAAAATTTCTCCCGCAATCAGAATATAGATCGGTTATCATGCCTCTGCGGGACGTAAATCGCCGCAATGCTGCCAAAAAACCCTCTGTCGAACAATCGCTCACTAATTCAAAATGGCAACATTTCACACTTAAATCTACGAAAATTGCCATCCATGATTTAATGACCTTTGCATTTCTCACTTTATTAGCCCGGACATAGAATGGGCCTGCATAATCTACAGAAGATCGACTAAAGATACGTTGCGGCTGTACTCGAGCGGCAGGCAGTGGCGCCATAGCTGGTCGCGACGGTACCGGCCGCGCACGAAAGCAGCGCACACACAGGAAAATATGTTTACGTATTGCGTCTCGACTCGATAAAATCCAATACTTACGTAAAAGTAGGTATTGAACAGTTTGAGTGCCCGCATGCAGATGCGAAATATGGGCATCGTCAATAATCAAACTCGTAAGCCGATGTTTTTTAGGCAAAATCAATTGATGTTTTGATTCGTAGGGAAGCAACGACTTGTGCAAGCGTCCCCCGACACGTAAGAACTGTGACTCATCAATGAACGGATCAAGCCGTCTCAGCTGATTCGAAGGTCGTTGACCTTTTGAAATGTTTTTAAAATCCTCGTCGAAGACTTGATGTTGCACTAAATAGATCAATCTATTTAGGGAAAAATTATACTCATGGACTGTAATGAAATTTGGATGGGAAATTTTCTCCTTTTTAACTCTCGACTTTAAAATGTTGTAAAAACGAAACACATAAGATGTGACTCGAACTAATTTACCTAAAGTCGAGTATTTGTCTACAATCTCAATCTCCTCAATCTGAATGGAAGGTAGTGCCGCAACTGGTACGTTGCGTTTCTCCTCGCTCGTACTCGGGATGTGCTTCGACCTTGGCCAAGCAGCGGGTTCCTCATGAAGCCACTTCGGGCCGTGAAACCAGATATCATTTTGTAAGAATGTCGAAGGTAATTGACCTCTAGAAGGTGCATCACTCGGATTCTGGGCTGACGGAACGTGCTGGAAGCGACATTTTGGTAGTCTAGTGAGAATCTCACTTGTGCGATTCGAAACGAAAGTTTTCCACTCATACGGCGGTGATCGGAGCCACGCAAGCACTACGGACGAATCCGACCACGCGTATGTCTCAGTAATGTTGACGCGATCGCGGTAGGTATTTTGCACCTTCTCGATTAGTTTAGATAACATCACGACTGCCATAAGCTCGAGGCGAGGTATGGACAGGCACGATGATATCGGGGCGACACGCGTTTTCGCGAGAATAAGAAACGTCCGAACCTGTTTCGTGTCGTCGTCAGTAAGACGGACGTACACGCACGCTGCCATGGCACGCTCACTAGCGTCACAGAAACCATGGAGCTGAACACTGCTCGATGGAAAAAATACCTGACGCGGTATTGACACTCGCGATAAAAGAGGTAACTCTTGGACGAAAGCTGTCCACGCATTTATAATGTCAATTGGAGGTCGGTCGTCCCACTGGACGCCTCGGACCCACAAAAGCTGTATCAGGTGCTTTGCAAAAATTGTGACTGGTGAAATCCAACCCATCGGATCATAGATCTTCGCAATCTGCGACAGAATGGCCCTCTTCGTAGCGACATTCGAGGTACATTGCACACTGAATGTAAAATGGTCACTCTGAGGTTTCCATTGAAGACCTAAGACCTTAGTTTGGTTGTCTTTCTCCATGGAAGCGAAGGACACCTCATCCTGCCGCTCACCATGAACAACTGGCGCCTGAACTGCAGCAAGTAATGCTGGCGAGTTGCTATGCCACTTGTGTAACTCGAAACCAGCTGATTTGCAAATACCTATCAACTCCTGTTGCAATAAAAGTGCGTTTTCCTCATCACTCACAGTACAACACACATCATCGACAAACATTTGGTCCAATAAAACCTTGGACGCACGTGGGAATGACTCTGCTTCGTCTTGGGCCAACTGCCGCATAGTACGAAGCGCCAAGTACGGTGACGAAGCAACTCCAAATGTCACCGTACTCAAACGATAATCGCGTATAGGCTCGCTCGGCGAAGTACGCCACAAGATCCTTTGAAGGTCACGATCTGATTCACAAACCTTTATTTTCAAATACATTTGCCGAATATCAGCTAAAATCGCGACACTATGCATTCGAAATTTCAAAAGGATGTCTACAATATCCTGGTGAAGTTTTGGACCAGTCAAAAGTATGTCATTCAGAGAAGTCCCGTTAGAACTGGGACAACTCGCATCAAAAACTACACGAACTCGAGTAGTCGTAGATGACTCTTTAATCACGCAATGATGAGGAATGTAGTATGTACTACCTGCTGATGGAGGGTCTGAAACCGGCTCCATGTAACTCAACTCCAAATACTCTTGTAAACACGAATGATAGTCAACCTTGAGACTCGGGTTCCGCTCCAAACGATGCTCCAGTTTGTGGAACCGAGCAAGGGCAATGTCACGTGACTCGCCAAGAGGTGAGGCATCAGGTTTACGGGGTAAAGCAACTGAGTACCTACCTGTGGAGTCACGAGACTGTGAACTCTCGAAAATGGACTCGCATAGACGTTCCTCGGGGGTGAGTACCTTCACTTCAGGTACTGACTCGAGCTCCCAGAATTTTTTCAAGTCGCCGTCATCGGAAAATGAGCTAAAACAAGCTTGAACTGGAAGTAAAGTCGGAGAATCGAACGCTAGCTTTCCTAACAACACATAGCCAAACACGCTGTTCATGGCTATAGGTAAACCGGGACCTCCAGATATCACGTCACCTAAAAATACCTGAGGTAAAATATCCGCTCCTAATATCATCTCGATCGGTTGTGGTAAGTGATACGAAGGATCCGCAAGTTTTAAATTATTTATATGTGGCCAACCGGAAGTAGGTAATTTGACACTTGGCATGCACGCATGCGTAAGTTTCGGCAGAACCAGCGCATCAATCGGTATTGACGGCTGTGACTCATTTCTCGGGGTGATGTTAAATGATACTACTCCTTTCGAACGAATAGGCGCGCTATCTCCTATGCCATATATGGGAGTTTTCGAATAACGACGCTTGAGACCCAATTTGTTTGCACACGCTTCTGAAAGAAAAGAAATCTGTGCGCCAGTGTCGACCATACCACGAACGGTCGAGCATTTCTCACCACCAACATATACATCTACTAGTACGGTCGCAAGCAGCACTGTCGGAACAGAACAAGTACTTGATGACGCGCAATCTACTTGTGTCGCCGCACTCGATGTAACTGCATTAGATGGCGGTGATGTCTCAAACTCAATGCATTTCTCAGAAAAAGATAAGGACGCATTCTTATCAGTACTCGGAAGTTCGCCTTTATTTTTGAAACAAATCGAACTGTGGTGATTTTTCGAACACGATCGGCATAGATACTTCGACGTACACTGTGATACGGTGTGAGACCTGCCTAGACAATTGAAGCATACATCTCGCTGTTTAATAAACTCGTAACGCACCTGCGGTGACCAACTCATAAATTTGCTACATCTAGTCAACGAATGTTGACCGTCACAACAAACGCACTTGCCATCTTTATTCTTAGACCATGAAGGTCGAGACTCGCTTGAACTCGACTTTTTATTTGTATTCGAGGCATTTGCACTCAACGCTCGGAAAGATTGGCGTTTAGCAGATGGCGAGTTGCCTCTGCCACTCGACTGAGGAATTTTTGGACTACCCACATTTTGAGATTTTTTATCGCCGGAATCAACAATTTCGCTTGCAATTAAATCTTTTTCTAGGAAATGAATCAATGACTCAACACTTGGTATCTCGGAAGGTTTTTTCAACGACAATTCAAAACGTTTGCGTATCGAAGTAGGTATTTTACGTAATAAAATATGTAACAACAAGAAACTCCATTCAGTAATGGGAAACCTCATTACTTCCAACGCTTTTATATTCTCCTGATAGATGTTCAAAACATTACGCAGACCTGCAGTAACGTTCCTCTCAGAACACGATTCAACATCAAAAATGCAATCAAGATGTTTGGAAGCAATAGCTCTTTTGTTCGAATATCTCGATTTAAGAATCTCTAATGCAATTGAATAATTCTCATCCGTGATAGGTATTGATTTGATCAGATTAAATGGCTCATTTTTTAACGTAAGAAGTAAGTACCTAAACTTCTCCGCATCTGTGTAGTTGTCATTGTTGTGTACAACTGATCGAAATAAATCGTGATACGACGTCCACTCCGTGGACACGCCGGAAAAGGATGGCAACGGTAAAACAGGCAACTTATTAATATGACAATGTCCGTGATTAGATTGCATGGAATTATTTAGTAATAATGCTTTGCTCATTCGCCTGCCCTCATCATCCCTTCGCTTCAGCTCGTCTACATGACCCTGTATCGCGTAGTAATAATCGTTAAATTCATTTCTGATTTGCAGTTGCTCTTCTCGATTTAAAGTTTGCAATTTCAACAATGACCTCTCAATTTTAGTTTGCAATTTAATGAAATTTCTTTGAGTTTGTAAAATATCTCTAGCTCGAATTCGAAATTGTTGTTCGTCTTTCTCGTGATACTCTAATACACGTTTGACTTCGTCAAGTATAATATCTCGCTCGTAAATATCTTGTTCCGCCATTTTGCAGGTCGAAGTTCGGCGCAATACAAAATAAAGCAAATAACAAGGTGTAAACTCAACTTTAACTCAATAATATTATCGGGATTAGTAACATCGCAACGATAATACACGAAATATGCACAATTACATTGAAAGTACGCAGTATCAAAACCAAACACTTGGATATAGCGGTATGGCGACTCGAAATATATGACTCAATATGATAAAATGGACGTAAAAATGTAACCACAACACAGAAAACAAGATATCCGGCTCAAACGGATCAAAATATGGTGAGGAAGAAAAGCCACTGACCTGTGAGGATCCGAAGGTGGCACTCGGGGTGTGCGGTTACGCTCGCTTTACAGTTTTTCTTTTGTAATTGATGCAGAAGATGGGGTGGCGTTAGACGCGCTCGCGCACCTCGTATGGTCCGAGGTTGCGCACTCGTGAGGTGGAGACGTATATCACGCACGACGGTTTATCTCCAACTGCTCGAGGTCGGGTCCCGAAGGTTCCCGAAGGTCGGAGTACCAACACAACGAAAACGCACGGCTCGTAGCCATTCTACCATCACCATAATACTTGGAAACTAATGTTACTCTATGCGTGGTCACGTGATAGTAGATGTTCATTACGCGCGAATCTCAAAATTTGAAATGAAATATAGAAAAGTGGTTCTGTACGAACCAACCTACTTATAAGACAAATAAATTATGGAATAAATCGATCGGCTCTGCACTTGTCTTGGTTTCCATACGTCAAATTAAAATATATCTAAACAAAAATTAAACTATAACGGTTTAAACTATAACGGTTGTTCACTAAAGTTATATGATTATTTACGGGATATTTACCGTGGTAAGGTTGTGAAAGGAGCTCCCGATATTTCGGCGCAGTTACATGCACCATGTTCACGGGAAGACAATCGGGAGCTCCTTCCACAACCTTACCACGGTAAATATCCCGTAAATAATCTTATAACTTTAGTAAAAGTTTACATGTTTGTATCATATTATATCATTTAGTCAGCAAAACTTGGTTTTGTCATTTTGCTAATTAACACTCAGTAGTATCTACACTAATATTATAAAGAGGAAAAATTTGTACCTATTTTTGTATGTTTGTATGTTTGTAATGAGTAGACTCCGAAACTACTGAACCGATTTGAAAAATTCTTTCACTGTTGGGAAGCTACACTATCCCCGGGTGACATAGGCTATATTATATTTTGTAGCGAGGCCGAAGGCCGAGCTTACACTCGTGCGAAGCCGGGGCGGACGGCTAGTATTATATAATTCAATAATTTGGAAATGCACGAGCAAGAGAACTGCAGACAGGAAGAGCCGCCTTTGATTTGGTTTGAGCTTTACCAAGACGATAATATAACATGTATTTAATTATGAACTCACATGAATATAATTAGAGCTGGAACGGTCATAGCTCCACCGACGAAGTAAGTCGCTCCAGGCACTGACTCGAAGGTGTTGGCGAATATCTGCAGATACATAGGCCCGTACACCATCGGTATTATCGCTTCGGCAAACCCGATCAGAGAGCACATTTTAGCTGAAACAAGGAATTAAAATGTTATCATTATTACGGAATCAATCAAGATTGAGCCGGATACACCGACTATAGTTTCAACCCTGTCATTCCACTTCGATCATTGAACAGACCAACTAGTGCAGAATGGGACCGCATTTGACGGTCTGTTGCAAGGAGAATGCGCGCGCGCGGTTTCACTGTAATATTTTGACTCGGCAGTATGTATACTAAGTCAGAGTCAATAGAACCAGAGAATTAAAAGCTTCTCACAAACCATTTATCTCCATGGTGGGTGGTTTTTATAATTATTTATTTAAAACACCGACTTCAAAAATTTGTTAATATGCATTTTCGGTTCCTCGGATGATATTATAATATTGTCATGAAAGTCACCAAATTTTCCAGATATACTGATTTAAAAACCATACTCCCGATTTTGAAAATAAAAAACCAAATCGGTTCATAAATGACAGAGTTCTGAACAACGAAAATAAAAAATATACTCCTTTTTTTTAAGTCTGCAAAAAATACATTCCTTACCCAAACTTCATGTTTCTTCATGACCAGCTTAAGTTGCACGTTGATGCGCAGTCTGTCATTATGTACAAAAAAAATCGGTATAGGTATTATGTAAATTTTATTATTGACGTATTATTGTAAAAACTGTTTGCTCGAAGAACCGATAACCGATAGGGAAGAAAGGTTCTTGAGTGGAAACCACAAATAAGAAGATGTAGCGTATAGGTAGGCCTACAAGATGGATAGCTCAGATCTATGATGGACAGGCGAAATCGTGAGAGTCACGGGCCTCCAGTGGATGCAGATGGCAGGCAGTCGTTCCGTGTAGAAACCAAAGGTGAGCTTATGTTTAGCAGTGGAAGTCTTCTGACTGATGATGATGATTATTATTAAAAGACACTCTACAGTACAAAATTTACTGTGAAAACTTTGAAATTTAAAGTGTTAGCACGTCGTGCGTGCCCATCTTCTTGGAGCATTTCTTCTCGGCGGTGCTCTTTGGTGGTGGTAGAGTCAAACCCAGGCTCAAAATAATGACTCATTTATTTAAATAATAATTCAAGTTATATACTAAGTTAACCTACTGTACACATTTACAATTATTTAGATGTCTATCGTCGATGTAGACTGCTAAATCAGCGATTTATTGAATTGCATCGCTCCGTCCGATGATTCACAAGGTTGTTGCCACTGCTTGCAAGTGGGCCATTGCTGACAATGTAAAACAGGGCGTAATAAATGTGTTCGGTTCGAACACCCTGCGCGTTGCAAAGCGCGCTACTTGCCCAAAAACCACCACAGATTAGAATAAAAAAAACTCCAACTATAGTTTCAACCGCACCGCCGCCGCCGTAATAATGCGACTTAAACTATAGTCGAATTAACCGGCTTTATCTTACGTGATTAATTCCCGTACAATATAAACAACATTCTTATTATGTAATCACTACGTCAGTTTTTATATAATAAAATTGATAACTGCACAGAAATGGAATGACGTGATTAAAACGAGACACTTCAGATATAAAGAAACATAAATTTATAACGGCTTAACCTTAAAACTTTTAACCCGATTGGCCATTTCCCGAAATTTGTTTGAATCCCAGGAGAATTTATAAGAATGAGCGAATTTCACGTAAAACGTACCTTGCCCTGATGATTAAAATTAAAAAGGACACAGAGAGATTAGAATAAGCATAACTTTTATGAACTGAAAGCCACCGAGTGTGGAGTAGTCGAAGATATGTTTCATGTTGTGATGGAGTGTGTCCGGACAGAGGCTGAAAGGTTCGATTTCTACCAGTACACCAACCTTAACCTAAAAGATGTTGGGTGGTGCAATAGTGTACTAGCTGATCCATTATCGGAGGAGTGCAAAATGCTATGCAAGCTGGTTAGGCTTTGCATTAATAGAAGAAAACAAGTTTAAGAATGGGCCAATGAGGGTGGCATGGTCATGTCTGAACAAACCCTCTTTCAAAAAAATTAAGATTAAAAAAAAATGAACTGAAAGCTTTGAATATTTACTCTCATAATGAAATACAGAAAGCTGTTACATTATACATCATACATCAAGGACTCAAGGTCCTTGCAAATGGTAACATATTTAACTTCCTTGTTTATACAAATTGTCTCGTATGTTTACCCACAAATTTTGTTTTTCTGCGTTATCTGAATAACGAGTAAACATAATTATTTACGTAGATTAGCTGACCCGGCAAACGTTGTTCTGCCTTATAAATTATTTCTATTTAACTGACTTTAAAAAAGGGCGGTTCCATGTCCACTGTATTTTTTTATGTATGTTCACCGCCTCTCCGCCAACTGTTGACCAATTTCAAAATTTATTCTTTTATTCGGTAGGGTATACTTCGAATAAAGAATATACTACTATTTTGGTCCCATTAACACTAAGTCAGGATCTGATGATGAGATCTCCCAGTCCACTGTTTTTTTATTAATGTATGTTCAACTATTTCTCCGCCAAATGTTGACTGATTAAAAAAAAAAGTTTTCGTTCAGTAGCGTACGTACTTCTAATTTGGTCCCATTGTCACCAAGACAGGATCTGATGATGGGATCCCAGGGAAATCGAGGGCAACCCTCAAGTTTTATATGCACTTATTAAGTTTACGTTTAAGACGGTTTTTAATGTGATACATTTGTTTTGGTATGCAATATATTTTACGACCTATTCTATACGTACGAAATATACATGAAAATCAGTCGAGCCGTCGGAGGAGTGCTACCACAAACATGACACGAGTTTTAATATTTATCGGGACTTATCGCGCACTATTAAATATAGGAATATAGGAAAAATAGGAAAGGTATCTATTTTTACCTATATTTAATAGTGCGCGAGAAGTCCCGATAAATATTAAAACGTGTGTTCCAATCGCGAAAGTTTAAAAATTACTACCATGACACGAGATTTTAACCCGGCGAGCATGAGCCAGGGTATCTTACACCCTGGTATTTTTTTTAAGTTGTGTATTTTTTTAAACCTTCGTCTGACAACACTAGCTCGCTCAGTAGCTGGAGCCAGAGGCGTGCGGGAGAGGATAGTGGCGTGATCGCAGTGTGGCATGGGACATTGTACGGGATATTCATGGGCAAACCTGTTTCGGGTATGTTATACCCTGCCTCATTTTTAACATATTTATTTTAATGTAATTTTTCCAATTATTAATTTTAACTCTTTTATTAGTTTTTTTTGTATTATCTGTTGTTATTTTTTTATGATTTACTATATCGGTTGTCTTTCGTTCCTATAGTTGAGTTTTTTGTTATATTATAAATGTGGGACATTATTGCACACATGGTCATCTGACCCCAAACTAAGCAGAGCATTATTTTCAGTTTTTGCTCAAAATAGATATTGAAAAACAAGAAAAGCGTATCTGTGCCATGTTAGAGGAAGAACTAAGTGATTATTCTGATGTATCCAGTTCAGAAGGTGAAACCGATCACTGTAGTGAGCACGAAGTGAATTATGACACAGAAGAGCCCCGTTGTAGAAAAACCAAGCATTCCTGCAATGCTTGTGCCAAGCCCATATGTATACATCATACATCATCAGCCAATTAACGTCCATTGTTGGACAAGGCCTCCCTCATAGAGAGGGGTGTTGCCATAATCCCCGCGCTTGGCAGGTGGCTTGGGGATCGCAGTATGTTCACCGTGTACTATTAGGACGCTGCTGCCCATCCTCCGGTGGTTCTGGTCGCAGTTTTAGGACAACATATGTATGGATGGAGCACGCAAAATTTGTTTGCGAAAATTGTGCTGATCTCGACAGTAGTCTTTAGTCTCGTTTTTAGTAAAAAAAAATACAAATAAGTTTATTAACAAAAAGAACCTCAATATCTTTCGGTATTAAGTTGATTTCACACACACATCACATCATCAGCCAATTAACGTCCACTGTTGGACAAGGCCTCCCTCATAGAGGGGTGTTGCCATAATCCCCACGCTTGGCAGGTGGCTTGGGGATCGCAGTACGTTCACCGTGTACTATTAGAACGCTGCTGCCCATCCTCCGGTGGTTCTGGTCGCAGTTTTAGGACATACCCGGGTCCGGGTCCGGGTAAGTTGATTTACATTCCAATGAATAATATTTTTGCTAAATTGTTGATTTTTCTAAACCTCTAAACTTTTGTTCCTATAATTATAGAGTATAAGAAAAACATTAATAAATAATAATTATTTCATAATTAAAAACTTCTTTCATTGAATTCTATTAAATAATTTATTATTATACAAAATGAGATCAACACAATTAAGAAAATAATAATAAGAACTGTATTATGGTACACCAAATTATGGGTATGTCGTACCCTGCCACATTCTTGATGTAACTTTTTTTCACCTCATGCCCGCCGGGTTAAATATAAACATAGATTATGTTTTCGTGATGTTCACTATTTTCTTGGTACATTTCATCAAGATCGGTTTAGCCGTTTAGTAGTATTCACAGTAAAGTACAAATTTTGTGTGTATAAGGCTGCAAGAGTATATAAATATGATTTACACACAAACATCATCAACTACTAGCCAGTATATATCCACTGCTGAACGAAGGCCTCCCTCTTACAGAGGAGTGTTGCCATAATCCCAACGCTTAGCAGGTGTACATTGTTGTCCCTACTTAAATCCGTAGTAGCTAGACATTTTTTTTTTTTCATAGTTAAATTATCTCTTCACGGACACCGGGGTCCGTGACTTTTGTTATACTTGACTACTATTTTGTTAACTTTAACGAATTTACTTTACACAGTACAGGGAGAGGAAGTTAGTTATTCTTAATCTAAGGTTAAAACAATTTAGTCATGTTATTACTAGTTTATGTGTATACCGCGAGCAGACCAGCGACCTGCAAGCAGTACCCGATCACGAGTATGACTCATGTAATTTTTAAACTTTCGCGATTCGAACACATGTTTTCATATTTATCGGCATATATATATTATATATATGAGCGAAAGGTATCTATTTTTACCTATATTTAATAGTGCGCGATAAGTCCCGATAAATATGAAAACATATGACTCATGTGCCAGCCATCGCCCTCCTCAACCATTTTTGAGGGAAGAGAGCGACCCGACACACGACGCCGCCGCAAGGTGCCTTCGATGGTGAGCATGAATGCTCGAGGCATACACACAATCCTTATTAAATTTCTAAACGCTTTTTTTTACATTACAAGATTGAAATTTGGTATGTATAACTTAAACAATGGATTTATAATTAGACTATTTTTATACCGTAAAATTACGGTTCCTTTAGTATAACGGGTAGAACCGCGGGATGCAGCTAGTCACCCTATTATTATAAAAGCAAAAGTTTGTATGTAAATGTGTAGTAGCACGTTAACAAAATAATGTATGAACAAGTATAAATTGACCATTATAAAAAAAATAAAAAATAACTACAAACTGCTGATCATATTCTCTTGAATCATAGCGTAGAACATTCTCAAATAAGTCACCTTACAAACAATAAACGCTAAATCAAAACCGGTTCAGCCGTTTGGGAGCTACGATGCCAGAGACAGACACAGATACACACATTAAACTTATATCCTCTGTATGCGTAGGGGGCTCAGATTAAATAAAAATACAGATGGATTACGGCGTAGGGCCAAAGTGAAGTCAACATCGCTTCAAAAACTACGTGAATTCCCAGTATAAATACACGACTCATGCACACATACGCATTCAAAACTACGTGCATTTCATACTGAAAACATCAAACGACTACGCATTGTCGCACGACAATGACACTTGTTCAAAAAGTGGCTTCACTTTTCGTGTTCGCCGTAGGTAATCTGTATTTTTATTTGGCCTGAGGTTGGGTGGTTAAAAATGTACGGTTCCTAAGAAAATATCAATGCACGCAGGCGAAATAGTGTGTACTGTGCAAGTATTACTCGTATATACTCGTACTCGTAGATTACCAACGATATTTTTATAACAATTTTTAGATCCGGATGTGGAATCTAATTCCAGCTACTCTCGACCACTAGAAATCACAAATACCTTGTTGCTGACCTCAACATTAGATAAAAAATACCAGCACGAGCGTAGGAGTATCATCATTATAGCATCCTTTTTAATAATTTTTTACCTTGTTTGGTTTTTCTGACGATTCATTAAGTTTTTAATTCATAATATCGAAGTCTAGTAAACAAATCTGTTAATTTATTCAGAACAGTTGTAAGTACATCAATATGAGCAACATTTAGTACAGCCTATTTATTTCATACAGGGTTACATGAAACTCATAATTATGAACGACTTTTTAGTTGAAACCAACCCTGGAATTGCGAAAAACCCAGCTGTCTGTTGCATAGAAAAATATAATTCACACTGAATGAAATGTTTGGAACAGCTGTTTTTATCTATTGCAGGATTTGCAGGGTTGGTTTTAAAATAAAATTCTTTCAAAATTGGTTTTATGACAGCTAGATGAACATAGTTCTGTAATCATCAAAAGATGGCGCTGACGATTCTAAATAATGAGACACTATTCTAATTTTTTTTCGCATTTGTCCAGTGAAACCTACAACACAATGAATGAGAGACATTGTATAACATGGCAAGGCAAGGCACACTTATGTACCTACTAATTTGTGTTGTGTTGTGGAATAAAAAGTACTTTGTTAGCAAACAATAACCACAAAATACTTACTACGAAATAAAATAACACTCCCTGTATTGTGTAAAGTAAATTCGTTTAAGTTAACAAAATTTTTGTAAAAGCATAACAAAAGTCACGGACCCCAATGTCTGCGTAGTTAAAAAAAATATATAATAATAATAATATTACACAAAAACAAGCATGACAGACAGATAGTTATCCTCTGTCTATGAGAATAAGCAAGTTTACTTTTTACCTTTCTTCGTCTGTGGTTTTGCAAAATTTAAGATCCATGTTTCGTCAACGCCATCTGTCGCATTTTTAAGAACAATTTTTATTACCTTTCGGAAAATATCTCATTAAGAGTTTCATGTAACCCGGTATAAACTAAAATGTTTTTACTCTTCCAAGTATTTAATTTAGCTCTGACAGCTGTTATACCATTGTAAACAGTCTCCGTAGGAGTATTACATTCACTTGGGTAAATAACAGAATGAAAACCACTGATTCTGATCACTTTCGCTAGGTTTTTGATCGTAAGATTGGTAGCAGGTACTCAATATACTTCAGTGAAATATTAAAATGATTTTATTCAGCTGTTTACAAAGTTATTGAGCGGTCAAAGCAAATTAACGAATGAAAATAGTGTCAGTATTTTAGTCGATATTACGGTTGTTCTCATCATAGAATTATTTACTTGAATATACTTTAATTATTGTGTAACTATAAATTTAAATTGCTTTTATGATCGAGCTCAGTGGCGTGCATTGGGAGAGGCCTATGTCCAGCAGTGGACAGCTACAGGCTGATGATGATTTTTTGAGACAAATAAAATATTACCTATTGAAAATCTTGGTTCCCTTAGTAAAAGTTGACCATAATTACGAGCACAGTTTTTCCCTCATAGCAATCAGTGTAAAATAACAAGGTTCCAATCGAGACTTACCAACATTTTCAGGGTCCACCACCTTAGTCCCAAGGGATCTAATCGCGGTCGCAGCGGAGTTCCCAAAGAAGTCGAACGCTGGCCCACTGTAATACCACTCCTTGGTCGGAGCTAGTCCGTACACGACCGAGGATACAGTTTTACAAGAAGTAGCTATCATGCCCAAAACAGAGTCGTGCAGTTTGAGCAGCTTGCTAAACAGCGTCACTGCTACTGCGGTTCCTGGAAAAGCAGATTAGAAAGAAGATGTAAGTTCATGTCGTAATAATAAAGGTCATGGTTTAAAGACAAAAAACACGCTTTTCGTTAAAGCTACCCAAAGGAGCCCAAACCAAAGGGCAACTGGTAGATCCATTAAAAAGTTCTACTATTCACCGATGGAGCCCAGAGAATGGATCAGTTCCATAGTGCCAAATTATTATATTGTATTGTCATTCAGGTTGTATACTATACTATATACTAGCAAATTTTGAAATCGATACGGCAATTAGAGAATTACATTAAAATCTACTTCCAATATTTGTTAATATAATTAGTTACAAGTTAAGCCAAAAAAGTGAGTTAAAAAAGTTTGGTCGCAATATGTTTTTAAGAAGGTTATTGATATTTTGCATTATCAGAGTTAGTCCCATAGTAAAATTTGCTAGTCATGAGAATAATGACCTACTGTTAGCTTTTAACCCTGTATAGTGTATAGGTTAGGGTTTTAACTAGTTTTGAAAATGTACCTAAAAGTCATCGGGGAACAAAAACACATTTGCGTATTTTAAACGACTTCGAAAAAGAGGACGATTCTATGTTACACTGTACATTTTATTTTTTATGTGTGGGTATGATTTCTCCGCCAACGGCTGACCGCGATTTTAAAATATTTTATTTTGTTCGGTATCCTACCGAATAAAAGACTACTATATTTGCAATTTGGATCCATTGTCACAAGTCAGGATCTGATTATGGAATCTCAAGGAAATCGAGGGAAATTTAACCCTCTAATTTTATAGGCACTTATTGCGTTTTTCATATATATTTGAATTCGGTTTTTAATACACACTCGTTATTATTAGAGTGAAGTATGATACCAGTCGGAGACCCTGACACTCAAATAACTTGTTTACCAATTTGAATGGCAACAACATAGCATTCCTTTTACATTTATTTTATTTTAATACCTACATTGAGATTTTAAAATATTCCATACACGATATTAAGGTATTGAGCATAAAATATAATAATTTTAATCTTCTTCTTATAAACTGACTAGCCGTCCGCCCCAGCTTCGCACGTGTGTAAGCTCGGCGTTTGGCCTCGCTACAAAATATAATATAACCTATGTCACCCGGGGATAGTGTAGCTTCCCAACGTTGAAAGAATTTTTCAAATCGGTTCAGTAGTTTCGGAGCCTATTCAATGCAAACAAACAAACAATCAAATGTTTCTTCTTTATATATTGGTATAGATAAGAGTTAGAGTGATCAAGTAATGCGCTATGGGCTATACTACCTAGCTATAAGTTAGAAGAAAAAAACTGGAAATTTAACTCTTGTTTTTAATAGCATCTAGTCTGCACCTATAACTGTAATGACGTTTAGTTCTTGTGCCTCGTCTCCGTTATGACTGTAATGCAATGACGTAGGTTGGTGTTCATAAAATAAAATAAATAATATATAATACGTAAACTTCAAAATTCTGAGTGGCGTTGAGCTGTTATGGGCAAGCGTGAAGAGCCATCAGGCGAGCGACTTCGCTCGTCTCGTCACCCAGTATCATAAAAAAAACTTACTAAAATAAATATGTGAATCGGGTTATGATTTTCTGGTAAGTAAGCGTTTAAAGTTTTTAATCGGATTATGAAGGGATGCTCTGTCCCTTTCCCGCAAAGTGAATGTCAGTATGTAGTTTCTATGTCGTTGTCACAAGTGACGTCATAGTAAGGCGCTCTCTGTCTAGCAATACTTTAAAATGCTTATAATATCTTCCTTCACCAAACACTGTCTTTTGTAAACGCGCCTTTTTGATTTCTGCTTATGGTGCCCAGTTTGATTTTCGAACAAACCTCTTTACAATGTCATATGGGCATTTTTAGAGTTTTCCACGAGTTTCCACACGACTTTGACGTACCAAATTCAAATTACTTTATGCTATGGAGTTTCATACAACTTTATATCCCTTAAGAGATAATTCTTTACTTTACGTTGAGGTTGCATGATAAATGTAATTGGACATTGTCGAGCAGGTGGTGTGAAAAAAAATGTCCTACTGCATATTTTCCTCTACCAGGCTGTCAAGCTCATTTTTATAGGTTTTTTTAAAATGCAATTTTTTAAATTATTTTTTTTAGATTTGATATCATACACGTTTACAAAGCTATTTAGTTGCTTTATACTATCAAATAACCAATCGTCGCTTACCATCAGGCGAGTTGGTGGCCAAACGTAGATCTATTCTACATCTTCTATCTATACATATAATAAATAAATAAAAAACTATAATTGCCAGATATAAAAAAAACACAGCTGCACACGTTAAGACAGTTTTTAGAATTTTAGTCTGTTTGTCCACGCACATCTCCTAAACCACTGGACGGATTTAAATGCTTTCACGAATATGCTTAGCCATGACCAGATTGAAGTATAGGATATGTTATTTTGCGAAACGTAGAAAAAATGGGTAGAGAGTTTAATATGAAAATCTACGCGTATGAAGTCGCTGGCAACAACACTAGTAAAAATATAAAAATTAACATAGGTATATTTAGTATCATGATCATGATGTCATTGTGCCCTCAAGACTATTTAGGGTGATCAGATATTCGCTGTAACCAATTATTTTTAGACCAGTAATGTTCGGGAAATTAAGATTGGTAGAGTCGTGGGAATGAAGATATAAGCCCACGATATACAGTTAGTAGAGCGGAAGGAAATAGTACATTGTTATCCTAGGGGTGAAAGTAACTTATTTAGTCCCGAGACGGCGTTTGGTGCTAATATACTTCGAGGGACTAAATAAGTCTTTAACCCCGAGGTAAACACTGTGCTTTTCATCACGAATACAAGGAAACTAAAAATATAAACATGAACTGACACGGTCAAATGCACGAGAAGTGCGGGACCATAATCCTCTGAGGAGAAAAAAAAAGTTGGCATATGGTTCAATACAAATGTGAAAATAGAACTATTTATTTAATAATTTGAGTGTCTGTCAGTTGTCAACTGTCACTGTCAGTTGAAAGTAATTCTCCCTAGGGCTGAAATGTATTACTTTCATTTCAACCCTCTCCTCAGGCAACTTCAGACCTACTTTCTGAGTATGAGTAACGAAAAAATACAAGCAGCGCAGCTTGGTACTTAATGCCGCAGGAAATAGTAGGAATAAACGCAAAAAATGTCAACAATCATATCTTGTCATAGTCCTGGGGCCTTACTGCGACCTCTTAACGCAGGATCGAAACAGCGCAGTACCGCACCGGGATACAGTTTGCGGTCGCGAAACTTTTCGAAATCACCTAAACAGAATCGCTTATAACAGGTAGCCGTAAAGCCCCTGGACTCGTTAGGGTCAAAAAATCATACTATTTCACAGAGCAAAATATTACAAATAACTTCCAAATAATACCACACAAATCTATAGTAAGTATATATAAACATCAATTGATGTTGTTTGTCTCAATAAAACTCGAGAATAGCTAGACCGATTTGGCAAATTTTGTACTTGAAATATTTCTGGAAGTTAAGGGAAGGTTTAAACAACTGCTGGACTGATTTGGATGAAATGTTGTGTTCCTGGAGCGGGTTATATAGCGAGGCCGAAGGCCGAGCACTACGCGTACGAAGTAGCGGGTATCAGCTAGCATTTAATAAACATAATTATTTAAAAAAAAAACTTATTAAAAACAAGCTTTTTCGTATTCTTCTCAGCAAACCCTTTCATTTGATACCCATATCATGATGGTAGATAAGAACATTTTGTTCGCTTGGTTAGTTCACCATATTGAATTTATCATCTGGGACCAAATCATCCATTGATATTTTCATAAATCAGTATGAATAGTTCATACTTATTAACTACGAAAACATGTATTACATGTTGTTCCCACTGGTCAACAATTTCTACTGTAAATATATTTGACTAAGATTATCGTTCAAGTGAGACGTTATGTTTCTTGTGAAATAAATGTTTATGAGCCTAAATGTATGCTTGCATGATAATTATTTGGTTATGACTTCGTATGATCGTAAGGTATTATATAGGTAGCTGTACTAAAAAATCTCTGTAATTATTGAACCGATTCTATTATTTCTTACTGACAGAAATGGTTAACTTTGAGTACATAAAATATGTTAAATTCCAAGGCAGGCAAGTTAAAGCAAGTACAATCTAAAAATAAGTTATTTTTTAGGTCTACAATGGCCACCCTTGCGTAGCAGAAACCGATTCACTTGAGGCATGATACACTCAAATTATTATAGATTATATGTACTATCGGGGATAACATCCACCGTCTAGTCGGTTTCCACAATAAATCAAAGCGATTCTTCTGGTTCTAGGAATATCCACCATGAAGCGGTGTCGTAACGTTTGTCATTTCCTTACATAAATGCAGAGAAAGTCTAAAGTTAGCATGCTTGCCCACAAGATACCTATTCACCCTTCTTAAAAATAATATAAGACTACGTACCAGCTGTTCCCAGTAATATTGAATACGTGCTGAACAAACTTAGTTCAACGACATCCATATCGAATCTTGCCAGTGTGTATTGGTAAAGTATGTTGGCTTCGCCTGAAAACACATTGTAAATAAATAGGAGTAGCTTTTTCTATCAAAACAATGAATACTGGATGCTAATGCTAAATTCTTACGTATCAATCTTTTTTTATGCCAATGGTAATGGGATAAAAATTTGGAATATATTTTTACCTTCATTGGTCGTGGTCGTGTATCGGATAATAATTATGGGAAACTAATCAACCAGTTTAGGTGTGTAATGTCGCCAATCTCCACTTAATAAAGCCATTTGCTCGCTAAAATTGTAATATTTAAAAAAACGTACCTACAACAGGTCCCATGATAACAATATGGGCACATATCACCAAAATTATTTGTAAACGCTGCCTTCCGCGCGACAAAAGTATCACCGACAGTGTGTCCCACAAATTCTTCGGATGGAAAAATAGCTTTATTTGTTCGATGAGCGTCCCTTGTTGCTCTATTCTGTTTACATCGTGAATTCTCCAAGATGTGTGTATAAAACCGATCAAGTATAATGCAAACCCGATACCAAACACGCCGTAATATCCGAGATTTTGTGTCAAGACGCCGCTTATAGACGTCCCGAATGGAAGTCCTAAGGTAACGATGACGGCGACAATACCCATTCTGAAAGTTCGAGACTCAAGCGTCGTTACATCGGCGATATAGCTGAACGAGCCCATCAGCGCAATGGTCTGTCCACCGGATAATGCTGAGGGAACCGCTTCTATTAACGCTGTGACCCATAAAGGCCACTCAAGGAAGAAATACGTAGCTAAGAGCAGCCCAAGTGACGATATCATTTCTCCTATGATTGGGATGAGCATCAGCGTCTTTCTGTTGCCGGTTCTGTCGCTCCATGCTCCAACAAATAGCACTACGATTGCTGGGATGCTGCTCGCAACAGGGGTCTGCCATGATTGCATATTTGTTACCAAAGTCAGAGCCTCCAGCTGCGCGGCTTTAGTAATGTTGTCGTCAGTATCACCATTGATGGCCTTGGTGCAGATTTCTTCCGTATAGTTCAAGTCCACGCGGCAAGCTTTCTCTGTGTTAAGTTTGTTTACAGCGAGTGCCGAAATAGCTATTGGTAAAATGTAACATAATAGAAACGGTTCGACCGTGAAGAATGTCAATGTTTTATTTATTATTTCGCTGCAAGTTAAGGATTCTTCTTTTTTGGCGTGATTTTTTCCATTAGTTTCATTTTTCCCATTTGTTTCCGAGAGTGGTCGATTTAGGTTCGTTTCTGTGAGCTCGGTATCAGATTCAATCTTTTGTGTCATTGTGGAGAGTTTTACATCACTGAATTAATATCTAAATCAACTTTCAAACAACACACGTATGTCCAAATGTAGTTTTACACGCGATCGGCAGGCGACTGACCGCCGCCACTGACACGTTCTAAGGCATCAAAGAACCCGTTTTTTCTCAAGTAGCAATACGACAATAATAATTACGATGGTCACTTACGAAGATGATCCAAACAAATGCCTAGTTGTGAAGGTCACAATAACTAAAGTTGAAACTAGTTTTTAACATAGGTAATAATAACAAATCTTTATTCACTAATAAACAATTACATAATGAAAATAAACAAATATTAGGCTACATGGAGGGTACGGTAGTAATAATAAAATAATAATAAAAATCTTTATTTCATGAAAATTAAACTAAAATGACAAATAGAAAAATATAAATTCTTAATGTATAAGTAATACACTTTAGCTTCTTGTAACAAATAGGTTGGTCCACAGAACCTACACTAAGCAGAGCTTGTGTTGCAGGTAGTAATTGCTTTACCTTTAGGTTTGCGTACCGTACTCTAGATATTTGAACCGTTACATCTTTTGAAAGAAAAACAATATTTAAGTGGCGTGTTTCCGGCTCAACGCAAAAGCATTGCCAGCATGCTAGGTACGCTGCCAACTGATAGTGGGCTTGAGCTTTTGGATTGTTTTTAGACCTTCAACGCAGTCTATCTGTTTTTGTAGTGTTAGCCTGTAGCTTGTACACATTAATTAATTAATAAAGGCACTTGCCCTTCTTAATATTTAAGTACCTATATTTATTTTGAAATGCAATTAAATTTATTCACTATATATAGATAATACACTGATTTTAGGTATTTTATGTTTAATTCTCCTATTTTGCCGTTACTCGGCATATTAATTTAGTGAAGAAAATAAATGTGTGCTATCTTCTATCTATACATAATTATAATAAAAAAATTATCTTCTATACATCTAATAAAAAAATAGAGAAAAAAATCTGTAATTGCAAGATACAAAAAAAAAAAACACGGGCGTCTTAAAATAATCAGCTGAACACGATAAGACAGTTTTTAGAAATTTTTTCTGTTTGTTTGTTTGTTTGTCCACGCACAGCTCCTAAACCACGGGACAGATTTAAATGCAGTTTTCACGAATATGCTTAGCTATGACCAGATTGAAGTATAAGCTATGTTAATTTTGCGCAAGGGCTTGATTAAAGGAGGAAAAAAGGGTTGAAAGTTTATATGAAAATCTACGCGTACGAAATCGCGGCGTTGCCCGCGATTTCATACGTAAATAAATAAAAATATGGAAAGTATACAATTAAAGTTAAATGATTATTTACGGGATATTTACCGTGGTAAGGTTGTGGAAGGAGCTCGGAGGAATGGTTGTGTGGTGGTGGTTGTGTTGTGGTAAGGTTTTGGCTGTACCTAACTTTGAACTTTTTCACCAACCACCCGCATTCTTCAGTCTTCCCGTGAACATGGTGCATGTAACTGCGCCGAAATATCGGGAGCTCCTTCCACAACCTTACCACGGTAAATATCCCGTAAATAATCATTTAACTTTAGTGAACAACCGTGATAGTTTAAAATAGTGTTTAAGTATACAATTATTATGTTAAATGCTTGATTGGAATAAGTTAATATGTCAAAGTAAAAATAAGAATATGCATAATATTTACGTGGTGTGTAGAGTGTCACAAGAATTTTAAATGGTTTTAGGTGTTAGTTATAGTTCTATAATAATTGATTTTATTTTAATTGCTTCTACGAACTCAATGTTTTCATTCTCAAAATCACTTCGTTTCAGTGTCGTAAGTGCTAGTACAGGTAAACGTAAAATCGGTTCAATATTTTTACATCTAATCCAAGAAATTTCGAGACTTAAGTATTCAAGAATGAATAAATTGTATTTGCTTGAAAATTCTTCGAAATCTATGCCCGAAGATTAATGAATTGGAATTCAGATTGGCACAAAAATTTAATGTTTGTCAGTATTTCTACTTAATTTGCTTTGGGGAATTAGCTCATGAATGTAATTCACCCCATTCCCTTTTTTCCATTAGGTATACTTGTGGAGTCTTCATCCCTATTCAGTCGAATTTGCCAATTCCTCGTAGGTACGGTATACGGTCCCAGAATTCATTCATACATAGTTTACCAATTGTCGTATAACATAACTAGGTGTTTTCAAAAGTAGAATACATATAAGTTTTTATCTGGGCAAGCGTATTCTATCTTTGACTTTATTTTTGCTCACCATTTCAAGTGAGGTGCAGTCAAGTCATTCCTGAAATACAATCAAACTTATCTGAACACAGTGTCAGTAGTGAAAGACTGACTATATTCCGTCTGTGTCTATATGGGCATTTTTAGTTGTTTTTGCTGAAGTTTATATCACAAACATAATTATGCTTACAAAGTACCTATATAGTTGAAGATCAGTGCAATCTCTGTGTTGCTTAAAATAAATTGTTAGGCGTTTATGAAATTTAATAGTATAGAATAGGTATACTTTTAAGGAAAATATTTTAGAACATTTCAGATATCTAGTAGTATTGGAGACGGGAATTCTTAAAGGAGTCCCGACCTTGAACATATGCCTTCTGTAACGTGGTCTTGTACATCAAGACCTCGTTTTCGGGGTACGAGACTAATGGCTTGTGTACAACTCAGCAGGCAGCAGAGTGCGGTGCGAACTTTGCTTTGAAGAGCTGCTGCCAATGATGATAATAATCACTTAACAGCTCATCCTTTACCTTTCGTGTTGAAAAGGAACTGAATATTGAGCAGGATCTTTTTTTGAGCGGGCCAATCCTAGGAGCGAATAGAATGAATGACTTTTATTTTCTGCAATCAAAAGCGCCTTAAGCAGCTCCCCGCGACCGCTTATATCGTGCACAAGCAACTTATAAAAATTATGATTCATGCGCGATCAAGTGGTTATAATATTATCATTGGCTGCAGCCCATCTTGATTTACAGTCCGACCAAAAAATTAACTGGCCAAATGCGAGTTGCGCTCGTGCACTGTGTATCGTAAAACCACAAAATAAAATAAGTATTGCAAAAAGAAAAGACAAGGTAGAAAATCCAAATAAAATCTTTTTTATTAAATAGCAAAGAGTGTGTACATTTTTCCAAAACGTCCACACAGAAAGACTTGTTACAAATTTCACACAACTTTAACATATTCTCTTTATTTAAGGGTAAACGAGATTTAAATAACAAAATAACACTAGTAAATTTATATGAACCTATACGTATGTTTTAAAATAATAAGTAATGTTTGTGTGTTTATGCAAGTTCGTATGTTTGTCCGCAATAGCTCCACAACAGCTGAACAGATTTGAATTCAATTTGTTATGGAAATCATTACACGTGGGCTACTTTTTATCCCGGAAAAATACATGCTTCATGTAGGACTGCAAGTGAAATCGGAGCCTATGTCGTTGTTTTTTATTAATTGTATTTTTTTTTAATGTATAAATGAGTTATGAAAAGAAATGGGGCATTTCAACCCTGCTCCGGTTATCTTTGTGGCACAAGATTTAATTTAAAAAATATAATACTTAGACGGTACGCTGTACAGTCTATTAATTAATTAATCACAGGACAAAATTGAGTTGTTCGTACACAAGGTGACCAAAGTATTAGATACACAAGGTGATCAAAGTATTAGATACTCATTTCTCTGTCTCGCAGTAGGGTCGTCACGACCCGCGGCTCAGAATGCACTTGAAATGAGCTTCGTAAAGTTGTCTAAATTTAACTTGTACGCCACGTACGGCGCTGCTTTCGCATATTTTGTTTGACATTTGTGTTGAAAACTGAGTTACTTAGTATAAAAAATGGATACGTAGGTACTTAAGAAACGCAGGACCTGCCGGTATATTCTGGTAGCTAAGTGAACGCGCAAGCGAAGTGATAAGCTAAGTGAATGTGTTTTTTTTGCTTATTTCTGCAGATAAATGTCAAAATATCGAATTATAAGGGTGAGGTACAGACAAGGAGGATTACTCGACATTTTGAAATTTCTTTATAGTAATTAACAAGAAAAATACACGTTAACTTAGCTTATCACCTCACTTGCGCGTTCACTTAGGTTGCAGAATGCGGAGCGGCAGTCCAAATGAGCAAACTCTTACACAAATCGACAAAAAGTCGTCGACATGGAGAACAGTGATGCTTTTAGAGTTGCTAGTTTGCGTCGCCTCGTGTATGAACTTTCTTATACTAGTTAAGTTAAATGGAAGTGACGTCATTGTCGTAAGCATGCATTTGTTTTTCAGCTGGGTTTTGAACAATATCCTTCTCTTGTTTCTTCTGAAAAATGTAGAGTACTCTGCAAATAAACAAATATCTTGTTAGGGTTTTAACAGTAAGTATAATAATTCTAATATATCACGGACCCGTACAATCCGGGAATGTTCTAAAACTGCGCCCAGAACTACCACAGAATGGGCAGCAGCATCTTCCTACTCCAGTGATGATATATGGTACAGAGACGTGGTCCTTAACTGTTGGCCATTTGGAGAAACTCAGAGTCACACAACGGGCAATGGAGAGAGCAGCTATGCTCGGAGTTTCTTTGCGCGATAGAATCCGAAACGTGAATATTCGACAAAGAACCAGAGTCATCGACATAGCTATTAAAATTTGCAAGTTGAAGTGGAACTGATGGTAAGCGATCACCGTCGCCTATGGATACCTGCAACACCAGGGGCATCACAGATACGTTGCCGACCCGTAAAGACTCTATTAACAGCTCTTTTGGAGACGGCCCGGTCGGTCGGACGGACGGACGGACGGACGGATGGATGGGTGGATGTTAATCACGCAAAAACGGCTGGACGGATTTGGAATATACATTAATAACTTCAATAATTTGAAAATACGCGAGAAAGAGAACTGCGGACAGCAAGAGCCGTCTCAAGCTTTTTTGGGCTTTACCAAGACTTTATTTAATTACGAACTCACGTGAATATAACTAGAGCTGGCACAGTCATCGCTGCTCCGATAAAGTAAGTCGCTCCGGGCACCGTCTTGAAAGTGTTGCTGTATATTTGCGAATACATCGGCAGGTACACCATCGGTATTATCGATTCGGCAAACCCGATCAGAGAGCACATTTTAGCTGAAAAACGAAATAAATACATAGTTATTATTATTCGAGGATCCATCAAGATGTGCTGTCATGCACTAACTATATGTCATTTCTGATATATCAGTACTCAGACAAGATTTTCAATTTAAAAAATAATAATTTAAATGCTGCCGGCGACTTCGTACGCGTAGATTTTCATATAAAATTTCAACTCTATTTTCCTCCCTTAATCTGGCCCTTGCGCAAAATAATATAGTCTATACCTACTTCAATCTGGTCATATCTAAATGAAAACAGCATTGAAATCCGTCCAGTCATGGTTTAGGAGATGTGCGTGAACAAACAAACAAACTAACAGACAAAAAATCTATAAACTGTCTTAATGTGTTCAGCTACTTATTTTAAGAAGCCTAGTGTTTTTTTTTAATATATCGCAATTACAGTTTTTTTTTAATCTCAACGTTTTTATTATATGTATAGATATAGACTATTCTATGAATATGATACTTTACAGTGCAAAATTATATGTGAAAAATTTGAAAGCTTGCATTATGGCTTTTAAAAAACTCATGTAAACTTTCAACCTCCATTAAATTTGTCCCCCTTAATTTGTCCTTTTGGATGACTGAAATCTTAGCGGACGTCTACTCCCACGTAAGGAATATACCTGCCAGATTTCAAGAAGTAATAAAGGTTTCGTGATAAACCAGTGAGCGAATGGTATTTTGCTTTTATATAAGTAATAATTATCAATATAAACAAACAACTTCATAAAAATGACAGAACTGGACCAAATTGAAATACCAGCTTCCAATTTAATTTAAAATTTGGCATTCTGAAAGTATTATTCTATAAACATGAAAATTCTTGCCCATTGCCACGGGCAGAGGGCGCTGTTACCGTTGGTTAAAACCTTGTCACTACCATGGTAAAATAATTTTCAGTTCCACCGCTAGATGGTGTTTTTATTTTATGCAAAATTTTGTCTTTGTTAAAACTGGTTCCAGAATTTTTGGTATTAATTTTCACCACCACCACTAGAGGGCGTTGGCGCTTTCGATAAATACCACTGAAGTGAGAATTTTTTCATCTACCCTTCTCTTTTCTGTGATAAATACTAAAGTTATTGTAAAAAAATAAAACTTAGTAGCACTGGACCAAATTGAAATGGAATCACACGGGAAGCACCAGCTTTCAAATAAAAGAATAAACATCAATATCGGTTCACGCAGTCGAAAGTTATGAGGTAACAAGCATATTAAAAAAAAACAGTCGAATTGATAACCTCCTAACTCCTCTTTTTTGGAAGTGGGTTAAAAACAGCGGTTCCAAGCGTTTCGTTCAGTGCAAATGACATTTTTCTGTTTGTTTTTAATTCTAAGGTTGGCTTTCTAAAAAAAATGTAACACGTAAAATAATGTAGTAAGTATGTAAATATGCACTAACACTATTGAGCGTAACCTTTTCTAATTAAATCCACAGATTGATGTACTTACTAATGTTCCATAATTATCGTGAAATTCACGAGATTATTATCACGAAGGAATCCTTATTAAGGAATCTTTATTTCGTGCATATTATAAACTATGAATCGTCAGAGAATCCAAACAAGGTAATAAATGACTGAAAAGGATACTATAATGATGACACTTCTAATACGCTCGTGCTGGTATTTTTTATTAAAAATTTATGCCAGCAATAAAGTAGGTATTTGATATTCTAGTGATCGAGAGGAGATAGATATCGCTTTTAATTTTATCTTAACTACGAGTGGCATAACCACGAGTATCTACCAGTAAGGTTTTTTTGCTCACCATTAATCCATGTAAAATAAGAAGGTTCCAACATGACTCACCAACATTTTCAGGGTCCACCACCTTAGTCCCAAGGGACCTAATCGCGGTCGGAGCGGAGTTCCCAAAGAAGTCGAACGCTGGCCCACTGTAATACCACGCCCTGGTCGGAGCCAGTCCGTAAACGATGGACGATATAATTTTACAAAAAGTAGCTATCATGCCCAAAACAGAGTCGTGCATTTTGAGCAGCCTGCTGAATAGCGCCACTGCTACTGCGGTTCCTGAAAAGAATATTACAAAAAAGATGTAAGTTCATGTCATAAAAAAATGGTTATGGTTTAAATGCAGAAAACACACTTCTAGCTAAAACTACCCAAAGGAACAAGAAGGGGTATCTTAGTAGGTATTTAGTGAAAAGTTCCACTATCCACCTCCTGGCTCCATCATCAGATCAGTTCGATGGTACCAAGTTATTGTATTGTCTTGAAAAGATGTGACGGTGCCAAAATATCGACACAAGTCGCGTCCCATAAAAGGGGCCGCCCCAACTTCCAGGGAACAAGTGTTATACCGTCAGGCCTTCTTCCATCGTCACGCGCAAGACAGCTCGGTTTGAGCACAGCTGCGACGTCGGAGGTGGAAAAACCCCTGCGTATGATGTCATTCAGGCTGGCGTGTTGGCCAATACGACCAGCGCTTCTCGAGCAAGAGAGACCATGGTGACCGAGGTGGTCAACTGCAGTACCACACTGATAGCGAAGGGCCTCACAACACCTTGCACGCAAGCGTTAAGCTGACAGATAGACGAAATGCGTTTGGGTCTAAAAGGCTACGTCTGTGTTAAAAGAGGGCATGGCTTGCAACCAAAGTCCCGATTCCCAAACACAGACTGCAAGAATACGAGCGCGATCTGCAATACTAGCACACGTATCTAAGAGCAATTTCCATGCTAGTTCGCAGATTAGCCGATCCCAGTCTCTGGGAAGACAACTTCCTGGGAAAATCGGTATTTGGACAAGCCAGCCTCCATGCATTCATTGCCTCTTTTGAATGAGATGCAACTACATCTGAAGGGCCTAAGATATTATGTGCAATATTTTTTTATATTAATTTATGATTACTATAAAATGAGAACAATAACGCTGGTAACGCATCACTTGAAATTTGGCGGATCCCTAAACCTCCTACCCTTATCGGTAGTGAGGCTTGTGACCATGTCCCATCATTTAAATCAACATTCAAAACCGATATTAGAGTTTCCTTTACGACATTGTCTAAGCTCGAGAGGAGTCCACTGTGTTTCCACAGTGGACATCGTAATGTGTAAATATATTTAGGAACAAAAAAAACAGTATCTGATAATTGTAAATGCCATATTATGGACGTAAATTTTGAGTAACCCTTTGGAAGCACTCATATAATTTAGAATTTTTTCTTCAACCAAAGGTGAAAAAGACTCGTGTAATATCGGTGAACCCAGGAGTCGGAGAAAACGCCTACCTATCTAATGATATGATATTAGGAGCTAAATCATTGAATTTTGGATATATTGAATATATTTTACAAAGAACTTGCTACTGCCTTGAGTAAAAAAATTGTAAAAATTTACTCGGATAAAAACAAACAGACAGACCAAAGGATTTTTACTTGTACAAGTAATTAAAAAAAAACATATATTATATTAGTTAGTTACTGGTATTTGCTTACATAGTTAGTTACAAGTAAAGCTAATAAAAGCGGGTTAGATATAGTAAGGTCGCATTTTTTTAAATAAGCATTTTGATAACATTGCATTTTTAGGGACTCCCATAGTAAAATTTGCGAGTCATGAGTGTAAAGACCTATCATGTCAGCTTTTAACCCTATAAAGTGTAAAGGTTAGGGTTTTGTCTAGCATCGCAATATGTACCTAAGTCAGCCGCTGCTCAGTCAGCTGGGATAGTGCACGAAGTATCATACTAATCACACAATATTACATTACGTTAGTGAGTAATTTGTGTTTAAGTTGTTCGTTTGAGTGCAGTCCGTAACGGTTGAACGTATTCGGGTAAAATTTGGTAAAGAGGTAGTTTATCCTAAGGTTTAGGGCATTACGAAAGCGTATATAGTTAGGAAGTAGGTATAGCGCATTATTTGATCACTGCATCAGTTTATAAGAATGATTAGATAATAACGTTTTATGTCCAACAGATTGATTAATCGTGTCTGGGAATTCAAATATTATAGTTTTTAAATTAAAATAAATGTAAAAGGAATGCTAAGTTGTTGCCATTTAAAGTTATGAACAAGTTATGAGTGTCAAGGTCTCACACTACAGGTCGAACCGCATTTAGGGGCACGGCGCGTCGGAACGTGGTGCAGCGTGAATTTTTTGAAAAACGTGTTAATTCTTGATAAAGCTCCTAAAAATATGAGTGGTATCTCATTCGATTCGGAATGACGTCTTTGACTTTGAGCTTTTTATGCCGAGAAAAGGTACATTTCCTGAGTGATTTCCATGCAGGTGAAACTATGGCCCTATTTATTTTATAAGCGGCTATCGGTATTTGACACGGTTTTAGCCGGTTATTTTCAACTAATCAAATACACATTAGTTTCAAATGACCAACAAAAAAATTAAATTCCATTGTTGGCAAAAAATACATGTAACACCAGGGGCATCACAGATACGTTGCCGACCCTTAAATACTCTATTAACAGCCCTTTTGAAGAACCTCATGTTATACTTACTTGAATATGCCACAGGATGAGCTCATTCCACAAATTGCAGGTGTGAGGCAAAAAAGATCGCATAAAACGCACAGTGTGCGATTTCCACGTATCTATGATATGTACATGAACTTTCAGGTGGTGGCGGCTAGTGCAATGATAAAACCCCGATGCTGGCATCAGATCTAACAGTTCTTCAAAACATTTCCCGTTGTAAAAAGACACAAAGAGACACAACGTCTCTGCGCATGCTGAACGGTTCCAGGCTTTGATAATATATAGTTTGGATCTGCTTTTAAACTCGAGCTAGTACTGAAAAAAGTCTGCCAAAAACTGAAGGGGGCGAGGTAAACACGTATTGCACGCACCGAAATATTCGTAACGTAGGTAACGGATGGTAGTAATAAAATTGTTACGATGCACTCCCATAATTGTTCAAATATAAACATTAGCCTCTAATTATTTATATGTTATGTCTTACTGTTCCTAATTATATATAAATAAATAAATGTAGGTACTATTCTTATTCATAACTTACACTTATTTTCTCATAGTGTTAGGTGATAAAAAGTAGAGAGTCCACCTGAGGAACAAACAACTATTTTAAGCTCGAGTAACTTTGGATCCCTCGCTGCACTCAAGATTTTACTTTAGAATCCTTTGAATCCAGAGCGGAGCGAAGGATTCAAAGGAACACTCTCGCCTTTAAAATAGTTGTTTGCTTAAGTAAACAATCTACTATTTAAGATGAATGAGCTCACTTTTTTCATAGTCTTCACAAATGCAGAGAAGGTCACGCTTGCCCACAAGATTCCTAATCATTAATATAAGACTATACAATTATACATACGTACCACCTATTCCCATTAATAGCGAATACGTTTTAAACCAACTCTGTTCTCCGATGTTCATATTGAATATTGTTAGCAAGTACTGGTAGGATATACTGCCTTCACCTGAAAACATTTAAAATAAATATAAGTAGCTTTTTCCATCAAAACAAGGAATACTAATTGAATTTTTAATTCTAATTTCTTATTTATCGAGCTTTTTTGTGCTAACTGGTAGTAGGCATAGTCATTTGGATTATCTTTTTCGACCTTCATTGGTTGGGTTTTAGGTAAAAAAATTGGGAAACTAACCAAATAGTTTAGATATTTAGTGTTAATTAACCTTAATATTGTGTAGTCAATATCGGCACTTAATTATCATTAACATTACTGGCAGGTTATTCAGCCCACTGCAGGGTAAAAGCAGCTTCTTTCTTTCGTCAATTTCCACTTAATAAATTTGTTCATTAAAATAGTCACATTTAAAAAAACGTACCCATAGCAGGTCCCACGATAACAATATGGGCACATATCACCAAAATTATTTGTAAACGCTGCCTTCCGCGAGACAAAAATATCACCGACAGTGTGTCCCACACATTCTTCGGATCAAAAAATAGTCTTATTTGTTCGATGAGCGTCCCCTGTTGCTCTATTCTGTTTACATCGTGAATTCTCCAATGTGTGTATATAAAACCGATCAAGTATAATGCGAAATTGATACCAAACACGCCGTAATATCCGAGACTTTGTGTCAAAACGCCGCCTATTGACGTCCCGAATGGAAGTCCTAAGGAAACGATGATGGCGACAATGCCCATTCTGAAAGTTCGAGACTCAAGCGTCGTTACATCGGCGATATAGCTGAACGAGCCCATCAGGGCAATGGACAGTCCACCGGATAAGGCTGAGGGAACCGCTTCTATTAACGCTGTGACCCATAAAGGCCACTCCATGAAGAAATACGTAGTCAAAAGCAGCCCAAGTGACGATATCATTTCTCCTATAATTGGGATGAGCATCAGCATCTTCCTGTTACCAGTTCTGTCGCTCCATGCTCCAACAAATAGCACGATGAGCATTGGGATGCTGCTCGCAACAGGGCCCTGCCATGATTGCATATTTGTTAGCAACGTCACAGCCTCCACCTTCGTGACATTGGTAAAGTCGTCAGTTTCACCATTGATGACTTTGCTGCAGATTTCTTCCGTATAATTCAAGTCCACGCGGCAAGCTTTCTCTGTGTTAAGTTGATTTACAGCGAGTCCCGAAATACCTGCTGGTAAAACGTAACATAATAGAAACGGTTCGATCGTGACAAATGTTAATGTTTTATTAATTATATCGCTGCAAGTTAATGGTCCTTCTTTTTTGGCATGTCTTTTTCCATTAGCTTCATTTTTTCCATTTGTTTCCGGGAGTGGTCGGTTTAGGTTTGTTTCTGTGAGCTCAGTATCAGATTCAATGTTCTGTGTCATTGTGAAGAGGTTTTACATCACTGAATTATTATCTATATTAACAACTTTCAAACAACATGTAGTTTGACACACGGTCGTCAGGCGACTGGCTGCACCCGTATTTTATTCAAGTAACAATACCACAATAATAATGACGATGATCCAAAAAAATACCTAGTCATATAGATCAAAGTTGAAAGTACCTAGTTTATAAACATAGATATTATTCACTCAAACTCTAGATATTTGAATCGTTACATCTATAAAATTATACATAATCACTTAATTGAAAAAACAACTTTGAAGGAAAATAAATATTTAAATTAGTTAAATATTTATTTAATGACCGAAGTACGACCTCAATGGTTTCATTTCTCTTTGGTTTCTCTCGTTTCATTTCTTGTTTGATAGACGCAAGAGATTCTTCCCAAAGTACCTACTCCAAGAAATAGCCTTTAATAACACCTTGTAAAAATATATTTAAACTAGCCGTCCGCCCCGGCTTCGCACGAGTGTAAGCTCGGCCTTCGGCCTCGCTACAAAATATAATATAGCCTATGTCACCCGGGGATAGTGTAGCTTCCCAACAGTGAAAGAATTTTTCAAATCGGTTCAGTAGTTTCGGAGCCTATTCATTACAAACATACAAAAATAGGTACAAATCTTTCCTCTTTATAATATTAGTGTAGATTAAGTTCACATATTTTGACTGCCGCGGTGGCTCAGTTGGTTGTGAACCTACCTTCTGCAGTTGGGGGCATGGGTTCGATTCCCATCTAGGGCAAACATTTATGTGATTAACATTTGTGTTTGTTCTATGTCAGTGTTGGGGTCAGCTGATGATAGAGTGTGAAAAAATGTCTCAGATTCGTATCTATATTTATTTATTTACTCTATCTTCTATACATATATTAAAAACGTAGAGATAAAAAATCTGTAGTTACGAAATATCGAGAAAAAAACCCAGACAGGGCTTAAAATAAGCAGCTGAACACGTTAAGACAGTTTTTAGAATTTTTGTCTGTTTGTTTGTCCACGCACATCTCCTAAATAAACTTGTAACTATATTTAAATTCTTTTTTTTAAAGCGCTTGCCCACTGCTAGGTAGGACTTAACACAAGCTTCAGTTGGGGTACTTTTCAGTACAGTAGGTAAATTTAGAATCAATTTAATACTTACTAGTTACATGTCATTCAAGAAATATTGATACGCTCAAATATTAGAGTATTAGGGTGAATTCGTTTTATTTTAATCACAAATCTATGCCTGAAATTCAGATTAGAACAAAAATGTCAAGAGGCATATCTGTCGGTATTTCTACTTCATTTTCTTTGGGGAATGAGCTCAAGAATTTAATTCAAGTCATTCTCTTGTTTCCATTATACCTACTTGTCGAGTCTTCATCCTTTTGCAATAAAATATGCCAATTCTTCGTAAAGGTACTATATTTTTTATTATTCATTTATTTCAGGTACTTATAAACCAATAATCACAAACAAAACATAGCCAATCAAAAAACAAAAAAACATCAACACAGAAGGCAATAAAAACATTAATTTCACACACAATAAAGTCATAAATAAAAATTAATTAATCAAATAGTTGTGTAATAAGAAATAAAATGTCAATTATATATACAAATAAAATTAATTCAAAAGTCAATTTCAATATTCTATAGTCTAGTCCAGTTGGATAGCAAAATTATGTGTCGATTGTCGTGTTCAGGAACGTTGTTCAGGAACTATATTTATGTACGGTCCCAGAATTCATTCATCAGAAAGAAATAGAACTTCGCGTCCGGATCGTAAGTTTTTCCAAGCACGTCCCTACTATAACATTAGTTGTAGGTGTTTTCAAAAGCAGATTCTAAGGCTTTATCTGGTCAAGCGTACCTATTCCAACTTCAACTCAATTTTCCCTTCCAATTTCAGGTGAGGTGCAGTCGTCATTCCTCTTATTTCAAAGAAATACAATCATGCTCATTTGAATACTATGGAATGAATAGTATAGATTATATCCGTCTGACCCAACTTAACCTAGCAATTTATTTATAGCAACGTGAAGATAGAGAACAAAAACTTAACTAAAAATGCCCAAACACGCATCTGGGCATTTTTAATTGAGTTTTTGCTGCGAGTTTTCATTCACAAAGATACCTAGTTGAAGATCGGTACAACTTCTGCGTTGCTATAAATAAGTTGTTAGGCGTTTTTAAATATAGGTAATATTATATAGAATCAATCTACGTTTGGCCACCAACTCGCCTGATGGAAAGCGACGGTGTGGCCGAGGATGGAACACTCAAGAACTACACTTTATGAAATAACTCAAGAACTGGCTGGTTCAGGACCGATTTTCATGATCTTTGATTTGTTGGATTTCTCTCCGCCCTAAATACAGAATATTTGGTATTAAAATATCGGAAAAATTAATGTAAAAAAAAAACTATAAAGAAAATTCATTTTTCCATGATGTTCCTGTCGCCACCAAGGATGTTGCTTCAAGGAGGTATATAACGCGAGTAAAATAGCGGGGTGCAGCTAGTTTAAAGTAAAGAATACTTTAAAATAAAACATTTCTAAAAGTTCGAGATATTTAGCTTGCAAATTAGAGACTTATTGAGAAATTCTTCAAATGGGCCGGACCTCAATCATATGGCTCCTGTAACGTGGTCTTGCAATGTAGAAGAACATCACGGTTTAATTTTTCGGGGACCTTACCTTAATACACTTACAAAATGAAGGAGCCAAAACGAAAGCGTCACACGGCAGGCAGCGACGGGCGGTGGAAGCTTTGCTTTGAAGCGCTGCCGCAGTCCAACCAAAAAAAACTACGTGAGAAAATTCGTGTCTTTGTATATAGTACTAACGTCCTTACTTAGAAACGTTATGCTTACAATTGCTGACTCATTTTCGTGTGTAACTAATACCGTCAGCGAAAAGGTGATAGAGCAATATTAAGCATTGTATAACTGCTTAACTTTTTAAGTAAGACCGCATAAGACTAACGGGAACTGCAACATTTAAGTTTAGTTACCTACATATTTAATGCAAATAGGTATATAGGTACCTACACTAGGATCACCGGTTTTTTCATTTCTGTGACTTGTATACACTTTCAAAACGTCACAAAAATACAGAGCTAAAATTAAAAATAATTTTACATCACGAACAAAATATTTGTTTGAAAATCCTAAAATAAATTTCAAACACATAAGGTACAGTTATAATTATGATTATTTACGGGAAGAACATGGTGCATGTATGCCGAAATATCGGGAGCTCCTTCCACAACCTTACCACGGTAAATATCCCGTAAATAATCATATAACTGCAGTGAACAAGCGTGATAGTATAAAAAATGTTTCATCAAGATGAGTGGTTGAAAGCTACCAGACTTGTTTGGTAGGTTAACACCACACAACTTAAAAATGATTAATATATTCTGTGTAGTAGTTATCAGCAGCAGCCAGCAGCAGCAGCCAGCAGCAGCAGGGAAGTAGAGTGGGTAGATTTTATCAGCGCCTACTTGTTATTCTTTCCGTGCTGTTGATTCGCGTAAGAGTAGTAATTTTCATACAATCAGGCTCGATTTTTGTATTGCTCGTATGATTTCGCACGAAAATATCATGTGAAATGAAAGATTTTATATTAATGGAAAGTAAATACTCACGAAGAACCAATAACCGATGGGGAAGAAAGGTTTTTGAGTGGAGACCACGAACCGGAAGACGCAGCGTAGGTACTATACTCCCACTAGATGCGACGACATTGTGAGAGTCGCGGGCATACAGTGGATGCAGATGGCAGGATGTCGTTCAGTGTGGAGGTAAAAGGGGGAGGCCTATGTTCAGCAGTGGACGTCTTATGGCTGATGATGAAATACTTACGAATGTTCCAAACCACTCGTTGCGTTAACGAGTGACATGATTATTTCAAATATGGCGACTTACGTTTGGGATTTCGTTCGAAAGTCAGTCAGTCATTTCGCATGATATTTACGTGCGAAATATCATACGACCGATTCAAAAATCAAGCCTCTGGCACTTATTTTCCATAGCATAATAAATGCATGTCATTTGTCATATATAGGTGGGTACATTCGTTCAGGGGTCTAATAAAGTTTTTTTTTGACGTGCCTGCCGGATGTTAGCCGCCCAAAACTCTAACATAGAGCTCTAATATCTAAAGGCCGCACGTAAAATCGAATCATATCTACCTACCTAATATTTTAGTCCTTTAAAATGACGGCATATGACAATAGCTGATTTCCTGTTTAAACATAGACACAATCACTTTAAACATTATTGTATCGATGAAAAAAATTCTAGCCCACTGAATCACTGGAAGAATAAACCTAATATATTTACTGTAACATGGTATTGTTTTCATAAGAACACGCTTCTTAAAAATAAAATTTTAATATTAATAATTTAATTTTACAGTAGGTTTGCTTTTTTTGCACTGGTTTTGTATTGCGTAAAAGGGGACAGACGTATCCCTAATCTAACTTTGTCGCTGCCAAGTCGCTTCTAAGCCGCCTGCCAAGCGTGGGGATTTTGGCACCTTTGTTCAGCGGTGGACATTTTGATGGCTGATGAAGTGAATAAAAAAGACAGACATCATTTTATCCCAGCGCACTTGCTAGTCCTGCGGAATTAGAACATAATTTCCTATAAAATTAAGTATATTTCCTGGGAACTGTCATAAGGATAGCCGATTAAACCGCGTGTTGCAGCCTACTAATTACAAAATAACTGGCTTCGCCCCGTGAATTTCACCTTACTTATAGGCTAAAGGGCTGTTTTTTAATTTTTTTATAAAAAAGCTGACCATAAATAGAGCCAAACACCGAAATCAAAATTAAATAAAAAAAAATAAGGAAGATAATTATAAACATTTGACTGCCTCGGTGGCTCAGTTGGTAGTGAAACTAACTTCTGTGCGGGGGCGTGGGTTCGATTCCCATCTAGGACAAACATTTGTGTGATGAACATTTGTGTTTGTTCTATGTGAAGGTGTTAATATCTATTTAAGTTTGTATTTAAAAATATATATGTACGTATTGTTAGAATATCAGTCTCTGGCAGCCATATTACAAGCTTTGCTTAGTTTGGGGTCATATGACCGTGTGTGCAAAAATGTCCCAGATATTTATTTATTATTATCTCCTAAACGACATTATTAAACGACTAAAAAAAGGAGGAGGTTCTCAACTCGACTGGTTTTATATACTTTATGCATAGATATAGTAAAAAGGCCGGAGAGTGGCACTGGATAGCAACTTTTTATACTTATCAGAAAAATGTGTGGTTCCTAAATCCTAATGGATCTGGATGTGGATGCTTCCACACGGATGAAACCGCGAAGCGTATCTAGTTATAGATTATATACACTGGGTTACGCGGAAAGAGTGTGCTAAGCTGAAAGGGATCTATAACAACCTAGCATTTGGAACAAGTTTTACTGTGGAACCAACCCTGAAATCAGAATCAGAAAATATTTATTGTACGACTGATACATTATTAATATTATGCTAGAATCACGAAATCAAAGTCAGCTGTTTCATGGAAAAGGGTCAAGCCCGACAAAATGCTATGGAACTACTAATATTTTTTCCCAGGTCCCAATGTAAAAGTTGCTTATAATGAAGACTAATGGAGAGTATAACGGACACCTTTCGCCATAGTACACCCTTTCTGCATAACCCTGTATGTTATATATGGAGCTGTCCGCAAAATACCACTATTTTGAAATCGTGCTAAATGTCTGCAATATTTACCAAAGAATAAAGAATTTCCTGGTTACCTACCCAAATTTACATCGACTTGCTAAAAATAATACAACATATACAGTTATTTGGAAATGGGTTTATATAATATCGATGCGCGTTACTTCTTTATGTGATTGTTACAAAACGATATCGATATGACATTTCTGCAAGAACAAGTGTGCGTTTAAGTAATCCATAGCATCTGTTACCTTTGTTTTGATATTGTTGTACATATCAATGGCTATTACGTTAAGGGCGCGCTCATCGCCCAGAGATATCTCTTACTCTCATTTTCAACATTTTAAAAGATTAAAATTAGCTAAATAAAAATTACGATCGGGCATTCTTTTTAGAATATTGCAAACATTTTGAAATTATTTTTATGTAGATATTTTTGCGAAAGTAATGTAAAAAAAAACTATATTATTTTATTTTTTTTCGATCTTCTGCCCCATTCTATAAAATATCAACACGAAGTTTGCCTATTCCTATTGTTTTTTTTATTATTCTCTGTCACTGATTTTATATTTAAAATGATGAAAATATGCGTAACAGATAGCTCTGGTCGCGAATAGAAGCCTATAATCGTATTTTGTGGAGGTAGTTAGGAATCGTATTGGATAAAGTAGGGGTAGAATTGTGACCCTGGATCCGGCTTTTCAGGCCCAACGCCGTCGTAACAGCCAACCGTCCAAGAGTCAAGGCAGCAATAAGGTTAAGAAGCGGCAGTGGAGAAGTCAACTTTTCTCGGTTTACAATAAATTTTATACCGTACCATATTTACTTATAGGTTTTAGAACAGTTGAGGCGCGGAATAAACGCGGTGCGGAAAGAACGGCTTCAGTATCTGCTTCGCCGTTTTGTCACTCGCGCAATTGTTTTTTTTATCAGAACAAAATTAGTTATATAGAAAAAATTGCTTTGGTCGTTTTACGAGGTAATGATAAATTTTCAAAATATTATAACACATTTTTTTTATGACCACAGAAAATACAGAACAATACGTAACACATTTTTTTATACTTCTACTTTCATATTTCGTTCGCTCGAGAAGTTCCTAAACTATTACGGATGGATATTTTGATCGATGCAGCTTGTATACTTCATAAATCGAGAGTTACAAGTAGTATAAAACTATAGTTTAATTTTTTCATTGAATCATTCATTGTGCTTAATTTCAATGTACTCCAGAGAACATTGATCAATGACATTCAGATACACAAATGCATTACGCAATGTTGGTCCCATTGACCGACAAAAAATTGGAACGCATTAACTTCGTACGTGAGATTATTATACGTTCAGTTGCATTGACAAGCCAGCTGTGGTTGACATTAAAAATACTATGTGACTATTTTTTCTTTAATGTTTGTGAATGAAAAATTGGTTCAATGTTCATGCGAAGATAACTGGTAAAGCGTACGAATACTCGCGATAGCCATTTGACGTTACTATAAATAATTCTCGTTGTTTAAAAAAAACCCTTTAAAATCGCTAATCCTGAAGATCCTGGTAAGGATAATGGGACAAACTATTTAAATTATTGCATTGTCATCGGTCATTGATAAGTGTGCAAAGTTCCAAATCAATACAACATTTTGAAAGGGGTGAATATCTCGCATAAAACTCTGCAAGAACGTACGTAGTACGTAGTCATAGCATTTGTGCTTTAGCGAGAGTGTTTCAGGAGCTTTTTAGCGTAAGTTAGATGGAGAGAGTTCCGTCATCGTGTATCTTATTAAAGTAAACAATTCGTTTTCTTTTGAATCTTTGAAGTATGACGGTATAACTGGACTTACGGTCTGGCTATCTATTATGGTTCCAAAGATATAGCCGTTAAAAGGTAGGACAGACAGACAGAAAGCGTATGCTTAGTAATAGGTTCCCGTGTACCCCCTTTGAGTACGGAACCCTAAAAACTATTACCATGACCAACGACAGAATTTCAATTTAAATAATACACGGCATAAAGTTATAGAGCCATAATATAGAGACTTCCAGTTATGTGTAACGATGACACACATAGAAATTAAAAATAAATTTATCCCTTGTTTTGTGTTTATTTTACTCAATGGTTTGAGATAGTTGTTTAAATTTTATTTTATTCTGGGCAATGACGACTCAGACTTACAAATTATATTTTTCTTTCTTTCGTATAGGTAAGTGTATTTATTTTTTCGATTTACATCTTAAAGGTACAATACATAGTAGCAAAATTAGTTTATTTCAGTTAAATCATTAATATAGTACTTATTATCTTAATATTCAAATACATTAAATACAATTGCTTTTTCTAATCGTGATTATGATAAGATTTTTAATTAACTTGGTTATATTAAAAAATCTGACTAAAATATACCAGTCAATTAGAATCACATTAAATGATATTGAGAGTTACGATAACAATAAATATCGAACCAACGATTAAAATTAAGTAAAACTATTTTGTGGTGGCGATCTTGCCACAATTTAAGCAAGCCATAAAAGATTTCGAAACGTTTCAGCAATGACCTGCTCAAGGCCGATCACGGTGAAGACAAGTTCCATAGAACCTTAATCATTATTGAGCATACGTGAGTGGTATCCGAGCACGGCCACGTGATAACGCCGAACATTGATAAAGTACAAATTAAACTGTACCAGCGGCCAGCTGATAGCTAGTCGCGGATCTCGACGCGCACGCAGCAGCCGTAGCCAGAGCGACACAAACGCGCGGATCACGCGGACACGCCCTGACGCTGCTGCGAACAAAACAATACCAACAATTATTACTTGAATAAATGGAAAAATAATAATAAAAATAGTTACCCTAAAATACTCAAAGCAAGTGAAAATTTACAATATAAAAATAGGAATTGTTATGTTTTAAAACAAATGAACGTTAAAGTGAGAAGCTGTTTTCAAAATGACGCTGCGGGTGGAAGTGCCCGAAAAAGTTTTGAACACAGAATGCAAGTGCAATCCCTATGGCGCTGCATACCCTGAACTCAAGAAAGAAATGCAATGGAATCGACGACTCAAGCAATATATCAAAGAGACGTGGGCTTTTAGATCCAAAGTTACAGTGGAACCTTTCGTAGTATGTTACATGTTGCCAAGCGTGCTTGCTGGCTTAGCTGTTCAGAATTTGTGTTTAGAGAAATCATGTTTAGTCAATTTAAATTACGACGAAGTTACCTGCAAGCATATAATGCAGGGGAAAACTTACAATTATACAGAACAGGAGAAAAATGTGCAGACAATGGTGGCGACGATGACAGCGTGGAGCTATCCTTTACAGACCGCACTGCCTGGAATCCTCACGCTTTTCCTCGGAGCGTGGAGCGACCGGACGGGCAACAGGAAACCGTTCATGATGCTTCCTATTTTCGGCAAGTTCATAGCGGCTTTGGGTTGCATCATGAGCACAATTTTCTTCCTCCAAATAGGAGTGAACGAAACTGCCCTCATAGAGGGGCTCCCACCTGCGTTAGCCGGTGGCCGCGTGGCCGTAACCATGGCTGTTTACAGCTATGTCACAGATATTACCACCGAATCCGAAAGGACTTTCAGATTAGGGATTATCACCGCTACATTGACTCTTAGCAGACCTATAGGTCTCGCTCTCAGCGGTTATATGACTCACCGTTTCGGCTATTACGGGATTTTCTCAGTCGCGTGTGTTTTTTATTTAGTGGGGTTTGTTTACATTGCTCTGAGGCTAAAGACGAAGCCGAAGAAGACTGTGGAAGAAAATGAGAGCAAAGAGAGTTGTGTGTCAATGTTCTCAATGAATGACTTAGTGGCAACAGTGAATGTGGCATTAAAGAAGAGGGAGTACTCACGTCGTCTGCAGATATTTTTAATACTGTTCGCTTATATGCTCATCGTGGGACCAGTACTAGGTAACTATCTATCACCTATTAAACATTATTTCTAGAATGAATGAATCTAATTTCAAATCAAACAAACAATGGTGATATATGCCTTAGTGTAGTTATCATTCTTGTTCAATTGTCTCCTTTTGTTTTACCACTTTTTTTACTATACCGCTAAACCGCTTAGCGGAAAATCTATAGGTACATCAAACTCACTCATTTTCATGCACACTAAGAAACTTGCAGCGACACACATGAATTAACTAATCATCTATAGGTACAAAAAAAGGGCGGCAACGTCGTCTGCAGTGTGAGTTCGAATCGAAAAACAAGGCAAACCTGATTGAGGTTTGATACGTTCACTTTTATACGTTTGATATTACCATATCTCCCTTGTTTGTCTGATATGAGCATCTAATACACTAAGGTTAAGAGGATAACGCAGCGCCTAATTTTCACAAAACTCGGAAAAGTTTTCTAATACATATTTTTTGGTCAAATCAATCAATATCAATTTTTTTTCTGTTCGTGACGAATTTGATTATCTGAAACTGGTAGAAGGACAAATAAGCAAAAACATAGTAAACTTTTAAAATGTTAGTACTCAAAGGATTTGTACCAATTAAACTAGACTCAAATGGTCTGAAGCAAATAAATGCTTGGACCGAGGTCAATAATTTGTTTAATTGTTTAGTTTAGCTGTCACATTGTAAAAAGTTGAATGAAAGCCACTTCCACTAGGTTTTTGAACGTTAGATTGTAGCAGGTACTTGATATACTTCAGCAAAACATTTAAAGATAAATTTATTTAATACTAGTGCGTAATTTATTTTAAAACTTCGTACGCGTAGATTTTTATATAAACTTTCAACACTTTTTTCCTCCGTTAGTCCGGCCCTTGTGCAACATAGCCTATGCTTCAATCTGGTCATAGCTAAGCATATTCGTGAAAACCGCATTTAAATCCGTCCAGTGGTTTAGGAAATGTACGTGGCCAAACAAACAAACATACAAAAATTCTAAAAACTATCTTATCGTGTTCAGCTGCTTATTTTAAGACGTCCTATGTATATTTTTTATATCTCCCAATTTTTTTTTTTTTTTATATTTCCCAATTACAGATGTTTTTATCTCTACGTTTTTATTATATGCATAGATAAAAAAAACGACTTCATAATTGGTAAATACGCAATTTCATTTACTTGGATGACACTATTATGTCACACAGTAAACAAATTTTACAGTTCTTTTGATTTAAAAACCAAACCACTGGACCGATTTTAATGAAGCTTCTATGGAACCAAGTTAAAAGTATTTCCTTTAAAAAAAACTGTTATTCAAGTAGTTACAATTATATACACTTTCGAACGTCAGTTCATAATTTTGACACGAAAAGCAAAATCATTTAGCAAAACATTAAAATTCATAAGTTTTCAATAATATTTATAATCTGTAATTAGGAGATATAAAAAAAACACAAGGCGTCTTAAAATAAGCAGCTGAACACGATCAGACAGTTTATAGAATTTTTGTTTGTTTGTTTGGCCACGCACATCTCCTAAACCACTGGACGGATTTAAATGCAGTTTTCACGAATATGCTTAGCTATGACCAGATTGAAGTGGCTAAGGCTTTTCTAGAGTCACTCCACACGTCCTTGTCATTTATCTATATTGATTATAACCACTGAAGTGAGATTTTTTTTGTGTGATTATAACCTTATGACTTTCCAGTAAGGGTGTGTTTGATGACATTCTTGAAACGAGTCTCATTTAGTTCTAGAACTGATTTAGGGATTTTATTATAACATTCAACACTATAATCCATGAATGAGTTACGGCTTTTCCGTAGCCTGAATCTAGGGACATTTAGCTTATCTTTGTTACGTGTATTTTAGTTGTGCATATACGAATTCATTTAAGTTTTTCCTTGTGTACATTATATTTTCATACATATACAGGGAATATACAGTCATTATATTTATATATTTTTGTGAGGTAACAAATGAAATGGTGATGTAGCGCCCCCATTGCCAGTATACAAAAAAGATATAGGAACACAATAACAGGGTTACGCATATAGAATGTGCTATGCTGAAAGGAGGTCATTGTACTTATCATTTAAATATCAGCTGTTCTACCGTAAACGTTAATTGAAACTCGATAAAAAGTATGGAAGAGCTGTTTTTTCCTGCGATTTCACGGCTGGTCCCATAGTAAAATTTGTTCATAACGATGATTACAATGACCTCCTTTCGACTTAGTACAGTCTATATGTGTAACCTTGTATGTTATAAGTTACAATGATGTGAAGATTTATGTTTATTTTTGCAATAAAACATCACAGTCACAACGCGACATAAAATTCAATGCACGATCTGAGATCAGTTGGTTGTATTGTGATTTTACGATCGAATGTAAAACTTTGCACATTCGATACGAAATGGCGAATATCGGTGGTTTATCGCATATTATTATTAGTGTTTATTGTAAGATAAGTATAATGTAGAGTTTTGGATACATGGAAATTATATATTTTTTTAAGTGAAAACCTCTTTAGGCACCTTGGGAACTTTTTGGGATGGCGGAAAAGCACCAAACTGGGGCCGTAGCGTCACCAGGTGTCCTACGCTCAACTCTAAACGCGGGCCCAAATAGGTGCAGTTTAACAAATCACGCGAACGCGAACCGTATCTCGATTTAGGAGAGCGCCAGGCCCTTTTTTCGCTTAGATGCTCTCTGTCCCTCTTTCTCTTCCCGACTATTTAATTATAAATCCCTCATAGCGGTGGGGACAGCCTTTCTGTGGGGTTTACTTTTCTCCTCTCTACCACTTTATTCTCGACATATCGTTTTAGGAAACCATACACTCTCATATCCTTTGTCACGGCATTTTTCGTGTCGTTTCATATCCTCTAACACTAACAAGTTTCGCTAAAGCGCTACGTTAATTTCAAGGTCATTATTTTAAAGCATTTTTATTAGGATTCCATATTATGATAACATACGTACCTACCAATGTTATACGACTTATATGACTCATATATTTTGAAGGTTATTTTTTGCGAGATTATAATAGCAATTTTTTTTTAAGTTCCGTTCCCAAAGGGTGTCAACGGGGCTTTATTACAAAGCCTACTCTGCCTGTCTTACCTTTTTTCGGCTGTATCTTTTGAATCGTAATAGCCGATAGCCAGTTATCATTTTCATAGAATATGTTATGTTACGGCGGATTAACTAAGAAATATAACAATAAAAAGACGGGTCCCCAAGACAAAGAAGGGTGTTCAAGTGTAGAAACTGTGCGATATTTTTTAGTATACAAACGTCAATGTTAGCATGACTTAAACTCTAAAGTACAACAACAAATAATAAACACCGGCCAAGTGCGAGTCAGGCACGCGCTAAAGATCCCGAACTGAATGAAAGAAAACACATTTTAGAAGCGGAAAACTCGGCGCGCGCCACACTTACGTTTGAAAGAAACACATCATTCTTGGAAAGAAAGAATGTCAGAAACAAAAGATACATAATAAATGTAAATAAGTTTGGCCGGTGTTTATCAGTGTGGTATGTAATAGTGATTTACCACTTCACCAATTGTTGCTAATTAATGTAAGCAAATATCAGGGATTTCCAAGTTCTGTTAGCTCGTCAGTATAAGTATAAATTTAAACTTTATCTGCTCATAGCATTGACAATTGATCTTTAAGCGTAGTTCACTTAACCCGGTTATTTAAAATTTATACCTACTTTTAGAACACACTATTATCATAATAATTAAGTAGCACGAGTACTCATCAGCATTCCTATCCAGAAACGTTGGGTCTATCTGTATCTTTTACCGCATTTACGACGGGGAGTGTTCTGAAGAACTGTTTGATTTGATGCCGGCGTTGCAGTTTTACCATCGCACTAGCCGCCGCCACCTGAAAGCACATCCACATTTTATGGATTATTGGAAATAGTGCACTGTTCGATTCACACGATTTCTCTTGCCTCCTTCTGCAAAATCATACCACATGAGCTGCCTTCCGCGGTGTTTCCGAGAAGCTACAACATAGGGTTCTTCAAAAGGCAAGTTAATAGTCTTAAAGGATCGGCAACGTAGTTGTGATGCCTTTGGTGTTACAAGTATCCATAGGCGACGGTGACTGCGCTTACCACCAGGCAGCCCACCTGCTTGTTTGCCAACATTGAAATTAAAAAACGCTAAAAATAAAAAGTCGTTTTCTATCATTAAAAATTCTTACCTTTATACAATTTTTTTTTTTTTCTTTAACAAATTAGGTAATACTTAGGTACGTTTAGGTACACCTTGTCTGTATTTATTACACATATCTTATGACAGTTGTTCAATTCACTTTTTGCAAAGAAGAATAACATTCGTAAAATACCTTTTTTTTTTGTAAAATAGGCTTGCGCTTGCCTACGTGTAAAATTCTTGCAGAGTCAAAGAATATTGCGATACGTAACCAAAAACAATAAATATTTACCGATATTTAAAACCACCATAGGTCTAGTAAATGTAAATTTTTTTGAAGTGAAAACTTCTTTAAGCGCTTTGAGAACTTTTAGGGTGAACAAAAATCATGGAACTCGTGCCATCGTCACGCTGTACCGTGTATTTTAAAACAGCTCCATCTCTTGTAGAATAGGTGAATTACTACTTAAGTGTTCACTCACTTCTGACGTGCAGTCCTATGACTGATGTTTTTTTAATCTCCTACTTCTCTATTATTATAATTTTCATATTTCTATTTTTAATTGGATTCATATTCATGGGTATTTTGGAATTGGATCATAATTTTCAATTGTTTTTCCTCATAAGTGCAAATGACAAACCTCAATTGTTTGTACACAATTAACTACAAGTAATTTTTTGCTACGTCACTTATTATTGCATAAAAGCTCGATTAGAAGGATAATGCAACTAATGCAGTGATTCGCACGATGGTGTGAATCACATAAATTCCCTCTTTTCTGTGGTGTGAATTGCTCAAGTGCTCTAAATAGAACATGATTCAATGGAGATGGAGCTGTCAAAACCTCGCTCTCGATGACGGGCGATGGATGGATGAAATTTTAGCAACTCATATAATTGTGAAAGTTTTTTTTGTTGAAAATACAAAATTACCTACGTTTAAAAAATACCTTTCTTGTATTCCCCTTGGGTCCCTTTAGTTTTTATATTTTGACTTTATAATTATTTCGCCGTGTCTCCTGCGTCCAAATTCTAACAAAAGATGTTTTGCTAACATCTGGCTTATTACGGATGTCCGTTCTTACGGGATGGCACGCGATCGTGATCACAATCACGAACGAACTCCAAAATAATGTAATGGTAGGACTCTTTTGCAAGGGTCCGCCTGGGGAAGTACCACACCTTTGCCAGTTATTCAACCGCCAAGCAGTAGTGTGCAAACACTACTGTGTTCTGGATTGAAGGGCAATGTTTCCAACGAAATTACAGGGCACACAGAGATTTGACATCTTATATATCGGGGTGACGAGCGCAGTGCATTGCCATCCAGGGTTTTGAATTGTTGAAGTTCAAAATTCTGAGTGGCGTTGAGCTGTTATGGGCAAGCGTGAAGAGTCATTAGCCGAGCGACTTCGCTCGTCTCGTCACCCAGTATCATAAAAAATAAATAAATAAAATAAGCCAGATGTTAGCTAAACATATTTTGTTTGTTAGATTTTGGTTAATCAGTCGTTATAGTCGTAACATTACCATGTCCTATTCTTTGAAAATTTCAACTGGCTATTTATTACGGTTCGAACGATACAGCCGTTAAAAGTTAGGACGGACGGACGGACGGACAGACAGCGTAGTCTTGATAATAGGCTCCCGTGTACATCCTTTGGGAACGGAACCTTAAAAGCGGTAATATGCAAACGTCAAACTTGCCATAATTTTACACACTAAAGTAATACAACAAAATGACACTAATATAATATCATATATGTGAAAGTTTGGATGGATGGATGTTTGTTACTCAATCACGCAGAAACGGCTGAATGGATTTGGATGAAATTAGGAATATACATTGCTTATGTCCTGGATTAACACAGGCTACTTTTTCATCATCATCACCGATTTTCATCACCACGCAGCTAGTAATAAATAATGGCCAAGTGTGAGACGGTCACGAACTCTGTTCACTACCAAGATAAGCAACATCTGGCGCCTTCAGTACTTGGATGGGTGCCCGCATGGGCGTGATTACTGTCTTTATGCACTACGTTTTGTAATTTTTCGTGGTACAGAACCCTCAATGCGAGAGCCAGACTCGAACTTGGCCATAAATAAAAATGGATCGCCGAAATGTATGTAGGTGGTACGCGCATAACTTTCGAACGACTGCACCATTTTTTTGTGTTCGTTATCGTCAGCACAAGGTTTGTAGAAAAGAAATTGTTAAAAAGACGATTTTTTTTACTGAAAGGGCGGGACGGGATTCTAAACTAAAATGGATTTGTATTGTACGCGAGCGAAGCCGCAGGCAACAGCTAGTTTTATGTAAATCAGATTATCTGAGTATAATGACATATTTAGATATATTTTGACACTGTGTTTTTTTGTTTTGGTTTGAATTGAAAAGATAAGACTATCGGTGTCACAGTTCATATACGTACCTTATTTAATATAATAAGCAAGTCGTTGGGGAATTACAGTAAATGATAACTTTGTTAAACCCCAAGCATTTTTATAGAAATGATTTTATTAAAAAATATCTGGTGTATAAAGTCGAAACAGAAAGTTTTAATCGTACAATTTCCAGAGTTAAGAATTCTAAAATGTACCAAATTCTTTTTCTTTTTATCCGACAAAAAAAGGAGGGCGGGGGTTGTCAAATCAGTTGTATTTTTACGTTTTTTACCTCAGAACTCCGTCATTTATATACCAATGTGGAAAATTCTTTATATGAAAAATATATATATAATATTGGTCCCATCGAAATTGCATCAAAAACGGTTAAGTAGTTTGGTTTTCAACTAAAATTAAACTAGAAAAATATTGCCCATTGCTTTGTACGTATGAAAAGTGAATTTCACTGTTTTAAACTATCACGGTTGTTCACTAAAGTTATATTATGATTATTTACGGGTTATTTTTATCTTCCCGTGAACATGGTGCATGTAACTGCGCCGAAATATCGGGAGCTCCTTCCACAACCTTACCACGGTAAATATCCCGATCATATTTTTCGATCCCGCAAGATATACTTTTTAAATGTTTTGAAAGCTAGTTTTTTTTTATGATACTGAGTGACGAGACGTGTGAAGTCGCTCGCCTAATGAGGCTCTTAACGCTTGCCCATAACAGCTCAACGCCACTCAGAATTTTGAACTTCAACAGTTCAAAACCCTGGATGTCAATGCACTGCGCTCGTTACCCCGAGATATAAGATGTCAAATCTCTGTATGCCCTGTAATTTCGCTGGAAACATTGCCCTTCAATCCGGGACACAGTAGTGTTTGCACAATACTGCTTGGCGGTTGAATAACTGGCAAAGGTGTGGTACTTCCCCAGGCGGACCCCTGCAAAAGAGTCCTACCAGTACAAAAACCACCCGAATGCATAAATGCATTGGGGTCGGAGGGGAATATTTTGAAAAGCTATACTTAAATAAACTTTTCATATTCCAACAATTTTTCATTTCACAAAAAAACTAATAGCCCACTATAAGACTGAGTAATAGGACCCACTAATGCTGCCTGGGTAGCCTGATTTATATTTTGATGATGATTCAACTACAGCACAAGACTGCAAGACCTAAGTACCTGCTAACAAGATAATAGTTAGCTCTTCCTGTAATTCTTGTGAAATATCTCTCGGTATAGGTACGATACCTTTCCTTCTATGGTTCCGTGTCAAATTGTAAAAAGACACCCTTATGGTGAGACTCCGGTATTATGTCTGTTCTGATTTATACTTAACTAGTCGACCGCCCCGGCTTCGCACGGGTGTAAGCTCGGCCTTCGGCCTCGCTACTATGACCCGCTCCAGGAACACAAAATTTCATCAAAATCAGTCCAGCCGTTTTTAGAGTATCCTATGTCCGTCTCCTGGTTCTAAGCTACCTCCCCACCAATTTTCAGCCAAATCGGTTCAGCCGTTCTTGAGTTATAAATAGTGTAACTAACACGACTTTCTTTTATATATATATATAGATATATTATGACTCTTGGCTTTAGTGAGCTCCTATACAACAGGAAATATCGATGCATTATTCCATTGCCCCGACAACATTCCCAGTCTGTCCAGACAAAAGGCCACGGGTATTCCCAGATGCGAAACAAATATAAATATTCGTAAATAAATTTATTTAGGTAAGTACATATCTCTTCCATAATTTAGGTTACATATATTTGTGTGTGAATAACAAAATATTCAAAGTTAATTCAGGCGTTTCCTCGTGAAAAAGTAACGAGTTTCTTTCGCGTTAACCATATTCATAATCATCAGCCTATTTTCGTCTACTGCTGGACGTAGGCCTCACTTAGTAGGCCTGGCGTGTTTTTTAAACTGCCAGAATTATTTTATTACGTACCTACAGTGTTATTGTAGGTGCCAAAGCTTTAAAAAAATAAGACCGAATTTAGACAATTGTTCACAAATGCAATTTTATTACATAATTGAGCAGTTCTGATGACTAAATAAGCACAGTAATACCTTATCGGTTCCTTGGTCTAACAATAGCAAAACTCCAAAACACGCGGGTAATAAACGCAACGAGATGATTGCTTGTAATTGTTCCAATTACTTACTTGCTTCTATACTACTGTAGGTTTAACTTTATTTGTCCCACACACCTGTTCAGTGCCCAGTGTCCATAGAACCAACTTTGTTGGCACAGCAGCCCAAAAATGTGACTTGGCCTCCGATACAATACTTATCAATTTAAAAAACCAACTTCAAAATTTGGAAATACGCAATTTCGTTTACCTGGATGACATAATGTATTTCAGTTATTTTGATTTAAAAACCAAACTTCTGAACCTGAAATTGAAAATGAAATTTCTATGGGACTAATCCTAACTAATATACCTATTATAAAAGCGAAAGTAACTCTGTCTCTCTGTCTGGATGTTTGTCACTTTATCACGGCTAATTGACTGAACGGATCTTAACGAAATTTAGCAGAATGATAGTGTATATCATAAGGACGGACATAGGGTATTTTTGCCTCTAGAAAATCGCAAGTAACACCGCGGGATTCAACTGGTATAATATAAAAGCGAAATACCACTTACTGACTAATCTTAAAATCTCGAAAATTACTTAACCTTCAATGCTGAAACTTTGTTTATTCCTTATGGGGGCTAAGAAAATAATTTTCAAAAAGCCACTTGAAGGGGGGCAAATGTTTGAAATTTTTACTACAAGTCGACGCGAACTTACGCAGTCATGGAAAACACCTAGTATAAATCGAGACAAAAAGATCGTTCCACATTTTTATTTCTTATCTCTCTTTATTATTAGATTTTGAATTATGTTCGTATTTGCTCTACGTTGGGGATTTTCCTAATATTAATTCATAAACATGTAATTATTACTGTTTGTTTGTAAATCTACTTTTATTGTGATTTTAAAGATATGCCGTGTTGTGATTGTGAATGAATTAGTAGTACTAGCGTTGGGAACATTTAATTTTTTCATCGGAGAACTATAATGAAACTATATAACTATGAAACTATATACTAAATAAAACTATATAACTATATCAGTCTCTGGCAGCCATATTACAAGCTTTGCTTAGTTTGGGGTCAGATGACCATGTGTGCAATAATGTCCCAGATATTAATTATTTTATTTATTTTTTATATACTAATACATGGCACTGAAAAGTGAGCATTGTAATCATGTAAACAACTTTTACGATGGGATCAAAGCTGAAATCGAAAAAAATATTTGCTGTTACATAGACGAATGACATTCACTCTCAAAGAAATGTATGCAAATTAATATAATAACGGATGATTTTGATTGCGATTTCAGGGTTGGTCTCATAGTTCAAGTTGTTCAATAGGATGAGTGCAATGACCTCCTTTCGGCTTAGAATACCCCAAGCTTATAAATTCTGTAGAGTGCTTTAATTAAGTTTTCCGTTACATCACATCATCAGCCAATTAACGTCCACTGTTGGACAAGGCCTCCCTCATAGAGAGGGGTGTTGCCATAATACCCCACGCTTGGCAGGCGGCTTGGGGATCGCAGTACGTTCACCGTGTACTATTAGGACGCTGCTGCCCATCCTCCGGTGGTTCTGGTCGCAGTTTTAGGACATACCCGGGTCCGTTTTCAGTTTTCCGTTAACTCTTCTCTAATTCTATATCCGGCAAATATACTTGTCCTAACTTATCATATTTGTATGTTTTTTTAGGACTTTGAATCTCTGTATAAAATTGTTTTTTTTTTTGTACATAGCTATATTTTTTTATTATTTTTTTTATTATGTTTTTATTAAATAAATAGGCTTGCGCTTGGCCGCTAACTCTTATATCACAATATGGATAAAATATGGCCTGTATTTGGAACTGAATGTCATACCTCGTTATCCAACGAGCAAACGCAGCCAGCGCAGTTTTAGACTAAAATCTGAATCTGAAATTAGAGATAGTTTAAACTACTTCTGAGCCTTGTTTATATTCTAAAAATAAGAAAGGTATTAAGAAATATATTGAAAAAGATGACGAGATAGTTGATAAGAACGATATTGAGAATAAATATGAGAAATATATTGGGAAAGATGATGATAATGCTCAAAATGATTTGCTGCTAATCATCGCAATCTAGCTATAGTATGCATAGGTTGTAACGCCAAATGTTTCCAGCTACCCATCGCACTGGCACTTGACTAATACCTGTATCGTTTGGGATAAAGGTGAGGCGCAGATGACATACTGGTTCACCCGCTACAAGTTCAAGTTCACCGAGGTGGACTACAGCTTGTTCCTGACTTACTCCGTCCTCATAGGCACTATTGGTGAGTAACTCTTGAGGGGGATCAACATCATTCCTTTTGAAACCCTAATTTTATTTACCTACCTTTAATTGGAACTCTGGCGTCTCCAGATTTACATTGCTGAGACATTCAAAGGCACACGCTCTCTTAAATTAATCTGTTGATACGGGTATCTTTTCTTTAAAAAAATAGTATTCACCGTAGTTCCAAATAGGTACGCATGCGAAATTAACAACAATTTTATTACTTTCATATATATATACCTAGTAGGCATGAAAGTATTTTAGAAATAATAGATGATCGAGAACTAGGTACTTTAAAGTCGATTATCCGGTTCATTGAATTAGTTGAATAATTGAATGAGATATTCTTTAATTCACACAGTCATTAAGAAGTAAAACAATGATAAGAAAAGAATGTGACTCCAAAAATAGTTGAGAAAACACATCACAAACAGAAGTTTCCGTTGTTCTATATGAATTTTGATAAAAAGTTATTAGTACAACATTGGTTAGCATTTGTTAGAACAAATTAAGATATAAATAAAGTAAATATTGACCGGAAAATGAATTTTCTCATGAGCTTAGTTCCGCCGTATTGCGGAGCAATAAAATACTTCATCAGTTTGGAAATCATAATAATGATGACAATGATAAAATTTTATTAACTCACACGTATTTATTTATATGTAGTAGAGGCAGTATGTACATTCTTGTTAAAAAAACAAATTACTTATGATATTGAACATTTATTTTGAAATAAAAAAAACAAGCTAACACTAAATAAACAGACTGTCCATAGACCGTTGAAGGCTTTAGACCTTCAAGCACATGCTCAAATGCTTTTGGATGTGTTTAATGTCGTTTTAAAATTCAAAATACGAGTAAATAACTGTCTACGGCCTAGCACACTTAGAAACTCTACCTTTTTGAAATATCTATTTTTCAGATCTTCAAGTCATTTTTTAAATGTATTAATAATATTAGCTTGCGTTTGACTACCAACTCAACTGTTAAGTGATCATGTTAACATTTCGACTAGTTTTAGTTCAATTACTTCTTAAATGTATAAAAACGTATCCCCAGTACAAAATCTAATGTTTTTTTGCACAGGTTCGTTCATAACGATATATCTGTTCAGCAAAAGATGGAACATAGACGACAGCATCATTGGCGTGATCGCTTGCCTGAGCAGGATCGCGGCCAGTGTGGTCTATGCTGTGGCCCCGACGAGGACGATATACTTCCTGGGCCCTGTGCTGGACATGTTCAGCTCTGCTGGAGCAACCTCACTCCGCTCGATAGCCACTAAGCTCGTGCATGATGATGAAATTGGTAAGTATTTTTGGATTTAATTACTATTATTTACCATGTAATTCTCAGGAGAAGCCCGGAACTGGCATGATTGGGGCCAACAATGAGAAGCCTCTTCGTGTTTAAACATAAATATAACTTTGTGGATTGTGATAATGTTAGTGTATGGAGTATGGATGCTATAGAGTTATTTATAAATTGGCCTTTTAAGGTTACCAATTTGTATCCCATCTACAAGTTGTTCACCGGATGTTGAACAGATCCATAAAATGAATGAATTATTATTAATTATGATCATACTGAATTAAATTTTTTGTATATTGTATGTATGTATATGATTAACTTATGTATCATAATAACTATTCATGTAATCATATTCTTAAGTAGAGTATTTTAAGTATTTTTTTTAATTATATTTGTGTAGCTAATTTAGTTTCACCGCTGTCCATATTCTATAATACAATATTTATGGACAATAGAAAATATTTCCTTTGTAGCAAAAATATCCACACATTTAAAGCTACACAAATATTTAAAGTAAAAAAAGGTATTTATTAATTCATCTATAGGTTGTCTGGTTGGTTTGTAGCACACTTTTGTACCTATTTTCTAATGGTTCTTTTTGGAGAATATCCTCCTTGTAGTGTCAAAAGTCAAAAGTGTTATTCAAATTCAAAGTATTTATTTAAAGACAACTATATCCATTCTGTAAGTACAAAAAAAATTGTAGGACATAAAAACAGACTAAAAATTATTAAAAAAATGTTTCCGGTCTCCGGAACTTAAGCACTAATACGTAGGTACTAATGACCGAGTAAGAAATAATGAGCGATTGTGGCTAAGTGGCAGCATGTGTGCTTTACAATCTGACGGCACCCAGTTCGAGCCAATGATTTATTTAGTACTTTAAAAAATGATGTGCTGTGTCGATGCCATCGCTCAATAACGGTGAAAGAAAACATCGTGAGGAAACTGGTATGTCAAAAAACCTCAAAAGCTTAAAGAAATATGTCATTCGCCATCAATATGCACTGGGCCAGCATGGTAGTTTAGGGCCCATCCTCTCTCTCTCTGAGAGAAATCCTGTGTCCCAGCAGTGGGAACATGTTAGGCTGACAATGATAAAGGGGAGATTGAATGTTAATATGAAAGTCTATGCGGACAAAGTCGCGAAGTCAGCAACAGCTTAGTTACACATTTATGGAATTCTGGTGACATTAATTTAAAAATATGAACGATACGCTGAAACAACAGACTCACTTTATCGGTAGGTACCTACATTTTTAGAGCCTAGAAAAGTAAGAAGGAAATTTCCACACTACTTGTAATTTGTAAACCAACCCAAAACCCGTTGTTCACACAGGCAAATTGATGAAGATCTGTTTATATTTAAAAAACCAGATAACTATTAAAAACATCTACATAAAATATACATTAATACCTTTAGTATGGATATCAGCTTTTTAATAAGATTTTAATCGTAAGAAAGAAGATACTAGTGGACTTCCATAAATTTTTTCTAGCTTCGCGACATTTTAATATATTAGCCATTCTGAATATAGATAATAATATACACTGTACCTATATTTTTTTAACGAAAGGTCAATGGCCCATCGATTTATTCAGCTAGATTTTACTATCTACATCATAAATTAACTTTACAATAAATGTTAGAGCTATTTAAATGTCACAGATAATTAATTAAAAATTCAACAACTGGCAGAATTCTAATTCAAGCCACAGAAAAAAATACGAAAGAACTGTTCAAGTTTTAAAATTTTATCTGATTTTCTAACATAAAAATGTTAAGTGAGAACACACTTGTTAAAAAGTATTTAAAAAAAAACATCAAGTCATTTCATGACAATGACAAATGGGCAAGTTACCGTGTTACGGTTGACTTGTTATGATCGTATAGAATAGACTGTAATAGAATTCGGAAACAGATGTTGCATCTGTTGGGAAATCAATAATGGATTTGGAATAATGCAGCTGTTCTAAAACAGCTGCATTATTCCAAATCATTCGAAAGGCGATTCGCACGCAATCGGAAAGCTTGCGAAAGGAATTCATTTCACAATCCTGAAATTTAAGCCCAAGCATCAATCATATATAGAGAATCATATCTTAATAGAGATTTACGGTTCCTACAGAAGATAAATCGAATCCAATATTCCTGGATTCGATCCAAAATACAAAGATACATAGGTCCGAAATACTTTACCCTTCGTCTTGGGTAGGGTAGAAAATGTCATTCACACTCAACAAAATGTTAAAAACACCAAATTGATTTTTCGGCCACTTCCAAGTTTCCGATAAACGGTTTATCCGATTTTGATGTGTGAGGTGTCGTTAGGGTCGTCTTCATATCCAGTGTCATAGACACATTCGAGTTCTTTGGGGGTTTTATTTGTCGATTTTTTCACTTAATAATAATTAGACTTTTTAATAATTGTCGGGTGCCGTGCCTCCTACGATAGACCAGTTGAGCACCATATTTTTTTTGAGAATTCACCTCAAAAGCCCAGTTTGTCGATCCCATACTGTAAAATAGTTTCATTTTCCCTTTTAAACACATTCGATAATTGTATTTTATATTTAACATGGCCTCTCTTCATGTTGGCTTCGACCACCAGTAGTGCCTCTCAAATGTCTGAGTTAGACCCGAGAGTAAAAGCAATTTAGACTTGTCTGTGGAACATCTGATTTTTATTCAGGATTGGTCCCATCGTTTAAGCTGTTCATAATATAATCGCAGTGCAATGAACTCATTTCGGGTTAGGAACCGTTTTGTGTATTTATAGCATAAATTACGCATAAATAAAGAGCTTTCGAACATTTGTAAATAAGGGGGAAAACCCTTATTTTGTGTTTGCTTTGTCCCAGACCACTTGATGTTCAATGTTCGATTACGCTTCACATAATAATATAATTACTATACATACTCGTATATATAAAACAAAGTCGGGTCAGTTAAGTACACCATTTATATTTCAAAAAACGGCTGGACCGATTTTCATATTCTTTGATTTGATGGATTTCTCTCTGGCCCGAATAGCAGTAGTAAAATATCGAAAGTAAGAAAATACACGGAAAAAACTATGAAGAAAATTCATTTTCCCGGCCATTTTGTATGGAACGGGAAGAAGTATATTTCAAAGAGGTCTATTTATTGACTTATTACGTTATAGAAGAAATAAAAGTTATTTCGACAGCCCCGTTAGCTCAGTTGGTAGTGTACCTGCCTTCTGCGCTTGGGGGCGTGGGTTCGATTCCCACCTAGGACAAACATTTGTGTGATGAACATTTGTGTTTGTTCTATGTCTGGGTGTTAATATCTATTTAAGTATGTATTCAAAAATATATATGTATGTTTATCAGTCTCTGGCAGCCATATTACAAGCTTTGCTTAGTTTGGGGTCAGATGACCATGTGTGTTAATTTATCATTAATCTTTTTGACATTATTATTAATCTTATTTCATTATTAGTTATTTAATCTTATTAGTTTATTTTTACTTTTTGATTGTTTCATTATCATCAGCCAGAAGACGTCTACTGCTGAACATAGGCCTCCCCCTTTAACCTCCACACTGAACGACATCCTGCCATCTGCATCCATTGGATGCCCGCGACTCTCACAATGTCGTCGGTCCATATAGTGGGAGGCCTACCTTTGATTGTTTACTTTTTTATATTACCTCTAATTTGTTTATTTGATGTACCTAGTATTTTTTTTTTTTATTTGACTTGCACAGTTAACTTCCAATGTCATAAGGCTAATAAATATTTTCATTCTATTCTAAATAATTTATTTAAGTAGGTAAGTAAATCGAAATAATTTGCACACTTCTGAACGTTGGTGTTGTGAATAAAAAGAAAACTAAAATGCTACTTCAATTATCATGTATATACATACCTCATACCTACTATGGCATGACCCAATATCAGCACTTCCTTAAACACACAGTACCTACATGCTCTATCTTCTTTAAGTGAACAGACAAAGGTCTACCGGGGTACACTTATCGAGACATTCAGAGTTTGTTGGCTCAACGCCTGACACATGTTTTACGATAACCATATCACCGGGTTATACCGTGATCATGACTGGACAAATACTAATTAGATGTGATTGGAGTGGAATTAATCGAGATTTAGGGTTAGAATTAGTATATTAGGTTAATACAGGGTTACTTTGTTTAGATTGTGTAGCAGTATCTTTATTGGAATAGTTATCCACAATATTTTTTTGGGTTCCGTACCCAAAGGGTTAGACTGGACCCTATTACTAAAACTCAGCTGTCCGTCTGTCACCAGGCTGTATCTTATGAACCGTGATAGTTAGACAGTTGACATTTTCACGGATGGTGTATTTCTGTTGCCGCTATAATAACAAATACTAAAAAATAGAATAAAATAAATATTTAAGGGGGCTCCCATACAACAAACATGATTTTTTGCTCGTTTTTGCTCGACAACGGCAATTTTGATAACGGCAATAGGTAGACTGACCATTGAGCGCGAAATCTACAATGCGAGCACTTAAAGACACACACATGGCATATTTTTTTGAAAATGCACACAGTTTCGTTTTGGTTCTTTTAAAGTTTTTGTTGTTGAGGCTTTACTTTGTCGTTTTAACATTTTATACTACATTATATGTATGCGACCATTTACTTGTTAATATACCTACATAGGACCCGGGTATGTCCTAAAACTGCTACCAGAACCACCGGAGGATGGGCAGCAGCGTCCTAATAGTACACGGTGAACGTACTGCAATCCCCAAGCCGCCTGCCAAGCGTGGGGATTATGGCAACACCCCTCTATGGGAGGCCTTGTCCAACAGTGGACGTTAATTGGCTGATGATGTGATACCTACATATTTTATCGTAACCAGTGACTGGTTTCAGAATGATATTTCCGGTTATTACGACAATGTAGTTTGCTAATATACCTAATTGGTAGTAATAATTATCTATACTAATATTATAAAGAGGAAAGATTTGATTGTTTGTTTGTTTGCATTGAATAGGCTCCGAAACTTCTTAACCGATATGAAAAATTATTTCACTGTTGGGAAGCTACACTGTCCCCGGGTGACATAGGCTATATTATATTTTGTAGCGAGGCCGAAGGCCGAGCTTACACCCGTGCAAAGCTGGGCCGGACGACTAGTTGTCTAATAAATTTAGTCCTTCTTGTATGGTCGTCCTAAGCTAAGCTTACCGGTCCGTGGTCTCCATTCGAAAACAGAACCTTTCGGCCCCATCGGCTATCTGTTCTGCGTGCTATGGCTGAAATGATGATAATATTACTACTGAAGTTTTTATGTCACATGTAATTTTGTAACCGATTTGAAACTACTTATCCAGATTTTGTAACATTACAAATTTTGTTTCTTAATCTCATGCAATAATACTTGGGTACGTGAAACATTTAATCCAGTTTTTTTTTTTTTTTTTAATCTTAATTTTTTTTTTAGGGCTTTTAGACAACTTGTCTATGTCAGCCCCAAATCCAGATATAATAACATTGCAAGTTTTGTTTCTCAATACCAAATCGAGAAACATAAAAAAATACGAGTATTAAGATAACGAAACAGCTCTTTCATCGAAACACTCACTGAATTTCCAACGCAGAACAGCTTGTTTTTATCTTAAATTAAACAATTAAATTCTTGTAAAACTAGTACTTTTCACCGTTAACCTTCATTGTTAATCTTAACGGCGACATTTTTTAAACAAACAACATATTGTAAGCAAAATTTATAAAAAAATATTATGAAACATGCGTTCTTTGTGTTTCAATGCAACAGAGTACGACTTATGATAGGCTAGACAAAGAATCACTGTTGAAAATTAGGTCAAATAGTTTAAGCATTGTGTTAGCAGTAATAAAATATCACTGAAAATATAAATTTAAATAATGAAATAGGTTAGAAAGATTCCATTAACTGCATTAATTATAATTGACAAAGTGAGACCATATATATTTTGATAGAATATAAATATGAAATGCAACAATCAGCCTTGATAAAACACCAATCAGAGCTACGACGACGACGCGGTTATGAAAAGAAACACCGTTTCATTTGACAGTTCACAGAAAGTTCAGTACTGACTTGACGTTTTAAGATCATGACGTCATAAGTAGACGCCATCGCCTGCGAAATTTATCGACGCGAATTCATAAAAAGTTATAAAGATACTAATTTTAAACTAGTAGATATCGTAGAGCAGTTTAGAATTTTTTTTTTATGAGGGCGCTGATAAGGCGATATTTGTCTGTCTGGCAGGCAGTTGTAGATTTTATTGATATTGATATATATTAGATCCAACAAAAAAAATATGTTTTTTATTAAGTAAATAGTATTGTTTTCAATTTTCCCGTACACTGTCGCCACAAACAAAATAACAGTCACGAGTTGAGTCAGCTCGTGACCACGGCCATTGTAACATGGTCGAAACGTCGAGCGAAAGGTATCTATTTTTACCTATATTTAATAGTGCGCGATAAGTCCCGATAAATATGAAAACATGTGTTCGAATCGCGAAAGTTTAAAAAAAAAACTAAAAAAAAAAAAACTAAAATAACAGTGTCGAAAACAATTCCACTAACGCGGTGCCGTTTACATTTCACTAGATAACACCTGACAGCTGAAAAGTCGTAATGCAGAGACCTGTCACTTGTTTTGGTAAACAACCATACAAATATTTCATATATTACGCATCATACGTAACAGTAATTAGACGCATAAAGGAAAAAACCGGCGGCCGGAAATCTTAATTTGTGAATAATAAAAGTGCATCGCGAAGGTTCTATTAATGATGTTATATATTAAAAAGGTTTTAACTAAGGCATTGTTAAAATAATAAATATTCCATTGAGTTTTGTTGATAGGTAGGTAATTAATTTCATTCACATGTTCAGTTTTAGTTTGCATGACCTAGACAAAGTTCTAGGAGACTTACAACAAGATAATATAGACATTGCAAGCAAAAAGCTCCTTTTCCAAATAATAGAAGGTGTGAGGTCAGGTGAAGCAAGAGGAATGGAAACAGAGGAACTGGAAACCACATACATTGAAATTAAACACTGTTAATGGATTTTATCGCGTGTAGTTGCAAAGTGCTGTGGTTTATTATCAAGAACACTTTTCATTTCACATGACGGCAAGCAAAAACAGTTGGATTGCTTATAGGTAGACCGTTGAAGGTCTAGAGACAAATGCTCAAGCCCTACCAGTTGGCAGCGTAACAGCATGCTGGTGGCATTACCACGCTGAATGGCAATGCTTATATGAGCCATAAAAACTCCAGCATTTTATGTGACAAAATGCTGGAGTTTACAAATCGCATATTACAAATTTAAACATTATACGGAAGATAAAAATGTTATACGGAAGGTAAAATATGTCTAGCTCTGAGCGAAACGATATGAATGCTATAAAAATACTTTTATCTATAGTAAACAGTCCACAGGTTCAGTTCACACACTCTTGGGCTTCTAAATGCACTTCATTTTAAATATTTACCAGTGGTTTACCTATATTGGGACTACGGGTAAGAAACGGTATATTTTTCATGCCCTATACAGCCGCTTATAAGTTATTTTTATGCTATTTAATGAACAGATTTTTTTTGTTGACGTGTCCAAGTGGTCTAATGTGTTCCGATGGAAATAAATAAAAATGACGATGGCAGTCGCGTTTACCAGGCGTTTTGAAAGAATTGAAATTCAGGCGAGCTTTTGATCCCAACGACCCAATGTCTCAAATGACAATATGTAACCACTAACCACTGGTGAGGTTAGCATATTTGTTAGTTTTTGATACTCCGCTGAATGGGCCGCTATGAATTTTATTATAATACTAGATTTTTTGGATTTTCATATAAACCTTCAATCCTTTTTCTTTCCTTAATCCGGCCCTTGCGCAAAATAACATAGCCTATAGATACTTCAATCTGGTCATAGCTAAGCATATTCGTGAAAACAGCATTTAAATCCGTCTGCATTTTCTTCCAGGGGTTTCGGAGATTTGCGTGAACAAACAAATGAAAATTCTAAAAACTGCCTTAACATGTTCAGCTGCTTATTCTATGTCGCCCTGTGTGAAGTATTGATAGAAGCATAAAAGTAAAAACACCGTCAACAGTTTTCAAATAAAAAGATAATGTGACCACAGTGCACAGCATGTTTTAAAAAGTATTCTTTTTGTCTAAACCATAAAAAGTATATTACGTCATGTCGGGATGATACGTCTCTGAAATTTGATTGTCCAGCTTCGCTCGTTCGAATTTATCTATGACCATCCAATTTCTGAACTATGAATACGACCACAAGTATATGACTTTAGCCACGGAACCCTGACATATGCTTGTCTTGACACGCTCTTGGCTAGTTATTTCTTATTTCGCGTGCATTTGTATGTATACCTTGATTAAAAAGCCATGAAATGGAACTACTCTATCTGTAAAATAACACAGTAAAATTAATTATTTATGCTTATTGCAAATATACACTTTCTTCTTCTAGAAGCTATGTTAATATACCCTGCATAAAGGGTGCAGCAATGACTTATGTAGTGGCTGGTCACAAAACCACACCACAGACAGAAGTAATTTTAGCAAAAAAAAAAAAACATACTTAGTGTGATAGGTTACTTAATTATATATGAGATCATACAAAACTTATGGCGCTACTTTCTTAACTATTTATAGATCGATTTCTTATTATAATTTTCTAAATTTTATCGTCGAAAAAAACTTTTATCTCGTAATAACATTTTTGGGTTAGAAACTTACGAAGTGGGTTCTGGAAAAGTGCTATTATTTCTTTATTGCGTCCGGAATTTCGTTGTATAGGTTTATTGTCATACAAATGGCCTTTTTTAAATATTTTTATTCGCGGGACTGAATTAAAATAGGATGCGGTATATTTTGTGTTTTAAATGCTAACATAGAATAAAATCTCCGCATGAGTATTATATTCTCTTGGGAATAAAATACATTCTATATTATTTCATCCTTGATCTACACGTTCATTCATCTAAGAAGGTTCCTTCATTTATTTTAAAAGTTTTAATCTGGCTGATTATCTGAATGACAGTTGACAGTTTCAACTTTTTAATGGCTATGTCAATAACATTCTCTTTACTTTGGACCTCCTTACTTGAGGCTATGTGACGATCGTCATATCACGTTTCGAGTAACGAAGAAAATAATAATTGATTTTATAATTTCTTTTATGTAATAATAAAGAATTAAAATAAATGATATAACATAGCCTATGTTTTAATCTGGTAATTTCTAAGCATATTCGTGAAAACCGCATTTAAATCCGTCCAGTGGTTTAGGAGATGTGCGCGGACAAACAAACAAACAGACAAAAATTCTAAAAACTGTCCTATCGTATACAGCTGCTTATTTTAAGACGCCCTGTGTAATTTTTTTTTGTTATCTCGCAATTACAGATTTTTTTATCTCTACGTTTTTATTATATAAATAATAAAATAATAAATATTTTTTAATAAATATGTATCTATAGATAGATATAGATAGACTAGTGCAGTGCTGTTGCCCGCGACTTCGTACGCGTAGATTTTCATATAAACTTTCAGCCCTTTTTTCCTCCCTTAATCCGGCTCTTTCGTAAAATAACATAGCCTATAACTTCAATCTGGTCAATCTCTAAATATAATATCTAAATAGTATCTCTCTTCTATTGAAGAGAGAGACTATTTAAATATTGCTAAGCATGTTCTAAAATCTGTCTTAACGTGTTCAGCTGTTTATTCGATGACCTGTGTGTGTGTTTTTGACACACAATTACAGATTTTTTTGTCTCTACTTTTTTATTATATGTATAGAATTAATTCTAACGACAGTGTTTTTCTTCCGCAGGTAAAACAAGCTCTCTAATAAGTATATCGGAAGCGTTGGTTCCCGTTATATACTCGCCGATATACAGCAAAGTGTACCTCACCACTTTGGATATGTTCCCGGGCGCTTTCTACCTGATCAGTGCTGCTTTAGCCTTCCCCGCCATAGTCACATTAGTGTAAGTTATATTTTATTTTTATTATTTTTGCAAGTAGAAGATTAAAAACTCGAGAACGGTATTTTGGCGGAACATACGATATTACGCAAATGGATATCTGAAAAAGAAAGATGGCCGTCACGGGACGCCCGGCATATGAAAAATGGCGGCATACCCACGAGAGCATAATGTCTTCACGTCCGTCACGGCAAACGGTCGATTTTACTGCTAAAGCGCGCCAATAGATGTTTCCACAGAAAAGAGAAGATTGATTTTTCTTTTCTGTAGATGTTTTACATCAACAAGTGCATCACATTAAAAACCGACATCAAAATTGTAAATACGAAATTTTGTTTTCTTGGATGAAATGTTTTTTTCAGTTATTTTATTTTAAATACTAAATCAATTTTGATGATATTTACATGGGACCATCTCTAAAGTATGGCCTACCAAACAAAAAAAAGAATCATCAAAATCTATTCATAATTGGTGGAGAAATCGGTGAATTTATATACCTAATTTTAAAAATAAACTGTGGAACATAGAAGAATCTCATATAATTGAATTTTTTAAAGTCGGTTAAGAAATGTAGATCGAAACCATATTTTTATGTAAAAAAAAACCATTTTTTTAGTTTATTTTTGTAGTCGATGATAATTAGGGAGTGGATTATAATATTAAGAGAGTGGACGGGGTCAAAGACAACGGCCTAAAGGTAGAGAAATGTTCAGACTTTCTCTGGACAAGAAAAAACTTTAAGAACCTGACTGCCAAGCCAACCTTCTTTATTGGAGAGGCACTGAGAGGAGAAAATTCGATGATACTTCACAAGGCGTTGTTAGAGCGTTTATTCCCACTTAAGTCACCATATTGTATTTATGGTAGCATCATTTACCTAGTGACCATCGCTGAACTAAGACATTTAATTATTTTATTTATCGATACTTCATTTATCAAATTCGGTAGAGGCGTTTAGGCTTGGGTAGGCTTTAGGTAAGAAAATACAGTCATAAATGTTAAACACACTCCTTTTTAATTTACGTCGACAGGTAAAAAGGTCGGCGACTGTAACATTGCATTTAACTTTGGTTTATTCTGTTTTGAGTTTGTTTCCAAAAAGGGTTTGCACCTCAGATCAGACAAACAATGAAGATATGGTAAGGTGGCGTGACGGCACAGAATACATGAAGTACAACTACAGAAGGTTCACTCCGCAAAAGCATTTAAATAAGTAGCAACTCTTACTACCACACAATAAAGTCCAATTCAGGACGTGCGAGCGGTAACTAGGTACCTACTTGCTATATTAAGCTAGAAGTTGCCTGTCTGTCTTTCGCATAACTCTTGTCGCGTTATCTCTGTTTATCACACAGCGGCGGGCACGGCAAGTCCGACCTGTCGACTACTTGTAGCTTCATACCTAAAGTGCGGAGTGCACCAGGCCTGGTGACGGGTGCGAATGCATCAGGACTAAGTCAGGCTTGATGCCTTTAGTTGAACTTGGTTGAACTCACCCTGCAGACGACCTTGTCCCTTTTTTTACTTGCGGACTATTTAGTTGATTAGTTATTTATTTATTAGTTGATTGGTGTCGCTCCAAGTTTCAAAGTGTGCGTGAAAAAATGATTAAGTGTGCCTACCGTACAGTTTTTGCGTTAACCGGGTAAATGGTACTTATATTAAAGAAACTTAGAGATATTCACGGAGATTTATGTGTATGTGTGATTTTATATATTTCACCATATTATTTCAAATGCCTTAACCGATTTAGGTATATATAATAATTAATTACGTGTATGTATATATGTATGCAACGGACCCCGGCCCGCGCCGGGACACACGCCAGGCAGAAGAGAAGCTTGTATGTACCGCTAAAATAAGAAATACTAGGTATCACAATACAGTGACATTATCATTTATTTTTAACCGACTTCCAAAAATGAGGAGGTTCTCAATTCGAATGCTTTTTTTTAATGTTTGTTACCTCAGAACTTTATGTGGGTGCGAACCGATTTTGATTATTATTTTTATTTGAAAGCTGGTGCTCCCCGGGTCCCATTTCAATTTGGTCCAGTTCTGACATTTTTATGACGTTGGTTTTTAATATTGTTTTTTTGTTGTTTTTTTTTTCGCATGTCACAAGCTTGTTTTCCTGTTTATGAAACTAGATATGTAATAGGTATAGTACATATAAGTACCTACAATATTCTGATCTTGCTTGTTTTCGGGGCATTGTCCTTAATCCTCGTTAGTGGAATACACGTTTGGGCGGACCCCATCCCGAATCACTGCTTAGTGAATATTAATGGTTTTTGTAATAAGATCCTTGTTCTCCGGGAATATAGCGTTCTCGATACTTGGGATCTTATTTGTTGCGTCTACTTTAGCAAAAAGTATGAATTGGAAATGTGCCTAGTAAAGGCCAGCATTTTGGTCACGTGTTGCATCGACTAGAAGTGATGACAAATCATTAGAAAAAGCATTCTGGGATCAACTCCCACTGTTATCAGTTTAATAGTTTTTTTTTTAGCAGTTATGATTTAATTTGTTAATACTTTTTTATGATATTGTAAATCAATACAAATGTAGTATCAATGAAATGTGTAGTTGATATAGGTAGATAATATTAAACACAGAGTTACCCACATACGGGCATTAGTCAAGGATATCGATATGGCAGCGTTTAAAAATATCCGCACATAAAATAGACTAACCACCATATTTATAAATATTACCTTTCAAAATCCTAACCCTTAAGGTCTGAAGTCGTATTTTGGCATTTTCAGTTGATAAAAATTGTTACCTCAATAAAGGATGGCTAAAGATTTTATGACGTCATTAATAAGAAGCCAAGGCAGGCCGAGAAAACGATGGCGCAATGATCTCGACGCGTTCCAAACACAGTGGCAAAATTTGACGGGTGATCGCACTGTCTGGAAAGAGATGGGGGAGACCTTTGCCCAGGAGTGGGACACCATAGGTTAAAAATAAAAAATAAGGAGATTCACTTCTTGTCTCACTTTGTCCTTAGTTGAGGTGGAATGAGGGAACTTTGAGAGACGACTAGGTCAAATATGCATGAGGGCTTGGAGGACCAACAAAGAGAACCTTAGCAAAGTGAGCACGTAGTGATGATTCGAGGTATCTTTATTGCGTTTACAAATAGGGGGTTAAACCATACTAACCTATTAAATAAATCGGTGCATTTAGTCATCAAATCAGGAGTGAATCGGTTTCTTCTAGGCAAGCGTGCTCCATCATAGATCGCATCATTGCTTCTTCTAGGCAAGCGTACTCCAGCTCAGACAACATCATCACAATGATGCGGTTTACGATGGAGCTCGCTTGCCTAGAAAAAACCGATTCACTCGCAATTTGGAGACACCCAGATTGTAACTATCGGGGAGCACCCATTCAGGTGGCGCAATAAAAGTAGAATGAAAGTCGTACGGGTTTTCGGAATATCAATCATAAAGCTGTGTCGATTTTTCATGCCCACTCTGTCAGTTATATAAGAAAACTCAGGAAACTTATTTTCTACTACACCAATATCCATGTTTGTGAATGTGTTTTTAGCGTTTTTGTTTGTTTGTTAAAGATCTTATGATGGATACTTCATTTCGGCCAAAATGTAGGTATGCGTTGAAAGATTTGGGTTCATTTTGGCCTACTACTAAGTACACGGCTACCCAAAGAATTTTCGAGTAGAAATGTCAAGTGCACTTAGACGTGACGTTATACAGACACAATGAAACCAATTTCGACATGTCAGCAAAAAGAGACCTTGCGGTCAACAACTCTAATGCCCTTATTACACGTAATTTGAACTGATCGATTTCTCGATATCGACCTTGAACCGACATTTTCTATATTTAACCATTATTTCGTATCTACTTCCATGCCCTACGAGGTAATAGAAAGGCCGATAAATTTAGCAATTTTGTCATCGCAAATTAACTATTTCTGATCGTGGAAATTACCGGGCAACCTTGAAGTGCGTTGTTAAGATGTATCATGCCTACCTGATCGAATACTTGTTACTTTTTATGGACGCAATCATAACAATTTATCTAAATAATAAACAGGGTTACGCGAAAAGGGTGTACTAAGCCGAAAGAGGTCCATAGTATCCATCATTAAGAACAACTTTTACTATGGGACCAACCCTGAAATCGCAAAAAAACTGGTTTTCCATAAATTTTGTCAAGTGTGACTATTTTCTAAGGACCAGCTGATTTTTTCTTGCGATATCAGAGTTGCTCCCACAGTATACGTTGTTCCTAATAATGTAGCTATAAGTAATATAAAATATATTCCCTTTCGGCTTAGAACAACGTTTCCGCGTCTCCCAGTATATGCTTTGTACACCTTTTATTACGTAGTAAGGTACACGAAGGTACTAATTGAAACAGCGTAGGTACCACTAAATGGACCGACGACATTGTGAGAGTCGAGGGCATTCAGTGGATGCAGATGGCAGGTTGTCGGTCAGTGTGGAGGTTTGGGTTGACCTACGTTCAGCAGTGGACGTCTTTTGGCTGATGATGATAACGATGAGGTACTAGGTAATTGGGGAAAGGTTCTTGAGTGGAGACCACGAACCGGAAGACGCAGCGTAGGTAGGCCCACTAGATGGACCGACGACATTGTGAGAGTCGCGGGCATCCAGTGGATGCAGATGGCAGGATGTCGTTCAGTGTGGAGGTTAAAGGGGAAGGCCTATGTTCAGCAGTGGACGTCTTCTGGCTGATGATGAATATGACGATGATTGGGGAGTAGGTATCAGTGATAAAAAAATTATAGGTAGTTATTACCTACCAAATATACTTAGAACTACCACTATCTACATTACTTTCCGCGGTTATGTGCGGTCTGCAGGTTTATGTACAATTCGTCACTATACAAACTTGTAAGTATACCTACTAAATTAACCACTAACCTCATTCACGTCTTAACATTTTGTTTTTATGTTTACCATCGAGATATTATGTACTAGTAGTGTACATAACATACTACAGATAATTATATCGATGTTTACATATATTTTCAAATTGCAATCCAGATATTGATTTATAATAGAAGATATAACGTTTTGGAAGGTTGTAATTTGTCTTGGGTAGAATGGGGTACGTTGAAAGGCTGTGCTAACCGAAACGGGGACTGTGACTGGGGGGAGAGACCAGTCATTATAACAACTTATCTATGAAACAAATCTAAAATCGCGACAAAATATCAGCTGTTCGCTAGAAAACGGTCATTCACACTTGTCTTTACGGTCTTTTTACAAAATTAATTAATTTTATAACCTTGAACTATGAATGTACCCCATTCTTATACAATTTGTTTGCCATGTTTATTATATTTTTTTTGTTTTATTATTTTATAATGTAATTAATATATTTGTATATTAATTAATCAATTATTATTAACTTTTTTTTTTAATAGAAATTCCATTGACTTTTAAATTGCCATTTTATCAATAAATTATCTACTTATGACTTGATCATATATTTTTCGAGATTTCAGGGTTGGTCCCGAAAAAAAAGTTGTTCATAATTATGGTTATTATAAACCCCTTTCGAATTAGTATACCCTTTCCGCGTACCCCGTAAATTCAGGACACTGTTTTAGATAATTTTACATTTGACCCATCTTCCATGAAGTTTGTAAATCAATTGTAGGTACATATAAAATTATAATTTACTTATTATGATCGATTAGTCTCGATTTAATAGGTAGGACAAACTGTATAGGCGTAAAAACGAAACAAAGGATTTTAAATATACTTAGATTTGTAACCGCAAAATATACTGTATTATTGACTGTTTTATTTAGCATGAGCAATATCAAGGAATATAGGTATGGATCCTTGGTAATATTGACGATTTTACGGCAAGGTTTTGACGTCATTATGCGTCAAGCAAATAAATCTAACCTGCGCAGCTAGAGAAGGATGCGTGTATTACATACATACACGTAATACATCGACTGCCCCGATGGCTTAGTTGGTAGTGAACTAACCTTCTGTGCTTGGGGGCGTGGATTCGATTCCCACCTGGGATAAACATTCATGTGATGAACATTTGTGTTTGTTCTATGTCTGGATGTTAATATCTATTTAAGTATGTATTAAAAAAAGGTACGTATATCAGTCTCTGGCAGCCATATTAAAAACTTTGCTTAGTTTGGGGTCAGCTGACCGTGTGTGCAAAAATGTCTCAGTTTTTTTCTTCAGAAGATACCTATTCACTAGAGATATATATATATCTCAGGAAACAAGGAAGCCGGCAGGTTTTTCCTACCCTTGGCTGTACGGATTAGAAAAGTAGAATCGAAACGTAATAAATAAAAATAGGCAGTCATGGGGACCGACGACATTGTGAGAGTCGCGGGCATCCAGTGGATGCAGATGGCAGGATGTCGTTCAGTGTAGAGGTTAAAAGGGGAGGCCTATGTTTAGCAGTGGGCAGTGCTTATGGCTGATGATGATGAGTCATGGGGACTACCGACAGGAATAGGTACGTCACATTATTCATGTCAGTGACCCATACCTATATAAGTTTTGCCCGTACCAAAAATACCTTAACGATAATAAAAAAGTTTTCACTAAAAAAAAACAGATTCGGTCAACGATTCGTGAATTTCGTGATATCGAAGGATGCCTACTTAAAATAAACCAGTCCAAATGAGAGATACTCTCTTCTTTGAAGTCGTTTCAAAACAAAATATTGAAAAACCTTATGTGATTTATTTCTTTGTTCACAGATTAATCTCGTATCTCCGAAAAGAAGAGGCCGCCTCAGAAAGCAAAAAACAAGAAGAAAACGAAGCAGAGGCCAAATCGAAGGAAAACGAAATAACTCCGTTTTGACATTATGAATTTAAATTTAAGTTTGTTGTTAATGTTTTATTCAAAAATCTCAATAAATGTAAGGTTTGTAATTGCATCGCGTGTAGTTTGAGTGCTTAAGTATGGGAATGTGTCTTTATCGTCTTGCCGTCTGACCACAGAATAAATAGGTACAAGGGCGTAGCCAAGAGGGGGCAGGGAGTTGCAGCTGCCCCCCCCCCCCCTTGAGATCAATTTTTTTAGCCAACTGCAAAGAAACCATTGTCCTAAGGCCGTACAATTGTCTTGCTTTGCCGATAAATCCCGCACGTCTGTCCCGTCATAACTCGAATAAATTCACTATCACTAGGTGTAAGTCGGTATATCGAGCCCAGGGAGAGTACGCTGTGTGACCAACGTTGTCGCGAGTGGAGGGACTGAGACAACACGCAGTTGTCTCGGGAGGAGCCATAGCGCAGTGCTGAGGGATCCGGTGCGTTCCTCTGGAGATCCGGAGCCCTCTTGTCAAGCACAAAGGCTGGTTACCGGGGGGGTTTTAGTGGGTATAATCCCACATAACCTGGCTGTACCGCAATGCAGCCGGGTAACTTTGGAAGATTTCCCCCTCGAAAACAAAAAAAAAAGGTATAAGTAGTTATAGTACAATACAACTTCCAAGACTGTCATATTTTTCTCATCTTTCATAATATTAACTGCCCCCCCCCCCCCCTCCCCCCTGGTCCATGGGCTAGCGACGCCCTTGAATAGGTATTAATACAAGTCTGACTAACAACCTGGAACCTGATTTCGGTCCCAACGGAAGACCAGAGCTGTTTCTTTTTTAAACCAGCATCAAATCAATAAGTGAAACTGGTTTTGTGGCATTTTGATTTTTATTCGTTGGAAAAGTAATGACGTATTTATTGATAACAATGCTACAGGTCGGTCAAAAACGAACTGCTTATGTATTTAATTTAAACTAGCCGCCCGTCCCGGTTTCGCACGGATGTAAGCTCGGCCTTCGGCCTCGCTATAAAATATAATATACCCTGTCACCCGGGGATAGTGTAGCTTCCCAACAGTGAAAGAATTTTTTAAATCGGTTCAGTAGCTTTTGATTAATTTCGTTACAAACATCAAAAAATACGAATCTTTCCTCTTTATAATATTAGTATAGATAAATAGTTTTTTGTTATTGGATTTTAGTTATTGATTAAACTTGGTAAATATATAGGGTTACTCGGAAAGGGTGTACTTAGCCGAAAGAGTTCTAACTTTTACTATGGGAATGATGAATTAAATGGGAATAAAAATATCAGCTGTTACATAAAAAAATGTGATTCACTCTCAACAAAATTTATGGAGTAGGTAACTGATATTTTTTTCACGATTTCAAGGTTGTTTGCATAGTAGTTTATTTGTCATGAGTATAACATATCTACTTCTTTCGGATTAGTACATCTTTTCCGCGTAACCCTATATAGTAATATATTTTGAGTAAATATATTTGTATTTTATCAATAAAACTAAATCTAAATCAGAAATATACCAGTTTATCTCATCATCATCAGCCATAAGACGTCCACTGCTGAACATAGGCCTCCCCCTTTAACCTCCACACTGAACGACAGCCTGCCATCTGCATCCACTGGATGCCCGCGACAGTCACGATGTCGTCGGTCCATCTAGTGGGAGGCCTACCAACGCTGCCTCTTCCGGTTCGTGGTCTCCACTCAAGAAACTTTCTACCCCATCGGTTATCGGTTCTTCGAGCGATGTGGCCTGCCCATTGCCACTTCAACTTACAATTTTTAATTGCTATCGATTTCGATGACTCTGGTTCTTTGTCGAATATCCACGTTTCGGATTCTATCGCGCAAAGAAACTCCGAGCACAGCTCTCTCCATTGCCCGTTGTGTGTTTATCTATTGTAACTTTTTTTTTTAATTATGCAGTAAATATTATATTTACAGACTCTTATTGATCTAAGCCAGAGGTTCCCAAAGTGGTCCACGGGAGACTCGACAGGGGTCAACGTAGGCGTGACAAAAAAATGGAGTTTACAATTCGTCAATTCGTAAGCGGTATATAGAAGAAATGTCGTTGCAGGGGTCCACCAGAACCAGCTAAATTTTGAAAGTGGTCTATGAGAAAAAAGTCTGGGAACCTCTGATCTAAGCCATAAACTGGATGATCCACCATATTTTATTAATTTTACTTATTTACTCCGCTGGCGCAGCAACCCAAAGTGAGTTTTGGCCTCCGACACAGAATACAACATATTAGTACAAGTACAGAAGATTCACTCCGCAAATGAATGTATGGAATTTGTATGGCGTACTTACATGTGACGCCATTTGTAAGTAAAGTGCGCTCTCTGTCTAGCAAGACATTAAAATGCTTATATCTTCTTTGATATATTAGTTGTGATGCCTCTGGCGTTACAAGTATTCATAGGCGAAGGTGACTTCTTACCATCAGACAGATCGTCTGCTTGTTTGCCACCTATGGCATAAAAAAACGAGTAGGTAGCTTTACGTACGATATGGTAGTTATGTATTGTGATACAACCTGGGACTCTTCAAGACAAGAGTGCATACCTCTTGGGCAAGCGCGCCCCATCTTAGACCACATCGTCGCATATCGTCAGGCGAGTTGGTGACAAATCGCACAGACTTGGTGGCCAAACGTAGATCTATTCTTTATTTTTTTTAAATGTTTTTTTTTTCACCGATTTCCAAATAGGTTATCAATTCGACTGAATTTTTTTTTGTTACCTAGTAACATTCGACTGGGTGAACCAATTTAGATGATTCTTTTTTTATTTGAAAGCTGGTGCTTCCCGTGTGGTCCCATTTCAATTTGGTCCAAGTCTGACATCTTTATGAAGTCGGTTTTTATATTGATAATTATTTTTAAGCCATCAGGTGAAATATGGTCAAACCACAGAACTAGTGGATCAAACGCTAACCCATTTCATCAAAATATAAAAATAAGAATAGAAAAGAATTATTTTCGTTCATGGTCCCAAGGTAACGGTAGACGGCAGGTAAATTCTAGATAACATACAGTGATAACCTCATCATCCTGTCATCAAATTATCTCTCCGGCATATTCCATTATAGAGCAATAGCGTCATAGAAAATAAATTAACTGATGTTATAAATTCTACGTGTTAACATAATTGCATTACTTAAATATACTCTGAACAGAGATAAATAAAATAAAAAACTGGGACATTATTGCACACATGGTCATCTGACCCCTAACTAAGCAAAGCTTGTAATATGGCTGCCAGAAACAGATATACGTACATATATATTTTTAAATACATACTTAAATAGATATTAACACCCAGACATAGAACAAACACAAATGTTCATCACACAAATGTTTGTCCTAGGTGGGAATCGAACCCACGCCCCCAAGCACAGAAGGCAGGTTCACTCAAGGAACATATTACTCACAAGGAGGGTTCACTACCAACTGAGCCACCGAGGCAGTACAAAATAAATAAAAATATTTACTGCCAAAGACTAGACAATGTCACTGTCAGCATAGCGTTACATTATCTTTGACTGTCAGGTTACCAGATTTGCTTTGTCTTTGTTTTTGTTAAAACTTCAATTTTAAATCGCTAGGATAAACAAAAAGTGAACACATGTTTAATATTAATGTTAAAGGGTAATCGGGTCAAATAAAATACAAGAAAAAAAAAGAATAGAATTTGAAAAATGCAAAAGAAAAGGAAGACGATGTAATGTAATACAAATTGAAGCCGGTTTTATCTGCCGGTTTGACTGCCCCGGTGGCTCAGTTGGTAGTGAACCTACTTTCTGTGCTTGGGGGCGAGGGTTCGATTCCCATCTAGGACAAATATTTGTGTGATGAACATTTGTGTTTGTTCTATTTCTGGGTGTTAATATCTATTTAAGTATGTATTTATAAATATATATGTATCAGTCTCTGGCTGCCATATTACAAGCTTTGCTTAGTTAGGTGTCTAGAACCGACTCATCTTTCTTGCGAACTGGTGGATTTTAGTCTGTGGTAATTGATCGAAGTAATTATTTGCTCCACCTAGTTCTTTTTATGTGATCTGTAGTTGTTCATTCATTTTGTAGTATCTATAGTTCATTCCATAAGTCTCGATCTGTCATCCAAGTGAATAAAAACAAACAAGTGAATTTCGGCGTTTTAATTAAAATCTTCAAGTGTTGGGCAATGCCATAGCGGAATACGAGAGGTACATAAATAAGCCAATATAATAAGAAGTATAAATCAAACAAAAGGTCCTACGAGACGGATTATAATATTGGTGGAATTTAACGTGGCAAGAGGGGTGTCATCGACAACACGATAAATGGTGAAGGAGAATGTTGCCGAATATTAAATACAGATGGCGCCACTAGTACACTGAAGATAAATATTGAGTTCGACATTATTTATTCATGGCTATTGGAAAATAAGTGGAAGAGTGCAAGAATACCAGGAGTTGCTATTGTAAAACTGTCAGGGTATCTGTGGAGGTCGCTTCATTTTGGAATTTAAAATTGAAAGAAAATTTATATCGTCGGTCAAAATGGAGAATGATATAAGAGTATTAGAAGATCTGAAGAACCAGATAGAGAAAGGACGTGTCAACCTCAGGAAGACCCCAAAGGAAAGACTTACGGAGCCTTACCTTATGACGAGAGTTGAGGCTGTGGAGCGATTGATTACGCAGTTTCAACGCAAACATGAACACCTTATAGCAACGTATGGCGGAAAAGATTTAGATGCAAGTGATTACGTCAAAAATGAAACTTTTGACATGTGTTATGAAACATACATAACTTACAAAGGGGAATTGAAGACCAAGTTGGCATCGATGATGCAGACATCAGCAGGCAGCCGGGAGACAAGTGCACCATCGGTAAATTCAGTCGTCAAACTACCAAGAATCACGATACCCACCTTCAGTGGAAATTATTCGGAATTTTTAACGTTTAAAGACTTATTTACTTCGTTGGTCCATAATAACACCGCACTTGACGATGTCCAAAAGTTACATTACCTAAAAACTCAGTTGAAAGGTGAAGCTGAACAGTTAATTAAGAATATCCCCATCGCTAGCTCTAATTATACAAAATGTTGGGATTTAATAATAAATAGATACGACAACAAGCGTTTCATGTCCAATTGTATTCTAAAACGTTTGTTCGGACTACGTACTATGAATGGGGAATCTGCTCAGGCCTTAAAAGAACTTTTGGACACAACGTCTGATTGCATGCATGAACTTAAGAATTTAGGGATTGAAGTAGATTCTTGGGATATAATTATTATTTATATCGTAAGCCAAAAGTTGGACCCTGAAACGAGGAAGCAGTGGGAGTTACACGTAACCCAATCAGGGGAAGACTTACCTTCTTTGAAGTTGTTCAAAGAGTTCCTAGAATCACGTTTCCGCGCGCTTGAGTTTGTTGAGCCTATAAAAAGTAAAACTAAGTCAAACATTTCTACTAAAGTCTTGCACACAACTTCCAATTCCAGCATTACTTGTCCTCATTGTAATGATAGTCACAAACTGTACTTTTGCAGTAAATTTGCCAAAGAAGACGTATCAAAGCGTCAGGAAATAGTGAAGGCTCTTCAGCTTTGCTATAATTGCTTGGGAAGTAATCACTTTGGCAAATCATGTCGAGTTACAACAAAATGCCGAATTTGCAACGGAAGACACCATACCCTTCTTCATGGAAAACCGAAACCTGAAGCTACTAATACAGTTTCAGCCCATGAAGGAGAGAAAAACCCGGAACAATCATCCTCTGAGATGAAAGAGACCACCAACATTCGAAACCACTTTGCGACAGGGCAAAACCAGACTTTACTGGCCACAGCTTTGGTTAAGGCTGAGTCCAAAGACGGTTCGAAGCTGATACTGAGAGCTTTGCTAGATCAAGGATCACAAGCAAGTTTCATATCAGAGGCAGCTGTACAGTTGTTACGGCTGAAGAAGACAGCCGCTAAAAGCTGTATATCAGGATTGGGAGATACTCGGAGTGGCTTAACCTCGAAGGCGACGGTTATGGTCAACATACAGTCACTCTATGATCCTAATTTCACGTTACAGGTGAAGACGCACGTGCTCAATACTGTAACGTCACTGTTACCTGAAAGTAAATTCGTTCTGCCTAAGTGGGCGGAACTCGGTCATCAGTTGGCTGATCCACAATATAATACGCCCAATAAAATAGACATTTTATTGGGCTCTGAGGTATATTGCGCTATCTTGAAACAGGGCTTGTTACGGAGTCCTGCGGGTTGTACAATTGCTCAAGATACATACCTCGGATGGGTATTGTCGGGTCAGGTGAGTGGCCGCGGAGGCAACAAACAAAGTTGTCATAATGCGATCTTGAATTTGCATGTCAAATTTGAAGAAAACGAGCTCCTCAAAAGGTTTTGGGAGCTAGAATCTGAACCTAGTTCAATAACTGAAAAGATGCTCACGCCAGAAGAACAAGCGTGCGAAGAACATTTTAAGGTAACGACCCGGAGAGATAATTCTGGTCGTTATGTAGTGGAGTTACCTTTCCGTCCAGACGTAGATCAAAATTATGGAGACACTAGATCTGTAGCGGTAAAGCGGCTGGTCGGTCTAGAAAAAAGGTTAACAACAAACCCAGATCTGAAAAGGGATTATTCTCAGGTGGTTAATGAATATCTTGCGCTAGACCACATGGAAAAGGTGACCCCGGATCTAAAGCAAAAAGGTGAAAAGGTTTGGCTGCCGCATCATGCTGTGGTCAGAATGGACAAAAGCACAACTAAAACCAGGGTGGTTTTCGATGCGTCGAGTAAAACGGCAAATGGCGTGTCTTTGAATTCCACTTTGAGAGTTGGCCCAACTTTGCAACCGGAGTTACGACATACAATAATGCGTTGGCGCCTCTATCCCGTATGCCTCACAGCAGACATAGTCAAAATGTATAGGATGGTTAGAATTGCTGAGAGGCATAGGGACTATCAGCGGATAGTTTGGAGAGAAGACGCCAACCATGACATTCAGGATTATCGCTTGTTAACAGTTACGTTCGGTACATCTTGTGCGCCGTACTTAGCTGTAAAGGCACTGCAACAAGTTGCACTGGATGAAGGCGATAATTACCCAATAGCTGCTAGTAAAGTTTCTAAGGACTTTTACATGGACGACTTGCTCACTGGATGTGAATCTGAAGAAGAAGCAGTTAAGCTGTATGACGAAATGAATTCTCTTCTTAAAAAGGGTGGATTTCTTTTACAGAAATGGGCCAGTAACAGGATTGGTTTACTAGAAACCGGAAATGACAATACCGGATTGAACCGCGAATTTAAGGAAGACGATGTCACCAAAGTGGTAGGTCTGACTTGGAATCGTCGGACGGACGAATTTGACTATAGCGTCAATTTGTCAAATGCTTCAATACCTGCAACTAAACGCGAAATTATTTCCGAAATCTGTCGGCTGTATGATCCTTTAGGATGGATCGCTCCATGCATAATCCGTGCTAAAATATTCATTCAAAAATTATGGATTACGGGTCTTGACTGGGACGATAGTTTGCCAGAGGATCTTCTGAAAGAATGGGTGATGTATAGAGAAGAACTAGCAAAACTACTGAACTTTCACATCCCTCGATGGGTGCGAAGATCCGAAGCCGACCAACAAGTGACGTTACATGGGTTCGGAGATGCTTCTAATGCAGCCTTTGCTGCCGCGGTATATATTCGTTGCATCTCCGCGGATGGTACTATTAACACCCATTTAATAACGTCAAAAACCAAAGTTGCCCCGATTAAGCAGGTGTCTATCCCACGACTGGAGTTATGCGGAGCACTGTTAGTTGCAAAGCTGCTTCGTGAAGTAGCCGAGGTCTTGAATGTCCCTAAGCCTCACCTGCATGCATGGACGGATTCGACCGTCGTCTTGGCTTGGCTTAGTGACCATCCAAGTAGGTGGAAGACTTTTGTGGCAAATCGGGCATCAGAAATCCTTAATTTGTTGGATGGATCGCAATTTTCTTACGTCCGATCCGGAGATAATCCGGCAGACTGTGCTTCTCGTGGAATCCCAGCCTCGGAGCTGATAGATAATGATTTATGGAAGTATGGTCCTGCATGGCTGCGTAACGAAGATATTTCTTATGCGAAACCACTGTCAATATGCACCAAAACAGATATGGAAGCTAAAGAGCTAAAGGTACATACCTCAATAGTTGATGGTGATCCAGAAGCTCCGTTATGGACTAAATTCTCTTCTCTTAGAAAACTTCTTAGAGTGGTAGCGTATTGTAGACGGTTTCTGCGATTAAGGGATCCAGTTACTGCAAAAACAAAACCATTACCTTATCTTACTGCATCTGAAATAAAAGAAGCACTTACCTGTTGTATAAAACAGCATCAGCAGCACTCGTTGCACGAAGACATAGTCAGCATCCTGAAACAGAAAGAAGTTAGTAAGAAGAGTAAGATATCAACCTTAAACCCGTTTATGGATAAATTTGGAATGTTACGAGTGGGAGGAAGACTTGAGAATTCTGACTTACCTGATTGTAGCAAACACCCCATAATTATCTCTGGGGACGCGCATCTTGCTAAACTTCTAGTAGCCGATGCACACGAGAAGACGCTGCACGGAGGACAACAGCTTACCTGCAATTATATTCGAACAAGGTATTGGGTTACTAAATTAAAGAATTTAGTTCGGTCTCATATTCACCAATGCATACCTTGCATTCGAAACGCTGCGAAGACACGAACTCAGTTGATGGGTCAGTTGCCAACATGTCGTGCAACCCCAGACAAGCCTTTTGTGCGTTCAGGGGTAGATTATGCGGGACCGATAAACATAAGAGTGTCAAAGGGGCGTGGCAATAAGTCTTACAAAGGATTTATCTGCCTTTTTATCTGTATGGTGACCCGTGGGATACACTTGGAAGCCGTATCTTGCCTTACCTCAGAGGGGTTCTTGTCAGCGTTTAAACGATTCGTAGCTCGACGAGGTCGTTGCGTTCAACTGTGGAGCGACAACGGAACAAATTTCGTTGGAGCTGCTAGAGAATTAAAAACCTTATTGAACAGTGAGACTTCTTCATTTCCCAGTGAAGTGGCTACTGCACTAGCCAATAATGGAACGGAGTGGCGCTTTATACCGCCTCAAAGTCCGAATTTCGGTGGCTTGTGGGAAGCAGGAATAAAGAGCACCAAACATCACCTAAAGCGCGTTATTGGCGATTCCACCCTCACCTATGAGGAACTTGCTACCGTCTTATCACAAATTGAGGCCTGCCTCAATTCGCGTCCGCTATCTCAGACCAGTACAGATCCTGACGATCCTGTACCTCTGACGCCAGGTCACTTTTTAATAGGTGAACCTTTGTTAATGGCACCTGATCATAATTATGAGCAATTGCAACCAGGTAGCTTACGCCGCTGGCAAGTTACTCAGAGGATGGTACAGCAGTTTTGGAGACGTTGGTCTCAAGAATACTTAACCCATTTCTTCCAGAGGTACAAATGGAAAACTCAATCTCCTGAGGTGAGGATAGGTGATGTTGTGTTGATACGTGAAGACAACTTACCTCCTACCAAATGGCTTTATGGTTTAGTAGTAGATTTGCATCCCGGAAAGGACAAAATAACGCGAGTTGTGACGTTGCGTTACAAGGGATCTTTGTTTCAGCGTCCAATTTCTAAGCTTTGCCCTTTACCTGTCCATAGCGATGATTAAAAATAAAAATATAATATATAATTATATAGCCCTGTTAGAGTAAGTTGTTTAATTGTGTTTATACGTATACTTTGTAAATACGGGTAAAATTACCTTAAAGTAGCATGAACTATGTAGAAATAAGATTTATTGCGTTTATAATTTTTTTTGGAGTTAATTTTCAAAGTTTGTATAATTTTCCAAAGAAATTTATTACTATGTGTTTACAGTCCACAGAAGATGTTAAAAAGTAGTCGTTGTATTGAATCTAATATTAGAAATGCGTTAGTAGATAATTTACATTAGTAAAGATAATTAGTTTGAGTTTGAATTAAGTGTTATTTCCTCTATGTAAAAGATGTTGAACTTGTGTATTGCATATTCTGTAGATCAAGGACTATTTGTCCTTGGTGGGCGGTATGTCTAGAACCGACTCATCTTTCTTGCGAACTGGTGGATTTTAGTCTGTGGTAATTGATCGAAGTAATTATTTGCTCCACCTAGTTCTTTTTATGTGATCTGTAGTTGTTCATTCATTTTGTAGTATCTATAGTTCATTCCATAAGTCTCGATCTGTCATCCAAGTGAATAAAAACAAACAAGTGAATTTCGGCGTTTTAATTAAAATCTTCAAGTGTTGGGCAATGCCATAGCGGAATACGAGAGGTACATAAATAAGCCAATATAATAAGAAGTATAAATCAAACATTAGGGGTCAGATGACCATGTGTGCAATAATGTCCCAGATATTTATTTATAATTTATTTATTTATTAAATTCAACAGTAAGTAATATCAGGAGTGTATTGTCAGATCTGAACAAGAATTTGAATAGTTTTTGGATCGGTATAAAGTTGTTAGATTCGTTTTGTGCAGTAATTATTTAATTTGTTGTTGTGATGTTGAACCTGCTGTTGGTTGACTTATGTAAGTTATTATTTTTCTAAATAAATACATTTTTATTTTTGATTTGATTTGTAGGAATAAGAATATCTTTCGATGTGAATTAAATTCGCTATTGTACCTAACTATCGGGGAACACCCAATCAGGCAACGCATTCTACAGACTAGCAGCTCGCACAATAAAAGTGGAATCAAAACGCTTTGTTCGGGTTTTCGGAATATCAACCAAGGAGCATGCTACTGTTCTTATTGCTGAATATATATGTTTTTTTTATGTATTCACCAACACGCCCATTCATCATCATTTCAGCCATAGGACGTCCACAGCTGGACATAGGCCTCCCCATCGATTTCCAAAAGGGCCGGTTGGAAGCAGCCTGCATCCAGCGTTTTCCTGCGGTGTCTTTTAGTTCGTCTCTCCATCTTGTGGTTGGACGTCCTACGCTGCGCTTACCAGTCCATGGTCTCCACTCGAGAACCTTTCGGCCCCATCGGCCATCTGTTCTGCGTGCTATGTGCCTTGTCCACTGCCACTTCAACTTGCTAATCCAGTGGGCTATATCGATAACTTTCGTTTGTCTACGGATCTCCTCATTTCTGATTCGATCTCGTAGAGAATCCCCGAGCATAGCCCTTTCCATAGCTCGTTGTGCGACTTTGAGCTTACTTAAACACGCCCAATCAGTTTGTCTAACCTAAATATATATATATATATATATTTAGGTTAGATAGTTAGGTATCCATAGATTAGATTGTTTGAATCTCCACTCGTGGCTGAATACGCCGGTACGGATGCTGTCACATTATACATAAATTAAATACCAAACTACTTTCACTACATTGTATTCAATACCTATTTACAATCTATTTACAAAAATACATAATATTATGCACTCACAAACCTAGAACTTAAGTTTGAAATCTTTAGAGGGCGGTTTCGAGTCACTGGTGCCATTGATGAGCATTTTGATGTACTTTCCCTGCTGGTCCGAGGGTAGTGCGATGCCGAGCACGTCGCAGTTCCGAAGGATCTCGGAACAGCCTCGAAGATCTCTGTTCTTCACTGTAACAAGATGCGGGAAAGTTAGAAAAGTATAATAGCATCTGGGTGTCTTCAAGTCGCGAGTGAATCGCATCATCGCTTTACATCAAGCGAGGTGGCAGTCAAGCCTATTACGTATTAAAAAAATCTAGGGGTTATTTTAAAGATCGCAACTTAGCGTAAAACTTTCACGCGCACATTCACTGCCAAAACTTGAGGACATGACATTAACTGCAAAACAAACAAAAACATATAATTACTTTTTGCGTTTTTTTTTAATTCTTTTTCAGTGAACGGATAGTTAGTTCTTGATTATGTTAAGAAGAAAAAAAGACGCTCGCTCGTAAGCGCAAGTCTATGGATGTACCTGAAAAGATGAAAGCATACAACCAAGCCGCCAAATCCAGCAAAAAGGCGATACGACGTGCTCGATTCGACCACATTAGCCGTGTAGGGGCCAAGTTAGCCGCCTATCCGTCTGGTAGCAAGGCATTCTGGTCCCTGGCTAAGTCAATTGAGTCGAATTTCTGTCGCCCCTCACTGCCTCCTCTATTGAAACCGGATGGATCACTTGCTCACACTGCTGAAGAGAAGCCAAACATATTTGCGAACCTCTTCGCAGAAAATTCACGTCTCAATACCTCGGGCGAAGTGCCACCTGCAGTGCCTCGATGTGATGCTACCATGAACGACTTCCGCATCAACCAAAGAGAGGTGCTCAAAACGCTCCGAGATTTAGACGTGAATAAAGCAAGTGGCCCTGACGGTATACTGGCAATAGTGTTGAGGAACTGTGCACCCGAACTGTCTCCAGTTCTGACACGTTTGTTTCGTCTTTCCTTACGTGCGGGGGTAGTTCCATTATGTTGGAAGCTTGCGAACGTACAACCGGTTCCCAAAAAAGGTAGTCGCGCCGACCCTAACAACTACAGACCTATTTCAGTCACCTCCATCCTTTGCAAAACGATGGAACGTGTTAGGAATGGGAGGCTCATGGCATGCCTTAAAGACAACTGTCTCCTCAGCGATCGTCAATATGGCTTTCGTCGAAACCGTTCGACTGGGGATCTTCTTGTGTATGCCACCCACATATTGGGCGAGGCCATTGAGAGACACGGCGAAGCCTTGGCTGTGTCCCTCGATATTTCGAAGGCCTTCGACAGGGTCTGGCACGAAAGCCTGATTAACAAGCTTCCTTCATACGGGCTACCTGCAGGCCTGTGTACATGGATCGCTGACTTTCTGAGGGAACGATCTATTCGAGTTGTTGTTGACGGCTGCTCGTCTGATCTAATGGCTATTAATGTCGGGGTACTCTCAGCAACTCTATTTCTGCTTCATATTAACGATCTGCTCATACCCGGTATCTTTGGGTACGCAGATGATAGCACAGTTGTAGAGAAGTACATATCCAATCCCAGGGCCGGAAAGGCAGAGATCCATGCGTTAAGAAAGGACATGGTTGAGCGCATGAATCAGGCCCTGACGACCGTATCAAATTGGGGTGACGAGAATCTCGTCAAATTCAACGCCAGTAAAACCCAAGCTTGTCTTTTCTCCGCAAAAAAGTGTCCGTTCATGTTATCTCCACAGTTCCGGAATGTTTCTGTACTTTTGACAGACCACTTGGAACTCCTGGGGTTATCCCTTACACCAACCCTCAACTACGGCACCTACCTAGAGTCAAAGGCTAAATTAGCTGGCAAAAAGCTGGGCGTCCTGAGTAAGGTTAGGTTAGGTTAGTTCCAAGCTTTTTCGTATTATTATATACTAGCCGCCCGCCCCGGCTTCGCACGGGTGTAAGCTCGGCCTTTGGCCTCGCAAAAAAATATAATATAACCTATGTCAACCGGGGATAGTGTAGAGCTACACAACAGTGAAAGAATTTTTAAAATAGGTTCAGTAGTTTTTGAGTTATTTCGTTACAAACGTCAAAAAATACAAATCTTTCCTCTTTATAATATGAGTATAGATGATAATTCAAGAAAATGTTGTCCGCCATCATTAACAGGGCAAGTTAAATAAAGCTTATAAAAAAACTTTGTACAGTGAAAAATATGAGCTCTGACAAAATCTTAACCCAACAATATGGAGCTAAAGAAAACAAGAAAAGTGAGTGTTTTACTTAACTAGAATTGACAATTAGTTTAAGCAGCGCTTGTATCGTTATTAAGAAGTTCTTCGCCCTTTTGATGACTACAAATAAATATTTAAGATGAAATTTAAAACAATGTAAACGTTGCAGGTTGGTATGAAGACTGTTGTACCAACACTTGGAAGCAGCATAACGGAAACTGCATCTGAAAGCGGCTGAGCTACGACCTTCCTTCAAGAGCTGCTTCTATGACAACTACTAGACTTCTATGACTGCCCCGGTGGCTCAGTTGGTAGTGAACCTAACTTCTGTGCTTGGGGGCGTGGGTTCGATTCCCATCTAGGACAAACATTTGTGTGATGAACATTTGTGTTTTTTCTATGTCTGGGTGTTAATATCTATTTAAGTATGTATTTAAAAATATATATGTACGTCGGTATATGTATATAACTTAAATAACATTTCAATAAATAAAAAAAAACTACATATTAATACTACTATGTACAACTAAAAATATAATATATACAAAAAATAAAAATCTAGGCGAACAAATCGCCACCATGCGGCAGGGTTCCCAGAATGCTGGCAGCATTGCCCCGCTGGATTGCGAGGCTTAATTTTTGTGCGAAATATGCTCCAGCTCTGGGATCCCCCGAGGCGAGAACCAATCTTGTCGAAATATCCTTACAAAACTTTTTTGTATCGGACGACCACGGGCCTAGAGTCTCTACAGCTAATGCGGAAAACTCATAATGCGCGCTCAATTGTGCATATTTGCGGTGTTTTAATAATTGAGCGTTGTCAGCCGCGGCCCCGACGTCTCGAGCCAAACCGGAGAGATGTGATGGCGCCAGGGTGTCCACGCACGTAGCGTCCCAGACAAGTGCACGTCCGAGACACCACGGAACTAGGGTGGCACCATCTGGTCTCTTGCCGTCATCTCTCACCATTCCAGTGGGCTCCAGCGTCGAGGGCACGGAAGCTGAAGAGAGTGCCCGCCTGACTAAGTCATTGATGGCCCAATGACGAAATAGGCGGCCAGCACTCTTCGCGCACGACAGCCCGTGTCGTCCGAGTTGGTCCACGCCTCGGCCGCAGTGGCAGCGGTGAGGCTCGCACAGTTTTACGCCCAAACGCAATCCCACCACTACTCGTAGGCTGCTGGGGTCAAGGATGGTTGCTAGGTTGTCGGAAGGGAGGGCACGGAGCCAGTGACCTGATTCCACTTCCGACACAGCCAGGAGCCGCGCTCGGTCCGCGATGTCTGTAGCTTGTTCCAGTAAAGCCGAATGTGTGATTTTGATGAGTGGAATGTCCCACGCGCTCTGTGTTCCCATTTCAGCTGGAACACTGATACTCGGGCATGAAGCACACCAGGCCGTCAAGGCCTCAGTCTGGCCTGCCACCCGAACATCGGCAATAGGTATATTCAGGATCATGCCGATGAGGGCTTGTGAACCATGACTGGACGCCAAGAAAGCCGGGAGTGCCACGCTAGCGGAACGACGAATGCCCAAGCCACCGAAAGAAATGGGGAGGGTTGCCTGTGCCCAAGAGCGAATATCAAACTGAAGATTTAGAATTTTGGTGACTGTTTCCTTTAATGTGTTATCAACTAAGTCTATAATTGATTGAAAATACCACACAGGGCAACTTCGTAACAAATACATGAATTTAGGGGTAAAAAGACAAAGCCGAAGGATATAAATAGCCATGTGTGGTTTAATTTCGAACAGGCGAGCAGAATTGTCAGTAAATTTTTTAATCTTTGACGTCACTAAAGATGGTATCGCATCCAAGAATATTGGGGCACCTAGAAGAGTTAGTGATGATTTTGACTGTATTGAAATATCGGGGCACAATAAATTGAATTGGCCAATAATGGATGAACGAATTTGGTCTGTAATGTGATCTGGGACGTAAATTTCACATTTATCAAAATTCAATTTCAGGCCTATGGTGTTGAAACGATGGATGATCATTTTAAGGTCCTCCAATACCAAGGATGCACTGCCCCCCAAAGAACCGTCATCGAGGTACCAAACATTTAATTTTGAATTTAGATCTGCAACAATAGGGTGGATTCCTAAGCTGAACAGAGCTGGTCCGAGCGGGTCTCCTTGCTGGCAACCGACAGAAGAATTAATTTCGTTTAGGCCATAAAGCAGTTTTGTAGGGGCGCCGTAACATTGCCACATATAATTGTAAATCTCCGGTATTTCTTCATGGATTTCAGACAACAAGACGCCCCTGTCTAGACTGTTGAAAGCGTTTTTCACGTCAATTTTTATATAAACTTCATAATCGGTCGACCCAAGAAACGTACGCGTAGCGTGCACAGCCGCCTCGCAGCCAGATTTTACACCAAAACCTAGCTGATTTGGCATGAATTTTTTGGAGAGACGCTGTTGAAAAGCTCTGCAACATATTTTGGATGTGAGACGTCTCAGAGTACTGCCGACAGCGATGGGGCGAACCCCGCCATCTTTTTTTGTTAGCGCTACTAGATTGGCACCGTATAAAATGGGTACTATCTCTTCCGGGACTCGACCATCCAGCATAAGATTTGCCAAGGCGGTCAAGTCACGGAGAAGAGATCTTCCTGCTTCACCGACAAAAGGATCGGTGAGATCTTTCAGATGCTGTGGAGTTATGGCGTCCAGACCACCCGCAGACCCATTGGGAAAGGACCTGATAGCCAAAAGAATAGCTTCCTCATCAGTTTGCAGGGTTGGTTCGGAAGCAGGAGGTGACGGGAGCTGAGTGGTAGGCGACTGCGCAGGGTGTTTATCGCATAATGCTGCATAAGTCTCAGCGGAATCCGTGGCAAGATAGTCACTGCAAAAAAGGAGTTTTGCAGCGCCTTTTATGTTTCCATCTGAAACTTTGTTTTCTATTAATTTGGTGTGATTTGTGAAAGGGATGACCGGATCGATATCGAGTGAAGGAATGAAGCGGCGAGACGTATTGTGTTTGATAGCAGATGTTAATGAATGCTTATTTGAGTCTGGTCCTACATGAAAAGTGTTATATGAGAATGTCAACAAGTTTTCCCACGAAGAAAGTGTGTTCTCACTAACTACCTTTGCCACGCACTCCGCCAAGCTACGAGCAACGGTTACGCGGGCTCCTCTGGGTATACGCTTGATAACTTTTATGGTGCGCTTAAACTGTGCGAGTCTCGTGGCCAAAGATGTGTTGCTGGACGCTCCAGTCGTGCAAGTCACTGAATTCGATGACGACGGTATATCTGGTGTTGATGGTAAGTCGGTACGGGGTACATGCCGCCGACTGCAGTGTATTTTCAGGCCCCGATGGCCTTTATACAATTTTCTGTCAGCACAAATGGAGCACTCAAGCAACACAACTGGGGCCGACAAGCACAAGCTGTTGGAATTGTTCATTGTTTAACATAATTAATTATAGTATTAGAAGTTTCTATAAAAACACTCTCCTAGAAAAATCGTCCAATGTAAATAAAAGAAAAAAAAAAATGTGTGTAGAAGCTTGATAATATTGATGTCAGCTTGACGTTTGAAACATGTCTAAAGTCACGGAACACTTGTCTAAAGTGCTCTGCACAAGCGCATCACTTCTGCGCATTGCGCAGAAGATAAAAATTGGCGGCTCCACGGCTTGGTGCCATGGTTGTCACAGTAACAGCAACTTGTCAACGAGTCTTCTAAATATTTACATCAAAATCAGCTGATAATTTCTAAATATTTCTGTAATGGTAGAGTGCCCGCTCTTATAAATACCACCACTGAAAAATTTGGATATAAAAGTAGGGATTAGTAAACACTTTCGAAGGTGCACTGCCTGGGAAGTATTTTTACGATTTATTTTATTTCAAAATTGATGCCAACTCGGCCATCATCCGTTATGTATATATATATAGGTCGGGGAAAAAGTCTTTTCGTATTTTGTATGTATAAGGTTGTAGTAAAAATCTCATCCGTTGTACTGTTTGTATCTGGCTGGTTTTGATACCATTAAAAATATGACATTTTAAAAAAGGAATACAAAAAGTAAAAAGCAATTTCCCGCCATTTTTCAATTGTTTTTTTGTTTGATAAAATGAGTGAATCTAACGAAGAAATTCGATATATTGTGAAATTTTATTACAAAAAAGGGAAAACTGCGACACAAGCCGCGAAAAAAATTTGTGACGTTTATGGACCTAATGCAGTGTCATCAAGAGTATCACAATGTTGGTTCAAGCGTTTTCAGTCCGGGAATTTTGATGTCAAAGATGCAGCTCGCTCTGGTCGCCCTGTTACGGATAAAGTCGATGCCATTTCTGAAAAAGTGGACCAAGATCGGCATATTAATAGTTACGACGTAGCTGAAGAACTGGGGATTGACCACAAAACAGTTTTGACCCATTTGAAAAAAACTGGGTATACAAAAAACTCGATATTTGGGTGCCACACAAGCTCACTGAAAGAAACCAAATGAATCGTGTACTCATTTGCGACTCTCTATTGAAACGTGAAGAAACCGAACCGTTTTTGAAAAGATTGATCACTGGTGATGAAAAATGGATCACCTACGACAAGAATGTGCGCAAACGATCATGGTCAAAGGGCAGTGAAGCACCACAGACTGTAGCGAAACCCGGATTAACACGTAATAAGGTGATGCTGTGTGTATGGTGGGATTGGCAGGGCATCGTTCATTATGAGCTTTTACCGCCGGGCAAAACCATCGATTCGGATCTCTACTGCCAACAGCAGATGAGACTCAAACAAGAAATTGAGAAAAAACGGCCGGAATTGATCAACAGAAAGAGTGTGGTCTTTCATCATGATAACGCCAGACCGCACACATCTATGGCCACTCAGCAAAAATTTAGAGAGCTTGGTTGGGAAGTGTTAATGCATCCACCATATAGCCCTGACCTTGCACCCTCAGATTTCCACCTGTTTCTATCTCTTCAGAATTCTTTGGGTAGTGTTAGATTAACATCAAGAGAGGACTGTCAAAACTACTTGTTGCATTTTTTTGATCAGAAGTCCCAAAAATTCTACAGCAACGGGATCATGTCACTACCTACAAGATGGCAACAAGTTATCGAACAAAATGGCACATATATATTATGTGTATGATGGCAAATAAATAAATAAATAAATAAATTAAATGTAATTAAACTTGAAAAAAATATGTCTTGAATTTGTTTAAAAAATACGAAGAAACTTTTTCCCCGACCTTATATATCAGTCTCTGGCAGCCATATTACAAGCTACAGATAACCGTGTGTGCAAAAATGTCCCAAATATTTATTATTATTATTATGACAACTCGTATAGATAAATCAGAGATTTGTAATTCATGACACCAAATATCAGACACGCTAAAAACTTGCGGCGGTGCATCATTTATAAAAGTTTGTGTGTATTAAGACCAAAAAAATTAAAAACACTTTCATAATTATGATATGATAGTCGATTTATAGGTCTCCATACTATCTCATCATTATTATCCTATCATGTTCCAATGCTGGGTGGGCCACAGGCTTTCTCTCAGAGAGAATGGACTCTAATCCACAATGCTGACCTAGTTGCATGTTGGTGAATGTCATGTAGTAATTTTTAAACTTTCGCGATTTAAACACATTTTTTTTATATTTATCGGGACTTATCGCGCAATATTAAATATAGGTAAAAATAGATACCTTGCGCGATAAGTCCCGATAAATAAAAAAAAAACATATGTCATGTATCTTTGAACAATTAAGGTTCTTGGACATACGAATTTCCTCATGATGTTTTCCTTCACCGTTTTCGAGTAATGGCATGGAAACTGCACATAATCTATAAATACCATTTAATATTGATAAACTATTCTAGATACAGCATATTTTAGAATAGAGTTAATTACTTATATCATTTAAGATGATGTTCGATGAACATTAGGTTAGTTACCTACATGTTAGATAAGCATTGTGTAATTAATAGGAAAGATTTAATGAGATAAAAACTAGTTCGAAAGTAATGAACACACTATCTACCAATAGATAAATAGAAAACGTGCGTAATTAAAGAAATTGGATGACCTTATATAATATTTATATTTATCTAGTGATTGACCACATTCATACCTGATGGTAACGATGTGGTCGAAGGAGATAACACACTAACGCCCGGTTTCTGAAACGCATTTCAAATATTGAATTGGTCAACAGCTTGTCGCAATTAACAATCTGTCAAACATCTGTGGGTTTCTGAAAAAGCTAGTTACCGTAAAATTAACTAATTATCCGTTGACAAGAGATATATTATTTCGTATGGCCACCCTTGCCTTCATTTGCCTCACCTTCATTCCCTCACTTATGTTTTGTGTCTGTCTCTACCTTTTGAAGTTTTGACATAGTATGACAAGAAATTTCAATTCACCTTTTTTAAGTTATTAAAAATATAAGATTGGCAGAATTGTCACACTATAGTCGCAGAGACCATAAATCCAAGAAGTGAAGTTAAAATATAAGATTGTATTTACAAGAAAATTTCTTTCGAAGTTTTCTCTTAATTACTGAAAATAAATATGTCGCGTAAAAACTATACGGAGAAAGAAAAAGAGAGCAAGTAAGTGTCAAATCGGCTTTCCAATTCATAAATTGTACGAAATATGAATTTGCTTTCGAAGTTTAAAATTTGAGCGAAGACTTAAGTTAAGACAGCTTTCTTCCAGTTCTGTCCACTTTAAAGGGTGCGTACGAACTATAGGGGTAGAAATCTATGTGTGCCTCTACAGGTCTACCAACTCTGCGAAGGCCGGATGACACTTTGGCCTATAGTGTAAAGGAGAAACCCAACATTCTGGCTATTCAGCCTCAAACTCAACTCTCGACGATATCACCCATCATTCCGCAGTGTACTAGTTCTATGCCTGAAGTACGTTTTTCCCAGAGGTCGGTACGGAGGAAACCCATGTTCCTTGATGTACGAAAGATGAGTGAGTTGGATGGCATTCCGGCCAATCGTCCTTAAAACTTAATTAGGCTCCCGAGTTGACTCCAGTCTGAACACGTCTTTTCCAGCTTTTTTATTCAACTGGACGGCCCTAGTCCAACCGATTCCTAAAAATATACACGCCTATTGCAAGGTGATAGAGTGAAGTGGTAAACAACCACCAGCTCCTCGGGTACCTGGAGGAACACCAGCTCATCAGTGATCGCCAGTGCGGAAATAAGAAACTTGTTTGGAACAAGTTGGAACAAGAAGAAACTTTTTTTAAGAAACTTTTTCTTTTAGTTATCAATATTTGCTTATAATTTCTTCTGACACTCTGTTAATTGGTAGATTTTCGCTAATTAGCTAATTGATTAATAACAAGCCTTTAACATACGAAAATCCTTTTCGGAAACCCAAAATTGTTTTAATTTGAGTTTTATTGTAGATTTGACATTTGCGTTACAAGTAGCGGCACTTAAGTCTAGCGCTGAACGATACGCGGCGAGGATAGCTGCGCATGGGTACTGTCGCGCACGCGACAGAACGAGACAGAACGCGATGTACACTGGATGTGCGCGGGGCGCCGTATCAGTGCGGGGAACGTAATGCGACTGGAGAGCCAATCGGCGCTACGCACGCCCGCCCTTCATCCCGCTAGCTCCCCTCAGGTACCTTATTTTTTACTTCTGCGCAATAAAGGTCAGCGCTAAAGTTTCGTGCCGCTGCTTGTAACAGACTGTCACATGATATTTTCAGCAACCCAAAATACGTTTGACATTGGATTAACAAACTGTTGAGTATTTTTTTCGCTAATTTGCGTTTCAGAAACCGGGTGTAAGTTAAATGAAATTGACTCTCAACTGCTTATATCTGCTAGAATTTTCTTTTTTACAGGGTTACACGGCAATGATGTACTAAGTCGTAAGGTCATTGCAGTCATCAATATGAACAACTTTTTTTAAGGGGCTAACCAGAAACCATTTAGCTGGCAAAAACTCCAAACAAACCTGGAAAGTCATAAAAAGATTAGCTAATATTGCTAAAACAAAGTCTCCTCCCGTTGATCTCTTAAAATCTGACCTTGACCCACACGCTGCGGTTAACAAGGTGAATACCTTTTTTGCTACTGTAGGTAAAACCTTAGCGGATAAGATCTCTAGCACTGCTAGAACTTCTAGTGACTCTTCCAACATTGTGATGCAGTCCCATTCCCGCTCATTCGTTCTGCTTGACACAAATGAAGGAGAAGTCGAAAGACTTATTCTGGGTCTAAAAAATGAATGTGCAACTGGGTGGGATGGGATTTCAAATGCGTTCCTCAAACTTGCCAAAGATCTCATTGTCCCTCCTCTAACTCACATAATTAACCTCTGTTTTAGTACAGGTACCTTCCCCAAGCCCTTTAAAATATCTATAATTCACCCAATACACAAAAATGGAGCAAGAGACGACGTCAACAACTTTAGGCCAATTTCCATCTTACCTTCACTGTCGAAAATTATCGAAAAAATATTAAATAAAAGGCTAATGTCATTCCTCGAACAAGAAAAACTATTATCTGAATCGCAATTTGGTTTCAGAGCAAATAAATCAACCGAACAAGCTGTTTCTGACCTCACTAATTATATTGTTAGTAATTTAGACAGTAAGAATAAGTGTATTGGAATCTTTTTAGATATGGCTAAAGCCTTCGATACAGTTTCTACTCCTCTTCTGTTAAAAAAACTAGAACTTATTGGTATAAGAGGAATGGCGCTTAAACTTTTTGAAGACTATTTATCTAATAGGACCCAACGTGTCAGTATAGATAACATAGTCAGTGATGATGAAACTGTTACATATGGGGTTCCGCAAGGATCCATATTGGGTCCTAGTCTCTTTTTAGTCTTTATTAATGACTTATGCTGCTACAAACCACCCCATGGTAAAATATTTACCTTTGCAGACGACACAGCGTTAGTATTTGAAGGCGAGACCTGGGAACAAGTACGTAATTATGCAGAACTTGGGCTTAGAGACGTTATAGCATGGCTTCAAACCAACTTGCTCACTCTTAATTACACCAAAAGCAAATTCATTTCTTTTAGCATCTTAGAAAAGTACAGTTCCCCCAAAAATATCTTTAAAATTCAGGCCCACTCTTGTAAGAATAACCCTAACACTAACTGCAACTGTGTTTACATTGATCAAGTCAATTCTATTAAATATCTTGGCGTGGTTATCGACGAAAAGCTCTCTTGGATGCCCCAGATTGAAGCTGTTTCATGTCGTATTAGGAAACTTGTATGGATCTTTAAGAACCTACGCCAAATTACTTCTTTTGATCTACTAAAGACTGTATATTTTTCTATATGCCAATCTGTGCTTGGGTATTGCATACCAGTATGGGGCGGCGCATGCAAAACCAAAATTATAAAACTAGAACGAGCACAGCGTTTGGTTTTGAAGGCAATGACTTTCAAGCCCTCTCGATATCCTACTCATCTTCTTTTCTCAGAGTGCAAAATTCTTACAGTGCGTCAACTTTTTATACTATACCTTGTTCTTGCCTACCACAAAATTATTAAATACGATGAACTTACACTCCCTGAACGTTCTACAAGTAATAAAAATATCTGTGCAATCCAGCGCTGTAATACAACTTTTGCCCAAAGACACTTATACTCACGCAGTTCACACATCTATAATAAAACATGTAAAATTCTTAAGTTGCATCACATGAATCGATATGAATGTAAATTTACACTCAAGAATTGGCTACTCAAACAAGACTATGAATCCACAGAACAAATTTTAATCAATCTCATTTAGATATAACAAGGGTTTTAAACTTTTCAACTTTAATTTCTAATATAAATATGTAAGATCATACCACATTCACATACATAACATCATACACACGTTCTCACATACATAACACACACCCTCACACACACCCACACATACCAATGTCATTTACACTTTACACTTCCCCCGACCCTCCCATTTACCCGATTCCTAATCATTGTGTACCAAGCATATTATATGTGCCAATAATTAATTATTTTTTTCTTTATTTCTCCTCACATTTAGTAATCTCATATTCTAGTATTATATAATTAGTTTTTTTGTCTAATAACATCATGTTATTAAATCATGATTGTATTTGTATATTGTCCGGCGGAGGGTATTGTTACGCCATAACACAGGTTAATTCCTAGCTTGGGTAACAAGGCTCTTCATCATGGAGTATTGTTTTTGTAAAAACAAACTTTTGTAAATTATGACCGACAACGTTTGTAGACACCAAATATATTTTCATTTCATTTCATTTCTTTTAATTGACATATATTTCGTACCAACGTTAACATACATTATCAGGGAACCCAGTATAATTACATACAGCTACGCTGAGCTGAGTTCATTAGGTCATTAGCAATGTATGTTATATCCTCTAACAACTGGCTTTATTTGGTTGTTATCAGATCTCTCCAAACTTGCTGAGTATGGTTGAACTTTGACACGATATTAAAGCTGTGAAAATCATCATATAGTGTGTATGATAGACAGAATACATTACAGGGTTACGCATATACTTATACCTACCCTGTACTGAGCCGTATATAAAATAATAATATTGTTCAAAATGTGAAGCCACAGAAGAAACTAGAATCGCTACCGGGTTGCATTAGGCATCACTACTTTCATCATCTACATCACCACATCAGCTAGACTGCTTTTCATCATCATTATGCACAATTCCATCTACGCCACTGGAGCAACTGTGCCAGCGCCCCAGAGCCTCGCTCCAATATTTCAAGGAGTTGGGTTAGCTCGGGTAGTTGCTGGTAGGGGGAAATGCACATTACACCCCAAGCGGGACGTCATTGTAGGACTTACCACCTCCATCTCGAATACTGTGATTCACCATTTAATAATTCACTATCCATCTCCTGGCTTGTATCATCAAATCAGTACCAGACTTGATAACATAGTTACAAACAAAGGTCAAAAACAGATTTTTGAAGACCCTCTTTTTGAAGCCATTTAAACTTGTATTATTTTATGAATGTTATTGTAACTTATCTCAGTTAGAACAATGTAGGACAATAGCATCAGTATACAAATTGGCACAAGTTGATAAACTGTCAACTACTTGTGCCATTATCCATGTTGCTAAGTGATAAAATTTGTTTAGCATAAATTTGCAATCTACCCGTAGCTTTGTCTGTGAATGCGTAACGAGACAAACAGTTTTAGAATACTTTGACTGAATGACAAAGAATATGGCTGCCTTTGTAAGTAAATGGTATGGCACCTGCCATCTGTGCCAAGAAGACCCGAAGTAGATTCCCAGCTAGGCAGATATAGTGCAAGGCTTTATCTACCTTGACTCAATGATATCTAACAACAAAGAGTCAGAACTGGAAATCAGAGGCTTGTGCCACTTGATGCATTACAGCGTAGAGCTGTCAGAATTGTCAATGATCTTAAGCTCGCTGACCACCTAGGGCCGCTTAGCATGCACAGAGACGTTGGATCTCTTTGTGTCTTTTATCGCATCGCAACGGGGAATGTTCTGAAGAACTGTTTGATCTGATGCCAGCATCGCGATTTTGTCATTGTACCAGGCGCCACCGCCTGAAAGTTCATCCACATATCATAGATCAGTGGCAATCACATACTGGGTGTTTTACCCGTTCTTTTTTGCCTCACACCCACAATTTGAGGAATGAGCTCCCTCTTATTAAACGGGGTTCTTCAAAAGGGCTGTTAATAGAGTCTTTAAAGGTCTGCAACATATCTGTGATGTCCCTGGTGTTGCAGGTTTCCATAGGCGACAGTGATCGTTTACCAGGCGGCCAGTCTGCTTGTTTGCCACCTATGGCATAAAAAATAAGACAACAAATATGCATGACGACCTTGACCTCGACTCTCCAATGAACGTTGGGCGTCACTAGTGCTTTTATTTAAGTTTTTTATGGTCTATGTGCATTGTGTATTCAGTGTCCAACTACAGCTAATATTGTAGATGTGTGTAGCTATGTTGTGCTGCTTATAAGAGAATCAACTTACATTTGTAACTGAAGAGTACTTGAAGGACCTTTGTGTAATCATTCATCATTTTATATTTGAGCAATGTCTGCAGCAGTCTCACAACTGCATCTTCATTGTAGTTGGTTCTAAGAGCTGATATACTTAATGCAGTAACCCTGGAAACGATTAGAGTAAAGAATTAGGTGCAAGTATTTTAAAGGGTTACATGCAGTGTAAAAATTGTACACTACACTGCGTCTGCGTCTTGAAGGACCAACCCATAAATGGCAACTCATTGAAATGTATGAAACAGCGCAGAGAGAGACTTTTCTGAGATTTCATGGTTGGTCCTATAAGTACAAGTTGTTCATATTTATGTAGATACTCACTATTGATGCATCATCATAATCACCTATTTTAGTCCACTGTTGGACATAAGCCTTCTAAGGAACTCTACTTAGTCCAGTCTTCCGCTTTTCGCTTCCAACCACTGTCTTATTTATATTGTCATTCCATCGGCACTCATGGCGTCCTAATCTGTGGTTAATAGTTTGTGGTTGCTCTATAATACCCTACCCTAATGGCTTTTCATTCTGCAACAGATATAACCGGCTCACGGCCACTTGCAGCTTGCTAATAAGTGGCAAATTTCTTATACTTAAATATTATCAGAACATGGTCTGAATCAACATTATCATCAGACAGAAGATTTCCATTGCTGAACATAGGCCTTCCCCTTAAATGGTCTAAATGCTTCTGCTCATTTTTCCATTGGATGGTATCACAGGGCAAGCGCAAGCGCTTAAATTATTTTATAGTTCAAACTGCTAGAATGAAATACGGTGCCTGCCATTGCAAATGCCATTTGATCCGTACTTGCTATGATCTATTCTATGGCATTTTATCGAATTTTTCAATTTCAACTGTCAAATTTGTCCTTCGATAAGAATGGCACTTTCACTGCTGTTGTTTATTTTAAATGAGTGCGCCACTTATGCTTACCAGTCGCCTTAAACGAAAACTCAATTAGGTGATCACTTACTTCTCGCTAACGATCTCTCTCAAAACTTCTGATGCATCCCACAGATCATTTGACAGCATCTGATCAGAATACCACGTGCTTAACCAGCAGATATGCCAAAAGCACATCAATGGGTAGTGCTCCTCCCATGAATTGCTAAATTCTTGCACATACTTCTTGAAAACAACTAATGAAGCCTCGGAGCGATTCAAAACGGAATCATGGATCAATTCTCTGAAAATTACTCTATAGAAGCATCTCAAGTTTTCATTTTTTATGTAACTGTCTTTTAGTATTGATAAGCCTTTTTCTGAGTTACCTTTGAAGCATTGAGCTTTGGCTAAATAGTGATTGAACTCCCCGTTTCTTCGGTACACATTAGGTAGAGTTTTAGCACTGTATTTTTGTAATACAGTGATCATTTCTGGCTTACCAGTACTGCTGTAATGTTTCAGAAGTGTCTTCAGTGATAAGTCACTTATAAGTTTACGAAGGCTTAGACAGTCTGTCAAAATTTGTTCAATTTGTTTATCTTTGTTTTTCAATAGCAGTTGCTGCAAAGTCTTGTCTACTTCTTCATCAGTTAACGCTGATACTTCTCTAGTTTTATCGTCGGGTTTGACAAAATATTGTGTGCTCATGTCTGATACTATGAATTGTTTGCTGGTCATCTTTTCTCGTCGCCTTTGTATTAAATCGGTATCAAAAATATCAATGGCATCCACAGTGGTGGTGTAAAATGAAATGGGTGGTAAACATTTATGCGTCCGTAAAATGTTACATACATATCGTAAGAGTACGTGATGTTGTCTGAACATCTGTATTTTCAGCACATTCATTGTTTTCAACTGTAATATTGGCTATAAATAGCCTTTGAAATGATGTCGCGAAATCTTTTAGTGGATAACTAATCCATCATTTTGTTGGGGATTGGCTACCAGAATGTAAAATAACGTGCCACGTACGCCATTTATGTTATGAAATTAATCTAAAAACACTATCTGTAATTCAAAATAAAAAACAATAAGACTTTCTTTTCTATGTGGTGTCCGATTTTGACACAACAATTCACGACATTGACATTTTGACATTGATAACTTAAAATGAAATGACTAAATTGATTTTGTTTTTTCACCCACTGGCCGATCTACAGCTATTTAAGCCATACCGCCTCATTTTACGTATATTAAGTATGAGATTCTCTTTTGGTCAATCGGCGGTTCCTCAGCGCCTCTATTTCGCAACTGCAAACACGCTCGTAACGCGGCGCGTTAAGTTAACCTCAAAAAGTTGGCCTCTATTCCTTAGAAAATAAAGGCCAACTTTTTGTTGTTGCAGTTGCGGAATAAGGGTCCTGCCAAGTTGACACGTCTGTTAGCGATTTTACTGGGATTGAAAAGAAGTTTTGTTAATTACATTTCATTACTTTCACCTCACCTATCACTTGCTATTAATTACAAATTATAATTGAATACATTCCCGAACAAAACACATTAAACACTGAAACTGAAAAGTACACAAGTTTATCATAGTTATCAATATAAAAAAATTACTTTGGAAGTCAGAATTGGGCCAAATTAAATTGGGTCCACACGGGAAGCACCAGTTTTCAAATAAAAAAAGAAGCATCAAAGTCGGTTCACCCAGTCGTAAGTTCTGAAGTAACAAACATTAAAAAAAACAGTCGAATTGAAAAACTCCTTCTTTTTTTAAGTCTGAAAACGGACGAAACTCCACACAAAACAAAAAAAATACAAGTTTTTACACAGTTTTTATTATCCCTTTGCGCCAAGCCACGGTATTTAAATCATTCTGCTTTTGAACTGCCATCTATGTAGTGACAGGTGAACAAACTTCAAATTTTGACTGCCATCTAGTGGCCACTAGTTAAACTGTTAGGAATGCAGCAAATAGTCTTGCTACTATACGCCAGGTGGCAGTAAATGTCGACATTTTATTTCCCATCGCACCTTTAGAACCGAAGTAGGTACGAATATTCGCGTAAAATACGTACTATCGAATGCTATACTAATTTCAAATTTGAAATTCAACATTTGTATGGAATTCGATAGTACGCATTTTACGCGAATATTCTTAGGTACTTAGGCCACAGGGACCTTGCCTTACGCGGGCCCGAATAGGTGCAGTTTGTAAAATCACACGAACGCGAACCTTAACGCGCCGAGATACTAAGAAATAATAAATTCAAAGAGCAAAAGACTGAGTGGAGGAGGGGAGGAGGAGAGTCCCCCAGGGTCCCATACAACATACCTATTTTTGTATTTGCTCTTTATAAAAAAGGTTATATGGTCGGGGAAAAAGTTTCTTCGTATTTTATAAACAAATTTAAGACATATTTTTTTCAAGTTTAATTACATTTCATTATAATATATATGTGCCATTTTGTTCGATAACTTGTTGCCATCTTGTAGATAGTGACATGATCCCGTTGCTGTAGAAATTTTGGGACTTCTGATCAAAAAAATGCAACAAGTCGTTTTGACAGTCCTCTCTTGATGTTAATCTAACACTACCCAAAGAATTCTGAAGAGATCGAAACAGGTGGAAATCTGAGGGTGCAAGGTCTGGGCTATATGGTGGATGTATTAACACTTCCCAACCAAGCTCTCTAAATTTTTGCTGAGTGGCCAAAGATGTGTGCGGTCTGGCGTTATCATGATGAAAGACCACACTCTTTCTGTTGATCAATTCCGGCCGTTTTTTCTCAATTTCTTGTTTGAGTCTCATCTGCTGTTGGCAGTAGAGATCCGAATCGATGGTCTTGCCCGGCGGTAAAAGCTCATAATGAACGATGCCCTGCCAATCCCACCATACACACAGCATCACCTTATTACGTGTTAATCCGGGTTTCGCTACAGTCTGTGGTGCTTCACTGCCCTTTGACCATGATCGTTTGCGCACATTCTTGTCGTAGGTGATCCGTTTTTCATCACCAGTGATCAATCATTTCAAATAACGGTTCGGTTTCGTTACGTTTCAATAGAGAATCGCAAATGAGTACACGATTCATTTGGTTTCTTTCAGTGAGCTCGTGTGGCACCCAAATATCGAGTTTTTTTGTATACCCAGTTTTTTTCAAATGGGTCAAAACTGTTTTGTGGTCAATCCCCAGTTCTTCAGCTACGTCGTAACTACTAGTATGCCGATCTTGGTCCATTTTTTCAGAAATGGCATCGACTTTATCCGTAACAGGGCGACCAGAGCAAGCTGCATCTTTGACATCAAAATTCCCGGACTGAAAATGCTTGAACCAACATTGTGCTACTCTTGATGACACTGCATTAGGTCCATAAACGTCACAAATTTTATTCGCGGCTTGTGTCGCATTTTTCCGTTTTTTGTAATAAAATTTCACAATATATCGAATTTCTTCGTTAGATTCACTCATTTTATCGAACAAAAAAACAATAGAAAAATGGCGGGAAATTGCTTTTTACTTTTTGTATTCCCTTTTTAAAAATGTCATATTTTTAATGATATCAAAACCAGCCAGATACAAACAGTGCAACCGATGAGATTTTTACTACAACTTTGTACATACAAAATACGAAAAGACTTTTTCCCCGACCTATTACGTATCTAGGTACGTACAAGCGTCAAACTTGGTATGATTATAGTAGGTAGGTGTACACTAAAGTAAAACAACAAATAATAAATGCTGGTCAAGTGCGAGTCGGTGACACATTTCTGTTCACCAAAGTTAAGCAACGTCGGGCGCGGTCGGTACTTGGATGGGTGACCGCCTGGGCGTGAAGTTCTTTTCTTTTTGCATAACTTTTTTGTATCCTTGACTCTAGTAACAATGTGGTGGCACGTAACCCTCAGTGCGCGAGCCGGACTTATTTACCTACTTTCAAAAAGGAGGAGGCTCTTAATTAGTTTTTTGTTAAATGTTTGTATTTTTTTTTTTTTTTTTTTTTTTTTATATAAGCTGGTGCTTCCCGTGTGTTCCCATTTCAATTTGGTCCAGTTCTGACATTTTTATGTAGTCGGTTTTTTTAACTTTTGAAAACGTACGAAAAAAATAGGGCGGTTGTGCGCTGCCCTAAAGATGACATTACCAGGGTGGTGACAGCAAGCATTTTCATTAACAGCTCAGAAACTCTTGTTAACAATGATAACTGCATTCGTGGAACGAAGCATAACTCATTCGATTAACCATTGCCTTTCTGAATGCCTGCGGGCCCATTTTAACCACAACAAGACCTATTTAACAAGACCTTAGTTTATCACCGACAAATAAACATTGAGAGATCAATATAAACTGGTTGTACACAGTTCAAACAATAGTCACTCAAACGTGCTATAACTACATCAGCGTAAAATAAATCCGACCGAGAAAGATCTTCGTCAGTTTCTATCGTGGTAGAATTAATAGGTCAAGATAACGTGGTTGTTAGATTTTTCGTCGGCTAATAAGAAGATCTTAGTAAAGTATTAATCCCATTTTAATATGACTAATTGCGACGTTAATTGACATTGCGTTGAGTTAAAGTTTGTGGGTGGAAGTAGGTGTCATAAATTACCATAAAGGATTCCGTCGTTACGTCTGTTAAGTCTGAATAGAAGGGGTGACTCTGCAACTAGAGCGGTTAATCTATTTTCTCTAACATGCTTGTATATTGGTGCTCTTACTCGTTGTGGTATTTACGTGAATATCCTCCCTATGTTTGAGGAAAATAATACGTATGCTAGTACAATAGAAGTTTGGCAACTTAGGTTATGTGTGCCACCCCAGACCCTATTTTTAACCGACTACCAAAAAGGAGGAGGTTCTCAATTCGACTGTTTTTCAGTACTTTCGACTGGGTGAACCGATTTTGATGATTCTTTTTTGATTTGAAAGCTAGTGCTTCTCTTGCGGTCCCATTTCAATTTGGTCTAGTTCTGACATTTTAAGAAGTCTGTTTTTTTTACCTCCTTTCGGCTTAGTACAGTCTATATGCGTAGCCCTGTATAAAATAGAATTATATCTCAGAAAAAAACTCCCAAATTGTCCATCAAGAATTGTACGGTTATTGGGAGATGTGACAGACAATGGTGACAGTGACACAGTGTACGCAGCAGTTTCCAACCAAGCAGAGCTGGGTTATTGGACCGTGTCTGCCGTGGAGGTAACAATGCTCTGACATCATGGATGGGAGAGTTTAGGACTCGGTCCAAGGTATATATAAGTATTTACTCTGACAGCTGGAATAGCGTCGGACTGGTTATATAGCCGAGGTGGCGTTTGCCAGCCGGGCCCCAGCCTGCGCAAGCCCCCCACGGGCCTGGCTTGCGGTAGGTAGAATTGGGCGCCCGCGCAGCCTTGCCAGTCTCGGGCCCCGGGCCCTTCCGGCCCAGTCCGACCCTGAGCTGCAATATATATAACTGATGGTGAAAACCGCATCAAAATCCGTTGCGTGGTTTACCTAGGAAGAGTTATTAGCGGATATACAGACAGACAGACGCGGAAAGCGATCCTTTATTTTATACTATGTAGAGAAGTATTTTTAATGATTAAACGAACTTACCTGTACGTGAAGTTTTGTCATAATTATACGAAGTGCTTCGTCCGAAGAGATTAGTAACAATGCACGCCTACATACCATTTGTTCCAATCTGGTGTCCATGACTGGTAGAAAATGTTTAGCATTAAGTCCTCCATTTGTGCATTTCTACATAATTTGTAGGTAAGTGTGCAATAAAATATTAAATAATTTTGTTGTTCACACCACAAAATACATACAATTTTACTGACGGTAAAAAAGCTTAAAAATCTTATGCAGCAATCGGCGGCCTTGGGCCTTGCCCCTAGCTACACTTTTGCAACTTTTAGTAGGTACCTGATAGGTACCTAAAATTAACCAACTCATTTAAACTGCATCGTTTAAAAGCGTATAACTTGAATGAACGAAAATCCGTTTTACTATGCGTGTGTGCGTGAAAATAGCAAAGCTTGGCGGCTATCAAATAACTACCGCTTATCGTAGTTGATGGTACCGTTTAGACAAATAACACCTATGCGGGTCAACTTTTCGAGCTAGGGGTAAGGCCCCTTATCGCTAAGAGCAATCTATGTCATATTGTTTGTTTTATTTTTATTTATTATGTTAAATATGTGTTTGTAGCGAAAAATTTAACCTCTACTAAGCCCACAAATATTTTCAGTCAAAACATCCGACACAGCCTTTAATCAATAAACCTATCTAAATAGTAGCCTTAAACTCGAGCTAGTATAGTACTACCAAAAAACTGAAGGGGGCGAGGTAATCACGTAATTGCACACTACACACACTTATATACCTATACTACTTATATTCTTACCTACTTAGTTCTAGAAACGCACACTTCAATATTAAGCGGCACACAACTGCAAACTAGATGATCAAAATAATATCATCAAATGAACGACCAAGAAGGGTTGCAAGTGCTAAAGGGAGTAGGTAGGTATATCAGTTACTTAAATTTTATCTGAGGACACCAACATATTACATTTTGTTCACGGCATTCCTTAGACCAAAATAAAATGAATGGACGGGCTCTAAACTTTGAACTTGATTAGTAAACACGAGTCAAAACCGTCGGACATATACTTTACCTAATTATAAAAATGTATTGTATTTACAATTCGGTAAAGCATACGAATTCATAATTTTGTCAGATGTTTCGTTATTGCGTAACAATAGACTCGTGTTTCACTCTAACTGAAACGAAGTGAGCGCTGGCGCTCATTTTGTAATCTTCAAAAATGCGCTTCTACTTGGCCTATCCATTCATTTTATTTTGGTCGAAGCAGCATTCACGCCAGGTGTACCTATAATAGAATATCTAGATAACTTCCACCAGTCCCGCAGACAGCCTCCAGACAACTGTTAAAGTTGTCGAAGGCTGTCGCTTTAAAATGTGTGACTAAAGTCACAATAGATAGTCTATGTCGATAAAATCTGAATAGCTGGACAGCGTTTGTTGCGGTGAAGGTGTGAAATCGGACTTAGCTCGCTTTGATTATTTGAGCATTCACGCATATATTTAATTGAAAAACTAATAAACTTGACTGTAAACTTGTGTTGTTTTTAACCCCCGACGCAAACAGAAGGGCTATAAGTCGGCTACCTTGTTTCCTAAGATATATAATCTAGGTGGGGCTAGTACGAGAACTTGCGAAAAAGTATTCGTTCCGTAAACGATAGCAAATGTATGAAAAATTCAGTTTCCCTTTACGTCTGATAGAGGCACTGTTAAATTTTTCATAGATTTTGCTATCGCTTACGGAACGAATACGTTTTCGCAAGTGCTCGTACTAGGGCCACAGAGTGTATCGATAATATCTTCCAGGTCCATCTTCCATCGATCTATCGCTTACCAACATGCGAGTTTGTGGTCAAACGCAAACTTATACGCGAACATCTTTTTTATCGATGGACATTATCCTAAATTCCATTTGTCATCTCTGCCGGCAACACATCGATTAAAGCCCGTGCAGTGTGCTTTGATATACCCTTACCTTATTGTCCTGTCTGCATCCCTTTACTAACTATGCGTGAACATTGACAATAGCTTCTATAATGCTTGTCATCGATACGGACATACGTTTTATGACTAGCTATTGCTCTTGGCTCCCTCTATTGGTCGAAACTATAATACCTACTTATCGTGCGTTTATTTGGAATACGATAGGTAATTTCAAACAGAGATAAATTATAAGTTTCAAATCACCGTAATATTATAAACGCAAAATGTGTTTTTTTTAAATATAATATATAAAAGTGTGCGAGTGAGAACGTGTGTTTAGGTTTAGCGCACTCAACTCTACAACATGTTGCAACGGCTGAACGGGTTTGAATGAAGTTTGTCAAAAAGATAGTTTAGTTTTGGATTAAGACTAAGTACTTACAACTTATATGGGTTTTTTCTTTATTGGTTTAGATACTTTGTGTGTGTGTGTGTGTGTGTGTGTGTGTGTGTGTGTGTGTACGAGTGTATTATTGTGCATGTGAGGGAGTGTAGATGTGTGAATAAGGTAAATAAGCTACTTTATAAATAAATAAAATAGAATTTAAACAAAAACTTATAAGTATCCCAAGTTACTAGTTTTTTTACAGACTTTTACTGTACTGACACAATTACATCACAATTTTTGTATAGATAGATTTACATTATGATACGCGTTTCTTTGTAATAATTTTATTGTCACAGATGCTAGTATTGTCCACGTTGAGATGTGGCAATTGTCTTGCATAATATTTAAGTCCATTTTAAATCATATGAAAATAGCTAGACCAACATGGCCAATGCGTAGAGATGAGAGATACTCTAAGATGTCATAAGGACATCTCTACGGAAGACGCATTGGCATACGTGTAATAAATACTAATATTGGCCATCTTGGTGTGACTATTTTTATATGATTTAAAATGGACTAAAAATATCTCATTATGCAAACATTATTTGTTCTGACAGCTGCATTGAAAAAACATTTTCTTTTAATATTTGATTGAAACATATCGGGTATTTATGCACAGAGAAGAGATTTTTTTTTCGTTTCAATTCACTTTTCTTTTCTGTGGTTATATTAATGCTACAGTCTTAAGGTGAAAAGTTTCAGTTTGGCGGGAAAATCAAATTTCAAACAGTTTTTTTGTCCTTGTAGCTAGGCCGGGTAATTATTGTAAAATGGCATAGTGTTCGCGAAAATTGTTGGTCGTTCCTTACATTATCATGTACAGCTATTAATCAGTTACTCACCATATTAGTTACATTTGGCAATAAACCGTTTGGAACAGCATAAATTTGTTTATTGACAAATGTATGTAAGTAATAATGTGCATTGGAGATAAATAACTTTACGCGAGTTTGTAAAGAATAATAATCAATTTTCGCGAACATCATTATCGTTTATAATAATTACCCGTCCTAGCTACTAGAACAAAAAACTGTTTGAAATTTGAGTTTCCCACCAAAGTCAAACGTTTCACCTTAAGTTCAAAAACTCAGCGAAAGTCGAACTATTAAACTGCCTAAATTTGACTGCGGGAGCTCTCGGGGAACTATTAAAAGTCTGTGAGGCCTACGCTGCGTCGCACGGCCTCACATATAATGTAAAAAAATGTGAATACATGGTCTTTAAGGCCGCCGGTAGGTGTCCTGAATTCTTCCCACCCATTACCCTAAATGGCATGAACATAAACAGGGTGTTCCTGGTGAAATATCTGGGGCATTATCTTACCGACGACCTTAAAGACGATGTTGACATTGAAAGGGAGCGTAGGGCTCTGGCGATCCGCGGTAACATGCTGGTCCGTAGATTCGCTCGCTGTTCAGACCAAGTCAAAATAACGCTATTTAAGGCGTATTGTCAAGGTCTGTACACGGGTAGTCTATGGATCAGCTATACCAAAAAATCGTTCAATACTCTACGCGTCCAATATAATAATATCTTTAGGATGATGTTGGGACTTCCCCGTTTTTGCAGTGCCTCCGAAATGTTCGCTCCAACTCGAACAGACGGTTTTCATGCCGTCATTCGAAAGAAAGTGGCATCACTAATGAGGAGGATGCAGGGAACTCGGAACAACATCTTGAAGATAGTGGCTGAGGATGGTCACGCGCCAATACTTAGACATTTTGTGCGGGTGATGACTGAGTGACAAATGTAATTCCTACTCAGTCGTAATTAATTATATGTGTGATGAATTTTTAGTCTCTGTATTTCTTACCTAACAATAGTTTTTAAGTTTTGTTTTTTACTAACCCAATGGATTTTTAAGTTGTCCTAAATAAAAGATTTTGAATTTGAATTTGAATTTGAAAGTGATGAGAATTCGTGGTTTTCTTATGCAATAGCTGGAAAACAAGCAGAGGGGCAACCTGATGGTACCTAAGCATCACCGACGCTTATGGATACTTGTAATTCAGCTTATTATAATGTAGAGCAAATAAATACTTGGGCCGAGGATAAAGTGACACCTTTGTGACGTTGATAACATAACCAGACTACGTTATCACTTACAACCTATTAAAGGAAGGTTATCTCATAATATAGTCTGTTACACATCCATTTATCCTTCCATAAATCTTTTTATCTCAAGTTGGGTGTGACAACAGACGAATAAACTGCGGGACACGAAATGCCCGAAAAATAAGTTATTCGACTGCGAGTATGTACTTTTTTATTGCAGATTAGTCTTTCTTGCTCCTACTTATACTTACTTAACTTTTGTGTGACGCTCTGGAAGTTACAGAAAGAGATAGAGTGGACACGGCGTATATAAGTTGCGCAAGTTGAAAAAGATGAACGTGTAATTACATACTAACAGCGCCTCACGCTATCAGTCGTTCTTTTATTTTTCCGTATGAAAAGTAGCCGTAAAATCGAAGATCATTGTTTTTTTCTATCTCCGCCGCCATCTTATCAACACAAAAATTGTTTTATACAATTAGCAATGTTTTATTATGGAAACTGACGTGATTTTCACCCATTTTGTGTGCAAAGCAAGGAACCGCGCGCATTCTCTCACCTTGACAAGAAGGGTGGACCCATAGGAGAGAACGGTCAAATGTAGCATCCACAGATCATTATCAGGACAAATGCCGCAAGCTTGTCATTTCGAATTTAGTGGTAAATAGTTTCTACATTCGCACGACCAACTGGTTTCGAAGGGGTTTTACAGTTTACTATGGTTCAATCATAAAATCAAAACTCTATTATGTTGAAATTTTTACGTTTGGCGTGCGACGGAAATCAAGAATTAAGTTAAAGCATTGGTGCAATTAATTTATTTATTTAATACTTTATTGCACATTTACAAATACTTACTTAAAAACGTTACTCAAGTTGATTTATGCTTAAAATTGCTCGGTCTCGTTTTCGCGTGTGACTATTACCGTCAGCGAGAAGTTGAGAGAGCCACTTTAAGTATAGATCAACTTGAGTAACGTTTTTAAGTAAGACTCTAAGTACAAATGCACAAAATATGGAGGACTTTAAATAGACCACAGATACGCAAAGTAGACGACTCGTGGCATCTAACCTGATAAAGATCTGAGGTCGTATCTCATGATTTATTCATCCGTGTGTATCTATAGTAGAGAATAGATAAGTAACAATGGTGGAAGATACATATAGGGCGATAAATTTAGCGCTCGGACCCTACTTTGTATTGCATGCTGGGGTGACAAAACGAGACAATGAGGTAGTAATCCAAAGTTTTCCATATAAAATAATAATAAATAGGTATGTGAATACTTCCGCGGCGGATCAAAGCGAGCATACACAGATCCTCAGATCAGTAAAACACGGGAGATATGCTTTAGTACAATTATCGTTCGTGTTCCAATGTCTAAATTTTTTATACAACTTGAATTTTCACTTCGAGTATACCTATACCGCTAAACCAGTTAACGCAAAAACGGTAAGCACGGCTCACTTACAATTTTTTCACACACCCTTAGAAACTTGCACCGATACTAATGAACTAACTAATAGTCCACAGCAAAAAAAGGCGGCAAGGTCTTCTGCAGGGCGAGTTCGACTATGTTACCTCTTTTCACTCGATTAATAAAAACAATGAACATCTTGCCGTACAAAGAAGACAAAATACGGGAGAAAATTAGGAAGTGCGCTACCCCATAGAAATTAATAAGGATTGTAGAAACAAAAGGTATTTCCGATAGTGATGATAAATTTCTTAGATATGCCTATCACATAATAGGTAGTATGTCAGTGATAAACGTTTCATACTAATAACGAGAGTATAAGCACATAATATACAATACACATGGTATAAGTTCACTTATTCTAGGCAAGAGTGCACCATCATAGACCGCATCATTACGAGATTTTGGTTAAACTCAAGCCTAAAAAAAGCCCCACATGGATTCCCCGTCTATATAGTCTATATAGGATGTTTGTTATAACAAATTGGCAAAAATGTAGAGTAAGTAAATAACTTAAAACCAATAAACATAAATCAACATGCACATACAGTCATTCAACGACATTCATTACTTCGACATTCATTACTAATCCGACAAACGAATCCGACAAAATGTTAGTATGCATTTGACTTTAGTGACTGAGGTCACCATGAATAATGAAATAAATAATGTTTTTTTTTTTTTTATTTTTTTTATTTACGTTCCCTGAATTTTAGTATTTCTTTCTTTCTCAAAAAGTGTAACAAGAATTTTAAAGATTTTTTTACGACACCTCGATAATATCCAGGGGCCTTACGGCTGTTATAAGCGATTCAGTTTAGGTGATTGCGAAAAGTTGCGCGTCACAAACCGTATCTCCGCGCGTTAAGGTTCGCCTTCGCGTGATTTTGCAAACTGCGCGTATTCGAGCCCGCGGTTAGAGTTAGCCGTAAGGTGTTATGTATCATGCATAGTTGAGCTGAGATTATTGTTATACTGGATTTAATTATTCTCTCTGCGCAGGTCAATAATATTGTACCTACTGGATTTCGTTCAATTTCATTTCTAGTTTTATATTTCCGCTGTTTTTTTTAAATATTTGTGATTGGTGTCTGATCAATGGTGTAATAACTATGAATTTAAAACCTCATTTAGATGAAATCTTTTACCATAATATAGATACTATACCAAATAGGTAGATCTTATCTGAAAATCGAACTGCCGTCCTGTATAGTTATTGTACGCTACCTTAACTTTGATAAACGTATCAAATAAAAACTTAACTTTGTCTTTTCACAACTGGAATATTGTTTTTTGACATTCAATTTTAATTTATAAATCAGGTACATTGTAAATTAAAGTTGTATTAAAAATAAATAATCATATTACATATTAAAATAATATCTTACTATTAGCCTTGCTTTTTATTGTCTCGCATAAGGGGTATAAAATGGAGTATAATCCTCAGGGATAAAGCTGTCTTTGTCTTGACTTTTGGTCACCCTACCCAGTGAAGTCCAGATGCTCCATTTGTGTGCCATTGAAAGGCAAACATTAAAAGCAAAAAAAAATTAAAGGCAAAGCCTATTGAGCCATAAATATGGCTCACTTGGCAAATTATTATAGCCATTTAATTTAACGTACGTACAAATTTATTATATTTAGCACGTGGTTGACGTTTTGCCACGATGAATCAAATAGTTTTTTAAAACTTCCGCTGAGAAACGTGATTTAAAGATTTTAATGGACAAACAGATTAGATATATAGTGAAATACTTAGTGTTATGGACGTTTTGATGTTAATTGTTGGTCAATTCAATTGTTGTTGTTATGTTTGAAGACCACCCCAGCAAAGCAGAGTAGCAACAATGATGACTTCATAGATAACAACTACGTATGTTTGAAATGAATTAGTACTAGTTAAGTAAGTACTATTTCGCATTATATGACGCAGAAGCGACCTATTAGTACTTACACAGTGAACGTACTCCGATCTCGAGCCACCCGCCAAGCGTGGGGATTATGGCAACACCCCTCTCTAAGAGGGAGACCTTTATTCAGCAGTGGACATACTCTTCTACTGATAATGTATTTATGTTATTGTAGAAGAGACAGGAAACCTATACAATTAAAATAGAGATCTTGACGTTTAATTCAATCATAACTATACCTACAGGATTACGCAGAAAAGGTGTAGTAACCCGAAAAGGGTACGAAAACTTTTACTATGTGGTCACATAGTAAAAGCTAGTTGTTCATAATGGTGAATATAACGTACCAATTCTGAAATCGCAAAAAAAACTGTTATTCAATAGAAAATGATCATTCACAGCCGACCTTCCCACAGTCTCCCGCGATACAGGCTAGCCCTAGTGTGGGGACTACTAGAAAACTATACATTTATAATGCATTTTTAGGTAAATAAAAGATATTTGTAACCTACTAAATAGAACAGCTGATATTTTTTTCGTGTTTTGTGGTTTGGTCCCATAGAAAAAGTTGTTCATATAAAGCCCCAAACAAAAATTAGATTAAAAAAAAAAAATGAGTATAACGCGGACCCGTTTCGGGTTGGTATAACCGTTCCGGGTAACCATGTATATTTTAATTTTTTCCTCTCTCTTGCTCCCAGCAAACTATAGTTTTTTAGGTGTTTTGTGTAATGCTCTATGCGTCTATTTAGGTAGAGCACACACTAGGTAGAGCTAAGTCTTTGAGATGGAGCCTACAGGCAGAACACTACGAAATATTATAAATTACTAGCTGCGCTCGCGGTTTCACCCGCGTGGTGATGAAAATCGGTGAAGGGGTATGGAAAATAGATAGTAAATACGCATATAAAATTTGGTAAAAATCGGTAAAGCCGTTTCGGAGGAGTACAGTAACTAACATTGTGACATGGAAATTTTATATATGTATATAGTGAAGTAATGATGATATAATTTGTGCTGTTTCAGGCCGACTAAGTTGTCTGTAGAGTTGAATGGTGGCGATGGTGGCCAAGAAATAGAATGTTCGCTTTTCAATCTGACGGCGACCAGTTCGATCCTCAGCCCTACCCCAATGACTTAATTATATAGTATCTTAATGGTTTTATCCTTGGCCAATGACTTATTTATTATGTGCAGTTTCTATGCAATCGCTCCAAAATGGCGAAGGAAAACATAGTGAGACAACCGGTGTGTCCAAGAACCTCAAAATTTCAAAGATGATATTCACCAACATGCACTGGGCCAGATGGATGGTGGATTACCGATCCTCTCTTTCTCTCTCTCTGAAAGAAGGCTTATGTCTCAGCAGTGGAAACATGATAAGCTGAAAATGACAATGGAGGAGGCACCATCGTAAATACTAAGAAAAAGTGACGACATCCCATGAAAAATGTTAGTTCTTTCATTTGGTCACCTCTACAGGTGACTTCCGGTCTATTCTGCTAGCTTATTCTAGCTTATCACTTCACTTGCGCGTTCACTTAGCTTGCAGAATAGACATGCAGTACTGGTTGATCCAATATCGAGAACTATACAACACTAGACAGAGCCTGGGTCAAACCGCTCGCGCCTGCGGTTGAAAGGAATCGTGCCATCGGCATTCACACGTATCAATATTCAATAAGATACACAACACATCGTGATTCCACATATTAATGGAACTTTGTATATCAATAATGCATTTTCAAACGGGGTAATGCATTTTCAAGTACGGGGTATATGGAAAGAAGAAGTAACACAAGAAAAAGAAGTCATGAAGTAAGAAAAAGAAAAGAAAATTTTATTTTATTTATGTTACACGGAAATTACTCACGTAAGATTAGGCCGGTTACTCTGACTATAGTTTCAACCGCATTCGGAGATCTTTATCAAGGTCAACCGGCCTAATCTTACGTGAGTAATTCCCGTGTAACATAAATAAAATGTGTGAAAACCACGTCAGTTTCCATAATAAAATTTTATATTCGTACATAATGATATAATAATTATTTATTTAGGTACGAGTAAGTTAGTTATAATGCCAATAATTGTATTTTAATTTATTTAGTAGTAATAAACCTCCTAGACAAGAAGTCCGAAGCCAAAACTCATAAAAAAAGGTTTTTAACCTAGATGCTTTTACCATAAATAAATTATAAAATTTATATAAGCCTCAAAATAGATTATAAAACATAGCCATCATAGCCTTTTATTTCAAAAAGTTATCTATTATATGCGTATTTCAAGTTATCTTTTAGGTCGACATGAAATGAAAAAATTAAACACGATATGATAATATATTATAAGATATGAAAAAACAACATAGTATTATTTTCCTAAAATTGTGTATTTTCGTGTGTTAATGCGTAATAATAGCGAATTATTATTATGTGAGGAGTGTGGACCACTGTCGTCAAACAAGTCATAGTCACCGTAAGAGTTAAGCAAAGTAAGTTATGGTCGAGTCAGTCATGCCATATGAAAGTGGTGGAGACTTGTGGTGCTCGAGTGTGGGTACATACGAGCCAGTCCCCACACTCGAGCACATAGCTATATAACGCAGTGAAAAAAAAAACATGTGCCTTGTTTTCTTGTTGTTTCCAAAGCTCCATAGAAAGCTTCTTGTAAAGTCTCCACCACTTTCAAATGGCATGACTTTGACTCGACCATGGCTTACTTCGCTTGACTCTTACGGTGACTATGACTTGTTTGACGACATTTTATCACAAATGAAAATATTTTAATACTTGATTGCACTTGCAAATTCATAAGAGGTGCGACGTCAAAATCCTCACAAAAGGAAATAATAATAAAATAACAATCAATAACAGTAAAATCATAGCTAGTAAGTAATTAATTGTACCTATACAAAGAAAGATTTACAGCCCCAATTAGCTCTCAACTTCCATCCCAATCGTACCCTACATTCCCGGCGACTTTGTGTTGCCAATTAAACGAATCAGTGTGGCCCGATCATCGCGACAACTAAAGATTCTTCGCTTAAACATGCCATAAACTGAGTTTCGAAGCTGATTTGGACTATTATGTAATTTTTTACCCGATAACGAAAACAATAAAAGTGGGTATTGTGTTTAATGTGTATATATTTATGTTCCCATGCACCCACAGACTCGTTTCATCCTTTTTTGATAAATGGGTTGACGATAGATTCCTCTGAGTTCAGGGTTGGTCACTAGGCAGATAAAAATCTTCATATAAGTATGTAGGTATTTACAAGAAAGCGTGATGTAAAGGGGAAATTGGAAAAAAAAATGGCTGCATCTTTTCACGCGACGTATTAGATATATATATATATATATAGAAACTTTTATTATTTAAACCAGAAATAAAAGTTTACAAGAGATGAAAAATATGTGAAGTGTTGGCTTTATCGCTAAAATAGATCTCTTCCAGGCAACCATTCGATGGAAAAAAATTACGTAACAGGATAGACGGGGGATGCTAAAACAATTTTAATGATATTGATTAAATACATACTACCAAATAAAACGCTCCAACTTTTTTATTATTATTGAGGCTTTTAGAAAACTCGACACCGGAAAGGTAGGTATTTTGGCAGATCATATTTGACTAACTTGCAACTTTAATACTATTAGTACCATTATATCTTGCCTTCTTACCTTTACCTCCGTAGCTTGCAGTAAGAGAGTAAGAGAACGATTTATATACCTAAGTATTTGGTAGTTTTGACTAAGTAGGTACATTATAATTAATTTTCTCAGCTAATACTCGCTCCGCATTCCACGAGCACAAACTGTAGCTTCATAGCTTCAAATACAAAGATAGCATTGAATCTAACGGACATTATTTATATTATCACTGATTTGGTTAGCACGCCCGCGACGATTGCAAAGGCGCCGAACGCATAAATTGGTCAGGAAAATAGACCGCACACCGTCTGCGAAGTCGCGCACTTAAAATGACGCTCGGAAAAATAACAAACATCCTAATGGCAACTTACTTTTTCTTATATATCCCACCAAAATTATTATTATTGCTAATGGCCTTCCAGAAAATGAATAAGAAGAAATAAAGAGAATAGCACAGACCGGCGCGGCGGCGCAACACCGCAGTATTTTTATACTGTGGAATATAGGTAATTAGGTATATCTGAAGGTTTCGTTTCTTCGTACCTCTCTTATATAATGGAAGGCCTCGTATCGGACTACAGCATTTATATTTTCTCATTCACAGCAAGATATTTAGTTACACATACTCGTATTGCGTACAAGAGAAGTCAGACAAAACATAAACGAAAAATATTGTTCTTCCAGCTAGTCTGACATTTGTAGGGATGTCACCTTATTGAAACTAATTTAGTGATGTGACACTAGGTGCAGAAAATAGTGGACGATAACAATCGCCACACTACCCTGCCACGCAGAAAGTTATGTCAAAATATCTGTTACACGAAATGCCACACGAAATACAACACAAAACCAACATTCGTCACAGAATACATAAGAGTACATAATTATTACCTGCCAGTGCAATAACAAAATTGGCAGATGAGCTTAGGTTAAGTTCTTAAATATAACGCGTCTGCCAGAACGTGTGGTATAATTATTATGGTTGTTTTTGCAAAGGCATCATGGGTTTACCTCCAAAGGCTGGCTGCGAGGCTGGAGCACAAGGCAATGGTGGCTATACCTTTTGGGTAGGAGGGACACTCGTGACCGGGTAGGGATCATCTTATCTTATTTCATCTCATCTCACCTCGTCTCATCTCATCTCATCTGTACTCATCACTACTCATCTCATCTCATCTCATCTCATCTCATCCCATCCCATCCCATCCCATCCCATCGTATCTTAAACTTATAACTTCTTTGTTTCCAAAACTCTTTTGAAGCATCTATTAAAGACTCCACCACTTTACTGAGCATTGCTTGGACTTGATCTTTGACCGTGACTTGCTTTACTTGAGTTTGCCTGTAATTTATTTGACGATTTCTTCTAAAACTTAAAATTATCCACTACTTGAAAAATATAATTTTACTTAACACTGGCCAAATATACATAATGTCTGGAGTCAAAACTTATACTTATGAAGAAAAAAAAAACTTTCGTTTTCGTATTGCATTCTAAGTTTACGATATCTGACTCATTCCTATAATTTCTTGTCACACAATCTGTCGGATATAGATTAATTGCTCCTATTCTAAATATCTCATTGAAACGTTTTATCTTCACGGCGATAAGGTTATCTCTTTGATATCGCCGCGCTGTATAAATAACTTATTGGTTTACCAATCACTATCTAATGTCAGTTGCAGTAAGTAAATTTGTAGTGATTTCATGAAGCAGCTGCTGTCATCTTTAAATTAAGAAGAGATCGTAAAAGTTTTATATTATGATACTGAGTGACGAGACGAGCGAAGTCGCTCGCCTGATGTCTCTTCACGCTTGCCCATAACAGCTCATCGCCACTCAGAATTTTGAACGTTCAAGTTCAAAATCCTGGATGGCAATACACTGCGCTCGTCACCCCGAGATATAAGATGTCAAATCTCTGTGTGCCCTGTAATTTCACTGGAAACATTACCCTTCAATCCGAAACACAGTAGTGTATGCACACTACTGTTTGGCGGTTGAATAACTGGCAAAGGTGTGGTACTTCCCCGTGGACCCTTGCAAAAGAGTCCTACCACTACAATAATATGGCATAGATGAAGTTTTGGTGCTAACGTGAAAAAGTTAGTTTTTTATTATTATTTAATTACTAAAAACTAAAAAAACATCTTTCCGATTTTCAGGAAAATACAAAATAAAAATATGTTATTAATTGATCACGTGACTTGTCTGTAAACACTCTATGTAGGTCGAATGCTCTTATGATGTCACAGAAAAGTATATAATTACTTATGTGTGACGTCACATAAATAAAAAATAAAAAAAAGATTTATCACAAGATTGCTTTATTATAATACCTTTAGGTACAATATCTAATAAACAATATAAGATGGTTTCGTAAAATCAGTTAAATACCCTATTATACCTACGAGTATACTTAAAAATTGCCATTATCTGGTTCTGTCAATGAATTATGGTATCTAAAGATCTGATTATCCTACTTGTCGGTGTCGTCATTGTTAGAGAATTCAATTCGATACAAATTGGGACATTAGTGATTTATTACGAATCTTAGATAGTTTGTGTTCTTTGTGAATGAATAAGATGACGTTATCGGAGGATTCCAGGGCCTATTTAGTCATGTATCTAATAATTACAATTGTAGGTATGTACAATTGCACATGTAGTAGGTATATCGGTATATAGATATGTGTCCTAGACCCCCAAGAATCAATAGTAAATTTAAAAAAAAAACAATCAACGTGTTCCGTAGGAGTATAATAAACTTTGTTATGGAAACTGACGTGGTTTTCACACATTTTATTTATATTACACGGGAATTACTTACGTGAGTAATTCCCGTGTAATATAAATAAAAAGTATAATAAACGTAGGTAATTCCTAACCACAGACTAAGTTAAGCTATTTAAAGTCTTTTTGTTCGTAAGCCCTTTTGAATCTGATTTTTTATTGAGTTTTTTTAATTAATTCCATAGCTTTTTCCGTTGTTTTTTTAAAAATAATAAGTAGGTAAGTAAGTATTATATTTATAATTTAATGATTTTTTATAAAAAAAAATAATCTTGATTTTAACTAAGCAATGATTATTTACCGACTTCAAAATAGGGGGAGGTTTATAATTCAACCCGTGTTTTTTAACCAACATTGTGTTCAGTTCTAAATAGATTTTAATAAATCATTATTTACCTAGGCTAGTCGAATTGAAAAACACATTTTTGTAGTCGGTTGAAAAATTGTTGACCAATGACCATAGATCAACATCGCTACTTCATCAGACAAACTTTTTTGCTGTTTCGTCATTGTGATAAAATAGCATTGTTTTAATTTCTTTCTTTTTTATATTTCAGTTAACTGATGTACTTGGCGTTGTATGCCGTTTTATTTAATAAATTAAACTAAACTTGATAGAGGTTAGAAGCCCTTAGTCATCGACGTAAAAAATTGTATCATATACGTACTAACTCATTTCTGTAGTTGTCTATAGGTAGGTAGGTACCTAAATTAAGTAGGTAAGTCTAGGTACATCATTCCATCCGGAGTTGCTTTGATCCAGACCGCTACCATAGAATAATAACCAATATTTTCATAAACTTCTGCTGCTACTGAATCCATAAATCACTTTTAGCATGCAATAGGCTCGGCTACGACGGCTACTAGGAAGCGGATTAAAATCTATATCTTGCCGAACAAATGCATCGCAAGTCTTTGTCATACCAACTTACAATGTCTAGGGATCGTAAAATATTATTTAAAACATATATTTTGGATTAGACAATGAACAATGAGCACGATCGCCCTTGGTGGAAGTCTAGACGCTGGGTAGGAGTGTTCAATGTGCAAGTTGAAGGATATTTTCAGACCCACTGAGATTTTGTATTCAAAACATTATGCTGGAAGTGTATATGTCTAGAATTTTGTGTTGGTATAAAGAGAAGCTTATCTATTACATGTTTTATTTACTTATTAGTCATTTTATAATATTAGAAAGAAAGAAAAAATCACTTAATTACTTACCTATTGAAATAATACCCCTAAGTGCTTGTTCACACAATAGCGCACGTCCTTTGCGTTTCATACAAAATCATAGCACCTGCGTGCAACGCGCGTTGAAAATTTTCAACGGGGGTCATAATATATTTTTAAAAGCTTGTTTTTAAATATTAATTTATTTGCTCATATATAAGTATTAATTCGAATCATAAGAGATAAGTCAAGACGCACGGCGGCGCGGCGGCGCTTCAGATGTTGTTAGCCGTCTCGACTTTCGCGACACCCGACATGACAATGTCATATTCTACTTGACCCTCTCCGACCTATAGTTATGTATTGGACACGGCAGTTAATAGATTTGTCAAGGAAGTAGCTAACATGAAGATGATTAAGAAATGTGCGTGTGTTATTTATACCATGGTTATTTTAGGTAGGTATATACCTATGTCTTTTTAAAATAGTTTTTAACACCATTTTTGTAGTATCTCGTTTTTAGGGTTCCGTTGTATAAGAATGCTTATAAGTTCGTCTTGTCTGTCTGTCTGTCCGTCTTTCCTAATTATGTATTTAGAACCTTTCAACTTCAGTTCTGAATAGTCTAGTCATTAAAATATGATCATAAAACTTTTTACACTTACAGTTTTGGTTTAGATCTCAATTTTAAATGTATATAAAAAATAAATTTTGTATTTTAGGGGTGGCTCTGGGTCGTGTGTAATAGGTTTTTTTTTTTGCACTGCTACTGCAAAAGAGCTTTTGAATTTCGTTAAATAGGTCTATTGAAAAAAAAAAAATGTTCATACTTCACTTTTTTATCATACTTATCGTGTATTTGCGAAATATGTCCCGCCAACGTGGCAAAAAGTTCTCCGCCCCCTGCATTTCTAAACTATTAGCTAGCTAGCTGCTAATAGTTTTACAATGCTAGGTTATTCTAAAAACCTTCATACAAAATTATTTCGAATATTTTGTGATCACAACGCATGTTTTAGAATCATAGCGATTAAAAAATGTTATAAGTTTATGACGTTCTAGCTCAAAGGTAATAGACCTTTATTTTATTTGGCTAAAAAAGTATATAATTATATATATCGGAATGGCATACCTACCTCTGAAATTTGGCTAGTCAACAGAGCTTCGTTTGTTCGAATTTTTCTAGAACCAATTTTTTTTTACTATGATTCTGATCACAATTCGTTATGGCTTTAGCAATGGAACGCTACCATGTGCGTGTATCGACATTCGACACGCTCTTGGCCAATTATTTTAACTAAAATGTGCTTTATAAAGGGTGTGCTAGTCGAGAGACAGATCAGCAGTAGTTTAGTAAGTAATAGAAGACCAATGTTCTTATATGTTACACGCTCATTGTCGAAGACTAAAGCAAAGAACTCAGTTAACAAAACCAATTCTTGCCAATTATATAGTTAATATAAACAACCCTAAAATTGCGATCAGCTGTTCCACAATAAAAGGTCATTGACTTGTAATTGACACACGACAACATGATGTAGGTACTCAACAACTGATTGTTTTTTTAACACTAAACCATCTATCCATTTACACCTGTATATTTAGCATCTAGAATTTAGATTGATATCTATATCTATACATCTATTTATATCTATACATATAATAAAACCATATACATAAAAGTATCTATAAATGCGAGATATGAAAAAAAAAAAACACAGGGCGTCTTAAAATAAGAATTGAACCCGAAAAAACAGTTTTTAGAATTTTTGTTTTTTTTTTCGTTCACGCATATCTCCTAAACCACTGGATGAATTTAAATGAGTTTTTCACGAATTTGCTTAGCTGTGACCAGATTGAATTATAGGCTATGTTATTTTCCGCAAAGGCCAGATTAAGAGAGGAAAAAAGGGTTGAAAGTTTATATGAAAATCTACGCGTATGAAATGGCGGGCAACAGCACTAGCTAACAATATTTCCGAATCCGAATGCTCAAGGAATTTCGTTGTTACGATAATTATATACCAAACTAATGCTTACAATCAGTTCAATAGTTCATTGATACTATCACAAAGACTTGTTGTTACAATCCGAATATTACGTCATTCGAACCTACAAGTAGTTTTTAGAAATTACCCAATTCACTATATGGCTCACGCTATGTAATTATCCTATAAAATGGTCCCATAAACATTAATTTAGGCAAATACTTGAGATTCTTTCATTAGGTTGACATCTCGTACAGTTTCAAGGCCAAATTACAAGTCGGAACTCTGGAAAAAGTAAAATGCTTATGAACCTTTGAGACTAATTAATTAACGCTACAGTATACTTGGTTAACGCATCATTATTTAAATACTTAAGTCAAGATCACAACCAGACTATCTCTACCAATAGCTGTTCCCCGTGACTTTGTACGCGTTGATTTTCATATAAATTATATACATTAAATATCGTTCAAATTATTTTGTCCCCTTAATTCAGCCTTTTTGCTAAATCCTTTCTAAACTGTCTTCTACAACCCATAAAGAATATACCTGCTCAAAGTAGTTTTCAAGATTGCTTTAAGTGGTATTTCGTTCTTATGTGAAAAAAACCCTCCACCATGAGGAGCACGACGAGAGAAGAGAATACGGAAACACTGGTTTTTATAAAACAAAGCCTAGAGAAGAAGATTAAGAGCGTTGTAAAGTCAAGCGCTTCTAAAAGCGTTTTTAGTTCTGGCTTATAGAAAATAAAAGAAAGGCCATGTCTGAATTAAAAAAAAAAACATTATGTTTTACAAACAAATGTGCCAATATCATATCTGTAGCAATGACACTAGCTGGTCACTAGTGTTCGGTGCGTTTGATCCATGCGGTCACGCACCAGGAAAAAAAAACCCAGGAATGGTTTCAAATCTCAACATGCTCGAGCTGCCCGCGCGAGGGAAACATTGTACCTACCATAGTACCTACTTTATACAACTAGCTAGCTATTACTCTCAAGTTGAAAATTTGGCTCATTTAGAAGCCAGTTCCCATTCCACGTTATGTGTGTATACCATTTTCGATCACACTCCTAGTTATCAATACGCGTTTTTTTAGTAATAGGATTAGGTTGACCAATAAATAGGCTTGGGTCGGTGAAGGAAAACATCGTAAGGAAACCAGTATGTCAAAGAACCTAATTTTTTTAAAGATGTACGACATTCACCAACATTTACTGGAGCAGGATGGTGGATTTGGGCACATCCACTCTCTTTGATCACATATGGTACTGAGACGTGGTCCTTAACTGTTGACCTTTTGGAGAAACTCAGAGTCACACAACGGGCAATGGAGAGAGCTATGCTCAGAGTTTCTTTGCGCGATAGAATCCGAAATGTGGATATTCGCCAAAGAATCAGAGTCATCGACATAGCTATTAAAATCTGCAAGTTGAAGTGGCAATGGGCAGGCCACATCGCTCGAAGAACCGATAACCGATGGGGAAGAAAAGTTCTTGAGTGGAGACCACGAACCGGAAGACGCAGCGTAGGTAGGCCTCCCACTAGATGGACCGACGACATCGTGAGAGTCGCGGGCGTACAGTGGATGCAGATGGTGGGTTGTCGTTCAGTGTGGAGGTTAAAGGGGGAGGCCTATGTTCAGCAGTGGACGGCTTATGGCTGATGTTGATGATGACTCTCTATGAAAGAAAGCCTGTGACCCTGCAGTAGAAACATGATAGGCTGATAATGATACAGATGATGATTGGGATGACAGCCACCTAGATGAAAAACTCGTACCTTGTCAACCATAGAAAATATCTGGTAGAAAATATAGAGTATGAAAGCATACGAAGCTAAATAATAATTTATGATGCTGATAGTACGTTTGTAAAAGAAACGTTTCATTCTTAGATGAAAAATCTTGGAATCTTCCAAGCCGACAGGTGACATGTCTAAGCTAATAACAGCTATATTTAGTGACCACTAATAAGGTGATACGAGGAAGATAGACGATATCGCCAAGTATACGATTACGCAGAGCTTTCGGGCGTGAGAGCCGTCACTTCTTTGGACACATTATCGTGTTACAGTGTGTACCTACTCGCGATTGGTGGGCTCCGTTTGGAACTACATTTTAGGGCTATAGTATTAACAATTACTGATTCAACAGCAATGTTTAATTTAGTTATGTGTTAGTGTATCATCACACATTACATATCACTTTACAAATAAAAATTAATAAACCTTTTATCCCTATTGCAGACTGCTTACAAATCTATATAATTATGTACTTATATAATAATTTTATCTGTCACAGAAGTTGGCATTCCCTAGCCTTCTCCATTTCTCTCTTCATCGTCCTCTTGCCATCGAGTGGAACAGACATAATTAGTCTATTCAGTGACTCTTTCTTTCTTTGACTAATGATAAAATAGTCCACAAGCAAAAATAAGAGCGGCATGCAGGGCGAGGTCGACTAAAGGGATTAAGACTGATTTAGGCCAGATGCGTTAGCACCCACCACGCCGAGGACCATAAGGATCATAATCTCCCCTATTTGACTGATTTTTGGCTGTTTGGCTGGTCCATGGTAAGACATTACCTTCTCATTAATTTATTAAACTAAAAAGGTTTTTTTTAGTTCCCAAATGGTGAATATCATCGCGTGACTTACACCAAAAAAAAAACAGTCAAATTGAGAACCTCAGTTTTGGAAGTCGGAAAAAAAAACGACAACTTCACAGAAATATCACTCAATCCTTATTTTCAACTTTAAAAGACGGAATATTTTCATAAATTTAAATGGGATTTTGAGATATTATTTTTAAAGTTATACCAGCTGCGCCCCGCGGTTTCATCTGCGTGGAAGTGAAAAATTGTGATGACGATGACGCCAAAATCCTCTCACGAGGAACGAAGGAAAAAATACTAAAATAGAATTACCTCCTTTTTATCGCAAAATTCGAGAAACTGTTTTTTAGAAAACTGAACAAATTTTAACACAAATTGATTTTTTATTATTTCCGGCTCCAAGTGCATCACGCTTTCTTCAATTCAGAAACCAGCGCCCCTGGTTCACGTGTCATGTGACAATCAATTATTGTGGCCAAATAAATTGAGTACAAACAACTTATACACGTAGGATTATCTTACGTTGTAGCTTTCAAGAGCTTACTTACCTACTTACTTCATGATTTTCACTTTCAGGCCACGTTATATTAAGGTGAAACGTTTCACTTTGGCGGGAAATTCAAATTTCAAACAGTTTTTTGTTCTTGTAGCTAGGCCGAGTAATTATTGTAAACGATCATGATGTTCGCGAAAAACAAAGTCTAACTCGCGTAAAGTTATTTATCTCCAATGCACATCTAATAATAACTATTATAAAGGCGAAAGTTTGTAAGTATGGATGTATGGATGTTTGTTACTCTTTCACGTAAAAACTACTGAATGGATTTGGATGAAATTTGAAATATACATTGCTTATGTCCTGGATTAACACATAGGCTACTTTTCATCATCATCATCACCGATTTTCATCACCACGCGGGTGAAACCGCGGGGCGCAGCTAGTTATTACATACATGTGTCAATAAACAAATTTATGCTGTTTCAAACGGTTTATTGCCAAATGTAAGTAATATGGTGAGTAACTGATTAATAGCTGTACATGATAATGTAAAGAACGACCAACAATTTTCGCGAACAGTATGCCATTTCACAATAATTACCGGCCTAGCTACAAGGACAAAAAAACTGTGTGAAATTTGATTTTCCCGCCAAAGTGAAACGTTTCACCACAGCAAGATGTCAATGTTTTTTCCAAACTTTTCGAGTTTGCTTTTACAACTTTTCAACTTTTTAGGGTTCCATACCCAAAGAGTAAAAACGGGACCGTATTTCTGAACCTAAACTGTCTGTCTGTCTCTCCATCCGTCCGTCCGTCCTACCTTTAAACAGATGTATCTTTCGAAGAGCAATATATAGCCAGTTGAAATTTTCACAGAATATGTAGGTAATATTATGGTTGATTACCAAGTTAAGCAACGTAATTCGGTTACTAGGATGACCTCATCATTTCTTTCTTTCGAAATTGCATATTTAACTAATTTTGATGTCAGGCTTATACAATTGATAATTATTGTATTTTGTTGATGGTACGGAACCCACAGTGCGCCAGACTCGCACTGGGCCGGTTTTATTTTAAGTTAATTTTGATTGTTTGAATTTTCGATAACCACCAATTCCTGATCTATAAAATGTGACCACAATATTATATGACTTAGGCTGCTGAACTCTATATTATGCGTGTGTCTCTGTCTACACGTTCGTGGCCAGTTATTTAAAAAAATGCTTGGATGGATGTATGAATGGACTATCATATGTTTATTGCGCATTATTTTATTTCGGTACGCTCGACGGTTCAACCATGTTACAATTGCCGTGGTCACGAACTGATTGAAAAAAAAACGAATGAAAAAGAGTATAAATACAGGGCTACACATACTACTAAGCCGAAAAGAGGTCGGTATATATATCGAAAGTTAAAAAAGGTTGAAAAGTTATTGTAATAGTTTTTCCGTAATAATCTATCGCTATGTTTAACTAATTATCCCGAATTCACCCAAGATTTAATATTTTAGAATTATCTATCATTCAATCAAACGCCTTCATTACCTGCCACTGAATTAATGTCCTATATCAGTCAGATTTCCATGTCGTTTATCTTCCTACTTTGAACAGGAAAACATCGAATTAATTAGCCTTTTACCATAAAAATGTTAATAAAGTTCGTCGCGTAGGTGTTTACGATGATACCTATCTAGCAGGTTTGTCAATGTCAAAATATGTATCATGCTGGACAAAAGGTTTTATAACTTATTTCGGAAAGTTCAAGGATTTCCTAATTAAAAACGTGATTCTAAGACATATAGACCAAAATCCATAATATTGTCTGCCTGCCTTTGAATACTGTTTGATGTTTGGCCACCTTGTACGACATGAGAAATTAATGAAAACCATCATAGAGGGAAAGGTAGAAGAAAAGAGAGGACCGGGAAGACCAAGAAGATTATTCGTAGACCAAATAAAAGAGAAGGCAAATGTCATGTCGTACAGGGAGGTGAAAACACTGGCAGAAGACTGTCAAGCCTGGAAATTACTCCACCGACAAGAGCTACGCTCTTAAATGTTGAATGAATGCCTTTGAATGGCCGTTTGGCGTTTACTCAATGACGTAGAATGGCAACAGTGACGTTTGTACATTACAGCATGTCTATTCTGCAAGCTACGTGAACGCGCAAGTGAAGTGATAAGCCAAGTTCCCCCCCCCCCCCAAGTCAAATATAAAAGGAATCATCAAAATCGGTTCAACCAGTCAAAAGTTCTGAGGTAACAAATATGAAGAAAAAAAAACAATAGAAATGATAACCTCCTCCTTTTTGAAGGTCGGTTAACTAGATAAAAATCCATCAATAGACATAGACTGGTAATATTAACATTTTCACATTACTGGCAAAGGTGTTCAAACTTGCACAGATCGATTCTGCAAAATGAAGATGGATAGATAGATAGAAACTCTTTATAAATAAATAAATAAATATCTGGGACATTATTGCACACATGGTCATCTGACCCCAAACTAAGCAAAGCTTGTAATATGGCTGCCAGAGACTGATATACATACATATATATTTTTAAATACATACTTAAATAGATATTAACACCCAGACATAGAACAAACACAAATGTTTGTCCTAGATGGGAATCGAACCCACGCCCCCAAGCACAGAAAGTAGGATCACTACCAACTGAGCCACCGAGGCAGTCTTTATTGTGTACACCAGAAATAAAAATTACAAACAGATAGAAAACACTTACGAGCTAGTGCTACAAGTGGCGGCCTTATCGTTAAAAGCGATCTCTTCCAGGCAACCATTGAATGGAAAGAATTAACTTTAATGTACCTATACTGCTATTGCAAAACCGACGTCCTACGTACAATTTGCAAGTCTCAACAATCAGTGAAGTCAGTTGTTTACAAAACTTCTGTTCAAGAATAATTATATTCTTGGCTAGTTCTAGGCGTGAAATATCCAGACAATTAATTGACATCATCGCAATACTTTATTGGGCGTTAAATTAAAAGTGTGAAGCGTAATAAACCCATAAAATTATATTGTTGTTTTCAAATCGCATAATATAAAAAGTGGACCTCCGAAACTACACCTACCTAATCCAAAATACATTAATTTCATAGTTATAAGCCTAGTGCCACAAATTTTATTATATTTCAGCAGTATTTTTTTAGTTAAAAGCAGGTGTCTTGATTATGTGAACATGCACGCTTGATTATGCAAAACTAGTAATATAATAAAATGAAAAAAGTAAACTTTTAAGTTCAGGGGCCTTACCCCTAGCTCGAAAAGTTGACCCGCATAGGTGTTATTTGTCTAAACGGTACCATCAACTACGATAAGCGGTACTTATTTGATAGCCGCCAAGCTTTGCTATTTTCACGCACACACGCATAGTAAAACGGATTATCGTTCGTTCAATTTAGACGCTTTTAAACGATGCAGTTTAAATGAGTTGATTAATTTTAGGTACCTATCAGGTACCTACTAAAAGTTGGCTCGCAAAAGTGAAGCTAGGGGTAAGGCCCCTGGTGGGTCAAATATGTGCGAAAGTTAGGCAATAAATAATGTAAGGAAAATAAAACTTATATTAAGTTTAAATATAAAATTACTCTTCATCTCTGTTTCTTTTAACGCCTGAACGATCTTTATAAAATTAGATAAAAATATATTGTGTGCGAGTACCGATATCAGATACTAATTATTGATCCCGAAACGTCATGGATATCACATACAATTGATCCCGAAAATACCACGAGTAACAACATCAGATACGACTGATCCCAAACACGTCATCATGAGTAACGATATCAGATAAGATTGATCCCGAAATGATCATGAGCACCGTATAAAATACGATTGATCCCGAACACACGTTATTATGAGAACCAATATCAGATACGATTGGCCCCGAAAAAAATATGTAAGAAATCGGAAAATCACAGGTGGCCCAGTTTGTCATCGCGAACATTTTTGCTTGTGTTAAGTAAAACAAAAGCACTCAAATTGTAGATACCCGTTTACTTTCCTTGTTAACAGTTTCCCCGACTAGTCACAATTATATCATCGCAATGGTCCCATTGGATGTATCAGAGGAAAACTCAAATTATCGAACAAAAATAACATTTGCATCAAAATGGATGAAGACGTTGAGTGATGGACGGGAAATGAGAATGTTCTGACGACATCGACCTTATTTCTTCGACTGATATTTGACTAGAATAGCGAAAATAGGGATCACAAACATCACAATCAATCTATGTTAGACGCAAATCAATTGGCTATCGGAGAGGTGATTTGTTAAAAATAACAGGCTCTGTACAAAATGTAATTAATAAATTTAATTCGTACACTTCAGAAATTATTTATATCGGCAAATAAAGATCTGAAATATAAGTATTTAAAGTTTTTTGTCGGATTAGGAAGAGAGTGCAGAGTGTGCTCTGCTGAATGAAGAGATGAACTTTAAATTGCACTAAGGCCTTCGACCAAAATAAAATGAATGGACGGGCCCAGTAGAAGAGCATTTTTGAAGATTACAAAATGAGCGCCAGCTCTCATTTCGTTTCAGTCGGTCTCTAGCCGTAGGAAGTGAAACACGAGTCTATTGTTACGCGATAACGAAACATCTGACAAAATTATGAATTCGTATGCTTTACCGAAGTGTAAATACACAAATAAAACCGATATCTATTTTTTGTAACATATATACTGTACATTTTTATAATTAGGTGTTGAAGTATATGTCCTACGGTTTTGACTCATTTTTACTGATCAAGTTCAATGGTTAGGGCCCGTCCATTCTTTTATTTTGGTCGAAGACTAAGGCAGATCTCCCTTATTTTGAATGATAAAAACATCTGAGAGAGTATTTTTAACCAACTTCTAAAAAGGAGGTCGGTTCTATGTGCCACCGTATTTATATTTTTTTATGTATGTTCACCGATTTCACCGTCAAATGCTGACCGATTTCAAAAGAGAAAATTTACTCGACAAAAGCAGTAGCAGTTGAATCCAAGACGAATATAATTACTAATAAAATCTTTTTTTAAAACTAACTTTTCGTATTCTTTTCAGGCAATCCTTTCATTTGATACCCATATCAATAAGGTAGATATGAACACCCTCCGGCTCCATCATGAGGACCCTGGTCATCATCTAGAACCAAAATGCTTGGGAAGACAAATCCTACGAACCCAAGCTCGTTGGGGTTACGTCGTTTCGTTTAGGAGTTTCTATGACCAACTTCTGTCTCCATCATCAGACCAGCTCGATGGTACCATAAAATTGCATTGTCACTGTACTTACATAAGTATGCCAAATTTCAGCTCAATCGGTTGAGGATAACTGGTCTTAAAATCAGTTGCAAGATTTGTCTCACACATACTAAAGCTTGTACAAATCTAGTACGTTCCTAAGGGTCATGACCTTTCCACCCACCAGCTTCACCCACTTTACCTTTGAACCCACTGCCTTAGTTAGAAAATAAAATAAAAATGACATTTTATGAAGATCAAGAATAGTGTTTTCACCAAATCCAAGTACCAGGAATGCATAAACCATGAATAGGTTTCCCCCTCGCGATCCGTGTTCACACTCTTTGTGAATATAGAGTGAAATTCCTCTCCATCGTTTCTGCTATCCTGGTACCTGGTATCGACAAGTTTTTAAACATTCATGTTAGTATTATCTATCTAAACGAAAAAACTCTCACTTCAGTGGTGGATTAATTGCCTATACTAGGAGATTGAGTATAAAATTATAATACCTCAGTTTCTGTTAATTTTCGCACGCTTTATTTATCTGAACCCTCTCAGGGCATACCGACATAGATATGAGGAGCAGAAATTTGGCGCAATAGTAGGAAATAGTGGCCCAATTATAGGCAAACTCTAAGCTGAGTGTGTCGTGTTGACGCGTACTTATAATATTTAGTTTGTTAAATAGGTAAGTGGATTACTAAGATTTAGAAACAAAGGAAATGTATTTTATTTTATAGATAGATAGATAGAAACTATTTATTGTGTACACCAGAAATAAAAATTACATACAAATAGAAAATACTTACGAGCTAGTGCCACAAGTGGCGGCTTTGTCGCTTAAAGCGATCTATATTGATATACCTAGACCGGAAATGAAAATTAATTGAATTTTTTTAATGAAATTTACCTAAAACATTATATTACGTCCATGTAAAACACTCTGGTAACTTTTACTTTAAAAGAAAAGTTTTAAGATGGTTTTTTATTGATGATCGATTTAAGTACTAGAAATATTAAAAAAGTTATTGTAATCAGCGGCGTGTTGTGAACAGACTAACGTGTTTGTGCTTTTATTATGTAGAAAAAGCTCTCATGTCAGAATGAGAGCTTTATCTGATGTTAAAAAACTTTGGTTCTGTGGGCGAACAACGGGCGAACGTAGGTACGTTCAATTTCGAAATTCAAAATTTGTTTGTAATCGGATACATATTTTACGTAGCGAATACTCGTACTTCGCCCACTAGTTTTTTATACACTAAAATACTATTACAGTTATATGATTATTTACAGAATGTTACCGCTCCTTTCACAACCTTACCACGGTAAATATCCCGTAAATAATCATATAACTGTAGTGAACAACCGTGATAGTTTACAACAGTGTTATAAAATACTATTCAATCAGAAGATTATTGCTTTAGAAGATATTTTGAGTACAAAACTGTCATAATTTAAATTACATCTACACTGAGCTTCTGTCGCTCTAGCTCTATATACGCAGCTTCAGCACAGCCTCGTCCGTCGCATCACAGTTTATAAATCAATTAAACTCACGCGAATCTCAAATTTAGAACGTTGAAGGTAAACGACACGAGGTGCTACAATAGTAAACTAGATGTAGGAACGCCTAAGTACCGTACCGGCAAAGCAATGCCGACACCGGCCATAGTCCATAACCAGCCGCGTTTCAGTTCACACGCGCTTCGTGCCTCGGCCTCGTACCGAACACGCGGGAAAACGCAACGGACACTATTTTCGAATTTTCAAAAAACTTACCGGCCAGTTCTACAAACTTTTTAAATGAAATCTTTTTTTGAATTTTCAGCTAAAGTTTTCTTTTTACATACATACTTTTTGGAGTCGTGAATGAAACAGTGAATGAATTTTTCATGTGACCCATAGTTTAAAAGGTTAGTATGTTTGTTTTGAATTGTATTAACATTTAGTATAATGTATTTAATTCGATATGGAGCATGGATTCGTCGCGGCTATCAATGAAATTCTGATTGCAAGCCGGACGTGCGTAAAGTTCATGTTAACCTTAACCCTTCGGCTTAAAGTACACTTAAGTTATCTATTTTGGGTGGTCCTATTTATTTTAAATGAAATCAGTACAATGGATCGTTGAATTCCCAAACTACACATCAATTAGACAACTACTTATCTAAGATCTAGTATTTAATAGAGATGTACATTTCGAAACCACACCAATGTTATCAATGCAAAAGTTTTTTGTGTTCGCACTCCCACAGTAACGGGCGAATGGATTTTGATAAAATTTGGTATGAAGATACTTTATAGTCTGAATTAATACATGAGATCAAACAAATTAAATGTTTAACGTAATTCCAAGATAAACCTCGGCGACGTTTTTTGGTGTTAGCAAACAAATGAAATGTTTAACGTATATCATAAAAAAAAAAAAAAAGATACTCCTTTTTGCGAAAAAAAAATCTATTTACCCGCTAGCGTTGCTAGTTTTGTTAATATTGGCATACACACACTACTATATAGTATATAGTATAAATAGTAGTTTGTCTATAATATTGGCATGGGTATGATTTTTATGCGTTATCGAAAATTACTTTGATCAGTTAAACATCATCCCCGCGAATGCCCTATCGGACAGATAAGAGAGTAAAGCTGAGAGATATCGTTGATAGCTCTATATAAAAACATAGCTCAATAAATTATAAGGATGTATCATTTCACATGATTTAAAACACCTTTTTATGGTTGAATAAGAATAAGATAACTCTTTATTAATAGATCAAACAAGGATAGCAGATATATTATTTCAATGAAAGTATTATCTAGGCTTTGTACAGGCGGCCTTATCGCTTTGGTTGATACGCAGTGATCAGGCGTTTGACCACTTCTCACTTGATGTCATAATATACTCGTATGGTGTTGTGGACACGATGAGATGACGGAATGGAAAAGTCCCCATTCCCTGAACCCTATCTCCCCTTCATCCCCCCTTCCTCCTCATCTTCCTTTCCCCCTTTTCCCTTTCTTCTTATCCACTTTTTCATTTACCTTTTTTTCTGTTTTGTCCAAAAGAAACAGAACATACATGACATAAAATAACATTACAGGACGGCTCAACTCTAGGTTCAGTGTTTAACATAATTCAAATTAACCCTAACATCGAAACCATCAACCTTAGAAAAATGAAGAAAATTACATATTTAGGTGTGGTTCCACGTCTGAGGATTTACTATACAATATTTACAGGATTCGAATATCGCGATCCGGAGAAACGCCCCGACCGCTATAACCGCTAAGCCATGGCTGCTTTCCTATCTGCCTTCATTGAGTTATATGTACTACGTAGTATATAACTTGATGTCAGCCTTCAAATGTGTAGATTCATAAATCCTACCGGTCGTAATTTTTTTTACTGTCCGTCATATAAAAAGACAAAACGAATGACTCAATTACATTATAAACTCGTTATTTAAAATAATTAAGTAGATAAGAATATTTTTAGCCTTCTTTCGATAGGTACCAAATAAAATTAATTTAAAATTTCTCTATATGTACGTACTTAATGCAAATTAAATCATAAAATCTATGAGACGCAAACTCCTGTCAAAAGCTATATATACCTGATTAAATAGATAAGAACTACTCGTGGAAAACACGCAGATTATTGACCGAGCGAAAAGCGGTCTGAGATTATTATGTACTAGCTACGCCCCACGGTTTTACCCGCGTGGATTATTCCTTATATCATAAGCTATCGGCTATTGAAAGTCCCATCAAAATTGGTCCACGCATTTTGGAGTTCATAGAAAACATACCTACATACATACAGATAACTAGACGCATCACCTTTTATGTATGAGAAGAAGATATGGTATTTTTAAACCATAATGTTCTTATGTTAGTTGTACATACATAGGCATTACTTAATTTGTGTTTTTACGACTTATTTAAAAAAAATTAAGTACTTACCACCTACCTACTTTGATTTGCAAGTTAGCTGTAACTCGTAGCAATATCTAAATTTTTACAATTTTGTTCAATAACCTGTGAATAGTGCTGTGGGTTATAATTATTATTAAACACTGTTTTAAACTATCACGGTTGTTCACTAAAGTTAAATGATTATTTACGGGATATTTACCGTGGTAAGGTTGTGGAAGGAGCTCCCGATATTTCGGCGCAGTTACATGCACCATGTTCACGGGAAGTGACTACCACGGTAAATATCCCGTAAATAATCATTTAACTATAATTATTATTAATTTAATTAATCTATCCACCTTATTGTTACATTTTATAAATTGTATATACCTTAGTACTATAGGTTATTGTGAGTACTACCACAGTAGACATAAAGGTAGTACATTGTTATACCTTTCTACTACACTTGCAAGTATAATATATCACAAAATGACCTGTAATTGATTTACCAATAAAATGATTTTGATTATGCCTGTTTGCTGTACTTGATATACCTAAAAAAATAAAAGGGGGCCAAGTCGGCGTTTGTATATTTGTTTGAAGATAGGTTACGTATTGTAGATCCGATATTCATGAAATGTTGTAGGCAAGTTGCTTTCCAAGTTCATTTTAATACAAATCTTGAGTTCAAAAATAGGGAAAATCGTTTGAGGAGTTGCAAAGGTGTAAGTGTCGAGGTCTCAGTGCAGGGCGAACAACTCATATAAACTTTTGCTATTTGAACACAGGTAAGTATTTTAATTTTAAGGCAGGCCTCCCACTAGATGGACCGACGACATTGTGAGAGTCGCGGGCATCCAGTGGATGCAGATGGCAGGATGTCGTTCAGTGAGGAGGTTAAAGGGTTATGTTCAGCAGTGGACGTCTTCTGGCTGATGATGAAGTATTTTAATTGTCCATCGGGTTTTATCGGACATGTCGAGTGAAAAGTACCGATTTAATGCGCGATAACTTCAGATAGACATTTAAAACATTCATCTATGAAGTTAGTTAATTTTGCCTGAGGTGTTACAAAAAGGTTCCGTGAAATATTAGGTAATAACTAGCTTTTGCTCACTGCTTGGCTCGCGGGATTGAAACATATAATTTTGCCTGAGGTGTGACAAAAGGGTTCCGTGTAATATTAGGTACTAACTAGCTTTTGCTCACTGCTTTACTCGCGGGAATGAAACCTATTATAGCTTCTTTTACTTAAGGACAGTGTATCTTTCTACAAATTAAAGAATTTTCATAATCAGTTCAGTACTTCAAGAGATTGCCTCCTACAAACATACAAAGTCACAAACTTTACCTCTTATTATAATAATAATAATAATAATAATAAAGCTTTAATTAATTCCATACAAAATTACAATAAATAGTGAAATTATAATGAAAAAATTTGATTTAAAAAAATAAAATAAAAAAATAACTAAAATTGATACATTCATAATAATCTATAAAATAAAAACGGTTAATTATTTTGTATGGACCCCTTTCGGGTAAAAGCCTCCTCCAAGGAATTCCACTTTTCTCTATCTGTAGCTGTGACTAGCCAACTTCCTCCTGCTGTTGCAATTATTTCATCTGCCCATCTGGCACATGGCCGGCCTCTCGCTCTAGTGCCTCGTGGTCCAATCCATTTTAATGATCTTAAGGTCCATCTATCGTCAGCATACCTGGCCACGTGACCAGCCCACTTCCATTTTCGTTGTAGCGAGAAAGTTAAGGCGTCTGTTACTTTTGTTTTCCTGCGAATGTTTACATTCTTCACCCTGTCTTTTAATTTTAAACCTAGGCAGCTTCTCTCCATTCTTCTCTGCGTAGTCTGTATTTTGTTTCTGGTTCTGAGATCAAGCGTCCAAGATTGGCAACCATAGGTGAGACATGGTAGTATATCTGAGTCCATAACTATTTTTTTGGTCGGTAGCGGGAGCTGCGATTTGAATATTTCTTTATTAGCCCAGTACTTCTTCCAGGTGATTGCTATTCTTCTGTCTACTTCTTCTATATTTCTTTCTTTGCTAAAAGATATCTGTTTGCCTAGATAGACATATTTTTGTACAAACTCTAGAGGGATGTTATTTACTGAGATGGGTATCATGTGGTGATTGGTCATAAGTTTTGTTTTGTCGAGGTTCATTTCTAGTCCAACTTTTATACTAACTTGATGTAGGTCGTTTAACATGTTGTTTAATTGTTGTGGACTTTCAGAAAACAAGATGATGTCGTCAGCGAACCTAAGGTGGCTTAGGAAATTTCCATCCATGATTATGCCTTCTTTAGACCATGGTAAATTTTTCATTATATGTTGTAGGACTGCTATGAACAGTTTTGGGGAAACCTCTTATTAGTGTTGTGTTATTAGTATTAGTAACATTAGTGTCGAAGTGTGGATAACGTTTTACAGAACACTTAAATAAATAATATCGTGTACTTATAGTATCTAATTCATGAGTAAATTGCAAATACGTAAAATTTGTATTTACAGGGTTACTTAAGAGTGTGATAGCGAAAGAAAGCCATATTCTTTTTGTTATTTTCTTTATGCAAACAAGCAAATGGGCTGCCTGATGGTAAGCAGTCATCATCGAAAGGAGTTAATAGTACCAAAGTGACCTAGCTTTAATCTGTCTCCGTTTATATTTCAACTTGGTTTGACCCTGAAAACTCTTCGATCAATTTTATTATTTTTCAATACCTATAAATAAAATTGTATGTTCCCCTAAATACAAATGATCCCGTAAATAACACTTTCTTTCTCATAATGTGTTATCACACACATCACATCATCAGCCAATTAACGTCCACTGTTGGACAAGGTCTCCCGCATAGAGAGGGGTGTGGCCATAATCCCCACGCTTGGCAGGCGGCTTGGGGATCGCAGTACGTTCACCGTGTACTATTAGGACGCTGCTGCCCATCCTCTGGTGGTTCTGGTCGCAGTTTTAGGACATACCCGGGTCCATAAAGTGTTATCGTAGGTACCTATTCGTATTTGCCCAGACTCATCGAGATATAATACCTATAGAGTCACAATCGTGCCAAAAAAATGTCCGAACCAAAACTCGACTTTTTGGCATAGAATTAAGGTTAGTTGTAAGGCAACTGTGACAACGTCGCGCGATGCCAGTGCTGAGATGCCCTAGCGGACAAGCGACGTTGAACACTATGCAAGCGCCGTAACGTCTAAATTGAAGTAAATGTGGCATTGTGAACTATATAATTGATGTGTAGGTATGTATATTATGCACAACGACGCTCGAACGTTTTTTGACTGTTTTTACTTAGAAATTACGACTCTATAGATATTGTATCTCGATGCCCAGACTAGACTAGACTTTCAAATCATTGAATTAAAAATGTATTTGAGTGTTAGACAGAATTTAGCATAATCATGGTTTTATACGATTATTATTATCGAAATAGTAGTCTAATAAAAATTTATGAATTTTGTAAAGCCGAATAGGTAACTACTTGGTGATTTATTTTTTAGTTTAAATTAAAAAAGAGGTTTCTAAGGAGCTTTGGAAATAACAAAAATATACAATTCACCGCAGTATATCGCTCGCCACGCTCGAGCACATCCACGTTCACTTAATAAATAATATTCCTCCATTATTACGCATTAACACGCGAAAACAGTAGTGTAAGAAAATAATAAGTACAATAAGACATTTTTTTTTTCACGATGGCTTCAAAATTACAACAGTAAATGTAGTATTCTCAAAAGCACAGAATATAATTATGGTCTGTGCTCAAAAGTGTATTGCGGCTTTGGATACAGATTATAAAATTTCAACTTCTGTGAATGAAGAGTTTTCTTTTAAAAAGTTCAAATAACGACTGAGTATGTTTGAAACAATTATGCAGGCAGTTAATATTTTATTTTGTTTAATAATTCCTTTAAAAAAACTGGATAATTTGATCCATAACTTATAACAAGGTTGATTGATATTATCTATTAAAACGTTATCTCAGTAGTTGTAAAAAATTAACTAAATCAGTTAACTTTCTGCTAATTTAAGCGGATTAGCAGCTCTATTTACAGGCGTAATAAACAGGTCGGTACAGATTAAAATATTTTATAACAGTATAATTAATTGGGCAATCGGCTCCATTCATTAAGATTGTAATTTATGCAATCGACTTATCAGTGCGCTGACATGTGGTAGGTATAGATGTCGAATCGTAATTTTTTGTCGCGGCCGGTTCTGATCATAGTGATATGAGTAATTGATAAAATATTTATTGAAGTTCCACATTATAAACTGCGCTGCGTCGGTCCTGTCATGGCTTGTCCCACAGCAAGAAATACACTTAAGTTGAAAGCATAGAAAGAAAAAAAAATGTAGATATGTTCTAATAAATAGCTGTATTAAATGTCTGTGGTATTTAGTCTAGATGCATGCATTCGGCATATTAATAAATAAAATTTGTTTTTTATGTTTTTGGAGCTAAGTTTTTATTTAACTTGTCATGTTAGAATGGGACATATTTAACAATTGAATTTTAAAACAGTTATCCCAAGCGAAAGAAGCTGAAACTTTTTATACCCGTTTAGTTTGCATGGCAATGCATAGTTAGCTAAATGATATCATTCTAAACATAAGTGGACTATTTTATTTATATTACACGGGAATTACTCACGTAAGATTAGGCCGGATACTCCGACTATAGTTTCAACCGCATACGGCGGTCTTTATCAAGGTGTATGCGCGCGCGCGGCTGTGCAAAGCGAGACGCAGCCGCGCACGCGCATTCACCTTGATAAAGACCGCCGTATGCGGTTGAAACTATAGTTGGAGTATCCGGCCTAATCTTACGTGAGTAATTCCCGTGTAATATAAATAAAATGTGTGAAAACCACGACAGTTTCCATAATAAGTGGACTACTAACTAAACTTATATTTTTAGGTCACTGAGAACTTAAAATAAGTCACATTGACATAAAAAATAATGTTTAGTTCTAAAAAATCTTGATGTACTTCCACTCCACTCATTTCGTTGTGTTTATTGTTCTATTCTAATCCACCTTTGATATTTTTTGCACTTTTTGCGAACTTATAATATGATTTATCTATGACATTGTCATTTACATGACTCGTGGTTAGGTTAAGGCGAGATGGAAATGGGCGATGACCCCTAACAAATAATCATAACTAAAAAATCGATTTCACTGATTCGCAATTTGAATAATTCTTGTGTTATTTCATACATTCTAACGAAGTTCACTTATTTAGTTATTTAGTTCACTTAGTATTTTAGTTGGTTTCTACATGTCTAACTCTCTTATTTGTTTAGGCCTCGCAGATAAGGCAAACAAGGGAGAAATGCCTTAGTTCAATTATCGTTCGTGTTTAAATGTCTCCATAATTCATATACTTTTTTTCACTCATTTACTCATTTTTCACGCACACCAAGAACTTGCAGCGACTCTATTGAACTAGCTAATAGTCCACATGTAGAAAATATGGGCAAAAAGGTCATCTGCAACAGCCTAGCACGGGCCGTGGACAAAATTATCTTTTCATTCTACCTATTCGAAAAGGACGACTTGGTTCGCCTTTAAGTGCACCCAAAGGTGGTGTTTTCTATAAGAAACTTTTAGCAGGCAGTAATGAGTTTTTAATCCACATTATACCTAAGTGCGCCGCAAATATCTTTTCCGCGCACTTTTTGAATTTGGAATAATCCTCTTTATAAGTGCGCCGCAATTATCTTTTCCGCGCACTTTTTGAATTTGGAACGTCTTAGTTCAAGTTCAATCAAGTTCAGCGCCAAACAAATCGAACGCAAATATTGTTTGTATAAAGACTGGCTGGCACGACGGCTCATAATCGCGCCGCAGCTGAATGAAAAAAAAAAAGAAATCAAATTAAAAAACGCGCGAACTACAGCCCGAGTTTTCGTCAATTTTCACGGATTGTTAGAAATTCATGGTTTTGTTGTGATTTTTTTAGTTGTTTTTTTATTAGATAATTTAATTTCAATTTAGTTGTTACTCTATGTTTTATTAAATAATAAAATATGAGGCGCCTTTTATTTTATCATAGTGGGTGATGAAAAGTAGAGTGTATTACTCGAGCGCAAAATATTTTTTTTTGCCTTGGGCGACGTACTTTGAATCTCTCGCTACGTTCAGGATTCAAAAAAGCGCCTTCGCCGTAAAAATATTATTTTGCTCCCTTATGTTACAATCTACTATTCCACCGCTTTTATCCGCACGACGACGTGACAAAGCTAGAATATGGATACGTTTGTCTATTTCTCGCGGGATAAAAACGGTGGAAAGACAATATGTCCACGGCCCGTGCTAGGCCTGCAGGGTGGTTTTAACCAAAGGCATCAAGCCTGATGTGTTCGCATCCGCCACGCCATCTTACCATATCTCCCTTCTTTGTCTGATCTGAGTTTTAGGCGTAGAATAAGAAGTTAAAAAATAAAATACAAAAGTCATAACGTTTCAGGTTATTTTCTAAAGACCCAACTCTGAAATTACCCGCAATATGTCATTATCTACTTTACATATATTTATTATCAAGGAGCACAATGTTAAGATACAAGGTTACGCGGAAAAGGTGTACTAAGCCAAAAGGCATCATTATGAACAGTTTTACCTACTATGTGACCAACACAGAAATATCGCGATAAAATATTAGCTGTTCCATACATTTATTTTTGTCGAGTATGTGACCTATTTTTCTATGGAGCAGCCAGTCTATTCTGCAAGCTAAGTGAACGCGAAAATGAAGTGATGAGCTAAGTGAATGTGATTTTTTCTTGCCTATTTGTGCAGATAAAAATCAAAATATCGTATTATAAGGGTAAGGGAGTACAGTCAAGGATGAACACTCGACATTTTGGTATTTCTGCATAGTATTTGACAAGAAAAAATACACGTTCACTTAGCTTATCACCTCACTTGCGCGTTCACTTAGCTTGCAGAATAGACCGGCAGCTGATATTTTTTCCGCGATTTCAGAGTTGCTCCCATTGTGAAAGTTGTTCATAATTATATAGTTTGGCCTATTTCAGCTTGTTATACCCTTTCTTTATAACCCAGTATAACCTTAGTGATTCTTGAATACGTTCATAATCAAAGTAGTTTTTTTTTTATAATTAAATTTGTATTTTTTCAGGTTTCAGCTTTTCACCTAATGATTCTTAATTCACACGTAAAAATAACTAGGTACAGCTAAAATAATGTAACTTTGCCCTTTGCTGGCTTATCGCCACTATTACCGCTTATCGACGTACATCGTAACACTTCGACCTACTTGCATGCTGTGAATTTCAATAAATACATAAAGTAACATTGGACCCTATAGAAAGGAACAGTAAAGATTATGTCTGATTTTTATTAATAAAAAAAAAGTATAGATGTCTCAAAAAAAGTTATTTTTATAGTAAAAACCATCAAATGTGCGTTTCAGGTAGAAGCTCGCTTCATACTGGAAATACAGCAACGAATCCATAATGATTCGCATTCCATTTTTTTTACTACAATACATATCTAATAAATAAAACATAAAAATAAAAATCTTTTATAAAACAAGTTTTCATCATCAGACCACCTCGATGGTATCATGACGTTGCATTGACACCAATATTACATAAGTATGCCAAATTTAAGTTCAATCGGTTGAGGATAACTGGTCTAAAATTCAAGATTTGTCCCACACATACATTACGTACGTATATATTACATACATACTAACAAGGCAAATTGAATAGTAGCTTGTAATAATAATCAATATAAAAACTTACTTCACAAAAATGTCACACCTTTACCAAATTGAAATGGCACCACACGGGAAGCACCAACTTTCAAATGGAAATGGGTGTTCCCCGATGTTTACAATCTGGGTGTCTTCAAATCTCGAGTGAATCGGTTTCTTCTGGGCAAGCGTGCTCCATCGAAGACCGCATCGCGCTTAACATCAGGCGAGTTGGCGGTCAAACGCAAGCCTATTACAGAATAAAAAAAAAAACTTTCAAATAAAAAAAATATTATCATCATTGGTTCACACAGTCAAAAGTTCTGAGGCAACAAACATAAAAGATAAAAATATACGAATTGCGAACCTCCTCCTTTTTGGAAGTCGGTTAAAACGAAATAAGTACAACAAAATAATCGTAAAACACATAGGGTGAATCGGCCGGTTTACGATCAGTTAGTCAATATGTCGCCTTTAAAGTAACGTAAGTTATAAAATCAACGCATTGTAGAGTAGGCAGCGGCTTACACAGATAAAAAAACCTTCAATTAATCTAATAAGCGTATTTTTTTCAGTGTCTTTATGTATCTTATGTTATTTAATCATGAATTATCGAAAAGTACGTTTTTTTTAGTTCACGATCACCTTACGTCATTTTACGTTCACAAGTTTTTGCCAGTTTACGATCATTGAAAACCACTGAAAAAAAAACTTTATGCTATGAAATTAAAGTCGAAATAGTGTTGAAGTACTTTATTCATCAAAAAAAAAACAACCAAGTATAGAGATAGGACTAAGCTACTATAATAATTCTAATATTCATTAAAATCAAATTTTTATGTTATGTTCTGGTATGTTAAGTTGTTGTTAATTTTTTTGTTGTTGTAATGTTTGTGTCTGTATTTTGTTCATCATCAGCCACAAGACGTCCACTGCTGCACATAGGCCTCCCCCTTTAACCTCCATACTGAACGATAACCTGCCATCTGCATCCACTGGATGCCCGCGACTCTCACGATGTCGTCGGTCCATCTAGTGGAAGGCCTACTTACGCTGCGTGTTCCGGTTCGTGGTCTCCACTCAAGAACCTTTCTTCCCCATCGGTTATCGGTTCCTCGAGCGATGTGGCCTGCCCATTGCCACTTCAACTTGCAGATTTTAATAGCTATGTCGATGACTCTGGTTCTTTCTCGAATATCCACGTTTCGGGTTCTATCGCGCAAAGAAACTCCAAGCATAGGTCTCTCCATTGCCCGTTGTGTGACTCTCCGAGTTTCTCCAAAAAGCCAACGGTTAAGGAACACGTGTCAGTACCATATGTCATCACTGGCAACACACATTGGTTAAAGACCCTTGTCTTTAGGCACTGTGGTATCTTGGACAAGAAGATTTCACGCAATTTCCCGAACGCTGCCCATCCAAGTTGGATCCTTCGGCAACCTCTTTGCCTAAGTTGGACTTTCCTAACTGAACAATCTGTCCAAGATAGGTGTAATGGTCAACAAATTCGAGAGTATCGTTCCCAACAACTACCGGTATGGGTACAACATGGACATTGGACGTGATTTTTGTCTTATCTATGTTCATTTTAGGACCCACCTGTTGAGAAAGGCTACTGAGGTCGCTGAGCATCGTATTGAGGTCCTCCAGCTACTCTGCCATCAGCAAAACGAAGGTGAGTGATGTATTCGCCATTAATGTTGATGCCCAATCCGTTCCAGTCCAAAAGCTTGGAAACGTCCTCCAATGCGTTCGTGAACAGTTTTGGAGAGATAACATCTCACTGTCTCATGCCTTTCTGCAATTGGATTGGTTCCGTGCTCTCGTCCTGTAATCGGATCGACATGGTGACGTTTCTATACAAAAACTTCAGTATTTCGATATACCTATAGTCGATATGACAACGCTGGAGGGACTGCAATACTGCCCAGGTCACGATTGAATCGAAGGCTTTTTCATAGTCCACAAACGCTAGACATAATGGCCGATTATACTCCTTAGTCTTCTGTATAATCTGGCGGAGCGTGTGTATGTGGTCTATGGTGCTCCAGCCTATACGGAAACCGGCTTGTTCGGGAGGCTGGAAGTCATCAAACCTTTTTCGAGACGGTTCGTAATGACCCTGGAGAACAACTTGTACACATGGCCCAGGAGTGAGATAGGTCTATAATTATTCAATAAGGTGTTGTCACCTTTTTTGAAGAAGAGCACCACCACACTCTTGTGCCATGCTTCAGGCGTAGTACCTTCGAGTATGACGGAATTAAACAACTTCTAGAGGACTAAAAGTACCGGTTTTCCACCTGCTCTCAGTAGTTCTGTCGTGGTTCTGTCCTCACCCGGCGCCTTGTTGTTAAGCTGTTTCAGAGCCATTCTAATCTCGCACAAGCTGATATCTGGGATGTCCTCAGTGTAATGTCGCTGTCGGGTCAGTTTAGCTTTCTTGTCCTGAGCTGTACTGACAATAGGCTGTCGTGTCGAGGTGTCCAACTGTCCGTAAAACCTCTCGAGCTCTCTCAGAATCTCCGGCTTTGACGAAATGGTACTGCCATCCTCGATCTTCAGCTTCGTCATTTGGCTTTTTCCAATAGACGAATTCTTTGCGAACACTTTTTTTAATGTTACGTGAACGAGTTGGTTTACGATCATACTTTGCTTACCACATCTCATCGTGGTCGTAAAATATTCAATTCTCGATCACCTAAATTAAAATCGACGGACAATTTTTTTACATGATCGCTAACTAGTCAGTAAACGATCACATAAAACTGATGCTTTTGTATGGAAAAGAAGTAAAAATCGACAACAGGCTGTTTCCCGATCACCTTAATTTTTATCACTAAAACGCTTTTACATTACTGGTAATTGTTCATATTAGGCTGATCGCCAACTGACACATAAATAAAACACGTTATTAAAGATCTAAACAAATGATAATGTTCCCGCCAACAACATGCAATATACTAGAAAAGCTCAACAAAGATTTGACCAAAACCACCCGTTTACGATCAGGTGATCGTGAAAAGAAAGTTCCTTAGTTTTACACCGTCCATGGCGATCACCTTATATTTTAATGAATTAATCATTTCTCTCCGTTAAATGTTAGATTAGAAGATATTATGATTATATTTTTATACAACAAACACAACATCAATGCGTAAACTGTACTAAAACATGTTTTACTTACGATTCGATGATTGTCTCTCACTATTTTTTTCGTAAGTTTTTGCTTCAAAATCCGCGCACGCACACTAGCTCGTAGTCATCGGCTTACTGATCGAAAACTAACGTATTTGGTTGGTGAAATAGGTGATCCAAAAAAAAGGGATAGGCAATGCAAGCATTTTCAAGCAAAATTAACGCTTACTTTGCATTAATACGGCTATTTTTGGAAGTTTTTTCAAAAGTGATCGAGAGCAGGAGGTGATCGGTGAATGGGCCGATTCACCCTATACCCGTATAACAAAATACATACACCCGTAAAACATTAAATAAATAAATAAATATCTGGGACATTATTGCACAGTGCACACATGGTCATCTGACTCCAAACTAAGCAAAGCTTGTAATATGGCTGCCAGAGACTGATATATATACATATATATTTTTAAATACATACTTAAATATTATATATTAACACCCAGACATAGAGCAAACACAAATGTTCATCACACAAATGTTTGTCCTAGGTGGGAATCGAACCCACGCCCCCAAGCACAGAAGGCAGGTTCACTACCAACTAAGCTAACGGGGCTGTTCTTTCTTCTGTGGCAGTAGGGTAAAAATCGTGATCAATAAAAATCGTATAGTTTGATAAATAGTACAATATTATATTAAGTATGTCACTACTTCAACTATCTGTGTGTAATTTTTGGCTTCTGTATTAGTGTTGGAGGCTATTATAAAATGTATCTATATTCACATATATTATGTATGTAGAGACGACTAAATAAAACTCTAATTACAAAACTATGGTCAGATTCAAATATAACTTATCCTCTGTTATTGTAGATAATAATATACACAAGTAACTAAAAATTACTTTTAAAACTCTCCATGTGTGGCCAGGCGATGGCAAGAATATAATTTTTCCTACTTTCAAAGAATAGCTTCGTAAAAATATACTTTGTAGAGACTAGAAAAAGGTTTAAATTTATATGTTTTAATGTCAGCTAAATACTATGTCGTCTTTGCAATACTTTGACAGTAATTGGCTGACGGTCGACTACTGTAATCAAGAAAAAAATCCAGTAAATTACTGTTTGATTAAAGACATCCACTTAAAAACCACTTTCATGAGGACAAGAGTTCAACTGCATCTGTGATTAGTAGAAATTAATAGACTGAATTTAATTTAATTTTATGTAAAGCTGAATTTGATTCATAACTTATCAAAATTGACTTTTATTGAAATTTTATTGTAATTGACGTCATGGGTTGAAGATGGTGGAAGGCAAACATGCCTTGCCTAGATTGGGATCTGGCTTTCAAGTAAAATTGACTGAGCTGGCAACATATTTTTGACTTGAGGATGGTAGCTTTTTTAAATAATCGAACACAAGAAAATGCTCTACAACAATGTTCGATGCTTTCCTTTATCAGAGGCTCAAGCTCATTACTAGATTTAAAACCACAACACGCCAAATTATCGCATTTAGGTATCTCTCCGATTTCATATTCATTCATGCACTATTAACAAGTACCAATGTGTTACTATCTGTACTATAGAATGGAAAACAAGCATTGTAAGCCAAAACAGTATGAATCACTAAGCTCAAAGTCACAGTCAAAGTCAAATCATTTATTGCACATTATGTTATGCTAAGTATATATTTAACACTTATATTAACACAATGACTCAATTAGGGTATGGCAATTTAGGTATGGAGCGGCCCGATCTGTTTATAATGTTTTGTCGTTTAGATAATTTAACTTTAGTTTTGCTTACACAGGATTCGGAACTGTTGGCATTCATTGACTCCGATGCTTGTGCGTACTACAAAGAAATTATTCTAATACTATTCACTGCGATAAGCGTCTACTCACAATTAGGTTATCTCAGTGTTACCCATCTCATAAACAAATAGATTGTTAGAAAAATATGTGCTCTGAACAGAACAGGCGTGATTTCGTAATGCGAACTGATACACACCAGTGTAAGAGCGCATTTGTAAATGCTCAATAAATAATTTGAAGTGAGAATCAGATTCTAGGGCGAGATACTTTTGCTGTTTGAAAAGAAAAGCACATTATACTTACTATTTCACCGCTTGAAGATAATCACTATATTCCAGCGAAAAACATAACCATGTAAATGATTACTGATGTACTATGTACATGTTAAAAAATGAGCCAAACGACCGATATGTTATGATTATAGGAAATGGCTGGTTTTACCTACAAAAGTCTTAAGGCTCTATGTCAATATCTTTATTTATGGTTATAGTAAATTAAGACTGCACTTGGTAAGTAGTCTCATTTTGAAGTTTACATTTTACAAGTGAAAACTTGCCGAGTTTTTTAGTAATAAATTCTGAGTTTTAGATTTGAAATTTGCGATTCTAGGTGTTATCTGGGATATTACTAAACACAAAATGTCAAGGTTATAGCATTACTAGATTTTGAAATCTTGTTTGGGGGGGGGGGGAGGGGGGTGCTGAAAGTAGCATGAAATGGTTTGTAAAAAAAAATATACACATGGGTGCGCCAACTAGAAACTATCATAGGTCCTAAAGAATGCCTGCATTTTTTAAACTAGGTCGCACGAGTGACCTTATATTATGAAAGTTTGTAATCTACGTAATTTTGTAGGTTGAACATATTCTTTATCTTCCTGCCACCAGTGAGAATATGCATCTAGGTCAGCAGCATCTACTTTTTGTTGGGTTCGTTAAAAATTTTGGTGGCTTCAACAAAAAGTTGTACCTGAAAATATAAGCGACAAGAGAAACTCGATTGATAACGAAATGCAATATGCAAATTTAACTTTTTATGTGTGGTCTGGAAAAATTCTTATAGTTAGTAATTATTTTAACTTCCGTAAAACTATAGGTTTTAGAGAAGAGAATTCACGAAATAATTATTTTTTTAAAAACTTTGTGCCATGCAATCTTTATGTCTTTGTGTGATAGCTCATACGACTCTGTTGAACAATTCAATTATACAGGAAGTATTTCAAGATAAATGTTCTATGAATTTTAATAATTATTACGTAAATTATCACAAAATACCAGTTAATTCACACACATACTCCTGCTATAATTATAACAGAAATTCTGCAGATAAAGTATTACCTAACATGAACATGACTCATAAAATGTATGTTGTTAAACACCGAGGGTCATTGATACTGTTAATGATTCAGAAATTTAATACAGGCAGCGTTTTGCCCTACATTGATTGCAAGGTTTATTGTGATTGCCTGCAAGTTTAAACAATTTGAGAGTGCGTATTTTTTTTTGAAGATTAAAGCCTATTAAATTTTAAACAATCACTTGTCGTGAGTGTAAGCCGTTGTTATAATATTATTAATGTAAGATGTATGAGAGCACCTGTTTGACAACAACAAAGTTAAGTTTTTCCTTAAATATTTCAACCTTTTTAACCGTCTTTCGTAGAGACTCAATTACCGGGATGGTTGACCTATATTCATATTTATTACGTTTGCACGGAACCTTCACAGTGCGAGTCCTACTCTCACTTGTCTGGTTTTTATTTATTCTGATTCAATGGTTGCCTGGAAGAGATAGCGATAAGGCCGCCACTTGTGGCAATAGCTCGTAAGTGTTTTCTATCTGTTTGTAATTTTTATTTCCGGTAATTGTAATTTCTTTGTAAAAAAATTTATGTAGACAATAAAGAGTTTCTATCCTCCATCTTTCTATTTCTCTATATATCTATTTATCTATCTATATATTTATCTATCTATCTATCTATTTATCTATCTATTTATCTATCTATTTATCTATCTATCTATCTATCTATCTATCTATCTATCTATCTATCTATCTATCTATCTATCTATCTATCTATCTATCTATCTATCTATCTATCTATCTATCTATCTATCTATCTATCTATCTATCTATCTATCTATCTATCTATCTATCTATCTATCTATCTATCTATCTATCTATCTATCTATCTATCTATCTATCTATCTATCTATCTATCTATCTATCTATCTATCTATCTATCTATCTATCTATCTATCTATCTATCTATCTATCTATCTATCTATCTATCTATCTATCTATCTATCTATCTATCTATCTATCTATCTATCTATCTATCTATCTATCTATCTATCTATCTATCTATCTATCTATCTATCTATCTATCTATCTATCTATCTATCTATCTATTTATCTATCTATCTATCTATCTATCTATCTATCTATCTATCTATATATCTATCTATCTATCTATCTATCTATATATCTATCTATCTATCTATCTATCTATCTATCTATCTATCTATCTATCTATCTATCTATCTATCTATCTATCTATCTATCTATCTATATATCTATCTATCTATCTATATATCTATCTATCTATCTATCTATCTATCTATCTATCTATACCAGAAATTTAAATTACAAGGATGAGAAAAGTATTAAACAACGATTAACTCAATTAAAATGTTTCTTTTCAAATTAACACAGTAACATACACGTGTTGGTATCTAACTACTTATAACCATATAGCATTTGATAAATTTGTCATATAGATGTCTATGACATTCCAAAGGCAGTGTTCTTTAAATAGTCACACAGTCGTATATTTATCTTGTAAATTGGTTCATGGCAGCTCATATTTGCGCAGTTGTGGTGCCGTTCAGGCTATTGTCACTGACACAATTTCTAGGGTAATGCTAGAACATTTTAATAAAAGGTATCGTAACGTTAAAGCTGTTTTTCCGTTGACAACATTAGGAAACTTTAATTGTATATGCCCACTTATCACATTATATTATGTAAGTAATATTAATTATTTTAGCTAAACACATGTACAAAACTTATGTTTAATGTTATTACAAAAAATATTTGTAAACAAAATGTCTTTGAAAACAAAGAAGCAAATGTACCGTTACATTATTACCTCAAAAATGGATATGGTTACTTAAAAGTTTTAAATATAGAGAAAGCTAAGTTAGAAGAGAAAAAGTTACTTTTGATTTTAAATCAATCTCTTAATGTCATAGTGCAGCCATTCATACAAGATTAATATTTGTAATACGACGCAGCGTTGATACACACATCAAATTGAAATAAAAGCAAAACAATCAAAGACAGGTGAAGATTTATGGTCATTATGGAGGCAGTAAAAATAAAACAGTAGCAAAGGTTCATACGAGTTAAAAACAACTGTTCTTCTGGTTATTATTGTCAGTAAACCAACTTTACAAAACAAGACAATGAAGACTAAAATTAATTGAATTAAAAAAGTAAAGTAAAGTTTATTTCCAAAAAGGTTTACAGGTTAACGTAGAGAATGCCAAGAGTTATTTAAACTATAATGCGTAAGTACAATGTATTACCAGTGGACCCCAAACTCGGCTAGGCCGGTCTCTTGGTGGCCCTGGGAAGATTTTACAAAAGGATAGATAATTTGGCACAAACTTATGAGAAATATTAATACTGAAGCTGGCTTTCTATAATTGAAAGCATATATGCAGCTATTGATTTACTGGTAATATTGTGTCAAGAAGACAAGAAAGAGAGAGAGCGAAAGAGTTTTCTTTACAGATGCCATCTACTCGGAAATATGAAAGATATTTATTAAGCCATAGTTAACTGAGCTTCCGAACTCATAAACAATACGAGAAGATTAAAAACGTGTCAATATACAAATTGAAACGTCAAATCTATTGATTTGTATCGCTTTGAGGTCAGAGCTTACACTATCAGCAATATCTTTGTAATTTATCTATTTTGTAGTCAAGATAGAAGTCCCTTGATCCAAAAGTACGCTCTAAATAAAACTGGTAACGTTGTAGGTGTGTTTGATTTTTGTGATTAATATTTTTGTTTGTAGGTAATTGCGAATGAAATATGGTATAGTATATCTAACTGTTTTTACTATAACAACCTTTGTGTGTGGAAATGTAAATTGTGGGTAGTCATTAGCATTTATTGATAGGCATGACTTCGTTTGTGAAATGAAAACAATCACTATGATATATATGTTTATGATGAATGATGAAGTATTTCTTGTAATTAATAAATCAACTTAAATGCTAGACCTATTAATAAATAAGAAATATTTTAATCTAGTTTTGGCTATGATATATTATGTTAATGTAAGCGTAGGTTTTTATGACGCTATTGCTAATACATATTTTATGTATAGTCAATCGTCAACAACAAAACGAGTTAGGTACGTAATTTTAATATCTAATGTTCTGCCGTAAAATAACATAACGATATGATAAAGAAAAAATAATAATAATATATATATATAATAATATATATATAAAAATACTGTTGCATAAGTCGGCCACTGTTAGAGCCGCAGAAAAGTATTTTTTTTTTGTTTAAAATAGAACGGCTGTCAAAGCATTTTTGTAAGAATTTTTTTGTAGCCGCTTGCACCATATAAACCCATGGGAACTGTGCAAGCAACTGTGACGCGGAGTTCGACGCGTTGACATAAATAAGAATGTTCAATCATGTATCTGTCACAATACCTGGCGACAGAGTTTCCTTTTCATTTCCGTTCTATTTACTTCTTTTTTCTGTGGTTAGAGCCATAGACCTAATTTTTTTTTGACATCTTAAATCTATGGTTTAGTGCTTTTCCAAAGTTATAGCTCGACCGATTTGAAAACTCTTTTTTTAATACAAAGGATATTATTATACATTTAAATTGGTTATTTTTTTATTTAGGAATAGGCTTGCGTTTAACTGCCAACTCGCCTGATATTAAGCAATGATGCGGTGTACGATGGAGCACGCTTGCCTAGAAGAAACCGATTTGAAGACTCCCAGATTGCAACTATCGGGGAACACCCATTCAGGTAGCGCGTACCACAGACTAGTAGTTCGCACAATAAAAGTGGAATCAAAGCGCTTCATATGGGTTTTCGGAATTTCAAGCATAAAGCCGTATGATTTTTCGTACCCGCTCTGGCAGTCCGATAGAAAAATGGGCAGGAGGGAATTATCTTATCATGCAGATCGGATGCACACGATGATTCCATAGAAATTATCTCAAAATTGGTTCATTAGTTTGGCTTTTAAATTAAAATAGCTGGCAGAATTTTCTTACTTTGATGACAATATTACGAGGCATGCCTTTTAAGTTCTGTCGTTTCCATATTTCCCGGCAATTTTGAATTTGGAACTGTTCTATATTCGAATGTGTTTAAATTTTGAATCTCAAAACAGTTAAAAGTATTAGAATTAATGCTATTGTTTAGTTACAGCGTCGATTGGAATCTGTCTGGTTACGTACGAAAATGAATCTTTCTAAGGAAAATGTTCGTGCAATAATTTTCTACAACTTTAGAAGAGGCCTGACACGGCTTCAGTGTTTTGAAGAGCTAACATCTGTGTTCCGTGATGAAGCCCCATGTCTGCGGACTGTCGAACGCTGGTATTTAGAATTCCAGCGTGGACATACTAGTGTTAGTGACAAATCTCGCGAAGGACGCCCAAAATTCGCCTTCACTGAAGATAACATCATTGCTGTGAGACAACTAATTCTCGAAGATCGTCATGTAACGTATCGAGAGATACAGGCTCTATTAGGCATCTCGGGGACAACCATTCAGAAGATCTTGCATGAAGCGCTTGGTGTGAGAGAGGTAGTTTGCCGTTGGATACCGCATCTGCTTTCCGACGATCACAAGGCGGCCCGCGTCAGATGGTGTAAGAAAACTCTGCAAAGGTTCAACCGAGGAGAGTCAAATCACGTCTACGACATCATCAGTGGTGATGAATCTTAGATCTATGCCTACGATCCTGATTCCAAACAACAATCTGCAATCTGGATCTTTCAAGACGAGCCAAAGCCGACTAAAGTTGTTCGTTCTCGAAGCACTTCAAAAAAGTTGGTGGCCACGTTCGTTGGAAAAACCGGCCATGTTGCGACTATTGCACTTGAAGATCGTAGAACGGTTAACGCAGAGTGATATACCACAGTTTGTTTACCACAAGTCATCGCCAAACTTCGAAAATCTAACTCAAAGCGACGCATCATCCTGCACCATGACAATGCAAGCTCACACAGCGCTCGTCAAACGATTGAGTATTTGAAGCAGGAAAAAGTTGAAATTCTTAACCATCCTCCATACAGTCCTGACCTAAGCCCTAACGATTTCTTTACATTTCCTAAAATTAAGAAAAGTCTTTGTGGTCAAAAGTTCCAGTCCGGTGAAGAAGCAGTCGACGCTTTCAAGTCAGCCATTTTGAACACCCCTACTTTAGAGTGGAATAAATGTTATAATAACTGGTTTGAGCGAATGGAAAAGTGTATTAAGCTACGTGGTGAATACTTTGAAAAAAAATAAAAAGTACTATAAGGTTCTAGTTGTGTTTTTTTCTTCAAACGACAAAACTTAAATCGTATGTCATCCAAGGAACCGAAATTGCATATTTTAGTAATTTTATAAAGTCGGTGTTTTAATTGATTATTATCTGAGTATACTAGAGCACTGATCTATCCTATTGAATTTTGTTCATATTCATCATCATCATCATCATCAGCCAGAAGACATATTACTCCATAATAATATATACTGAAAATCCATTGAAACACAGAGCGCTATAATTTCCCTATTTTTTAAAGGGGATATCGTAAATAAAGTAGTAAAGTAAGTAAACCAAAGCAATTAGAATTAAGGCAAAGTTTAATATCTTCATATTTTTCTCATAACAATAAGGTCTACGGTTAGGATAGATATGTTCTGGAGCGGTGACTAGGAAAGGGAAATATATAGAGTTGGAGCATGAGACCCGATGTAATGACGATTTATAAGTAAGAAGATCGGAAAGCCGAGTATTGGGTTGAGTTGGGAGAAGCCTACATCCTGCAATTGAATAAGATTATTATGATGATAAGATCCATATTGCACATTGCAGAATCAATAAAAGATAACATATTGTAGCATGAATTTATCATTTCATGAGCTCTCCCAAAAAACTGACCACCCAAATAGCGTTAGAAAATGGATGCAATATAATAGTTGCTATAACTGGGGTGTCTGAGAATAGAACATTCACAGCCATAACTTGTCTGGGGACTCACCTGTCAGGTCGCACGTCTGGACAGTGTCGGACAGCTGTTACTGGCCACCTCTGCAGTCTTATGGAACAGGAATGTGAGATTCGCGGATGTACTAAATATGTTTTAAAAGCTGCTAATATTATGTAAAGTATACGAATGTTTCATATTTTATACTTAGAGATTAGAAGTCTGAGTAGTTTGGTCAAATTTTATCATAATATAATTCAAATTAGGATTATTTTTAAATCTCGTGACACAATAATTTATTATTTCAGCAAAGTGTTTATAATTTTACGATTATGATCATCATTATTAAAAAATATATGGCGTAAAATTAAATTAACAGCTTTATTAATTACTAAATAATCTCATTAAAATAGTTAAGAATATATCTGATACTATCTCAAAAGACATTAAACTGATTTTATTTCGTTTTTTATGACCTTGCATATTGATCAGCATACTGGCAAAAGTTTAGTTCAATTTACGGTTTCCGTACATCAGAAAGATATGATAGCGAATTATAGATATTTGCTATTTACAAAACAGCTAAGTTATTCTACTCTTTGTAATAGGTCGGGGAAAAAGTCTTTTCGTATTTTGTATGTATAAAGTTGTAGTAAAAATCTCATCGGTTGTACTGTTTGTATCTGGCTGGTTTTGATACCATTAAAAATAAGATATTTTAAAAAAGGAATACAAAAAGTAAAAAGCAATTTCTCGCCATTTTTCAATTGTTTTTTTGTTTGATAAAATGAGTGAATCTAACGAAGAAATTCGATATATTGTGAAATTTTATTACAAAAAAGGGAAAAATGCGACACAAACCGCGAATAAAATTTGTGACGTTTATGGACCTAATGCAGTGTCATCAAGAGTAGCACAATGTTGGTTCAAGCGTTTTCAGTCCGGGAATTTTGATGTCAAAGATGCAGCTCGCTCTGGTCGCCCTGTTAAGGATAAAGTAGATGCCATTTCTGAAAAAGTGGACCAAGATCGGCATATTAGTAGTTACGACGTAGCTGAAGAACTGGGGATTGACCACAAAACAGTTTTGACCCATTTGAAAAAAACTGGGTATACAAAAAAACTCGATATTTGGGTGCCACACAAGCTCACTGAAAGAAACCAAATGAATCGTGTACTCATTTGCGACTCTCTATTGAAACGTAACGAAACCGAACCGTTTTTGAAAAGATTGATCACTGGTGATGAAAAATGCATCACCTACGACAAGAATGTGCGCAAACGATCATGGTCAAAGGGAAGTGAAGCACCACAGACTGTAGCGAAACCCGGATTAACACGTAATAAGGTGATGCTGTGTGTATGGTGGGATTGGCAGGGCATCGTTCATTATGAGCTTTTACCGCCGGGCAAAACCATCGATTCGGATCTCTACTGCCAACAGCAGATGAGACTCAAACAAGAAATTGAGAAAAAACGGCCGGAATTGATCAACAGAAAGAGTGTGGTCTTTCATCATGATAACGCCAGACCGCACACATCTTTGGCCACTCAGCAAAAATTTAGAGAGCTTGGTTGGGAAGTGTTAATGCATCCACCATATAGCCCTGACCTTGCACCCTCAGATTTCCACCTGTTTCGATCTCTTCAGAATTCTTTGGGTAGTGTTAGATTAACATCAAGAGAGGACTGTCAAAACTACTTGTTGCATTTTTTTGATCAGAAGTCCCAAAAATTCTACAGCAACGGGATCATGTCACTACCTACAAGATGGCAACAAGTTATCGAACAAAATGGCACATATATATATTTTAATTAAATGTAATTAAACTTGAAAAAAATATGTCTTGAATTTGTTTAAAAAATACGAAGAAACTTTTTCCCCGACCTATATGTTCTACGCATGAATCTTGATTTATGTAGATAATGGCAAGTGCCTTTATTAAATAAACAAAATACTAGCTAAAACTAACACTAAATAAACAGTAAGACTGTCCATAGACCGTTGAAGATCTAAAGACAATCCAAATGCTCAAACCCACTATCAGTTGGCAGCGTACCCAGCATGCTGGCGGCATTACCACGTTGAATGGCAATGCTTATACGTTGAGCCAGATACACGCCAGCATTTTGGTCACGCGTCGCGTTAATCAGACGCTCTGAAAGATTTTTGAAAATGAGGTGAGCTCCCGGTCCCCAAGGGCCCAATGTCTCGACACCAAACGCCTCAAATATGTAACCACTGCCGAGGTTAGCATATTTGCGCCGCTTGTGCTGCTGTAGATAATTGTTCTCTTTATATTGGCTGCTACCTGTATTGGTACTTTTTCTACTCAGTTCGTTTTAGCCTCACGTCCAACGCATGATTCATGTTAGGTGTGTCTATTGATACCGATATTCAAATATTCAACGAGTGTTTATTTTCGATTTGACTTTTTGCCCGTCTTCAAAAGTTAAAAGATTTTTTTGTGAGAATTGGTCTATTTACTTTAAATTTTTTGTTATCTATTCAACGATGAACATATTTTTTTAGTGTACCAAATTAGTATAGTTACTATTCAGATAAAAAGCCATTGACTTTGACTGCCATGGTTTCCCACCATTTTAATATTTACTATATACGTTATATGAATGTCCCATTTGGAGGAGCTTAAAGCATGGCTGACTCCTTGATTATTGGCCTTAGTATCGATTTAGACAGTGTGGGAAGTCATGCTTTACAGTTCGATTGATGCACGATTTATAAACCGAGATATTTGTTTTACGTCAGAAATTGATCGATCATTGCCCGTTGTGTTTTTTCTTCTATTTTTGATCGCTAGACACGCGCTCACGTGCTATCATTACAATGTTTGGTAATCCTAATCAACAAATCTTATTAAACAGTGTAGTACAACTTCATTCTTCCACGCACCCAAGGGCTCATAAATCCATTTCATAATATCAAATGTTTACCCAACGGCGCCATTGCTGTCCTAGAAAAGTGATAGCAGACGTTTAAGCATCTCGTTATTTTTACGCCAAGTCTCGCACATGAATAATTTACTCGTTGCCTTTTTTACAGATCCACAATTTGGTGACTTGGATCCTGGCAAATTGGGAAGATGACCAGCGTCGGTATCACATGACCGCGGAAAAATGAAACGTGTAATAAGAAGTTTGATCGATAGACACTTGTTTAACAGAGTTCAATCAACTGAGATTTTTCAATCTAGTGCTAAATTTGTGGCGTGACTCAATGGTATCAATTGTATAGACACCCGCTTTTGCAATAAGTGATATTTCGTTACGGTGATCGTGTGTGGAGCGATACAGTACCGTCATCATGTTGCTGCAAGGGCCTCTTATGTTCTACATTTCAATAATGTGAGTATTCACCGCCACATGCGCTATCGTATAGCTTCAATTCACTATGTTGTTACAAAAGGGTTTATTAAGGTTTATTGGTTTATCTATAAACACAAAACAGAGCTGTAAAATACCATCGTAAATACAAGGTTATAGGAATTAAAATGGAATCGAATCTCTATATTTATAATCTATTGTTAGGATTGATACCCATAAAAGTCTAAAAAAATGTAATTATGATTTAAAATGTTGACTGACGAGATGAATATAAAATTAAATATCCTTGTAGATAAATCTAAAGTTGTCAACCGATGCCTTTGGCTGTGGCTGTTCATTTATTTGATGATTTATTTTATGACCCACTGATTTCTGTTGTATCTGATGAACCAATTTGAAATGGTATCAGATAATTTATGAACACTATGATATATTTCTAATCATGAAATAATACAAGCTCCATCATTTTATTTTTAAATAGGTATGTACTTAAAATTCTAATAGAATGTAATGTTTGTAGACAAATGAAAATGCCATAAAGTTACTACTTGTTCATGAGATCCACTATTACAAGTATTACAACGAAGTTATAGACTTGAGAACCGCTTTTATAAGACCAATAAAGAAGCTATCTAAAGCATTTCTCACTTTATATCATTTTACACTCCGATTGTGCTCTACTTACAACTCAGTGCCTTTCCAGACGATTTCAGCTTTAAGCTTCTTGTGGTATAAGAACGAAATTTCTTTGTGCTATTTTAGATTTATTACAAACGTCCAGAAATATTCCTGCACTATCTCGATTAAACGCGTTTTAATTCCAAACGCCATTTACTGAGTGTTAATCTAAATTGCGTAATTGCGTGGTATATATTTTATGAATGGTGCAGACGAGTCGTGGGCGATCCGGACACCGAACGGGTCCAGCAAATTCTGTGTCACCACCGTCTGTAGGTCTGCGCTAACCAGTATCTTTCCAAACAGAATGAGGTCCGGGGATGTCAAAATTGTACAGTTATATCTGAGTCTAGGTAGGTGGAATAAGGAAGTCGCAGCTAATTGAGGGTATTGAAGCTTGCCAAATCAGGCGTGGAGTATTTATATTTAAATTGATTTTTCTTAATGGTTGTTATATTGGATTTAAAAAATTCAGCTTTGATTCAAATAAACTTTCGATTTACCTCTGGTGTCACTACTTTAATGACTCTTATTAGAATTTGCCACATAATTTAATTTAATTCTTTTGTTTACATTTTATTTTGGTCGTCAACAGGAATGTGATCTTTATTAATGAAATCTGAACAGCAGTCATCTTCACAATAACCCAAATGCAACGTCAGTTTCCGTGACAATAATTTGTTCTATCCCTATTGTTCTTTTGGCCAAGGCCGCAAATTGTTCATCAATAGATTTATTTACCTCATCACCCAAATAGTTCGATTGCGAATTGAATTTAACTCAATCGACAATACCTTGACAAATGAGTAATACTCAAATGGATTTGGTAATTGATTACGTTTCCTGTACATCTAATAGCTTTGTGACATTGTGTTTCGTATACTTTGACTGTATACTCGTACTAGGTATGTATATGCTTTACTATTGTATCCTTCACGTACATTAGGAATCTACAGTGACATCAGATTTGTTTCAACATTGTAAGTATAACCAATGTTAGTAGACCATCCTGTAATGTGAAAAGGAAATGAATTGCTTTCATCACTTCCAATACGAATAGCTTCATTGGGAGTGTATTTGATCATAATCATTGTATTGGTTCCTAGTTCCTGAGAATTGAATTGTTTCTAACGGTTGTTACCTGCGTAGGGTTATATAAAGTCCTTAGGCAGTGTATTGGCGCTTAATGAATAGTTTATCGAAACTAGTATGCGAGTGAAATACAATATTACAAATTATTTATTGGTGGACTGTTGACAATTAGGTATACTAATTGGTTGTAATGCTACTAGTGCGTTATCAGTTTGACTTACTGGTACAATCACTGTAATATAATATTTTCAAATGAAACGCAGTCTGAAGTTGCAAGGAGGTTTGTCCACTCAACAATCTCAAAAAAACATTGAAAGTATTGATTTATCACCTTACCACCCAATAATGATGACTGATGACACCTATTGATGACGGAAGACGTGAAAAAACATGTCGCCTCATTTTATAATTTTCATAAAGTTGTGTATTTTTTAGTGGTTATGTATGGTGGATTATTACTTATTAGATAATCGTGGACATGCTCAAGCATAAGCAAGTGATATAACGAAGCAAAACATGTGATTTTGTGTCATTTTCCGAAACTCTATAGAAGCCTCTAGCAAAGTCCAATTTACTTATAGCATGACTTAGCTTTGAATGTGACTTGTTTGACTATATCTAATTATACTTGAAAATATTTTATATCTTGACACTGGCAAATGCACAAGACGTGCAATGCCAAAAACTTCTCAAGAAGAAAGAAGAATAATTAAATCGGGACCATATAAATACTCCATTGGAGTTTTGGCGCAAACATGAAAAAAATATGTCGTTTTATTGTAATATTTTCCTAAATTTGTGTAATTTTGAGTGGTAATGCGTAATAATGGTGGATTTATGAAGTGGTCGTAAACGTGCTCGAGTGTGGTAAAGTTATATATAGTATAAACATGTATTTTACTGTTGTTTCCAAAGCTCCACAAAAGTCTCTTGTAAAGTCTCCACCACTTTACTAGGACATGACTTGGATATGACCGTGACTTACTTTGTTTGACTCTGACTGTGACTAACTTGTTTGAATACATTTAATCAAACTTGATAAAAATTTAATCCTTGACATTGGCAAATGAACAGGAGTGCGATGCCAATATCCTCACAGAAGAAATAACTAGTAAAAAATAACAATAATTATTGACGAAATGCAATATAAACAATTTAATTAACATTATTACAGTACACCGTTAAGCCTATTAAAATAAAACTTCTTGAAGAGCTGTAACATATAATAATATTTCAATTTTACGAGCATTTCCTATCCACGGCTCCATGTTATTTGCTGTAATAAAATCGATTTAAGCATGCTTATTTTCACATTATACGAAACTAAACTGTTTCCTTATGTTTTTTTTTTTGTAAATATTGAAGCGTTTAGCATAAATGTCAAGAATCCCAAATTTTGTGATATTGTTTTTAAGGCAATTGTGGCTTAAATTAATTGTTATGATATCATTTGGACGTGACAGATTAAAATAATTGTTCTACTACGGTGGTCTTTAGCTTGACACTAATGCATGCTATAAATGCGATTTACAGAAACATTTAATCAATGATTTTATGGTATAAAATATTTTCACTTAATCTTTTATGTAAGTAAAATTTTGTATTTAAAATTCAATCCTTTATTTATATTCATTTTAGTCAATGTAAGTGCACTACGGAGTGCACTGAGATTACTAATAACACAAGAAAATTGTACACATTGGTTGAAAATTATAAAATTATTTATAAATGCATTTTATTTTAATAAAAAATGGGGCTTTAAAATAATTATGAATAGAACTAAATCCTTTACAGTAGACAACAATACTATACACTTAGACTCACTTTGACTTTTTTCGATTGAAAATAGGCGTGCACTGGACCGCTATCTAGTCTAATGCTAACCAATGATGCAGTCTACGATGGAACACGCTTGCCACGAAGAAACCAATTCACTCGCAACTTGAAGACATAAATTGTAGGTTATTTAGTGGTGAAACTGTAATGTCACCACTAAATATAAAACAACAAAGAAGAACATTTCAAAGAGAAACATTTCAAACCAACATCACGAGCCGTACATAAAATAGTAATGAACTTAACTTATAAATTTGTAGTTGAAAATAATTCATGTGCCCACATCCAAATCTAAATATCATATAAAAAATAATGATATAGATAGAAACTCTTTATTGTGTACACCAGAAATAAAAATTACAACAGATTGAAATACTTACGAGTAAGTGACACAAGTGGCGGCCTTAGCAAAATAATTATTAACAAGTGAATCACATTAAAACCGACTTCAAAATATATGAAAAACGTAATAACTGCTTAGAAAATTTGATTGTTGCCCTCGATTTCCTTGCGCTCCCATCATCAGATCCTGACTTTGTGACAATGAGACAAAATTAGAAATATAACACTACCGAGTAATTTTTTTTTTATTGGTCAACAGTTGGCGGAGAAATCTCTGAACATACATACGCACTCCTTTTTCGTCGGTTAAAAAGTAAAAACATACCTACCTAAAATAAGAAAGAAACCCTCATAATTATATAAATAATCTCAGGTCATTTATGTAGCTTACTAATGAATCTCGTTAAAAAGAAACTCAAATTCAAACAAACTTGTAAGTTGTAAGGACCTGACCGGCTGGAGGTGATAAAATTATTAATTATGATTATTAAGAGCTAAGAGGTGATTAATGGTTGTGCGATAAGTACGGCCTGGCGCGGTCCAAAGCGCCGTGTCGGTCTTGATCCAAGGATGTCACTATGCAAGATGAAAGAATTTTATATTAAAGTTAAATAACCAGGAAGTATTAGATATTGTAGAGGAGAAAAGAAGTCTACTAGCAAGTATAGATACTCGAAGAGGGAAGATGTTTGGCCACCTTGTACGACATGACAAATCAATGAAAACCATCAGACAATAATTATGATAGAAAGAGAGGACCGAGAAGACCAAGAAGAGTATTCTTTAGACAATATAAAAGAGAAGGCAAATGTCATGTCGTTCAGGGAGGTGAAAACGCTGGCAGAAGACCGTCAAGCCTGGAAGTTACTCTACCGACAAGAGCTACGCTCTTAAATGTTGAATGAATGAAAAAGCATTGGTATATTAATACATGAATAATATAAAATAAATGTTTTAATTTACAAAAGTGATGATATCCAGTCAGCGTATTTTTACACGTGTCTTTAATAAAATTTATAAAATGTAATTATAAAAAGAATTTGATGTGCTTACTGGCACATTCTCTTCTGAAACTGTTCATGTACAAGCGGAAGAGGATAATGGTACTAATTACGTAAACTGCAGCTTTGTTCGATAAGCACAAAGCTCAGTGTGAGTAGATTAACCTCGTGTTAACACGGTACTCGACTGACCGAATTTCTACATTCTAGAATATGGATATCGAGAAAGCTTCTATAAAAATTGAACCAAGTTTGGGCACTTCATTATAAATAAATACGAGTTATAACGAATTTTCAACATAAGGCGAGGTTTTTCCACTTTTAAGCAAGGTTTGTTAGGACTACAGATGACCATAAGGCTTAATATATTGTATCAAAGTAGCAAAGTGTAGCAAAACCATGGCGTTTACACACAGTTCACAGTCGTGCGTTTCACTACTTCTATTTCTGAGATTTTTCTCGATTTTTTCGAAAAGTATACCTGTAATGTAAAATGTACCTCTACGGTTCCCTACATAGTTATGAAATCTGAATATAAAGATATCGTAGACATCTTTAAGTAAATAGATATTTGAATGACAAAAAAAGGGAGAAAAGTTCAAATCAGTGTTACTTTAATTTTTTTCTATCGAGCGAAATATACTTAATCGTGTTTCGGTCTATACGATTTCCTTGATAAAACATTCAATTTCGATATGACAACATTTTTATAGTTTTAATCTAACCATAGACGTAGAAAAACTAAAACTAGATGACCAAAATTGCTAAAAGTGGGAAAAAACGACCTTATAGATAGCAGACAGACACTAAAGTTAATTTTAATGTTAAAGCTATAAACTGAATGAATATCAGCATTTACGGGTAGACTCATATTTTCACAAGATGGTATTAAAATACGGAATGATGCAAATAAATTCAGTAATAACAATGAAACTTCGTAATAACGTACTAAGGTCAGTGCCGCACCAGAAGCGCCACAGAACAGTCAGAAATACAACTTACGCCAATATTAATAATATTGCAGCAGGTGGTCTTGAGATTGGTCTCGACTCTCGAGCGAATGAGTGAATCTCTAGTTAGCGTTTAGTTATTTCCAGTCTCGCCTAGAGTATGTAAAAAAAAAAAAAAAAAAAAAATTTAAATTGGGCAATGCCTTCATTAATTAAACAAAATACAAGCTAACACTAACAATACAAAAACAGTTAGACTGCCCATAGTCCATTGAAGATGTAAAGACAATCCAAATACTCAAGCCCACTATCAGTTGGCAGCGTACCCAGTATGCTGGCGGCATTACCACGCTGAATGGCAATGCTTATGCGTTGAGCCAGACACACGCTAGCATTTTAATCATGCGTCGTATTAACCAAGCGCTCTGAAAGATTTTTGAAAATGAGGTGAGCAGGTCATGTACCTAGTTACTTAGCTATCAATTTTGATTATTTTTATCATCCAAAGTTTCTGTCTCTTGTTTTGTCCAAGACATTCTCAATAAAATCAATTGAAATGTCATATTCGCACGGCTTATTTATTCCATCCATTGACATACTTGGTATAGCTTGGATGTATTGCTACAATAGCTTCCTTATTAGAAATGGTTGACATTGCAATATAAGCATAAGCAATGCCATTCAGCGTCGTCATTTTCTTAACTAGCGCATAACAAAGAAGAGAGCCAAAAATAGTAAGTTTTGCGAAGCAGTCCTCACTAGGATGACTCGTGTTAATAATGCCTGGGTAATGCTGCCAGCATATTGGGTACGCTGCCATCTGATAATGGGCTTGAACATTTGGATTGTTTTTAGACCTTCGACGGTCTATTGGCAGTTTAGTAGTTAGTTTAGTATAGTAGCTTGTATTTCCAGTTTGGAAATACAATACATAATTATTACAACCAGTTCTGTTAAGTATTTAAAATTATATTTTGGAAAGTATAGAACCAAGAAGTAAAAGATAAAATTTAATGTCATACATAGTTATTGTTGATGTTCCGGAGATCGCTCGCTAACAGCATTTCTACACCATTTTCAACTACGAGTATTTTCAGCAAACTTTGTTCATAACTTTTCACAAAACTTTACCAATAAGTGGCGAAAATACTTGGAAAAAAATTGCATGAAAAATATGAACGAATTATTAACAGCTACAAATATGAATATGAAACAAAAATAGTTAATTATGATGTAAAGCTGCTCTCCGGTATTTTAGTTAAGTGTTATGTACTTCCATTTATGTTTTATTTTATTAAGTTACCCTGTATACTTCCTTTGAAGTTTTTTATTATTATTAAAAAAAGTAATGTACTTTTTGGTGTATGACTAGATACATCATTATTTTATTTTTAATCCCTCAATGCGAACACAGGGGCTTTATACATTTTACGTGTACATCTGTGTGTTTGTCTGTGGAATCGTAGTACTCCCAAATAGCTGAACCAATTTCCACTCAGTTTTTTTTAAGTTGCCTGGATAGAAACTGTTCTCAGCTATATCCATTGAAGAAAACAGAAATTAACGCTGCTTTTTAAAATTATTTTTTTATTTACTTGTTGAATTCTAAATCAACCAATCATTGCTAAGTGTGTTTCAATTTAAAACATAGGTACATCTATAAACGCTAGGAACTCTCCAGAGCCACTACAGGTTTAAGAGCCAGTCAACAAATTACGTCCCAACAGAAGGTAATTCCAAGGTAACTGTTTGTAAATCGAAAGGCATAACTTTAAAAATACATTTTAACTTCGTAATTTCTAACATTGGTATTAATAAACCTTTGAGAAGCACTTTATGCTCAGAAGTGGCAGCCAAGGGAGTACTAAAAGAAGGCTGATAAATAATAGTTATTATAGTTTAGTTTCACTAGGTTTTTACTTATACAATTATATACAATGGGACTTAAGCCATGTACTGAGCCATGAAGAATGTTAGATATGTCTTAAAATAATGCAATAAAAAACAACATGCTAAAAAAATGGTTTTTATTTTATGTACTTCACAATTCTTTACCATTTAATTCTTCTTTATAGGTTTTAAAAATCTGTATATTATTTTAGATTAGGTTATTATACCTTGTTTTTATGACTGAAATATGATTCCTATGTCATAACATTTATTTGTAAAATCTGTCCAAAATATTAGAACACGATGTATGAAACAAAATCAAACCTTTGATTTATTTTATTTGACCGAGCAAAGAGAAGTATCAGATTCTAATGGGACAAATTGGTGTTACTTGATTGTATATTTGATCGACCATAACTTGCGTATCTTCTAATACTATTTTTATAAGTATTATTAGTTCATTCCAATACTGTTTTTTAAATCGATTATGAGAAAAATTTGTCCAGGGATTGCGGAGATATAGGGGCGCAAAGGTCGGGGTGAATATAGTTTAAAATAAATATGAGGTGAGTTCTTACGTTCATTTATCAAATTCATAACAAAACAAAAGACAGTTTTATGTGTGTGATATGTGATATTGAAATTAAGCAATGTACATAGTATATTGTTTAATTTAATTACATTTCCTCAACAGCGAATTACCTCAAGTTCTTACTATGTACCATAAATCTTGCTAGACGACAGTGACGCCGGCGTCGTAATTCTAGCCTTTATGAATAAATATACGTTTTTAATATGTCAAATTAATCATGAAGCGCGAACATTGACATTGTCAGTTGACACAACCTCCAGTTTCAACAAGTTCAATGACTTTGTCATCACATTGAAACCTGTGCTATTATTTGACAGAAAAAATTGCTAAATGTTAGCATATGACTCAATCTTTTCTCACCTAAACGCGTCGTTTCACATTGTTTGATATTAAACTGTTATTTTTTACTTCGCAACCGATGCGTGACTCATGTGCCTCAAATCAAAATAAACTACGTTCTGTTATATCAGCTTTATATAGATAAGTCTGATGATAAATTACACTTAGCCGTATAAGGCTTAGAAGTAAACATTTCTGTAAGTATTTTAAACATTTTATTTTAATTTTATTATTATCACAATAAAAAAGCTTTTTATTTTAACAAAAATGCAGTAAATTCAAATAAAAAAAGGTAAAATATAGCTTTAATGAAAAAAAGATGATTCATAATTATATTTTTGAAATTGAACCCTTTTAACGGATTTTCAGCACATCGCGTTCCATGTACACAGTAGTCGCTCTTATTATATGGGAACATTTTGATTAAAGTTATTAGTGGTACTTACTTGAAAATAAATAATGTAAAAATATGATGTCGCTTTCCGCGTCTACTGCTATCTGTCTGTATATCCGCTAACTCCTAAACCACGCAACGGATTTTGATGCGATTTTTACCATTGGTTACAGAATTTTTATAAAATTTACACCCATGCGAAGCCGGGGTGGTTCGCTAGTTATCTATAATCACTAGATTTTTTTAATGTTCGTATTAGTCCTATTAGGTTTTAAAGGAAAGAAAACCATAAAAAAGTTAATTAACGGAAAATTTTAGAATTGCGGAAAAAATCCTTTTTACAAGGTTTTTGTGACAAAGGAAATTAGCTCAAACAAATTTATTTAAATTTGGAGAGAACAACATCTGTTGGGTCAACTAGTTGATTGAATATAAAGGTTAGTTGCTATAGCGATAGTTTTACTGATTTAATAAGGCAGAGGCATTTAGTTCACGTCAGTACATAATTGTTTTTGTATGCTAACAAGCATCTTGCCAGTTATCAATTAGACAATCAACGCGGTGAGAAACAATGAGGCTGTAAGTCTGTCACTTGGAATAATGAACGCAATTCAATTAAAAGCTTTAACCTCATTTGTGAAGTTCTTTGTCTTAAGTGAAACAAATCTGCGTTTTATTCAGTACTTTATGACGTAGATCAGAGCTACTGGGTGGTTCCTAGTAAAGCTCTAGCTTACATCAGTGGGGTGTGACCTCAGATCAGATAAACGAGGGAGATATGCCTTAGATAATTATCGTTCGTGTTCAAATGTCTCTATTTAAAAATAAAAAACCAGCCAAGTGCGAGTCGAACTTGCGCACAAAGGGTTCCGTACCATTATCTATAAAAACCGCAAAAAATGCGTTTGTTGTATGGGCCCCCCTTAAATATTTATTTTAATTTAATTATTTATTTTCAAAGTTAATATAGGTATAACTAAATATTTTGTGAATATTTCAAGCGTCTAACTGTTGTCGTTTGTCCGCTAGGGCATCGTAGCATTGGCATCGCACGGAGTCGGATTCCGGTTGCCATACAACTAACCAAACAGTCGGCGCAATACGTAACGTGCGCCGAGTTTTAGTTTGGTCATTTTTTGGCACAATTGTGACTCTATAAGTATTGCATCTTGATGGATACTAATGAAGAATTTCCCAAATAATCACTACAACAGCATGTCTACTCTGCAAGCTAACTGAACGCGGAAGTGAAGTGATAAGCTAAGTGAATGTGATTTTTTCTTGCCTATTTCTGCAGATAAATGTCAAAACATCGAATTATAAGGGTAAGGGACTACAGTCTGGGGATCACTTGACATTTTGACATTTCTCTGTAATGATCGACAAGAAAAATACACGTTCACTTAGCTTATCACTTCACTTGCGCGTTCACTTAGCTTGCAGAATAGACCGGCAGCTGACAACTAGTAAAAAAATACGATCAAATTAAAATATTTCAACTGGTTTCATAACGTAAAAATTAGTTCCTAATCCCCACATCGAATGGGTGTTAATAAGTATGTCACTTCAGCCAAACCGAATGACAGGTCTAATAACCGTGAAGCGCGTCATTCCTGAAATAAAAGTCGCCGTTATGTTTTGAAAACCAGACACATTATAACAGAAAATTCTACAATTTACGTATAAAATTCGTGTTGTAAACATTATTTGTATTAGTTTACGCATGAAAGAAAGTGGTAATGTCGGTGTGTCGGACAATGGTGGTCAATTCGTCACTTCTACTCCAGTTTTAAAACGTAGGTATTGCAAAGCATTCTTTTATCTCTACATAATAGTTTTAGTATATACCCATAAGCACCTCGTGAGCACGAGGCTTGTGTATATAAATGGATTCCATTACCCGCTGTATATTCTTCAGCCATGCAATTATAACGCATTTAAAATCTCAATCAGGATGTGAGCATGAATGAAACCGTCCCAATTCCGGAGCCAGTGAACCGGAACGTCGTATTCTCGTTCCGGAGTTACACAAAGCGCCACGGTGACTTTGTCACTTCGCCACCACTGCTGAATATCAATAGGAGCATTTAACTCGTGGAAAACCTACACGAACTAGGCAGTAGGTAGTAAGTGACCACACAAAGGTGTCCACTAATTGAGGCTGCAATTCAAGTAGGTAGCCGAGATAAAACATTTGCAAATGTAGTCATTTAAGTTGTTCCTATTTTTTCCGACTTCTGGAGATTATTGACGAAATATTTACCGTGGCATGGTTATGGATTGAGCTCCCGATAATTCGGCGCAGTTATATGCACCATGTTCACGGCAAGACCACAACCTTACTACGATAAATATCCCGTCAATAATCATATAAATATAAACATGCAATAGTACGTTGTTATCCCAGGGGTGAAAGTTCGAGGGACTAAATAAGTCTTTAACCCCGAGGTAAACACTGTGCTTTTCATTACGAATACAAGGAAACTAGAAATAAAAACATGAATGGCAAATGCACGAGAAGTGCGGGACCATAATCCTCTGAGGAGAAAAAAAAATTGCAACATGATTCAATACAGGTGTGAAAACCAAATAGAACTAGTTTTTTGTTTATAATTGCAGTGTCTGTCAGTTGTCAACTGTCACTGTCAGTTGAAAGTGATTAGATTCAGATTCAGATTATTTATTATCCCTAGGGCTGAAATGTATTACTTTCAACCCGCTCCTCAGACAACTTCAGACCTACTTTCCGAGTATGAGTAATGAAAAATAATTTAGAGTCGTTTTCATGAAAGAAGTCCCACGGCAAACAGCGGAACTAAATAATCATGTTGTTGTTGTCAGGTGCTGCTACTCTATTTGGACGGTAGTGAGATTTTTACTAATTTGCCACCATCAACTAATTTTTCTCATTGGCGCCAAAAAACTCCTTGTTTGTTCTTCAATTAACCTTCAATTTTACACTTACATTTCTCAGAAACAAAAACAGCTCTATTTACTACACAGTTTATTTAATAACTTTCATAATTTCCTTAGAAACATTAATAAGCCAGCACGTGCATTATTCATATGTCTACACGTGTACAAGCTCAGCAGCTCAGCTCAGTGAAATGTGAAGATTACAAGAAAACAGAGTAGTCAACACGGATTATGTGTAAGAAGCCTGATTGATCATAACATAGAACATTAATTTTACAAGCATAGAAAGTCACGAGTGTTTTGGACACGTGTTTTGACATTGTGATGTTGGGAAGGTGACTTGGTCAGGATAATGATAGATTGGTAGAACCGGTAGAATTCTAGATTATGAGTCTATGCTTTGAACGTCTTATAGGCGGATTTTACGATGTTTTAATAACACATTGACAGCCCCGTTAGCTTAGTTGGTAGTGAACCTGTCTTCTGCGCTTGGGGGCGTGGATGGGTTCGATTCCCACCTAGGACAAACATTTGTGTGATGAACATTTGTGTTTGTTCTGGGTGTTAATATCTATTAGTATGTAGGTATGTAAGTATGTATTTAAAAATATGTATGTATGTATATCAGTCTCTGGCAGCCATATTACAAGCTTTGCTTAGTTTGCGGTCAGATGACCATGTTTGCAATACTGTCCCAGGTATTTATTTTATGTATTATTTATTTATTGAAATTAAACGCCGTGACCGCCGTACTGCGTATCTGTGAGTACATAGAAAAACGCGTGCGCGTGCGTTTTGTATAAAAATCACTAGCGAATCATCTAGTTTCATACAATTTCTACAGTCTAGTAGTCTAGTCTACCTAAAATAATGTAAAATACACGCGATAAAATTCGTAAAAGTGTTTAATTTTAATATCTTGAAGTGTGCGGCATGTTGGTAAATGTCATGTCTTTAAACTTTTAAGGTTATTGATGGACATGCCGGTTTGATTCCTCACGATGTTTTCTTTCACCGTTTTTGAGCGATGAAATCGAATCGAAACTGCATATAATTAATTTAATATAAGTACTAAATAGGCCAAAGATCGAACCGGAATCCGTTAAATCTCATGACTCCAGGTTAGATTCGTTGGTTCGAGGTAGCATTTGTGCGATTTACGATCGGCCCATCGCTTCACCAACGTTAGATTAATACTCCAAATACAATTTCTAGAACTTATTCTAGCATAGACTCTTAAGCCTATTCTTTGTGCGTCTTCTATCTCGCTGGCGCATTACACCATTTTTGAAGATATGATTTTATAGAACACACTAGCGACGCGCCCCGGCTTCGCACGGGTGTAAGCTCGGCCTTCGGCCTCGCTACTATAACCCGCTTCAGGAACACAAAATTTCATCAAAATCGGTCCAGCCGTTTCTCGCCGTAAAAACCATCGTTGAACTTCAACGAACATTTTAAAAAAAGATTTGGCCAAATTGGTCCAGGCGTTGTTGAGTTATGCGCTTACCAACACATTTTGCGATTCATTTTTATATTATAGAAGAAGATTATAGGACAAGGTTATAAGGAAAGGGTTTGATATGAGCTAAAAAGAGTTTTCTGGTCGATGAGCGTGGCCTTAAAGTATTGCCAAAAGACAAGCAGTCAAGATAACCTCTCCAGAACAAAGCATTCTAAACACTGTTTGTTTAAAGTCATATTTTAGATTTCATAAAACTTACATGAGGTTTAGTATCTCAGTTGCGGTAGGCGGTGAGAGCGCTCGTAAATTTTGAGATATTTACGAACTACCATGATGTTTACTGATTTATTTATCTCTATTTATGTTACCGAGTTACCGTACCAAAGTCTCACGTGGAAGAATCATCGGAATGTCGAAAACTTGAAGAATTTTGGACTTGATGCTTTCGATGAATAATAATTATAATTATTCTAATAATTATGTAGGTACGAAGTATATTTAGTTGGAAAGGTTACTCCAATCTGCAATTATAACGACAATCCAGAAAGCCACTTTTGCACTGTTTTAATTTTAACCAAGATGAAGTTCCTTTCAATTTTTGGCGCATCGTATTTCGCAAATAATATAGGATAGGTGTATTTTGCAAACAATATACCTAGGATATGTAAATGTGTAACTATTGTCTAAATAACTGGTCTACCATCATTGGGAGTCCGTCATATTGAATATAATGACGTCATTTAGCTTTATTTTTATTTAAATGGGCAAGTTGCCTTAACAACTAAACAAAATACAAGCTAAAACTAACACTACAAAAATAGTTAGAATGTCCATAGACCGTTGAAGATCTAAAGACAATCCAAATACTCAAGCCCACTATCAGTTAGCAGCGTACTCAGCATGCTGGCAGCATTACCACGCTGAATGGCAATGCTTTTGCGTTGAGCCAGATACACGCTAGCATTTTGGTCACGCGTCGCATTAACCAGGCGCTCTGAAAGGTTTTTGAAAATGCGGTGAGCTTCCGGTCCTCAAGGGCCCAATTTCTCGACCCCAAACGTCTCAAATATGTTACAACTGCCGAGGTTAGCATACTTGCTAATCATGGATTGTCATCTAATCTAAACATGTATGATATCTGCTGAATCGGTCAGGGATAACTGTTTTAAAATTAAGTTACAAGATTTGATCCATAAGTAAGTTAACAGGCAAGGCAAGTCAAATAAAAGCTTGAAAAATATTGGTGAGGTTCCCAAAAGCATTGCTAACATGGTTATAAATATACTCTGCAGAAACGACTTTTAACACTAGCATAAATTGCTGTCATGTCGTCTAATCCGGCTAGTTTTGATTAGCACAATCCAACCAACTTATCTGTGGAGTTGAGTGGCGTCACCATCGTATTTTCTAAACAAAACTTTACAGTCAACCTTAAAAAAGTTTAGTTCCCTCATTTGGCCACCAGCACAGATAAGTTGGTCGCTGTATCCAGGGCACGGGTGGTGACATGGTGACAGTGGTGACACAAAGAAGCCATGTGAGTGACGGCACGGGATGTTATACCGAGATTACGTGATAGCTGACTATGTCAATGTGAAACCCTGTATTAGTTGGCTGTCAATCTGAAATTACACCAAGACAACGCCTTGTGGCGCTGTGGTATGCTTACATGTAACCACAGACAGCATTTTTGACGTACATTGATGACGCGTCATTGAAAAATAGTACCTAGATTGTGCAAAAAAAATCAAGTCATGCTAGACGAGACATTTATCATCCCGAGCTGAAGGCTAGGGTGGATATTAAAGTCGAGGATAAAAGGAGATTTGAGCACTAAAGTGCACAAAAGTAAAACTTTTATGCACTAGAGCATAAAATCAGTTTTAGTCCGCTTACAAGAGCAGTCTAAACAAGATCTTTATGAGCATGATAAGTGAAAAAAGACTTTATTTCAATGCCCCAAATTATGTTATTTGTTTAGGTATGTTTTTGATGCCATAGGTGGCAAAAAAGCTAACGAGCTGCCTGATAAGCAATCATTGTCGCCCATGGATATCTATAACAACAGCAGGCCTAGCATGGGCCGTGGAAAAATTGTCTTTCCACCGTTTTTATCCACGCGTAGACACGATAGAGCTAGACGTTTGTCTCTTCCTAGCGGGATAAAAACGGTGGAAAGACAATCTGTCCACGGCCCGTGCTAGGCCTGCAGGAGCATTACAAATACGTTCCCTTCCTGTGAAGCATCCCTTCCATTACAATAAAATTAACATCCTATTATTATTATTTTATACTACCTGACCCGACAGACGTTGTCCTGTCTTACATCGTCGGTTTTCTTAATTTTCGGTAAGAACCTTGTACAAAGTTTTAGAAGAAAAAGTATATGAATGAAATCGCTAAGTCGTTCTCAAATTATGACGTATTCATTTGAGAAAATTTGTATTTGTTTATATATATAGATTTATTGTCATCACACATTAATTACTGATTTGTTTCACAATTAACTTTCTTGATTATCTTAATTAATAATAATAATTATGTTAGTTTTGGTGTACGGATTTTTTGTTTTAGAATTAATTCATTTTTGTTTCAGGAGGTTGAATTAATAGCTTTATCTCTTAAACGTTGTAAATGTGCAAAAGACTCCTGGCTGGTGAGCCAGGCCTTAATTGCATACATGTATGTCCTTTTATTTCCATTCAGCTTGAGATGAAATTAGGGTAAGCTCACACGCATTATGTAACTTTACGTCCAGTCAGTAAACATTGATACAACGTTTGTCGTAGGTCTTCGCTCGCAGTAGCCATTTGACATAAAACAACTGAATAAACAGACGAATACACAAATTGGACTTAGTAGAAACGTCTCAATTAAACTACGTTGCTGCTTTGTTTTAATTTTTGCGTAGAGTAGGATAAAGTGAGAGATTTTGTTTGTATTATAAAGGAATAACCTTATTTTTAGTCTCCTTTTTAGGGTTCCGTACCCAAATGGTAAAACGGGACCCTATTACTAAGGCTCCGCTGTCCATCTGTCACCAGGCTGTATCTCATGAACCGTGATAGTTAGACAGTTGACATTTTCTCAGATGATGTATTTCTGTTGCCGCTATAACAACAAATACTAAAAAAACTGAATAAAATAAATATTTAAGGGGGCTCCCATACAACAAATGTGATTTTTTTGTCGTTTTTATAGATAATGATACGGAACCCTTCGTGCGCGACTCCGACTCGCACTTGGCCGGTTATTTTATTTAATAATAGGATTGTGTTTGACTGGTAATTCGCCTTAGTTTCCAGTCAAACATTATGCGGTCTATGATGGAACACGCTTGCCTAGATGAAACCAATTCACTGAACCTGAATGTCTTTTTTGAAGGATAAAATCGGTGTACCTACTGTTTTTATCCTTAAAAAAAAAGACATTTTGTTTAGGAAAAGGTTTTCGTTTGACCGCCACCTCGCCTGATGTCAACTTATACATTTTCTAGCTTTGTCACGTCTACGCGAGCATTAAAACAATGGAAAGACAATTTGTCCACGGCTCATGATAATTGATTGATTGTAACTATCGGGAAACACCCATTAAAGCAGCTCATTCCACAGACTAGCAGTTCACATAATAAAAGTGGATTCAAAGCGCTTCGTACGGGTTTTCGGAATATCAACCAAAAAGCAGTGTCGGTTTTTCGTAGCCACTCTGGCATAATATGGCAGTCCGATAGAAAAATGGAAAAAACTTGAGAGGTGTCAAGGGACACCCGGATGGAACGAAGTTAGAGAGAGAGAGAGAGAGAGAGAGAGAGAGAGAGAGAGAGAGAGAAACACGCGCACGCCGCACGGCTTACAACTATAGCAAAAAGTGTCGTTACAACTTTTGGTCTTAATTTTTTCCGTCTAGCCCCCTTTCGTAACGCGCGATAAGAAACTTCGTTCCAAAAAAACGTAAAATAACTTTTTAAGGCTATAACATTAAGTTTTTTGCCATTTAATGCAGCTGTGAGAGATAAAACATTTTATTCAAGTATAATGTGACAAATTGGAACACATCTCAAGTGTACTTCCTAATGGTAGTAACTATTCCCTGCTTATCTAAGTATATCGTCGTATCTCATGATACGGCGCTCCAAAACGTTCTGTACAAACTGTCTCACATTGCGTTGGGCAATATTTGCAATTCGTATTGCTCTTTAGCAACAAGAACTTATGTTGCAGTAAGAAAATTAATTCAAATATTTACATAGAAATAATGCTCAATTTTCAGGTGAAATAAAAGTTTAAAAATGTATATTAGGTATACAAACATGTATGTCCGCCAGGGGGCGTCGAATCGTGAACAGTGATTTACGTTGAGCCCGCGAATAAAAATCATTTTTAATTATTTAATGTATAGTTTGCGATGTTTACTGCCGATTTCTAGTGACTATTAGTGATAATTGAACAGTGATAAGTGTTATCCAAGGACAATAACCATTTTCAGCTCGGTTATTTTGAATTTTCACAACTGACCAGTACGAAATTTTTGAATTTGAATCGCGCCAAATCTAAAGCATACAGTTTTCGATGTTTAGTGCCGATTACTACCGATTATTAGTGATCGTTTGTGATAAATGAACGGTATTCAGTGTTATCCATGGTCAAAAACTATTTTAAGCTCAGTTATTTTAAATTTTTCACAGCTGACCAGTACGAAAATTTTGAATTTAAATCGCGCCGATATCTATGACATTTAAAAGTGGAGTGAACAGTTCAAACTAAAAACGGTGATATTGGTTGTATGATAGTGTTAAAGCCTAATTTAAGGACAATGCAGACAAAGTTTAGTAAATATGTTTTACTATTCAAATTGTGAAAATACGACAAACTTCGTTAAGTGCCATCTAGCGCAACTCTTTTGTACAATTTTCTCGTTCGTCGAACTTTGAACCCTGATCCTGTGTGTTGTGAGTGGTTTGTTTTCAAAACATAAAACTTTGAACCCTGACCCTGTGTGTGTTGTAAATGGTTTATCACTAAACAAAAAGATGGCACCACCATGCTCAAAAATGGACGCAATTACGTTTTGGAGTACCTAATCCACTGCTTTGTTTACCCATCTAATGGAATGTTATAATAATTACTAATCTCATATTTACCTAGTTATGTCCTATAAAATGGCGTTCTCAACGAATTTAACTTTTGCACATAATGCTATCAATTTGGATTGCGCAGGGTGCCCTAACAAAATAACAAATAGACAATACATGGTATGCTCGGCCTGTCAATGTACCTACGACCTCATCTGTGCAAATGTATCCCTGACCCGATTTCAAATTATGGACAAAGTTAAGAAAATCGCATGGAGATGTACACCTTGCTACTCAAAAAAACCAAAAGGAGACAATACAAATACACCTGTTGGTAGTCAAAATAACATCCAAAGTTTTGAACTAAATGACAGCCCACACAGTAATGTTACTTTAAGAAACCCGAATGCATTACGCCGGCGGTTATCCCTAGGGAACCTCTCCTTATCGAGCGACACGATCGGCGAGAGTTTTGAAGATGCGACCGTCTGTTCTAATGACGTTTTAGAAAAATCGCAACAAGACAAAAATTACTTAAAAGATGAGGTCGAAGAATTAACCGTTCACTTGATTAAGGCGAAGGCGGAAATTAATAAACTGTTATCGGAAAACTCAGAACTAAAACTTACCATTGAAAAACTAAATAAAGAGAAGGAACACCATAAAGGAGCACGTCCAACTCCCAGCGTGTCGTCACCAAATTGGGCTCAAAATTTATCGAAAATTCTGTCACGAGCCAGCTGCGACAATACAGTCCCAAAAGAAGAAATATCAAAAAATCCACTGACTAAACTAAGTCTTAGTAAAGACTTAAAAGCTCCTACTCAAGGTATCAAGAAACCTACTTTGCCATCAGGACGAGAATCTAACAAACCACTAACATCTCGCCAAACAAACAATGACTGTAGTGCGAGACCCAACATAAAATCACTTGAAATTTCAAACACCACTACCTCTTCTAGGAAGCCTAAAATCACCGTGATCGGTGACCAAACGTGTACAGAGTTAGCACCACTGTTGATCACACTGAGGTCTAAGCACATAAATGCAAAAGAATATGATGTCTGCAATTACTCGTATCCTGATGCGCCATCGGACTACATATTACGAAACTTCAAACTAACTGATGAAAATTCTCACGAAGACGATTGGATAATACTATCTCTAGGCTCAAATGATGTAAACCCCACTCGAATCTTTAACGAACTATCTGCATTCTTGCAAAGATTCACGAAGCAAAAAATTGTGATAACAGGCATTGTATTTAACCGTTGCTTAAATGAGGGAAAACTTAACCAAAAGTTAAAAAACATTGTCAATAGCTTCGACAACTGCGAGTTCCTACCAGTTCCAAACCACTCAATTAGGAGGTCACCTCCAAGAAATGGGAGGCATTTATATAAAGCTCTCAACCACTATATCAACACGAGTGATTATAAGACGTGCTACCTAGGGCATAATATCACAAAAATGATAAAATCAAAATCAGTCTCTCATTTAAAACCGGGCACAATACCCTATTACTTCGATAAAATTAAAAAAGCCCAAACTGCCAAAACATATGAAACCACTCTTCTCATGACTCTCGACAAACATGTAGAGTCTCCCAATCCCGGAACAATACCGTTCTATTTTAAAAAAAGAATAGCACCGACCCACGACCAGACTACAAACAACACCAACCCAAAAACTAGCTCTCCCGATTCTTCCCAGTTTTTTCGAGTCTAAACAAAATAAATCCGAGTACCTAAATATTCTTCATTTAAATGTTCGTGGCATGAAGAAAAAAACCGAACAACTAGAATTATTATTAGAAGAGAAGCAAAATATTGATATCTGTTGTTTTAGTGAAACATTTTTAAGAAATCATCAATTAGAAGCAACTAAACTTGACGGGTACCAAAACGCGGCACATTTTTGTAGAAAAAAAGTTAAACAGGGAGGTGTTTGTGTTTATGTGAAACATTCCATCACTTTCAAGAAATTAAATTGGATTGAAGATATGGCTATAGAGCGTCACTTTGAGTGCTGTGGAATAGCAATACCAGACCTAAAATATATCGTTGTTTGCATGTACAGATCTCCCAAAGGCAACTTTAAACTTTTTACTGAAAATTTCGAATTATTACTCCATAAATTAACCTTGCGATTTGGATGTAACAAGAACAAAGTAATAATATGTGGAGATTTTAATATTAACTTACTCCAAGAATCGAAACAAAAAGATAAGTTTTTAAATACATTAAAAATGTTTGACGTGCATCCCGCTGTGTCCGATGCCACTAGAATCACACAGAAGACTCGAACTTGCATAGACAATATCCTAACAAACGTAAAACGTTATAAAACAGAAATATTAAACAGGGATATATCTGATCACACAGCACAGATAATAAGTATCTTTGCTAACTTAAGTTTCCGAGAAAAATACTGGTTCATATACAAGAGAAGGGTTGATGCAAACATTAGTATTTTTCAAAAATACTTGTCGCAAATCAACTTTTCAAACGTATACACTTTTGATAACCCTAACCAAGCGTATACTGAATTTATAGACCTGTACAGTCTAATATTTAATTTGAGTATTCCTGTAGAAAAAGTAAAAATAACATATAAAAAAAATGCAAACTGGAAAACAAAAGGAATAAAGATTTCTAGTAAAAACAAAAGACAGATCTTTCTAAAATGGCAACAAAACAAAAACGAGGTTAATGACAACTTGTATAAGAAATACTCAAAAACATTTAAGAAAATAATACGTATATCTAGGAAAACTGCTAACGTAAAGTATATAACAAGGAGTACCAATAAAAATAAGGCCACTTGGGGTATTATAAAAAATCACACCTCTGAAACAAATCACATCAAGACAACGATAGATAGCATTAAATCAGGTAACGAAGAAATAGTTGAACCATCTAAAATAGCTTCGTCTATGAACAATTACTTCATAAAACGTAACGAAACAAACCAGACAGGCAATTCTTCCCAACATAAGCCTATCAAAACAAATCCAAAAAGCATTTTTATTAGCCCAGTAACCTGCAATGAAATAAGAAATATAGTAAAATCATTAAAAAGTAAAAAAACCGCTGGTTACGATGGCATTTCCGTACAAGTCATTAAAGAAACCATAGAATTTATAATAATGCCCCTGACATACATAATTAATATCTCGATTGAAACTGGTCAGTTCCCAGACGGTCTAAAACCAGCATTAATCAAACCTTTACATAAAAAAGGTTCAAAATCAGAGATGGGCAACTACAGACCAATTGCCATATTACCGAGCTTTTCAAAAGTTTTTGAAAAAGTACTTTATAACAGGTTTACTTCATTCTTTGAATCCAACAACATTCTCAACGAAAATCAGTTCGGTTTTCGTAAAGAGAGAAAAACTACTCACGCCATCTTCAAGATGCTAAAACAGGCTTGGGAAGAGATCAATAACAAAAAGACTGGTATTGCTCTCTTTTTAGACATGTCGATGGCATTCGATTGTGTCGAACACGAAGTTTTACTAACAAAACTAGAAGCTATGGGTATACGCGGTACACCATTAAATTTGTTGGAGTCATACCTAAAAAATAGATCACAGGCTACAGTTATAGAAGTATATAATAAGGACACAAAAACGGTAGAACAAGAACAATCAGCATTCCAAGATATAAATATAGGTGTTCCACAAGGTAGTATCTTTGGGCCTATTCTATTCAATTCTTACATCAACGAATTACCGCTTATCACAAAACATCTCTGCGTCATGTTTGCTGATGATGCTACTATATTTATACCCCAGAAAAATCTAAGTAAAACTGATTTTGAAATTGAAGTTAACAAAACATTAAAACAATTCACAGACTGGCTAAAATGCATAAACCTAAAGGTTAATATTAGTAAAACCAATATACTGCAATTTACTAACTATAAAACCACTCCTCTAAACCTCAACATTACAAATAACGGAAACAAAGTTAATGAAATTAGTGTAACAAATTTCCTAGGAGTCACTTTAGATAAAAACTTAAACTGGAAAGCGCATATACATAAAATAAATAATAAAATCACAAAATACGTCTACGCTCTATCGGTTCTTAGCAGTATCGCATCAAAATCAGTAGCAATAAGTGCATACTATGGATATGTGTTTCCTCATCTAAGCTATGGTGTTATATTTTGGGGGGATTCAGTAGAGGTTGAGTCCACATTTATATTACAAAAACAATGTTTACGGAGTATATACAAATTGAAACCTACTGATACTCTACGTAATATATTTATAGTTAATAAATTTTTAACCCTGACCTGTTTATATATATTAGAGCTGTGTTTGTTTGTAAAGAGTAATGAGGAATCTTATTTCAACGCTAAGTCGAGTCGAATTGATAACCTACGTACAAAATATCGATATAATATGCGTATTCCTCAAATAAATAACGCCATGTACTACAAAAGTACATTCATAAATGCTATACATGTGTATAATAATCTGCCTACTGAGTTAAAAACTCTAAACGGCTTCAAGTTTAAGTCAAGTTTAAAAAACTGGCTAATATCTAGAGCATTTTATAACATGAGGGAATACTTTGAGAAATAAATATTATAATATACCTAGTTATTAACACTGTTTATAACCTGAAATAGAATTATTACATTGATATTGTTACCTAGTCCCCGTGGTCGATTGTTGCGCTTATAGTAATAAAATTGTAGTTAATATTTTATGTAGTATTTCAATAATATGTGTTTCTAATAATTCTATTGTATGTTCTATATGAACACAACTGTTGTGACTAATTACCTAATAAGCCTAAGACCTTTGTACACAGTTGAACAATAAAGTATTATTCTATTCTATTCTATTCTAACATCTAAATTCTAATATTTATAAGTAATTAAACTTAAAAAACGGGTTTTTTTTTAAACTCATAATTACTCATGAAAAAAGCACGCTTAAAATGATGTTACACTGCATTTTTGAGGTCACTGTACATACTCATAATTATAAAAATAATTTTACTATGGGACCAACCCTCAAATCTATCTTCAATACATATAATAAAAACGTAGAGTTAAAAAAAATCTGTAATTTCAAGATAAAAAATTAAAACACCCAGGGCGTCTTAAAATAAGCAGCTGAATACGTTAAGACAGTTTTTAGAATTTTTGTTTGTTTGTTTGTCCACGCACATCTCCTAAACCGCTGGACCGGATTGAAGTATAAGCTATGTTATTTTGCGCAAGGATCAGATTAAGGGAGGAAAAAAGGGTTGAAAGTTTTTATGAAAATCTACGAAGGACGTACGAAGTCGCGGACAACAGCTTTAGTTCCAAATAAATCAGTTGTTCGAACGGAAAACGGCATTCACACTCAACGAAATGTCCATAAATCTGTCTTCAAAGCGTGCTTCATTGTAGACCGCATCATTGCATAACCTCAGGTGAGTTGGCGGTCAAATTATTTAATTATAAAACAATTAATCTATACTAATAATATTATTAAGAGGAAAGTTTTTTTTTTTTTTTTTTTTTTTTTTTTAATTTATTTTATTTATACATAACAATACAATTTTAAATTAATGTTGCACCAAAAAATCACAGTTGGTTTGAGATGGTGCTCACAAATTGTTTGTGATAATCATATAACTTTTTTATGAACGGCACCACCTCTTCTCATATTAGTGAATTGTTATATCCGGTGGTCCACTGATAACTATACTTCTCAATATTTTGTTATGCAAATTGAGATTTAGGTTATTAGTTTTCATGTTTCTATTGTTATTTATATGATAATTTTATGAGTCTGGTTAAATAAATATTTGAAAAGCTGCATTTCCAATTTAAATTGTAATCACACACGAAAGCTTTTATATGAAATGGCTAGAGTAGGTAATTTTATGATGGCAAAGGTCGTAAGATCAGACTAACGCACAAAATATTAACAAGTATATTTAGTTTTACATTTTTAGGGTTCCGTACATCAAAAAAAAAAAGGAGCGCTTATGGGATCACTTCTTTGTCCGTCTGTCTGTCAGTATAGACATTTTTCTCAAGAACGCGTATAGGTATCAAATTGAAATAAATATCAAATGGGTAATCATCAATCTTTGCGATCAATCTCAACGCCAATCAAAAGATAAGGCCGTTTAGGCCACATATCTTAACATTTGCAAAGGAATAAAAACTTGTATGGTACCTACTTAGAATCATTAAATTTAGCAAGAAACAAAGTATCACAGTACATAAAAAGGAAAAATCCAAAGGTTGTTAATTGGAAGCTACATCACATTAAAAAATGTTTTTGCTATACAAATTACAAACATACATTTTGTAGTTGTTATGTATGGAAGCACTTGTTTGCCAACAATAAAATGTAGTTTGCCCTCAAACCTTTTTTCGCTGAGACTCGATTCCCGGGATAAATGAACTAACATATTAATATGAGTATCTACATAGTCATAGTCATAGTAATTTATTCATAAAAAATAAAATTTACACGTCAACATAATCATAATTATCTAAAATTCCATTATAAAATCCAAAATAAAATGATAATAAAAATATCTATAAAATATCTGGGACATTATTGCATACACTGTCATCTGACCCCAAACTAAGCGAAGCTTGTAATATTGCTGCCAGAGACTGATATACAAACATATATATTTTTAAATACATACTTAAATAGATATTAACACCCAGACATAGAACAAACACCAATGTTCATCACACAAATGTTTGTCCTAGATGGGAATCGAACCCACGCCCCCAAGCACAGAAGTTAGGTTCACTACCAACTGAGCCACCGGGGCAGTCATAAAAATTAAGACATTAAATACGTAATTGTAGAAATAAAAATAACAATAATAATATTATTATTTCGTCGTTACCTTTATCTTAACAAGTTCGTCAAATTTGTAAAATGCCTGTTCGACGAGCCAGTTCTTGCTTACGCTTAAAGGATCTAGAGGAAATCCCTATCCCTACTAACATATTTATAAAGTTTGTACGGAACTCTCAGTCCTTCTCACACTTGTCCGTTTTTTAGCTATGACCGCTGGAAAAGCTTGTGAAAAGATGAATGAAAACCGAAAATTCAGATCACGTTTGGTTTTAGTGGTCTCTTTACATACTTTTATTTAAGTCACCTGTCCCGGTGTCTCTCTGTCTGTAATCAAATCTTGCAAGTAAAATTTGACCAACTTCCCGGTATTTGATTCAGCAAAAATTTACTTGTCAAGTTCCGATGACAATACATGACATTATGGTGACAGCAAGCTGATTTGATGATGGTGACGGTGGACAACGGCACTCCGCGATGGATAATAGTAGACTGGCAGTGTTTGACCACATTTTGATCAGCACACCATTTCGATCACTAATTTCATAAAAGCTTGGTTTGAAAATAATATTTTGAAGTTTTTGAACGTGGCTATTACCCAGTCGCTGGTTGGTTTTTCAGTGAAATATCCAAGAAAATATTTTTCACTCAATAATACTAAATACCTTTTCGAATAGGTAATTACCAATCAGTGCGATATACTTTCGATAACAAAAAAATATAATACAATTTAAATATTTGAAATTAAAACCGAATGCCTCCGGAATGAATTCTCTGTGATTTATTACTCTACACAGATCGGATTCCTGACTAAACGGTCGCGAGTCATTAATTTGGCAAATCACTATTTCGCCTCCTTGTGTGGCGCCGGACTAACAATGATACATGCCTACTTTTACTATAGGTACGTAAATTTAAACTCTTATGCCTCGTCGTACCTTGTCGCCTTATGGAAGCTTCAGCAATAACCAAATCGGTATGCAAAGTTTTAACTAAGAAGACTACGATTTGTTTCCCCCCTAAAAATGGACTAACACCCAAGTTCGCAACCCTGAAAATGTGTTTAGATTTATTTTTTCTACACAAAGCACAGATAATAATATGCTACTCAGTGACGTCATTTAGAGGTCGAATGAAAGTCAAGTATTTCTTAGATTTATGTTAAAATAAATGACATCTTATAATTTAAAGAGCTTGGAGTCGTAAAATAAGGTTTCAAAACATATTATCTTAAAACGGCATAGGTTTTTTTTAGCATACCGAAGTGATATTTAAAGCATGTTTTAGAAATGTGGGTATAGAGTAAGGGTAGAGTGATAGGAGTGGTCATTTCATGGACAATCCTCTTCTACGAAAATTGGACTCTTTGGCCTTGACCTTAATGAATTAGGTGGAGATATTTGGGGTTCTGTACCCAAAGGGTGAAAACGGTACCCTTAAGCCTACGACTAAGCCTTCTTCAAATCTCGTGTGAATCGGTTTCTTCGAGGCAAGCGTGCTCCATCGTAAACCGCATCATCGCTTAACATCAGGTGAGTTGGCGGTTTGCATTATATGCAATTTCGATTAGGTGAAAGAAAATTTCTTTCACCGAATCGAAATTGCATTTTACTAATTTTGAAGTCGGGGAAATTGTTAATTATTGTATTTTGTGGTACTACGGAACCCCTCAGTGTGCGACCCCGACTCGCACTTGGCCGGTTTCATGTCATAAAGTAGAAAAACTCTCGATCTTACAAAAATTTCAATAATTTTAGCTCAGTGGTTTTTGAACTAGCCCTAATAATAAGAATTATTTTGTTCGAGCGCTTACCTATCTACTAATTTTAAAGTAAAAAAATATATATATATTATTTTCACAATAACCTGATTTGGTGGTACAGGATTAAAATTATTGGTGACAGCTCTCAACATGATGCTATTGCTACTCCCATGCATTCTATACCTAAAGGTGAGGTGACCTTTTTGCGCATGCGACAACTACGAAGCTATCAATACGAGATTGAAATAATTCTCGCGGTTTAAAAAACAAAAAAAAACACGCTAATCCTGAAGACGCTGGTAAGGATAATGGGACAAACTATTTAAATTATTGCATTGTCATCGGTCCTTGATGCAAAACAAAGTGTGCAAAGTTTCAAATCAATCCGACGTTTTGAAAGGGGTGAAAATCACATTGAAAGATTCCGTTACATAGATACATACCAAGCTAATAAAAGCGTGTTAAAATACGAAATTCTGTATCTAAATGCGTAAGTGTGTGTGAGCATTATAAAATCCACAATCCATAAGTTTGTTTCCACTTCGTAACGGCGTACAAAGATCGCCAAACATCATGAAAAAAATTTTTGACTGCACAATTAGTCCATTTTAGGTCTTTCTTTCATGAATCGAAGGAACTATGGGTATGAGGGAACTTCACCCACTGTAATCCGCGCGTTGGGGAATAGCACAGATTTTTTTTAATTAGAACGACTGTCAAGGCATTTTTGTAAGAAATTTGTTGTAGCCACTTACACCTATATGAACCCATCGCAACTGTGTTAGCAACTGTGACACGGAGTTCGACGCGTTGACATAACTAAGAATGTTCAATCAAGGTTCTGTCACAATACCTGGCGACAGATTTTCATTCTCATTTCCATTCTATTTACTTCTCTTTTCTGTGGGTAATAGTGTGTACACGTGTGGATGAGCGCCAACATTCCCTTACTACGCCGCTTTTTGTTCAAGATGTTCGCCAATAGTCACATAACCAGATCACACTTTACAGATGACGTACAACCTAACTGTATAGGTACCTACTCAGGCAACAATTTCTTGTTGCTATTTACGTGCACTTGACATTGAAATATGGTCCCAAATGGAGATCAATTGATCCTCGAACCGGTAGAAGCGAGACGCGCTTTCGAATCACGCCTATCGATTTAATGTATTGCGAATATGAATCGATATTAAAGGCCTATCAGAGCTATAAATGGGTCTTTGACTTTGTAGAAGTTTTTTTTTATTTTTATTTAATCATATTATTATAGTCACTGAAAAGTTTGTCGGTTTTTTTGTTAAGTTTTGGCTCCAGAAATGTCAAGATAAAAATTATTCTTGTCCCAAAAACATTTTATAAGTAATACCTAGATAATTTTATTTGCACTAAATACGAGAGATAAATCCTATACTATATAAACTCATGCACAATAGGTGCTTAAACAATAATGGTGTAATATCATTTCTTACCTACTAGGGTGTACAAATCTAGAAAAAATGGTATATTAATATCACTACCTTATTTTTTTTTATACACGTAAATTTAATACTCGAAACAATGTCAATAGAAATACTTCTTTAGGCGCGTGGAGCACTTTCTGGGTGAACAAAAATCATGGTACTCGCGCCATCGTCACCGACCGCTGTACCGTGTATTTTAAAACAGCACCGTTTCTTGTATCACTTTCGTGAATCACTATTTAAGTTTTCACACGTGCAGTCCTATGACTGATATGTTTTTTTTATTAGGGCAAGTGCCTTATTAGTCTAATTAATCAATCTAATAAGTCGATGGATGTAAGGTTGCCTGGAAGAGATCGCTTATAGCGATAAGGCCGCCAATTTTTTCACTAGTTTTTTAAGTTTTTTTTTATGTACGTTTGTAATTTTTGGTGTGAACAATAAAGAGTTTTCTATCTATCTATCTATCGATAAAACATACGATAAATAACTAAACTCTAAACTTAAGGATTACGTATTATGAAACTATTCAACGGTACGTTATTTCGTACTAGTTTCACCGTTAAAAAGCCCTACACTATTCTGCAGGCGCGATGCAATCCCATAACGATGCTATGGAGAAACTTGGCGCCACAAATTTATATGACGAATAAGGAACAACCTTCTACTACCTGCAGCTATCAAGGTTAAAACACTTGGAGCAAATAGCTGACTGCTTCAGTAGATTATAAAAAGAAGAATGGAAGCAGCAGTGGAAACATGATAGGCTAATATGGTGTAAACATTATTTTAAAACTTTTGGTCAGCAACAGTACGGTTCAATAGACCTGGTATCTGGATATTGTAGAAAAGAATAGTGTTTATAATAAAACGCTAGTTATTATTGTTTAGACTAAAAGCAAAGGTGTAACGAACTATGATAATCTACACCTACACCTTGTTATGTACCAGAACCGGATGAGGATTATATTTTAATACATTTTAGTTTCTATGAAATTTACTTCTCGTGACCAAATGCTCGATGTGTTTAGTATTGCAATTCAACGCGACTATCATTTTGGAGAGAGCAGTTTATAAAATTAGTTTAGTTTTATAATTTAGTGTTAGAATCATATAGGTGCTAGTTGGTTTACATATATTATGTTTTAAGTAGTAGGTATTAGGTATTAATTAGTTTTGCTATGTGTATATTAATATTATTTTTTCCAAAAAAAACACGATAATCATTTTAGGATTTTTGCCCGCATAAATGAAAACTTCAGAAATAACTGAAAGTGTTTTTTTCAAATGAATTTGGAAAAGACAATGATATTATAATAATCTGCTCAGCTAGTTTATATATACATTTAAGGACATGCCGTTAATTATATTATAACCCACTAGCTGTTACCAGTTATTTCGTACTTGTAGACTTTTATTCAATCTTTCAACTTCGAAAAGAAAATTCGCTAAGAAAGAGGCCTTTTGCAAAAAACCTTGATAGCAAATCTTTACACCACATAAAGAAATTTCCTGCCAAATCACCTGCCAAATTTTTGCTTCGTATAGTTCAAGCAGTTTTGAGATTTTGTGAAGAGTCCGTAAATCAGTGAATTAATAATAAGTAATGTATTTTAGTTTTAGATGAATAGATTTTAAAAGGGTTTCTCCAACCAAAAAGACAATAACATTAACATCATAATTATCAGCCATAGGACGTCCACTGCTGGACAAAGACCTCCCCCATCATTCTCCAAAAAAGCTGGTTGAAAGCGTCATGCATCCAGCGTTTCCTGTGGCCTCTTTTATGTCGTCTATCCATCTTGTGGGTACGATCTACGCTTACCGGTCCATGGTCTCCATTAGAGAACCTTTCGGCCCCAATACACAAGATAATATGTTTACTCGTAAGTAATTCTGATGTCTCACAACACAGTCTCGCCACATAATTTCGACCATTGCAATCAACAGCCGTCCTGAAACACTGTCTGATTACTGTAATTAGCTCCAAAGACAATGGAATTCGATGTCATTCCATTTAGTCTACAGGAGTGGTACCAATACTCGCAAAGTCTGACATGTAATCACTAATCAGTGTAAAAACTGCTTCGAAACTGTGTCGTTACATAATTTGAAGTGTCTTTTACGGCGTAAAGTCTAAAGTTATTTCATAATATTAATAACCGGCCAAGTGCGAGTCGGACTCGCGCACAAAGGGTTCCATATCAATATCTATAAAAACTGCAAAAAACACGTTTTTTGTATGGGAGCTCCCCTTAAATATTAATTTTATTTTAATTTATTAATTTATTTTTAAAGTGAATATATAAATAAATATTCTGTGAATATTTTAAGCGTCTACCTCTTGCCGTTATCAATATCGAGCGAAAACGAGCAAAAAAATCACGTTTGTTGTATGGGAGCTCTCTCTCTTAAATATTTATTTTATTCAATTTTTTTTTATTTGTTGTCATAGCGGCAATGGAAATACATCATCTGTGAAAATTTCAACTGTCTAACTGTCACGGTTCGTGAGATACAGGCTGGTGACAGACGGATGGACGGACAGCGTAGCCTTAGTAATAGGGTCCCGTTTTACCCTTTGGGTACGGAACTCTAAAAATACATTCTATGTTTACGTGTAAGGCGGAAAAGGTGTACCTACTAAAGGGAGCTACTCTGAAATCGCAAAAAAAAACAGCTGTTCCATAGAAATTTACACTAGAAAAAAATGTATGGAACAGCTGAATTCTTTTTCACGACTTCCGAGTTGGTGCCGTATTAAAAGTTGTTTATAATGATGAGTACTATGGACCTATATTACTATACTCTTTGCTATGGACCCCTTCCAGCTTACGTAACCCTGTAGTTAGCTAACAACTTTTCGCAGGAAGCTTTCCCATAATTAAAAATAACCCTGTACAGGTTCTTTGTCATCAATTGTAAAATGATGTCACGTAACATTGCATCATGCCTACAGTTATTCTATTGTACCCATAGAGACTGAAAAAATACCAATTATGGCAGAAACCGGCAGATTTGGTGATTCACAGATTGATTAAAATAGAAAAAAAAAACTATTGTTCGGTTAACGAACTGAAACGAATTTTTGAACCAGTTACGTATTTAGCAGAAAAAGTTAACTGCCTCGTTAAAGAAATAATCAAGTTTAGTTCTATATTTAAATTGTGAAATATTGAAACTGAAATGAATCGTCAAGTCGTGATAAAAACTTCAAACTCTCAAAAGGTATCTTGTTTAATGAAAGTAGTACGAGTATCTATTATTAGGAAATTAGTTTTATCTGTGCAGATAACGTACCTTTTTGGTGTTTTCAAAAAAGGCGTGTTCTATTTTTGGTTTCATCTTCGCTTATCAATAGGTGAAGTGAGGTCACGGAAAACTATTACTTCTAGCGGAGAGCGAGGTAAAACTAAACGCTGAGCCAGAAAAAGTAAAAAAAATAAAATACGACGAGCATTCACACGCTTGGTGATATTATTAAAGCTGGACAAAAGCATGCCACGACCCGCGTATGGTAGGGAAAATTTATTATGAATGGAGACATTTGAACAAGAACGATAATTGAACATAGTTGTTGTTGTGTTTTCCCTTGTTTGTCTTATCCGGGGTACTTACCAAGAACCGGCACGAGAATTTCCATTTCGTCCGTCACCAAAGGCCAATGTTCCAATATACGATACGCAAAATTCAAACGCAGCATCAATAAAAAAAAACCCTAAAAAACAGGAATATTTTAATTTGTATCAAATAAAAAAAAGTTTTTGAATTTATTAAAAAATAAAACATAATTATTCTAACCCTACTACAAAAAATTTGAAGGGCTTTCTTACTACACAAACGCCCAAGCAACTGAACTTCTTAATTCTAGAAAAGTAGAATAAACAATTGTCAATTTGATCGTTATAATTTTATTAATGTCCACTAATGTACCACCATTGGACACAACGGGTAACATCTAATTACGTTAGCCATACGTTAACCGGACGTAAATTTACGAGCTGTTAATGTAAATGGGGTCTTTTTGACCCGCACTGCAGACAAATCAAATTATAAATGTTGTTTGCCGACCGTGTATAGAGCCTTTGTGTAAACCCCATAAAAATAATTGGTGTAATTCTTCTCGGTCGTTTGTTATAAAATTTAGGTTAGCGTTTAACAAGTGGTTTAATGCATGATAAGTTCAATTATGCTTTTTAAACGCAATGCTAAACGAGCGGCAAACTAGACAAGTACCTGCGAAGCGAATAGACGTCTGATGAGTTTCCCACAAAAATGGCAGCTAGTTGCATCGAATTTATTTGATGATTATATAGCTAATAACCTGTCGCAGGCTGCTTCTATATAAAACATACTTTACTAGTTTTGTTTAATTACTTTTTTTAAACTTAATACATTTCCCAAAAAAAAAAAAATTTTCTTAATTTGAACTTAAAAAATACGGCTTTTTGTAGGTGCAAGAGTCGGCAGATAAGTATCGGCCGCGCCACGCGTTTCTTTTGGTTTCTTGTCATTTGAGACAGCGCGTAGCGTAAAGTTATAGCCGCATTTGTATCCCGGATTTCATTGATTTTTGTTTTTGAACAAAAAAAAAATTATTAGTCGTGGAACTAAAGTCGTTAAGTACGATGTAGAGATGCTGCCTGCGAGAGATTTTGGGCCAATTATAAATAATTCTGCATATTCGATGATAAAAAATAAAGGAGGTGGTAGTAGGAAGTAAATTATGGATTTAACAGTAGTATAAATAAAATAGTACTTAGTGCAGCACTGGCAGTAGGTCTTTATGACTCATTATCAGCCTATATATAATGTTAGGATTTCTCTCAGAGAGAGAGAGAGAGAGAGAGAGAGTGAGAATGGACCTAAAGCCACCATATAGGCCCAATGCATATTGGTGAATGTCACATGCCTTTTAATTTTTGAGTTTCTTGGGCATACCGGTTTCCATACGATGTTTTCCTTCACCGTTGTTGGGCAATGGCATGATGGCATCATCGGTGCGAGCCGAGAATCGAACCGGGTGCCGTTAGATTGTAAAGCGCACATGCTATCGCTCGACTACCAGGCTTAATAGTCATTATGATTGTAACTGGTTTAAGTAAGATAAAAAAAAATACAGGATTAGTTAGTAATACGACTACAAAACAAATACGGGATATGGGGATACAAATGATGGGGATGGATGGGGATTTGCATAGATACAAGGAGCTTTATTCTGAAACAATAAATAATATCTAATTACTTATGAGTGACAAGTTTTGTTTATCGTATATTTGCCATGACAATCAAAGACTATCATATTTATTTTGTTGTAATGAAAATGAATGAAAAACAACTTTAGGTACGTTACAAATATTTAAAGCAACGTTGCCTACAGGCAGCGGTTTTTAAGATTAGTGTAGTTTTATATATTTATTTTAATTTAGGTAAAATTATTATGTTTCCAAATATTTAAATATAGCTTTCTGACAATCAAATTATACTAGGTACCTTTGTGCTAAGTTGTAATACTAAAATAGAATCAATCCCGGGGTTTAAGATGCATAATCACAGAGTGTGCATGACTCATATTATACTTACGCATCGATATGGATTTATTACAGTGCTTAGTTTTGATTGAATCCAGATTCATACAAAGGGCTCAACTTCAATTTATCTTAATCACTAATTAACAATATTAAGTTACACCTTCCCACCACTGCTATCAAAGTTAATTTATTCGTTGGAAGACTAGGCGTTTGACGACAACTGTTAAGTGACGATGTGGTTGAAGATGGTAAATACGCCTAGCCTGCTTTCAAGTGATGCTGGCTAAGCACACAACTTGGTGCTTAGCGACATATTTTTGATTTGAGGGTGGTAGCTAGGCAGCCGGATATAACATTATGCTCTACTACCATGTCATAGTTTTCTGACGATGTTTTTTTGCTCATTGACGGGATCGAACCCACTTACGCACTCTTCGGATTGGTATTTGAACGCGCCGACATCTACATGAGCTACTTGCAAAGATAATATAACCATATATTATAACCACTTGATTGCGCATGAGTCATAATTTGCTTTTGCACGACGTAAGCCACGTCGTTCGCGGGGGTATCGTTGGCGCTTGTGATTGAAGAAAACAAAAGTCATTCATTCAATTCGCGCCTAGGATTGGTTCGCTCGAAAAAGATCATGCTCAAAATGTATTACATTTTCATCGCGGTGGAGGGTATGAGCAGGATAAAGATGAGCGGATAAGGATGAGCAGTCAAGTCGCACAGAATTTTATAACCAGTTTGATTATTACCTTCGGAATTATGTCAAAGTTATTTCCAATTTTGATATTTTTTCATTTAACGGAAGAAAGTTTTAATAATATCTGTTCGCCCTCACTAAAATTATATCAACATAAAAATTGCTTTAAATATTTGTAAAAGTTTGCAAATGTTTTACAATGTTTTGTTGTACTTACTATACATATTAAAGAAAACGTCCAAATAGTTATTCAAGTTTGAGTGGGTCAGAGTTGTTAGGAAGTTTGGCACAGAGCTAAGGACTTAAAACACTTTAAAAAGCTTGAATGAGCTGATTGATAGCTATGCTAAATAGCTAGTACACGAATTCAGAATCGCTTTTAAATAAACAGGAACTTTGCCTAGTTTCAAAACAATGAAATTGAAGAACTTAATATCATCACAACGAGTTCCAACTGTGACTTCCATTTAACCATTAAAATCATAAACAATAATAATTTAACTTAAACAAAACTGTGCTTCATCTGCTATATGAGCAGGACGGAAATAATTAAACTCAAATAACTGTAACAAGCGTTTTAAAATGATTAACTTAAGACCACTCAGGCGCCGTCTTTATATTCTGACGGCTCATGGCACGGCGGTTATGAACAACAAAATATTTTATACTACCTATATAAAATATTTGTGAACAACTTTTACTATGGAGACCAAAGCGGATATCAGAGGAAACTTTTAAAATTGCAGGATTTTAATACACAATTACCGCATTCCTCGCGGGACTAACCAGCTTAATTGTATAATCTTTATACAATTAAGCAGGTGAGTAAAGTATTAGCAGCGTCAACGAGCATCTTGTAGATGGTACTGGTCTTTTTACATACAAATCGTAGTTAATACTTACGCAATCGCATGCACTTAATGCAATGCCAAACAAGTTTAACCCACTTAGTCTCCGTAGAGATTAGTTCTCTCTGCATCTTCTACAGCTTTTTTTAGAAATTTAGAAGAATGCTCTGAAGAGCTTTTTTTCACTTCTTTCTACGTCGGAATTCCACTACTGCTTATCTCGACACCGTCAGAAGGCTCACCCCCACATCTTGAAAAGTTGTAAATCCCACAGCGTCCGGTTCTGCTGCTCCTTTCTTCCACGAACCTGCAAGGTGTGGAATGACCTTCCCCCAAAGGTCTGCCCGCAGCGCTTTAACATGAACCGATATTTAACAGAGTTTTAAAAAGGGTTGTGCGAAGGTATTGTGCGAACTGCTAGTATGTGGAATGCGTTGCCTGAATGGGTGTTCCCTGATAGTTACAATCTGGGTGTTTTCAAGTCAAAAGTGAATCGGTATCTTCTAGGCAAGCGTGATCCATCGTAGGTCGCATCATTGCTTAACATCAGGCGAGTTGGCGGCCAAGCGCAAGCCTATTTTTCAATAATAAAAAAGGGTATCTACAAACATACTCGTATTGTCTCCGGGCTGGCAAAGCATTGACAACGCCGCTAGTGTTGCAGGTGTCCATCCATATGCGGCGATTACCGCTTGCCTGTTTGCCGATCTTTTCTATACTTATAAATAATCGTGAAAACTCACATTAGGCTCTTAAACAGCTCTTAACCACGGTTATTGCAACGTGGTCGAAACGTCGAGCATATTTTACCTGAATAAATGCGCGGTAAGTCCCGATATTCAAATAAAACATATCAACTATTCTCTACATTTTGTCCAGTGTGAATGGCCCTTTTCATGAAGTTTCGATTCTTTGTAGTTTTATATTATGTAATCACGTCCGATCACCGTGTTCACGTCACGGTGTCCTTATCGAGTCTCAAAAGCTTGTTATCGTAAACTTAACAGCATTTAAAATACACTTCAACATAATGTTTCAAGTACTTAATTAAATTTATGACAAAGGGCCTCAATCCTACGAGTGTCAACTGATTACAATTTCCATCACAATCGGCGCCTTCTTTATACTGCCGGTAGGCACCGGTTGAATACCAATAAGCTGATACGATCGGAATACTTCGCTTTAGGAAACAGTAGTGGTTATCAATGAACCAATAAAAAGATTAACGACGTGGCAATCGCTTACTTTGTGTTTACAGTTATTTAATGGGAATTGGGAATATTTGGAGGCAAAATGTTGAGGGTTACTTTGAAGGAATATCTTATTAACCATAGAGGAATTAATTTTGATAATTTTGTCAGCAGCCTTTCAATGTAAACTTCACCATAATAATTAACAATATGGACTTAGTATCACCATAACCAAAATATTACATAGACCATACCATATATTCGTAGTCATAATCTATGGTATCACTATGGACAACCGACCAAATGTAGGTATGTCTTTATCAAGGATCGTGGAGCAGCCTTGAAATCTTGAAATACCTACACTGTTAATTTTTTTTGCATGAGTTTTAAATTTTTTGAAGGGAGCTAATGGTAAAACCAAAGGGTAAAACATTTAGTAAATATTCCAGGGTAAATCGATGTTTATTGACAGAAGAAGCTTAGTTCAGTGGTTGGCGCTTTTTGACACCACGCCTCATGGTGTAAGTAAACCCAAATATATTTTTCTTCATCGATGATACAAAGCCTTAACGGTGAACTTGAGCTTCCATTGAAACAAAACTATACAAGTTGGTGGGACTGGCATGCTAGCCATGCAACCAATCTTTAGTAAGTTAAGAAACTCTGTTTACTATACTTGTCCAAATGACATCGTAGTAAATAAGGAGGCTGAAAATATGGTGGATGAATAAAACTTTGATACTGAGACTGACAGGAAGCACGTTTAAAATCGAGTTGTTTATAGTCTGTGAGGTGCCTGTGACATTAGTAAATTTGACAGTTTCACTAGGGCCGAACTCTCAAACTAGCGATTTAGTCGCAAATTTGACAGTTCATTCATAGTAAAACTGTCAAATTTACTAATGTCACAGGCACCATGCTACAACGCACAGACTATAAAATCGTTACCAAATTTTCATCAAAGATATTCCATATTAAAAATGTGTTTGTAAATCAATGATTTAAAAGGTAGGTAAGTAATTTTTATAGCGAAGTGTTTTCCCACTTTAGGATTGTGCTTAGAAATGTTATTGTACAAAACTGCACCTAGCTGGATTGGAATCCGCGCCACAAAGATCCGCTCGAACGCGTATTGCTCAAAGCCTAATTAGCTAAGGTAATTTTCTTGTCCTTCTCCAAATATATTCAGTACATTGATATATATTTTTTCTAGGCTAGTGGTCTTACAAATTGAAAACTCAAATATTTGATGTTAACAAACCTTAACTTTGCATGCCGTATACGTTAAGCAAGTATGTCATAGCATAATCTGATCATATTTGCATTACAATATTAATAGTTGACGGTACAACAATAATAATTTACCATCATTAGAATTGGCATAGCATTAGCAAGCGCATCCGTGGCTTTTCCTGGTTTTCCATGATATCCGTGACAATAAATATAATTAGGTAAGTACCTACTTATGCGCAATGCTAATAACCGCAACCCACAATTTTCTTTCTAATTTTATGCCATATCTTGAAAGAAATAGTGTCTTGCGTTCGTTTTCTTGATGCATACCTATTTCTTTATCAATTACTATCAGTTCATCTGTTTAGTCTTAAATAGGTCATAAGAGACAGGGACTAAAAGTTAGAGAGATAGAAGAAATGAGAGAGAGAGAGAGAGTGGGGGGTGGGAGGAGAGGGAGAGACAAAGGACAGAAAGATAGAGAAACACAGTGACAAAAAGGCAGAAGACAAAGAGACAGACAGATTGTCATATAGATGGAGTTACTTTCGCTTTTATAACAATAGGCGAAAGACTCTCATAAGACAAGACACAGACCTTGGACACAGACAGGTGAACGCTCGTTCAAAAATATTCTAGACGATGGAAACAAAGAGTCTGCCAGAGTGGGCACAAAAAATTGACACCACTTTATGGTTGACTTTCCGAAAACCCGTACGAAGGCTTTGATTCCACTTTTATTATGTGAACTGCTAGTCTGTAGAATGCGCTGCCTGAATGGGTGTTCCCCGATAGTTACAATCTGGGTGTCTTTGAATCACGAGTGAATCGGTTTCTTCTAGGCAAGCGTGATCCACCGTAGGGTGCATCATTGCTTAACATCAGGCGAGTTGGTGACCAAGCCAAGCGCAAGCTTATTTCTGAAAAAAGGCTTGTTTTACGACGGCAGAAGACATAGAGCACGCGCACGGCCTTGTATGTTTTGTATCGTATTAATGAAAAAACGCTAATTACTTTAAAGCTGGACAGTCCTGTCTTGTGCCTAATGTTATAAAATTTTAAGTAATTCCATCATTATGACTTATTGTCGCCCTCTATTTTCTATCTTTTGGACACTCCGTTTCTCTTATTATGTTCTTCTCTTTTATCTAATTTTTCTTCTATCTCTCTTTCTGTCCCTCTGTATCTGCTATCTTCTGTCCGATTGGCAGTATGAACAACTGGTGCCTACCAGAACTCGCTATAGTCTACACTATTATGCCATTTGTACACAGTAAAGTTCCTTCTATAGCAGAAGCGCGTGCCAAAAATTCACAAGGAGCGTGAATACAAAGCAAAATTTAGATTTATCAGCCGCTCCATTTATAGCTGTGCCATTTGGAGTATATCTGGATAAAACAAGAATGGTGCTAACGAATATAAAGTAAACAGTTACATTCGGGGCCTTGGTCAGGATAAAAGCGTGCAGCGTTAAGCTGTGAATTTTTACTCGATGACGGAAAGCAAAAAGGATGGGATTTAGTTTAACGTGTTTGGATGTTTGGTTACCTCCTACAGCCTATACGCCTCAACCGATTTTGATAAATAAAGTGGCGATAAGTTTTTCTAAGTTCTAAGATTGTTACAGGGTAAATAAAATACCGATATTGTGACTCGCGCATCGAGGGTTCCGTGCCGTCACACAAAAGCACTGAACGAACATTTCACTAAAGAAAAGGTAAGTCGCATTAAAGACTAAACTCAACATAGGTTACATAGGTATTATACTTAAAGAAAAATAATTCCTTCCTCGTCTCTATTTACGAAGATGGCTGGTTTCGTATATCTACATAAGAATTAGTCTTCGCTGGTAATTAATATCGAACAAAACATAATTTCGCTTCAATCGTAACTGGTTACTAAACTGTGGTTACGTGGTTGGGTTTTAAAAATGATTAACAAAAAATATTTTTCACATTCCAAAGAACCAAAACAGCAGCAAAAGAATTTCGATGCAAGCCAATCGAATGTCCCAGAGCCGTTTCCAATACGACATATTGGCATGTGTAAACACTAAATAGGCCACATAGGTACAAGGAGTGTTCAGTCATGGACTGGTGGACACTTGCGTCACCGATACGGCGGTAAATCACTCGACTTTAGGAATGAGATCACGGGATCGAACGAGATGCGCCTAATTGGAGTACGAATGGTAGGACATTGATTTGTGATCGGCGTCGGTGCGGGTTTGTCAAAGGGTAAAAGTAGCTACTAAAGTTTATTTGTTTTAAATTACGCATTACAATAAAACTTGCGACTAACCAAACGCATGTCAGCAATAGCCCGGCTTTGGCTTGGCGGCTCGAAAGTATCGCCATCCGTACAAATTCTCGGATCGTACAACTTGTGTTTTTTAACAATTTGTACAGTTTTGTTCCCCTAGTTATCACTCTCGTGTTTTGTAATACAAGTAACAGATTTATTTTCTGCACATTAATATCAAAATAAGACAGACATACTGCTTAAAATAAATAAGCATTAACCAAAAAGCAAATCAAATGAATGCTAAGTAATCATAAATGGCAGAAATAAAGGAAGCCCTGGCCTATTTTATTCACTTTATGTGTAGAGTATTGTAATAATAAGCCGAAATTTTCTTCTGTCTAACAAGGAATCTGACGTAGAAGGAATTCCGTTTTCACCAGAAAAAACAGCCTAATATTTATTCTGACGAAAGCGGAATCTGAACTAAGTGAACTAAATCCCTGTTAGTACCTACGTAAGTCAAACCAGCTTATTTTTTAAATGAGAGTACATATTAATATGGGCTTGCGCCACCTGTGCTGTTCTTAAGCGATGATACAGTCTACGATGGAACAAGTGCTTCATTATCATCAGCCAGAAGACGTCCACTGCTGAACATAGGCCTCCCCTTCAACCTCCACACTGAACGAAATCCTGCTCTCTGCTTCCACTGAATGCCCGCGACACAATGTCATCGGTCCATCTTGTGGGAACAAGTGCTTGCTTAGAAGAAACTGATTCACTCGTGGTTTGAAGACACCCAGATTATAAATATCGGGGAACACCCATTCAATCACCCAGCAGCGCATTCCACTGACTAACGGTTAGCACCATAAAAGTGGAATCAGAGTGCTTCATACGGGTTTTTGCAATATCAACCATGAAATGGTGTCGCCATTTCGTACCAGCCTTGTCTGTCCGGTAAGATTAATGGGCAGGATGGAATTATTAAATAATAAGGATTCAATTAAATTAATCTCTTTGAAATTTGTTTTGTCCAATATCTTTTGTCTCAAGAAAAGGGTGTATAAATTAACAATTATTTAATGTCATTAATGAATGTAGCCAGTGTAACAGTTTTGACACTTGGTTTAATGGTTCGACTGGTTTGACATTAATTCAAGGACTTTTAGGGTTTAAAACGTAGGTTTTAAAACTTCCTACATGCAGAAAATAACACCATTAACTATAGAGCTAAAATATGGCAACAAAAGGCCTTGTGACAAAATATACGATGTGCTATTTTAAGAAACATAAAATGAACACCGAATGGGAACAAGGCGAAATACTTGACTTGGAAATAATACAACAAACAGCAACACTAAAACTTATATCAAAGCACTAAAATTTCCAAGTAAATTAATTTAAAAACACAGCTGCCAGCAGGCATCGTTCTCAAAATATACTTGTTTGATTAGGTATATTCGGGGCTGACCACTAATCATATCGCACGACAAATTTCGTAAATTTCGAATCTTAAAAAAAGCCATCGGCAATTAAAATAACGGGCCACAAGTCTTCCAATGCCCAAATAGGCAAGTTTTCCTCCAAATGTTTTCACAGTCTGTCAAACTTCGTTCATGGACGCATTCCTTGACATAAATAGATATTCGGAACGCACCACACTGATTTATATTAGTTTTATTGTATTCGGTTATTTACTCTGCATCTGCGGCTGCGTTTGGTGCATGTACGTTTTTAGATTTTCAAACTCTATTCTGTGCTAGATGTAATGACGTACTAATACAAATACGGCCTTACATCGTTGACGTTAGTTGAGTAAGTCTATGCTTAAAATTGCTCTGAAAACCTTTTGCTGGTGGTTATTTGACGCTTTAAGTAAGCTACAAGATTTTACAATGTCATCACTCTCATTCAAGATATACCTATGGCCTACTTGGCTCTGGTGCCGAATGTCTTTGTGGTGAGAACTCTTAGACAATGTCACACTTGGTGGAGTGTGTGCGTGTTTTATAAGCCACGAAGAGTGGCATTGGAGTGCCAAATTTTGGTCCAAAAACTTAATTTGAAATCAAATAAATAATTTACGAAACATCGACTCGAGACATATTCGAAAGAAGAAGATAGATTAACTCTCTACATGTTTGTAGAATCTCTTTGGAATCTTACAAGGTGCATTAAATCTACATTCGTAACTCGTACGGAGAGGAATGGAGCATTCTGTAGCCGCCGGCTTCCTTGTTTTCTCCGGGATATAAAACAACTTAGGTCGCTTCAAGGTAAAACTGAGTAGATTTATTCTGTTTGCTACGTCTTCAACCACATCTTTCGTTACTACCAAGCGGATTGATGGTCAAACGCAACCCCAAGGGTTATGCTGAATGAATTAAAAAAAACCTTGCTTGTTTTAATGAAAACTGACGTAGTTTTCACATTTTTGTTTTTATTAAGTGCGAATTACACTACATTAATAAACGGAATTAAACTATACTCGGAGTAGGTATTTGGATCAACAAAAAAGTTAGTAAGTGATTAAAAATATATATAATATATGAAAATCTACTAAATATATAAGGTCGGGGAAAAAGTTTCTTCGTATTTTATAAACAAATTCAAGACATATTTTTTTCAAGTTTAATTACATTTAATTATAATATATATGTACCATTTTGTTCGATAACTTGTTGCCATCTTTTAGGTAGTGACATGACCCCGTTGCTGTAGAAATTTTGGGAATTCTGATCAATAAAATGCAACAAGTAGTTTTGACAGTCCTCTCTTGATGTTAATCTAACACTACCCAAAGAATTCTGAAGAGATCGAAACAGGTGGAAATCTGAGGGTGCAAGGTCAGGGCTATGTGGTGGATGCATTAACACTTCCTAACCAAGCTCTCTAAATTTTTGCTGAGTGGCCAAAGATGTGTGCGGTCTGGCGTTATCATGATGAAAGACCACACTCTTTATGTTGATCAATTCCGGCCGTTTTTTCTCAATTTCTTGTTTGAGTCTCATCTGCTGTTGGCAGTAGAGATCCGAATCGATGGTTTTGCCCGGCGGTAAATGCTCATAATGAACGATGCCCTTCCAATCCCATCATACACACAGCATCACCTTATTACGTGTTAATCTGGGTTTCGCTACAGTCTGTGGTGCTTCACTGCCCTTTGACCATGATCGTTTGCGCACATTCTTGTCGTAGGTGATCCATTTTGCATCACCAGTGATCAATCTTTTCAAAAACGGTTCGGTTTCTTTACGTTTCAATAGAGAATCGCAAATGAGTACACGATTCATTTGGTTTCTTTCAGTGAGCTGGTGTGGCACCCAAATATCGAGTTTTTTGTATACCCAGTTATTTTCAAATGGGTCAAAACTGTTTTGTGGTCAATCCCCAGGTCTTCAGCTACGTCGTAACTACTAATATGCCGATCTTGGTCCACTTTTCCAGAAATGGCATCGACTTTATCCGTTACAGGGCGACCAGAGCGAGCTGCATCTTTGACATCAAAATTCCCGGACTGAAAACGCTTGAACCAACATTGTGCTACTCTTGATGACACTGCATTAGGTCCATAAACGTCACAAATTTTATTCGCGGCTTGTGTCGCATTTTTCAGTTTTTTGTAATAAAATTTCACAATATATCGAATTTCTTCGTTAGATTCACTCATTTTATCGAACAAAAAAACAATTGAAAAATGGCGGGAAATTGCTTTTTACTTTTTATATTCCTTTTTTAAAATGTCATATTTTTAATGGTATCAAAACCAGCCAGATACAAACAGTACAATCGATGAGATTTTTACTACAACTTTATACATACAAAATACGAAAAGACTTTTTCCCCGACCTATTATAATAATTCACTGACAGACAACGCACAGCCTAAAACCAGTTACAAAGTTTGTAGTGGTAGGAATCTATTGCAGGGGTCCGCCTGGGGAACTACCACACCTTGCCAGTTATTCAACCGCCAAGCAGTAGTGTGCAAACACTACTGTGTTCCGGATATGTTTCCAGCGAAATTACAGGGCACACAGAGATTTGACATCTTATATCTCGGGGTGACGAGCGCAGTGCATTGCCATCCAGAGATTTGAACTGTTGAAGTTCAAAATTCTGAGTGGCATTGTGCTGTTATGGGCAAGCGTGAAGAGCCATCAGGCGAGCGACTTCGCTCGTCTCTTCACTCAGTACCATAAAAAAACCATTAGGTATAGAAGTAGGTATGAAATTTTGTGCACACAAGTGTTCACTAACTAATATTATAAGTGTGTTCAACTTGTCCCAGGTATTTATTTATTTAATCACAATAATGTTCGTAATTTAAAAAACTTATATCTTGATGACAACTCGTAATATTTAAGAGAATTTCAACGAATACGTTATAGAGATACAGAGAGAAAACTTCTTTAGCCCCGGTGAGCGATTTTTGATAGGGGCAAAACGGGTTCGCGTCATCAACATGCTGATGTCACCAAGTCAGCGATATGCTAATGTCACATGTTTTCACTTCAGTCGGTAGTCCCCATGACTGCTTCTTTTTTATGACCTCTTTTGGCAAGACTGAAGACGGAGCCCTACGGGAAAAAGTCACGGGCATTTTGCTAGTACTTATATGTATTTTTGTCATCTACGTTAACCGCAAGCCGAATGGACTAAATTAACTAAATGTCGAGGAATGTTAAAAGGTCAATTAGATGCTTGGACTGATGGTTATTGCAAGTAAACAAGGAATAAAAAATAGACACTCATATTTTTGACAACTCATAAAATATGAGTCAGAAACATTTTTTAAAGATCAGTCAGTGTCTACTTACTTGTAATTAGTGTGCAAATGTTTGATATCATTGTCATAATCATCATCATCGTTAGTCTGTCATCATCATCAGCCAAAGACGTCCACTGCTGAACATAGGCCTCCCTCTAAGTCGTTAGCCTTAATCGCCTTAGAATACAATAAGTCCCAACTTTCATAAGCCATAGGTCCATACCTCAGATCTGAGGTTCCTGCTGTTTCGAACCAATCTGTGATTAATGATTAACTAGCTGTACCCCACGGATTCATCCGCGTTAATAATCCTTTGATATATTTTTTTTGTCAGTATATAAAAGGTAGTCTATGACTGCTCGGCCCTTGAACTATAATTATCCATATTATGCACACAATCACGTCGATCCGTGCTCTGCTGTTGCATAAAAGATAACCAACAAACATACTTTCGTATTTATGTATTATTGGTATAATTCCGATGATTAATTATTTGCACTTTCTTAAATCCGTAAATCCTACATAAGCTTTTCCCCAAGCTGAGTAAATTTCATAAATCTTGTAAGTAACGAGACATCTTAGGAGTGTTTGTAAACATGAAATTTCGTTCTAAAACGAGTGTTATTGTTACAGGATTCTGCCGATGTTTTCGAGGGATTCTCTCACATACGCCGAGTCAATAAACACAGAAGCTGGACGTCCGGTAAGTTATATTTTATTGTACACTAGCGACCCACCCGGCTTCGCATGGGTGTAAGCTAGGCCTTCGGCTCGCTACTATGACCCGCTCCAGGGGCCTTACCCCTAGCTCGAAAAGTTGACCCGCATAGGTGTTATTGGTCTAAACGGTACCATCAACTACGAAAAGCGGTAGTTATTTGATAACCGCCTAGCTTTGCTATTTTCACGCACACACGCATAGTAAAACGGATTGTCGTTCATTCAAGTTAGACGCTTTTAAAAGATGCAGCTTAAATGAGTTGGTTAATTTTAGGTACCTATCAGGTACCTACTAAAAGTTGGCTCGCAAAAGTGAAGCTAGGGGTAAGGCCCCTTGAATACAACATTTCATCTAAATTCGTCCAACCATTTTTATTTAAATGTAAGAACCTTCTACGAAGTATTAGTTAAAGTAAAATAATAAGATGAATGAAATCGGTAGAGCAGTTTTTAAGTTATATCGTGTCCAGGAGAAATAGGGGTTCATTTTTAACCGACTTCCAAAAAGGAGGAGGATATCAATTAGACTGTTTCTTTCGTTTTTTTTTTATGTTTGTTACCTCAGAACTTTTGGTAAGGTTTTAACAGTAGTCATGATGGCATATTCCCAAACGGGTCTAAATTGGGTCCAAGCCATTGTTCTCTGTTAATAATGTTTACGTATGGACGCATGCTTACCATAAATAAAATAAAATTTATAAATATATTTTATATGCTACAACATCATCAGCCAATTAACGTCACTGTTGGACAAGGCCTCCCTCATAGAGAGGGGTGATGCCATAATCCCCACGCTTGGCTTTATATGCTACGCATTATAATAAACATATCATAATTCATAAGAAGAACATAATTAGTATTCCTTTTCGATTTTGATTTAGTTCGTTTTAGTTTGTGACGTGATCAAGAGTGTTCTTAACTATGATTTAAAAAAAACTGTTCACTCGACTTCCAAACAGGGTGAGGTAATCAATTCGACTGTTTTTTTTTGTTTGTTACCTCAGAACTTTCGACTGCGTGAACCGATTATAATGTTTTTTTTTTATTTGAAAGTTGGTGCTTCCCGTGTGGTTTGGTCTAGTTCTGATATTTTTATAAAATCGGTTTTTTATATTGATAATTATATAGCGAGGGTTTTAAACATTTTCATGTTACTTGTTGAACGTAAGAGCAGCAGGTACCCGATGTATTTAGTGATATTTTTATTCACATATCCATTTATTTTCTTAATTTTTAAGTTTTTTACATCAGATATAATTATAAAAACATAAATAATATAAAAAACTTAAAAACTAGGGTGCCGCCGGCAGCGGGGCAGGGCCCAAGCTACCGGTGGTTAGGACTGCAGAGTGAGGAACCTCCTGACAATGCGTGCCGTGTCAAGAATTACTGCCTTCTGCATCTGACCCTTGACCCAACCGTCTAGCGAGAACCTCTTATGGTGGTGGTCGAGGCTCTTTGCTATAAGACCGTTCACCGATACAACTATCGGGACAATGATCGTCGAGTCATATTTTTATTTCTCTTCACGGGTCTAGCCCGGACATTTGGTGGGCATTGGTGGAGCCGAAGCGAACACCAAGATGCCCTTTTGAATATAAAATACATACAACTATGAAATATGTATAAAAAGGTATATGAAACTATTGTACAGTATAGGATTAAAAAAGACTGGGCTATTGAGGTGAACAACTTGTGGATGGAATAACAGATCTATAGAATGAGAAACGGCACCTGCCTTATCCTGTCTCATCTCAAAATATATTTAGGCAGGTGATGACTTGCCACTCACTGAATGGGCCCCCCATAAAGGCTGCCGTATCTTGGCACCGGAGGGGCAACATCGGCGTGGGTGGCTTAGGGTGTAGAGAGGTGTGCTGCACTTTCACTAAGAGCTACTCGCGGCGTTATGCCCTTTAACACTTCCACCCTGGAGCTTAGGTTCAGAGCTCTTGCGGTTTCCACTCCTGGACGGCCGGTTAAGGCAAGCCAGGGGTCAGGGGTCTCATTTAGCCCCATGGAATCGGGGTACGCGGTGTCGCCACTCACCGACGGCTCGCCATAAAGCCGCCCCTGCGTTTATATATTTTTATTATTATTAGAGCAAACAAATGCTTGAATAGTGAGTAGCTTTTTATTCCTTTAACAAATCTACTGTTTATACATCAAAATCACTGATACTTCTAATATTAGCCTGAAAATGATGAAACGAGCCAAATTTAACACCGATCTCTGTCAGAACCATTAGCTATCTATTTTATAATGTCGATCTAAATGAAATTGACTCGCATCTTGTTGGTGTTATCCGATCCATAAACAGTCTTACATTGACAGGCTGATATTAGAGAACTTCCGTGCTGAATGGATCTAACATTGGAAGTTGGAATCAAGGTCTCATGCCTAGGGTTACCAGCCGGTCTAGTCTGCAAGCTAAGTGAACGCGCAAGTGAAGTGATAAGCTAAGTGAATGTGAGTTTTTCTTGCCTATTTCTGCAGATAAATGTCAAAACATTGAATAATAAGGGTAACGTATTTTTCTTGTCGTATACTATAGATAAATGTCTAAATGTTAAGTGATCAAGTGGGACTACAGTCAAGGATGATCACTTAACATTTTGACATTTATCTATAATAGTATACGACAAGAAAAATACGCGTTCACTTAGCTTGTAGAATAGACCGGCTGATGAAAAAAAAACTTTTTTTTAAATTACAAAATAGGCTTGCGCTTGGCCGCCAACTCGCCTGATTCTAAGCGACGATGCGGCCTACGGTGGATCACGCTTGCCTAGAAGAAACCGATTCACTCTTGACTTGAAGACACCCAGATTGTAACTATCGGGGAACACCAATTCAGGCAGTGCATTCCACAAACTAGCAGTTCGCACAATAAAAATGGAATCAAAGCGCTCCGTACGGGTTTTCGGAATGTCAACCATAAAGCGATATCAATTTTTCGTGCCCGCTCTGGCAGTTCGATAGAAAAAAGGGCAGGAGAGAATTAAATCATGCAGATCTAATGCACACTCTCCAAAATGTACCCCGGGTAAAAACCCGATGCTTAAAGATATTTCCGGATATTTCCTTAAAAGTTTTTTTTATAGATTAGAATTACGTTTTGTCACCAACTATAAATATTACAAGTTTATATAACGCAGCATAATGAATTCGTGTGGTGGTGTTTTTCATTTCATTTCTAGAATTACGGACGTTTTGGAATTCCTCCCGTATTCCGTGATATGAGTGAATTCCAGGACACGTCTGGAATATTCCGGACGTGTGGCAACCCTAGTCATGCCTGAGTCGTTCACGCCTGAATGTGCAATTTTGACAATGTTGAACATAGTTATTGAATTTCGTATAAGAAGTTCAGGATGACAGCCTGGGAACTTAAAAACACAACCTAAGTTTAGAACTGGTATTAGGAATGTATCTAGATCTTCAAAGATCTATGGGTAATCCAACTGTTTTTACCCGACTGCGAAAGACAGAAGGTTATGTTTTTCTAGTGTATGCATGTATGTAATTGTATATATGAATGATGGTTTTATTTGCACGCTCTACAGCCTACACGGCTAAATGGATTTCGACATGTGAGGTGTCATTTGAATCCTTTTAATAGTAAGAGTGACAGATAAGGTAAAAAAATTAAGATGGCGCCTGCGGAAAATTAGGGAAAATTGTAAGTAAACTTTGCTAAATCTACATCTACACTAATATTATAAAGAGGAAAGATTTGTACCTATTTTTGTATGTTTGTAATGAATAGGCTCCGAAACTACTGAACCGATATGAAAAATTCTTTCACTGTTGGGAAGCTACACTATCCCCGGGTGACATAGGCTATATTATATTTTGTAGCGAGGCCGAAGGCCGCGCTTACACCCGTGCGAAGCCGGGGCGGACGGCTAGTAGGTTAATATTTCCATCATTATGTAGAGCTCACTCCGCAGATTTCAAAAAGATTTAATGCTACTGTGAAATATTCAGTAGTTTACACGATAAAACGGAATTTTCATTCCGCTTAGCTTAGCTGAGTATCTTCTACAAGTAAAGTAGGTAATAAATAGGTACGCAGCGCTCCGTTGTTACTTTTCTGTTACTTACCTACTATTTATACAATGACGTCGGGCTATATTTTTTTAATAATTTAAGTTACTTTTTCTTGTTATATAATAGTCCAAGACTTATTGTATGTTAGTTAAGGCCCAGTGGGTCCCCCATAAAGGCTGCCGTATCTTGGCACCGGAGGGGCAACATTGGCGTGGGTGGCTTAGCGTGTCGAGAGGTGTGCTGCACTTTCACTAAGAGCTTCTCGCGGCGTTATGCCCTTTAACACTTTCACCCTGGAGCTTAGATTCTTAGCTCTTGCGGTTTCCACCCCCAGACAGCCGGTTAAGGCAAGCCAGGGGTTGAGGATTCATTTAGCCCCATGGAATCGGGGTACGCAGTGTCGCCACTCACCGACGGCTCGCCATAAAGCCGCCCCTGCGTTTATATTAATTTTATATTTATTATTGGTTATTTAATTTATGTGTCTATATATAAACATGATGGTATTAGACCTATTTTTATTGAAAAAAACAAAAAAAAAACGTATTTTTACGAGTAAATTTTTATTTACTTGCCTTTCTATGGTTGATTGGTTTTTGACAACGAAGTAGGAACTGGTTTTCAAGTGAGGTTGCTGGAACACATGCTAGGTACTTGGCGCCAGATTTTTCTTGCGAGGAGCTACCCAGTTGAGTACTAAAAGATGCTCTACAACTGCCCTACTGAACACAACTACAATAACACAGAAACTGGACAATACGATGTTTTCCCTCACTGGCAGCTCATGCAAATTTTTGCCAATAACTCAGTCATCATACCATGTTAATAGTCGCTCGAATTTTGTTATTCATTTTGCCCTCCATTTAGCAATGATCTAAATCTATGCCTTACATGTCACGTATATAGTACACCACAATAGGCAATTCATTTCTCATTAAATTTCGCGAAAGTGGCACATCTTCTACTTTGTACTACAGCTGGGCAATTCGTTCCAAGGACCACCAATTTGAGAGAGGAAGAATTGATACGAACTCAGTGGCATCCATCTGTCTACGATACGTTTAATAGAATGACCACTTATATCAATCGAACTTATTATCTACCTTTGTAGTTGATTTGCATAACCACAATAATTTTCTGAATAACCTATATCAGGCCTGGCGCACTCTGCACTTTAGGTATGTAGCTACAAGTAGTCTCCAGGTCAGACTTGCCGTGGCCGCAGCGCGGCTGCGCGATAGACAGAGATAACGCGACAAGAGTTATGCGAAAGACAGAGAGGCAACTTCTAGGTTAATATAGCGGTAGGTAGTTAGCGCTTGCACGTCCTGAATTGGACTTTATTGTGTAGTAGCAAGAGTCGCTACTTATTTAAATGCTTTTGCGGAGTGAACCTTATGTACTTGTACTTTATGTATTACTAGCCGCCCGCCCCGGCTTCGCACGAGTGTAAGCTCGGCCTTCGGCCTCGCTACAAAATATAATATAGCCTATGTCACCCGGGGATAGTGTAGCTTCCCAACAGTGAAAGAATTTTTCAAATCGGTTCAGTAGTTTCGGAGCCTATTCATTACAAACATACAAAAATAGGTACAAATCTTTCCTCTTTATAATATTAGTGTAGATGTGCCTATATTTAAATAAAACCGACCAAGTGCAAGTCATAATATATGGTAATAGGCTTGCGTTTGACCGCCAACTCGCTTAGTTTAAGCGATGATGCGGTCTACGAGGAAGCACGCTTGCCTAGAAGAAACTGATTCACTCATGGTTTGAAGAAACCCAGATTGAAGTAGAATTAGCACTATTCAAACTATTTGCTATTTTAGAAATCTTCCGGGTGACTTAAAACTCTAACACATCTTATAATCAAGCAAGCATAGTTATACTGTATAAACTGCCTATGTTCGTAAGTAAACTTTGCAGGGGATTTATTTAGCTCTAATCCTCAGATCTAACAAACAAGGGAGATATGGCAATGTGGCGTGGTGGGTGCGAACGCATGTGGACTAAATCAGACTTGATGTTTTTAGACGAATTCACCCAGCAAACGAACTTGCTGCCTTTTTAGCTGACTTCCAAAAAGGTTCTCAATTAAAATGTTTTTTTTTTTATGTTTGTTACCTCAGAACTTTTGACTGGGTGAACCGATTTTGATGATTCTTTTTTTATTTGAAAGCTGGTGTTTTCCGTGTAGTTAAATTTCAATTTGGTTCAGTTCTGACATTTTTATTAAGTCTATTTTTTATATTGACAATTATTTTGCATGTAGACTATTAGTCAGTTCATTGGTATCGCTACAAGTTTCTTAGTGTGTGTGAAAAACGAGTACCGTAGTACTTATTTTTTTTGAGTTACTTATGTGGTTTAGCGGTAATCATATTGTTTTTTTTTCGTTTTTGAACACACGGAGACTTTTAAACACGTCGGTAATTGTACTAAGGCATATCTCATTGTTTGTCTGATCTCGGCTCTAATCCATCGTATTTAAAAAAATATACTATATAAAACTTTTTTTAAGCAGCTTTTCGTATTGTTCTCAGAGCACACCCATATCATGATAGCACCTAAGAAAATTTTGTCCGCCAACTTGGGGAGTCCGCCATATTGAATTGAGTGTGACGTAATTTTATTTTTCATATTCTTCTCAGCAAACCCTTTCATTTGATATCCATATCATGGGGGTGCTTAAAAATAACTGGTTCGGTATATTTGGGAGTCGAGCATATCTATAGCTGAGTTTACACGCTGAAATAGTGCCGATGTCACGCTGTGCAAGATTTCGTTACGCAGAAATAGAAGTCGTAAATTCTCCATAGCTTTTATCTTAAGGCCAGAAAGAAAAATTAACTTTACTATTGCCAGTAAAACATGGATTTAGAATGACGTCATTTAGCTAGCAATGCATTGTCATCCAAACTATACGTGTAAGCAAAATTTCAGCTCAATCATTTGGGGATGACAGGATAACAGTTTTAAAATTCAGTTGCAATTGACCCAAACTAAAAACACAAGTTAAATAAAAGCTTGTAAATAATTATCAATGCAAAAAACCGACTTCATAAAAATTTCAAAACTGGACCAAATTAAAATGGAACTACACGGGAAGCACCAGATTTTAAATTAAAAAAAATACATCTAAATCGGTTCGCCCAGTCGAAAGTTCTGAGGTATGTATATCAGTCTCTGGCAGCCATATTACAAGCTTTGCTTAGTTTGGGGTCGGATGACCATGTATGCAATAATGTCCCAAATATTTATTTATTTATTTTAACCAACATGACCAACATGTTTATTGTCTATGTTTTGTATTAATTTGAGTGTTCTAGATTAGTTTATACAATGGGACTGCCATGTAGCTTAACTATAAAAGTCCCAAAAAAATAATTAAAAAAACTGTCGAATTGATAAAGTCCTCCTTTTTGGAAGTTGGTGAAAAAGAATGGGGGTAAAATGATTCAATACCGAGAAAACAATTCTGTCAACAATGCTGACTAGGATCTATTCACAATCCAGTAATACCAATATTTCCAGGTGGTTCGAACGATGCAGACGACTCGAACGAACACGACGGTGTATGCCTGGAGCACGTGGGGGAAGTGGAGTCCGTGCTCGCGGACTTGCGGCGGTGGTGTCTCCGTGCAGCAGCGGTACTGCCTGCCCAGGGATCCTGCAAGGTATTATTATTCTGTTCATCATCATCAGCCATAAGACGTCCACTGCTGACCATAGGCCTCCACCTTACCTCCTTTAACCTCCACACTGAACGAGAACCTGCCATCTGCATCCACTGGATGCCCGCGACTCCCACGATGTCGTCGGTCCATCTAGTGGGAGGTTTACCTACGCTGCGTCTTCCAGTTCGTGGTCTCCACTCAAGAACCTTTCTTCCCCATCGGTTATCGGTTCTAGAAAGCGATGTGGCCTGCCCATTGCCACTTCAATTTGCGAATTTTAATAGCTATGTCGATGATTCTGGTTCTTTGTCGAATAACCACGTTTCTGATTCTATCGCGCAAAGAAACTCCGAGCATAGCTCTCTCCATTGCCCTGCTCCATTGCCATTATTCTGTTACATAAATTATTTCCAATGGTTGCCTGGAATAGATCGCTTTTAGCGATAAGGCCACTTGTGGCACTATGTGTGGCAAGTGTTTTCTTTCTGTTTGTAATTTTTATTTCTGGTGTACACAATAAATAGTTTCTATCTATCTATTCTTCTATTTAACGACTTCCAAAAAGGAGGAGGTTCTCAATTCCACTGTTTATTTTTTATTATGTTTGTTACCTCAGAACTTTCGACTATGGGTGAACCGATTTTGATGATTATTTTTTATTTGAAAGTTGGTGCTTCCCGTGTGGTTCTATTTCAATTTGGTCTAGTCGGTTGATTATATGGATAATTATTTATAACATACTAGCTACATATTGCATTTTCACCCGCTTTCCTAGAGGAACCATTAAATCTTTTAGGATTAGTAGTAGTATAATGTTAATCCAGGTTTTAACCCGTCTTCATATCTAATTCGTTTAGCTGTTTCCGCGTTAAGAAGCAGCGAATATTATTCACTCACACACAAACTTACGTAAATAATTATAATACGAGTATTATAGTGCATGTGATATATTTAAGTTTTACTACAAACTCTCCTGATGGTAAGCGTCGGTGAGGCCCAGGATTGGAAAACTCAGATCAGAAAACAAAGAAGATAGAAGATGCCTTATAATATCGCTCGTGTTCAAATGTCTGCATTTTCTTTCTGCATTTTTACATTGTCATCGGTCCTTAATAGGTGAATAAATTTCAATTTAATTTAACGTTTCGAATTATTTGAAAATCAAGTTCAAAGATTCTGTTACGTATGAATGTATGTATGACATACACACATACCAAGCTAATAAAAGCGTGTTAACAAGGGTGGTAAGGTCTTTGTTTACCAGTTCTACGTTTAGCCACCAACAAAGCTGATAGTAAGTGACGGTGTGGCCGAGAATGTAACACGTTGATCTAGAATACTCTAAAAGAAAAAAAATCACTCAATAGCCTTGGAGATGTCTAGATTGTAGTTCTCAGGAAACAAGGAGGACGGCAAGGATTTCCATTCTTGGGCAGTACGCTTACCATCTGCAATCACATTGTCACTTAACATTGGGTGAAAAGCCTAGCCTATCAACTATAAAAAATGCGGTAATTATTTAGATAGCTCTTCGTATAAATTAATTAATTCATCATCTTCAGCGTAGCAGCCTACCATGTTCTCACTGCTGGTACACAGGCCTTCTCTCAAAGAGGGAGGATGGGCCCTAAATCCCTATGCTGGCCCAGTGCATGTTGGTGACTATCATGTCTGAACTTTTGAAGTTCTTGATCATACTGGTTTCCTCACGAGATTTTCCTTCACTTTATATTTTGAGCGATGACTTTGAAACTTTAAACACTAAAGTCATTTGGTCCAGGGCCTAGGTTTAAACCGGGTGCCATCAGGTTGTAAAGTGCATATGATATCGTTAGGCCACCATATCCCTATACAAATTAATTATTTATCTTCATAAAATTCAATCAGGAAAGCTATTTTTAGATGTACCTGTATCCAATCTTGTTACGTTACTAAGTCAGCTTCCCTGATTAAATTCAATTGAAGTACAAGCTTTCTCACCTACGTTTACATCTCTAAAGTATGTGCTGGCCATCATTATTTATGTTCAGCTCATGTAGCAAGGGAGATCCTTACGAGGTGTGAGGCTATTTTCACTGTGATAGCTCCGACCTTCGCTCTACACACTGACTTTTTTGGAAATTTGGTGTGAAGAATACAAATTCTAGTTTTCTGTTGAATAAAATGAGATAATGCGTAAGGATTACAAGGAATCATGATACTAAGCCTTATCGACGTCATTTTACACATCACTATGAATAAGTTTTACGCTGAAATCGCAAAAAAAACAGCAGTTTTATAAAAAAAAGAAGTTCGTGTTTAACGAAATAAATGGCTAATATATTTTCGCGATTTCAGGGTTGGTCCAATTGTAAAAAATGTCCTTGATGAATTACACAATGACCTCCTTTCGACGTAGTACCATAGTCAAAAATGTGTAACCCTGTATATTGGCTTGTACTGATTTTGTATAGATTTGAATACTTAAAACAATTCATGTGTTAAAAATTACTTTGACTACTTATCTAGGCCATTCATTTTATAAATCTGATTATGCATCTACACATAATAAAGAAACTAAGATAATGTAAGCGATACTGATAATAAACTATAGTAAAAACTCAATAAAGTTACAATTTAGTCATTCAAAATAGATTAATAAAACGAACGACCCAAATAATACATCCCACATCCTTTAAAATCCTATCAAAATACAAAACACGCATAAAAAGATAAGATTATCTAAAATAATAGATAACGTAGCCGTTATTATAATTTCTCTTCAATTTAAAAACCATTGTTTGACAAAGTAAAACAAACTAGTGGACACTTGAAGAAGATTAATGTGATCTCCTCAATTTTAGGGTTCCTTAAGTAAACCAGACTATAAAATCTTCACGATGAAATACGAGTACTCTTATTTATTTTGTTGAGAGATATGGTCAAACATTTTTGGCAGATGCGACGACGGGTGACCGGAATGCTGGCGTTTATTTTGGCCAGAAACTGAACCTTTCCTATCCAGCGTTCGCTCGTTTTGCGATTTTCCTTCGGTTTTTAGGATTCCTTACCCTAAGGGTGTAAACGGGATCCTATTGCTAAGCTTACGCTGTCTGTCCGTACTACCATTTAATGGTTGTATCTTTCGAACCATTATAGACAGTCAGTTGAAATTTTCACAGAATATGTAATGTTACGGCGGTTAACTAAGAAATAATAATAAAAACAAAAAATAAAACTTAAGGGGTGGTCCCCGTCCCCATACAACAAACTGTTTTTTTTTTACGTATTTTTGTGTTTGCTCTATAATATAAAAATGGTAATATGTTAGGTACAAGCGTCAAACTTGGCATAATTATAGTCCACAACCTAAAGTAAAACAAAAAATTATAAATAATGGCCATGTGCGAGTCGGCAACAACTTTTTTCCACCACCAAGTTAAGATCCTGGATCCTGGGCGCGTGATGTTGTCTTTTTGCAGTACTTTTTGTATATTGTGGTGTACGGAACCCTCAGTGCGCGAGCCCAACTCGGACTTGGCTTGTTTATTTTAATTTATATTTATTTATTGTTTTTTTTTTGGTTTCGGGACTTTTTCCTAAGCACGATTGAAACAAATAATTTTAATTTTTAATTGTCTGTTTGTAATTCGTCTTCTTTCTTCAGTATTGTTCTAATTGTTTCATTATAGAGCCGAACAAGTTATAAGGCGGTATGTCAGATTAGGCTTAGGGCCTAATAGAATATGGTTAAAGCAAAATAATGTTTAACCCGTAAGGCTTGATTTCCTTTTACCTTGACGTCGGTTGCTTATATTAATTACGCGTCGATAGTATAGGATTAAGTTTGCGGTGTACTAAGCCGAAAAGAAATAATTGCCAAAAATAAACATTTGCAGTCATCATTACGAATAACTTTGACAAAGGTACCAACCCTGAAATCGAGAAAAATATATCAGTTGTTCTCTTGTCGTTCCATAGAACAATGTCATACACACTCAACGAAATGTACTTGTATGTTTTTTTTTGGATTGTAGATTCAAAAGTCATTCAATCAATTCGAGGCTAGGATAGGCCCGCTCATAAAAATGCTGTTTTTTTTACCTTTTCATCGCGGCGGGGTAAAAGATGAGCAGTCAAGTCCTGTATATTGTATAATTTAGCCTTACCTATATCAATGTGTACTAAAATCTGCAATTGATCATCTCTGAATACAAGTACCGTCAAGGATCAAGAAGGATCGAGGAGATATGCTGAACAATCGATCTTTCGACGTAATGCCGAGAGTGCAGATGTGTTTTGCAAATACGCCGGTTGTAATCGATCAAGTAGCGATTGAAATGGAATCGATAATAAAAAGCCATCCATCGATTATGAGACTGCTTCGATAAATCAGCTAATGGAATCATGATAACTATTTACCAATAAATTAATTAAAACAAAGGTTTCTAAATTATATTTTCTAGGGTTACACGGAATGTAGCACTAATCTGACAGGAGACCAATTGTACTCATTGTACAATTGTACTCATCATCATGGAAAACTTTTATTATAGGATCGCCATTTAAGGGTATGTCTCATACTAAACGTTGTTCATAATTAATGTATGTACAACTAGCTTTCACCTGCGTGGTGACGAAAATGGTGATGATGATGATGATGAAAAGTAGCCTATGTGTTAATCCAGGACATAAGCAATGTATATTCCAAATTTCATCCAAATCCATTCAGCCGTTTCTGCGTGATTGAGTAACAAACATCCATACATCCATCAATCTAAACTTTCACATTTATGATATTAGTGTGATGACCTCCTTTCGGCATAATATCACCGTTCCGTGTAATGTAACACTGTCTTAGCACTGTATTAAAAAAAAGATAAAATGACGTGTAATCTTATAATCCCATACTCGCCTTGTCTCTGATTGTCATTGTCATTCAAGCAGCGATAAGTACCTGATAAGTTCAATTGATCGACACAAACATTTGATTAAATAACTATTTCGGCACACTTGTGTCAAAAGTTAACGTTTTAGTGCCAAAGGTTAACTGAAACGCCGTTCGTGCATGAGGCGACGCAACGTAAGTCGGAAACGCGCCATTCAAGAAGTGCATGACTCGAGTCGTGCGACCGCAGCGACACCACTCGATTCACCGGCTTGAGTCGCCTTGTGTATTTTTAAGTGTGTATATTTTGTGTATTTTTTTATGTCTGACTAAAAATATGGCCATTTTTGTTGACAACCACAGTATCGTATACTCGGCCACTCAAGTAGCGTCATAAATCTCGCGTTGCAGCTTGATTTGAATGTTGACCACTGAAATTATACTTGGTAGGTACTTACACAGATCGATCGAATGGTCGGCGACGTACGGCATGGTGCGAATCTCATGATACAAAAAAGTATGATTTTGACAAGTTGTCATTTTATGTAAATAATTATTGTTTTCGTTCTCTGCCGGAAGGTTGTGGTCGACTAAGTTAACGACTATAGTCGTTCTCCTTAAAGTGCCGGCTTGTGTCACCTCGTGTACGACCGGCTTTCATTAATACGACCTCTACCGACCGCCCTATTCGCGTTCGATGTTGCCAAGATTAAGTAACAGTTGCTATTGTACCGAATTAAGGTAATATTGATGTTAACAACAAGTAAACGTTCAAGTTTGAGGTTATGGAATGTTTGTGTGAAATATTGAAGATTTATTTCCCACGAAAATGATTTGAGTAGATTTTTATCATTGAAATTAAACACTTCCATACTAGTTGATTGAATCAGGCGTTACTTTGCGGAAGTCCATTTTCAAAACTGTTTTTCTGATGAATTTCTAGTGTAATTCCGCTTCTAAAAGAAGCGAAAGTTCTTCTTATAGAAGCGGAATCACACTAGAAATTCATCAGAAAAACACTTCCATACTATTTATGAAACTATTTATTATTAGATTTTTTCGTTTACTAGTGAAGGCCGTACAGGTATAGATAGGCCGTATAGGTCGTTTATCTCATTCAGGGATCCATATCTATCTTCCTTGATCTCAACATTTATTTGAATCCTACCACAACCTTACCACGGTAAATATCCCGTAAATAATCATATAACTGTATATGGATCCTTGCATACTGCGTTTTAACAAGAAAGATAATATATGGATCCTTGGCTAAGTACTTATTTTAGGAATTATAAATACAGCCACAGCATTATAAACCTATATAAAAAAACTCAATTAAAAACTGAAAAAAGATGGAGTTAGTAATAAATTCATAATAGTGTCTAAATTAGTATTTGAAAATCTTGTTGCAGATCGTTTCTTGAGATTGACAGTCAAGCTCAGCGCAAATTTCTCTGTATGTTGTGCAAACCGCAATGGAAAAAAAAATCCTAAGCAATTTTAGTAATGAATAAAATATCGTGTTGTATACGTATTTCCAAACTTTCATTGGATACCTTATCACATTAAATACTTCACATCACAAACATTGCGATTTCATACTATACTCTACGTACCTCTAACTGATGTACCCATTATCTTTGATGTTCAATAATACAAATCTCTGCAATGTTCGTTAAAAAAATCACTACTTTGATTGATAGCTGCACAATTTAGTGCTCTTTTGCTAATGGCATGATTGTTATCATTTTGCTTACAAGCTTCGACTATAATTTACAAGATTGTCCGTTAAATCTTGCACAGATGAAAGTGTATTACTATGTTAACGAGTTATACAATGTTTTAAACTATCACGGTTGTTCACTAAAGTTATATGATTATTTACGGGATATTTACCGTGGTAAGGTTGTGGAAGGAGCTCCCGATATTTCGGCGCAGTTACATGCACCATGTTCACGGGAAGACTGCATGTAACTGCGCCGAAATATCGGGAGCTCCTTCCACAACCTTACCACGGTAAATATCCCGTAAATAATCATATAACTTGAGTTATACAATGTTGTATAATATCTATTTGTGCAAGTGCATTTCATGCTGAATTTTTCTTTACGTATTAGATTGTTAAAAATTATGAGAAGATCAAAAAATTCAAGCAAGAAGAAACTCGAGTCAGATTCATTGTGTTTATTGAAGTCTGAGGTGAATATAAAAAAATAAACACAAGAGGAAATATAAATCTGCAACATAATAAGAATAACAGGCCGCTTGATGGTACGTGACCGTCACTTATGAAGACTAACACTACCTGTAACACTAGGAGCATCACAATTACATATCTGACCTCTAGAGACTATTTATGACTCTTGAAGAAACCCATGTTGTACTGTAAAGCAGCTTATCTGTCTATTTTCTATCGGATACATTTTGGCGCGTGTGCATGCGCAAGGGCTTTATGACCTTTTTGCACCCTTCCCTTTTACTACAGGAAAGAAGGTCTGCACATTACCACCACCTCGTGGAAATTCCAAGCTTGAGTGAATAGATTTCTTCTAGATCAACGTGTTACATCTTTGGTCACACCGTCGCTTACCATCAGGTGAGTTTTTGGCCATAAGTAAAAAAAATAGGTAGATACTATGAAATTCCGCAGCAGCGCTTATTCATTAAAGGTGTGAGGCCAAAAAAATCGCGTAAACTTACGTTTCTATTTATTTGGCGACATGCCGATCATTCTTCACCAGCTCCGTCTAGATGAGATCTAGCCGCAGCTTGATTTATATATTCATTACCTGCCAGGATCGTGATTGGCCGCTGGCATCTCGCTTAACAATTCTATTAGGAGTTTATCTCTGTACGAGATCTTTTCGGATACTTTGGTATTTGGTCGTGGTGTCTGCATTGTGAATCTTTTAGCGCATTTGTGTCTAGTGGGTTTACCACAGGGTTGCACGAAACGGTGACACTAAACTGAAAAGAGGCTATTGAACTTATGACTTACCTACATATATGAATTATTAATTATGAACTAATTTTATTTACAACTTTCACACATGATTATTTACGGAATATTACCGTGGTAAGTTTGTGGAAGGAGCTCCCGATATATCGGCGCAGTTCATGCACTATGTACATGGGAACTTTTATTTATTTAATACTTTATTGCACATTTACAAATAATTTAGAAATGCACGAATGGAGGACTTAATGCTAAGCATTTTCTACCAGTTATCATAGGAAAGAATGGAAGTTTATTGTGGTGGTGGAATGTTTTTTTAAAGTGACTAGGAAACCCTAATTTGCAGTATAGTACCCTAATATAGTAAAAGTTGTTCATTATAATCAGTACAAATACCACCTTTGGCTTGAATCGCCGTTCCGTGTAACTGTAGTGGTAGGACTCTTTTGCAGGGGTCCGCCTTGGGAAGTACCACACCTTTGCCAGTTATTCAACCGCCAAGCAGTGGAGCAGTAGTGTAGTGTGTTCCGGATTGAAGGGCAATGTTTCCAGCGAAATTACAGGGCACACAGAGATTTGACATCTTATATCTCGGGGTGACGAGCGCAGTGCATTGCCATCCAGGGTTTTGAACTGTTGAAGTTCAAAATTCTGAGTGGCGTTGAGCTGTTATGGGCAAGCGTGAAGAGCCATGAGGCGAACGAATTAGCTCGCTCGTCACTCAGTATCGTAAAAAAACCTCTTAATACTTAATTTTAAACGTATAGTAATTTTACCGCAATTAGATGGCTAATTGGATGACAAAAGAAAACAAAGTTTTTTTTTGTATTCTGCTAGAACATAATTGCATAGAATTAGGCGATAGATTTATAATTCAATACCATACGAAGTAGGTACTCCATCAAAATATAGTTGATCTAAATAGCTAAATAATAAATAATTTGGTACTTAATTGTCATCGTTTTTAATACTCTGATCATGAAATGTAGCAGCGTTAATCTCAGGAACCATATCATATCAAATTCTATCTTAGAAGTCCTTTACGATGTTTTTACTAGCAATTTCACTTGTCAAATAGTCAGTTAGCGTGAATGCATTACGAAATTGCTTTCCAATTTATTTTATACCTATTTTACGAGCAAATCTGACCGGTTATTTTAACGATTGGTACAAAGGCCGCCGATGCCATGGAGTTCTCATTAAGATCTCTTTGGTCTTAATACTCCGTGTGTCCTGGTCGAATAAATAAACAGTTGAATCTCTTCCTGGAAATTCGTGATGTGAGGTTCGTAATCGTTAATTTCCTAATATAACATTAGGACATCGCTTTCGAAGAATACAAATTGAGCGATTGAGAGTTTTTAATGTAACTTTTAGTCTTCTTTAGGTAATGTACTTTCTCGTTTTTAAAGTGAACATCCTATATAGCTCACCTTGGCAGTAAAACCGACTCGTATGCCGCGACGGCAAACATTATTACGCTCTCTTATGCCGACACTGTCACATATGCCGGACGTCCTGTGACATCAATTTTTTTTAAATGATGTTTAGGTGTTGCCCATAACAGAGAATTGCCATACGGAACAGTTCCCCAGGACTCTGCTTAAGAGTCACGTTACTACAAAGATGGATAGGTCATGCCAATTGGCTTTTTCATTAATTTGTAAGTACTCTATTAAAAGTACTATATAAATAATAATAATAATTTAATTTAGTATTGCATTATCACTTCTTATTAAAGAATCAGAGGCTGACCTAAAAGGTGGAAAGCTGCAGATAGTATTAAAAGACATGAAAGAATGCCAGGTATCTAGGATTCAAAGAAAACTGAAGACAAATCCAAATGGCCAAGAACTACTCAACTAGTTTTTTATTCATAAATTTAATAATATACCAAATGGTGGTGTTCCAATGATATTAGAAAAGCAAATGGAAGCCATTGGCCGAGGTAAATAATTTTTTTTTTTTTTTTTCTTGTACTTATCGACACTTAATCAAACTCTCGCCCACTATCAAAACGCGTGCGACCAATCGACCACCTAACAAACAAAACACATTATCATCATATCAATATCACATGCAATTAAACGTCGGCGTCTAGCGATGGAGTTTCATAATTTTAATTACGATACAAAGGTATCTCGCACCCCGCTGGGCCAAGGAATGCCCTAATGACGAACTGAAACAATGAGGATTCGTTGCCCATAGATAATATCGGGAATCGGAATTAATCGATCGAGGCGATAGCACGCGTTGAAGAATAGATGTGTAAATAAAAAATATATATGGAATAATTCGATGGAGTGACGATTTATGTAAGGCAGCTGGCTGAAACGAAAAGCTAAGTGGCGTGCCTTAGGATAAGCATATATGTCCAGCAGTGGTCGTCCCCTTTAGTCATACACCTAATTCCTGAGTGTCGTGATGATTCCGACCGGTAATTTTCTGGTCAATTTGCCGATCTACCCGATCACCATGGCGTGCAGTATGGCGATACTGCTTTTGATGTCGAAATATTTAGACACTTGTAAATACGAGCGAGGGGTTGAATAGCCCGACACGATGGGGCTTCAACCCCTTGCTCTTTTTCTTTACACTTTTCCAGTTATTAGAAGCTTTTCAAGATTGTCCGTTGGTTTTTTCGCACTGTGCCCAAAGTCCAGCAGGGACTTAGATATTTTATCTTCGATCACACCGTCACTTACCGATCTGTTGTCAAACACCTAGTCTATTCACCGAAAAAAAATTGATAGTAATACTTACTCATAAAATATTATTGTCGTCGCGGCGCAAATTTTTGGTTTAAATTTCAATATGCAGTATTAGAAGATAAAGAGGTAGACAAGCTAAAAGATGGACAGATAACATCAAGAATATGACAGGGATATTCTGGTCAACAAAAACTAATAATCGGAAAAAAAATTGCTGAAAGAGGCCTACTATATGTAGAGGACACGTTGAACTCTAAACCAGTTAACCCACAGAAAATTTAAATGTAAAATAAAATATAATCTATTTCTTAAACCCGATGTATTAGGATATAAGTAAAACAGTGAGTAGGTATATTTAGTATCAGCAATAAAGGTTTAATAAAAATGCAGTATTTAAATAAAGCAGTTGGCGAAGAGCAGGTTGAATAGCGTGGCTTGAGAGAAGCTCATGTCCAGCCGTAAACTGATAACAGATTTGGAATAATAAGCATGATGATAAAGAAATCTTTCAATTCTATCAACTAGAGCTTATATGTAAGTTAAAAGTTGGTTAAAGGTGGTGGTGGTGGAAACATCATCAAAAGTGACGTAAATAATAAGTGGCATGTAAGATCAAAAGTAGGTTGACATAGGTTTAACTGATAACAGCAGAAGAAATTACCACCGTAAACAGCATGTATTAACCTAATACCTTCAGCGACTGGACCAAGGCATATAAAAACATTGCTTATATTAGGAAAACGGAGTCCTTAAATGGGAAATCAGATGTCTTGTGTCAACAAGTTTTTCCTACAAAATATGGTATGAAGACTTATTCCGTGACTACCCTCACTACACTCACATGAGGAAATGCATCATCTTTTTTCATCCCCTTTTTACCTATATGGGAAATAGTCTCCATTTTGCATTTATGATGACGTTACCCACCCAGTTAAACCAATATATCGACACCTTGTTTACTGAAATGGGTTAAGACATTTATGCTGTAGATGCACATACATACGTTAAACTCAATGCCCGCCTTTTGGTTGTGCGTTATCTGGTATAGAGGGATTTTATCAAAAAGTACCTACCTTAGTAAGCAAGAATCTAAGGAGATTGTCAGAAACCAAGAAAGGCTTCCCAGCAGTAGAATATTAAGGACTAATGGTGACATGAGGACCCAACCAGCCTTGTCTTTTACCCGCGGCCTCCGTCCTACACAATGTTAACAATTTCTACGTGACTATACTTGCAACCAAATAATTTGTGTTCAATGGATGAGTAATTACAGATTCCTGATCGTTATCAGCAACGTTATGGCAATCAGGATCTTTGATTAAGTTTAGGCCTACCTACAGAACGGTACCTCACACGATGTTTACTGTTCATTGGAACTTTTACGGCGGCATCCTGGAGATCGGGTCATATAAATACTTTTTATGCAAACATACTTAGCAATAAATTTTTTAAACTAAGTACAGTAAGTAAGTTTTACGTAGGTACGTATTTTAAAGAAACTTACTAAGTAGGTTTACTTTGATTGGCAAATATGATTTATTCTAATACGAAACGCTAATCAAAGATATATTTTTTCATATAAGTAAATTATTTATTAGAAATTCAGATTGCAAATTTAGATTACTTAACCAAGTTTCATCAAAGTCGGTTTCCGATAAATTTAACTGCCTAGTACGTTTGTTTGAAAATTATTGAAAGCGATCATTGAAAACGGTCATTGGCACTCAACACAATGTATGAAACGGCTGATATTTTTATCGCGATTTCAGGGTTGGTCGCATAGTAAACAATTATCATAATGAGGAGTAATAATCGAACCCTTTCGGCTTAGTCACCCTCTCTGAGTAACCTTGAATAATTCTAATGACAATACTATTTGTTACCTTCGAATTGATCTGATGATTAAGCTAGTAGGTGGGGAGTGGAACTCTTCAATGGCTACTAGTAAAGCCCTTTCAGTTAGAGCTAATTTAGCTTGGTTTATACCGAGTCCTATACTTACATTACACTTGGTAACTGGGGTCTGATGATGGAACCGAGAGGTTAACAGTGGAAATCTTCAATAGCTAAGCATGTTTTTCACCTGTACTAGCTACTAGTAGTTCAATAAAAACATGCCAGTCACAGATAGCAAGTTTAGCAGATATGAAATAAACAAATGCGCACCGAAATTTAAAAAATATGGCGGCTGACTTTAGGGCCTCCCTCAATACGAAAATCTTCAAAGCTCTTTCAATAAATTTGTTTGAAAACTCCCATAGAAAATAAACACTCAGTTTTTCCAATTTTTCTTTTCCTAAAAACTTTGTAAAGATTATTATTCAAAGATCGTAAAAACAAGGATAAAATATACATTAAAATAAAACTATCATCTAGCCATTAATAGGTGGCCATATCTATTGTGATCCCTTCCAGGTAACCGTGTACGGAAAGAAATTACAGAATTTAAAAGTAAATAGTAGTATAATATGTAAGTAATACCTACTAGACTACTATTTGGGTGGACTATGATGAAAAATAAAATTAAAAATAGGTAAATTGGTCCAGTTGTTCTCTAAAGATGTGTTTACAAAAGATCAGTATTTAATTAAATTATTTACTACATAGTCGATCAGGAAAATTGCGAACCCAAAAATAAGGCATTAATGTACTCATCATTATGAATAAATTTACTGTAGTACTAATTCCCAAATCGCAAATAATAGTAAAGTACTTATTCCGCAAAAACGTACTGTAAATCTATCTATTACATATTTTGGCGATATTCTGATTATCATATTGTCTTGAAATAGGTAAACCATTTGAAATTTCACTTACCCCAGTTTCACTCCAAACTCTAGTTAATTTTCCACTCCCATAACCCCATCAAATATCGGCCGAGAACGCAAACCGCATCGTAATCAGACTTGGATAACCGCAGACTGGAGGTCGAGCCGTGACCCGGAACACAAGAGGCTAATCAGGGACTACTGTGCATGTGCACGCAGATGCATAAGTGCTTAGAAAACTCGGTGGTAAGAAAATTGGAATAGTTCAGTGGTAGCACGTCTGCCTCAGGAGCAGAAGTTCCTGGATTCGATTCCCGGCCAGGGCAAATGTAAATGATGAATAATCTGTTCCTTGGTTGTTGTTGATTGCGAAAAGTTGCGCGAGCGCATACTCCCTGAAATAAATCGCTTAAAACAGGTGCCGGTACTGGGGCCGTACCGTCTGGACGTAAGTTGACCTTGATGTTGTGTTTATTCCATGGCATCCCCAACACAGAGGATCTAGTCGGGAGCTCTGAGAGTAAAGCGTTATTTATTTATTGTGGAAATAACTAGAAATGTCGCCTTTGCATAATTTCGAGCTACTGATCGCCCATTTCTGATCTGAGGTCTCTCTTCATGGTCCACTCATTCCAGTCCTGCACTAACTTTGACCAAAAGCAACCTGCCAAACTATACAAATGTCGCCTGCAAGTATGCTCCTATATTTTGGCTCCTAGATCATTCTCGAGTATTTTTTGTTTTTGTCCTTCCATATTTGGCCGACCTGGTACTTTGAAAGTTTCTGGAAACTTAAATTTTGTTTTGTCTCTCCCGCTCTCCCGTGCGACAATTTCCGTTGGCGAGACGTTGGCAGAGTTTTAGGCATTAGTGAACGTTTGTAACGTTAATATTAGATTTTGCAATTTAACTTTAGTTTTTCAGAGCATCAAAAACAGGTCAAAAACTGGTAGGTACAAAACAAACGAGATTAATCTTGGAGACATTGTGGATCACATTGAGATCAGCAATAAGTTGAAGAAAAATTTTTGACCGTTTTTTCTTACCGCTTATCATCTAGCATGATGGCGGTCAAGAGCAAGCATTAATTTGAATTAATAAAAAAAATGGCGTATGATTGTACCGTCTGGAAGGAGATGGAAGAGACCTTTGCCCAGAAGTGGGAAAGTACAGGTTGAGAAAAAAAACGACATTATAATGTATATTGGAAGTAGCCGTTTGTACATCCACCTGTACCTTACATTGGCACCGAGAATACTACAATAAAGATTCAATCAGACAGAGTATGTTTGACGAGAATGACGTGAAGAGAAGTGACTCGAAGATTTATATTTCCATGAGCATCGGAGGTTACGAAGTGACCTATGGATTGAGTCGCATTGGCTGCCTGATAGCTTTGTATCTGATGGTTTGACATGAGGGAACAATTTAATGAAAATACAGCTCTATCAATACCGGCTTGCTATGTGTAGAACAACCATTATTGACCAAGTTCAAAAAAGGAGGACGGTTCTATATGTTCCACTGTATTTTTTTAATTATATGTTCACCGATTTCTCAGCCAACTGTTGACCGATAAAAAAAACTTTTGCTCGGTAGGATATACTTCCAATTTGGTCCCATTGTCACCAAGTCAGGATCTGATGATGAGATCTCAGGGAAATCGAGGGCAACCCTCCAATTTTTTAGGCACTTTTTTTTTAAGTCGTTTTATAATGTGATCTACTTGTTACCTAATAATATGAATACCAGAAGAGGTAGTTCATAATCATAAAGTTTTTATAACAGTAGCGGTTTTTTCATCGCACCAGCCACCACCTGAAAGTTCATCCACATAAATCATAGATCGGTGGAAATCGCCTCTGTGCGTTTTACTCGTTCCTTTTCGCCTCACACCTGCAGTTTGTAGAATGAGCTCCGTATTTCTACGGCATTTCCGAGTAGCTTTATGGCTTTATGGGGTTCTTCAAAAGGACTGTTAATAGAGTCTTTAAGGGTCGGCAACGTTATGCCTCTGATGTTGCAGGTATCCATAGGCGACGGTGATTGCTTACCATCAGGTGGTCCGTCTGCTTGTTTGCCACCTATGGCATAAAAAAATGCCCATCTGGTGTTTTTGAAGATCATCCATACCGTATTCTTCAATAAATTGTTCTCTCATGTCAAACCATCAGATACAAAGCTAGAGTTTCTTCCAACTTGCAAAGAAGATTAAAACTATTGTCTCGCTATTTATTTTAAGAGAAACCCAGTCACGTATCTATAGTTTTCAGGTCTGCGTGTGCATGTTGTAGAACGCAACTATTTGTGAAATAAACAGTCTGTTCAAACATTAGACTAGACTAGACAACTTAAGCATACATTACCTAACTAAACTATGAAATCAGATACCGACCTATTTGCATTATATGACATGGATATGCAGACTTGGAGAATTTCGCCTCATTAGCCACCTTTAAAAAAATATATTAAACAGTGTAGACGTGATGGTAGAGATCAAATAAATAAAATAAAATAATTTATATATCTAGTAATAATATCCAAATTAATTAAACTTATTTAAATCAAGCTAGATATTTTTCTTTTAAATATGAGCCCAAACTAGGCCAAGCAGCCTGTATTTTGAGGTCCTATAATTTCCCAGGAACATTTAAGCATTCGTTCAACCATGTATAAAAGATCTGCTTTGAATTATACATACTAAGATGTAAATAATAATGTAAAACATATAAAAATCCTTTAAAGTTATACATACATTTTAAATTTTTAGGCAACTAGTTGCGCTCCACGGTCTCACTCGCGGTAGCCTAAGTTACCCCTTATCACATCAGCTATCTGCCAGTGAAAGTTCCGTGAAATCGGTCCAGCCATTTGTAATCCATATGGAACATACACACATCGATTTTTGTATATAGAATAAAAAAATGAAGATCGATTACTTTGAAACAGCTCAAGAATTTGAAGGCGTAGTGGGTAGAGCGTGCTAGTGGCGTACAACAATCCTATTATAGAAGAATAGAATCCAATTCTGTGGTCGTCATATTAGTTGAAATTTCTAAAACATTTAAATCCTCAAGTGTAGAACAACACTTCAAATGTAAAAGAAATAATGGCACATACTTATCAGTATTCTCCTGATTTTTTAATCAGTCAAACGTGAAAAATTGTGACGCTGTATTACCGGGAGCTCAACGTACGTTGTAAAGTTTAGAAATGCGATATTAGACCTTGCACCTGGGGCCTTACGGCACTTAACACGGGCTCAAAACAGCGCTGAATGTGCAGAAAATCACGCGAACGTGAACTTTAACGCACGGAGATACCTACGGTTTGTGGTCGTGCAAGTTTTCGCAATCACTTAAACAGAATCGCTTAAAACAGGTGCCGCAAGGGCCCTGGATGCATGGATATTGTATCAAACCAGAATTACTATTTACGTAATATTTTAGAAAATCTTTTCCCCAACTTTTTTTATTATTCTTTCCAGGATTAGGCGCAGCAGAAAGAGAAGAAAGTTAGTGAGGAGCATCGCAGTGGGGCGCCCTCGCCGGGCTCGGAATGTTGCCAAAGCCCAGGGCTCGGTCCCGGACTGCCCCGGACTAGCGCGCCGGTACCACGAGTGTAATACTGCGGTAAGAAAATTTGTGATATTCCATAAGCTCTTATTTTAAACCGACTTCCAAAAAGGAGGAGGTTATCAATTCGACTGTATTTTTTTAAATGTTTGTTACCTCAGAACTTTCGACTAGGTAAACCAGTTGTGATGATTCCTTTTTTATTTAAATGCCGATGCTCCAATTTGGTCCAGTTCTGAAATTTTTATGAAGTCGGTATTTTATATTGATAATTGTTATCAAATTTACTAACGCAACGCAGATCATATCATAATCTTAGGTTTAATCGAAATCTGGCTAGCAGTTAAAAAGTTATGAAGATTTTACCGAACTCGTGTTTTTTATAATTTTAATTTATATTACTGCCTTGGTGACTCAGTTGGCAGTGAACCTACCTTCAACCATTAATAATTCAGATAAAACGGTGGAATGTGCACTTTAGATAGCCCCTTTAGTCCAGTTGGTAGTGTGCCTGCCTTCTGCGCTTGGGGGCGTGGGTTCGATTCCTCCTACTGTGTTCTCAACTACTGCGATACAGGTCTTCTCTCAAAGAAAGAGGATGGACCTAACCCGCCATGCTGGCCCAGTGAATGTCATACGTCTTTGAACTTTTAAGGTTCTTGGACGTACCAATTTCCTCACAATGTTTTCTATCGCCGTTTTAGAGCGATGCGTGCAGGGCCGAGAATCGAATCGGGTGCCAACAGATTATAAAGCTTACATACGTTTCCTCGCAATCTTTTCTATTTTTCTATCACCGTTCTTATGCTTATTCGAGATGGGGGGGATAAGTCCTGCGCTGACGTCCCGCTTGGGGTGTATTGTGCATTTCCCCCTGCCAAAAGCTACCCGAGCCAACCCAACTCCTTAAAATATCGGAGGCTCTGGGGCGCTGGCACAGTTGCTCCAGTGGCGTAGATAGAATTGTGCATAATGATGATGAGAAGCAGTCTAGCTGATGTGGCGCCGTGGATGATGAAGTTAATGATGCCTCATGCAACCCGGTAGCGATTCTAGTTTCTACTGTGGCTTCACAATGCCACAGCACATGCTCTACAATTTCGTTCTTCTTCATGCAGCCACGACACCGTGGACTGTCCGTGGCTCTCAGTTTCTATCACCGTTGTTGAGGGATGGCATCGAGAACTGCATATAATTTATTTAAGTACGAAATAAGTTATTGGTGCAAGGTCGAGTATCGAACCGTGTGTAATCAGATTGTAAAGCTTACAAGCTACCTTTAAATAGCTCGGCCTCCATCATCGGTTATTGGTGACAGTCAGCTGTAAATTTAACGATTGTTTTGTGTATTTTTTAGCCCTGTCCCGGGCCTCAGCGAGATCCTCGCTCGGAGCAGTGCGCTGTATACGACCGCAGGCCGTTCCGGGGACGGTTCTACACCTGGGTGCCTTATGTAGATGGTAAGGTTCATAATTATATATTATCTTTATATCAGTACTAGCTGCGCCCTGCGGTTTCAACCGCTTGGTGATGAAAATCGGTGATGATGCTGATATAAAGTAGCCTATGTGTTAATCCAGGACGAAAGCAATGTACACTTATTCTAAGTTTCATCCAAATCCGTCCAGCCGTTTCTGCGTGACAACGAACTTGATTTTTTTTTGCTCGTTTTTGTTATATATTGACTTTAAAAAGAAATCAATAAATTAAAATAAAATTTATATTTAAGGGGGGCTCCCATACAACAAACGTGATTTTTTGCCGTTTTTATAGATACCTAATGGTACGGAACACTGAAGTGAGAATTTTTTTCCTTTAGCTTTTCTGTGGTACGGAACCCTTCGTGCGTGATTCCGACTCGCACTTGGTCGGTTATTTTTCCTTATACCGCTGAACTGCTTAACGCAAAAACTGTAACTACGGCTCACTTTTGCATTTTTACGCTCGTTTTGCGACGTGTAGCGGCCCCAATAAACGAACTTTTAGAACTCACAAACAAGCAAACGAAACAAACAAAAAAAAAAAACAATGAATGAAATTATTTATTTATCAATGAAATAAAGGACGGCAAGCCAGATGCGTTCGCACCCACCACCTTACCATATCTCCCTTGTTTGATCTGAGGTCACAGTAAACGTGACTTTACTTACGCATTTATTGAGCTTACAGAACAGACTGGCTGTTCTAGATTCTAGAGTGCAACACAAACAAACATAATTATAGTGCTGCGTAGGTCTTACCTATTATCTTTCAAATCGTCAACCGTCAGGCTTGCTCTTCCTTACCGAAAAGACAGTGTTTTCAAAAACTTATCATTAAGATTGAATAAAAAATATGCATCTTTGTTAATTCCAGGTGATTCACCATGCACCCTGAACTGCCGACCTCGAGGGCAGCAGTTCTATGCCTCTTTGGCGCTAGTCACTGACGGCACGCCCTGCACCAAGCCTGGCTATCGAGCCATTTGCGTTCAAGGCTCCTGCAAGGTAAGTACTTGACCTATTTCAAACTGTTTATTACAGATCTACGAATATGTCTTATCAATAATAAATCACTAATGGAACTCATAGTTCAAGAAGTATATTATGGCATCTATTTTAGTGAGCCAGCGCCATCTGTGGGTGAGTAGAAAAACTATACCTTGCAACTATCAGAACCAAGGTGTCACGTGAAGTGCGTGTGAACTTTCAACTAAACACCATTATACTATCGCCATCTAGTATCTAGTAGTAGTTATTCAGAAATTCGCTGAAAAATATTATTTTCATGTTTTGTAAGGAGAATGCTGTATTTATGATTATCGATAAATATTTCTACCACTCACCGATATATTGGCTAGCATAAATTAGAAAACTAATTATAGCTTCTAAGCAACGTTTTCTGCAACTATGGACCCGTGTTCAAATAAGGTTTTAACTACTACTTAATAACGTACCTATTAACTTGTTTTAAAATGACTTTCTCTATAATGTTTAGTTCGAACATGGTCTCCTTTTTAAACGTACTATATCAGTGATTTAGCCTCAACAACTTTCGATTAATTGCTGGCTTTCATATCTAGAGTTGATCAACCTCACCCAGCCAGCAGCATGTTGGTGGTAAAAACCGACAGCACCTGAATTCCCAATAGATATCTTGGTACATCCATGGTTGAATTCGGACACGATTAGCATGTGATAACATAATATTATAGTACCCTATCCCTAGCAGTGGATTAAAGAAGACTGTGGATGATGATGATCCACTAATTACCTAATTTGGCAAGTTAGTGCTTTTTTAAAGTCTTTTTTTTACTAATGGCCCCGCTCCTGTCAAGACTATTTCTATTGCACATTCGGCATTTAGAATATTTGGGCATTTTTTAAATTTTTTATAACATTGCAAAGGTTTTTTACGAGTATGTTTTATTTTGACAAAAGAGATAGAAAAAAAGCAAGAACTCTTTTGCCTATCGCCTGCTATCCTATAAAAAATAAAACACGAAAATTGCGTTATACCTACCATTTACAATGTTACTCTAAAGATAATGCCCAATTTGTTTTTATAAGTCTCACTCGGTTATTTTTCAGAGATATCGTAGTTTAATAGAGATAGGTCAGAGATATATAGGTAAACAGGTTTCGATGCAGGGTGCCAAAACCACAAAAGTTTAAAAAACGCATTCTGTCAGATACGCATAACACTAAACACGCACCAAAATCAAACCAAACCCACCAAAACAAATACGCACTTTACTAAACACCTTATTGAGCAGGATCGCAAAAACGCAGATGGCCAAAAAATATTAGGTACACAGGTTGCCAAAAACGCAGATGTTTGAATTTGACCTGACCGTGACTTAACTCTGACTATGACTTGTAAGTTTACCAGAGGATGGGCAGCAGCATCCACCTACTTGCATGGTGGAACATTCTGTGATCTCCAAGCGTGGGGATTATGGCTACTAAATGATGGACGATATTTAATTAAATTTAAAAATACGTGGGGCCTTAACTATTGCAAGAGTCTCCCTCCATTGTTTTCATAAATTCTGGAGAACCGAGATTTTAAACCGATTTTCATATAGTTTTTTTTGTTTTATTTGAAAGGTGACTTGATTTAAAGTGTTCTTAGCTAAGATTCAAGAAAATCTGTTCAATCGTTTAAAGATTATCAGCTCTATTATCGGGGGTTTAAACAAATCTAATTAGGTATACTATTACTATAAGTATATTATTAAGTATTACTTTCGTATATATTAGTAAGTATTACTTTCCATTTTCCTTTTCCTTTCACTGTGAGTTGCCATACATAGCAAAATTTCTACGATCTTTTATTTTATCGTTAAGTATTTTAATATATTTTTTTGGAAACAGGTATGGGCATACTTCTTTCAATCTGTAAAATTTTAGTCAAACCGCAACTTTAAAAGTTATTTGTCCTTTTACACAGAATAAAACCTCTGTAAACTCCGCACTGAGATCCCAATATACAAGCCTCGTGCTTAATTTGGGGCTCATAAGTACATATACTAGGAATCTAACCACCCTATATTTACTTTTTTAAGATGTTTCCCAAAAAAATTACGTGCATTCTTTGTGTATTGTATACCTACTGTTATTTTCTGTGAAATAAATAATCTTATCTTAATACTTATTGTTTTAAACTGTGTCTTATGTAGAAGTGCCTACAGACCTGTAATAGTACTACTACTACAATATATACTATTTATTTTTTATGGCCTCCACAAAGAAGCAAAAGAAACCTTTTTAAATTCAACCCCGCTCTTATCAGAAAATGTCCGTCGTTCAGTAGAACGGTAGATCATTAGAGCCCTTTTGGACACAGACATTATTATTTACAGTTACTTAAACAATTCAAGAATACGTTGGCGAAAAAATTATGAATAGGCAGAAGAACTAGGTTTTTTAAGGTTGACAGACTAGCATCGCTCCGTGACAACTGGCACTAATGTGAATTCCTATGGGTAAGGTACACACCTAAATAAAGGTATACACCTAAATAAAATAAGTAATTCGATTAGTTCCGATAGATTGAAATCATGTGTACAAATCTCGAAAGTTTAAAAAAATAAAAATTTATCAGCCTACATTATAGTTGAAGTGGCAATGGGCAGGCCACATCGCTCGAAGAACCGATAACCGATGGGGAAGAAAGGTTATTGAGTTGAGACCACGAACCGGAAGACGCAGAGTAGGTAGGCCTCTCACTACATGGACCGACGACTTCTTGAGAATCGCAGGCATCTATGCAGTGGATGCAGATGGTAGGTTGTCGTTCAGGTTGGAGTTATAAGGGGGAGGCCTATGTTCAGCGTAGGACGTCTTCTGGCTGATGATGATGAATTTATTGTTGTGGGTACTAGTTGTATCCAACTGTAAAGCTCTATATAGGGGTTATAGCTGGGTACAAATTAAATTTTAAAAAGTTTTGACAACATTCGAAAAGTGGTCACCACTCGGTCTGGAATTTGGCATTTCACTCACATTCAGCTTCGCATCCACATACTAGCGGTTTGAAAATTAAAGATGGAATTAAAGCGCTTCGTACTTTTTTTTTTATTGTATAATAGGCTTGAGCTTGACCGCCAACTCGCCTGATGTTAAGCGATGGATCACGCTTGCCTAGAAGAAACCGATTCACTCTTGACTTGAAAACACCCAGATTGTTATACATACTCGTTTTCGTTATCTTTAAAGTCCAATGTATAATATCTAAATATATATAAAAACCAATTGTTGTTCGTTAGTCTCGCTAAAACTCAAAAATAGTTTGGCGGTTTTTTTTTGTTTTGTTCGCTCTACAAGGGTAGTTTGATTTTTTTTTAGGAAAAATTGCCCAGAAAGTTGGAAAATTCTAGAAAAAACTGAAAGTGCGTTTTTCTATGGCAAACAGACTCGATCGAGTGAAATATTACTTTGAAATATCAATAGAGCCTAAACTTGTTTCGACTCTCAGCGAGCCTTAAATTTAGATTCGATTTTTTTGTTCAGAATTGAAATCCGGGCCATATTTATAGTATGTCCAACTCACAAAAAAGCATTTTGAACTTATTTCACCATTTCACTGCAGCATACAATATTATCGACTACCAGCCATGAAAAAAGAAATAGACGTACTATTAAATTACATTAAAAATTAATCAGGATTTACCAATGACCCTACCTGACCTGATCTTTGGGATTCACACAGTTTTTATTCAGCTTTTTACAATCTTCTGCAGCTGTCAGAGCTGGTAAACTAACATACAAAGTAATTTATTTTGACATAAATTTTGTTTTACATAATGACATGTGTTGTTCCATAGGCTCCCAAACTAGTCTGGACAAAACTTGGAAAAGTAAAACTTGGACCGAGCATGAGTACTTGAATACTTGTACCAATATATAAACGCAAAATGTTGCAATCAACTATAATAAAAGCTCTGTGAGCCTATTTGTCACAAGCTTCCAATTTAGACAGCAGTACTGGCTATTTCCACTCACCCGTGGCAAATTTCACCCGACATTATTGTTACAAATGACCATCGCATCGGGTCGATCAGAGGCTGAGAACATAAAAACAAAGAGATATGCTCAATGTTTTTTTTTAATTAATTTAAAAATAGAATCTTGGGCCAATATAAAATTTTGAACGAAGTGCATTTTTTACTTCAGCAACAGAAAATAAAACAAGTAACGTAAATAAGTATGAATGACACTTCGTTCAAAATTTTATATTGGCTAAAAATTCAATTTTTTAATATTTTTTTTTGGTATTGGTTCAAAATTTTATATTGGCCCAAGATTCTATTTTTAAATAAAAAAACAAAACCACAACAGAAAATACAACAAAATCTAGTCAGTTGGGAAAAGCTGTTTCTTACATTTTGTTGACCTGCTGCGAAAGCTCCCGCAATCTGTATCATCATTTCAGCCATAGGACGTCCACTGCTGGACATAGGCCTCCTCTATCGATTTCCAAAAGAACCGGTTGGACGCGGCCTGCATCCAGCGTTTTCCTGCGGTCTCTTTTAGGTCGTATGTCCATCTTGTGGCTGGAATCTGTATGTCTGAATAAAAATTATGATCTGAGTGTTTTAAGTAGATTTTATATCAATAAAAATATTATTTTGCTATTTTTTTTTACATTTTCTTGAGTATTATGGACCTGCTGTGAAAGTTGCCAGAATCTGTGCTTCTGATTAATAATAATCTGAACGTTTTAAAGTCGCAATCTCAAATTAATCAGTGTCTTCTGATTATTCGACTCATATGAGGGTACCGCGGTACTGCAGTACGTGGAGCATATACACTGAGGCGGGGTCCGCGACTTCTTTTCTATCATAAGATCTCGTGAGGCTTCTTGATGACTTCGCCTGCGTCGTTCCGTTCCCGTGGCTGTCTCTGACGACTTATGGAGCCCATATTCAGGCATTGGGTTTAAGTTCATATGGACAAGGATGATAAATGACTATGGACAATAGGCCTGTGTCCTTATGTTGTATTTATTACAAATAACAGGCTTAGCGAAGCATATAACGAAAATAATTTTGATAAAATAATTTCAATTGGTTGATACATTTCTGAGATATAAGCGTTTTAAGTATTTGGTGGGGATAAAGAGCAATGTCTTTAGTTCGAGTACTTGCAAAAGTTATCTTTACGTAAACTATAGCAAAATGTATGAAAAATTTAGTTTCCTTTCACGTCCGTAACACTACTGTGTTCCGGATTGAAGGGCAATGTTTCCAGCGAAATTACAGGGCACACAGAGATTTGAAATCTTATATCTCGGGGTGACGAGCACAGTGCATTGCCATCCAAGATTTTGAACTGTTGAAGTTCAAAATTTTGAGTGGCGTTGAGCTGTTATGGACAAGCGTGAAGAGCCGTCAGGCGAACGACTTCGCTAGTCTAGTCACTCAGTATCATAAATTAAATTTTTCATACATTTTGCTATCGTTTACGTAACGATATCTTTTTCGCAAGTGCTCGTACTAAGGCCACAGTTACTCTATTCCTCTCCCGTCAAGCGTGTATTATACTGGAAAAAAACCTGACTTTCCTGCCGAGTCTTGAAAGAAGAAACCGGTTTTATAAGGCAAGATGACTTTTCCTTCCTATAAATTTAAGAAGGAAACAAATGCTAGATTTGCGCGGTGCGCCCTCGGCTTGACGTCATAACGTGCTATAGTGTTTAGCATGAAATTATAAAATACTTATAATTTATTTATTTTGTAAATTAAAATGTTTTCTTTGATGTGCTCTATTAATGATCCGTTTTATTCTGAAGTAATAAAAAATTAGAATACGCCTATTGTGCAGCATTTTATTGGTATAAGAACGGATTGATACACTTTTTATTAGCATTTTATAGCCTATGCCTCCAATAAATTTAATAATTTTTTTTGTTAGTTTATGTCATCTCAAACTTAACTCCTTCTATGATCAAAGGTCATACGCAGCTTTCCGGCCAATTCATTGTAATACGGCAATACAGTGCGATTACTGTCAGAACAATGGCCACCGATTGAGTACCGTTACTGCCTGAGGTGGTGCAGTAACTATTATATAAACTGCGCCAGAGGTACGCTCCGGTAATGTACGACTATCCTGATTTCTTGGCACTCCCAATAGCAAGCTGTTAAGTTATTTTAACGGGCCAGATAGGACATTACTAGGCCGGGTAGAGACCGTATGGTCGGTTGATTTTCTCGTAAAACTTTAGTAACCCCGGTTGTATACTTACCAAGAGACATCCCGATAAGAATGAGTAGCGGGGCTGGAAAGAGCAGTTCTATTTCCAAACCGGTTAAGTTTCAAGTAGCTTGTGAACTTTTTTTTTCAGTTTCGTTCATTCTTAGGACGATGTTACGGTAGGAACGTTTTATTTCGATATAGCTTACTATCGGTTTAATTCGGCGTAATGGTGGTGGCGGAGAAGCAGCCATGATTACTTGCACACTCCAGTGGGGTTAGTACGAGAAATTGCGAAAAAGTTATTGTTACGTAAACGATAGCAAATATATGAAAAATTCATGTTTCTTTTTCACGTCCGATAGAGGCGCTGTTCAATTTTTCGTACATTTTGCTATCGTTTACGTAACGATAACATGACACTGAAAAACAAAATAGACCATTTTATTACGGTATTATTTTAACCGGTTTCAAGCCCTAGCCTAGTGACTTGACGACAGACAAGTGTAGGTACATGACTTGTCAAGTCTGTCACCACACTATTGTTATGTATTGATGAGGAAATAACGCAGAAAACTATAAAACAGGATGTAGGTAGTGAGTTGCACATAATTATAAAATTACATGGATTTTTTTAAAACTAATAAGTACAGATAAAGGTTTTCCAAAAGACTGAAGCCATGTTGCACCAAAGGGTTGGTCGAAGACAGGATGAAGTTAAAATAGCTTTAGCAACACCTTTACGCATAGAAGAATGAAATTTTAGATAAAACATTAAATTAAACACTTTAACGTTAACGTTACGTGATTTTTTGTGTAGATATAGTTAAAAGGTCACCTATTTATAGGATACTTTACCTGGAAACATACGGTTTTGAAAAATAGTCCAGCTAGTATTAAAATAAATGTCACTCTCCCTGGTGTGTTCTGATTGATTGCTCGGTTTCTACCAATCTCTCGACACCAGTCATTTCATGCAAAAACCGATTGACAGTAATCAAAGACTATAAATATTATTTATGGGCTTGTAGGTAACAAAATGTATTGAATTAAGTTGGTTACGCTAGTTTTCTCAAAGCCACTTATTGATAATGTCTTGTTTACTTGTAACTGCATAAATTAAATAGAGTTAGTTATAGGTGGTATCTTAGATATTGCTGCAATGAAATTGTTAACTCCTGCACGTAAGTACTTCATCATCATCATCATTTCAGCCATAAGACGTCCACTGCTGGACCTCCCCCATCGATCTCCATGAAAAATGGCCGGTTGGGAGCGGCCTGCATCCAGCGTTTCCTTGCGGTCTTTTTTAGGTCGTCTGTCCATCTTGTGGGTGGACGTCCTACGCTGCGCTTATCGGTCCGTGGTGTCCATTCAAGAACCTTTCGCCCCATCGGCCATTTGTTTTGCGTACTATGCGTATTTGCCCTGCCCACTGCAACTACTTGCTAATCCGGTGGGCTAAGTCAGTAACTTTCATGCGTCTACGGATCTCCTCATTTCTAATTCGATCTCGTAGAGAAATCTCGAGCATAGCCTTCTCCAAAGCTCGTTGTGCGACTTAGAGCTTGCTTATGAGACCCATAGTGAGAGACCACGTTTCAGTGCCGTATGTCATCACTGGAAACACACACTAGTCGAAGACTTTCGTCTTAAGGCACGTTAGTACTAATATGTAAAAAAAATATGCTTTTCAATCGCTTCAAAAGGTTCTTTTTTTTTTTTCACTCGCCTGATGTTAAGCGACTGTCATACTGACTGTCTGTGTGACTGTCAGAGTTTTTTTGGCCGAGGATGGAAAACGTTGATCTAGAAGATATCTATTCACTCTTGCCTTGAAGGTACCTAGATTGTAGTTCTTACGAAACAAGTAGGACGGCGTAAATATACCCAATTAATATACCCAATTCTGGGGGTTCACAATTTGACGGTTTTTAGGGTTCTGTACGCAAAGGGTGTAAACGGGACCCTATTACTAAGCCTACGCTATCTGTCTATATGTCTGTCTGTCTATCTCTCTGTATGTCCGTCCTACTTTTTAACGGCTGTGTCTTTCGAACCGTGATAGGTACCCAGTTGTTTTTTTTTATGGAACAGCTGATATTTTTTCGCGATTTCAGGGTTGGTCCCATAGTAAAAGTTGTTCATAATGATGGGTACTGTGGACCCTTTTCGGCTTAGCACACCCTTTCCGCGTAACCCAGTAAATACAAATTTTACGTTATAAAAGTTTAATGTAATTTTAACAAAAGCTTTAAAACAGAATGTCAAACCTGCACAACACAAATTACGAACGGATTTTACTTTGGCCAAAAATTTTAAAATTATCTATAGGGAGTAATTATATGTATTGACAAGTTTCCTAGTTGTTACGTTGTTCTTGTCTTTATTTCTTGTACTTTGACTTTAATACATTAAAAATGGACCTGACACACCGTTTCTGTTTTCAACGTTGTTAACAGCGAAGTTGGATTCGCTGGTTGTTAATCACCCTTAAATCTCTGTCATAATTTCAACACCCAGCAGCATACCCTTTCAAAAGAACCGATTAAGGTACAATTATTGCGTTGCATTGGGAGGTGGTCGATAAATTAAAACCAGTACGATGGCGTTGCGAGCCCGGAGCAGTATTTACAGTGATCGGGAGACAAATTAATCGTACCCTGATTGTGGGGTAATGACAAGCCAGTGGTGCCGCGGGACAGAGTTGTGACGTGTGTTGCCATTTTTTGCTATCAATTCTCAGTAAGTACAGAAGTTTCATGCTGGATTATAACTCATAGTCATCATCATCATCGCGAGCAACTTATCCTGTCCACAGGGGTTTATGCCACCTCTCTCTTTTGAACCGACTTCAAAAATGAGGAGGTTCTATGTTCCACTGTTATTTTAAAGTATTTGTTTCAACCGTACCGTTTCCAAACATTTTACTCATTAAATATGGCTCGGTTCGAACAAAATTTTGACTAGAACTTCACGTGCTATCACAAACGCCAGTTCAATTGTGACTGAAGTCGATTAGGCCCGTGGGCCTAATTTGTGCGGTCCACGTCAAGGATTTCGACCCCTATCTTCCCACTATATCCTTACATAAATGGTTTGGTAGTTTAGTTTTTAAATAAAAAAAAGAAAAAACATATGTCGTCCAAGTAAACGAAATTGCGTATTTACTCATTTTGAAGTCGGTTTTTTAATTGATAATTATTTATGTATAATAAAAAGTTATTTTTTAACCACCATTTCAAAGCGATGTTGTGACCAAAGATGGAGCACGTAGACCTAGAAGATACTTATTCACTCCGGCCTTGAAGATATCCAGGTTATAGTTTTCAGGACAAGTTTGACAACAAGAACGGTTCGCATTAAGAAGGTGGAGGCAAACCGCCTAGTTCGAGCCGGTATCATATCGACTATGAAGGAATGTTATTTTATTGTGTTCTCCTAATTGTCTTGTTGTAGAAGGAGGAAGGAGGGATATTGCGCTTGCGCATATTATCTTGCAAATCTTCCCAGTTTTGTGCAAATCCCGACCAGGTATTGCCGAGTTTCGCATCATCACTGTATCGTGTTATATTAACTAGCTACGCCCTGCGGTTTCACCCGCGTGGACATTCTAACAGGAACCTGAAATTTAGAGAAGATACAGAAACGTTTATTTTATGTGACAATGAACTTAGGGCCGATTTTTCAATCCTCAGTTAAACAATCAGATTAGATCAGGATTAATTCCACTGATAGCATGATTTCGAATTTTTCCATAGTCAGTCAGGTTATCTGCGGAGTAAAACCTGTATAGATCTGTTAATTTTGTTAACTATCTGACCGTTTAACTATGGATTGACTATACAAACTTACTTTTGTACGGTAGTTTCTTAGAAAACTACTTTCTTATTTATGGTAGCTAATTGATACCCATAAAATGTATATGGTACTACTATGGGGCTACTAAGTACCATATTCAGTAGCGGTTAGCTTTAAAATACTTAGTACTCACTTACGCATAAACTTAGTAGAAGTAATACCGCCAGCATGCTGGGTACGCTGCCAAATGGTAGTGGACTTGAGTATTTGGATTGTCTCTAGACTTTCAACAGCCTATCGGAAATCCCACTGTTTTTGTAGAATAGCTAAGAAATAGTTTAGGTATTTATTATTACCTTGTATTTTGTTTACTTAATCAGTGCTTCAATATTCACTTTAACCCTAGTGGAAACAAACATACACAAAATATTAATCGTGACTTTATAGCGACTACATCGCTGCAAACGCGCTGCTAGAAGTCACAAAGACGACCTTGCAAAATAACCATCGTAGTAAAATGCTACTACAAAAATAATACGACCGTAAAAACGTATGGTGAATTTCAAAATGTCAGTTTCAAATCGATCTCTTTTAGAAGTTAGTAGGAAATCTGTAGGTCTTAAAAAAACTCGGAGTCACACAACGGGCAATGGCGAGAGCTATGCTCGGAGTTTCTTTGCGCGATAGAATCTGTAACGTGGATATTCGCCAAAGAACCAGAGTCATCGACGTAGCTATTCAAATTTGCAAGTTGAAGTGGCAGATGGCGGATAACCGATAACCGATGGGGAAGAAAGGTTCTTGAGTGGAGACCCGGACCGGAACCGAAAGACGCAGCGTAGGTAGGCTGATTAGATGGACCGACGACATTGTGAGAGTCGCAGGCATTCAGTGGATGTAGATGGCAGGCTGTCGTAAAGTGTGTTTAAGGGAGAGGCTTATGTTCAGCAGTGGACGTCTTCTGGCTGATGATGATGAGGTAATCTAAGGCTTTTTACACTTACCTACAATACAAATATAACCTTATCGTTCTGCTAACTATTTAAAAGGATTCCAATCATCACTTCGCACCGAACTCCGTTATGGGTCTAATTATTCTAAGGTCATGGGCTATGACGTGCAAAAAGTGGTTCTAAACCTTTTCAGTTATGTCGGACCATTTGCCAGTATTTGCTCACGCCACAGAATATCAACCACATCGGTTCATTTATATATTTATAATATTTAAAAAAAGTGTCTCATTTAAAATGTAACAATCAAATCCTATTTTTTTACTAGTTTTAAAGTATCTTATATCACTTTTCGGCCATCTAACTAATTTCGCGCAAAATTCACGCTGATCCCTTGTTGCCTGAAAGACGAAAAAACAAATAAATAGATATTCTTTCGCATTTGTTAATAGATATTAGTAGGACTAATGTTGTTTACAAACTTATTGAGTACAATTTGTTTTATCTGTGCTGTAAGCTCCTGTCTCTGAGGACCACTTCTAGAGCTGTAAGGTAGCTGCGGACGCAGTGGTCGGCGGACCATAGGTTAAGAACCCATGTCCAAAGTGTTACGTGATCTGATTGATATCTTCATGGAATTCCATCATTCGATTAGATTAACAATAGCAGGGTACTTGCATCATGCCTGGCGCCTTAGGAGTCATGTTTTATAGCCCTACCTCATTATGACTTTGGCGCCGGCGTGTTTTTGCAATTGGATTCGGTTCAAAGGTTAAAGCTGAAGGATTACTTTAAACTTTAACTACTTAGTTATAGACAAACTGTCGAGACATGAGACATTTTCGCTGTGCAATGTTTGTTGTTTATTTTATTCTTTTTATACGGGGTTATGTCGAAAGGGTATACTAACATGCGATGAGTGTAATAGGGGTCTATTACACTCATCGCATTATGTACAACTTTTACTATTTGACCAACCCTGTAATCGCGAATAAAATATCTGTTGTTCCATACATTTTGTCATTTGATATTTTTTCGTGATTTCAGGGATGGCCCTATACCTACTAAAAGTTGTACATAATAATGAGTATAACGGACCTCTTTCGGATTAGTACACTTTATTCGCGTAACCCTGTAAACCTATTTTATGTTAGGAGGAAGTTCATCATCATAATCATCATCAGCCAGAAGACATCCACTGCTGAACATAGGCCGCCCCCTTTAACCTCCACACTGAACGACAGCCTGCCATCTGCATCCACTGGATGCCCGCGACTCTCACAATGTCGTCGGTCCATCTAGTGGCAGGCCTACCTACGCTGCGTCTTCCGGTTCGTGGTCTCCACTCAAGAACCTTTCTTCCCCATCGGTCATCAGTTCTTCGAGCGATGTGGCCTGCCCATTGCCACTTCAACATGCAGATTTTAATAGCTATGTCGGTGACTCTGGTTGTTTGGCGAATATCTATTTACGTTCCGGATTTTATCGCGCAAAGAAACTCTGAGCTCATAGCTCAACATAGCTCTCTCCATTGCCCGTTGTGTGACTCTTAGTTTTTCCAAAAGTCCAACAGTTAACGTCTACGTCTCAGTACTATAATATGTCGTCACTGGCAACACAAACTGGTCAAAGACCTTTGTCTTTAGGCACTGTGGTATCTTGGAAGAGGAATTTAATACATGCATAATTATTACATGCATGTTATTCTAAGTTTTTTTTTGGTTACATAACTACGTTTTACGATGTACTTAGAGTCAGACACAGACATACCTAACCGGAAGTAGACAGAAATATACTATCTAGTTTTAAGTTTAGAGATTTGATTAATTGCTAAATTAACGACCGATTCACGGTTGCTCTAAAACTCTGTAACGCAAAATACGTCAAAACATTAAAACCGAATGGGTAATGGCAAAAAATAATTTATTATCCTCTTCAGATGTGGTGTGCCTAAACCGTACAGTGTGACAAACTTATGTTGAGAATTAAGTGGGGCTGCCACTTTCATATTTCCTGAACAAAACCGATAGTAACCCTTTCAACATTTTTAGTTCAGTAATGTAGCCACCTGCACGAATAAGTTGGTCACACTGTAATAGATTTTATAGCTTGAGGCTAGTCTAATTGACGAAAACATGCTTGTTCCCGGAGGTCCCATGATTAGAGGTTTTTTTAAACTTTTTTTGAACCTTTCTATGATTTTGATGGTTTGATTGATTTATCTATAGTTTTTATTAATATTTACAATGTAACAGATAATAAAAAATCAGAGCAACGGTGCTTCTAACTTTTTTATTCAACAAGCGACTGAAGAATCACAACATCTGACAACAACAATCCAAATACGAATTGTTAGGTGTCGGCAATCTCTGCATCTACTCGTAAGTTTCACACAAAGTGGTCAGAAAAAGAAAAATCTTTCTTGTTTTTTTTTATTCAAATTAAGTCAAATTATTTATTTGTCAGAACATGGTAGGTGCACATACGAGTACATATAAAGAAGCATACAGGGTCGTAAGAATGCAAACGTATATCATATCCTTGCTAGGTACGACCGACGTACAAATGCAATTTTTTGTATATAATTTTATTTTTTATTAGTTCTAAGTTAAAAAAAGGATATGAATATATATTATTTTTATTTTACTATTTTCTTATGCTAAATTTCATGTCGTTAAATACGTGAAAATAAATCACACAAAACAATTTACGGGATAAACTTGACTATTTGCAGCTAGTAGGATAACCGCAACTATTTATACCATTTATGACAAATTAAACTGGAGTGTTCATGTAAAGTTTGTGTCTAATCGGATAAGTTTTTTTTTTACTACAGCAATGACAAACAAGTATATTATTATATATCAGAATATGAGCATTGTTATACAACGTGGTAATGGGGCTAAAATTTTGGGAAAATTTATGTAAGTGTATATTATTTTCTCAATTTTTTGTATACTTAACACAACTCTTCATTGAAAACCTTTGTATTTATTATTGTAATTTTTTTTTTCACTAAAGCAAAAGGCCGTACCACACATTTTTTGTACGTATAAAAGTTGTAAACACTTTTATATGTACAAAAAAATATACTTCTGTTATCTAGTTAACAAATTGATTAAAACACCATATGACAGAAAACAAAACAAGAACAATAGCATGAAACATTTATTGCATACAAAAATTGTTGCTTAATTCATCTACTTTTTTACAGCTTTTACTATATTTTTACGAATGATTACTGAAGTGAGAATGGCACGATAAAACCACTACACAGGATAACTAATCTGTAAAAATAACTTCTATTTTTACAACTGATTCCATCAATAACACAAGCATACCGCCACGGATCAGTCGAGATAATTGAGAAACTGATAAGCTTAGCGTGCAATCGTGCATTATGGCTTAGAAATAATGATCAACGCATTAGATACAACACTTAGCCCTTTAAAACATTGTTGAGAATGCATTTTGAAATGGATAATCGTTTTTGCAAATTGCTTTACATACAAATGAGTAACGTAATATTCTCAGTCAAAGATAAATACATAGCTTTAGGCGTCATCCTAACAAACGACACCATTGGTATGAGAATTGAGAACTTTTTTTTTATGATACTGGGCGTCGAGACGAGCGAAGTCGCTCGCCTGAGAGCTCTTCACGGTGTCCCATAACAACTCAACGCCACTCAGAATTTTGAACTTCAACAGTTCAAAACACTAGATGGCAATGCACTGCGCTCGTCACCCCGAGATATAAGTTGTCAAATCTCTGTGTGCCCTGTAATTTCGCTGGAAACATTGCCCTTCAATCCGGAACACAGTAGTGTTTGCACACTACTGTTTGGCGGTTGAATAACTGGCAAAAGTGTGGTACTTCCCCAGGCGGACCCCTGCAAAAGAATACCACTATAAAAAATTATCGTACTCAACATAAATTATCGTAGGTTCACTATTTGACATGAAACTTCATGGCCCACCACAGACTTTACGGTTGGTAGAGCCAGTAGAGTAAACTTCAGTAGCGTCTCAAATCAGTCTGTTTCATTATTATTGTATTATTATTATTTCTCTTCACTCTCGGGTCTAGTCCGTACATTTGTGGGACATTGATAGGACCGAAGCCAACACCAAGAGTCCAAATATCGAGTGTGTATAAAAGGGAATATGAATATATTGTACAGTATATGGGATTGACAAATTCTGGGCTATTGTGGTGAATTCTTAATGGTTTATGTATTCTGTGATGGTGTTTAGATAGTCTATGGCGAGGATACGGCACCCGAAAATTGTCTCATTTCAAAATATTGTGGCAGGTAATGACTAGCCACTCACAAAATGAGCCCCCATAATGGCTGCTGTAAATTAGCGTCGAAGGGGCAACATTGATGTGAGTGGCTCGGGGTGTCAAGAGGTGTGCTGCACTTTCACTAAACGCTACCGCGGCGTAATGCCCTTTAACACTTCTTACGTTGTTATCTATTACATTGAACTTCTGGACTCAAGGATCGGGGATAGTTTGATCATCCACACAAACGAACCCCAGGAATACAACGATGATTTTAACAAATGTTACTAATTTGATAATTAATTTACTATCATCATTATCATTATTAGCCTATCATGTTTCCGCTGCTGGGCTTCTCTCAGATAGAGAGAGAAAGAGAAGATGTGCCCTGATCCACCATGCTGGCCTAGTGCATGTTGGTGAATTTCATCTCTTTGAACTTTGTGGTTCTTGTTTTCTTACGATGTTTTCCATCACCATTTTTGAGCGATGTGAAACTGCACATAATTTATTTAGGTACAAATTAATTCATTGGTGCAGGGCCGAGGATCGAACCAGGTGCCGTCTGATCTCCGGTGATTAATAAACTCAGCCCAAATTCCATTCCCAAGCAGCGTCACCCGCAGTGTCTATGCCAGGTGTGTCTTCCGCCTACAATTCAAACAACGCTGAAAATACGCAAAAATAAAAACACGAGATGAGCCTCGTAAATTCTCAAAGAATGCAAACTCAACTTTTTTACTTTACATTCGTTTAAAATAGCTTTTGTATGGACAATAACTCAAGGGAAGCGTCCGTCGCCGTCGTGCTTCCGTGTTTATTGTTTTAACAAGGCCCACATTGGAATTTGCACTTTTTTAAATTTTAAACAACAAACAAAACAAAACAAAAATTATTTATGTCACATAAAATACAGTTACAATAAAAACATTGCCTGAGGGCCTCAAACTAGGCTAGCCTGTATCTTGAGGTCCGAAAAGGATACACCAATGGAAATATCGAGCGCGCTTACACCTTAAAGTAATAATAAATTAGAAACATAAATATAACGAAAGAAAATATATAAACAATGAATAGATTAAAACAATATTTGTGAGTAGACTACAATTTTTATTCTGTGTCCGAGTTCAATGGTTGTGAGACATAAATGACGTTTATGAGGTCAAATTGAGGATTAAAAGGACTGTGTGTATGTGCGGGGTGGGGTGTTAGTGGTGGTGTGTGTGAGAGTGTGAAATTATTTTTAAAGTGTACCTCTAAAACTTTTTTTAAAGCTTTACTAGGTACTACTGAAACAAAGTCGTGATAACAAGAATTCTGAGCTGTTTCCGCGTAGAGCGAAATTGCGTCTGTAATGCGAAAGATGCATTAAAGAAAATTAAATCAACGGATCCCAAATTACATTATAGTTTGGGATCTACAGGCAATGTTTTACATACCTAACATTTCATTATTTAGGTAGAATTATGTATTAGTTCATTCATTCTAACGTCTAGGGTAAAAACTAATATCATTCTCGTTTCACCTAAACACAATTGCACCGATTAAATTATTCGTATTTTTGCAGTCTTGCAAAAGATTGAAAGCAATTCACTTAAAAACTTTTAGCGAATTCAGCTGACCGTATAACACTTACTTTTATAAATAACCTTTGAGAAAACAAATTTAGCTAATAGAATATTCTCATAAATAAACCTAACATATAAAATATGTCAAATTAGAGTCCAATATATAATAGCGAAAAGATAACAATGCGTGACATGGATCTCTCGTCAAAAGCTTTTATAGTTGCGAAAGAACCTTTTCCAATGAAAGTGAGTGTCTAAAATAGAAAGCAACGTATGAATCGGTCACTGTGATCATTTGTGTGAAATATGTGTGTTTCATATGAATGTTTTGACAGTGCTGCTATTTTACAAGTTGGTTTAAATTTGCGATATAACAGGTACTTGATGTAGACTCAGTAGGCGTTACATTAGAAAACAATTAATCGAACAAAGAAGTAACTAATAAGAATAGTTTGGAATTCATAGTCTTTCTGATTTTCAACAAACACTTTTAATAATTTAGCACCATATTTTTTGAATGTAATGCCGTGTACAGACTCTGAAAGCGAACGCACTGGAACGAAGGATTCGCTACCATGTGCAAGTGCTCGCAGAATGTCGATGCGATACAAGCTTTGGCGATAACAATTGTCATTATCACAGATAATATTTGTTTTTGTTTCGAATAGATCGGCTGTCAAGGCATTTTTGAAAGAAATTTGTTGTAGCCACTTACACCTATATAAGCCCATAGCAACTTTGTCAGCAACTGTGACGCGGAGTTCGAGGCGTTGACGTAAATAAGAATGTTCAATCACATATCTGTCACAATACCTGGCGACAGAGTTTCCTTATCATTTCCGTTCTCACTTGTTCGTCAACGAGTAAACACGTTGTACCTATACGCGCTTTGTTTCCGATGCCTACCCTCGCGTTTATTTTCGACGTCTACCTCGCAATGGCGGAATTTGCATTCCGCCATTTGCAACAACTGTAACAAATTAATTACGCTCGGCACTCGCTCGGTTCTTTCCGATATACTTAGTTTGTTCATTTTAATTTTTACTCACTGTGTAGATAACTTTTAGTAAATAGTGTTTTTTCTAAAGTTAAATGATTATTTACGGGATATTTACCGTGGTAAGGTTGTGGAAGGAGCTCCCGATATTTCGGCGCAGTTACATGCACCATGTTCACGGGAAGACCACCCTTACAACCTTACCACGGTAAATATCCCGTAAATAATCATTTAACTTTAGTGAACAACCGTGATAGTTTAAAACAGTGTTTCTTCTGTTTATAAAAGCTGAGAACCTCCAAGATAAACCTCGTGTTGGTGTTAGCTAGCAAATTAAAGTATGTAGTAAGTTATGTCATAAATAAATAAATAATAATAATTCTATTTCTTTACTGTGGTCATTATGGTATTCGGTAATGGCAATCGTAGCTGTGAAAAAAGCGATAATTTGAAGTTGATTTCTGAGAGTTTCGCAACTTTATTAAAATCTTTATTGTATCCATAATGTAGCTCTTTTTTGCTTATTGTAGCTTGCGTTTGACCACTTGTTGTTAAGCCATGATACCAAGGAGTATGATTGTCTAGAAGAATCCGATTCATATGCGACTTGAAGATACCCAGATTATCAACAATTATTTTGCAAATATTTACTTTGGCAACTATTTTTAATACGGTTACTGTCACCGCCCCCGTCACTGTTGCTAGTTATAACTATTTTTATTCGATATTTTATTCGCGTTTTGCATTTATTAGTCATAATAGTCATCCTGCTGTGTGTGGAGACAACTGCGATAGCGAGCGTGCGATGTCTTACGCGACTGGCTATACGTTCGTCCGCATTCGCTTGTAAATATACGCTCTGCTAAAAAAAACGCATCAGTCATAGGACTGCACGTCAGAAGTGAAAACTTAAATAGTAATTCACCTATTCTACAAAAGATGGCTCTGTTTTAAAATACATGTTACAGCGTGGCGATGACGCGAGTTCCATTATTTTTGTTTACCAAAAAGGCAAAAAAATCATAGAAATCATCGCTTAACATCAGGCAAGCTGGAGATCTTTGACCTATTTTTAACAAAAAAAAACGCGCCTAAAGCAGTTTTCACTTCGAAAAACGTATCCAAAAAACTCACACTTGAGTCCAGACCGGAGTTTAAAGGAAATGTTGTGTACATTTCCTTTAAACTCCGGTAATAAATTAAAAATGGCAATAAAGTAGTCAATAAATCTTGTCCGATGTTATGGCGTTACAGATTATGCTGTTATGCTAAACTAACTTAACGAACTTGTAGCTGATGTTACGACAAGGGTACATACGAGTAAGTACAACTAGCCCGCGGGATCGGAACCTCATAAATCTAACTTAACTCTGATTTAAGCCTAGATTAATCAGTCTACTGATCATAAAACTACGTGAGTATATAGGTACATCTGTATCTGTACATTCATTTCCAACATCATCAGCCAGAAGACATCCACTACTCAACATAGGCCTCCCCCTTTAACCTCCACACTGAACGACATCCTGCCATCTGCATCCACTGGATGCCAGCGACTCTCACAATGTCATCGGTCCATCTAGTGGGAGGCCTACCTACGCTACGTCTTCCGGTTCGTTGTCTCCACTCAAGAACCTTTCTTCCCCATCGGTCATCAATTCTTCGAGCGATGTGGCCTGCCCATTGCCACTTCAACTTGCAAATTTTAAAAGCAATGACGGCGACTCTTGTTCTTTGGCGAATATCTACGTTCCGGATTTTATCGCGCAAAGAAACCCTGAAAATAGCTCTCTGCATTGCTCGTTGCGTGACTCTGAGTTTTTCTAAAAGGCCAACAGTTAAGGACCACGTCTCAGTACCATAATATGTTATCACTGGCAACACACACTGGTCAAAGACCTTTATCTTTAGGCACTGTGGTATCTTGGACGAGAAGATATCACGTAACGTACGTTTTAGTATTGATTGATTATTTGAACGTCTTCTTCAACACATGTAAAAAATGTGTCCTAAATGTAGCACATAGGATATTAAAATAAGTGGATCACATTAAAAACTGACTTTAAAAATATATGAAAAACGTAATAAATGCCTATAAAATTTGAGGGTTGCCCTCAATTTGCCTAGGGTCCCCATCATAAGATCCTGACTTGGTGACAATAGGACCAAATTGGTAATATACCCTACCAACCAAAAGTAGGTCCACGGTTGGCGAAGAAATCGGAAAACAAACATAGAACCGTCCTTTTTTTTGAAGTCGATAAAAAAATATAGTTATAATACTCACTAAAGTGCGTACTTACTTGTACACCTTTTTGTGATTAAACATATAAATTTTCTGCGTACTTGAAATAAACACGTATTTACGTGTATATATTAAAAAGCCCACAACCAATTCGGACAAGAGCGCATAACTTTTAAACACTGGACAGATTTTGATCAAACATAGCTAAAAACTACCACAATGAAAATTGCATTAAATATTTTCCACCCATTTTGAAGAAAAATGCTTACAGACATACAAACATTCACACAACTTCATACCTCAAATGCATATACCGTCTCTATTACTACGGAGTCACGAAAAACAATTTGCTGATTTTACAGCTATATTGAAGCTATGAAGTTATCATATTGAAGTTATGAATATGAAACTATGATATTGAAGCTATGTCTAGCATTTAGCGGGCTTTAAGCTTTTAGCGGAGACACACGTGTGGCGTTTAGCACATCGTTTTACAGTGACGTGACTTCATACCGAATAACCTCACCTATGAGCCATCCGCGCTCCACACCCGCTTACATGCAGATATTCCGAACGAACCGTACGCATAGCGAGATTGTAACAAGTGCGAACAAAATAACTCTACCAAGTATCACCTAAATTCATACAAGTCGTCATAAGCACTGAAGTGAGAATTTTTTTCGTTTAGATTAGAAGGGCTGTCAAGGCATTTTTGTAAGAATTCCGTTGTAGCCAGTTGAACACATGCAAACGATACGTCAAAATATAAATACGTAGGAAGGACTGCAGTAATTCGTCAAGATTAGTATTATTTCAAAAGGTTATGAACACCATTTTAATAAAGTTTAAAATTGACCTTCTCGTGGTGCAATACGGTTCAGTTCCCCTTGAATTTTGTGCAATTATTTTGGTAAATGTTGCTAGTGCAAAAAAACTGCACGATTATTGTGCGGTTTATAATACTAGTAGAGAAATATAGACCGTATCGTAAATTAACGTACCTCATTATTAAAACAGTTCTACCTTAAACTGCGCGAAAAGTGGTTGGTAAAAAATTTGAGTTAAAGAGTTTTTCAACAATTTTGTTTATTTTAATTAACAAAAGTTGTGTATTAACGCATGTAATTGTGTTATACTAGTGAATTATTATCCTTTAAATACTATTAAGGTAAGTTCGTAGGTTTGCATGAGTGTGGGAAAACAATAGGAAGTAAAAAAAAATATTTTCGGTTTTGCCCCAAAACTCCGCACAAACTTAGCTAGATAAGTTTCCATGACCTTAATAGGTCATGCTTTGACCATGATATCGATTTAGGCTATGTTTAGAGCTCGTTTTATGTGACTTTAAATAGGTAGAAAAATAAATATTATTTGATAAGGTTAAATGCAATATCCATGCGAAGCCATTGAAAATAAAATGATATTATAAAATTTAGAATGTGGTGTCACAGCTAGTGATAGGACAGTTTTGTGTGCAGTTTTGATTTTATCGATAACCTGTTATTGTATACCTTATAAAATATTTTATGGTAAAACTTGCCCTAGTCGTTTAAAAAAAAATTACAAACTCTTATTTAACTTGCATCGTTGGTATGTCTGTCAGCTTCCCGATTCAAAATTTGTAATCCATTTTTCTAAGCACGTTTCAGTTGCACTAAGTAAATTTGATGTTTGTAAAATAATATGGTGGTACTTAACTGGCCTGATGATGGAGCCAGAAAAGTAGGCCATAGTAACCTCTCTACTACATACTTTTACTTATTACTCCATCGTGTTTGGACTCGTTGAATTCATTTTGATAAGGACTATTAGACCAAAAAGACAAAAACAATATTTCACATCACATCATCAGCCAATTAACGTCCACTGTTGGACAAGGCCTCCCTCATAGAGAGGGGTGTTGCCATAATCCCCACGCTTGGCAGGCGGCTTGGGGATCGCAGTACGTTCACCGTGTACTATTAGGACGCTGCTGCCCATCCTCCGGTGGTTCTGGTCGCAGTTTTAGGACATACCCGGGTCCAAAACAATATTTATTGTCTGTCTAATAATTCATAGATTTACTGTCGACTTGCAGCGCCCCGTGGTTTCACCCGCTATCCTATAGGAACTGCTATTTTTTCAGGGTAAAAACTATGAGTCAATCCAGAATATAACCTACCTCCATACCAAATTTTATTTTAATCCATTCACTTATTACAGAATTCAGTGAAAACAAACATATTAATACGCAGACTTTCTTATTTATAATAATAGTGTGATAATGTTGTTGTCTACATCTACATAATAAGACAAATGAATAATAACACAATAAAGTTTAATCTTCAAAAAATACTCCTAAAGTAGGTATTGTAGGAAATGTTGTAAGAAAAATAAAAAATTATCGATATCGATAAAATTATGGTAACCACTATTATTGTCAACGGCTTGTCAAGGGCTTATAATTAAAACACGGTGAAATCACAAAATTATCAACAATTTAGACTTTACCGGTGATAGGAAATTCCTCCTTTAAAAAAAATTAAAATCCATTCTAGCTCTACCACACGTAATTACAGCGCAAGACGGCATTGTGAATAAATCCGATGGAGCAGCATACGAATTCGAATTCAGTTAGCAACTGCGATGCGGAGTTTGACGCGTTGACGTGCATACTCATGTTCACTCGTATGCCTCGTAACAAATGTTCCATCTCTCTTCCGTTCTATACCCTTCTCTTTTCTGTGGTCATAAGCCATATGGAGCAGTTGGCGATACTGTAAAATATCGTCATTGCCGAAAAACGAAGTTCTAAACGCCGCGCCGCACGTGTTTGCTCAAGAGCTCCGCGCTGCAGATATTTGTAATATCAATACCATAGCTTGTTTTTGTGATTAATATCATAGCTGTGAAATCAGCAAGAGATTTTTCGTCATTTCTACCCTCGACGGATTTAAATCCGTAGCTTCAATATCATAACTTCATTGCTTCAATATCAAAGCCATCAAATCAGAAATGTAACTTTATGCTATGAGTTTGCAGGCAACTAAAAATCGTAGCAAAAGAAATAATAATTAAAAGAAAGAAAGCAATTTTGAGCAGTCGCGTAAAAAAAAACAATGATTTTTATTCATCAAGCATTCTGTCAAAATGTACCAAAATAAGTAGGTCAGGTATTTTGTCTGTATTTGCTATTACATTGCATGACAAATGCACTATTTAGTTAGATAAGACTACGAAAATATACGAAGTGAGTTTATTCTGCGACCCGTCCTCATTATCATCGTGTAAAGATAGGTATTTGGCGAATGGTGAATGCAAACAAATGCAGGAATGTTCATTTTGATAAGCCTGTTTTCGTTTCTGTTTAGTTTTATACATACTGAACTCTAATTTTGTTACTGAGCATTTTAAAACTTGTATGCTGAATTTTGATACGACGATAGCTACTGCGTACGATCTGGTCAGAGCGGAGCTTTGTTAAAATTTCGCTCATTAAAAAAAGGTGTGTGTTAAAAATCTTGAAGAAGTTAATAAATTTTTGATTAGAAATACATAAAGACAAATACATAGAATAGAGTAGTTCCGATGTTTTGGAAATAACTGAACCTTATTTTTACAAATTTTTCAGCACTGATGGTGCTTGGATCTTGGCGCTTGATGCTTTCAAATGCACAAGACGTGGAACGCCAAAATCCTCTCAAAAAGAATAAAACAATAAAAATTCGTACACGTTCACGAAGCTCAAAAGTATATTATTTTCAACTTTCATTTTTGTAACGCTTTACTTTATTCGAAACGCAATATTTTTTCGGAAAATGTTCATCGAATACACGTCAAAATAGTAAAATTTCGACCTAGCTTCGCTCAACTCTTTGGACGCCTTCGAGTTTCGATGACGTAAATGCTGAATTTTTAGAAGACTCAAACCATTTTATTATGTTGAAATGATTATTAATTATAAGCAAGTTATAAGCATACGTGTATGATGTATGAAGCTGAAACACGCAAGCGGCTGCATCGCCTGATCTTTTAGCATTTTGCCTGATTGATGACGATGTGTGGGAGTCAACTCGAGACAAAACATGCGCATTACACATTTGGAAAGACTAAATTTGCGACTGCATCATCGCTCTGGATGTGGAGCAGCGATCAGCCGATATTGATCGTTACTAAATTTAAACAATTACTTACCACTATTAAAACACAAATTAAATTAAGAGTGAATATATTTATTATGAAATGTAACAATTAGTTTTATTTTTTAAGTGCCTTTATTAAATAAACTAAATACAAGCTCACGCTAACACTACAAAAACAGTTAAGACTGCCCATAGACCGTTGAAGGTCTAAAGACAATCCAAATGCCACTATCAGTTGGCAGCGTACCCAGCATGCTGGCGGTATTACCACGCTGAATGGCAATGCTTATGCGTTGATCCAGAAACACGCCAGCATTTTGGTCATGCATCGCATTAGCCACCATTTAATGATGTTTGTTGGAAACGGACAGACAACAACAGTGTAGGCTTAGTAATAGGGTCCCTTTTACACGATTTGGGTACGGAACCCCAAAAACCAAGAAACAAATATACTTTCGCATTTATAATTTGAATATGGCTAATGGTATCTTCAATTCTATTGGCCATCATCTAGCCTATCCAAGTCCTTTTTTTGTTTTCGAGGGGCAATCCAAAGATACGCGGCTGCATCGGGGTGCAGCCAGGTTATATGGTATTAAAATAGGCGTGGTTTAGTGGGTATGAACCCACTAAACCACGCCTATTTTAATACTTAAATTACTAAAGCCGATATCATACAAAAATCATTTTGGATTATACCTAAAGTCTACAGATAATTCAAAATGTTCATGGCCACTACTAAACGGGTAAGTTAGTACTTAACGGTTCACAAAATTTGTAAAAAAATATACTTTAATGGTTGATGCATATTAGTTGTAAAATTTATTTTTGGTATTTTTAAATTAGAATAGTTTATATTTGTTTATGTTGTTATAGCACCGCTTTAGTGTATATAAGTGTTTTTTTAATAATAAATAATAGTAGGCAGCGTACGACAGCATGCTGGTGGCATTACCTCAACCATCGATGAATTTCCATAAAACGCAGAGCCCGCTTTTACTGTTACTGGTAGAAAAACGTCGAACAAGACGTGACTTAATTGTTAAATTGTAAGTATGGGTCAATGCGGGTGACATGTGACTTTAAATTTCAGAGACTATTTTCTCTTCTTCACTCATTACCATCATCTTGCTCTTGCCGCGTATAAGTCCTCGTTTAAATACCAACTGTTGATAAGAAACGATGTGGACAAAGATGATGCATGCTGACCTAGACGATGACTTGATAATGTTGATGATGATGATAATTGGTGGATTTATTAAAGGTTCGCAAAGGTGCCCGAGTGTGAAGAATCATCATATGTAAAGAGGTGAAACACGTCTTTTCGTGTTGTTTCCAAAACTCTAGTAAAGTCTCCACCACTTTTCTAGGGCATGACTTAGACTTGACCGTGACTTACTTTGCTCTAATCTAACAGTAACGTCATAGTCACTGGTGGACGAATTTAGTAAAACTTGAAAATATATCGATACTATCATGACGTATCATTGTCAGCCTTTTAACAGTCTTCTGCTGGACTTAGGACTGCCCTCGAAAGGGCGATTTAGCTATCCATCAACCTGCAATGGAGCCAGCGTGGTGGATATAGATCACACACGCCGTTTAATTTCTTCTCCGTGCGTATACAGGTTTCTTCACGGTCTTTTCCTTCACGGAAAAGCTAGTGGTATGAAAATCCGTACATAAACTTCAAAGAGCTCATTGGCACGGGCCCGCATTTAAACTCGCGACCTCACGCTTTCTAGTCTAAGTCTCCCAAATAGGCTACCACGGCAACTACTCCTCCCACTCCCATTTGACACATTTCTAAGACGTGCTATGCCAAAATCGTGAAATTTCAAGAAGAAAAAAGAAAAGGTCTACTTAATCCATCTCTTTTAAAACAGTGCTATCACCTACGGTTCTTAACGCGGGCACAAAACAGTGGAAAATCACGCGAACGTGAACCTTAAGGCGCCAAGATACGGTTTGTGGTCGCGCAACGTTTCGCAATCACCTAAACAGAATCGCTTAAAACAGGTAGCCGTAAAGCTCTAGACACACTCTTTAATATTTCTGTCACTGTCTATTTTCAGATTTTATTTTTCTCAACTATCCGTAACAAAGGCGCTCCCATGACGGTAGCAATCCTCCCATCGACTCCGGCGCACGTCAGCGCATTGACCGCGTATAATCGCCTGAATCACTCGCATGCGGTGTTACTTAACATTCCTATCGGATGCTACACTACCTAATTACTCTATAAATCATTTTGATCTAATCATCTTGATGGCATGACCGAAAAACATCGCTGTATCAAAAGACGAGCGATTTTATGCGACTTGTAGCTTTGTTTCTTTAGAGTTGAGACATCTATCTCTCTACCTATAACCCTTAAAATAACACACCGTTTCACACGTGTTTCTTATACACTCGCGAGCATACAGGTTTCAATTTTTCAAGAGGAATATTAACACTGTGTTAAAGAAAATAAAATTCTTAGGCGTTCGCGGTTATTACACATTGAAATTAAACACTTTAAAAGGCTATAAACAAATTAAAAAAAAAAACTATCTAAATTACTCAAATCCAAGCCCGACGCAAAACTGCAGTCTCTGGGCATCAACAGCAAATACTGCGTGCAGAACGGTACTTGTAAATAATTTTCATAACATTTCTATAGACACCTATAATAACATCTACCTGTGACCACGAGCACTGCAAAGTGTTTGAAACGACAAGAATTAAAATAATGTAAAATACAAGCGATAAAACCTTTTAAATGTGTTGAATTTTAAAGAAAATAGAGTAATTTACATGCAACAAAACTATAATGAGCACCCATAGATAGTTACGACGCACATGCGTTTCACTTTACGCACATTCGCTTTTACGCACGCGAGGCAATAAAAGGGCTTACGTAAAAGGGCCGTTGTTTGTAAAGATATCACCGTAAGCATATCAATCACCTTGTTAAAAATGCCTTATTTTAACCCATTTGTGTAAACAACACTCTTGTTAGGTAAATTGCCTACACATGGGAGAGTGCTCAATCTTGACCGGTGAAAAATGTGTTGATTGTTTGTATAGGGTCCCTTACAGTTAGGGTTTTTGTGTGTTGATTATTCTGTCCGTTTTAAGACGTCCAGATACGTGTCTTTGACAGGGCCTCGTAACGTCCGTAAAACGTCAATATAAGGAGCGGAGGCCTGTATTGACTGCAAATGTTTTAGGTAGAAACATTATTTTATATTATACCTACATCTAAACGTTTTTCTTCTTCTTTTTTATGATACCTATGGGTGAAAAAGGAAAAATATTTACTAGCTAGTGGATTGATAGAGGAGAAGAAATTTATTTTCCAGCCTAGAAACCGTAGTAGTTTTCCGAGTATATGCTTGTATATAATTATGCATGTACCATCATACATGTATGATGGTTTCTTTGGCATGCTATACAGCCTAAACGGCTTAATAGATTTTGACATGAGAGGTGTCATTTGAATAGTTTTAATAGTGGGAGTGACATAGAGTAAAACAATTCAAGATGGCATCAGCAAAAAAAAATGGGAAAATTAGTAAGTTAACTTTGCTAAATATCTAAAAAAAATCGTCGTCATTACGTAGAGCTCACTCAGTAGATTTCAAAAGTATATAACACTACTCAGTACAAAATATTCAGTAGTTTACGAGATGAAGCGGTATGAAAGAGCTCTGTGTCATTACGAGTAGGTATACCTAATTCGCTGGTAAACCTCAGCTAATTACTGATATACCTAGGTAGTTTATACCTTCACAGCGCGCCGCTGTTACTTTTAAGTTACTTACTATTTATACAATGCAGTTAAGTTATATAAAAAAAAACTTGTTGAGTATTTTACTTTGTACAGATGACAACCTGGGGCTATGGTTACAGATTAGTCAGCAGTCTCTACGTGTGAGGCACTCAAGATAAGCTCTAAACAAATATGTGCGGGCATGAGTGTAAATTTGGTTAAATTCGTTCGTTAGGCTATTTTCGACCAAGGTCCCGAGTTCAATGTTCCGTATAGGGCATATGATATGCATTGACTCACTGCCAGTGACATGGAAAGTCTTAAAAAGGAGTGCAACCACGACTTTGTAAGAAGAAACAAAATATTTAATGGCACATCAGAAAAAACAAATGTCTCCATGAAATAATACTTTTTGCATATTAAATGCTTTTTATGTTTAACAGGCTAGGCGTTTGTCCTGACTGATAGCTTAACTGATATATAATGATGGTGTGGTCGAAGATGGTAAACACACCTAGTCTATAATGGAACAGACACGAAACACACTGTTATTTAGGCGTTTGGTGGCAAGATTTTCAACTTGAGAATCGTAAGCCAGCCGGCAATTAGAAAGCTCCTTACCCCATGCTATGGTTTCAATACAATTTTGTCTTTACCGCCAGCTCAAGATATTGTTGGAATTTGAATCCTGCAGTTTGGGATTCGAAGATACACAACCACTGAGCTATTATCGCGTTGAAATAAATATAACCAGGCTATAAAAACGAACTTCCGATTCGTGGAGCATTTCCCTCGTTTAGCCAAAATTCTTAACTTTTGGATCGTTGCCTTAATTGTTTATTCCTATTTCACCTACTAATTACATTATAAATCATCACCAGGTTCTACCAAAAGTAGAGATAAAAGTTACTCCGACCACAGGTCCGACCAACAAATTGATTATTAATTGCACTTTTCCTTATTAAAACGCCGACTCAACTCTCGTCCTTCTTAAATTAAAAGTATCCTGTAGCGAAAAGAGTAAATTAAGTTAAAGAAAGGTGTTGAAATGATAGTGATAATGATGATGATTGATAAGTAAGTGATCCTTACCAATGAGTCATCGCCAATTCCCGCAACTAATTAAAATATTAAAATAAATAAATCACTTCTATATTAACTCCACAAATCAAGCAGTTTAAAATGAATATCATCCATTTCAAGCCATTTAAGGAAATAATTTAAATTAATTTGAGCAAGTGTGAGAAACAATGACTAATGCTATAGCAATGAGTGTCGCTTCCAGTTGGTCGCCTTTTTGTGTCGCCGTTGAGAAAATTGATTTATTTTAAGCGTAATAATTAACCAGTGCTCTAGATTGATGCAAATCCAATTTATTTTATATACTATCTTATTAAGAGCCCGCAGTCCCCAGGTAGAGCTATCACTATCACAAATTTTTATTAGTTTCGAAGAATAAAAAAGATTAACATGAAAACGCACAAGCATTGTTATTCAGCGTGGTATAATGCCGCCAGTATGTTGGGTACGCTTCCAAATGGTAGTGACTTCAGTATTTGGATTGTTTTTAGACCTTCAACGGTCTATATGGGAAGTCCAACTATTTTATAACAAAGCTGGTTAGAAATAGTACATTGTTATCCTAGGGGTGAAAGTAACTTATTTAGTGCCGAGGCGGGGTTTGGACTAAAGAAGTATTTAACCCCGAGGTAAACACTGTGCTTTTCATTACGAATACAAGGTAACTAAAAATAAAAAACATGAACTGACACTGGCAAATGCACGAGAAGTGCGGGACCATAATCCTCTAAGGGAAAAAAAAGTTGGAACATGGTTCAATACAAATGTGAAAATAGAACTTGGTTTTTTTATAATTTGAGTGTCTGTCAGTCTGTCACTGTCAGTTTAGTGATTCTCCCTAGGGCTAGTTATTCTAGTTCTTTTTAATGATTGATTCCCACTCGTTGATGTTTTTTATTTTATTTATTTATAAGTATGATAGCTGGGGTTGGAAACGGGCTCTTAATGCAACGAGAGTTTTATTATTTTGCATTAGCTTTTACTTCACTCACTATTATAGCCTGTGACACCAAAATATCACATCACACTATGAAAGCTTGTGAATATGTATGACTAGCTGCGCCCCACGGTTTCATGGATCATGATCATGGTCCCCGCGTGGATTACTCTTTATATCCTCAGCTATCTGTTAGTGAAAGTCCGGTCAAAATCGGTCCAGTACATACCTACCTACGACGTCTTTGAAATATAAGAAAGAAGAAGATTGTTCCTACTGAACTCGGTTTAAGGGAATTATATTTTTGGTATACAGGTAACTTGTATACCAAACAAACAAATAGTTAACAAATAGGCTTTTTATCCTGGATAAGTTAATATTTGCTGTAAGACAACGGGTGAAACCGCAGGCCGTAATAGTCTTCCATAAATCACCCACACCCACATAATATAGATGATAATTTAAGGCTGATAGATGGAACTAAACTCAATAAAACATTGGTTTGTGTTTTAAAGTAGCCATTTCAAAAGGTGAGTCACTGTTTTACACATTTGAGATACTACGCTGCGTACACGCAGAGACACAGCTTATCCAATAGTAACGGGATGATTTATGAGCTGCCCAACTGTTTGCAGACCTTTTAAGGCAAATCTGTGCTTTGTGGCAACCGCAGCAACGTGTTCCATTATCATTTTATGTTTAAACTAGCTGCGACCTACGGTTTCAGCCGCCTTCTTACAATAATTGAAAAAAAAACTAGGGTACAAAAAACCGATGGGAAAGAAAGGTTCTTGAGTGGAGACCACGAAGCAGAAGACGCAGCGTAGGTAGGCCTCCCACTAAATGGACCGACGACATCGTGAGAGTCGCGGGCATCCAGTGGATGCAGATGGCAGGCTGTCGTTCAGTGTGGACGTCTTCTGGGCACAGAATAACAGATTCTAAAAATATATAACAGTACTATAAAGTGTAGAGCAGTGTAAGGGAGACCTATGCTCAGCAGTGGATGTCTTTTGGTCGATGATGATGATGATGGTGACAAAAAATACACAATAGTACGTATATTGCTTAAAAATATGGGTATAGAAAAAGTGTGTAACGTTGCCTCACCAGATAGTCTCTAAAATTCAGTGTGGATGATTTACAAGTGGCTACTTTTTATGCCAGAAAAATGTACAATTCCTGTAGGATAGCGGGCGTTACAGACTTATTTAGTACTGTGTCGCTTCGATGCCATCTCTCCAAAATAGTGAAGGAAACATTTATTTATTTAATGAACACCAACATGATGTACATCACAACATGACATAGGAGAGACAATGCACAATAATTTGACTAAAACACTAAAATTATAGGTGCAGACTACATGCGTTTAGAAAAACAAGAGTTAAAGTTTTGTCTACACTAATATTATAAAGAGGAAAGATTTGTACCTATTTTTGTATGTTTGTGTGTTTGTAATGAATAGGCTCCGAAACTACTGAACCGATTTGAAAAATTCTTTCACTGTTGGGAAGCTACACTATCCCCGGGTGACATAGGCTATATTATATTTTGTAGCGAGGCCGAAGGCCGAGCTTACACTCGTGCGAAGCCGAGGCGGACGGCTAGTTATTAATATGTTAGTAGATATATTAAACATTAAAAATCCAAAAGATTTTTTTACTAAGAGGAAATCAGTGAAAAAATACATTACTTATTAGGTACAAGAGTTTGATAGTTTACTACGAATAGATAATTTGAATTTATCCACGCCACCAGCGAATAAGTCTATTGCATCATCTTTGGAGAAAACATTGAATTCCCTGACTAGTCTGTTAACATTTTTGCCCAGATTCGTTTTCCAGCTGGAGCAACTCAGGAGCTTGTAACGCGATGCCCTAATCGACCTAGTTGGCGCAGAGAAGTTAAAATTAGCTAATAAATATAGTAAGGAAACCGGAAGTCAAGAACCTCAAACGTTCAAAGACATATAACATTCATCAACAAGCACTGAGCCAGCATGGGGGATTAAAACCCATTCTGTCTTTCTTTCTCCCTCTCTTTAAAACTGCCTGTCGCCCAGCAGTGTCAGCATAATAGGCTGATAAATGAAAAAGTACTAAGTTTCATTCAAATTAGTTCAGATGTTACAAATTTGAGTGGAAACACACTGACACACGAACATTATCATTCATAATATTATGGTGAGATGATGTTATAATAACAATGATACGCATATGGACCTCATTTACCTACGAAGGTGCTCATTTAAGCAGTTTTTTTGGTAATGATACCTTAAAAACAGTTAACTTTCGCCCTTCGGCGCCGCCTACTGTTTCTTCATGGGAACTACGAGTTTTTTAAAGCAAAGACACTTACTTGTATAATTGTTATATTTGATAGTTGAAATAGTATCATCATCAGTTTATCAAAATAATATTTTTTTTTTAAATGAATCATTGGTGTGCGTTTGTCACTGGAGCAATGATGCCGTCTACGACACAAAGGTGTTTTTTTTTAATTTTGTTTAAATTAGAACGGCTGTCAAGGCGTTATTGTTAAAAATTTGTTGTACCCACTTGCACCCATATAAACCCATAGCAATTGTGTTAGCCACTGCGACGCGGAGTTTGACGCGTTGACATAAATAAGAATGTTCAATCAAGTATCTGTCACAATACTTGGCGACAGAGTTTCCTTTTCATTTCCGTTCTATTTACTTCTCTGTGGTCTACGATGAAGCAAGCTTACCTAGAGAAATGATTCAGATTGTAACTATCAGAGAACACTCATTCAGGCAGCGCGTTCACCAGTCTAACGATTCGCACAATATAAGTTTTTTTTTTTTTTTTTATTAATCTCATATTACAATATTGATTAACTAATGTCGGTCCAAAAAACCACAGTTGGTTTGTCCTGGTACCAACTCAACATTCACTCTGCACTGATAAAAACAATAGTACGTACGCTGACAAAAATAAAGTAAGGTAAAGGATTTTTTTAAATCTACGTACAATATGAAATAAGATATAGTAATCACCTACCTATCATACATCAATATACATTATTTAATTATAACTAATTATGTATAGCTATTATCTATTAGGTATAAACGCCCAATTGATTTGAAAATCAAACAATCCAAATTGAAGTGATTGTTGTTCTAGTCATAAGATACCGAAACAACGAAACAACGAAGTGGAATCAAAGCGCTACGTACGGGTTTTCGGAATAACAAGCAAAACTTTACATCCCTGTTATATTGCCTAAATGAGGCAATATAACTAAATAGGTATATTTAAGGGACCTCGTAAAATAATTAAACCTGTCAGGCACATCTTTCCTTTCTCTATATATGAAATCTAATTGGGTAATTTCAGTGGCACAAACTGAAATACTGTGGATAATACCGTCTTATACTCGGTCCAAGTATTTATTTGCTCTGACAGCTGCAATAATATCGTTGAACACTTTCGCTGTTTTTCACGCATTAAGGCTGTAGCATGTACTCGATATACATCAGGGAAATAAAAAGCGTTTTTATTCAGGTTTCTACAGTGGTATTGCAGCTTTCAGAGCAAATAAATACTTGCACCGACTATATCTAACAAGTTGTTGAGACAGGTGATATTGATAATGCATATTTCCGAAAACTCGAACAATAATACAAAAGAACAATCTAGGCTGCATACTTTCAGTGCAAAATTCTCGTACACACCCTAAAGCTACTACGTAAAACCTACGTAAGTATTATTTATTCTGCGATTGGCATCCGGCAGAAATAACCCGGTTACCTAATAACAAACATGGCTAATAATAGAGTTTATTCTCAATGGAAAAAATATATGGAATCGATTCAGTGAAGCGTTTAAAATGCAATCGAAACATCCGCTTCTTTCGGCCTTATTTCACATACTGTTTGGGTAAAGGTGGACACTCAACAGCGAATTGGGGCTAAGAGTTTACTTACTAGATTATGTCCTGCGGCTAAAGATTTTCAGGAATTTAATATTTTATTATAACAGCTCAACGCCACCCAGAATTTTGAACTTCAACAGTTCAAAACCCTGGATGGCAATGCACTGCGCTCGTCACCCCGAAATATAAGATGTCAAATCTCTGTGTGCTCTGTAATTTCGCTGGAAACATTGCCCTTCAATCCGGAACACAGTAGTGTTTGCACACTACTGCTTGGCGGTTGAATAACTGGCAAAGGTGTGGTACTTCCCCAGGCGGACCCCTGTAAAAAAGTCCTACCACTACATTCACACCTATTTATTCACACTACCTCATTGTCTCGTTTATATGAACAAGATTATGAATTAGGCAGTAGTACCCTACAAAGATACATTTCAGGGTTATGAACTTTTTATAGTATATTGTGGGTTGTACAATTAGTTTACATTCCACTAGCCGGCCGTCCCGGCTTTGCATGAGTGGAGGTTTTTTAAAACATTCTAGTAATAAATATAGCCTTTGTTACTCCGGGATAATGTAGCATTCTAATGGTGAAAGAATTTTTAAAATTGGTCCAGTAGTTTTTGAGTTAATTCGTTCCAAAAATCCATAAATACACATTTTTCCTCCTTATAATATTAGTGTAGATTAAATTGAACGCTGAATTTCACACTAGATATCTTGTGTCATGATTTATAGTGTTCATTTTAGTATTCGATTTTTGTTAGGTACTGAAAAGTGACAAACATAATATAGAGAGCCAGAAACGGCTACAGTTATAGAATATTAGTGTAATTATGTATTTACTAGTACTATTCAAGGTATATATCAAGTTCACTACAACGAATACAAAGGGTCTGGGTTCTTAAAATTGCGAGTGAATCGGTTTCTTCTAGACAGGCGTGCTCCATCGTAGACCGCATCAGGCGAGTTGGTCAAACACAAGCCTATTATTTAACAAAAAAGGATCCACGTTATAAACAATTACTTCTCCCATAAGCATAAAAATGTAAAGAGGGTTGAAAGTTCCTAAAATTAACGGCGAAAATGCCACACATGAGTTGTTTACTAGCACAACCCTCTAAAGGTTGTCTATTTAATGTTTTATAGACCCTTTGACTACAGCGGCAAACTCGGCTTTACAGGTCGGTGGTCGTGAAGGTTCACGATAGTAATTTTATCTCAAAAACATCATTATAAATAGAAACGTTTCAAAGGGGTAGAAGTTTCTCATTGAAGTAGCCGTACAGCAGGAATGTATCTGAAGTTTTGTTCACGTGCTTGTCTTTAAAATTGCTTCAAGAAAAACTTTCTTCTACTCTTTATCTAATAAGTTTTTTTAAACGTATATTGAGTTTGTATAAGCTAGCTGTATATCAAAATAAAATCAAATTCACTGAGACGGAACAGTATTTTTTTTGCTCTAGGTTTCATGTTTCTTTAACGTTAAGTTTCATAGAATTTCCAAGAAGTCGATCATTTCAAATTTAAAAAACGTTAAACAAGTTACAGTCAAAGTCAAGCAAAGTAAGCCACGGTCAAGCTCAAGTCATGGCAGTAAATTGGCGGAGTCTTTGTTCCCTACAGTGGCGGTACCTTTGTGACAGAGGCCCCTATCTGTGGAGTTTTAGAAGCAACACGAAAAGACATCTTCCACTTCGATTTATAACTTAAACACACTCTAGCACGTTCACGAACACTCATTAAATAACAATCCACCGTTATAATATATTAATTACCACTCGTAATTTAACGACTTTATTTAAATAATACAACGAGACGACATGATTTTCGCACGTTGCCGCCAAAAACCAACAGACATATATAATTAATATACGAAACTTTTCACCTCAAACTATCAACCTCCATTGTCCCCTTTCGCAAAATCTTTACTCAGCGGACCTCTACAACCCATAGGGATCTTCGTTCTACCTGCAAAGTTCAGTTGCGTAGGCCAGTCAAGTAGTTTTCGAGATATCGTGACGAGTCAAGTCAGTCAGTCAGTGGTATGGTACCATCATACGATGTATAATATAAACCTTTCGCGGAAAATTATCTAACTGGTGGAGTAAACCGCATCAAAATCCGTTGCGTGGTTTAGGAGGAGTTAGCGGATATACAGACAGATAGACTGGAAAGCTACTTTATCTTGTACTATGTAGAGGTAGAGATAGTCACTCAAAAACTCTTGTATCTATAATATTAGTAATCCGATCGTATGCGGAATACTGCTGTCATGTAGCAAGTCTGTCAATTTTCTACAGGAATCGGAATCGAAATAGGAAATTTCGGAGAATGTGCATCGAAACTACCTGACCTTATCCTACCATCCCCTTTCTACTACAGGACAAGTAGGTAATCAGCCTACTACCACCCTTTCATTGTTTTTTTTTTGGATACGTACCAAACGTTTTAGTTCTACGTTTCTAATCCGTTCCTTGTTTCTTGAGATAATATATGATCTGGGCCTTTTCAAGGCCAGAGTAAAGTACCTTCTTAATCTGCGTGCTTCATCTTCGACTACATCGTCGCTTATCAAAAAGCGAGTTGGTAGTCAAACGCTAACTTATTTGCGATTAAAAAAGTGTAATTTTCCTATACCTAGCTTTAAAATCTACGCAGGTACAATTTCAATAAGTCCATTAAACGAATACGTATTTTTCTCTCGTATTCCAAATTTCTCAGGCAATATATAACATTCCTGACGTTAATTGCGGCGAAGGAATGCACTGTGTAAGCACTTTTATCAGTTTGCCAAAAGATTGCATAATGTTTGGCTGAACTGTTTATACATTACACTTTATTGTAAACGAAACGGCGCCTACCATATCTGATAAATGCTCGTGACTATACTGGTATTTAATACAAACTAGCAACCCACCCCGGCTTCGCATGGGTGTAAGTTCTATTATATATATAAACCTTCCAGTGGCGGATTTGCCTAGGGCGGCCAAATATTTAGGGCGGCCAATCGTGACAAAAATTCACTGATGATAACAAGCAATAACTAAAATTACCTAAATAATCTAAATCTAAAGGCTCGCGCACATTATGTCGGGCCGCACTGCACCGCATCGTATAACAATTATCTTCCTAAATCACAAACTAGCAAATATTCTTAATCGATTTCGATAAAATTAGGCAATGAAGTAAATTCATTATGTATTCTATATGATGGGTGCTGAGAAAGGGGCGGCTGATACTATATGGCGTGGGGCCTAGGGCGGCCAAGACAGCAAATTCGCCACTGAAACCTTCCGTGAAAAATTATCTAACTGATGGTGAAAACTGCATCAAAATCCGTTGCGTGGTTTAACAAAGGAGTTAGCAGATATACAGACAAACAGACGCGGAAAGCGACTTTATGTTATACTATGTAGAGATAAAAAAAAAACATAACAACCAACTTTGTGAAAAGTTTAGTAAAAGGACCACATTTGCTATTTTCCCACTAACGTAACATACTCAAAAAAACAGTCGAGAACCTCCTTTTTTGAAGTCAGTGGAAAATATTGTACATCATCTAATTTTGGCTTTCATTATCATCATCATCAAGTTCCATTGTGACACCCACAAGCGTCCTAGAACACAGGCCTTCTCTCAGAGAGAGGATGCATATATGGGTCCTATTCCACCATGCTGGTCCAGTGCATGTTGGTCTATATTTCTTTGAACTTTTGAGGTTCTTAGTCAGATTGGTTTCCTCACGATAATTTCCTTCACCGTTTTTGAGCGATGGCGTCGAAAACTACACATAACTATAAAGTCATTGATGCAGGACCGAGGATTGAACCGGGTGCAATCAGATTGTAAAGCACACATGCTTCTGCTCCACCACCACCGGTAAATTTAAAGCTTATGGCGCTGATAAACTTCATTCACTCGTCCAGAACATTCCTAAACAACAAAATAAAGGCAAACATCCAACCAATGTATGTTATCGGTCATTCTCACGAACATCTAAAGTAAATGCTCGTCAAAAATGTGTCTTGTCAGATGTCAAAATGTTGTGTTTAGCAAATTGTTTGAAGCATTGTTAAGACGTGAGAATTCTTTCTAGAATACTCTTGTTTGAGGAAATGTGACGTGTGAGCATTTACCACACTTCTTGACCGTCGGCAAGCTCAAGTTGGTGAATGCTAAGGTTTGTTTTGTCTTAGAACTTTTAAAACGATAGGAGTACTAGAATATTGCAGAGTCAACTAAAACTAATGAATTGAAGTCAAACTTAACAGTTTTTTTGATGATAAAAAAATATTATACTGCAAAATTACTGTAAAACATAAACGTGTCATTTTTTTATATTATACGCTTGCATTTTCCGCTGACACGCCTGATGTTAATCGATGATGCGAAGTAAAGTATAATGCTGATTTTAAGTACGTATAAATGTTAAATAAAAAATATAAACCTCAAATCCTCAATTACTATAAAATTAAGTATGTATGTATATCACACTAATATTATAAAAGCGAAAGTAACTATGTCTGTCTGTCTGTTTGCTACTGAATCACGGCTAACCGATCTCGATAAAGTTTTGCGAGGCAATGGTATGTATCATGAGGACGGACATAGGCTATTTTTTTCTGAAGAAATCGCGGACGAAATTGCTGGTACAGGTAGTTGTATATGTATACTTACTACTCATAGCATATATCTACACACACATCATACTCAATTACTTATCCTTTTTTGCTTACTAGAGATAAACATAAAATATCTTTATTTATACCTTCATCATTTGTAAAGATCAAATCTGCAGTTTCTTAATTAAAACACCTGTGGACTCTCATTCTTAACTTTCTAAACAAATAGATCTATCTGTAAGCTCTGACCGTATCGATCTAACAGTAAGACGTATTACTTATACCTACTACCATTTCGCAATCCCATTTAACCACTTAACCATCAGATGTAATCGCAAACTCAGAGACGATGCAAGGAGATGTTTAATTGGGGCACTATAACCTTGACCATTCTTATACTATACTAGTAGATTATATTGGAAAGTTGCCCATTAAAAATTGACGGTAGAGCATTGATGATAAAATCAACACAAATCATACAACGTATCGACACATTGTAAAACAAATATCGCTATAAGAACTATACTCGGTTCAAGTGTTTTTAACTCTGACAACTGCAATGATATAGTAAAATCTGAACATAATATTTCCTTTAAATACTTATTTCACTTTAGTATATTGGCTACCAGCTATGGTAAAATGCTATAAAAAGGTTGTAGACAATCTTGTCTTCAATAATATAGCAAGTAATCAAAATCCATTTTGCTTTTACGAACTGAATAAAACATTTCCTTTTAATAGTTATTTCACTGTAGTATGGCTACCATAGCTGGTAGCCAATATACTACAAATAAGTTGTAAGTTGCAGCCAATTACATGTTCAATAGCCTAGCAACAATCATCAGAATACGTTCTGCTTATTACAAGCTGAAAAAAAAGCTAAAAAAAACTAGGTCCACAAGCTAAATGCGTTAACATACATGCTCATCGTTATATGACCTCCGTCTAGTTTACTAAAAAAAAAAAACAGTTCACAAACCAAAAACCAGACGAATGGATAATGTCATCATGTTTCAGGGCAACACGTGAATAACATCGGCGCAGAACCAGAAAGAATGGGGCGTTAAAGAAATTATGTATATCGAGATGACAGCAACACCCCTCTCTATGAGGGAGGCCTTTGTCCAACAGTGGACGTTAATTGGCTGATGATGTGATGTGATGTGATGAGATGACAGCAGTATGTTTTAAAAATAAAAGTATGAAAAAAGTGAAAAGTATAATGATGAAAGTGATGACAGTTGTCCTTGAATCCTGCCCTGTTTGAAGGGTAGCGTTGTTTACTCAGCAGCAGCCGTTATCATCGCGCGTCCATTTGCCGGTAGCAGCCAAGCAGGCGGGCTAATTACACCTGTCTGTCAAAACGACTATCGGAACGGCTTTATCGTAAACTTGCTATGGCAAATGAGAAGCAAATCTACAGACAAACAGCTACTAAGAGTGTAAATTTGTTGATACCTTGTTAGAAGCAATCAATGCGTTTAAAAAAAAAAAAAAATTATGGTACTGGGTGACGAGACGAGCGAAGTCGCTCGCCTGATGGCTCTTCACGCTTGCCCATATCAGCACAACGCCACTCAGAATTATGAACTTCTACAGTTCAAAACCCTGGATGCCAATGTACTGCGCTCGTCACCCCGAGATATAAGATGTCAAATCCCTGTGTGCCCTGTAATTTCGCTGGAAACATTGCCCTTCAATCCGGAACACAGTAGTGTTTGCACACTACTGCTTGGCGGTTGAATAACTGGCAAAGGTGTGGTACTTCCCCAGGCGGACCCCTGCAAAAGAGTCCTACCACTACACCAATTTAAACAGTTAATATTTTTATGTACCATGCAGTTTCTCGTATGCAAACCTTATCGGTATAAGATTTATACGGCTGCAATCACGATTCCGTCACAAACTCGTCGGTATGAAAATTGGCTTGACAGGTATCGTGTTGCCTAAAGTTGCACTGTTTTTTAGGTAACGCTATACCTTGTCAATACATAATTGTGTATTATCTGACTTAGCTGGGCACTCACAATGTAACATTGCCTCCGATACTAAAAAGTGACACTTTTTTATCTCGCTTCTCTTAGTTCTCATTTTTATGTACAATAATTATGTACATAATGAGTATTACTATTAGTTTTTACTATCTTGCATGCAATCTATATGATTATAGTCCAATAGTATCAATATATAGTGCAATCTACAATTTTGCGCCTAAAAGAGTTATGTCTCTGTTTTCTCCTCAGTTCTATGGCTTAGCAGTTAGGAACAGTTGTTCATCTTTGTTTCTTCGATTCTTGTCTTGGTAATGTGCGGTCGTTTTTTTGCACAATTATTGACGGTTAACGCTTTTATGGTAGGTTTATTGATAGCTTCTGCCTCGTGTATAGAGCTTTTATTGGATATTAAAGTATTTTGTTACCAAAATTTTTTAAGAACACTGCGTACCTAGATTTTGCCCAAATGTTTTCCCCGTCTACTCATTTTTTTTTTGTTATACATGTTTTTATTTTATTTGTATCAGTGTATAACGTACATACTATGTTTATACTATGTTTACAACTGCGTAGCAGTTTGTAGGCAGATATCTACGCTCATTACAAAATTTTATTATTGAGTAGGAACAAAACATTTTTGAGTGACAGCCCCTTTAGCTCAGTTGGTAGTGTACCAGACCTGCCTTCTGCGCTTGGGGGCGTGGATTCGATTCCCACCTAGGACAAACGGTGTGTTCTATGGCTGGGTGTTAATATCTATTTAAGTATGTATTTAAAAATATATATGTATGTATATCAATCAGTCTCTGGCAGCCATATTACAAGCTTTGCTTAGTTTGGGGTCAGATGACCATGTGTGTAATAATGTCCCCGATATTTATTTATTTATTTTTAGATATAATATTTATGTTATATGTTTTGCTAATAATTATAAGACTGTTGGTCACTATAAATAATAGGTTTAACCCATAATGCCCTGTGGTTTAACCAAACGTAGTCGAATACAAAACCGTGGAGGTGGTCAAGTTTTTGTCAAACCTAGTAAGTATACAAGACATAAATATGTACTAGGTGACTAAACCTTAGTGGGGTGAATTTTACTTTGTTGAAACTTTATCACTGAATCACAAAGGACCAAGGCTCACTGAGAGATTGCAGCAACACCAATAATTCACATGCAAAAAAGGACAAGGGAGATATGGTTAGGTGGCGTGGAAGGTGCGAACATATCTGGCCTAAACCAGACGTGATGCTACTTTCTGCGTATTAGTCAAACTTGGGGTAAGTTTAACTAATACGCATCTCCCCCATATCTCCCTTTTCTGAACTTAGGGTATAATCCCTCTAGCGACTTGAAACCTCATTAGAATGTTTTTGTTTAGAAGCTTTCTTAGCTGATTATCATTCTTGAGTTCAAGCAAATAAGCTACTGTTTACACTTACATTGATAACTCCAGGACTTGCCGTTCATTATTCAAATTATCTGATACGGATAATGCAAGTGGTCATGTCTTGTCGTTGATATCGGTGGTCAAGTTTACGGTAGAAATCTGCAAGCTGCACCAGTGGACTAGTTATTCTTGTAAGTGGTTTGGTGTGTCTATTCATTTAGTTTTTTTTTTAATTTGAATACCTGCCAGTGACTACAGATATTTAAAACAAATTGTTTTTTTTTCCTCCTGACGTTTGCGTCGGGCGTCTTATGCATTTGCCACTGCCAAATGCACGTCTTGTGTCATTTGTATCTATTTTCTAAAAATGTATCGCGAAATAAGTCATTGTCACCTTCAAATTGTCCAAGATTTGACCGTGCTTGACTTTGATAGCGATGTCCCAGTAATGTGGTGGAGAGGACGTTTATCTGGAATTATGGAAACAAAACGAGAAGACGAGTTTCACCGTATTCTCCATTTCTTCCGTTTCGTTGTTTCTCGAAGAAAGTGTTCGAATAAATAATAACGTGTATTAAACACGTTAATACTCAATATTTAGTTTCAACAAACAAGTTACAGGAAATTAGGAAAATAATACAATAAGACAACTTTGGCGCCAAAACTCTTTTTTTTTACAGAATTATTTATGACCAGTAGAGGTTTTTTTTTTCGATTTGGCCAACGTTTTTGTTTCGCCTTCCTTATGTTCTGTTAGATTTTACTTTTGGAATACTATTTCTTTTTTAGGATTTTCGCAGTAATGCTACCAAGAAGTTTTCACGTAGTGTTATGTTTAATTCATTAGTCCTATAAATCCCCAGAATTCAGCAAATCTTGTTCTTTCTACAACCCTAAGCTATAAATCTGCTCCCCACGTGATCTTCAAGTACCCATAACTCTTCGGTGAGCAACCGCCACGAATTTTGTCCATTTTTGCGTCACGCACATAAATCGTAAGGTACCGGCAACTATTATAGGTACAAAATACGGCAACACTTTTGAACCCTGTCATATTAAAAACTTCACATGTTTACTTACTAACCGATGAACTGTTAAATATTCTTAGTGAGATAAAGTACGAAGCGGTGGATCATGTCAATGGAGTCGGGTGAACCTAGTAAGTAGATGGGAGCTCGCGTGCGACACAGTCCGCAGAGAGCGCGCGGCCGCGCTACCGACACGATCCTACCTCAGTTTCCCGCGAGTTCCGGAAAATTGGCGCGAAAATGACGAACTGTCAAGTTTTTAAACTTTAAAAAGTTATTACTGCATGCAAGCGGACCAAAAAGGACTCATGTGAAGTGTTACAACATTGAATCGAGAATTGGGATTTTCGTATGGTTGAATTTGAATGTTTTTTTTAGTTAATTATTTAAGAACTCTCTGGATTTAAAAAAAAAATGCAGGAATGTTATTAAAACACCATCGAATGACATAATTTTCACCAAAAAAAATATTGCATCCCTATTATATTTTTTTATTGAGTAAGTAACCTACGTTGTATTTTTTTGCGCGATTTAATCGATTACAATAATGAAGTATTAGTCACATTTTAACTGCACAAGTGTGAAAACGAATACGCACTTGTCACATGTTTGTTTTGACTAAGTATTTGCTCAAAAAATTTGCCTCTACGTAAAATACTATATTTTTTCATGAACTTACGCCATTCAATTCATTTCATTCATTTTAAAAAAGTTTACTAACTTATATTGTTTAGTTTTATTATCTCATGGGTTATCATTAAAATACAACTCACTAAGCTAACAAATTTAATGAAACAAATATAAATCAACAACAGGCTATAACTTTTTTTATACGTGTCTACTAGAATAACTACTGCTTTTATCGTCGAAAAAAAAAAAACGTTTCAGCCATAGGACGTTCAATGCTGTACATAGGCCTCCCCCAAATAAAAACAATGCTATTAACATTGATTTAACTTTGTTTTGACATCGTCTAAAGTAAAACAAGTGTTAACGAGTGCTAAAATAAATTTTGTGATAAATCATAAAAAAAATGTAATCCGTGTTTTGTTTTGGAGTCTCAATAGTTAATGAATAAAAAATATGCTTTAATGGGACAAACAATTTAATTCAATTTAATTCGACGTTTTGAAGTACATGAAAAATCAAGTTCAAAGATTCCGTTACATACATACATCCCAAGCTAATAAAACGTGTTAAAAACTCGTAATATAAACATAGAAGTGACTGAAATTATGCAAAAATCAGTGAAAACCAAACCAGAAACATAAAAATAGTATTTATAGCTAGTGCTATACATAACATAGGTAGAGTTTTCAGTTCAACGGAATTAGAGCATAATAAATGGAGGTTTTACAAAACAATTTCAATGCAACCTGAAGGCGTGATACAGATAAAACTGGGTTTAGGAAACGCACTTATCACAGTGCAAATAACACTGTATCTGTTAAATTGTATGTATTTACATTTATTCTGTGGTACGTAGGTAAATGAGTTCCTGATTGTGGAAAATATTTAACATTATCAAAGCAGTCATCATTTGAATGAATTCTTTAACCGTTATATCGATATTTCGCTTGAGAAATGCAACTCTCCGTGGTCATCGTTCATGCAGAAACCGGGTTCTTATTTTAATCTATAAGTCGGGTTAGTTACACCATTTATAACTTAAGAATGGCTGGACCGATTTTCATGATCTTCGATTTGTGAGATTTATCTCCGCCCCGAATATATCATATAATTATAGCAGAATAACTGCAGAATAAGTATTAAAATAACGGAAAATTCACGCTGTTTTTTTTATTTTAAATAGGTAATTTTGTCATTTATATTTTATATTGAACTGCAAGGAATGAAGTCTCCAAGGGAGACCAACTTTTTGCCACTTTGCCGGGCCATATTTCGCAAAGTATGGACTTTATAAAAACATGATGTTTCAAACCTTACCTTCATTTTAAAAGACCTTATCAACGATACCCAAACGTGTAGATGGAGAGAAAAAAACATCCCCATTTCACATGTACCAGAGCTATCCCTAAAATGCAATATTATATATTTTTTATTACATCTGTCATTATGCAAAGTTTCATTTACTTATATTAATAATTATAGAAGTTAGAAGGTATTAAAAAATTCGGACGGTCGGACTGACAGACAGACAGACGGACAGACGGACGGACAGAACGAATTTATAAGAGTTCTTTATTGGGCTACGGAACCCTAAAAAACGTCTAAGTCAAACGAGATTTATGTGGCTATATACCAAGGAGGTATTTATATAACGCGGGTGAAACTAGTTAGTAATTACTTAATCGAGTCTATCTAAACTAATCTAACTAAAATCGAGCAATAAATGATTTATGGCTAACCGACCTAAGTGAGATAATTATCACATAATATAATATAGTTGATATGTTTCGTTTATGTTATTAGTTTGGTGTGTAGTTTAATTTATTTAATATATTAAACACTTTTGGACAAATAACATTAATCGATTAAAAAAATATATGATAATGAAGTCGGTAAAAAAACAGTTCTTACACTTATGTGTAAGAACTGTTTTTTTACCGACTCAAAAAAGTTCTCAGTTCGGTGTCATATTTTTAGTATCTCAGAACTCCGTCATTTATGAACGGATTTGGAATATTTTTTTTTTATTTGAAAGGTTATACTGTCATATTTGTCCCATGGGTGTAATTAAAATCGGTTCAGTAGATTGACTTTTAAATCTAAATAACTGGAGATTCGGTTACTTGAATAACAATATTATAGGCCAATAAACTTTGATAAACTAGATCTTCGTAGTTAAATTAGTTGACACGCCTATCTATAGGGTTACTGGTAATCACTTAGCATCCTCTTAAGAGCGCCTTCAATACGTCAAAATAAACAACTTTTTTTCTACGATTCAACTAAATTTGTGGGTGATTTTTTTGTATGGTAGGGACCGCCTTTTTTTCACTAATTTCGAAAAGGCTTCGAACAAAAGTTATTTGTTTTGATGTACTTAGGTAGCCCTGTGTAAGAATAGTCTTTTTTTTAAATCTTTATTAAGTATTAAAAAAATGGGGTTTTGTCATTAAAGGACTATGCCACCCCGTAAAGCTAAAGAAAACACATTTATGATTTATCACACAAAATCTAACAACTCCCATGTGAATAGTCCTGGAATGTATATTTACTGAATATTCATCATCATCAGCCAGAAGAGGTCCACTGTTGAACATAGGCCTCACCCTTTATCCTCCACACTGAATGACATCCTGCCATCTGCAATGACTGGATGCCCGCGACTCTCACAATGTCGTCGGTCCATCTAGTGGGAGGCCTACCTACGCTGCGTCTTCCGGTTCGCGGTCTCCACTCAAGAACCTTTCTTCCCCATCGGTTATCAGTTCTTCGAGCGATGTGGCCTGCCCATTGCCACTACATATACTACATATTATAGGCGCTAAAATTCCCTCAATGTTTTTCGTAAACAGAAAGTGGTTTTTCCTAAGTTTTCCCTTGATTCATTGTTATGTCTGTGGTATTTTTGGAAGACTGACTAAAGTCTCAATGCCAAGTACATTATTTGATGGGCTATTGTATAGTTTACGCGCAAAGGAACGTACTTACTAAGTAAACGTACTAAGACTGACTCACTCGCTGTCTGATCTTTGTGTTCAAATGTTACTAAGACTACACAGATTATTATAGTAGTTAATTTAATTACTTTTGATAGATTATATTTGTAGATATTAGATATTATGTCCCAGATGTTTGTAATTCTCCAAAGATGAGTGTGCTCTACAAATTTGACGCCTTTTAAATCAATTTTGGTTCATCTTCGTTACTTTGATTCAGAAAAGCTGAAAGAATTTTTACGGCAGTAGGTATAACAATGAAATTTCTTTCACTCCGTATTTTTTTTTCTTAAACATGGTCGGAATTTTGCCCTATGCTGTCGTAATAATTATGTCCGAGAATATTGTCGATATTAATTGAGAAAAGTAATAAACAAGCCCTAGCGGTAATTAGGTAATGAGGCAATCTGACTATCGTTATGTGTGCCTCAGTTTCATCTGATGTGCATTTTATGAATGATCCTGAAAAGTGACCGCTGCACTTTTCAGAATCGTTCATGAAACCACTTTTTACCCTCTATAAAGCAATGCCTCTATAAAGCAATTTTAGTCTTTCTATTTTTAAAGGATGTCCGGATGAGATAGAAAATCTTCCGCCATCCTATAAAATATCAACACGAAAATTGCTCTAAAATTTTTGCTATGTTATTGTATTGATTATAATGCTCAATTGATTTTTTAAACACTAACACTAACTCTGTGATTTTGTGTCAGCAAAAATTTTGAAAACGTGCAAATGAGATAAATGTGGCAGTTAAGCGCCACCTTAATAATTTATTGAATGTAGTGAACATTTCTTCATTGATTAAATTAAAATATCTACCAACTACGAAAATTTAAAACGGTATTTTCTATTAGAGATCGTCGCTGTCAAAAAGCGATAATCCCTATTTGACGTACACATCTGATAATTGTACTATTTTAATTTAAGATTAATACCGCTGGTTGCTGGCGCTAATACGTATCTATTTATTTTATTTTATCACTATTTTAGTCGCTTTTTGCTTTCTGTTGAAATTTCTACCGTAATAGGCAAATAAACTTAAAAATATATTAAAAACGATGTCCGTTACAAAAAAAAAATCTATTAGAAGTAGGGCGTAGACAAAGCAAGCGCAAATAGAGTTATTTGCCAAACAATTATGGTTGGCTCTAACAAATTGCTAGTCTTCAGTACTTTTGAGTTTGTAGATGAGTAATATGTACTTTTCAGGCGGATTGTGCGTGCGTTGCTCAGGCTCGTTATGAATGATTGTGGGGCCCATGGGTTTTAATTGATTCACCATAGTTTCCGCATGAAACCGCAAATGAAACAACAGTTAGAAATTACTATGAAATTGGAACTGACTCACTGGAATTGTTGATTTAATGGTACATAAATCATTTAATCTTTCGAAGATTAGGTACCTACAAGTAATTGTATAGTGAAGTTTTTTAACTATTGGCTTTTCGGTGAAGGATAACATCGCGACGAATCCTGCATACGTACGGAGAAAAATTCAATGGCGTATGTGAATCTCTACCAACTCGCAACTGGCCTAGCGTGGTGGATATAGGTCAATCGCCTGTCGTAGGTAGACCTAAGTCTAGAAGCTGATTATGCAAGTAATTGTGAATAACATGATTTTGGTCACAAGTGTCTTTCTTCAAATAACCTGACAAACGTGTTTTCCGCAAATGGTACACCCGAAAAAAGCATGGTGTAACAAACCTGACTTTCATTTTGAAAGATCTATTCAATGATTAAAAAACCATTTCCATTTTACCTAAATGGAAGGTAGTCTCGATTTTGCTTTCTGATGACGTCACCTAGCCAATAATAATATCCCTGAACTTAGAGAAATCATTTAATCATAATGACTGTACTCATTATTGTGAACAACTTTCATTATGGGACTAACCATATACGCCCGAAAAAATATCTGCTGTTCCGTACATTTCGTTGACGGGAACCAAATTTTTTAATCAAACTGCTAATATTTTATTCGCGATTTTAGGTTTGGTCCCGTAGTCCAAGTTGTGAAAAAATAATGTTTAAAATGTGTCTCTTTCTCAGCTTATTACACCCTAAGCATATAACCCTGTAAAACTAGTATTATTAAGAAGAAAAAAAACTCCAGATACCGAAAAACGTATGTCTATATCTTCGCAAAATGGATTCCGTATATTCTGAGGAGAGTTTCCATATCCCTAACTCAATAATAAGTTAGCCATTACCACGTGTGGCTGGGGCGTAATCTCGTTAGACTCTAGCAGGATGTCAGATAGGTTTCTAGAGCTAACCCATATCATAGGTTCTTATACTGTAAGATGACGTAATTTACTGTTCACATGGCTGCTCTAATTTTCAATTCTCTTCGAGGAGAAGTGGGAAGGGATTAAGAGCCCTCTCACATTTTTGGAGACATTTTCATAGGTGACAAGATGGTGCTGTACTTAATTTTTGTATTGTTTTTAGCAATCGTTTTCTGTGTCTGTTTTATTTGTTACTTTGTCACCATCATGCAAAGAAATACGCAGCATTATTTCTGAACACTGCGCTTAGTGTCGCACCGACAACTTAATATGTAAGAAATATGCAGCATTATTTCTGAACACTGCGCTTATTGTCGCACCGACAACTGAATATGTAAGAAATACGCAGCATTATTTCTGAACACTGCGCTTATTGTCGCACCGACAACTGAATATGTATTATCTATTCTTTCTTTGTTTCTTTTTGTGATGTTGATGTTGTTTTTTGTACAGAATATTGTATTTCTGTAGTTTTCTTTATCATTATTTAAATACTGCTATTGTAGATAGAATAATTTCCAGTTTTCGCGGTCTTTAATAGTTTGCGTTTTCATCTCAATATTCAACATGATTTTTGCGTTCTTATTTTTCCGGATTAGTATGCTCTCCTTGGTCTCATCTCTTTTCTAGAAGAAATTAGCATTGCCTTATATTTTTTTACGAATTCGTCATTTACTAGTTCTCATGTCGTACAAAATGGCCAAGCATCTTGCTTCTTCTCAGTTCTATATTTATACTAATATTATAAAGAGGAAAGATTTGTATTTTTGGGTTTTTGGATGTTTGTAACGAAATAACTCAAAAACTACTGAACCGATTTTAAAAGTTCTTTCACTGCTGGGAAGGTACACTGTCCCCGGGTGATATAGGCTATATTATATTTTGTAGTCAGGCCTAAGGCCGAGCTTACACCCGTGCGAAGCCGGGGCGGGCGGCTAGTTTGCTATAAAACTTTTACTTCAAAATTAATTAGCCACGAAATAGTTCATCGTTTTTTTTTTTTTTCGATCGAGTTCAAAATATTAAAGAGAGGAAAAGTCTAGATATGGATTCAATATGTATACTTAATAAAGGGATATCTATCATATAAAAAAGAGTAGATTAAATAGTATCCAAAATAGTTATGTAATTATAGGATTCTTGCTATAGGAGAAAATTTTTAATTATCCTTTTTGTCGTAGGTCTTAAAAAACGTCACGGTTATTTAAATACAACCACGTCAAGTTTTTTCAGCCGTTATCGCTTAAACTACACATCCATAGATAAATACTAAAAAAGATCTGAATCTTTCTCAAGGCCAACCCAATGCCATCATAGGTAAAGTGTTATCAACCTAACCAATTTGTGTTATCTGTAGGACCTAAGTGGGTCACACGAGTCAGAAGAGTATTGAGTATTAGCATCTGAAAAGACAGGGGCCTTACCGGCTGTTTTAAGCGATTCTTTTTAGGCAATTGCGAAAAGTTGTATAACCGCAAACTTTATCTCAGCGCGTTAAGGTTCACATTCGCGTGATTTTCCGCACTGCGCTGTTTTAGCGCTAATTCGAGTTCGCGTTAAGAGTTAGCCGTAACCGTAAGGTCCTCAGGGGTCTTACGGCTACCTGTTTTAGGCGATACTGTTAAGGTGATTGCAAAAATTTGCGCGACCGCAAACCGTATCTCGGCGTGTTAAGGTTCGCGTTTGCGTGATTTTCCGCATTGCGCTGTTTCGAGCCCGCGTTAAGACGTAGCCGTAAAGCCCCAGAACTTTGTAGGTAAAATAGACTAGTCAAATACATATGCAAATAGGAGAATAATGTTATCTCTTAATTTTTGAACATGTATTTCTAAATAATGTGTCAGGAAAACCCATGACAATAAAAAATCCATAAAATAATCTTAACGATCCAATGACACGGAATTCGCATCGATCGAGTAAATGAGCATAACCGAAAACGTTTTTGAATTGTTAATGGATAATAGTGGGCCTGTTTTTATGTCTCGCGAAAATTTATGTTTGACCTTCAAACTTTTATAGAATGATGAGTCATTTAAAATATTTTTTAGCGAAATACACAATTTTTCACGTTAGTGAGCTGGATAGTAAATTATTGAATAAAAAAAAACATATGTTTCTTTCTTTTTATAATTATCAATATAAAAAACCGACTTCCCAAAAATTTCAAAACTGGACCAAAATGAAATGGAATCACACGGCGAGCACCAGCTTTCAAATAAAAAAAGAGTCATCAAAATCGATTTACCCAGTCGAAAGTTTTGAGGTAGAAACATAAAAAATATAGTCGAATTGAAAACCTCCTCCTTTTTGGAAGTAGGTTACAAAACCGAAAAAGGTATGTTTGGTAGATATGATCTGCGGTGAGTTACACAAACGGCTGAATAAAAATCTCATACCAAACTCTTTGAATAAGACCTTTAAAATAATAATAATCATGTGTCATGTAAGGGGACAGCCATTATCATCGTGTTACCATCCTTTTTGCTTTAACCGCCGTCGGGTATAAAATGTAACCAATTCTTTTAATGTAAATGCCTACAGCAGAATCACTATAAATAGTTTTGCACGGAAGTACTAAGAGCTATAACAATTAATAAAAACTAACGTGCATTAATAAACGTCGCCGTCATGGGCGCATCTCGCTCTTGATCTTCGTATTAATTTACACACCTAGTTTCGGGTTACAGAACAATTAATTACGCAGAATCGTTTAATAAATGTACCGTGAAACGTACGTACTTATCAATTGAATATTGTTTGTTGCACAGTCAATTAGTGTTGAAAATCGATCCGTGCCCGGCACAAAGGTAGATCCCGAGCTGAAACAGATGGTTCTAATGGAATCGAAAAGCATGCTCAGCTCCACATCAGAGAAATGCTTTCAAAGCATTTCTTATTTTCATTGTAGTGGTAGGGCTCTTTTGCAGGCTCTTTCTTCTTTTGTCCGCCTAGGGAAGTACCACACCTTTGCCAGTTATTCAACTACCAAGCAGTAGTGTGAAAACACTACTGTGTTCCGGATTGAAGGGCAATGTTTCCAGCGAAATTACAAGGCACACAGAGACTTGACATCTTATATCTCGGGGTGACGAGCGCAGTGCATTGCCATCCAGGGTTTTGAACTGTTGAAGTTCAAAATTCTGAGTGGCGTTGAGCTGTTATGGGCGCAAGCGTGAAGAGCCATCAGGCGAGCGACTTCGCTCGTCTCGTCACCCAGTATCATAAAAAAAAAACTTTTCGCAATACTGTTGTATTTGAAATTGATACAGTTTTCGGTAGCAATTCATAAGGACGTAAGTTTAATCCCATGAAGCATCTGTGTTTAAACACTGGTAATTTGATTTAAAATTTACAATGGTGCATGCTCGCAAAATATTCTACGATCGAGGACAAAACATGTAAAAAAATCGTCGTTATGTTACCGTATCTATGTTATTTTAAGCACAGTCCACAGAAAAGATTTTTTTTCTCTTTTGTGTGGTCAGTACAATTTAATGTCAATGTCATCTTTCATATCATTTTTTCGTCGTTTGACTCGTTTGTGACTGGTGTTTGTAGTGTATAGGTACCTATGCTTTCAAATAACACAGTGAGGAATTTTTCTAGCGTAACATATTTTTATTCATATAAAAAAAAAATGGAATCTTTCACACGCGTCTAACTATATTATAATTTTACTGTAATTTTGCCTAATGTGTGATGACAACCCTGAAGAAAATTGCCGAAGTGGCGTAATAACGTAAAGAAAAATTAAAATTGTCCGAGAAGTGTTGCGGAACTGATTGGAACGAACTCTTGGAAGTCTTCCTCGTCGGTACACAAGTATAATATGCGGTGAAACCATTTGGAACCCCTCGAGCAAGATAGTCTTCCTCGTCGTTACAAGCCCTCACTTTATCGATAATGGACAATGGACAGTTGACCTCTACCGTGGTGTCACTACGGAGAGATAGGGTCGTCCTCGTCGGTACACCGGTGTAACACGCGGAGTAACCATGAGTGGTCATTTTGCTCACTCTTCAGTAAAACAATCTTGAGTCAGACTCTGTCTTCTACTTGTACTTTTCTTTTTCGTGTTTGCCTTGTTGCAATTACTTTTGTAAAAAAAAATTGTTGTTTTGTGTTTACAACATTTTTCTGGTGCAGAGTTGAGGTTTATAATTATTAAAATCTCAATGAGGCTTATTTTTTTTTTGAATCATAAGGCTTAATTTCAGTTTTTATTTATATGATTCTAAATTAATAATTTTGCCTCCTTCCTCCTCTAGAATAATGTTAATGTGTGAAGTATATATACATGCAGTGTAGGTGGCTGTATTCTTCTCGTTTAACTCTCAGCCCAACGTTGACGTAGATCAGAGGAAATTGCTGCGGTTTCGCAACGTTATATAGTTTATTATTTAATCTATGACAGGGCGAGATAAAAACGCGGTTAAAATGGGCCAATTACAAAATATAATAAATATTGTAAAAGTTTGCCTAGAGCGTCCTCGGTGTTGCCCTAAAAGCATAACAGTTTACTTACCCTAGATTACAGCTAAGGGACGAGTTATCTTTTTGTGTCAATTTCGCGAGATACAGTACCAAAATCTTTCGTGACCCAAATGCTTAAAATTTTAAATATCATGAATAAAGTGACCCTAATAAAAACAAAATATCCCATGCATACAATACTTTGAATGGTACAAAAAAAAACAATTATATTGACTACACTTAGAAATATTCTATAAGGGTATTAAAAAAAACACATTAATGTTATAAATGCAAATGTGTGTAAGTGTGTTTGTTCCCACTCCACTCCATGACAATACACACTTGTATGAACAATTTATTTTTTGTTTACTGAAAGCAATCTACATTTTTATACATAAAATGTTCCAACTCGTTATGTTATACCATTTACCTACTAACCTAAAATTCTTCTCAAATAAAGTTCTTACACTGTTTAATACCTGTTTAGAATCGATATTTGCTCAAATCCTTCGGCAAACAGATTTTATCGTTTATCATAACTAGCGTACTCATTTCCTAGGAATGTGAAACAACTCAATTTTCCTAGTTCAATTACTAGTATGCAAAAGTAAACTAGTATTTACCGTTCTACCATCCATGTTACATTCTATTTAAAGTAGAGAAACTTTTAGAATTAAAAATTGGCGCTATTATTGGTATAGTAATACTAGACGCCTAACATAAAGTTACAGTTTTTATTGGAAAATTATGTAAGGATCCTTACGCGAGCCTTTAAGAGGTGGATTCTATTGACAAGAATTTTAACCGCGTACAGCAGTTTTCTGCATACAAAAACCTCTTATCTGATAGAATGTCAATATTTAATATTTATATCTATTTAAATATGTATTTAAAATATATATATGTATGTATATTAGTCTCTGGCTACCATATTACAAGCTTTGCTTGGGGTCAGGTGACCATGTGTGCAATAATGTCCCAGATTTACTTGTATTTTTAACCCCAGACGCAAAAATAGGAGTCTTATAAGTTTAACATGTGTATTATGTGTGTCGGTATATCTTTGGACTTGTGTGTCTGTGTATGTGTCAGTGTATATCTGTGTGTCAGTATGTAGCGTTGTAGCTACCAAACGGCTGAACCGATATTGTTTTTTTTAAAGGTGACTTGACCGAGGATGTTCTTAGTTATGATTCATGAAAATCTGTTCAGGTGTTTGAAAAGTACAGCTCCTTTAACGCGTTTTGAAACAACTTTTAATTTATACTTGTATTTAGATATTTTATATAAACGTTAATTAAGATGAAGTCTTAATCTGAATAAATCGAAAGGTGTTAGCAATTGTCTCACAGAATTAAAACATGTCGAATTAATTAATAACAATCAGGAACAAACTGTTATATTTAAAAAGAAAACAAAAGTTGTAATTATACAAAAGGTAACACTCGTACTCCAAAATGCCGGAAGCTACGTTCGAAGTGTTGATGGTTTTCACCGAACCTTATCTGATTTATTTGGAAGTACTTACCTATACATTACAGTCACCGACTGCTCAGATTTTCAAGTTGAAGTGGCAATGGGCAGGCCACGTCGCTTGAAGAACCGATAACCGATGGGGGAAAAGGGTTCTTGCGTGAAGACCACGAACTGTAATATGCAGCGTAGGTAGGCCTCCAACTTAATAGACCGAAGACAATGTGAGAGTCGCGGGTATCCAGTAGATGCAGATGGCAGGCTGACGTTCAGTGTAGAAATCAAAGGGGGATGTCTATGTTCAGCAGTGACTTCTGGCTGATGATGATGATATTGACCTATACTTAAATTTTTCTTTTAGCGAAGTATTTTAACAACATAATTATTAACATCAAAACATATTCAGTAATCCTACTAAACACATTTGGAAATATATACCTAGAAGGGAATAAATGAACAGTACCTAATAGTTCTGTTATAATATAATATACATATTTATATTCGTTGTACAAATAGGAGATGCCAGAACTAAATTGAATTTAAATTCAGCTGTTAAATATTATTTGACTAATTAATATGCTAAATAAGCATTTAGGAAAATTAACGTCCCCACACTTAAAATATAATTTAAGACGTTATTATACCAAAATGTAGATTGAATTGGTTATGATTCTCTAGAAAATCGAATAGAAATGTTATATTATTTCTTATTTTACAATGAAAATATGGCACAATATGTGAATAAATGTTGAATAGTATTCGCACTAAAGATGATATATGTTTATAGCAAAAATATTATAATAATATTACCAAATCTCCTTTATTTATCAGTTGGATTTTGAAGTTCACAAGATAAAAAATATTTATTGGCAATAAAGTGAAAATCCCAGATAGACATCATGATCCCGATCGTCTTAATGATTTTGTCTGGTGTAAACATCGAAAAATGACAATGCAAATTAAATTTTCCAGCTTTTTGCTTTTTTAACATTCCTAAAATCTAGAATGTGATGACAGCAAGACAACAACATAGTAAAAACATTCTAAATTAGATTATATCACTATCTTATACAAACAGTTATAAAATGTTGTATTCGCATTAGATTAGATACATCCAATTTACAGCGGACCACACCTACTAGAGTTATTATCATCAAACATCTATCGGAACATCGACACGGCAATTAACGCCTCTGGGGCATAGACTCAACAACTTTGATCATACTATCGCACAAAACACTACAATCAATTAGAAACTCTTAAGATATTTACATAAGAGTGGATTTTAAAAGTTTAGATCCAAAAATATGCACACCTCGTTAATTTTGTAATGTAGAGGAAATTAAACAGCTGTGAAGTAGTTATGAAATTGATTATCTGTTCAGAATGTAAGTAAAAGAAGTAACACCATCGAATAATTACTCTGACGATTTATATAGCTAACTAACTATCTACAACTCTACATCGATGTTTATCACTCTCGCTAGACAAGTTTAAATAAATCTTTATAAGACACATCACAAAAGTTAAAAAATACATATTGCCTAATGTATATATGCACTGATTTATCATGGTCATTCATAATACTATTGTTACGAAACAAAATAGATAACTTCTTACTTTTGACAACAGGAGATAAAGCAGGCCATAAAATGAATATAAAAAAAATTGTCTGTAATATCATTTCGTTACAAAAATCTGAGTGGTTTTGCCAACCACATCAAAATAATTTTATGATTATGGTGTCCATTAAACGCTGAAAAAGTTACAAACGTTTTAACGCACCATTGCCAATCTGATTTATGTGTTTCCGAAAGAATTTCACTTCGACACAAAGAGATTATTGACGGTAGTTGTAAAATATTACGAGAACAAAGTGATCAATGTTGGCTTTGAGCCAGACTGGGTGTATGGCACTCATATTCATTCAAACTAGTCATTCATGGCAAACAGTAGCGCATAGCACTTGAGGAATTCACCAACACTGACCTTGACAAATTCTGGAATAAGTAGTAAGCAAAATTGAAGAGTTAAAAATAGTCATCAACGCAATGAACACATAGACGTCAGTTAAGAAAACCAATAAAACGTTTAATATTGTAGCAACTGTTATTCTAACCTTCCACATGGACATGTGAATTAAACTAAAAATACTATCTATGACGCAAAATACGAAGTTCATCAAAGAGATGATATCAATATCTCGATCTATTTACGGGAGTTGTAAAAGTTGTTTGCTTTTAACTACAGACATCGCCCTTGAAAGGGTTTACTGACGAACAGAAACTTTTCATGCCGTAAACTATATTTATAACATTTATGAAAATCCATATGATTTGTGGCTTATATAAAGTCACGGCTTGATTGATGTTCGCATTCGTCTATTTTTATAGCAGAAAATGGGCGATAACAGATTTTTTCAGCGGTTGCTATTATTTGTCCAGTAGGAGTAAACCTTCTTATGTGTAACTATTATGAGATCTGATTTATAATTTTAAGCAAGAGGTAACATTTGGCTTAAAATTAGTCCAGAAACGTATCTTACTTTAAATAAACTAGAATTTAGGCCAACAAAAACTGTTTCTGTATTTTCGTTTTTATTTCTGTATCAAGCTTATTTACGGCTTTATTTTTACGTTTTGTGCCCGAAAATCCAGATACTTAAAATTGAACGATTGCATTTTGTAATACGGTTCCTAAAAGATTAAACGGTTTGCCAAAAAATGCAAGGTGTTGGTGGTTCTACGAGTATGATAGGGAAGAATTAATAGGATCAACAGAAAATCGAAAGTTTATATTATTAAAGCCTACGCGTATTGATAATGTATAAAATGCCTTTGTCTCAATGAAATAATGAAGAATCTTGCAGTATCTCAATGTATTTGTTATCTCACCTTGGAATGTTTGCATTAGCTCAATATTTTATTAACACATAGCCTATCTGTGGATGAAATTACGAAAGAATGTGTTTTTTACAGCACACAGGTAATCTCCAATGCCATTCTATACGTATACACAACGATTCTACATGCACTATTTACAAAAACAAGTTCATGTATTTTTTTGTATTTATACATCCTAACTAATATTATAAAAGAGGAAATAATTATTTATCTCTTCTCTCTTTTCACGACTAAATGGCGATGCCGATTTTAACGATATTTGGTAGGAAGATAGTGTGCATCATGAGGACGAACATGGGTACTTTCTCCTAGAAAATGCGGAAAACTGGAAAATCGCGAATAAAACTACGGGATTCAAAAAGTAGTAATTATATATAATTAATTATCAAACGAACTTAACTAAGTGAAGTTCGATCACAATTATGTGAACAGCTTCATTTGACGCGATTTATCCACATTCTCTTACGAATATCTAAGTTTGTACCTATAGGTACAATATAAAATGCCTTGGCCTTAAAAATTAAATGTGGAATAAATAATAATTAAAGTAGGTAGGTCGGTATCATAAACCTTTTATAGATATAATAGATCTACGTCATACCACCTGCCTGGTGATAGGTGACTCTGTGGCCGAGGATGGAACACGTTGATCTAGAAGAAATCTCTTCACTCTAGCCTTGAAGATGCCTGAATTGTAGTTATCAGGAAAGAAAGACGGCATTTCTGCCATCGTATTCATTCTTGGGCAGTACGTATCATAAATGTCGACCCAAATAGAGGAGCACGAGGAGGAGGATTTTTGAAATGAATAATATTATATAGGTATATTAAAAATGTATTTTCAATTATAATTGTTTACTTTGAATACATTGAGATTCAATCGACAGCTGCATCTGAAGTGTGAAGTGAGATACTACAAGTCTGTTGTCGTTGACGATCTCGAGTCAGCAGTGCAAGTACGATTCTTTATCGATCGACAAATTTGACAGTTAGATCGTCAAATTCGATAAAATTGCATTTCATCCTTACTCGCTATGATCGATTCTATGATATTATATCGAATTTGTCGATTTAACTGTCAAATTTGTCGATCGATAAAGAACCGTACTTGCACTGCTGTATTACCTCATTTTTTTTCCCTATTGAAGGATGGTACTTTGAGGCATAACTACAACACGTATACAATAAACGCAAAGAATGAAGTTGTGAAACATAATAAGAAACCTTAGGATACTTTGTTCGTGAATTTTGTGATAGACCTAATATCCAAGTTAGTGATCAATGGTATCTATTATTTTATTTTATTACCTGGATTCGATTGTCAGGTTCCAATCATATCTCACCTAGACACAAACATTCGAGGTCATTCGCAGAATGGTTTGAAATTATGTCACAGATCGTGGTTTACGCATAAAATTATGCGAATATTTATATTTTATTATGTCACGACCGATGTGCAAGCCTCTTATCTGCCAATATCGATGTTTGCTCTTATTGCATGCCATGTACAACCAGATTTACCAATAAATGCACCAATAATAACTCTCGCAGAGATAACTTTATGCAGTAATTTATCAGTCATATCAGAGCAGTTTTACTTATCAAGAACATATTATGTTAATCCGGCCTAATTAATTAACAAAGGAGTTATATATAAACAGAAACAGAAGAGCTGTTTAAATATTTTTGAGCACAAGGATACGATTTAGTTATGTGTAACCAATTTTTATTTACACAGTAAACGAATGGTATTGTATGTAAGACATACTGTAGTCATTTTGGCAGGTGTCCCATAATTGATACTAAAACAAATGTAGTTATTGTGAACTGTATAAATAAACCAATAAGAATTTAGGTTATCACTTGTTATTAACAAATCATAATATACTCACCTTATTTATTAGGATATAAACGTGATTTTTTTTCCTGCGAAGATGGTGTCATTCGAAAAGGTGTCTTAATGTCTTTTTGAATACTTAGTTTTTGACGGTGTAGCAATTTAACAACAGAATAATTCTTTGCTGACAAAAACTATATAGTTTGTCTAGTGTAAGAAACGATAACAGCGTTACAACAAGTGTTTATATATTACAACGAACTTTACTCAGTGAAAATGGTGAACATTGCTGTGACGTCTCTCCTTGCTATAATAATGGTAAGTTACACTCACACTGTTAATACATTTCACATTTATCAACATAGAAATCAATTGGTGAAATAATAAACTATCATGTCAATTTTGCTTGTGTCAATTTTCCTAATAGCGTCTAGACGATCAATTTTATGTTATTACGGCCAACATTAGAAGTAGCATATTATAATAATATCAGTATAAATGTTCAGTTAAACATAATTACATCACAGGATCATATGCAAATAATATTATGTCAACTATGAGGCAACTTTGTTTTAAATAAATCTGTCCATCAAGCATCACTTTCTCTTTAATCACTCTTAAATCTTCAAACGTATATCTCAATTAGATGTTGTTGACACTTCAATATACAAGAAAAAATTTGTTTTCCTGTGATGTCACTACCCCATAAATAACTATTCTAAGATTAAAGGCGAGCTTGAAATTCTTCCAAAAAGATTTACACGCGCTATTTCATTTGCAAGTCATAAAGTTTGACATTGAAGCCGTTTGCTCTTCTTTACGACCAGGAAATCGATATAGTAGTCAAAAATTCCAAGTCAGTTATGGAACATTGGTCAGCGATTATTTTGCAAATGATACGAGAGGCTCACATCTTTGACTTTACGAATTCCTGCATGGGTTCGAGGAATGTTGGCGCCGTCTCACCGCGATCTCTGTTTGGATTTGACGAAGTAAACGGATATCACGCACTCAATGCAAACTTCCAAATTGTACAGTCACGAGCGTTTTGTTTGCCAAGCTCTATCATCATTGGCATACTACAAATATTTATGAGGGATGCTACAATAGCTTACAACATTAGTGATTTAATTTGAATAATGCTAAGCAGTGGTATTATTATTTCCCATAATATATTGCATATTTGTTCTGTAGAGTGTGGTATTTATTATTATTGAATAAGAGCTATAATGTTACACGATAAACGCTTACTACCCAGTCCCAGTTGTAGCGTGTGGTGCAAATGGGTTTTTGCATAGCCGTTTCGTCGCACTCCTTAGCCACCTTTGTTTCAGCTAGACTATCACTGAATGGCTAATTTAGAATACCGTATCTGATTCAGTTGCTCATTCGACCTGAATATTCTGCTTAATAAATTGCGCGTCATAATAGTGGAATTCCATTGTCTTCGTTCCAGCTACCACAAATAATGTCTGGACATATTATTATCACAGAAATAAAGCATTCAGGATTAACTCAAGGATGAGCGCACGTAAAGTTGTCAAAAGTGAAATCAACCAGGCGTTCAGTCCGAATTTAGTCAGATGGATACGAACCAGACCCTCAGGACTTAGATCCTGTGGCTTGTTAAAGTTTCACGCGTAATGAACTTTGTCTGTCTTGTGCGGGTTGCTGGAAATAGCTTCTGAATTTTGTAATTGCTACGGGCTAGGAGTGAAGACGCTTATTAATTTATAAGTTTTATACCGAGTGTCTCATAACGTATGATGATGAAAGCTAGCGACTTGTTAGAGATTTACACGTACATTGACATTTACTGCCAAAAGTTTCAATTATGTACTTGCTTTACTCTGCCCTTATACACCGTATTGATAACTTACTTTATGCGTTGTTTTTGTTTTGCATATCATGTGTCCTATTTGTCTATATTTGCAAATGCACTACCTAAATGTTTTGGCCTTGCCCAGGCTTGCCTTGTGCCATAAACGACAAACAATTGAAAGCAATAAAGTGACATATGCGTTGAATCTAGACAACTGATTGCAGTGACATTGTGGTCTTGAATGGCCTGGCAATGATTCTGCCAAGACAAGTTCCATCAAGGATGATTCAGAAGTAATGCACTAAACCACCATGGCGAAAATACAAATGAAATTATAGCCCACAATATAGTTCTAAATAAATGATTGAAAAATCATTAAATTTTCCAAATTTTATCATGCTTCCGTCTGTGCAGAATATTTAAGTTTTTACGTTGTGCATAATTATGCAATTTGTATTGAAAAGTTTTCTGTTTTCAGTGCACAATTAAACGTTATTCTAGCTTGTGATATTTTTTTGTTATTCTTTTGTATTATATCATTTTGTTCTAGACCTGCAGAAGATAATTTTGAGGTGTGGCATCGAGATTTTAATAACATTTTTAGAAATCTTAACTCTGATACAGTGAACACAAAAACTGGTAGGTACTTGTTACGCCACATTTTACCACGGAGCATAAAAGTAACTACACTGAACGTGTCAAATTAATTAAATCAGTAAACATAGTGGTTGGGTGTCAAAGCATTTATGTAATGTCTCAAATTGGTATTGAAGAATTTTTATAGACCACATGGCTGTTAGCATCATGCTCTTTATTCGAGGAAGTGACAACATCCATATTTTACGTATTTAACTACTAGGCCGATTTGAAACTATGAGTGGACACTTATGGGGGCGTCCAACGACTAGTAGTAACATTCGACTCAATAAATGTATGATGGCCTCCCGTATCAAACTGTGTCACTACTATACCATAATGTTATATACCTATACAAGAATTAGTACATCTTCTTATGGAATTGGAATCTCTCAAGGTTAAGAAGCTTGCGCGTTACTTTTGGGGCTTATTAAGTGGAAAGGAATCAAACTGTAGATAATAGTAAAGTTGACAAATAATACATGACTGCCATTTTATACTGAAATAAGAATAAAAATCAATTTTAATTATCACCACTAGTTAGGACATCACAATTTTAATAAAATTGACAAAAAAAGATAAAAGTTATGCAAAAGAGGCAAAGGGAAGCGAGAAGAACATTGATAGACATTAATCAATGAGAGAGGGAGTGAGAGAGAAAAAATCAATATAATTTATAAAGAAGTAAAAACTTTTTTTCCCATCCGTGTTGGAATGTAAACTGTTTCACTGACAAAAGCTGGACTCTAAAACTTTATTTTTATTTTTAGATAACATTTCCTTCAAATCTGAAGACATCTTCATTTATTACAAAAGATAACCCAAGAAGCCTTATATTTTCCTAATTACGTATATAGAAGCCATAAATATAATTAACAGCCCAACTTTCCCTGCATTCTAAGCAATGCGGAAATATAATATTTCTTCAGAACAATTGAAACACATTAGGGCCAAATTAATGTACGTTAACACAAAGGTTTCAGTTTCGTTAAGCATTTTGTTGCGTAAACTAATAATTTAACCAGTGCTCGACTGCTCGTCTATATGATGCATACTATTTTGTCGACTCACATCAACTCCGGTTTAACTTCTTAGTCATGAAATGGTACCAAAACAGAAAGAGGGTCAAATAAATAGAGAAACAGGAGACCAAAGAAACAAAAGGGTGGAAAGATATAAAGGTAGAGAGATAGAAGAATAGGAAATAGGACAAAAGAGAGACAGGAGGGCAGAGACATACGAAAAAAGTACAAGAGGACAGGGAGACAGAGGAACAGCGTTGCTTAATTTCATATTTGTAAAGTAATTCGTGTGAAAACGTCTAAAAATGAGTATACATCAGTACATTCGATGAGATTAAAAGCGCGTTGAATCACTGGCCCTTGAAGTGGTTTATAAAGCAATTGGTTAACAAAGTCGGCTTTTCGTACGCGAATGCTAGTACACGCTAAGGATAGTACGCACTGTCCAAGCGTACATAAGTATATAGTCATAAATTATTGGGAATGCTACTATACGTGCAGTTATACAAGGTACCGATGAAAATGCACTAATCAAAAAGAAGCCAATATCCAGTGGGTCATTAAAGGCTGATGATAATAACAATAATTATATACCTACTAGTAATATGGTGTAAATGAACCTATGTAAGTACACAATATTTAATTTACCTTATTGTCATTAAAATGGCCCCATATTTTGCTCCTATATGGACTTTCCGTTTATGAAAAACGTTTACTATGGAACCTTTAATCGTGAAAAAAATATCCACTGTTGCATGTTTCAGTGTTGATACTTGTGAAATATCTTATAAATCCTCGATTTAACGATAAATCAAATTAGTATAATATATAGGAATACACAAAATAGTCATGTTTTTAATTTAAAATATTGAATACGAAATTAGCTGTTCCGTACGTTATGTCGAGTGTATTGACCTTTTTTCTACTAGCTGATTTCCCATTATTGATTTTAGTATCGCATTATAATGTTGTGAATATCCCTTTACTACAGACGCTATCTTCCACAGTAGCGCCGTAAAAGGGCGCATTACGACCCACTAATGCGTTACTTGCATTAGTGTCACATTAATTACGAAATATGTATTAATATTAGGTGCAATAAATCAGCAATGCGCGGTGATTGAACAAAGAGTTTTGTGATTATGCACATTTCATGCAGCCCGCGGTTTTGCCCAAAGTTTTCAATGTGCATTTTTCGCGTTTTCCTATTCATTAATTCTATAATGTCAAATACAATATTATAACTACAACAAAAATTATAACTATTACAAAAATGTAGAAAATCAGCATGATAATTTTTTTAATGTGTTATTATGTTGCTATTGCAACAAAACATAAACAAACAAGTTAGGTTTAAAACAATAATGTCCATAAAAAAAATCACAATCTAAATATAATTTGCACAAAGTTGCAAAGTTTTCAGTTATGTTCGATTTATTTTCGCCATAGGAACATAAGGAACACTTAACTATGCCAAGTTATAAAAGTATATTAGATTGAATGTAGACATTACATAAGTTTTGATATATTACATTCATATTACCTAAGTATTTTAGTGATGGAGCTGATCTAGCCATGAACAGGTAACAATGACACGACACCGTGACACGACGTGATACTTTAATATTTTACAGCATAACAACGTAGACGAGGAACGTGCCAGCTCATCAGCAACGAATCATTAGTTCAGTTTTAAGCAAATATCTAGTCTATCAGTTTTTATCGGATATTATCGGATGATCTTATTATACACTATTTTCTATCGGACGGCCAGGGCGGACATGAAAAAACAAAGCGCGTTTTTTCTTCCGCTAGAATATGGCGCTGCCTGAATGGGTGTACTCCCAATAGTTATAATCTGGGTGTCTTCAAGTCGCGAGTGAATCGGTTTCTTCTAAGCGTGCTCCATCGTAGATCATATCATCACATAACATGAGGTGAGGTGGTGGTCAAACGCAAGCTTATTTAACAATAAAAAAATACTAAGCGTTGCGTTGGTCTCATAATAAACGGAAAAAAGTCAGCTTTTTATGTAATCGACGTTGGCTTGAAAGTTTGTTATCGTCGCAAACCATTGATCTGATGAATATTTCTAGGCAATTAACTCATGAAAATATATTTAAGGTACGAGCAAAATTTGATGAAGATTGCAAGGTCACAGTTTGGGACTAACAACTAGTTTTTATTCTACTCATCAGATACACTTATATTCTCATGATTAAGATTATGAGTAACTTAATGGACAATTTCTTGTAGTCTTACCTATATACTACGAAGAATTTTCTTTCCTATAGATTTAGTAATTTTAGCCAGGAAAGGGCTATTTAAAACAGTCACATTTATCGATTAAATTAAAAAAAAATTACTCTTTAACAGTTTACAAAGAACATACACATTTAGTAAGTGTATCTAATATCATAAAATGGTTCATTTAGTTACTAACACAATCGATTTTCCACCAGGATAGCTTTCCAAAGCGTCTTAATTAGTATGGAACCAATGTAGTGGCATGCTGGTATCGTATAATTCGACAATTTACTTGCTAATTTGTAAGAAATAAAAGTACAAAATACAACACATACCTTAAACAATACCGTGTCAATTTATTGATAAAGTACAAGAAAAAAACGAATGAACTTTCTCAAAAAATTACTAATAATTTTCACGCTAAATTATTCTGCGTTTGGTTTCTTGTTTATTATATGAATAAGTAATTTGAATGTATTTTAAAAACCCAATTCATTAAGTATTAACTGTTTTAATCTATATTATAAAACGTAAATATTTACTATCTTTCAATACGTTTTGTTTAACGTGCTTTAAAACTTCACATTAAGTAGTTGCTTGAAATAAAACTTCTATCGGCCTAAAATAAACTGAACTCATCTAACCATATTTCGTGAGATCTGAGAGTATAAAATTTGATGCATTTAATCCAATAGATGTTGGTACAGTGTTACCAACTTATCTATGGAGATGAGTGAGAGATTCACCATCTTTTTTTCTATACTAAACCGACAGACCCCCGTGGTAAAAATTTAGTTCCCTCATTTGCTCACCTCTATAGATAAGTTAGTGCTCTGTAATATATTTCTCAAAATATTTAGCTTCGATAGCTAAATCAGGTTGAAAAGAAGTTGTAGTATGGAATAAAATTAACGTTATATTTTTTGGTATCATCTTTAAATACTGAGATCAGTCATTGAAATTTTTGTAATGTTGGTAATACAAATCATAGCAGCCAACTTAAATAACCCAATAACTTTAAGAACAGATAATAAAACTCTGCTTATCTTATAACAGATATGCAAGATTTCTCTGATTTACAAAATGAATAAAAGTCTTACCTGTCTGCTTCCAAGTAAGACGCGTGGAAATGATGACGACTTAATACCATAAAATTGTACTCCTCCTTTTTGAACATTTGCGTGACCAATTCCCCCTTTATGACCTGTTCTTGCTTTTATTGGAGAAACAAGTATCTATCATTATACAATATCTTTGAAAGCGCCTTGTTTATGCGACGTGTGGCCAAAATGCTAGCATTATTCTGGCTCAACACATAAGCATTGCTATTCAGCGTGGTACTTAATATTATGCCACCAGCATGCTGAGTACGCTGCCAACGGGAGTGGGCTTGAAAGTTTGAATTGTCTTTAGACCTTCAACGGCAATCTAATTTTTGCAGTGTCCGTGGTCACTGTTAGACTAGATGACAGATGTGTATAGAGATTTTACGAAATTATTTACAAGTAGGGCCATTAATTTTTAATCAAAACGTAATTTACGTAAATATCTGGGACATCTGGGACATTATTGCACACATGGTCATCTGACCCCAAACTAAGCAAAGCTTGTAATATGGCTGCCAGAGACTGATATACATACATATTTTTTTTTTTAATACATACTTAAATAGATATTAACACCCAGACATAGAACAAACACAAATGTTCATCACACAAATGTTTGTCCTAGATGGGAATCGAACCCACGCCCCCAAGCACAGAAAGTAGGATCACTACCAACTGAGCCACCGAGGCAGTCAAATAATTGCTTACGGTGTCCAGAGTTCATGTAATCCTGTGCTGAATTTGAGATATTATTAATTTGATAATTGGATCCCATGCACGTGGCACTTGCCAACCATCCTCTCTATTTTTTGTTTTTGTTTTAATTTAAATAGCCTCGCGTAAGTGTAATAATGGCAAAAACCTATGAAATAAATATTTAGTTTTAGTTAGCTTGTGCTTTTGATAGCTAACACTTATCTTTCTGCTTACTATGACAGTAGCACTCGAAGGAAAATTTGTTAATAATGATGTCCTTAAATATGTTCGTCGTCTAGAGATACCCTTGGTATAAACTTACGTCTGTTTTATTCCTGAAGTTCCGATGTATTATTTGCAGGCATGTTCAAAAACTCTCACCATATCTACACCAGTTGAAGGTTTCTTGAAAATTCTCCCTCGGCGAAAGTATTGAAACAACTATCTATTGTCCCCAGGTGGTAGGCCGCGAAGGAGTGATGGCTTCCACAGACACGAGGGAGCTGCGCTGCGGTCGGCGACTGGTTTCTGGCCTGTTCTCCCGGCCACGGCTACCTCTAGGCTACTCGTACGTGACCACGGTGCCGCGCGGTGCCTGCCGCCTCAACGTCTCCGAGATCGTCACCAGCGAGAACTACATAGGTAAGGAATTTAACAATGACCAGTACGACTCAGTGGATCGCATCTGCAGTTTGTTGCTTAACTGCTACGTAATTAAAGACTCAATAAACAAAATAAATAGAGCTACGCATGTTATTACTACAACATAATGCACTGTCCATACCTGAAATACGCAGAAAACGGCAATCATTTGAATGGTTATTTAATCAACGTCAATAGGCTGAAAACGTGAGGTTAGATTATCAATCACTGTTGTCGACTGTAAATCACTTAGCCCCAGTAGACTTTGCACCTAGATGCAGTTCAATTAGCGTCTGAAAGAAACGCCGACCCATTTACTGAAATAGTACATTCAAATAATGAGGAAATATACCCACTAACTTCAACAACCTTGTAACACATTTTACATCCATAATGATGTCAATATCGATGTTTTATTGAAAACGTCCCGTACATCACGAATAGTAGGTCACAGAAACAGGTCTTAAACGAGAAATGAAGTGTTGAGTAGTGCAAAGATCGATGTCGAATCGATTAATCGGAATTGCACATTCTGTGCGCCGGCGCTAGTCTTCAATAGAGGCGCCTACGCCGCAAATTGTGAGATAAATGGAGGTAGCCGACGCGCAATTGGTGGTTAATTATTTGCATGACGCAGTCGGGAGCAATTTAGTTCGAGCTAGAAATTTATTGATGTTCTTATTTAACCAGAGTTTAGTTTTACTCATCCGAATATTTTTGTTTCAGCATTGAAGGCGACCAATGGGTCTTACATCATGAATGGGGAATTCGCTGTGAGCGCACCAGGAACGTACGAGGCGGCCGGTGCCAGGTTTATGTACACCAGGACAGCTGGCCTTGACAGCGTCTTTGCTCCAGGGCCAATCCATCACCCTATCGACATTATGGTAAATACAACCAATACTTTGCAAACGAAAACATTTTGGTCGTAACATTTATCTAACACAAAAATACTTTTCAGATTCTTTATACCCAACCGAACCCGAACATAAAATACGAATTTCTAACAGACTTGGATCCAGACGACACGAGTAATGATATTCCGACAGTAAGCCCTCCGCACCATCAGATGGCGAGGCATCATCGCCACCACAACTCGGAATCACATTTGAGGGACCTAGACCGACCGAATGCTGACCCATCGCTTTCTAAACAGCCCCACTTCAACAATTTAGAACCCCAATCTCAGGTTGAAAGCAACATGATTGGGAACAGAAAGTTTGCTTGGAAGATCATGGCAATGACGCCATGCTCTCGATCTTGCGGAGGGGGTCTGCAGATTGGAAAATTCAAATGTGTAGAGGTCGGAGAAAACGGTGACAAAGACAGGGAAGTATCTTCAGTGCATTGCACCGAACCAGCGCCATCTTCCCGTCGTCGGAGGTGTGGAAATGTTCCGTGTCCTCCAAGATGGCGAGCTGCTGCTTGGGGTCCGTGTCCTGTCTGTGGACCAGCGCACAGGACTCGCATCGTAGGCTGCGTTCAGGATCACTCCAGAGGAATCACCAAGGTAAGAAAACTTCAAGTATATCTTAGTCAAAATTAAGAAAATTATTTTGAGCAATAGGTATAATAATAATAATCCTAAATTTCAGATCAGTGATCAGAAATGTCCGCTCCCTATGCCAACAAACACTGAACCCTGCAACATCCCAAATTGCGACGGAACAGCGGTGACTCCTGTCATTCCACGGCTTGATGCCAGACGACAAGTGCGACCAAGAGACAGAACTGATGCATTCAGAGAAGGGCCAGTTATCACGTTGGCAACTAATCTCAGCGACGATATTTCTTCAGCCACGCTAGCACCAAATTATACGTTCAGTGGCACTGGTGGATGGCTGTACACAGAATGGTCAACGGTCAGTAGTATTTTATTTGGATATATTCGATGATATGGTAGTTTTTTATAGAATCTGTCAGACATTATGTTTTCCATAAATATGCCTAATATTTTACTATGGATTTTATAAACAATTTAAATCTCCAGTGTGTGGGCTGGTGTGTGGGTGGTGGAGTGCAATCACGAGGTGTTCGCTGCGCTGACCCAACTGGCTGCGCTGCACAGAGAGCCCCGGAAGCAACTCAGACCTGTTCTGTTCGAAGACAGTGCGATGCCCAGTGGTTCACTGGTAAGCTTAGTCGTAGTTTTGGGAACAGAAACATCTATCATAATCCTTCCTTTTTATTAAGCCCAACGAACGAACAACGAATGTAATGATCCTAAATCATAATCATTTATAGGAGAGTGCAGTTTTTGGTTCTGTTTTTAATTTTTTCTTCGTGAAAAGCTTTTTCCTTCACATTGTTTCTCTAACGTGTTCAAATTTCTATGTAAATGTTTGTGCTTCTGAGATTTGGCAATGAACTGGTACCGAATCGGTCAAACTACATCCGATGTTTGTTGTTGATGATGGATTATTTGGATACTTGATGGATTCCTACATCTTGACTCACAAATTACACTTGTAACAAACGATGGTTCGTGTGGTTCACCGGCGGTCAATCATTCTGTCCGGGAGACGGGGAATAAAGCACCTGTGTTGTCGATAGTTTTCTGTATTGAGTAATTAGGTACAAACTGGGTACAAAGAAAACAACATTGCTATCATCGTCTGCGAACGGTAGGTACAATGCAAAACGGAACGCGCGCGCCGGGTGGCGAGGCGCGGGAGCGACTACTTGAACGAGAGAGATGAGCCGCGCAGCCGCGGCATGACACGCGCGAGCGGCGGGCGCGAGGCGCGGAGCGCGGGGAGCGATGCACGCATCTTACTTTATACCTATCGCTAACCTGTCGCATAATAACTTTGTGCGCACACTGTTACATACTCCCCCTCTAGTCCGAACATGGCGACCTCGCGTTCGGACTAGGGTGTTGTAAGTTTGCGCGGCCGACCACGGCGTCTTTTCGCCTTCACGGGCGATGTAACGGGACCGATGTATGGCGTGATGTGCGAGACGTGGTACCTCCCTATTTGTTTACCCGTCGATGGATTTTCCAGTTCAAACGAGGCGGGACTCACGATCTCCTTCACTATGTAGGGCCCGTCTCTGCGCGGAATGAACTTTGCGCTTTGGCCTCGATCAACATCGTTCAACCCGTGTGTCTTTAGGAGAACATAATCACCTACGACATATCCCGGGGCCGGACGTCGATCCTCATCGGCATACTGCTTAGAACGGGCTTGCATTTTCTCGTGCGTATCGCGCGCTTCGAGAAGTCTCATGGAAAGCGATTTCAAGTACGGCGTTAAAGCAGTAGGCACCGTCTCAGTATCCATTATGGCTTTCATATCAGAAAGGACGTCAGCTGGCGCCCGTAGCTCTCGGCCAAATGTTAGGTAAGCGGGCGAAAAACCAGTGCTGGCTGTTACAGCCGAGTTCATGGCAAATCGGACAGCTGCTAAATGCATATCCCACGTGGTATGGTCTTGACCTACAAGTATAGCGAGCTGCGGTTTTAGATCCCGGTTCTTGCGTTCTATGGGGTTTGCCTCAGGGTGGTACAACGGCGTAAGATTCTGCTTGATACCGAGCGCGTGACAAACTTGCTGCATTACTGCACCCACGAACTGTACACCATTGTCGCTAATCATGCGACGCGGGACGCCATATCTCAGAAAAACCTCTTCAGTAAGGACTTTGGCGCACTCGGCGCTCGTGGCAGCCTCAAGTGCAAAGAGCTCAACCCAACGGGAGCATATATCTTCTACAATCAATATCCAGCGGTTGTTATTGGCAGTCTTCGGGAGTGGACCAAACAGGTCTACCGAGACTACTTCGAACCGCCGGGCAGGAGCCGGAGTCTGAAGCAACCCAGCGGGTTTTTGGTTTTCAACCTTATATCGTTGACAATCAGCGCAGCTCTTTACGTGCTCAATCACAGACGTTTTCATGCCGGGCCAATAGTAACGTGCGCTCAACCGCTGGTAGGTCCGGTCCACTCCTAAATGTCCTGCAGTGGGGGCATTGTGAAAGTCTGACAACACTTGCTGGCGTTCATGCTGGGGGACTACTAGGCGAGCTTCGTCGTTCCCGTCGGGCTCAGGTCCATAGCGGTATAGCACACCGTCGGAGAGGACGTAACCACGGTTCGACCAGCCTCTCCCCCTAAAGTCGATATCCTCTGCCTCCATGTCGTCGATTATCTTTCGTAGCTCGGGATCTTTTTGCTGGTTGTTGCGAGTATCAACAGCATCTCTGTGCGGTATATCAACTACGACTTCGCAAACATCACACGTGGCGGTATCTTCTTCGCAGCAAGCCGGACGACTCAGGGCGTCGGCAACGACGTTCGACTTTCCAGGTGTGTACTCTATCTTTAGATTATAAGCTTGCAGCGTCAACGCCCATCTCGCTAGGCGGCCGCTGGGGGACTTCAAGTTCATGAGCCATCTCAATGGCTGGTGGTCACTTTTCACTATTATCTCAGAACCCTCAATGTAGCCTCGAAACTTCGTCACTGCCCAGACGACCGCTAAAGCTTCGCGTTCGGTGGTAGTGTAGTTCCGTTCGGCTGGCTCCAGTAATCGGCTAGCGTATTCCACAGGTCTTTCGTCAGGTCCCTCCCCCTGCATCAGAACAGCCCCGAGGCAATAGCCGCTGCTATCCGTTCTGAGTGTGAAGGGCATCGATTCATCAGCCTGTCGAAGGATTGGCGCAGCCACTAGCAGACGCTTGATCTCTTCGAAAGCGGATTGCTGTTCGTTACGCCATTCCCAAATGCTGTTCTTCTTCAGCAGGCTGGTCAAAGGTCTCGCGACAGCAGCGAAGTTGGGAATAAAGCGGCGGAACCAACTTGTCATCGCTACAAAACTTTTAAGTTGCTTGATATTCTTTGGAGGTGCCATGTCTGCAACGGCAGCGGTTTTCTCCGGGTCTACTCGGAGTCCACCAGGAACGACGTGCATCATTTCTGCATCAGCGGCGGGGGTTAACACTGGTGGTTGCAATTCATACGAGTTGACAAAAGCAAACCTTACATCGCGTGTATCAGCGAAACACCAGGTGCTCTGCGGAAGGTCCAGCACGACGTCAGCGCACACTATGAAGTCGCGTCCAAGGAGTGTCCTGTTGTTTGCTCCTGGTAGGACTAAAAACGTGGTAAGTATGCTGCGCCCCTGTAAAATGACCATAGTCTCGCAGGTCAATGCCCTTCTTACCTGTTGAGTTCCGTCGGCAAGACTTATTGCGCGGCACGTCTCAGTGAATTTCACGCCGCTAGCAGTAAGTATAGCGTAGAGGCCGGGACTGGCGATGCTATGGGTAGCACCAGTATCCAGCACAGCGACACCCTTACGACCAGCCACCTCAACGTGCACAACCGGACGTGATCTGTTTGAAACCGAACATTCTATCTCGACATTCTGGAACTCGGCTTTATCACTGGGGACTTTGCTGGGTTTAGGACTACACGTCTCGCACTTCGAACGCACTGTACCAGGCTTGCCACATCCGTAACAGTATAAAACATTGCCTCTATCAGGAGTTGACAAGTCGGCGCGGTCAGCATTTGCGTTTGGTCGGTTTCTAAGAGTGGTCCTACAGTCTTCCGCAACATGCCCGAAGCGACGGCACGATGCGCAACGTGGTCGTTCACGCTTCTTCGTACCGTTCGGCGAAGGTTCGTTAATAGTACGCGGGTCGGTAACACTACGCATGTTAGAACTTGAGGGGGTAAAAGTACGCACGTCGGCACTCGAAGGGTTAGCAACACGTAAGTCGGAACTTAAAGGGTTAGATTGGTTACTATTATTATTCATCTTAGAAACCTTACTGACGGAACGACTACTAGCATGCATCGCTACCACGGGCGCGTTAAATAGATTGACATGATTTACCTCGCTCAACGATTCCTCCACGTACCTCGCTCGTTCAAGAAGTTGGTCCGGGTCCGTAACAGAATCTCGCGGTAACCTTTTCCGTATTTTACGATTTAACAGTCCGTATATCATATCTGTTTGCATTATCACTGGCACTTTATAGGGCAACTGCGCGAATTTGGCACGCACTTGTGAAATAAATGACTCGGCACGGTCGTCAGCACTCTGTTCCTGCGCGAATATATCCCTGAAGACTTTGTGAGCTGGGCGCGGTGTACCGTACATAGCGCGGAGTCGACGAATGGCATCTTCCCACGAAGTCACCGAAGACTTGATGCCGCGCCAAAACACGGCGGCTTGGTCGGTGAGTAGAAGTGCTATGCCACGTAGAGCGTGCTCGTCGCTTATTGCGGTGCACTCTTTGTAAACCGTGATGGCGTCAACAAAGGCCTCCAACTCATCAGCAGAGCGGGAAACACCGTCAAAGCGCGCGGTGCAACGGGAGAAATTCCCGGTCAGCGCGGGCGGGAACATACTGCTGGACGACGGGGTCGGCGTTGATCCACTGTTACTGTTCACCGGGGACGTCACAGCTGCGGCATTCCTCATCACGTTGGAGATGAGTCTCGCAAGCTGGTCTTCAGTTATAGCAATGACGTCGTGGCGCGCTTCCACAGGCGCAGTGCCGGCGGCTAGCGTCGTTGGCGCGAAAGTCGACTGCGCGGTTGCGGGGTCAATGTCCTCTTCGCGTCGTCGCTGCTCGTCCTCACTACTCTCGTCATTGTGGTCTTCTTTCTGCCTGTTTCTCGTCATAGGCGGCATTTTGTGATGTGTATAAGCACGTCGCGGTGGTCAAAAACTACTCCAACAAGCGACGGGAAACACAAAAATCACGCACGAACACTTTCGTTCCTTCGTTGTTCGGAGCTAGGGCGAGTCCATCAGAGTAGGTACATTTCATAACTCTGGCCACTAGTTGGGCGCAATGTAACAAACGATGGTTCGTGTGGTTCACCGGCGGTCAATCATTCTGTCCGGGAGACGGGGAATAAAGCACCTGTGTTGTCGATAGTTTTCTGTATTGAGTAATTAGGTACAAACTGGGTACAAAGAAAACAACATTGCTATCATCGTCTGCGAACGGTAGGTACAATGCAAAACGGAACGCGCGCGCCGGGTGGCGAGGCGCGGGAGCGACTACTTGAACGAGAGAGATGAGCCGCGCAGCCGCGGCATGACACGCGCGAGCGGCGGGCGCGAGGCGCGGAGCGCGGGGAGCGATGCACGCATCTTACTTTATACCTATCGCTAACCTGTCGCATAATAACTTTGTGCGCACACTGTTACACACTTGATATATTGTTTGGTTAGGCACGGGAGAACGATACAAATTTTTGGCATGATAACAGTCTCTAACTCATAATCATGTTGCAAAGCCTCTTCTTAATACAGTAAATTGGTCTTTTAGAATATTTATGACTGCACAAAACTTCAAATAACTAAAAACTTGTTCCCAGGTGATTGGTCTACCTGCTCTGCTGCTTGTGGAGGCCGCCAAGTCCGTGGAGTGATCTGCATCGGAGGCAACGGACGGAGACTTCGTGATGGATCCTGCGCCATACCTAAACCGGAATCAGAAAGAGAATGTGGAGGGAAATGCAGCCCGTCGTGGTATCTTAGTGACTGGAGCGAGGTGAGAAATCTTTTAATGAAATCTTTGCTTACTTATCTCAATTTGCTTTTCTTTCGGTAGCGTCAAAATATAAATTATAGGTAATGGGCTCCAATTTCTAATGTGCTGAGGTCAGCAGCCAAGACCACGAGAGCATAAGTTAAAATGAGCGAAAAAGACCCAAAAAAGCATCTAGTACATTCACGAGGTATCTTAGCGAACATATTCAGCTGACATAAACTTTTACTTGAGTTGGTGAGTCACCATGGCTTAAAATAATAACAGCAATTTGGTGTATTGCTACTGGAGACCACCACGGAAAAGAGATTTTTTTCTTTTCTTTTCTGTGGTGACCTCAGACTTTGATATTTCTGATCAGCTTAAATTTAATCAATGTTGTTTTATTCCTGCAGTGCCAAGGTCCTTGCGAAGCTGGCGTGCAGTCCCGCACGGTGTGGTGCGCGCGGGGCGGGGTGGAGGGTGCAGCCGGAGCAGCGAGGGACAACGAGTGCCCAGGGGTGAGGCCGCCAGCCAAACGCTCCTGCGTGCCAGCCCGGTGCTCCACCCGGCCCGTGGCCAAGCCTCAAGTTCTGAGCCCCGTTCCAGCAGGTTTGTTTCAACTTATTTTAGTTTTCTCGCAACGAAAGTTTTATGGTTTGGTTTCATAAAATCGACTAGACTATTCTCAAGACCCTGTTAAGATTTCCAAGGCTGAACTTTGTGGCCAGGATAGTATTTACATGCAATTATTATATGCCTAACTTGATTTTAAATAATTATTTTGAAGTACTAAATGTTAGATATAATTTGTTGCAATTAGAGTAATTTTAAAATTTACCTCTTAACATATCTCAGTTTCAGACCCGCAGCAGCGAGTATATAGACACCAAAGTAAAGACAGAACTTATGCGGATGGTAAGTAGTAATTTTACATTTCCATATTCCTTCATCCGTTTTTAGTGCGCGAGTGTGCAAGTTTTCTTTTTTCTAACTTTTTAATTATTTTTTTTAATTTTCAGGTGCATGCACAGACAAATTGACTAACTGCGCACTGGCAGTACAGGCACGGCTGTGCCATTACCCATACTACGGAGATTATTGTTGCCGCTCCTGCCTCGGACGATAGGCCTCTACAGTGATACTAGTGAGATACATGAACGAGCCCAGCGCACTACTTAGGCCTTTAGGACGTCTTTTTTACCTCTGTGTGTGGTGGAGCAATGGCTATGGCGATGCTGGTAGCGGTGTTCCAATACGAGTTCATATGACATATGAATCGTTCTCAAAGACAGTAGAATGGTAGTAAGGTTCCATAAAAATGAAACTTCCGCCTCCTTTTCCTACCGCCTCTTTGTGGCTCTCACTACCCTCTGATGTAGAAAACGCGGCCTCAAAGACTTTCTTAAAGATCCTCCAGATTAAGAATGCAACTTGTTTTTTGACATCCTTGCCGAAATGCCTAGCACCAATATAGTTCTAAGAGTTTATTTCTGAAAATCGTTGTAATGGTCTGTAAAGGACGTTACTCAATAAGAAAAGGATATTATAGAGCCCTGAAAATCATCTTAAGCGCTATACTCACGAAATCGATCTAATCTAAGTCAATACGCCTCGCTCATTGTCACGCGTATCCAGCTAAGCCTCCGACTGAATCCGCCTTTGTGTTTGCACAAAAACTGCCACCCGGCGCTTCATCGATGAGCTGGTTGCAGCAGGTTCGAGCCAACGTACTCATTTGATACTCCATTAGAAATTACGTGGTAGGTACACCGTTGAGTGAGTACTCCGTTAAAGACGTTAAGTTCTCTAGATTATCCTGTTTCTTACCTTAAGAACCCGGAGACGAAAATCTCAACGTCGCGTTGTTGAAATACGTGTAAGGGTTTTTTCAGTCGGGAAACTCAACTATTTAGTTCTTGAACACAAAATTTATAAACACTGAAAACGGAAATTCCGTAGTCAATTTCCCACATCTGGATTTTAAATTTCTAAACTAGAAAGTGGGTTAAGTTCGTGCGCGCGGGCAAATGAAAATAAACTGATGCGTTTGTAAGTATTAGGAATAGTATCGTGATCTCCAGATGTTAGTCGGAATGGAGTCGATCTGTGTACTGTATAATACTATATTCTCATATATTTGTAATGAAACGTATACGTACGGTTTTGCTCTGATTGCACCAAATTTTATTTTTGTAGTATAATTAATAAGAAGTCCGTTTTGTAGGTATAAAGGCATTAAGTCGCGTTCGAATGTTGGTTTTACAAAAAATGCTGAAGTAACTTAACCTTAGACTTAAAAATTGTTATGAAAGAAATCATTTAAGTTTTCATTTAGGTTTGTGAGAATGCGGCTTATCAAAATAATACCCATCAAGAAAAAAACAAATAAATATTACGTGAATTTTTGTAAAATTGCGAATGAACTCAAGATATTTTTACTAGTACCTATTATATAAGATAATTCAATAATACCTTTTGCACAAATTGCTACATAATTAGGCACTTTTGTGAGTAGAACTTATAACTTGCCTCGTAACAATTACTTATAGAGACATGCATTTCGTGAATTTCCGTACTTAGAGATTAATAGTATTATTTAAATTCTACAGGTAATTATGAGTGCAAATTTAACCAAGTTATTTAAAAACAAGCTAAGAGTTAAAAAAAAAACTTCCAAAGCATTGATCAAAATGATCTTCTGCCCTCTTAAATGTATACACATGATCAGTTTTTGATTCAATTCTATATAAGGACGACTACATAGTTAAAAGTAAAAAAATAATCTTCAGCGAAGGCAAGATGGTTGAGAACTTCATGTCAGATAAGTTCTTTTATACAAATAAAACCGTACCGTATGAAGGTCGCGCTTAGAGTGAAGCGATTTGAAATGAATTGATCATGTTTGGACACTCTTCTGGTCCAGCCAATCCTGGCATAGGTCTGCCTGTTCGATTTGGCTTCTCCGTGTAACCTAGAATGCAATACTTAGGCTATGCCATAGATTAAGAACAAAATAGTATTCCTTTAAATTTATTCTAGTTTTACTGCGTTTGTAATTTTAAGAAGTATGACAAAGTGTTCATAATTTATTTTTGATTCTGTTAGTTGGGAATCCTATGCGTATTGATTGTAATTTGGTTATTTTTCTGTGGCTCCTAATAAAATGCGAAAAATCCGTTAAGATTGGTAAAATTATTGAAAAATATTTTGTTTCTTTAACATTTAATACGTCCCAAATTGTATTTATTCTATTCTGTAGAGCCACGGATAAATTATTGTAATTAGAATAGAAAATAGGTTTTGTAAATAGTTACTTTTATATGTATAGTGCATTTACTTACTGGCTGTTGAGTATTTATACTACCTTCATTTTATTCATACCATCACAACTTTTGTATTAATTTGTTTTCGCTACAGTTAACGATTTGCCTACCGTATAATATATGTACTAATGACGCGTATAACAATGTACAAAAATAATAAGCTTTAAAACACTGAAACAGACTTTTGACTCTATATCCTGCGTCTTTACTACTTCACAGTATACTGGGCAGAACTTGCGTGATCCTTGCTAGATTATTATTTAAGTTTTTAATCTTAGTTGCTATGGACAGGCGTGATTTTAAAATTATGAAGCTCTAAGTTACTATAGACAGGCGTTATCTACACTAATATTATAAAGAGGAAAGATTTGTACCTATTTTTGTATGTTTGTAATGAATAGGCTCCGAAACTACTGAACCGATTTGAAAAATTCTTTCACTGTTGGGAAGCTACACTATCCCCGGGTGACATAGGCTATATTATATTTTGTAGCGAGGCCGAAGGCCGAGCTTACACTCGTGCGAAGCCGGGGCGGACGGCTAGTTTTCTATAAAGCTCTTAGTTACTATGGAAAATCGTAATTTGACACTGACATTTTCAATTTTACATAGATTAATAATAGAGTGAACTGGGAGTGAACATATTTTGAGGCCGAGTTGCCAGTACTCGTTGGTTACCACAAAACTTTAGTTAATTTAGTTGCTCGTAGTTAGTTTTGTATTGTATATTCTGTTTTTTTTTTGTTGTTCATTTTAGTTTTTCAATTTATTATTTTCATGTTTCGTATTGGTATCATTGTTCTGTTTATTTCGTTCTTTCGTTGTTATTATGCTTATTTTATATAATTGCTTATGTATGTGTGTACGCGCACATGTATCGAGCGTGACGTCACTTGCCGGGTCCAACAGAATACCAGCGCTGGTTGTGTACAACCAGCAACATGCTGAGTTGGGGTCGGTTTTTGTGACAATGTACCTGTTTACCTACTTCTATATTAATATTTCTTGTTCTATTGTTTTTTCATTGTCACAAAATAAACTTATCTGATTTCTGATCAAGCAGCATATTATATTGTAACAAATCTGTTGGTAACTGCATACACACTAAAAATAATAATGCTTAGACTAACTAGAGTGCAGAAAGTCAAATCTAATCACAAACACTTGTGCTGTAAACAATGTGATACCTTAAAAACAAAGCACAGCTTTAATCGCGAATAAGGTAATTTTTCGAAAAAAAAAACATCACAAATCCGTGTATATACTTATTAGTCATGTCTAGAATGTCTAGTGTCAAATTTCATAGAAATATATCATCTGTTAAAGTTTTAGAATATAACTAGCAAAACTATGTTGAAACCTTAATTTGGTGGTAATAAATACCCTTATTCTTCAGCACTTTTATAATCAAAATTGCTAACAGAACAATTAATTGCACTCTACAAGCTGCATTGTTGTAATTTACGTGTTAAAACACACATAGGGATACTTCTTGCAATGTCCACTTTAGCGAAAGTGCTATTATGTCTGATGGAGTGCTCTGGAGAGCACTATAAAGGTATTAACCGTAGACAATACCTATTGTCTGCCAATCCAAGATACGGAATCCAATAGTTAAGATGTCGGATTTAACAGATTCGGATATCACTAAATCGACTTTAAGAAGCTTGGAATCAAATGAAAACGCGGTGATCAAAACAGTGCGACTGACGATAAATTTAATAACGAATATATTAATGTGCTTGACAGTGTTTGTAAGTCTGTTATATGCGGGTGGTTCAGAGAAAATAACTGCATTTCAGTTGCATATCATACTGTGCGTATTGGGGGTGAGCAAACGTATTATTTTCTAAAGCACGTTCTTAAATTCTTCACAGACTAGGTAGGTACAGAACCCAGCGGTAAGCAATGCACAATATGCACATCAAGCTAAAGAGATATATAATCAGCTAGGGTCGGAGCATCATCGGTAGTTCGTAGAGCATCATCTCTGTCACTCAGTACATTACGTGACGTTTTTGACTGTGCGACAGAGACGACGCTCTACGCAACTGACACAAGCCAATTCTCTCCCTCTTTAGCTCGATGTCCATTACTTACCGCCGGGTACTTGGACGTTTAACGCCTCCATTTTTTTATAGTTAGTAGGCTGTGGTATCGCCAAAACTTATCTAATGTTAAATGACGGGGCGGTCGAAGATGATTTATATACTAGCCTGGAAATAACTGACTAATAAAAATACTGGCTGGTCAAGTAAGGCAGCCGAAAAATAGTCTGCTTATTTGCCACCTATGGCATATAAAAAAAAATTATTTCACCATGCCTTCAAGTTACATGTATTTTTTTTCTTGATGCCTTTACCGGCCGCATAGGCTTATTGTTAGGATTTGTACCCACACCTGTGTCGTTGAAGTCGTACCAACCACCACCGAGCTCCACCAAGCACCACCTTAACGATGATACGAGTAGTCCTTGACTACACAAAATGTGTGTTGACTCTCAGTATTAATGCCGAAACTGACCTATTCGACACTGATTTAGATTATGTATTTAGGTATAGTGGTGTGAAAGTATAAATGTATTTTCTTTTTATCTTTATCTTCGCTACATAATATTCTAGATAGATATCACCTGGAACTGACATAACTTCATATAACATTATATTACATATAAAATTATTTTAATTATGCTGAGACTTCGTTGAAATCGTAGACAAAAAAGCTAGCGTCAAGGAAGGCCTAACTGATTGTCTAAAAACATGATTCAAACTTGTACTGCATATTATGGAATGCACCGTATCTACTAGGTATCAAGAGAGCTGAAAAAAATTGTTATAATACAACATTGCGTTCCTTCACAGGATTAAAATGGGATTACGGGGGTCAGAGCTGCTGGTCAAGCTTAGAAAACGCTGGCTGCATTCTGGGGGAATTGGTAGGAGCTAGGATTGGATCGAGATTTGTGGAAAGAAAGTTGGAGAGACCTTAGCCTAGTGGTAAGACAGTATAGGTTAAAAAACTTTTTAACTTGGTTCCAGTATCAACTCTTCATGTGCCAAGGGACGTTAGTGGTATCAAACTACAACAGCTGGTCGATGTATTTGAGTCGACAGAGCAGAAAGCGCCTGCACATATTGTTTCAACTATTTGGGTACGTGTTGGTAGTTGTTGGGAGCAGCATTATAATGTGCAAGGAACAACATCACTTCAAGTCAGTGCATGGAACTTTAGGTATATCTATACTTTATAACTTTTTTTTCATTGAATTTACAAATTAGATTTATTTTTATCAAAAGACACGTAGGTATGTTAGATGCGTCTAAATACCTTCTTGCAATGTATAAAAAAAACACGCAGGGTGTCTTAAAATAAGCACCCGAACACGTCAAGACAGTTTTTAGAATTTTTGTCTTTGTTTGTCCACTCACATCACCTAAACCACTGGACGGATTTAAATGCGGTTTTCACTAATATGCTTAGCTATGACCAGATTGAAGTATAGGTTATATTATTTTGCGAAAGAGCCGTATGAAAGTTTATATGAAAATCTACGTGTACGAAGTCGCGGCCAACAGTACTAGTAAAGAATAATTGGCCCCAGTTTGTCCTAAAACCACGACTAGAACCACCGCAGGATGGGTAGCAACATCCTATTTGTACACGGTAAATGTACTGAGATGCGCAAGCCGTCTACTACGGGACCAACTGTGAAAGTACGGGTACGTACGGGGCGGTTTTTGTGACAATGTACCTGTTTACCTACTTCTATATTAATATTTCTTGTTTTATTGTTTTTTCATTGTCACAAAATAAACTTTTCTGATTTCTAATATCTGAAAACGCAAAAAAAAACACATTTCACAAAATAAATTTCTATCATTAATGATGATAATATTTTTATTATACAATAAGCTTGCGTTTGACCTCACGTCATGAGTTAAGCAAAGATGTGGATCATCATCATCATCATCAGTCGTAAGACGTCCCCTTCTGAACTAGGCCTCCCCCTTCAACCTCCACACTGAACGACAACCTGCCATCTGCATCCACTGGATGCCCGCGACTCTCACGATGTCGTTGGTCCATCTAGTGGGAGGCCTACCTACGCTACGTCTTCCGGTTCGTGGTCTCCACTCAAGAACCTTTCTAGCCCATCGGTTATCGGTTCTTCGAGCGATGTGGCCTGCCCATTGCCACTTCAACTTGCAAATTTTAATAGCTTTTCTTTAAGATGCGGATGCGTCATAATAAAAGGTTTCTAATAGGTTTGCAATTGCAGGAATAATTGCCCTGATAATCAGTTTAACCAGCATATTAAATGGAGCACTGATAAGCCACGCCTACAAACTGAGCCAATCCTACGTCTTCCTCATAAAATGCATGCACTACATATCCGGAATCCTCACTCTGTGTATATCTGCAGCTGCTTTATCAACTGGTTTTAGGGAGTATGCCTTTAGAATGTGGGTGAAAAACGATGATGCTGTGGGAGCACTGATTTTAATCACCTGGTTATTCACCCTGTTTGTGACGTTAGATTTTTGGTTGTTGACGGGACAAAGACTGTGTAATTTGGTTAACAAATAAATAAATAAATTGAGTAAGTATAACAAATTTTTATTTTATTATTTCAGCCGTGGTCATCCCTTTGCAGGGTAAAGGCCTCCCTTCCTTTATTCCACTCCTCTCTGTTTTGTGCTATCCAGTCTTTTGCGTGGGAGTCAAGCTCGTCCCGCCATCTTTTTCTGGGCCTTCCAAGAGATCGTACGGCATGTGGCAGTCATTCTGTAGTGGTTCTAGCCCACAACTCATCCGACATTCTACTTACGTGGCTGGCCCAGATGGTATGGTACAAATGTTTTAACTAAACATTAGGAATAAATTTTTTTTTTTACCTAAAAAATAACTGATAATCTTCAAATGGCTGAACAGATTTGTTTTGTCATAGCTAGTCATAGGAACACTCTCTATCAAGTCACCTTTCAATCAAGAGAAAGTTACTTAAATCAAAATCGGTTCAGTCGTTTGGGAACTACGATTCTACACATAGACACACAGATACACACGTTAAACTTGTAACACCCATCTTTGCGTTGAGGGTTAAAAGTACAAATTAATATTAAATAGGTACTAAACTATTAGGCATATTCTAAAAATAACAGTTGGATTGGCAAAGTACGAGTATTCATTACGTAAAATGCGTATCGAAATTCATAAAAATTTTGAAATTGAAATTTGTTTTGAATTCGATGAGTATTTTACGTATCAAAAATTCGTACTTAGTCCACTGCTCGTTAAGATTTGTCTCCTATACAGTACTTACGAGTGATCTGTGGACATTTCCACACTATGATAACTTCTGACTCAAATCAACAGTTCTGTCACCACGACGACACAACCTGTCATTCAATAAACTTCGTCTACCGATAGCAGTTTATCTCCAAATTGAGATATTCGTCCCTTTGATAACGTTTTTCCAGTTATGACACAGTTGCTTTCAGTGAGTAGTAAAGGAATATTATACTAAGACTAAACATTTCTGACAAAAATGACGCCTCCACCACCACCTCCACCTCCTCCCCACAATCCTTATAATCCTCATATGCTAGAGGCAAATGGACAGTATCAAGGGAAACCAGAATCACCTATTTTAATAGTGTCGTTGAACGTAGTCAATACTATAACGCAGTTACTCCTTGGTGCGGTGGTGTTTAGTGCATTCTCTTTTGCCAACCTCTTTGGATATGCAAACTCCATGTCACAGCATATTTATTTGTGCGTCATTGGGGTAAGTGGTTTTCGATCGTTTTCAGTACCATTAGCACAAGATTTGATAGTTTTCGAAAACTTTTTTCGTTTTCGTATTGTTCCATACATTTTAGCAAAGCGCCTCCAGCGGAAACGCGGAGGAACTAAAATCGGTAGTAAAAAATTGGCAGTAGGTATAGGATGCTTCACTGAAATACGAAAAAAGGTTTCAAATAGCTTTCAGCCCAGCAATGTATGAAACAACACGAAAAAAGTTTTTGAAAACTATCAACTATACGTTGACTAATGCGTCACACTTTGAACACTTCCAACGAGGCGTGACGCATTTATGTACAAAATATAGATTAACAGCTTTCGTTATCATAATCTGTGCATAAAAGTTGTTTTTATTGCTAAATTCAAACACGAAGAAATCTAGTTGAATCATATTTTTCAGTATAAAAAATTGTCACCCTCGTTGAACTGCACCTTAAATAGGTTATTTCAAGAAGGCATCCATTGTTTTTGTCGCTTAGGTGTGATGAAAAATTTTGTGTTCTTCTCGCTTGCAAACATTTTTTTACGCCTCCTGCCATTAAATTCGTCGCTTCGCTCAGGATTCTTCAACTTCTGAATTTTTTGAATTTTGCGCTTACTCTGTATCCAATATTATTATCTAATATTTATAGGTTTGTGTTTGACTACCTATATTTCTCTTGATGTTAAGCAATGATGCAGTCTACGAAGGAGCATACTTTTCTAGAAAAAAACGATTCATTTAAGAATTAAAGACACCTAATGAGGTTTGAACAATATGACTAGGAAATGGTTACTCGGAACAGTGATAGACAATGGGACCAACTCTGAAATAACAAAAAAACAGCTGTTCTGTGAGGAAAAAAAAAACATTTACACTTAACAAAATGTATGGAATATGAAGCTCATATTTTGTTTGCGATTTCAGGTTTGGTTGGGTTGTTATGATACACAATGTCTTAAAATCACGACAGCATTTTGTAATGAAGCTTAAATAAAAATTTATTTACATCTTTGGTCCCAATGTCATTCTGTCTCTCTAAATTTCAGTACGTAATTCTAATGAGCCAAGCCATCCTGTCCTTTAATACGCACGCTGGCTGGGCGTACAGCCTCAAGTACCCGGACAAGAGGATAATTCATGGAATGATGCAGATCCTTGGCTCCACCCTGGCAATAGTCGGCTGCATCATCAGGATCGTCGATACCGACGAGCATTTTCAAACCCCTCATTCAGTTGCTGGTAAAGTCTGTTTACAGTATGCTAGCTGTGCCCATTTACCATTATCGCTTAAAATTCTCCAAAATAAAATTAGACTACTAGCTTTTAATGTGATCTCTGAAATAATTCTAGGTTTTTTTGCATGTTACTCGTATATTAAATTTTTACGTCATTATGATTTTTGTTAGTTTGTCAGCATTTCTAAAATGAACTAACACAAGCTACATAAATAAATGAAACTAGGGATTAATAGTGTTTCATGCTCAGGGGCCATTATCACATTTATCGTAAAGACAGGGCAGAAGATTAAACCGTCAGCAACACCAAGAGGGGCAGTAGCAAAGAAAAATAAGTCGGAATTTTGATAATGATTTTGACATATTTTTTTTAATCTTTCCTTTGTGCTGATTTTGACGTCGTCGCATTTCTTGTGCATTTGTTAGTGTCAAGACTTTTAAGTTTTAAAACATCAAATTTTATTAAAATTAAATATCATCAAACGAGTCATAGTCAAAGTCAAAGTTGAGTAAAGTAGGTCACGGTCAAGTCAAGAAATGCCTTAGTAATTTAGTAGACTGGACAACAATGAAACAAGACAACAAACAACGATTGACGATATATCTAATAAAACGCGAAAATATCTCCTACAAACGTGCGACGCCAAAATCATCTTATGAGGAAAGAATAAAAAATGTGACTAAGGTTATGGATAGGTTTATAGGTAAGGCCCTTTTTCGTGAATTTTGTGCTAGACCAATCGTTTATGTGTTTCATGGTCAATGTTTATAATAATACATTATAACCAGATTCCTTTATTTTCAGGTATAGTCGCCATGCTGTTAACAGTTTTGAGTCTCATTGGAGGTATCCTGAATGTCATATTGCCTGCTCAAATAAGTACAATTCTGTTCAAAACCATGCACGCGTGTGTCGGATCTTTGACCTTATCTGTTGCATTTATATGCTTGTGCTTGGCTTTTAACGACAGGTATAAATTTATTTTTGGTGATACCAATGCGAATCTTGCTATAACGTTTACCGTATTTGCGTTATCAGGCATTCTTATTTCTGCTTTCACAAGGACGATACAAAGGATAGTAAATGGAGAATTAAAATAATTGTTCATTTAAGGTCTCGGAGAATAACAAACTTTTGTATGCCAGCAATACAAATATTTTGTTATAATTTCACGATTTGTTGTCTACAGTTATTCTTTTCAATTTGATTGAATTCAAATTGTTTTTGGAATACTCGTATAATTACTAAGGTTTACTAATAATTAGGTAACAACATTTCGTAGGCAGCGTTTCTCCATCGTTAACAATTTTTTTGTTCCTTATTGTTTTAGAAAACTATTACCACAAAAATATGCTTGAGTGATTTTTTTATCGACACCAAAAAAAGGGGGTTGTATTTTTTTAAATGTGGGTTACCTCATAACTCCGTCATTTATGAACCGACATAGAAAATATTTTTTTTTAACAGAAAGGATGGGTACACTTTCAGACTGGTCTTATGGAAATTTAATAAAAATTGGTTTAGTAGTTTGGCTTTTAAATCAAAATAACTGGTAACAAAATAATAATAAATTTTGTTACTTTGATGCATATTTTACTAATTTTGTGAAGTCGTTTTTTTAATTATTAATAAAATTATTTGTTTTGTACTTTGTAGGGCAAGACATGGCTAATATGAAACTGTGTAAAGTTATTGCTTTTTAGACGTAGACATTATTTATTTGTGGCCAAAAAAACACAATACACAATGGAAAAAAACCCATTTAATATAAAATAAACATATATAATTAGAGATATCTTATATTTAGAGCCTTTATTTTATTATTTTTGTATATACTTATATGAAAGGAAAAAGATGAATTATTATAAGTCATGAGACTAAACTTGTTCGGAAACTGTCTGCGAGAGATTGTTAGCTGATTATCAACTACCGTATTTTTATCTAATCGTTGAAATCTATCTTCGAGGTATTGACACTCTTTCTGCTGTGTTGATTCTGCCTTAAGCTTATTAAATAAGATTTTAATCAGTGTTAATAAAGACAAATTAATATAATTTCATTGTTTTATTTAATCACTTGTTTAACAGCTGTTTCTGTGCCTATTTACATTTTCTATAACATAAATTAATATTGTGATATTAATAGTTTTTTTTTTACCTAAATTAAAATAATGAAGTCCTACTTTAGTGATTTGAGTGATCATAATTTTAACTTATATCAGTTATAATAGGTAAATAATCTTATTTTAAATATCACACAGAATAAGCATAAAATAATATACATCATTCTCATGTAGTTATAAAATTAATGTAAAGATTTTTTCTCTGATTTAAAAATATGACATGAATATTCACAACGATAATGATGATGTTATAAAACCACTTCCTGGTAAACGTTTCAAAAAATGCAAAAGAAATCAAACCTTCTTTAAGACAAACCGCAAAAGTTTCTTTAGATAAAACAGAACAAGAGAAAACCAATTTAAAATATTGTCTGGATTACATTACTTTGAGCACTGAATAAATATGAATAATTATTAATATCAACATTGAATGAATTCATAGAATCAGATGATAGTTTCATTTAGCCTTGTAATAAACAAAAAATTCAAATAGTCTGCCTTGAGATGAATGACTTTATCAGAAAGTGGTTTTTTTCTTTGTAAAACTAAAATCTCTATTAATTAAAAATACTGGTGAGTTTATCGCGCTCTGCAGGAGTCACAGCAGTTTTTTATGTAGAAATTGTAGTGGCAAAGACGGGCTTGCACGGCCAGCCCACAGTTGGGCAACTTGTCTTCACAGTCTAGAACAAAACCATAATTTTTAGCCACATTCCTACTATGGACACTAATACAGGACATGATAATTTAGTCCCGATAAGTCTGTGAAATTTACATCCACCAAATAATATTCTAAATGTAACACGCAGATAAATAAATCCATCGGTTCAAGATAAGATTATAAACCCGAAGATTTTGAAGGTAAACATTTCCTAATATAGATTGTAAGATGATTTACTCTAAGATTTGTGATTTTTACCTTTTAATACGCTTCCTCTGGTTACGACTTTTTGTGTAGTAGTCGTAGTTGTGGTGTGCACTGGAGCTTTTTGAGATTCTAAAAAAGATATAAGTTTAAGAAATTACGAAAACCAAAATGTCAACAAATTACAACATTTTTTTCCAGATTAAGATCCTTTACTTGCTAATGGTGTCGCTATACATTTGAAACAAGTTGGACATGCATTAAACTATATGAAATAACATACCAATAGTAAGATCAGGCGGCAGTTTAAAAGGGTGGTCACAGTGTGCAGTGCAGACACGGTGTGCTGTTGGACGAACACTGCTACAATCTGCGTCGCTCACCGCAGCCTCACTCTTGGAGTTCCCGGGAGCGCACACGACGGAACGCCTTTGTAATCCCGTGGAATCACGCGAGCAGTTGGCAATGCACTGTTTGTAAAGAAAATTATTTGCAATTCATTATTTGCAACAAGTTCCGCAATATGTTTCTTATCATCATCAATCATTAATATACATCCATCTACAATAGTAGCTTCCGAAATACATTTCCACTTACGTAACGCCAGTCCAATGTCAAACAAGAACCAAATCTAACCTACAGAAGTGATAAACCACTATGTGTGAAACCAAGTTAGTTGCAGGACCTGAATTTTTCAGACAGAGGTACCATTCTGGCTGTGGATTCCGAGTTTTCCTTCTCTTATCGTGGTGGTGTTGCAGATTAAGATCAGCAACATGATCAAATACCTTCACCTAGTCCATCATGCTATCTCTCGAGTGAACTACGGTTAATTAGATCTATAGTAGTGCCCAAATCACGCCAAGCAAGTGGACTATGGATCAGTGTCAGTATTCATAGTCCACCCAGGTAAACTAGCTAGGTGAATCATGAGTACGGGAACCTATTGACATATTATGCCATCAATAAAACCATAAAAATTATTGTTGCGTTATTAAAGGAGCAAAACAAATGGAAAATAGAAATCAACTTAAAAAAACCTCACATTATAGAACGAATACAATATAATGTAAATCAACGGCAGTAGAGCAATGAAATGTTCTTTATTATCGTCAATCATAATAAATGCATGAAGGTATCTCGATCAGCTGCTATTGTATGCAGATCTGTAGATTATATAAATGAAACAGTGCGGAAGAAAATACGTGATGGGTATTTGTATTTAGATTTCAACGTGAACGCTGATAAAACTTGCTTTACGAAGTTGGTATTTCTTGAATCCAATTTTTCGTCAATTTATGCCCGTTGCAGACGAGTACTAGCAAAGCGCACCGCCTGCAACTAGCTACAGAACTTTGTTTAGTGCCAGTAGCAGTGGAAGTTTTTTTTCTCTGTAAACTCCACAAAACTAGCACTCATGATGATTTGACTATTAGACAATACATTGACCTCGTCCAATGTCTAGGAAACCTAACTATGTCGCCATTAACAAGATCTATTCGTCTAATAGGTGGGCGTCTCCAACACTGTATTGTTAATTAGGGCATTAATCACATTGTATGAGACAGTTAATTGAAGGGATTAGGTGATACTGGGTATTTATTAGCTCCTGAGATAAAAAAAAAAAAAAAAAAAAAAATACAATACTTACGTACAAAAAAAAATATTACGTACAAAATTTACATCGATATAATAATGATAAGTAAACTTACGAACCATATCAATCTACTTTTAAACTATCTACGAGAATATCAGTCGTATTCATTCGTATCCATTGATACGAATGATTGACGAAACAGCATGAAAATCGTGGCTATGGTTGTCAAAAATAATAACGAAAGATAATAATAGAGACGAAGAATTCGTTAGATGTCTTTTTAGATTCTTTTAAAGGTAGGAGAAGTGTAAACATGACTAATACAGCATTAAAACATGAAGAAGAAACTAACCAGTGAGCGGAAAAATGGTTAATAATGAGAATATACAGATGAGTTCTTTTTTATCGCGAACAAGTCCGCTTTTGACCACCTATTCGCTTGTTGGTAAGTGACGATGAGATTTAGTGATTGCGAGATTTAGTTATTGATCCGTTCATCCGGCTGAAGTGAACAAAAGCACAGTTAAAACAGAGAGTAACCAAGTACCCTTTGAAATAGACACGACATTTGGCAATGAAACAAATAGGTATAAGAAGAAAGAGAGATAAGACCTACTCACTTTATCCCACTCGCTAAAGAACCAAGTAGGTGGGCACTCGGTGCCGCACTGCCTCTCGTGGCTGGGCTTGGGTCCAGCACAGGCGGAGTCTCGCAGGTGTCTGCCGGTGCCGCCGATACATAGCACTCCTCGTATCTGTTTGCCGTTGCAGTTAGATGAACATGGGGACCAATCACCTGAAATAATGTGGTATTCAAACCGACGTTCATTTTAAGATGATGGGTTTAGGCTGTCCTTTTTTAATACTCGGATTTATACTGTCTTAATATAAGAACAGTAAGTTTTAGAAAGAATGATCTGTCCAAAACAAGCGTTAAATAATCTTCTCACTGTTCAATTAATAGACGATGCAGACATTTGACTGCTTATAAAACCAGAAATAATATTATTCAAAGAATAGGGAGTTTAAAATTTTTGAGATATCTATAGTCCCCTTACCAATAAACCATTTTCCTTCCATCGAGGCACATTCTATCTTCGGAGTGCAAGTTCGGAATGTTTCGGGAGCTTCCTGCATGAGGCAGCCAGAAGGATCCGCGCAACGAACTCCACGCGTCTTGATCCCGCCACCCACGCACCACCCTACACACTGAAATATTCAAAAATTTCATAAAAGCTAAAAAACAGCAATACATACCAGGCACAGATCAGGTAGAAGTATCCTGTGATAGAACTAATTATTTCTCCAAGATACACCAAAAATAAACTATTCAAAATGTAAAGCAATAAAGGTGGAATTTAAAATATCGCATGTTGTTTTTACTTCAGTTCTTCTGCAGATCTACCAAAATATTATAAATTACCTCTGACCAGTCCGTGAACAGCCACCCACCAACCGCACCGAAGCTGTATTCTGGTCCAATATCAACATCAGAGCCGTTGACTGTCACAGTATAGACTGGCCCATCTCGGAAAGTGTCAGTGTGTTCTGTTGGCCTCACTCGCTTAGGCTCTATATGCCGTACGCTGCCAATATTCACTTCATCGCAGTTAGGAATGTTGCATTTCTCACTGGTATGTGGTCTAAGTGGAGGACATTTTTGGTCGCTTATCTAAAAATAGAGCAAAAATTTATTTCTAATCACTTTTAGAAGCCATTGTTCAGGTCAAATCAATATTTCGATGTTCCAACTTAAAATTGTTATAAACTAAGACAAGACTTCACTCTGGAATCTATCAAACACTATGACTAAAGCAATTAAAATAAAACATGGGTATAAAAAATTAAGTTTTACAACCACGTGAAGGTAATAAGTAAATACCTTAGTGATTCCTCTAGAATGATCCTGGACACATCCCACAATTCTCTTCCTAGTAGCAGGGCCGCATTTAGGGCAGGGGGACCAGTTGGCGGCGCGCCACCGCGGCGGGCACGGCACATTGCCGCAGCGGCGTCGACGCCCCGCCGGCGGCGTCCCGGAACAATGTACTGCGGATATTTCCTTGTCGGGGCTAGAAGCACTTGTTTCCACGCATCGGTACTTTCCTAGCTAAAATGTAAAACACAGAGATATTAGAAGCTGCATAGATGTCAGAAACCATTATTACCTACGCCAAATGAAGTTAGTTCAAGAACGTAGAGAGTTAGATTGACCTGTATTCCTCCTCCACAAGTTCGCGTGCACTGAGTATAGGACATAATTTTCCATATAAACTTCCTTTCCCCTACCACGTTCTCATTCACAGTGTCCTCAAGTTCTTTGGACATGCTCACAAGATCCGGATGGCCGCGATGATGTATCCGAGAATGTTTCGTTGAAACTGTCTGTGAAATATCAGGTGCATCCGCTCTTGGAGTATCGACGTCAACATTGTCGTTGAGTGACTCGGTGAAGTATTCATATTTTATAGTCGGATTTGGTTGTGTGTAGAGAATCTGTAATAACATTAAAATGTGATCATTACAGTATCGTATATGAATTATCCAGATGCGCGGTTTCTATATCAAATGTCTTACCATAATATCAATAGGTTGCAGTATAGGCCCAACAGCGTAAACTTGGTCAAGGCCTGCAGCACGTGTATAAAGAAACCGGGCGCCAGCTGCCTCATAATTCCCAGGTGAGCTCACCGCAAATTCACCATTCATTATGAACGATCCATTCAAAATTTTCAGAGCTGAAAGTGAACGAGCACATAAATTTATATGCTAAGTGTGTTTAGAAAATGTCCTGCTAACGCCGTTACTTTCTCACGTAGCAAAAGCGTTGTGCAGTAAAATATCCATGATGTATTGTTGTCCATTCATCATACGAGCCGATGATCGCTGTAAACCACCTGTCGACAGCGTCCGAATGGGTTGTGCAAAATACACGTCAAAGCCAAGGCGAGTATAGCACTAAACAAAGTGGGCGTTTTAATCTCCTATTCTGGGTGAAGTAAATGATTTGCAGTTGGTTGTCGATAGGGATTGATGCGAACGTTTGCGGGCCATTAGTTCTCATCAAAGACCCATTCGTGTTTTGTGTAAAGCGGTTGCTAAATTAATTGAACTTGACATTGCTTTGAAAGGAAGTGAACAAGTGTATGGCAAGTGTGATTAGCCTTTCGTTCAAGCCAGACTAACATCGCAGTGTGGCCCGCATTTTTGTAGGGGGCAGGAGGAGAAATGCTCCCTGCATATCCATGGAGTATTCCATGCAACGTGCTACGGGGGTAGTATCAGTATTTTTTTTAAGAAGAACAAGAGATTCTGGAGCCCTCTGGCAGAAACAGAGACTGGTCACCGAGGGGTATCAGTGTGTGCGTGCAATCCCATGTCCACCCCCCCCCCCCCTCCCTGTATGTACTCCAATACTGCTTTTGGAAGGTTTTGTTACCAAAAAAAAGTATAATTACCTATGTAGTTCTCGCTACCGGTGATTTCGGAGACGTTAAGTCGGCACGCACCACTTGGTACCGTCGCTACATACGTGTAGCCGAGCGGCAGACGTGGACGCGAGAACAGACCTGACACCAGCCGACGTCCGCAGCGGAATTCTCTACTTGAACCAGCTAGAACTGCTTCTCGACCAACCACCTGTGTAGCAAAAACTAAAATTAACTGCATGTTTTGAATTGAAATAAATTATACAAGTTCAACAAAATGTTGTTTAAGACACCTAACGACACTACAATGTACAATGACGATAGACGTAAATCAGATAACATCCGAAATCTGAAAAACAGCCTAAGTAGTCCCTTAGGAGAGATCATACCCAGTAGTAGACTGATGATGTTGTAAGGAACTCGTAACAACAACAACACAATAAAAAACATTGTACCAACTCTCAATCCAAATTGAAGAGTGGATAGAGATGGTAAGAAAGTATGACTCCTCAAAAGTATGGCTCTGTACTTAAGCTCTGTAGTAGTCACCCAAAAGACAAAGCTAATAAAATTCCCGAAACAAAGTCATAACACAATTACCTCAGAATAATTTACGAGGCAACCATTTGTTTAACTCCACCGATAAGCAAAGACGACAGTCCTAACAATGGTTCATGATCGTAATGCTCCTTATACTATGTATTGTTCCACCGACTGTCTAAACTCGACCTCCTTTGTGCTACTACAAAATCTCAATTTACGAAGCTGATTAAGAATTCTAACCCACCACATAAACGTCAAATGTAGACGACTCCTATCTTAATATACCTACTTAAGTAAAGTCGATAGAAATTGTTAACATTTTTTTGCTTGTTTTAGTCGTCGTAACAGAAATATACGAACGAATCTAAGGAGGGAGGGTTAAGAAGAAATTATATTTTAAACAGGAAATACTGTGAAGGAAAGATCGTGTAGCACGAGATTAAGTTGTTGACGGGCGCATTAACCATGTGAAAACTTAACGCTTTGCGCCTGGCATAAGCAATATGTAACTATGCTCTCTGCTAACATGGAATTTCTAATTAAAACAGATGTAACGTTTTACTATTCTAAGATGGTCAAGGATCAGCCTACAGGTTTTCATTGCCAGTTTATCAGACGTTAGTTACTATTTATTTTTGATATAGAATTTAGAATTTCAATTCTCGTTATTTACTTGAATCGATACTGAATAGCATTATTATTAGTATATGCTCTTAGGGCCAAGTTTCAGTCAGTAAAGTTAAGTCAGCGCCTAATTTTTACACAAGTTTGACCCGTAATGCTTTTTGCTCGCTTTTAGTTTTATTTTGTTATCCTACTTGTTTCACATCAATAAGGAAATAAAGGTAGCTGAAAATAAAAAATATATGTATTTTTTCTGTCATGTTATGAAACGGATTATATGAAATCATACAATAAAAAAGAGTTGTATAATTTTGGTTAATCAGAAAATAAACTTTTGGTAGGTCAAGTTGTGTGAAAGTTAGGTCTTAGTTTTCACCTTAGACTAGGACAATAAAATTATAACAATATCATATCGAAATCAAAATTACTAGTTCGAAAGCAGCAAAAAATAAGACTGACGTAGATTTTTTAAAGATAATAAACATAGAGTTCCATTTTGTTATCTCCGTATATAGATAAAATCAAGTAATGTAACTTCACAGGTTAAAAACCTGAAGGTTTTATACAGAGAGCAAATAAACAGACAGTATAAATTATCGTGTTAACTGCAACCGTTTAACAAAAAGAAGTCTCTTAACGTTCTTGCTCCGGCAAATGACCCATTTGATTGCTATCACGTAGGTAGATAATATCTACTTTAACTCGAGGTGCCATAATATTCTCGTTTTAAACCTTTTACAGGCCAAGTGTCTTCATTATCGTTTTATCCTGTTCAGAAATCATTTAGGAATCGTTCCTCTATTTGTAGTGCAGAGTACATTATTATAAACATTTTAAATGTCGCTCTGGATATAATATTAAAGCCGTACTTTACGCGTACAGTATTTATGCAATTTACTGCTCTTTATAACAAACCTATTCGTATCATTAGTAGAGAGCATTCAAGCAAAGATCATTAATATACTGAACATAGTTGTTAACAAATCCCTCTAGCAGCAAAATTTTAAACTCTCCTAAATAATAAGTTACTGCATTGGCCAGCAACAGAGACATTTATAGACGAATGTGAAAATGTAGCATATGTGACCCTACGCCCACTTACCCTAAGCCCAGTTGCCGCCAATTTTTGAAAAGTACCTTTATCAAACATTTTAAACATTGGTCAAACCTGAACTCGATTATTAGCATAGGATCGAGGTAGACGGCAATGCAAAAGAGAGGCCTATTACCCAGCGTGGGATAGAGAAGACTGTGAATGATGATGATGATAAAAAGTTAACAAAAATAATTTGAGATGTTTTTCACATTTTATTATCAAGGAAAGAAAGGTTCTTGAGTGGAGACCACGAACCCAAGAGACACAGCTTAGGTAGGCCTTCTACTAGATAGACCGACGACATTGTGAGAGTCGCGGGCATCCAGTGGATGCAGATGGCAGGATGTCGTTCAGTGTGGAGGTTAAAGAAGGAGGCCTATGTTCAGCAGTGGACGTCTTCTGGCTGATAATGATGATGATGAGTGTCCAACTATTATGATTTCTGTAAGTATGAACCAATCCCAGAACACCAGCCGTAGCTATCTATAAAATGTAAATAAAATTGTTTTTTATCTATGATCATAAGCCTAACATAATTGTGCATTTGCCTCTTTTTATGGGAAAACGTAATCAAAGCTCTTCGCACATTGAAATATGTAGGTACAATACATACAAGCTATTTCAGAAAACAATAATTTCCTGTAAAAAAACGTACTTCAAATCGAGTAGCCACTAATCCCATACCTACTCATATTGCCAAATCAACAGTAAACCAAACAAAACTATTCATATGATTGGAGGTAGTAAAAAAATACTGAGCCAAGGTTAATGAAGTTTTGGTGAGACCACCTTAAGAGCTTTCTCTACATATTTTTTTCGTATATACATATTATTAAAAGCGATGTGTTTATGTTCCTTAAGGACTCTAAATCGGCTGGACCGACTTTAATGGAACTGGCAGATAGCTGATGATATAAGGAGTAATCCACTCGAGTGAAACCGTAGGCAAAGCTAGTACCTAATTAAAAAGAAGCACGCATAATATCGTAGTAATCAGCGTACATAAAAAAGATACGGATTTAATTAAGAATCTCTCCCCGTTCTTTTGGTTAAAAAAGCTGCCCATTTCTATAAGTTGTTATCAAAGTGTGTTCTTAAAATAATAGACAAAATAAATATCATGTTAGAGAAAAATATATAAGTATGACACAAACTATAAAAAAAAACGAGATAAGTTGAGATGACAGAAGGTAGTAAAAATCTAATTTATGAAAATGTTACATTAAAGGTTCGCACAATAATGTCACATCTTTTTTATGTCTTTGTTGGCGATAGCTTTATACGAAAAGGTGCTTTACTTAATGTGACACCCAAGGACCACCTCTAAAGCACCCATCGCATTTTTATTCGACGTTACAATAGTCTTATACTGATATAAACAGCCATTGAAAATTTTAATTTTATGCTAATACGGCGCCAATCTGCCAATTCCACTCGGACAGCAGTAAAAAAGTATTCCGAATGTCTGAATGCTTTAGTTTATCATAGTAAAGATTTTACGAGCATAATAAAGCCATAACAGAATAGTTTATTACGATTAGATAATCCATGTCAGTATTTAACTGTTTGATTTGACCGTTTTGCTTGTATAAATTAATTGGTTTCGAAAGCGTTAATATTTAATCAGATTACAATAACGTCGGCTCGATCGTTAATCAGCGAACACTTAGTAACGTGTACGGCAATAAATCTAAAAGAGTGGTAATTGAAAACGTCTACTAATAGGCTATTAATTAGGATTAAGTGTGAGTTAACGAATTACCTGTCGTTGGAAGGCTAACGCGCCGCGCGCCTCTTTGAACCGTGTATTCCTCGGTACAGTGAGAATAATATTAGATAAAATTAATTGAATGTTTAACAGCTACAAGTGTATTGAGAGGCGGCTAACAGGTATTTAATTATATATAGACACATAAGATAACATATTTTTGATTCAATTACGTGCAAGCATCCAAGTACCAGCTGGAAGCTTTAGGTTCGGTTTCTTCTAGATCAACGTGTTCCATCCTCGGCCACACCATCGCTTATCACCAGGCGAGTTGGAGGCCAAGCGTAGATATATTCTATGTTTAAAAATTATATTAAAAAAAACCTTCTAATCTAAGTACAAACATATCTCAGGTATAATGATGCAATAAACGAGACAGAGCATTTTTAAGCTTAGATTAAATTGAGTAACGTTTTTAAGAAAGGATATAACTGTTTTTTTACTGTACACTGTCGACATAACATTTAATATACTGAAACTTTTTCTGGTTAATTCAATTTCATAATTCCGTATCTAAAACTCTTTGAACCCAAAGAACACAGCGCAAGCGATGACGTAAATTTCGAACGAATTTTTACCTACTATTCAATTTTTTCCAAAACAATTGGGCGATGCGTTAAAAAGAAGTAACCGCAGTCAACACATTTTCTTAGCAAATAAAAAATCACAGTTATCTTATAAAATACTTAACGAAAACTAATATTTAAATTTTATCAAAATATTATTTAAAAAAAAAAAAAAAAAAAAAAAAAAACTATTTCAAAAAACCGACTTTATTATTAGTAAATACGCAATTTCATTTACTTGGGTGACATATTTCCAGTTATTTTGATTTAAAAACCAAACTACTGTGCTGATTTTGATGAAATTTCTATAGGAGCAATCTGAATGTATACCCTTTCAAATAATTTTCCTAGTTGGTTTATAAATGACGGAGTTCTAAGGTAAGAAACATTTTTTTTAAATCCTTCCTTTAGGTCGATAAATCCTTTTTTTACGTCGCTCAATAATGAGTTGGATTACCGCTGAAGGCCTAAAGATAATCCGAATGCTCAATCCCACTACCAGATAGCACCGTAGTCCGTACCCAAGCAGCATTACGTTGGCTTGATGAAGCTTACATTTTTAACAAAGTACGACCACACAATTGAGTAGGTTATGTTAACGTCGATTAACATTTCTCAGAAAAGGAACGACGTTTACCCTCTACAAATGTATCATGCCACACAGACTGACAAGTCAAATAATGTACATCTATAGTTTAACATAATAGAAGCCGCGCCTCCATAAACTGCCTTTGTAAATTGGACAGAAAACTTTAATTGGTCGTAATGTGTTCTTATAAATCAATTAATACGGCAACCTCCTTTCTTGGCTACACTGATTAGAATCTCTACATCTCGACTCGCTCATTGGACAGTATCACTTATAAATCTTCGTAACAAACCATTGATGTAGATATCAAGATATGCCCATCCGCACATTTGTGACCCAGATGTCTTAAATTAGCGCCATCCGTCGAAACCTCAGTCAGAGGATACAAAACGGGGCACTATTATAAACATGATTTTAATATTTCTGAGGTCATTGACCTTGACCAGTGGTGGTCAATGACCGTAACTCCAGAGGTAATTGAGTCTACTAACTACATTGCATCATTATCTTATACTACCTGCAACGCAAGTTTACCAACGAAGTCGGCATGCAACATTCTTATGTTGCATGCCAACAACAACACTTAAAAAAACTCTTCCAAATTAATTTTTGTTTGTTAAAGCAATACAGCGTAGCGTACTTTACCGCTCCACTAAATCGGTACCATTGAAAAAAATCTATTGGGCTGGTCCTTATAATATACGTCAATGTAACAAACGCAGTAAATATCGAGTAGCTCGCTACTAGCTGCTTGAATTTATCTTACGTGTTTGAATGTAAACTTTTATTCGATGACTGCAATATCGGAAAATTAAATCGTTCGAGTGACTTTAATCGACATCGATCGTTTGGATCAATTACCCACCCACCTCTACCAATTACAGTTTCTCGTTACCACATTACACTTTATGATCGAGTACATTTTATTGTAACGCTCTTGTCTGCTTATAATTGATGAAAAACTAGGCGTTTGTTTGTAACGTTCTTAACGTTAGATTTTACAAACAAACGCCTAGTTTTTAATCAACCAAGTAGTAGCAACCTTGAAATAACTCCGTAATTTTGTATTTACAATTTTTAGTTTTTGATTTGGATTGAAAAAAAACACAAGAAATTATGACGCAGCACCCCAGACATGGGTTCCTTTTCATAAAGTATAAAAACAATCCCATGTAAATATATTAAAATGTATTTATATTTCTAAATATATTTTTTAAAACCTTACAAGTCCGATTTTAATGAAACTTTGTTCATACATTGAATATAATGTATATTTAAATTGGCCATAGGACTTTCTAATCTGATTCACTTTATTTGAAAACTCAATGAAAGGAAGCTTTAAAAAAACGTACTAGAAAATCATATTTACAATTTTAATATTTTCATGGAAATCGGATGAGTTGTTTTCGTATATTTTTTTTGCTAGTACGTTACTAGCTACATTTCGTTTAAATAGCTGGTTGAAATTAACCTATTACTAAAACTCTCTTTGTAACTTTCCACTTTTCAGAAACGTTTGCTCTAGCAACTCAGGTACCTCTTCATGGTATATTACTTGCAATAAATTAGGTAAAGGTAATACTCACGAGCACGAGGCAAACGAGAAGTAGGCCGGAAGCCACCATGTTTCTCATCTTGTCAATGTGTATCGTAGATAACTAACTGTAGATTGTGATTTTGATAAACAAACAGTTTTTCACTGACACTTGATCGATGGGTTTCATTTTATTATGCACATCACAAAAATGATTCAAATTATTTTAACACTCATAATTAGGCAAAAAATATATCCAACATATTCCCTACAACGGCAAGAATTATATATTAAGTAACAACAGTTAAAATCCATGTTTTAAACTCTACCTTGTATTCAGATTGATAATACAACTTTTATCGCATCCATGATAAATTTTACTGTCATAATGTTATCGTAAAGACATAATCACGAATCTCAACGCAAGAATATAAAAGGGATTTTTCGAAATCAACACAAAAAACTGCGCTAAGTGCATCTTATTTTTAATACTAAAAGCTTTTGACTGTAAAACCCGTCATAATTAATAAAATATTAACATGAGTGGTACATAAAATTAATATTATAATTAGCAGCACAAGCACTCGTTGGTTAATTTGCTTTAATCTCAAGAGCCGACAGCACAAAGACAGTTGAAGATCAAAATGAACGTAGTTAATGAAATGTTTAAGACCAAAACACGCATAAAATAAATGGAACAACTTATTCGAGTCATAAATTATATTAACAACCATGAAGGTTGTTTCTCAATGAGATGCGCCAAATCTCTGGACGATATTAAACCGAGTAATTATTCAGGTCTCCCGTTGAAGAGTATTTTATTGTTGAACTTCTAATAGAAGTGTATTGTGGTTGTTTGTTGCCAAGAGTAATACCCGCTTTGATCTCGATACATGAATTGAATTGAATTTAAATGAGTTGGTATTAGGCAAATCCCTATTGATATCTTTATACTGCGAGCCGGCTTCGAGATTATCTATATTCGCCAACTGTTCGTTCACATAGGTCTCGGTGGCACACTTTGCTTTTCTAATTTCGCCCTATTCTAAATTCATATTTATAAACCTATTATTCTATTTTAAGAGTACAAGATTAGGTACTTATTAATATTCGAATTTCAATTATCGTTTATCTACGTGTTAATTTGGTGCAATTCTCTATTCTGTTAGGTAAAATCAACTAAACCTATTATGTATTCTATTTTACGAGTAGGTACAAGATTACGTACTTAGTAATATTCAAATTCAAACAACCGTTTATATAGGTGTGAATTTGGTGCAGTTCTCTGCTCTGTTAAGTAAAATCAACCCTGAAACTTTCTGTTATTTTATCATATCGAGTTTCCATTCTACATTGTGACGTTTTGAATTGACTGTTTTGTTTGACATCAAACATTGAAAGCCATTCGATCTACACTTAGATTAATTACAAAGACATTTTTTTTTTTTGTGGATGGTTCGAATAGGTTCGTAGATATTGCTATGCAATAAGCCGGTACTAATACTGTTAGCCACTAATACTGCTATTGCTGCCTATACTACTTTGAACTTCATCATCTTAATCATCATCGCCACCATCAGCCAGAAGACATGAGCTGCTGAACATAGGTCTCCCCCTTAGAACTTCACACTGAACGACAGCCTGCCATCTGGATCCACTTGATGCCCGCGCTTCTGATGATGTCGTCGGTCCATATAGTGGGAGGCCTACCAACGCTGCCTCTTTCGGTTCGTGATCTCAACTTAAAAACCTTTTTACTTATTTTTCTTCTAAGCATTCTGAATGGGCTACTTTTAGCACTTGTGTCATTGAATACAGATTGCAGCACGGTCTTATCCAGACCTCATAAACTGAGTGATGGCTGAGCGCCAACTCTTGGCGGTGACGATTCACGATCTAACTGCTAACGTGCATGTAGGATTAGGCGAATGAGGCTATCCCAACACGTTACTGAATATCTATGGGTCCATTTGCCTTTATCCAATTGGTCAATCGACGATGACGAAAATACCCTATGTTGGTATCCACGAGTATCTAGAATGTGTGCGTATCAGTCTGGTGAATGCAGATCAGAGAAACATGACGGAATGTTCTTTTCTCTACCGGTTATGTTACTGTACGTTGATTTAAGAATGAACAAATATTGGATTATTTACACCGAAATGTTTAGCTAACTCTACCGCTAACTAACTCTTGTAAGTAGTATTTTTTGCCAAACTAAGAAAGTAGTTTGGTAAGGTAGACTTGCTTAGTTATTTAATAAAGCTTTTTGAAACTTTAATTCCTATTTCAAAATCAATGGAACAGTAAATTTTCAATACATTTGAGTGCTACAATAAATCATTCGTAAACTAACAAAACTTTACTCAACAAACAGATACATGAATCAAATAGATAAGAGCTACACTGAATAACTATAAAACGAAATCTCATAATCGTAATAATTGTTCAAATGTTTTCATGTCCTATTTAACTCAAGAGAGCAATACGAAATGTAGAGAAAATTAGTATTATTTTGTACTCGTAGTAAAAAATGTTTACGTTTTGTCTTTACATGTCAGTTCAGAAAACACTGGATTTTAACCTTCACAAAGTTAGATAATTTAATTTATACCGAAATGTTTTTAAAATGTTTCCATTGCACCACAGTAATAGGTCAAGTGACATTAATAAAGTTTTACAGCCGAAAAAAATATAGAATCGACGCCTCGGTTTATATTATAGGCTATAAATCACTTAGAATAGTATTCCCGGGTTAACCCCGCTCGCGTGTCGCCACTAAATATTTCAATTATTGTTATTATGATATTGCCGTCCAAATGTGCCCTATTACAAAATTTCAAATCACGTTTAGGTTCTGTGATTTATTGGAGCTTTTATATTTTGGACAGGGATAATAAGAACCATTCCAAATGTCAAGTGTTATTATTTGGAATTTGAAATACATTTATATGATCGGGATATTATATGAATGAAAAGACAGATTTTGATAATAAAGCAAAGCAAAGGGAAGGGACCTATTGAGTTTAAAGCGTATTTGTGTTAAAATAATTGTGCCAGAGGACATGGTTTAATGGATAATTATCCATTAAATGAATTAATCCACTGGATGCCCGCGTCTCTCACAATGTCGTCGCACCATCTGGTGGGAGGCCTACCTACGCTACATCTTCCGGTTCGTGGTCTCCACTAAAGAAACTTTCTTTCCCAAGTGGATGCAGATGGCAGGCTGTCGTTCAATGTGGAGGTTAAAAGGGGAGGCCTATGTTCAGCAGTGGACGTCTTCTGGCTGATAATGATGAAATTATTTAATATGGGAGATGATGACCAAGCAGTAGCGTGCATTGCGTGCTTTACAATCCACCGGCACTCAATTCAATCCTCGACTCTACACCAATGATGTATAGTACTTAAATAAATTATGTGCAGTTTCGATGTCATCAACAACGATTAATGAGGAAACCGGTAGGTTTAAGAACATCATAAGTTCAAAGACATATGACAATCAGCAATATAATACTGGGCTAGCATGGTGGATAAGAGCCCATTCTCTTTCTCTCTGAGAGAAGGCCTGTGTCCAAGCAGTGAGAATATAATAGGCTGATATATTTTATACGCATCCCATATAATATTAGAATGATGTCTGAAGTAAAAGCTAACGACTTCATAGGAACCTGTTTCCCCAATGAAGGCGATGCAGTTAATGACCGTACGCATCAAGTACTACACTACTTACTACTCACTACTACTTACCTTATAGAAAGCTAGTTTGGTATGTCCTGACATGCGAATAATAAACAAACATTTCTTACGAGATATTTTATGAACATTGGCTACTGGCCAACGACAATGTCGCAAATGATGTTAGGTTTCCGAGTTTCATACATACAACTGGCAAAGCATTAAACGGGTATTTAGATATGTCATTTATCTTATTGAAGGCATATTTGTAATTGCAATCGCGGTATCAGATAACAAACTGTTATAGCAACGATATTAAATACCTATGCGTAGATTTTTTACAGACTTCGGAAGCGTTCTCAATTCAGTTTTTTTTTTAATTTTTTGTGTGTGCTACGAATACTCCGCCATATTATTTGAACTGATTTACGTGATTCTTTTTTTATTTTGTAAAGGAACGAGTCCCACCTAATATTTATTAACTTTGGCTCAGTAGTTACCAGATCCAATAGTAAGAATAATTTTGTTAGAGCGTCTATCGATTTGGCAATATCAATGATTTTGTTCGAACGCTTACTAATGTTGAAGTAATATATTATAATCGATAATTAAACTAGGTAATCTATTTTAACGGCACCAGTACATGGAGTTTTTTATAATGTCCATTCAAATGTTCTAGTTTTTTTCTGGTCCGATTATAATAAAAAAAAACTGTAAGTATATTTGGATTTGATCGTATACATTTCTGGTGTAATTTATTTTTCTAAGGATCCATTTTTTTAATGAAGGTAAGCAAATAAGAAAAAAATACATCTAAATCGAACTGCTCTGTTAAAAAGTTATGCGTGGAAAATATATTCCATACTTACATTTTAAAAACGCATAGACTTGAGGACCTGCTCCATTTTTCGTCAGTTAAAAAGAAGATCTTGGAGAATTCATTGTATTAATGAATAATGCAAAGGAACAAAACATGAATATCAAAGCTATAATATAAGCGTAATTCAGAAGTGACCTCTAACTGATACAAATACCCATCAAACTTTTCATAGCTTGCTCTAAATACCTAAGATGGTTATTTATGTTCCTTTGTAGTGAATGACAAATTACAAATACAGAGTTTAATGGCACATTAATGGGTGGACCATAACAAATTTCAGAGAACGACAATGATGATGAATGGCGATACTTTGAAATAGAGATGTGACAAAGTAGCTGATTCATGCTTTAGGGCTGATGTTTGACACATTTTTCAAACATAAAGACGTCATAATATTTGGAATTAAATAGCTACTTAGCAAATAGCTATTTAATTCCAAATATTATGACATATCAATTTAACAGAGATTGTTACCGTAATGATTTAGATTACACTGAAATCAATATAATGAATGAAAAAATGATTGCCATAAAATATCGATTGAAAATTAAGGCTGGCATTGGAAACAATTTGCGAATATGTAGGACAACTTGTGCGTAGGCGCAGATTCAGTCTTAACAAGTCTATATTGTTTTGGCTAGAAGTAATTGTTTTTCACTAGACTAGGGTATCTAAAACCTACCATATTACTCAAAAATTCAATGTAACTGGTTTTATTAACTGGTAATTCAATTTTTTATTTATTTATTTTAAGTTTTAGTTTTTAGTTAGTATTTTAAGTTTTTTTTAATTTTCTGTTTTTTAAGTTATGCTTTGTAAATTATTTCATTTAACTGGTCCATGAACAATTATAAACTTGTGTTTCTAAATAGTTTTCATGATATGAGTATTATTTGTGGTATCTTTACGGATTACATACAACAGATACTTTTAATAAAACCATTTTAATTTTGTGCACGCCTAATACAGACCAAATTTCTGAAATTATAAACATTAGAGTTCACGGTTAGTTCCATTCATAAACTTTCAATTAGACATGGCAACCCTACCAGCAGATGTTAATCGACCTTGTGCTAACCCCAATTAGAAGTTTGTGCTGGTCTTTTAACAATCTTAACGAAAAATTAACGCAGAATGGTGTCGCGGATGACGTGGCGAATTTTGTGTTTTGAAGTTGTTTTGTGGTCACAGCACTAATTAAATCAAGTTGGGTGGCAGCTCATCTATAAATAATTGCACCCACGAGTTGACTACTGTCCGATTTTCAAAATTGTATTTTCACCCAGTGGGTGAGTTGGTATAGGTGAGTTAACTGCTCCACTAATTGGAAGGGGTTTTTTTTTGGTATTACCACGATACCGCTCATAGTCGAATATACATAAATATAAATTAAGTAAAAGGCAAAATATTTTTAATGTTATGTATACTTACTGGAATATAGAAGTATGTAATTCGGCAAGGTAGTAATATGCACAGCACATAAAGCAAAAAAATAGGATGTAATTACCTTGCTTGTTATAAAATTTCGATTAAAATAACTTAAACGCAACGCAAATGGAAAATTCAATTAACGGATCAATGGGGTGATGAAGTTTTGATTCCAAATAAAATCTTAAATGCATTGCAAACCAATTTGTGTAATCTAAGGACTTGAGAAAATAAGAAGCAAATGGATTGATGCAGTGCAACCGACGCTCGTGTTACTTGGGTATGTGCAGTCACCTACATCGCGTACCTACGGACGGAAATTAACTACAACCCGTGAAAAACTTCGTACTCTTTGTAGGCTGTTACTAACCGAAAATACTTACTAACTATAACTAAATATGAACAATAATCATGATTTATTGAGAATCCGTATATCATCAGTGTTTTTTCGTATACGTATATAGGTATACGAGCCTGAAAATGTATTTTCAAATTGCAATAACTTAGAATATTCTTGTCGAAAAATATAATATAATTTAGACAATATTCAAAACTGTTTCTTTGACAAATATCTAGTGTATCTCCACTTTAAAGTCGCATGTAAAAACAATAAGGAATTTGGGATTAATTATATTACTGTAAAGATATTAGACAATGATGCTAATTTAACCTAACCCGAGACAAAAATTAATTATATCTAATGAAACCTGTAACATAATGAACTTTGTTAATGACTTGTTGTTGATACAAACTTGATTTATTTTAAGGAAGAACTTCTGCAAAGTAACGCCTTATTTAATTAACTATCTTTAGTCAATATTATTGAAGATCTAGTTGACCACCTTATTTTATATTTCTTTATAAATTGTGGTTATAGCATAGGTATTCAAATGATGCCATTTGTGTTGATTGATGTATTACCGTGCGCATCTCATTTGCATGAGAAAGACCTTTCTACGTTTGTGTAATATTGCTTAATATTTTCAAGCCACATGTTTAAAGCCGATAAAATATTACCATCCCGAGAATTATGGGCTCAGTCCACTCAACATCGAAATTTGACAGCCATTAAATTAAAATCGAATTGTCATTGAGCGATAGTTACTGCACTTAACTTAGACCAATATAATTGCCGGCGATAAGAGGGTTTTTAAAAAGTCATTTGCTTTAATATAATCGGATGCATTCACTCATGTTCAGTGTTGAAATTCTGGATACAATTTGTAGAGTTATAAAATTTGGAGGTGCTAAATCAAGGTGACGTTACACTTTTGATTTAATATGATTTTTCTGGCTGATTTCACACTCAATAAAACAATAAATAAACTGTTCGATATTTGAAGATTTCAATTAGTGTGATGGGTCGGTTGCGTTTGCGCTGCGCTTGATCGCGCGCCGCGGTGCCGTGCGGTACTGGCGCTTTAACCAAGCGTCTCCCGCGCATTGATATCGGTGGAAAATGGACTAACTGCGGACGTCTCGCATCGGTGACATACTGGGAGGGTTAGCTTTAGGCTTTTAGGGAATACACATTTCGAAATCTAGATATTTCGAAACACAAGACACACTTATGTAAATTAAGACTAAAGATAAGAAAGACTTTTTAAATTACTGAGTGACTAATTTTCGTCTTGGTAATGACTGCTTCAAAATAACACTTATGAAAAAAAAAACAGACCATATTAAACTTTTATTTGCTATTGTTTTCCACGAAAGCACAAGGTTTAATTTTGCAACTTTACCACAAAGTCACAATCGTAACATTTTACTTTAAATGGAAAATGCTGCATAATTTTTACTTTTATGCACACAATAGAGATAGTGTCATCATCATCAGCCAATTAACTTCCACTGTTGGAAAAGGCCTCCCTCATAGAGAAGGGTGTTGCCATAATCCCCACGCTTGGCAGGCGGCTTGGGGATCACAGTAAGTTCACCGTGTACTATTAGGACGCTGCTGCCCATCCTCCAGTGGTTCTGGTCGCAGTTTTAGGACATACCCGGGTCCAGAGATTGTGTGAATCATGTTAAATATGGCCTGGACTTTTAATTATTATTGTAGAATGTGTGAATCATGTTATGGCCTGGACTTTTAATTATTATTCTTGACTTGTTTTTTTTTCTTAGGCTGCTATACCTCAACCGCAGCGATATCATCAAAAAAAACAGCAGCTCATCCAATTTGTTGAGTGTGAATTACCGATTTCTATGGAACAACTGATATTTTTTCACGATTTCAGGGTTGGTACATTGTAAAAGTTATTCATAATGAGTATTATGGACGCATTTTGACTGCCTTTGCGCAACCCTGTATTATTAATGTGATATAAGTAATTCTGTTAAGTTTATTTTTAGAATTAAATTGGGGATTTAATAAATCCAACATTGGTAATTAAATTAGAACATAAAAACATTGTTTACTCGTCTATTATAATTCCAGAATAATATCTTTTGTTCAAATTATCTTCTAACTAAATAGATAAATTTATTTGACACCTACCTCTATAAAATAGGTATAAATTACTGCCTCAGTCATTACAGATGACGTATACTATAATTCTGTCACATTATGCTAATCACGTGTCAAGTTAATATTACAGTATCTGACAAATATTTGACACCAGCGTTTACTCACTTGCGGCTACGGTAGACTATGATTAATATTGTGTATTTTCTGTGAAAACAAGCTTCCCGGACACAATCTTTACTGTATTTATGGTTTCACTAAACGCAGTAACAGCGTGCTTGTTTTTACTAAATTTTAGTTACTCTATTAATTACTATACACGGATAACGTATGGTACTGAGACGAGGTTCTTAACCGCTGTCTTTTTCTGGAAATACCCATAGTCACAGTGGGCAATGGAAACAGCTATGCTTGGGGTTTCTTTGCGCGATAGAATCCGAAACGAGGATATTCGCCAAAGAACCAGAGTTTCCGACATAGCTATTAAAATTACGCCACATCGCTTGTAGAATCGATAACCGATGGGAAAGAAAGGTTCTTGGGTGAAGACCACGAACCGAAAGAAGCAGCGTAGGTAGGCCTCCAACTAGATGAACCAACGACATCGTGAGAGTCGCGGGCATCCAGAGAATGCAAATGGCAGGTTTTTTTCAATGTGGAGTTCTAAAGGGCAGGCCTATGTTCAGCAGTAGACGTATTTTGGCTGACGATGATGATGACTATACAGAATTATTTGTAATTAGCTAACTAGCTCTAGCAGGCAGCTGTCCTGCATTATTCTTAACAACTATAGTTACCTAACTTTCTACAAAATTTTATGCATATTCCAAAACTTCTTTTTATTCCAGAGTTTTTTGAATTAGATGTATAGTGTGTTTCACACTTTAGAATCCTAAAGTGTGAAACACACTATACAGATATAATAGACAATAAAAAAAATGGACGAACAGCAGGATTCAAACCTGTGCCCATCCGGATTTATGCAATCAACTCTATTTATGGTTTGTCAGATGGTTAGACGGACAGATGGATGGATGAACAGAGCAAACTTATAAGGGTTCCTACAAAACCCTAAAAATTTCGTAAAAGAAAGAGAGAAGTTTCTATCTATCTAAAATATATTTATGGTTTTATGGCAAAGATTTTATACATTAAATAATTACTTATAGTTTTTAAAATTTTGATAATAAAACACGTACCAATCGTTGGACAAAGCTTTACAAACCTTTAAATTATTTATAGTCAGTCATAAAAAAGCTAATACAGTCATTGACATAAATACCATGGTAGTGAAACCATTTTATAATACAGTAATATTATAGAATAGTCTATTATAATAATACACAGTTACATTTCATTTATTTTATAGTACAAACAATGAAAAGTAACAAGGCTAGCCTCTACAAAAATATATGTGCCTAAGTAAATATACATAATATATATTTTATGAATTGTAATATTTGGCGTCCAATCGTGAGACGTATTACTTAATGATTTAAATTTATATTACAATTTACAAATTATATACTTGTTACAAAGATAATCATTTAACTGACGACTGAAATTTTTAATTGAAATTTTTCGACTGTTATTATAATTTTTTTATGTTTGTTACCTCAGAACTTTCAACTGGGTCAACCGATTTTGATGTTTTATTTTATTTATTTGAAAGCTGGTGCTTATTTTAAATAATGTTTAGAATTTTATGGTTCCGTATCAATAATCACTAGCACTATCACCAATCTTCGTTTTTGGGGGATTTCCCTTACAACCATAAAACTTATGACACAAATAGACAATAGGCAAATGTGAGAATTTAAGACATTTTAAGGCAAAGTTAAAGTTCTGCTCGTTAAACGTTATGACCAAAGACAAATAAAAGCCCTCTAAAGTTTCAAGTTACACAATAAAATTACGAGCAAATTAATTACCAGCTTGAGTGATATAATACTAAAACCCATTGACATAGTTGCATAAATACATAATAATATAATATGACTTAATTATATTTTATCTTATTGTGAAGATTTGTAAAGACTCAACAGCAAAAGATCTAAAGCTTTTATGATATTTAATTTACATATTTAAATCAATCAAACAACACATTTTAAGTGTTTAAGAAGTCAAAAATATCTGAGTCTACAATTTACCATTTTTTACAAGCTATATAATAAATAATAGTAATAAATTTTATATTGGTGATAAAAAACAGCTCCCAGAAACACCACTGTTAGTACATGCAAATTTATTATTTGTTAATTATACTCATCTTATAAAGTCTAGCGATATACCAGCAATGTTGGTGGTCTATTTCGAGGGTAAATCATAATAACTGACAGAACATAGAATTATACAACAAATCCAGATAGATAGATAGATAGTCAAATAAACTTGTTATATAAAGAATATGGAAGAAACTCTGGACTTTGAAGATATTTTGAAAATATTTTTTCTTGTTGTTATTATTTTCTAGTAAAACACACTGTACTAAAGAATTGATTACTTTGTGCCTGGTTGAGTTAATGCTAATGTACCAATATGCACTGGGCCAGCACGATGGATAGTGGCCCATACTCTCTCTGACAGAAGGGGAACATGATAGGCTGATAATGAGTGAGTGAATTAATGTAACTATTAGAATGGGTTACGATCAATGATAGCAAAAATCATCAAAGTATCATATTTGTGAAGATCAGAAGAAGAATGCGAGTATGCGAGCAACAAAATATGCCATAACACCAATTCTAATGTCATAAATCAAGCTTTCTTGAAAAGGAGATGGAGTTTTCTGTTTTCTCGTATATTTCTTATCATGCTATGTGCAATAATATCCATACGCCTTGAGCCACCTGAGCAGTGGGAACATGTTCCACCTGCTAAGGTTAGCCTTTTGGAAAAACTCAAGAGTGGGCAATGGAGATAGCTATGCTCGGAGTTTCTTTGCGCGATAGAATCCGGAACGTGGATATTCGCCAAAGAACCAGAATAACCGACATAGCTATTAAAATTTGCAAGCTGAAGTGGCAATGGGTAAGCCACATCACTCGAAGCCCTGATAACCGATGGGGGAGAAAGGTTTTTGAGTGGAGACCACAAACCGGAAGCCGTAGCGTATGTAGGCCTCCCACTAGACGGACCGACGACATCGTGAGAGTCGTGGGCATACAGTGGAAGCAGATGGCAGGCCGTCGTTCAGTGTGTCGTCAGCTGTGGATATCTTCTGGCTGATGATGATACTTCAAAGGTTTGTGAAACGAAAACACAATATAAACATCTCAAGATTTAGATAAGTTTGTGCGCAGAATAGCGCCTGCGGGCTCGGTGGGTGGCAGTAATCAGCGATCTCTGACGCATACAGCACGGCGCCGGATTCACGGACATGCGCTAAGCTAGGCTACTGCTCTACTAAGATAAAGTGTGTATTGAAATGTTTCTTAAACAAAACAAATGACGGCTGCCTGATCTATATACATGTAATCAATATGATATTCAGCTGCCTTGCGAGTCTCTTCATCATTCTGTGAATAAAGTAACTGCCATACACTGAACCTAATCGAAAAGTTTCGATTCAGGATCTACATATTCCGTCTCTATCATCTACATTCAAGACTATAGAGACAGAGAATGTGAATCTCGAATCGAAACTTTCCAACGGGGTACAAAATTAAACAGTACAACTCTTTTTTAAAGATGATAATAATTCTAGTACTGCTAAGTTTTTTTATGGTAAATTTTAAGTTTATAGGGTAAGGTAGATAGTTATCTGCACTTGTAATGTTCATAGGTGATGAATGATGTATACGTAAGTTTCTCTGCATACATAATCTAATACATATTATTATATAAGCTTCCTGTTGAGAAAAGGCCTCGTCAAAAGTACCCGTAACCGGCGAGCTTGTAAGAAAATACTCATGAAAGCTGAAGAAGCGAAAGTGTCAGGATCGTAGGAAATGGAGAGATGTGGTCTCCAACACCTTAATGGGAAAGAGACGTATGTATGTATGTATGTATGCACATAAGCATGTATGTATGTATGGATTATAAGATTTAATAGTTTTGATCACTTATGCTATATTTGTAACGCAACATTGGTGCATGGTGTTAGTCCAAAGGCCAATTGGACTCTAGGCTACACTTAGCTCTGAATGGGCTTGATGATTCAGCTAGCCGATTCCGTAATTTTCAATGACAGTCATAATCTTGTGTTAGAGACGTTTTGTGCCAGTACCAAATTCTATTTTTCTAGGCAATTGGCCTCATTTTATCTGAGCTTTTATTCACACAATATTTTTATTTTTATTTTGTTTACGTTGTTTTTATTTTATTAGAAAAAATGTTATTAGGTTCTCTGATGTAAGTGGTGGTCGAAGTTGATAAACACAATTAATCTGTAATGAAAACTGGTTCTCAAGTAACGCTATTTATTTTGTAAACAATAAAAACCCGACGGAACCTAATAAAATAATACAGATCAATCATTATACGTATCTATAATTATATATTATAATATAATAATAATATAATAAAATATAATAATATAATATAATATTATACGTATCTATGGTAGTCTACTGGCGTTTTGATGCATTCTCTAATTATAAATGTTGGAATAGCTTTATACTCAGTACCTTTACTAATATTATGAATGCAAAAATGTGACGGTTTGTTTATTCCTCTTTCACGCAACAATAGAGCAATGGAGGGATGTGATTTTTTTTCTCGAAAAAATGTACCTACGCTTCTTAGGTTAACTTGAGTCCACGCGATTGAGACCGCGAATTGTAAATCTATATAAATAAAACTAAATGCTGCTTGTTGATAGAACTTGAAAACGGCTGGGGCATTACGTCTACCTATTTTAAGCGATTCTGTTTAGGTGATTGCGAAAAGTTGCGTTACCGCAAACCGTATCTCGGCGCGTCACGTTCGCGTGATTTTCCGCACTGCGCTGTTTCAGCGCTGTTTAGAGCCCGCATTAAAAGGTAGCCGTAAGGACTGATTTAGTTATTTTTATTTTAAAATATTTGTAATATTCCAATTTAGGTTTTCAAGGAAAAAAAATTTGAAAACTTACGCGGAAAATTCTCAAATTCGGAAAAAAAGCGAACGTCTTTTTTTTCTATAACATTTTTGTATCCGTCGGGTCAGCTTGTAATAGATATTTTTTTCTAACTGTAGTTTAATTTTTCCGTTACTTTTCCAACTGCGCTAATAAACCTGTGCCAATACTAACAAAGCAAAATTATGTAGGTACATCAACACTAAACTTGCAGGATCTTCATTATAACCCGTTTGTAGCAGTAACTTCACATTAGGTACAGTTACCTACGACCTACGATCGACTATTAGATTTTAATACGTAATAAAATTAATATTGCCAACGCCAGTTGTGGTTAGATCATAATCACACTAATATCATATCCTATTAGGAAGACTGGGCAAGTGCCTTTATTAACTAAACAAAATACTAGCTAAAACGAACCGTAACGACCGTTAAAGGTCTAAAGACAATCCAAATGCTCAACTATGCCCACTATCAGTTGGCAGAGTACCCAGCATTTCATATCCTCGTATGTGAAAGTTTGAATGGATGGGTGGATGGATGGATGTTTATTATTCAATCACGCAGAAACGGCTGGATGGATTTGGATGAAATTTGGAATATGCATTGCTTATGTCCTGGATTAACACATAGGCTACTTTTCATCATCATCATCATCACCGATTTTCATCACCACGCGGGTGAAACCGCGGAGCGCAGCTAGTACATAATATGGTTAAAGAAGTAGATAATAAAAATTTCTGATGTATATCGGATTCCTTCTTCAGTCTTACTTTCCGAAAACCTAGCGAAATAGATCAGGATTCGTGGTTTTCATTCATCTTTTTACAATATTTTTGCAGCTATCATAGGAAATAAATGCTTGGACCGAGTTTAGTCGGTAATACCTTTTTTGACCAAAAACATGGGCATTTTATAGAAATGCCTTTCTGACAAAATTTAAACTGGTTTAAATAAGATAGTGTTAGTTTGTATGTTGTTGAAAAATTGTAGTTGCCTATTAAAAAAACCTATTTATCAATGATATCAGATCAAAAACATATCTGTTAAAATATAAAGTAGTTTGTCCCTTACATTTAAAGTAAATATGTAGTAAATCGGTAAAGAAGTTTAGTATTTCGAACACCAAAGCAGTTTAGTATTTCGAACACCAAAGCAGTTTAGTATTTCGAACACCAAAGCCACCATTGGGATCATAGGTGACCATACGACCGTTATTGACGGTTGCTCTGTGCAATTATTTGAACTTAAGTTTAAAGAGCTAAGGTCACAACGTACATACTAAGGAAAGGCTACTTAGATTTACAATAATAGCTAAGTCACCAATCAAACTGTTGAAAACAGAAAATCAATGTGTTCCAAAACATTTACAATAAGAAGTATAATTTGAAATTGGACAAAACTATGCGTTATATTTTTGATATTATATATATAGAATAGATCTACTTTTGGCCACCAACTCGATAAAGTCTGTACTAAAAGCGTATACTGGGCTTCACGGAATGGGGGTACTAATCCGAAAGGAGTTCATTGTACATCACTATAAACAAATTTTACTAAGGGAGCAACGCTAAAATCACAAAAACCAGGAGAAGTTTGCCATACCTACATTTTATTGAGTGTGAATTGAATTTTTAAGGGTTCCGGACCCGGTAACAAAGGGATCGTATTACTAAGCCTAGGCTAAACACTGTTTTAAACTGTCACGGTTGTTCACGAAATTTATATGATAATTTACGGGATATTTACCGTGATGAGGTTGTGGAAGGCTATCTGACTTTCTGTCTATCTCTATCCTACCTTTAAACTGCTGTATCATTTAAACTGTAATAAATAGGCACTTGAAATTTTCACTGAGTAGGTATGTAATATTACAGCGGAATAATCATTAAATAGAATTAAAAAGTAAAAAATTAAGGGGGTATCCATTCAACAAATGTATGTAATTATTCTATTGGTGATACGTATCGTACAAGCGTCAATCTTAGCATTATTATAGTACATAATCTAAAAGTAAAACATTTAAAAATAAACACCGGCTAAGTGCAAATTGGGCGCGCGCTAAGGATCTTAAACCAAATGAAACCCATTTTTGAGTGCTAAACCTTCGGTGCGCGGGTTTCACACTTGGCTGTTACTAATATTCTTCTATAGAGCGTATATTTCTTTCAGCTCAGTTCAGTTCTGGGCTAGCAATGAAACCGATTCGTTTTTCGCCTGAGTTGAATAGTCTAGGCACAATTTGTCTGATTCTCAACTACTGTTTTAAAGTACATAATATCAGTAAGGTCACTAAAGGTGCTAATTGTATTTATAAGGATAGTAGATATTTTAGAGTTAAATAAATAGTAATTTCGCAGCGCCTGCGCCGGCGCCGGCGCCGTGGGTTTGTCAATACGATCGAAACCACACTTCTGTGAATCAGTCAAGATGAATAGCAGTGTTTTTGTTACAAAACTGTTAATTTTATTATGGAGATTATTTAAATGTTGCGCTATTCTTGTACACGACATAATAGTTGACCTATTAAACGTTTTTAACACTTATACACGGTGTTGCGTGGGTTGCCTCCGACCCATGATGGACATAAAGATGTCCTAGTTCCCATTTTCCCACAGTTTCACTATTGTGAAAAACACTATAAATTATAAACGTTCTCAATTCCATTGTATGTTTTTTTGTATGTTTGTTACGCGATTATTCCGCCAATTATGAATTTATTTTGATGATATGATTATGAATTGGTTTCCTTCAGTTTTAGTTTAAGTTTGTACATGTAGGTATAGTCCTGAAGTTGGTTTTTGTTTAAAAAAGTTCACTTAATTGTTGCGCTGGGAATTTGAGAGATACAATTCATAAAATTTCAAACGAATTTTCTATCCGTTATCCGATTTTTTATATCACAACTGTTAAAATAAGCGTCGTTTTGTTTCGAAAAAGTTAAATACCCATATTCTGCCCCCCAAAGAATATATTCTAAATCAAATTTGGAAAATATGCCACATCGGATCATGCAACATAGTTTTCGCATATTGTAACCTTCGTCAAATGTACGTAGCCATTGTAAACACATTTGCGAAGATCAAAGAACAATCGTTAATGTCATGTAACAAATTGCAGATAGGCTAGAAATTAACGACACTTGACAAATTAAATTTATGTACCAGTCTCAAAGCCTTACAATGTTAGGCTGATACATCAATTTGTGTTTTACGTCTTATTTACTACAAGTAAATTTATGTATATCTTCTATCAGAGTTTGGTGCCACAAATTTTCTTATTTGTTGGAAAACACATTTATTTATATGTTGTACATACATCAAAAGCTATAAACAAACAGTACCTAATAAACCAAAGTTTGAAACTGGCCCATACGACAAACATTGTATTAATAGTAAAGTAAAGTAAAGTAAATTTTTATTGCATAAAACTGTGTGCAATGGTGGAGTAATTTAAGGTAGTATCAACAGTATCGTATATCCTCACGGACGTGCAATATTTGAGGGTATAATAGGCACATACCTAGTTGTAACATTATAAGAATTTACATAACAATATCATACTAACTCTAATACAAAAGGAAATCTTATCTATAAACATGACAACCAAACAACACAAACTTAAAATTAGGTACTGTAAGAACCTCCTTTAGGCACCACAAGCCAATATAATAAATAGTAGAATAATAAAGACTACCACAACCACCGCAGGACATTTGTCAATGATGGACGTAGTCTAGAGCTGGCAGAATGGGGCAAACATAAAGCTTGCACAAAACGTGAAAATTTATAAGTGTGTTTTCTCCAAATTATAAAAAAATTGCATCCGGGTGTTTTTTCAAAGCACATAAGAATTTTTATTATACTAATTTAAAATCAGCTTGTTTTTTTGCGTTATTTGGACCAATGATGACATCTCTTTTTACAAGCTTTTATTCTACTTGTCATGTTAGTTAGTATGTACTTATGTGGGTACGTGTTGGACAAATCTTGCAACTGAGTTTTAGACCAGATATCCTCCACCGATTGAGCGGCATACTTATGTAAGTTCGGTGACAATGCTATGTTAAGGTACCATCGAGCTTGTCTGATGATGGAGACAGAAGGTGGCCATAGGAACTCCTAAACGAAACGACGTAACACCATCGACTTTTGTTTTTTTTGGATTTGTCTTCCCAAGCACTTTGGACGCCCCAATATGGCGAACAAAATGTTCTTATCTACCATCATGAAATGGGTAACAAATGAAAAGGATTGCTGCGAAGAATACGAAAAAGCTTGTTTCTATAAGTTTTTTTTAAAATTAATAAACTTTATGCTAGGATCAACACTGAACATTGTATCTCATTTACTAGAGAATTAGTACTTAAATTAAATAAATCATGTGCAGTTTCGATGCGATTGCTCGCAAACGGTGAAGGAAAATATCGTGAGGAAACTGGTAAGTCATAATTATGCCATTCACTTACATGCACTGGGCCAGGATAGTTGATTAAGGTCCATGCTCTTTATCTGAGTGGAGGCCTGTGTCCTAGCAGCGATAGGCTGATAATAATAAAGGGAGAATCAAATTCTACTAAAGTTAGAGAGAGTTCAACTTGAAAAAGCTTGCTGTTTGTAATACGCCTTGAAAATTTGATGTACACAGAAATTGATATAATTATTACCTATGCACATTCCTTCCTAGTAAAGTTCCAGTATTAGTAAGTTTCCTAGTAGTCCTTTGTATAGTTTTTATTTAACGTCAGGAATCATGGGGGCAAGTGCCCCTCATTTCTGCACCTTATTAAGGCACATGTGATCAATCAAGGCATCGCCAGCTGTCCTCGCATCCTTGAAGCGCGGCTGTGTCAATACAGCGCATGCAAATTAGAACAATTACCTACAATCTGTGCCTGACTCGCGCTCAATTGAACCTAGATATGACAGTTATTGAGCTTTTGTTTTAGGTATATGATACGGTTGCCTAGATTCTTCAATGTCATTACATTTATACTGGGTTACGCGGAAAGGCTGTAGGGTTACGCGTTGGGTCTCTTTGTGTCTTTTATCGCATTTACAACGGGGAATGTTCTGAAGAACTGTTCGATCTGAAGCCGGCATCGCGTTTTTTTCATCGCACCAGCCGCCACCGCCTGATTCCACAAATTGCAGGTGTAAGGCAAAAAGGAAAGCGTAAAACGCACAGTGTGCGATTTCCACCGATCTATGATATGTGGATGAACTTTCAGGCGGTGGCGGCTGGTGCGATGAAAAAACCGCGATGCCAGCATCGGATCGAACAGTTCTTCAGAACATTCTCCGTTGTAAACGCGATAAAAGACACAAAGATACCTAACGTCTCTGCGCATGCATACCTTGCAAACTCCCCCGAGGCACATAGCTCTCGCCCCCGGCTTGGTACAAGGCGTGCCATCAGCCACGATCGACAGCGACGCGTAGAACTGCTGTCCCAGCGGCCGGCAGTTCAGCAAGCACGGGTGGTCGCCTGACGAGAAGAAAAAATTATAACTTTTCTTGTCTTAAGAGCACAAAGTTTTGACAAAAAAGCAATGAAAATTGGTCCTTGCAGGTATGTGGAAGAAAAAAGCGGAAAATCGGACTGTGTGGAGTTTAGCAAGTTGTAGAGGTGAGCTTTTTGACGGAGTCGGCGTCCTAGTTAGTTTTTTGGGTATTATTGAAATTTAAGTTAAAAATTATTAGTACCATTGTGTTATTTACCGTCAATATAAGGCACCCAGGTGTAAAATCGACCTCGAAACGGTTTCCTGTCATAGACTGCACACTGTTCTGCTCGTAAACTTCTTTGGATTCCAGGGCAAGGCTAGAACAGAAGGAAAGGTTTTCTATTGTACATACAATTTGTAGAGAGAGCAAAACTGCAAAACTAGATTCAGTCCGCCCCTTTTCAGGGTTCTGTACCTAAAGGGTAAAACGAGACCCTATCACTAAGACTCCGCTGTCCGTCCGTCTGTCTGTCCGTATGTCACCAGGCTGTATCTCATCGACCAATCCATCAATGTATTTCTGTTGCCGCTATAACAACAAATACTAAAAAAACAACATAAAATAAATATTTAAGGGGGCTCCCATACAACAAACGTAATTTTTTTGCTCGTTTTTATAGATAATGGTACGGAACCCGTCATGCGCAAATCCGACTCACACTTGGCCGGTTTTTTATCGGACATCAACAGACAAACGCAATTGATGCGCTATCCATACATAGTAGACTTTCCATTCATTCTCACAAAACGCTTCAATTCCACATTTTTTATACGCACAATAGTGTTGCGATACTCTTTGCCGTAGTAATATTTATGTTTTACAAACTTTAGGATTTACTATTAATTTTTTTTAGAAGATTCAATAATTCCTTGCCGGAGTTCCGCGAAATGAACAATTGGCGTCTTCAAATCGAGAGCGGGCAGATAATTGCCGTCGATTGATATTGTTTGAACATGCTCCATCTTAGTTTACGTATTTGCTTTATATCGGGCATGATTATAGACAAACGCAAGCCTATCTTGAATAATAAATCCTTTGTAGGTACATTGTTATCCTAGGGGTGAAAGTAATAGTTCGAGGGACTAAATAAGTCTTTAACCCCGAGGTAAACACTGTGCTTTTCATTACGAATACAAGGAAAATAAAAAACATGAACTGACACTGGCAAATGCACGAGAAGTGCGGGACCATATTGCTCTGAGGAGAGAAAAAAAGTTGGAACATGGTTCAATACAAATGTGAAAATAGAACTAGATTTTTTTTTTAATAAAATTTGAGTGTCTGTCATTTGTCAACTGTCACTGTCGTAGTAACGATAACTTTTTCGCAAGTGTTCCTACTAAGGCCACAGGAAGTAAAATATGCGCTCTTCAGTCATGGCATAGTATTATGCTTCAATGCTCACCTCGCTCATTCATATCGTGGTAAAAGTGTAAGAAATGGAAATCAATCATCCAAATCGTTTCCTATAAGGAAATTTGTAGGTACTAATTGAACAGAACAATGCCTAACTAGGATGCATTAATCCGCCATAATTCCGCATAAATCAATTTTATGATCGGATTATGAGTCTCAAATGCCTGATTAACTCTTTAGCTTTTGTCGAGCTTTGACTTTCAAAGTACAAAATTTTTTGAACTTTTTGTGACCATGTTACAAACAATATTAAGAGCATTTCATTCATCTACTTAGCAAATAAATTCCCTAATTTATTGTGACAATGTCCTAAACTTGTTCAACGTTTTCGTCATTAATCGCAGCACAAATCGTAATGGCCGATTAAGATTATTTATTACGACCGTCGTGGGAAAGTATGATTTTATAACCCTAATGTTTGTACAAGATATCAATTGAATAATAACACAGTTCAGATTTCCTATAACACGAGTATAGAAAGGTCATGCTGTATTTAATAGGTGGATATATCTAAAAATCATAGAATTCTGAGTATGTGGGTTACACGCATTTGTCTCATCACATAGATGATTTTGTTAACAATGATCAGGAAGTGAACAAAATGAGACCGAGGGTTTTTAAAACGTTCGGTACAATACCGTGATTGCACAATGATACTACTTATATCTTCCCGTCTTCCCGTGAACATGGGTGCATGTAACTGCGCCGAAATATCGGGAGCTCCTTCCACAACCTTCCCACGGTAAATATCCCGTAAATAATCATACAAATTTACTTATACCGATTTGTAAATTCTTTCCATCAGATGGTTGCCTGGAAAAGATACACTTTTAACGATAAGGCCACCAGTTGTGGCACTGGCTCGTAAGTTTTTCTAGCTCTATGGTATTTTTTTAAATTCTGATGTGCACCTTTAAGAGTTTTCTCTATCTATAAATCGTAGACATGACAAATTGATTACTACACATTTATATTATTGTTCCAATGTCGCGTTTAATCTACAAAATTTGCTAAAACCGAAAGGTGCTCCAATTATCATTATTGAAAACAACTTTGACTAAGGGATTAACAAACAAATCACCAAAAAACATAAATATATAGTTTAAAAATAGGTTATTGACACGCGACATGGCACTTAATCAGCAAGTTCTACAACCGGTTAGGGCTCCAGAGCACATCCTTTCTGGGATGCACGGCATGTCTGATCCGCCACTCCTGGCGAGCCAAGCCAAGGGTCGTACCTTCGAGGTGTCCTTGAGCTAATCGCCCCAAAACCAAAACGAGCTAGGCCCAAACCCCCTTTGCGTTCGCCAACCGCCCGGTCAAGCTGTCAAGGCCGTCTGAAGCCAAAAGCGTAGTAATTCATAGAAAAAACGACATAACACCTATATGGTAACAACTGATATCTTTTTTGCTATTTCAGAGTTGGATTCAACGTAAAAGTTTTTGAAGTGAAAACTTCTTTAGGCGCGTGGAGCACTTTTTGGGTGAACAAAAATCACCGAAAGCTGTACCGTGTATTTTAAAACAGTGCCATCTCTTGTCGAATAGGGAATTACGACTTAATTTTTCACTTCTGACGTCCAGTCCTATGACTGATGTGTTTTTGTTTTCTCATTGTCACTTTTGTTGACACTAGAACAGCTAAACAGTGGATTACCTCTATATTACATTCTTGGTATCTTTTAGCTTCTCCAATACAGTCAGTGGAGCGGATCTGTCTCGACACTCGTGCTGTCGCTACTGGCGGTGGTAGAGTCCCGTCAACAGGTGATAAGCCCCTGAAACAAATAAACATACAGAATTTAGTACTCGGAAATGAAAATATTTTAGGTTAGCAAAGCTAAGAGACAGCTAATGAAACCCTTGTATTATTTGATATCGTTATTTAAATAAGGACTTTATAGGTCATCGCGTCTAGAATTGTTTTGTATGACTTTTAGGAAGGTAGGTACTTGAGAATTATTTCGATAGGGCTCACAATATTGTGATAGCATAATGTGTTACTTATAGCAATACGTTTGGCATCTTATTAACCTGTTGAAAACAACTAATGTTTTACCTACAAGAATATATACAATCTTCTGTCACGTGAAAATATATATATATATTTTCACGTATTATATATTAATACGATTGCGTATAGTTTTTTTTTTTGTTTTTTTTTTATGCCTTAGGTGGCAAACAAGCAAACGGGCCGTATGATGGTAAGCGATCACCGTCGCCTATGGATACCTGCAACACCAGGGGCATCACAGATACGTTGCCGACCCTTAAAGACTCTTTTAACAGCCCTGTTGTTTTTTTTAATTTATATTAACATGTGTGATTTTTTTTTGACATTTATTTCATCCTTAATTATTATTGCTGTTATGTGACAATGATTTCAATGAAGTAAATAATGTTTTTTTTTTATTATTATTTTATGTTTAATGATAATTTGTGAGATATTTATGTAATTGGTTTGACCGTGTTTTATCTCAATAAATAAATAAAATATTACCCGGGAATATGCGATACCGCATACATTATTATTAGCTTATCACGTTCCCACTGCTGGGATACAGGCCTTCTCTTAGAGAGAGAGGATGGGCAGTCCATCCCATGCTAGCCCAGTGCATGTTAGTATTGTTGGTGAATGTTAAAAATGTCTTAAAACTTTTGAAGTTCTTGGACAACCAGTTCAGCACGTTTTTTTTTATTTATTCATAATGTTTGAGCAATGGAAACATAACTGCATTTTTTAATTATTCTTGGTGACGAGACGAGCGAAGTCGCTCGCGTGATGGCTCTTCATGCTTGCCCATACCAGCTCAACGCCACTCAGAATTTTAAACTTTAACAGTTCAAAACCCTGGATGGCAATGCATTGCACTCGTCACGCAGAGATATAAGATGTCAAATCTCTGTGTATCCTGTAACTTCGCTGGAAACATTGCCCTTCAATCCGGAACACTATAGTGTTTTGCACACAACTGCTTGGCGGTTGAATAACTAGCAAAGGGGTGGTACTTCCCCAAGCAAACACCTGCAAAAGAGTCCTACCACTACAAGACCACTACTAATTATTTCGTAGGTGCAGGGCCATGAATCGAACTTAGTGTTGTCAAATTATAAAGCGCACATGCTACCCCTCAGCCACCATTCTTTTAAATACACATGCATTACTATACATCACATCGCCTATCATCAGCCAGGAAACGTTCACAGCTGATCAAAGGCATCCCTCTTAGAGACGGGTGTTGCCATAACGCTTGGCAGGCGGCTTGGGCATCGCAGTACGTTTACCTTGTACTAATAGGACGCTTCTTGCTGCACGTTCTCCGGTGGTTCTGGTTGCGCAGTTTTAGAACATACTCAGGTCCATCATTACTATAATAAATAAATATCTGGGACATTTTTGCACACACGACCAATTGACCCTAAACTAAGCAAAGCTTGTACTATGCCTGCCTGAGACTGATATACGTACATACATATTTTTAAATACACTCAAATAGATATTAACGCCAGACATTGAACAAACACAAATGTTCATCGCATAAGCCCTATGTGGGAATCGAAACCCACGCCCTCAAGCGCAGAAGGTAGGTACACTACCTACTGAGCCACCGGGCAGTCATTAACATAGCTACACACATATTATTACTTAAATTTAAAAATAAAATTACTTATTATTAAACTTTTAAAACTGACTCTATCTCATAATAAAATTATTTCCCATAAAGTGGAAAAGAAACAAAACACGAAGCGGCAACACGTCTCCCTAATGAAATCAACGACATTAGTTACAAATGGCTCTATAATCTAATTTAGTCCAAAACATAAAAAGCCTCTTGATATATTATACTATCTCGTTATTTGAGCCTTAACAAATGTTCCCTCAGAGGACGGTACATTAGTTAAATGTAAACTAAAAACTATGAATATTCATGTATGTTGAATGATTAGTTCCTGGGGGTACTCAAGTTTATCATAAACTTAAAAGGATGAAGCAGATAGCGGTATTAGACTTGGCGCAATTAAAAGATGATATCTTAAAGTATCTGCGTATGTGACGCTAATTATTATGTGAGTCAATCATATTATAAATATAAACGGCAAATTGCGAGTCGGGCTCGCGCACTGTGGGTTCTGTATCAACACCTAAATTGTTAATAACTAAACTAGAAAAAAGTAGTGCAAAAAGAGAACAGCCTAGGCGTCCCCCATCCAAGTACCGAGCGCGCCCGACGTTGCTAACTTCAGTGAACAAAAATTTGTCACAGACTTGCACTTATTGTTAGCAGTAGTTGCATTGCAGCCAGTATTTAATATTTAAGTTTAGTGTGTGTACTATAATCATGCTAAGTTTGACGCTTGTATGTATTATTGTTTTTACACTAGAGCAAATACAAAAAATATGTTTAAAAATGTTTGTTGTATTGGGACCCCTTTTGATTTTTACTTTTTGATCCTAATATTATTTTTTGTTAATCCGCCGTAACATTACAATCATGTACTCTGTGAAATTTCAACTGGCTACCTATTACGTTTCGAAAATACGATGTACAGACAGACAGACAGACAGACAGACAGACAGATAGACAGCTTAGTAATTTGGTCCCGTTTACACCCTTTAGGTACGGAACCCAAAAAATGCCTTTTCGTATCTTCTTTTTCACTAATTTGCGAAACTTTGAAACATTTAGCTGTACCTATAAGTATTTAGGTATGTATAAGCAGACTACAGCAGAAAGGATTTCATCAAAATCAGTTCAGTAGTTTGGTTTTTAAATCAAAATGACTGGAAAAATATGTCATCCAAGAAAACAAATTTACTAATTTTGAAGTCGTTTTTTTTTTTACTGATAATAATTATTATTGTTTTATATAGGTAAAGTTGTGCGTGGTCATTATACAGGTCGATTCGAGAGCCTCGTCCTTTTTTTCGTCGGTTATAAATAATTATCATGAACATTTGAGGGGGTAATTAAAACATGTACTTATTCCTGGAGGTTCGATTATAAACTATCTATTGTAATACAGTTAACTATTCTAATTTTCATGTCTCGACAGCACATGTTGAACCATAATTCATGCGTGCATGACCAAGAGCGTATTGGCATCAGATCAAACGACAAGGGAGATACGCCTTAGTTACTAAGGTTAAGGTTAAGGATAAAATTATAACACAAACGATAATTGTACTAAGGCTTAGTATAATTGTTTGTATAGCCTGAGTACAATTATCTTTCGTAAAACACTATTTAAAACTATAACGGTTATTCACTACAGTTATATGATTGGTAAGGTTGTGGAAGGAGCTCCCGTATTAAAAATAAATATCGGGAGCTCCTTCCATAACCTTACCACGGTAAATATCCCGTATATAATAATTCCGTGTTCAAATTTCTGATTTTTTTCTTAAAAATCACTATCATCTTAATCGCTTCATGCTAAAACGTATGGGTCTCTTACTAATTTTTCACGCATGACCTAATAGTCCACATACAATTATCAATATAAAAAACCAAATTCATAAAAATGTCAGAACAGGACCAAATTGAATCGGTTCACCCAGTCGAAATTTCTGAGGTTAACAAACATAAAAAATAAACAGTTGAGTTGATAACCTCCTCCTTTTTAGAAGTCGGTTAAAAAGAAGGGCGACAAGGTGGTCTGCAGGGTGTGTTCGGCTCAATACATAAAGTCCGATTTAGGATCGATGCATTCGCACCCGCCACGGTCACCTCTCCATATCTCTCTAGTTTCTCTGATCTGAGTTTGTCTGATCTGGTGCTTAGATGAAATGTGTACTTGTATGGTAGTTTATGAAAAATGGAGTTATGACAAATGACGCGCATCCTAATTTGTCGGGCGTGCAGTCAGCAGGATACTCGGATTTTAATGGTAATGCATTATTTTGATACTTTACGCTACGTGTCTGTGTAAGGTGTTCATATTTTTTTTGTTCATATCCTTATTTTACTACTACGCAAGACATTAATAAGGAGTGTGTTTATCGAGTATGTCAAGCTACTTTATCATTCCAACTAATCGCCTCAACTGATTTCTATAAATGAGATGTTAATGATTATCTGGCATTGTAAATTGAATTTCCTTTCATTATGGCATTTTTTTAAATAAGCTACAACATTTATGAAGTGAATAGTGTATCAGTTTTAGTAGTGACAATATATTTTATACTAGAGACCCGCTTCGCACGGGTGTAAGCTCATCCTTCGGCCTCCCTACTATATGCCTACTGTTTGAGAGCTGGTGCTTCCTGTGTGGTCCCATTATAATTTTGTCCAGTTCTGAAATTTTAATTAACTCGGTTTTTTATATTGATAATTATTGTTATTTAGATTTCAGTTGCCTCTTCCCGGCTAAGGGCCTCCATCACTGCCGCGTTCCGAGCTGTGATGGCCATCTGTAAGTTGTACACTTTAATGGTCTTCGGTCTTCTAAAAATTAGGTACTTCCGAATATTTTACTTCTCAATTATGGTAAAATTTACCCAGAATAAGTAACTTATTAACATATATTCCCGGACCCGGGTATGTCCTAAAACTGCGACCAGAACCACCGAAGGATGGGTAGCAGCGTCCTAATAGTACACGGTGAACGTACTGCGATCCCCAAGCCGCCTGCCAAGCGTGGGGATTATGGCAACACCCCTCTCTATGAGGGAGGCCTTTGTCCAACAGTGGACGTTAATTGGCTGATGATGTTATGTGATGTAACATATATTAATGTACCTCCTCTGCCTTTGAATAATCTTTAAATCTTTCAGATCACGAAGTTAATACTCGTAAATAACAGGTGTTATTAAACATCTTATCTCTAATTTGATTGCAATAAGCTGATCCCACTATTCCAGTTCTCTAACCTTACCTGTTACGAAGAATCTGCCATCCAGATAGAAGACTAAGGAAATCACAGCACTGGCGCCACCGGCACCCTTACTAATTAAGACTGACGGCATTTTGATTACCTACTTATCTATCTAACAGGACTTACATCCACCAGACCAACTACCATTTATCTGTGACTACGTAACTGACCATCATTGAAACTGTAATTTATTCTGTATAATGATTACTTCTACCGAAATTGTATCATCATACCATGTTAGTTGTTTTCTGTGACTTACCATAACAGAATGAAAGCAGTAATACCATAACTATGGTTTCTTCTCTTGCCGTAGAAACTAATAACTAATCTGCTATCAGTTATCAGTTTGTATTAATCCTGGAGCAAGTCGTTACAATTATCTACAGAGGATTCGTTTGTACGTAAATAACTTGACTTGTTTTCGAATAACGGGTAAAGCGATTACTTCCCGACAATTATCAGGTGAGGTTATCTATGCTTGTTTTACACGGGTAAGATATTAAGTGAGGCATATTTCAAGTTAGTGACTGATTAATATTTACTGGACTAGTTTATATTATATATATACGTACAGGGATTCGCATATATACTGTACTAAGACGAAAGGGAGTCATTGTACTCATCGTTATGAACAACTTTTACTATGGGACCAACCCTGAAACCAATTCGCCATATTGAAATTAGTGTGACTTCATTAAATTTTTCGCTTTCTTCTCAGCAAACCCTTTCATTTGGTACCGATATCCTGGAAGTGCACAAAACTTGCCCACCATCTTTGGGAGTCCGCCATAGTTGGATTTAGAATGACGCCACTTAGCTAACCATGCATTATCATCCAAACTAAAACGTGTATGCAACATTTCAGCTCATTTTTGTAGTGGTAGGACTCTTTTGCAGGGGTCCGCCTGGGGAAGTACCACACCTTTGCGAGTTATTCAACCGCCAAGCAGTAGTGTGCAAACACTACTGTGTTCCGGATTGAAGGGCAATGTTTCTAGCGAAATTACAGGGCATACAGAGATTTGACATCTTATATCTTATGTAACGAGCGCAGTGCATTGCCATCGAGGGTTTTGAACTGTTGAAGTTCAAAATTCTGAGTGGCGTTGTGCTGTTATGGGCAAGCGTGAAGAGCCATCAGGCGAGCGACCTCGCTCGTCTCATCCACCCAGTATCATAAAAAAAAAAACAGGGATAGCAGTTTTCAAATTCAGTTGCAAAATTTGACCCATACTAACAAGGCAAGTTAAATAAAAGCTTGTAAAACTCAACTTAATAATCAAGAATAATCAGACCCTTAAGATATAAAAGTTTGAGAAGGAGCACTGCATACTAAACAATTGCACATTCATCTTCCGGCAAGCATTTCAGCAACGCAGTGACCAGTCACGCCACGAGGCTGGACGCTGTGCATGGGAAACAGCTACTTTAAATAAACACCACGTCAATTACCGCCGTAGATTCAAGTTGAAGAGTTGAAAGAGCAATCCCTCATTAGTAAAACATGTAGACAAAAATGAAGTTTGTCTTGTTTGTGAAATGGGCGGTAATCGCGCTCATTACGAGACGTATCGGCGTGATGCGTGTCAATCAAGACACTGTGTACATCGAGATAGTACATAAGCTCCACTGATTTTATTAACCAACTATAGAAAATCAAGATCATCGTTATCAGTCCGTCATGTTCCCACTATTTTGATCCGTTACTGAAAATTACGGTTTAAATCACAAGATTGCTTTATATTTAGACAATTTAATTTAAGATGGTTTCGTAAAAACAGTTGAATGCCCTATTGTAATGTGATTGAATGAATCACATACCATCATCAGTCAGTAAACGTCCACTGCTGAGCAAAGGCCTCCTTCTTAGTAAGGAGTGTTGCCATAATTCCCACGCTTGGCAGGTAGCTTGCGAATCGCAATACGTTTACCGTGTACTAATAGAAAGAAAGAAAATGAATGAATAAAGTAAGAAAGAAAGAAAGAAAGAAAGGAAGAAAGAAAGAAAGAAAGAAAGAAAGAAAGAAAGAAAGAAAGGAAGGAAAGAAGGAAGAAAGAAAGAAAGAAAGAAAGAAAGAAAGAAAGAAAGAAAGAAAGAAAGAAATAAAGAAAGAAAGAAAGAAATATTTAATTTCTAACAGCAACTTAACATAGACAATAGATAATATGACCAGAGCTTAATTATAGATGTTGTGTCACTTATAGATAAAAGGTGACCCGATTTACTTTGTCCTGTTTTACATCGTCGTTAAGTATACTGAAATATTCGTTTTCTTAATTTTTTTTTCCGTAAACAAAAATTAGAAAACTTAAAAACAAAAGATGAATGAAATCGGTAAAGTCGCTCTCAAGTTTTGGCGTGACCAAGGTAAATAATGCTTAGTTTTATATATATAGATAGATAGATAGATATAATTGTCTAGATATCATTTCGTATCTGAAGTCAAAATTCTGGGTGGCACTGAATTGATGTGAGCAGGTTCTTAAAATAACGCGAGAGACTTACTCGTCCCATCCGTTGTATAAAAACTTAATCACTGTATCCCAGCAAGTTCTCCACTGCGAGTGCAAGCAATCAATAGCTAAACGTACAATAACAGCTTGTTACAAGCCCGACGCCACGGGGTTTCCATTACCTTAATTTAGCCGATAAAAACCTTTTAGGTACCACTGCGCCTTCTGAGGGCATGTTTAACCTTTAACCCAAGTTAGAGCGCTTCAGTCTGGCGAAATTCCGTATTTTATAAGCACATACTCAGTTTCCAGAGCGAATTAAGGCCTTCTTTATGGATGTTAGCGCATGATGGAACATTAACGTTAAATCATGTACAAGTTATTATGGCATTAAATTTTATTTTACTTTTTTGCTCGACAAAGTTATAGGTCGTAGGGGAAATTTATTATGTGAGTCTATAAGTAATAAACTTATGCTTACGCTAGGAGGTGTCTTTATTTCAGTAATATTGTAACTAATGCATTTTTTTTGTATACACACCAGACTCTACGGGGTACAAAGTATGAGCTCTATGAGTACTTAATTAAAGCGATAGGGGCCTAGCCGTAGCATGTACGCTTTACAATCTGACGGCACCTCGGCTCTGCACCAATGACATAGTTAGTACTAAAATAAATTATGTGCAGTTGCGATGCAAAAACGCTGAGGAAAACATAGTAAGGAAACCGGTACGTCCAAGAACCTTAAAGGTTCGAAGACATAATGACATGCACTGCCAGCATGGTGGATAATGGCCCACCTTCTCTTTCTCTCTCTGAGAGAAGGCTAGCGGCCATTGCGGCCAATGTGCCAAAACCCTCAGGTATTCTAGTAGGTAGGTAGGTGTCGTTCACGTTACAGGCGGAGGTTGATGCGTTCTACTGATGTAACAACTTGCGTCTGCGTTCATTTTATTCTTACCTTTATTTCAATCGCCCGATCTCACATTATTTTCTCATATTTCTGTCAAAATACCCAAACGTACTTTGGGTATTTTGACAGTACGTGCGCTTAGCGTGAGCTCTTAAAAGCGAATCAATTTAGGTGAATATCTGAACGTAAACTTTAAAGCGCCGAGATACGGTCTACGGTCGCGTACTTAAATTGTCACAGTCACCTTGAATCGCGTTTAAGACCTCATGGTACGAGCCCTGTGCATACCTTATTTGCTCTCTAGTCACATCTTAAGCATCATTGCACCCAAGAAGCCTTCAATAACACCAGGCTTTCATTGTATTCGAAACTCTATACTTTACGGCAGCGATAAAGCTCAACCCCACAATTAACAAGACAATCGAGATACACCGCATTCAAACAAACTTACGATCATGCTTATAGTGTAGAGATTGTAAACGACCACCCACGCCCAATCGCTTCAGTTCTAATCAATTAGCACTAAATCGCGCATGTCGGCGATTGATAAACGCAAATGGACCGCGTTATGCGCACTGACAACCAAAATGCCACCGAAGTCGTGCTCAATTCGACAAATTACAAACTATCTCTTACAATATAATTCATTTGAACAACCGGTATTTTAAAGGTAGAACTTTTTAATGTTTCTAAAGTGTGAACGCAGCGTTGAGAATTTTGTAGAGATTGTGTGGCACCGAAAGAACCGATGTAAGATTAAAAAAGCGGACAAGGTGTGAGTAGGACTCGCACCTTGAGGGTTCAATACAAACTTAATAAATATGTATGTAAATAGAGTTCATCCATCCCGAAAATCGAGTCTCGACGAAAAAAGGTTAGTTAGATTTCCCCAACTGTTGACCGATTTAAAAAAAATACAATTTGTTTGATGGGTATACTTCCAATTTGGTCCCATTGTCACCAAGTCAGGACGTCATGATGGGATCCCAGGGAAATCGAGGGCAACCTACAAATTTTATAGGCACTTATTACGTTTTTCGTATATTTTTGAAGTCGGTTTTTAGAGTGATCCACTTGTCTATAGTAGCTTAGGTGTTTATTGTTAGTTAGCTTGTGTTCTGTCTTACATCTAACATATTATATCGCTTAGCTGTGTTACCTATGCTGAACCCTAATAGCCGTGTAAAATCTTGGAGCTTGTAAGTTTTGCTTTTCCGTCAGGTTTCATTATTATAACACGCGCGCGACGCATTGTCGGCACTCGTTGGAAATTTATTTCCAAGGTAATTGTCTTCTTCGTTAAGGAGAAAGTAATGGAATTAAATGGTTAAAACATAATATAAATCAATATAATGAAAAGCTTGTACAGGAAGTGTTAAGAAGAAAGTGGTGTGCCATACAACTTTGTTAGTTTGTAAATTCGGTACTCATAAATCAAGAGGTCTTAGTGACCTACAAAATAAGTTTATCAGGAAACATGTATATAACATTAGCGGAAATAAAAAGAAAATCTAGATAGTTAAATACTGATAAGAACATTAATCGAGCAAATAAAAGAAATAATGTCCGGCTAGAGGTCAAAAGTGCTGGAAGACGAACAGGCAGAAGTATGGAAAGTGTTGCACCAACCAGAGCTGGACTCTTGCATGCAAAGAGTAGAAAGAAATAAAAAAAAACTATTTTGGAGTCGGTAGAAAATTATCTACACTAATATTATAAAGAGGAAAGATTTGTACCTATTTTTGTATGTTTGTAATGAATAGGCTCCGAAACTACTGAACCGATTTGAAAAATTCTTTCACTGTTGGAAAGCTACACTATCCCCGGGTGACATAGGCTATATTATATTTTGTAGCGAGGCCGAAGGCCGAGCTTACACTCGTGCGAAGCCGGGGCGGACGGCTAGTTTTTAATTAAAAAAAATGCGGCCAACACAATGACACTCTCCGTATCCTCAAAGTTCAGGTTGTACAGTCAGTGTATATTGCACAGTCTCGTATAAAATTCCTCGCCAAAAAACTGATGATCTTCAAACGGCTGAAGATTTTCTTGAATTATAGCTAAGAACACTTTAGATCAAGTCACTGTTCAAACAAAAAACTTAATTATCGGTCCAGCCATTTTGGAGATAAATGGGAACAATAATTTTTTGGCACAAACAAATAACCCCTCACCCTAAACGCATACACCTCCGTTGCGTCGTGGGTAATAAGAGCTAGTAGAACAGAACTAAATATCCAAAACTGTCAAGTAAGAAAATATAAAATTAAACTGACCTGGGTAAGCACTGCCGCTCCTGGTATGCGACCCCACCGCCACAGGTTCTCGAGCATAAACTCCATTTTCCCCACGCGCTCCATGCGTACCCTGTGCTCGAGGTGTCTCTTATGATCTGGAATTTGAAAAACATCATATTACGCCCGTTGCTAATGTTCCAGGTGGTCAAGACTGCAAGAACTACAATTTGATTCACTTTTCGATAAAGATTTAAGGCCTAGGATGTTTTAGACTCGGACGCATGAAAGTGTGTAAGTATCTTTATGTAAAGAAGTTAATCGTATTGAGGTAAACAGCGTTTAAGGAATGCAGCATGGGGTTGTAAGAATTTTTATATGAAGGTCACATCGAAATGATGATGAGATAAAGTCTTTTATTTTAAATTCACAATATATAAATATATATAATAAAATTATTTTTTTTGCTAAGCAATCAATATAAATTTTGAACAGAAATCTGTATTGGAATTCAGCAGGGGTATTATGAATTTTGATCGGGATCAGTCAGTGTCAGAATTGACAGAATTTTGACACTTGAAAGGGGCTATGACGCAAAAAAAAAAAAAATGGCCGTTGTCTATTACCAATTTCATACTACGAAATTGGAAATAGACAACGCTTTTTTTTTTGACTTAATTTTGACAAGTCGCGATCCCGATCAAAGATTCATAATACCCCTGCTTGTTGGCGACATTCTGGTCGCACAAAACGCGGCATTTTTAGAGAAATGAAATATGACGTAAAAATGCGGCGTTGCCATTCGCTGCCCGAGTAATATAGAACTAAATATCCAGATTGTGAAACGCGATACGAGATAACTGAAAGTGTTATCTATCATATAATTTATGTGATGGTTAGCAATTACGTAATTTAATAGCACATTCTGAAACAAACCCTTAGAATATGTACTTGGTACATCCATAGTTTAACGTATTTGAAAAAATACATATTTTGTGAAGCATCAAATATGAACAACATTGTTTTAAGCAAAGATAACTTAGTACTGATGCTAGTAACGTCTTGTATCAAGACTGATGAGAGAAATTTATTTCAGTCATTACATGTTACTACTGCAATTCAGTGAGCAGTTACTGCTACAATAAAGTACTTAGGTACTGCTCTCTGTTACAATGAACTTGAAGCTGTGTTGGATGAAAGTCACTATTTATAACCGACTTCAAACAAGGAGGAGGTTCTATGTTTCACTGTTTTTAGGGTTCCGTACCCAAAGGGTAAAACGGTACCCTATTACTAAGGCTCCGCTGTCCGTCCGTCCGTCTGTGACCAGGCTGTATCTCATGAACCGTGACAGTTAGACAATTGAAATTTTCACAGATGATGTATTTCCGTTGCCGCTATAACAGAAAATACAAAAAAATATAATAAAATAAATATTTAAGGGAGCTCCCATACAACAAACGTGATTTTTTTGCTCGTTTTCGCTCGATATTGATAACGGCAAAAGGTAGACGCTTGAAATATTTACAGAATATTTAGTTATATATTCACTTTAAAAATAAATTATTAAATTAAAATAAAATTAATATTTAAGGGGGGCTCCCATACAAAAAAACGTGTTTTTGCCGTTTTTATAGATAATAATGGTACGGAAACCTTCGTGCGCGAGTCCGACTTGCACTTGGCCGGTTGGTTTTATTGTATGTTCACCTATTTCTCCGCCAATTATGAATTGATTTTGTTTGGTAGGCCATACATCAGAGGTGGTCCCGTATAAATTTCATCAAAATCGGTTTATTAAATTGGTTTTTAAATCAAAATAAGTAATTGAAAAAAATATGTCATCCAAAGAAAAATTTGCGTTTTTACTAATTTTGAAGTCGGTTTTTTAATTGATCATTATGTAAATATTTTTTTACTAGGCAAATGCTTTTATTAACTAAGCAAAATACAAGCTAACAATAAATACGTAAACCAATTAGCCCATTATATAAAAACAGTTGGACTGCCCATAGGCCGGTGAGGTAAAGATCTATTTTTCAATTTTCTTGGTCTAAGATTTTGTGTTTAAATTATGTTGACTGACATAAAATTATAACAACAGTATAGGTTCCTTGCGTGCTCTACATTGCTCACGCATTTCAAAAATGTTAAAGATATAAAATTACTAACTGGTCTTAAATAAAATCTAAGCTACAATAATAAAGAGAAAGCATTGCAATTGTTCTCTCTCTCTCTCTCATTAAAGCAGTTGCGGGCAGCACATGGACCAGAACAGCTGAAAACAGGAAGGAGTCTATGGAGGCAGATGGAGGAGGCCTATGTCTATAATAGACAAACAGACAAAAATGATAATTAATTTAACTAAAAATAAATAAAAAATGAATATATGTATATATGAAGGAAAATATTGTAATTAAATTAATACTATTGTTAATACTATTGTTAAACTTCAGACATAATTAATCAAATGAAATAACAATTGTGCATGTAAATTTTTCGTAAATATTTGTCTGAATAAAGGCTCTAATTATTATTGTTATAACACTTTATTTCAAACAATTCTCGGGTCTAGCCCGGACATTTGGTGGGCATTGGTGGAGCCGAAGCCAACACCAAGAGGCCCTGTTGAATGTGAAATACATGCAACTATCAAATATGTATAAAAAGGAATATGAAACTATTGTACAGTATAGGATTAAAAAAAAACTGGGCTATTGAGTTGAACAACTTGTGGATGGAATAACAGATCTATAGAATGAGAAACGGCACCTGCCTTATCGTGTCTCATCTCAAAATATATTTAGGCAGGTGATGACTTGCCACCCACTGAATGGGCCCCCCATAAAGGCTGCCGTTTCTTGGCAACGGAGGGGCAACATCGGCGTGGGTGGCTTAGGGTGTAGAGAGGTGTGCTGCACTTTCACTAAGAGCTACTCGCGGCGTTATGCCCTTTAACACTTCCACCCTGGGGCTTAGATTCTTAGCTCTTGCGGTTTCCACCCCTGGACGGCCGGTTAAGCCAAGCCAGGGGCAGGGGTCTCATTTAGCCCCATGGAATCGGGGTACGCGGTGTCGCCACTCACCGACGGCTCGCCATAAAGCCGCCCCTGCGTTTTTATTATAATTATTATTGCAATTTTAAAAAATGTCTTTTGTTTTGATTCATAATAGATTGTTATAAAAACTGAATTGTAAAAAATGTGCTGAGTTGATGTTTATGAATAAAAATTTTTTCGAATCAAAATGAAAAATTTACAGAAGATTATTGTTATTATGTTTATTACTGTAGCTTAGATTGTACATAATTTCATTCAGACATATTATTTCTTAAGATGTATCTCAATGTTGAAATGCGCGAGCGACATAGAAGTCGCCAATGGATAGACTCTTAATGAAGTTTTTATTTTGTGATTGACTAAGCTTTTGACAACAACTTTTATGATGCTAAGGGCAGATTTTTTTCAATCCGCAGTTAAATAATAAATAAATAAATAAATATCTGGGACATTATTGCACACATGGTCATCTGACCCCAAACTAAGCAAAGCTTGGAATATGACAGCCAGAGACTGATATACATACATATATATTTTTAAATACTTAAAGAGATATTAACACCCAGACATAGAACAAACACAAATGTTCATCACACAAATGTTTGTCCTAGATGGGAATCGAACCCACGCCCCCAAGCGCAGAAAGTAGGTTCACTACCAACTGAGCCACCGGGGCAGTAAATGGTCAGATAGTTAACAAATCAATAAATTTACATGTTTTACTCAGCAGATTACCTCTAACTGACAATTGAAAAATTCGAAGTCATGGTACTATTGGAATAAATCCTATCTAATTCTTTAACTGAGTATTGAAAAATCCGTCCTAAGTGATGGTATAGTTGAACGTAGTTAACACACCCAGTCTGCAATGGAAAATGGAACTTTTACGATCTTGACGACAGTCCATTGTTTTTGATAATGACCGTATTCATATGTGTAATATTTATTACACATATGACGTATTTAAGTATCCTCCATCATTATTGATTATCCAGCACTAAAAATGCAAAGGCTCTCGCTCATTTGTGCCTGTCTTTCTGTTTTATGACTTTTTCACGAATAAACGGCTAAATCAATCTTAATAAAACAGAACAAAGAAGACTGGTTTAAATCCAAAAAATATGCGAAAAATCGTAATAATCGTGAATCACAGATAAATAACAAAAATATAATGTTAAAGAAAAAATTAAATAATAAAAAAGAAGAGAAAAAAAACACATCAGTCATAGTGCTGCACGTTAGAAGTGAAACATTAAGTAGTAATTCACCTATTCTACAAGAGAGCTGATTTAAAATACACGGTACAGCGTGACGATGCCGCGAGTTCCATGATTTTTGTTCACCCAAGTGCTCAACGCGCCTAAAGAAGTTTTCACTTTAAAAAACAATTGTAATTACGTCTCTTGTGATGTAATGTAAGTAAGCGTTGTTTTACGACATACCTGTACATGTGTCTCCGTCACCGGTTCGTTTGTTACGTTCGTCGAAATTGTCATTTGTACTATTACAGCTGCCCTGGGAATGGAGAAAGTAATAAATATTAGCCGTGAAATATTAAGATTTGTGTGATACCTATGTGAAGTTTGTTTTTAGACACCTACTTGCTGTCGGACTTTTCGCAAATTGTTACAGACAATCAATAATCCTAATTTGGAAATAGTAACACGTGCATAAACTACCTTTTTACAAGAGCTTTTTAAACTCACTCGGAAATTGATAAATTTTTGCGCCCCAATAGCTACATAAATCTTTTGCAGGGGTCCGCCTGGGGAAGTACCACACCTTTGCCAGTTATTCAACCGCCAAGCAGTAGTATGCAAACACTACTGTGTTCCGGATTGAAGGGCAATGTTTCCAGCGAAATTACAGGGCACACAGAGATTTGACATCTTATATCTCGGGCTGACGAGCGCAGTCCATTGCCATCCAGGGTTTTAAACTGTTGAAGTTCAAAATTCTGAGTGGCGTTGAGCTGTTATGGGCAAGCGTGAAGAGCCATCAGGCGAGCGACTTCGCTCGTCTCGTCACCCAGTATCATTAAAAAAAATACATTGGTTATTATTATTTTTATAATTTTTGTCACGACGAATGTACAAACTATGCTAAATTTATTATAGAAACAGGCGGTATTGCCCGCCATGCAATTATTTTAAGAAGTTTTAACACAGTTTAACCGAAGAAGGTTCTTAATGTGTCTAAATTATGTTAACATAAAAATTTGGATAAAATTCATGAATTTTTTTGCGATTTCTTCGCAATTATAGTAAAAAGCACTATCCATCACTTGGGAGAATTTACAGATTTTAAACTCGGATGGACCGTGAATCGTGCCACAAATTCCACAGTTATAAAAAACCTGTTGGTTTACCCCCATGTAAAGTAAAAATAATATTCAATGTCTTATTAGATACTAGCCGTCCGGCCCGGCTTCGCACGAGTGTAAGCTCGGCCTTCGGCCTCGCTACAAAATATAATATAGCCTATGTCACCCGGGGATAGTGTAGCTTCCCAACAGTGAAAGAATTTTTCAAATCGGTTCAGTAGTTTCGGAGCCTATTCATTACAAACATACAAAAATAGGTACAAATCTTTCCTCTTTATAATATTAGTGTAGATCTATAGTGCCTTCCGCAGAAGTAAAGTACTATACAATACCAATCAATCAATCAATCAAACCATTGTAGTTGTTGCAACAATAAAATAGAGGTACTCAAATAACAAATGATCATTGCAAGCAGCTGTTCTTCTAACAAGACAAGATAAAGCCTAGTTCAGCGATTTCCTTGGAAACACTTTGATAGGTCCCACTCTCCAATTTCACATGCCCTAGACACATTAATGATGCTAGGGAAGACTGATTCGACAGCGCGACTGCAATTATCACATCCGTTCAAACAATTTGTCAGTCAAATGTAGAGTTACCAAGCTTCATATGGGATGAGATAAAAAGTTGGCTTTTGATCTAAACCACATATAAACTTTGTATTTGTGCAATTTGTATCAAAAACAACCAGTGAAATTATCATATAAGTTCATCATCAGTCAATTTTTGGCCAGAAACTTAGGTGTTTTCTAAAATATGGCAAACAATTTACTTGCTATTATACCAGCTGCCTTTTGCAGGTCTTAACTTCACCAGGCTGAAGCCCTCCAGCCCTACTCTACCTTCGCAGATAGGTACACAGACAGTTATTATTACCTAAATAGTATTGCAGTTTTTTTATGTTCTATTTTTTATACAAACAAGCAGGCGGGCCACCCGATGGCAAGTGGTCACCTTCGCCTATGGACCTTCAATACCCGCAGCATTGGCGGTGCGTGGCAAGCCTTTGAGGAATCTATTTACCCTTCTTTTAAAACAATTGACGGGATATTTTGGAGGATAAGCCGAAGGTGGTAAACCATTCCAAAAGTTACTTAATTCTGTATGGTTATCCTGGAACTAATTAACTCTTAAATATAATAAATATCAACTACTAATACAAAGGCAATAATAATGTGCGTTTCAATGTGACAATTCTGACGTATGCATCTCGGTTACTATTCTACTACTCCCATCTCAATAATAGTGACAGGTGATACAATATATTGTCTCAGAACTGCAGTCGTCCCGATTTCCTTTCCCAGTCCCAATTTTCTCCCCGTCCAAATGGCTGCACTATTCCACTTCACACGATTTACTGCTCACGGATAAACCAAGGTAATAAGCACTAACAACATCCACTTTGGCCTTTGTCTAAAGTTAAACAAGAAAGCTAGTTCAGTTTGTTTGGACGTATCTATGGCTTGTATGTGGGTGAACGTAGCACACATTGAATTCACTTTGTCTTTCACATTCACATGCCCAATTTGGGGTGATTTTGGTTATTAGAGCAATCAGGGCTGTTACTTTTTGGAATCGCAAACTAAAATTATGAAATAAACCAGCTGCGCCACGTAGTTTCACCCGCATGGATTCCTTAAGCAACTGTACGTTTTTTCGGGATAAAAATTATCCTATGTTACTATCCGACCCGCAAACTATATCATCATCATCATCAGCCAGAAGACGTCCATTACTAAACATAAGACACCACTTTAGAACTCCACACTGAACGACAGCCAGCCTTCCACTACCTGCGACTCTCACGGTGTCGTCGGTGCATCTAGTGGCAGGCTGCGTCTCCCGGTTCGTGGTCTCCACTCAAGAACCTTTCTTCTTCATCGGTTATCTGCTACTTGCGAATTTTAATAGCTATGTCAGTGACTCTGGTTTTTCGGCTAATATCCTCGTACCGGATTTTATCGCACATAGAAACTCCGAGCATAACTCTCTTCATTGCCCGGCGCTGTGCTACTCTGAGTTTTTTCAAAAGGCAAGCAGTTAAGGACCTAGTTTAAGTGGCATGTCATCCCTGGCAACACACACTGGTTAAAGACCCTTGTCACTGTATCACTGTTGTCGCACAGGCACTGTGGTATTTTGGACGAGATTATATCTATGTAAAAAATTGCGTTGGTCCGTCCATTTGTTTCCGCTTGAATAAAGGACAAACAAACCCACAAAGACACATTCGTATTTATAATTTTACTTGCAATTTAGTAGAATAGGAAATTATTTTTACAGGTAAAACCCGTGTGCAATTTTTATTAAAAACAAATAAACGGCGCGCGCGTCGTTTAATATCATAAGCGGTAACGGTGCATCTAATCCGCGCAACTAGTGAAGGATGAAACTATCATTACTTAAGTGGATCCTGCTCTCACACGCGCGCCCTTGTTGTAAGTTGCGCAAGATACTTGCACTGTGTACAAGACGCAGCACTATAAATAGTTGCGCCAGTGAAATAATTAAGTATAAGTTAAAACATGCGAAAATGACTTCGGCTTTGATTTTAAAGCGCAATCATATGGAAAATTATGTAAATAACAAATAAAATAACTAGGTACCAAATAAATGGTAACGAGTACCTATCTCTTATCGTAATATTATGCAGCAATATTTTTATGATTGAAACATTCTCAAGAGAAAAGGCCGACAAATCGGTTGCTGCAATTCAATCAGCGATTTATCTCTAATCGCCAAACATGCCCATGAGTCATCACGTGTTATCTATCGTTGACAACCCTGAAGGGCCGACCCACGTTCTCACAAGTTCTCTCTAAGCACAGTTTAGGCGGTAGTGCGTGAATGCAGATTCACGCACTACCGCCTAAACTGTGCTTTCATAAACAGACTGCTGGCTTAAGGTATTATTTCGAGTACAGCTGCAGACTGCAGACCGCAGACCGTAAACGCCATCAGAATAATAGAACCAGAGCTACCACAACCACATTTGATCTTTGATCTTTGTCTCGCTTTTTCGGCTAATAAGATTTGAGGTTGTGGTAGCTCGCACCAGCTCTAAAAATCGCAAAATAGATGTACCTCAGCTGTGTGTGTATAACGCTGTTCTATAAAAAATCTTTTTTTTTATATTCTATTAATATACTTGCGTTTGACCGCCAACTCGCCTGATTTTAGGGGATGATGCGGTCTACGATAGAGCACGCTTGCCCAGAAGAAACCGAAACTTGGTTATAACTTGTTTGCCATCTACGGCATAAAAAAAGGTATGCTTTCGATGCGGTCGGCTGTCTGCAGTTTGCAGCTACCATTGGGGTATCACCTTAATCTATGACTGTATGGTGCATGCTGCCTAATCCGTGAGTTCATTGCGCAAGAGATGACTCCATTAGGTGTCCGTCGTTGTCCGCAGACGCATCGGCCACACTCTACATTAAAGTATTAAAACTATCGAACGAGTCTGTAAAATGGCCTAATGAACATCTTAAGTGGTTTATTGAGTGCCGGTGGCCGTTATTTTATGTTAAAATCTGTGTGAAGTTTACCATGAGAAATGGCTCGGTGTCTCATTTTCAATATTACGAAAGAGAATATTTTTTTTTATTGATTTCCTGAATGAATGTTCTACATGTACTTAATATGTTTTAGTTGCAAAATTATTTAAATAAAAATTATTGAATAATAATCATCAATAATTATTAAAACTCCACATCAGTATTAAATATTTGGCGGATAAAATTTCACAAACAGTAGGTAACCTGAACGAAAATGCTGTACCAAACAGGTAAAAATATCTTAGGTACCAAACCTTACATTCATTCCAAAATATTTAGTCAATGATACGTCACATGAAAGGTGAAATTTTTATTCTCTCTTTTCATGTCGCCATCTAGTATGATAAGTCATTTTTTCATTAGCAAATGTCATTCAATCTAATAATATTCCTATTTCGTTTTTCCATTTGTTATTTTCTTTTAGCAGTGTCAACAACCAGAATTACTTTTAGCCAGGGGCCTTACCCCTAGCTTCACTTTTGCGAGCCAACTTTTAGTAGGTACCTGATAGGTACCTAAAATTAATCAACTCATTTAAGCTGCATCGTTTAAAAGCGTCTAACTTGAATAAACGAAAATCCGTTTTACTATGCGTGTGCGTGAAAATATCAAAGCTTGGCGGCTATCAAATAACTACCGCTTATCGTAGTTAATTGTACCGTTTAGACAAATAACACCTATGCGGGTCAACTTTTCGAGCTAGGGGTAAGGCCCCTGGTCTATATAGAATATCACTATCTCCTCCCTTACTTTTGATGGCAAAATTGCCCCAACAAGCAAAGTTGCAGTAGCCAAAAAAATAAAAAACATCGTCTGTCACCTCAACTCACGTTTGACACCTCCTTTTTATCATCACATTTGACATTTTTATTAAACTGTATCGAAAATTCCAAAGCGAGTATCTAGATAACACAGAATACGAAGTCAATAATGTCTGCTAAATCTAAATACAGAATAGATAAGGATGCCATAATGTAGATAATAGGATTCTGAAAAGAGCAGAGTTACACGAGCGTGTCTATGTACCTAGATAACCACAATGTAGGCCAGCCTATGTAGGTACATTCTAATAAATAGTTCACAGAAGACTAGATCTGCAATGGCCTAGAACAGCTATTTATCTAAAGCATTTTGGGATAATTGCGTTAGGCATCGTCTACACTCTACATTACAGATTTATAATGGCGGAAATAAATTGAAGTAGCATAAATACGAGTCTGTGACTTTTTACATTTTCCGCCTCTTTGGTAATAAAAAGTAGGTAAATACTCTATGGTCAACAACCATCCTTCATCTGATTACGAGTTTTTGCCGCTTCGGATCAGTGGGGCTAGTACGAGAACTTGCGAAGAAGTATTCGTTCCGTAAACGATAGCAAATGTATGAAAAATTCAGTTTCCCTTTACGTCCGATAGAGGCGCTGTTAAAATTTTCATACATTTTGCTATCGTTTACGGAACGAATACTTTTTCGCAAGTGCTCGTACTAGGGCCACAGTTATACCATATTTTTTCGTGAATAAGTCCGCGTTTGACCACCAACTCACTTGTTTTTTCAGCTGATGGCTGATAATGCAACACCGTTGAAATAAAAATAATTTTGCTGACGCTTTAAATTTTGTTTCACTTCCTACTTTTTAGACTAAAACAGAGTATTAAATAACGTGTTTACCAAAATTTTTGTAATACTGAAGGGTAGGTATATCATATACGTAGCGTACCTCACTTTACACACAACTTTTACCATGGGATCAACTCTGAAATCGCGAAAAAAAAAACAACTGATCCATACATTTTGTCGAGTGACAATGACCATTTTCTATGGAACTGCTGTCCGCTCCGCCCGCGATATTAGTTTTGGTCACATAGTAAAGGTTGTTAGATAGACAGATAGATAACTCTTTATTGTTCACACCAAAAATTACACAGGTACATAATATGATAAAAACAACTTATAACTAGTGAAACAATTGGCGGCCTCATCGCTATAAGCGTTCTCTTTCAGGCAACCTTAATAATGTTGTTCATAATGGCGAGTACATACCAAGGATTATACTCTAGTGCTATCTTCCTTGGTACATACATAGGTACCCTTCAGCATTGCTACACCTTTAGTATACACATTGTATATTGCACTACAATACTCTACAATAAATAAATCACAATTAACAGCAAATTCGTTAAAACCAATCACAATCAGCATGGTAGGTAAGTACGACATAAAGCAAAGATAAAAATGTCCATTACTAATTGGATTTACGTTAGATCCGGTCGACAAATTGTATGGACGCACGCGCATTTATTCTATATATTCCTTTGTTTTCTACCGACTAGACAAATGGATTGAATGTCTGTTTGCTAAAAGGTACTACAAAAAACCTCGTAATTGTATGTGGCTAGTTTTAATGACAACAAGGTCAATTAATCGAAGCCTCAACAATGTTTTTCATTTTATAGCCAGGTGGCAAACATACCACGTTGTAAGCTATTCCTGGACCTGCGAATTGACACCTGTCTCTTATTTGGATTGATTAATGTGCAATGGAGTCCGAAACAAATCTTTTGCAGAAATAGCCGACCTGCGCGGATATGTGTGTCATACCAGAGATTTGACTTATAATTCCTTTTCACACTACTTTGTCTATATTAAATTACTTGTAATTTTTTTCATTACACGGCTTGCGTTTGACCGCCATTTCGCTTGTTAATAAGCGATGAAGCTGTCTATGATGGAGCACGCTTGCTTAGACAAAACCTTTTCAGTCACGAATTGAAGACACCCAGATTGTAACTATCGGGGAACCATTCAGGCAGTGCATTCCAAATAATGCAGTTTTCCGGTCCCGCCTTTTTGTGTCCACTCTGGCAGTACGATAGAAAAAAGTTAAAATTTAATATATTAGCGGCGCTCCTCGGTTTCACCCACGTGGATTACTCCTTATAACAATCAGTTATCTCTTCCGGTGAAAGTCTCGTCAAAATCGGTCCAGTAATTTTGAAGACCATAAGGAACATAAATATACAAACCCACAAACACACTTCGATTTATACAGATACACAGGAATGGAATGCGCTCCCTGCCTCGGTGTTCCCTATAAATTACAACCTGGGTCTCCTCAAGACAAGAGTGAATAGGCACCTCATGGGCAAGAGTGCCCCATCTTAGACCGCATCGTCGCTTACCATCAGGTGAGTTGTGGTTATAAGCTAGCCCATTTCATAATAAAAAAAAAAAAATTAACCGGAAACAATTTGATATACTCATCACTATGTATAACTTTTACTGTAGAAACAACCATGAAATCGCGAAAAAAATATCAGCTGTTCCGTAGAAAACGGTAATTGGCACTTGACAAAATGTATGGAACGGCTGATTTTTTTCGCGATATCATGGTTAGTCCCATAGGTAGTAAAAGTTGATCATAATAATGAGTACCTATAATGAACCGATTTCGGCTAAACTTACTCGTACCTTTTCCTTGCAACCCTAAATATTCAAAACTAAAGCCAAAGTGAGGGTAAGACAACAGCGTAAAAAAAAATTGTAGCGACGCGTTTCGTTATTCATTTACTCAGTACATTTCTTCCAAAACAGGTTTACAATATGAATCAGGTTTCTCCAAATGTAACAACCTCGTTTGTAGATAAACTATACGCTGCACTTAATCAATCTGACAAATAATATCACTTGAAATTCATACCGTAAATGTGCATACAAAATGGTATCAATATTAACATAAAACATGAAATCCGTTGTTGGAACGATTACTTCAATGCTAGATACGAATAGTTACAATTTAGCACTGCTATAAACAGTTATAAGCACTCAGTAAGTCTAAGCCCCAGGATACAATGTAGCTATGTAGCAGTGATAAAAGTTGAAACTTATGATCTGCTCTCCGGCACAGTTATTATGCTCGGAAAATTTTAACACTGTATAAAATCACTGTGTTAAAAATGGTGGGAGATTATTTTTAGAATAATATTGCAAACGTTTAATAGCAATTTCAGAATCAGAATCATTTATTGACAAACCGTGTAAGTATAATACAAGTAAGTTCTTAAAACACGTTTAATCTCAATAGCTTTGTCCTTTACAGACATACAATAATTTAGTAATTAATATACCTAATATTATTATATCAAATTTTATACAATAATAACCAATTAACTTTCCATTAGTAAATTAAATGTCAGCTACTTGCTTAAAATTATAATTATAAGTATTAAAATTCAGTGAAATGTCAAAATGCAACTGTCAATCTATATTTATATTAAATATTTTTTAATTTGTTCTTAAGGAAATCATCTATCTTATAGTAACCCTTGCTTATCAAGAAATTAAACAATTTTCTTTTGAATGAAGCCACGCTCTCCGATTCCAGCACTGATTTAGGCAAATTATTATATATTCTTGGGTCCATTCCCAACACACTTTTGTCAAACAGTGGGTACAGTGACAAGGCATACTAATTTTATTTCGATGGCGTTTACCCGACATAAATTGAAACATATGCAAATTGTTTCTCATCAATAATGCCATTTCGTATATGTACAGGCATGGGATTGTCAGTATCTTCAGCTTTTTCAAATATGGCTTGCATGAATCTCGAGTTTTTAAATGACATACTGATCTTACACACTTTTTTTGAGGTTTAAAAATGATAACTTTAATGTTGATTTGACTTATTTTGGTGAACGAGACCCTTAAGAGACCCTTTAAGATTATCACATCGTAGGCCGCATCATCGCTTAACATCAGGCGAGTTGGCGGCCAAGCGCAAGCCTATTTTGCAATAAAAAATAAAAATCACGAAAATTGCTTTTCACACCACATGCTCGACAATGTCCAATTACATATTATCATGCAACCTCAACGTAAAGTTAAGCATTATCTCTTAAGGGATATAAAGTTGTATGAAACTCCCTAGGGAATAAAGTGATTTGTATTTGGAACGTCAAATTCGTGTGAAAACCAAACACGGAATAATTCAAACACGCGGCTAGCTAAACAACTGACATTGCCATACATTGTCCCGGGATATTGGTTGTTGGTGTAGTGACAGCGGTGAAATTGCCACTCGTTTACACTGTGGTAGTTTTATTTAGCGGTTATAGAGTCTTTACATTGACCAGTTAATAGGCTTCACTACAATTAGAACTGACTAGAAATTTTCATTGAGTAGCTTTAAGAAAGTTCAGTATGACGGTTCTAACGTTTAGTTTCCCAGTCTGTGTGGACAAAAAGAGACTTTACTGGTAAAGGTGAAGTAGAAACGTAAATGTATCATGAACTACTGGACCACTTTACGTGAAATCAGTTTTAATTAGAAAAAACTTTGTTTCTACTGCAAGATCATCATCATCATCATCAGCCAGTAGACGTCCACTGTTGAACTTAGGCCTTTAACCTCCACACTGAACGACATCCTGCCATCTGCATCCACTGGATGCCCGCGACTCTCACAATGTCGTCGGTTCATCTAGTGGGAGGCCTACCTACGCTGCGTCTACCGGTTCGTGGTCTCCACTTAAGAACCTTTCTTCCCCATCGGTCATCAGTTCTTCGAGCGATGTGGCTGCAAGATAAACTTCCTAAATTTGATTGCAAAATGCTTATTGCTTGCTATCACTAGAATGACTAAAACTAAGTAATTGAAAACATAACAGTCCTTCTGGATTGTCGTGTCAAAATACTCATGGGACAATCAAGGGTATTTTTAACCAAATTCCAAACAGGATTCGAGTGTTGTTTTTAATGTTTATTAGTGTAAAAAATTTCAGTATAAAAAACTGACTTCATAAATATAACACTGGACTAAATTTAAATGGCATCAATTGGTTTACCATGTCGAAAGTTCTAAGGTAAAAAACCTTAGAACTTACGACTTGGTGAACCAACTTTGATGATTCTTTTTTTATTTGATAGCTGGTGCTTCCCGGTAGTTCCATTTCAATTTGGTCTAGTGTTGTTATATTTATGAAGTCAGTTTTTTATATTGATTATTTTTACACTACTCAAAAGATGTCTTATATTTTTTTTATGATACCGAGTGACGAGACGAACGAAGTCGCTCACCTGATGACTCTTCACGCTTGCCCATAACAGCTCAACGCAACGTATATAACAAAACCAGCAAATCCAATTCCAATGCTCTGCCAACGAATTCTTCTGATAACTTTCATAACATTTTAACCCGGCTTAACCGTTCTTGTATAAAACAAAATATCACGGCAATCTCGTAAAGGCGTCTCTATTGTGTGATTGTGCTTACGTATGTCTACAATGCATAGCTTTAACTGTTTACCTACCTCTAAAGCCGTTACGCTCCGTTATGCTCCCAGTTCCAACTATAAAAGGACATTCCCAGATTCACCTCGCACTTGACCTTTATTAGAGTTACGTATTATGTTTGGAAAAAATGGAACGCTATGGTCACTGATACCTACGAAATCATGGAATAAATGGAGTGAAAACAAATGTAAAAAAATATTTTTTAGAGTGAAAACATTAAAGGTATGACAAAACGTAGGACACAGAATGTTTTTAGAGTTTGGTTTTAGCGATAAGGCCCACTGCACTATTGTGGCTCGTTCGTAATTTTTATTTCTGATATGCACAATAAAGAGTTTATATCTACATAGGTATCTATCTATAATTGTTATCGAAAGAATAAAATATTATGCACTTGACATTGTTGCGTTCATAATGTACATAATTTATTTTGCACGTATGCAAGTGTATAATATAATTATGTAAATATGTGGCTATACGTATAGGTACGTGTTATTCACCCTCCCGCAAGCTTCGACCAAAATAAAATGAATGGACGGGCCCAGTAGAAGCGCATTTTTGAAGATTACAAAATGAGCGCCAGCGCTCACTTCGTTTCAGTCGGTCTCTAGCCGTAGGAAATGAAACACGAGTGAGTCTATTGTTACGCGATAACGAAACATCTGACAAAATTATGAATTCGTATGCTTTCACATCATCAGCCAATTTACGTCCACTGTTGGACAAGGCCTCCCTCATAGAGAGGGGTGTTGCCATAATCCCCACGCTTGGCAGGTGGCTTGGGGATCGTATGCTTATGCTTTACCGAAGTGTAAATACACAAATAAAACCGATATCTACATTTTGTAACAAATATACTGTACATTTTTATAATTAGGTGTTGAAGTATATGTACGACGGTTTTGACTCGTTTTTACTGATTAAGTTCAATGGTTAGGGCCCATTCATTCATTTTATTTTAGTCGAAGCCCGCAAAAAGTGGCAAAAAAATGTTTGCAGATTATTGCGTTAGTATCTGTTAGTTAAATACTCGAAAGTGCCATAGCTAATTCAATGGAAAACTGTTCAGATAATAAAGAAAACTTTAATTAAAAATACGGGACCATCTAAATGCATGGTTCTACTAGCCCTGGACTTGTATATTTTTAATCCTATTTGTGACTCAGCTCGTGCGAGCTTGAATGGACCGTATAATTTTTATTTACTTTTACTCTTAAAGGACTTGATCAGTGTTTACTTAGGTACTTAAAGGACACTCTACCAGTTTACCCTTTCAACTTTAGGACAACATTTACTTGCCCGATATAATGCTTCGGGAACTGTTACGGTTAGACGCAATTATTAGGCGCATTGTCTTCTTCAGTAAAGTTATTTGTTGTTATTATTATTTGGGTAATGTTACTTATTTTGGATTAAAAAAATATATATGCGTCTAGCTCAGTGATATTTTAACGCACTACGGTGGACGGTTATTAGGACAAATCTAGTAAAGAACCTGGTAAAAAAACAGTGTACCAAACGCGCTGATTAAAAGCCGGCATTATGCTGAGTGGACCCGGGTATGTCTTGAAACTGCGACTAGAACCACCAGAGGGTGAGCAGCAACGTCCTATTAGTACACGGTAAACGTACTGCGATCCCCAAGCCGCCTGCTATGCCTGGTGATTACGGCAATACCCCTCTCTTATAGGGAAGCCTTTGTTTAGCAGTGGACATTTAATGGCTGGATGATGATTCAGATTCAGTTTTTTTATTTTTAAAACGTTGTTGCCCACAACTTTCTTTCTTTCAAACCAAACATAACAATGTCGCAAAAAACAACTAAACGAGCTATACCTAAGTACTTAATTATTCACAGCCTTAATTGTTTTGTGTATCAGGATGACAACGCATTTCATTGGCACAGTTTTTAAATTAAATAAAACTTTCAAAAAATAGCTGTTTTAGAAAATGAGAAAGGGTTTGTATAGTCATCTGTTCAAATTGTATTCGAGAAATGTTTAATTCGCTTAACATATTTATACGACTACCTCTTTCTTTGTTTTACTACACCAACAAACTCATTGAACATATTTGAACACGTAGATGTTAACATAAAGCATGACTTCAGTACACTTAGTACAAAATTTTATAGTTTTCGAAAACTTTTTTCGTTTTCGTTTTGTTCCATACATTGCTGGGCTGAAAGCTATTTGAAACCTTTTTTCGTATTTGAGTGAAGCAAACTATACTGCCGATTACTACGCATTTTAGTTCCTCCGCGTTTCCGATAGAGGCGCTTCGCTAAAATGTATGGAACAATACGAAAACGAAAAAAGTTTTCGAAAACTATCAAATCTTGTATAAGGGTACAGATCAGACAAATAAGGGGGATAAGCGTGGCGGGTGCGAACGCATCAGGCCTAAATCAGACTTGATGCCTTTAATCGAACTCGTCCAGCAGACGACCTTGTCGCACTTCTTTTTGCATGTGAACTATTAGTAAATAGTTCACATGCATGCATGTTTACTTTTTTTTTTATTTAGTTCATTGTTGTCGCTGCAAGTTACTTTGTGTGCGTGAAAAATTAGTAAGCCGTATACTTACAGTATTTGCATTTAGCGGTTTACAGTGTTTTTAAAATGAAAAATTGAGATATTTGAACACGAACGATAATAAATGTACTAAGGCATATCTTCCTTGTTTGTCTGGTCTGAGAGTCTGTGACTTAAATGAAAAAAAAAGGAAAGCTTCCTTTTAAAAAAAAAAAGCTCCTAAAAGCTTAAGATAATGGATCTAAATGATGTAAATTTATTATGGATTCCAATACATAAATATTACCGATACTTTGCAATATTTGCGTCATATCTACAATCTAACGTAGATATTCGCCAAAGAAACAGAGTCACCGACATAGCTATTAAAATTTGAAAGTTGAAGTGGCAATGGGCAGGCCACATCGCTCGAAAAACCGACAACTGATGGGGAAGAAAGGTTCTTGAGTTGAGACCACGAACCGTAATACGCAGCCTGGACCGACGACATTGTGGGAGTCGCGGGCATTCAATGGATGCAGATGACAGGATGTCGTTCAGTGTGGAGGTTAAAGGGGGAGGCCTATGTTCAGCAGTGGATGTTTTCTAGCTGATGGTGATGATCTACAAACTCGTCCTGAATTTACATTAAAATAATTTCAAAGAAAAATACGCGAGCATCTTAAAAATTTACGCACGAACGAGCTGTAAACTGTAGAGCGGTCAAGATAAGATACTGAATTGATTATACGAACATCTGATAATCAGCACATCTTTATGCCTCTTACAGCTTTAAAATAAGAGCTATATTTAAACAATTTTAACAGGTTGAGTAGAAGCGTATATGCTCGTAAATGTACCGCTCAGCCAGATTTATGGGTATTGAATTTATACTGTTTTCAGGCCGACGAAAACACTTTTACAATATTGAAGACGTAAACTTTCACTAGTTTGAGGAAATAGTCTGCAGTTAATTTAGTATCTGATGACGTACGCTAATTAACTGAGAGAATTTGTATCGTACTAGGTGCGCGCCGCGGTTTTATCTGCGTAGACGTAGACATCCCTCAGGAGCCGTAAATGTTTCCGGTATACTGTTTAGTCCTCCAACTATCTCTATGCAAATAATCTCGTCGATCTGTTGGTCTATTGCTGCGTGAAGGAACAAACAAACAAGCATTTGGATTGTCTTGAGGACTCTAATTGTCTGTGAGCAGACCAACTGTTTTTCTTAATAGGCCATTTGTTTAGTTAATAAAAGAACTTGCCAGTAAAAAATATAAATAAATAAAAACAGCCAAGTGCAAGTCAAGTTAGTTCACTGAGGGTGCCGTACCACCACATAAATTGTTAACTACTTAAGTTCAAAAAGTAGTGCAAAGAACCCTAAAGACACACTTTTGCAGTTTTAATATTAGCTGCACCCCAAGATATCTAAGCTAAGGAGCTGTACATTTTCCTGAATAAAAAAGTTACTAAAAACTTGATATACATGCAAATTTGAAGTTCACTTTCCTGCCCTACAACTATCTCTATGCAAAAAATCACAGTAATCTCTTGCTCGCGCGTTGTGTGAAAAACTAACATACAAACATAAGTTCGCTTTTCTAAACTAAGTATGTAGCTGTATGATAGGTATAATTTAACAAATTTATATGATTATTTTCGGACATACAAGACATGGAACAAGGGCCTTCCCGTGAACATGGTGCATGTAACTGCGCCGAAATATCGGGAGCATCTTCCACAACCATAACACGGTAAATATCCGTAAATAATCATATCAACCGTGATAGTTTAAAACAGGTATAATTCATTTCATATTCAAAATGAACATTTCACGGAACGTGTACTCATCCTGGATACTTATTATAATGATTTGTAAATGCTGTAATATTTGTGTGATTTATTTTAGTTGCGTGTGTTGAATAGGACACGCACAATTTGCCATGGAGAAGATTTATTGACTGCGGGACGAATTTTTAAGGTAATGCTAACCCACAGGGTTACTCATAGGATTTTTTTCCTATCTATTCACACTGCTACTTATCGCATCCAAATTAAGGTTCCTAGAGAATCACACTCAATGTAGCAGTGTGACTCGGAAATAAAAAACGGAACGAGTCACACTGTTCCATATAACTTTTGCATGAGGTCGCATAAACCCTACACCTAAACTAGCCCTGCAATCACCTAACAAGGCGACAGTGCATGCACCAGTGGCCCTAGTACGAGCACTTGCGAAAAAGTATTCGTTCCGTAAACGATAGCAAAATGTATGAAAAATTGAACAGCGCCTCTATCAGACGTAAAGGGAAACTGAATTTTTCATACATTTGCTATCGTTTACCGAACGAACACTTTTTCGCAAGTTCTCGTACTAGCCCCACAGGTTGTAAAATGGCCCAATAAGTTCCATGTGAGATATGTTATACAGACCTCATACGCAAAGAACGTGTCAAACTCTAAAATAGTGTTTTATGCCATGGGTCGCAAACAAACAGCCGCCTAATGGTAAGCAGTCACCGTCGCCTATGGACAACTGTAACAACGAAGGCATCACAAATATGTTTCCGACCTTACACTCGCCCTTTAAAAAACCCCATGTTGTAGCTTCTCAGAAATACCTATGGAAAGAGCAATGGGAAACGATTCCCATTTTGCTGGCCAAAATACGAGTAAATAGGAAAAAAGGAATATATTCTAATTACCATCATTGTTAGCCTTTATTGATCCAATGCTGGCCATTTTGGCCTTCTTTTTCTTAGCAATAATTACGAATTTTAAACTAGTATGAAGGTAAATTTACAAAATGCATCCAAAAAGCAGGATAAAAAAAGTTATGTGCCTCAAGACAGGAACCAACCAGGCAGACCCGGAAACGATGGAAAGACATCTGAATGCATTCTGCAAAGAATGGCAGGAATGGTACAGGAGAGGGATAGATGGAAGTAGATGGGGGAAGCCTTTTTCCAGTTGAATAATATTTATAAAAAGAAAAGGGAAATAAATGTTAACTTACCATAATAAGATTTTCCATAACAATCGCCTTCCTTTCCCCATTTTACAGTCACTGTTTAATGTCATTCAATCTGAGCTTGCCTTTTTTCATCTTAATAACAAACTATTTTTATTTACTGATGAGTTTATGACATCGTAAAGATAATCCATAATTTTATGTCTGTTTTATGATTTCACGTCACTCCGCAGTTGATTTTCGGCATAGCGAAGTCCAGTCCGCAGTACATGTAACAAGTAATTATTGATGTTAACTAACAAACGTGCAATTAGTTCGTTAAAACAAATATAGGAAGGATTGACTGAAAGCCATTGAAGAATTCCACTATCCACTTTGTATCCACCTCCACGCTCCATCATCAGATCCACCATCTAACTGTCCGACTCATTATCAGTCTTTCATGTTCCCACTGCAGCAGGCCTAGCACGGGCCGTGGACAGATTGTCTTTCCAATGTTTTTATCCCGCTAGAAAGAAACAAACGTATCCATAATCTAGCTCTGTTGCGTCTACGCGTGGATAAAAATGGTGGAAACACAATTTTTCCCCGGCCCGTGCTAGGCCTGCTGGGGCACAGGCTTTCTCTCAGAGAGAGAGGATATAGTACAAGATCCGGCAGCAGATTTAGTTTGCTTAAAACCAAATTTACGCATATTTATGATTAGGAGAATATATATCAATCAGCAGGCCTAGCACGGGCCGTAGAAAAATTTTCTTTCCACCGTTTTTATCCACGCATAGACGCGACAGAGCTAGAATATGGATACTTTCGTCTCTTTCTAGCGGGATAAAAACGGTGGAAAGACAATCTGTCCACAGCCCTTTGCTGGGCCTGCAGGGTGCCAATCAAAACGTAGCCGCTAGTATTTTTAACAGCTTTGTACAGCTTGTTTTATAATATTTCTATAGACATCCGTCATCTAGTCACTCGGAACGACAGTCATTGCACGGTTCAAAACGTCAGGAATTGAAATAATGTAGAGTACCCGCATAAACAATCCGTAAAAAATGTAATAAAAGCTTGTTATTTATTATATCTTTTTATTATGTAATCATTATGTTAACGACTTTGTTGATTTTGTTAACATTGCCTAACTACCCCCACGCAGAATCTAGACTGGGATGTTTTTGCTAGATTTTTATTTTGGACGCTTAATAAAATTAATTACTCATGACGTCATTGCTTCAGTCTTTCTTATCTAGCTTAAGAGAAGTAAAGAATTTTACTATACAAGGTTACACAGTACGGCGGTACTAAGCTGAAAGGTGGCCATAATACTCATTATGAAGTGGTAAAACCGAATGGCAGTAAAACCGACTTATGTGCCGTGACGGACGTGACGACTTATTTCACATGTGCTACGAGTCCCGTATCGGATAATTTAAATGAAATTTATCATTTTAAATGAAAAAATGAATTAATTTAATTTATCAATGTCCATAAATTGCATGGTGTATTCACTAGTGTTAGGAATTACACCGTGCTTTTTGTTGTGTAAGACTTTAGAATAAGATATGACTGCCCCGGTGGCTCAGTTGGTAGTGAACCTACTTTCTGCGCTTGGGGGCGTGGGTTCGATTCCCATCTAGAACAAACATTTGTGTGATGAACATTTGTGTGTGTTCTATGTCTGGGTGTTAATATCTATTTAAGTATGTATTTAAAAATATATATGTATGTATATCAGTCTCTGGCTGCCATATTACAAGCTTTGCTTAGTTTGGGGTCAGATGACCGTGTGTGCAATAATGTCCCAGATATTTATTTATTTATTATTATGTGTACCTACATATATTCCACGTTATAAACCAAAAAAAAAAAGATACAGTATTATAGTGCAAGTTAAAATACTCGACAATCTATTTCCCGAAATGGGAACGGAAGTCTTAAGATAAAGAGTAAACACATTTCCCAGGTAGAATACTTCCCATCAGAAAATATTCTATTTTCATTCTTTTCAAATTGCGATACGGTTTAGAATTACAAAAACTACTATTTATGCATAATTTGATTCAAAAATGGCCTTTCAGAACCTTAAAATCGTGGCATAGAGTCTACATTGGTAAGAAGTTCCTAGGATGACTGAGAAAACATGAGTCAGTCAATATTTGGATCATTGTAGTGAAAAGAAGCATTAATTAATCAATGAAAGGACTACCGTAAACGTGGTAGTTCTGTTAATTTATGAAGAAAATACCACTCATGCTAGATTTAGGATCTTAGGATACATAGTTATGCATATATATTGTACTAGCCGTCCGCCCCGGCTTCGCACGAGTGTAAGCTCGGCCTTCGGCCTCGCTACAAAATATAATATAGCCTATGTCACCCGGGGATAGTGTAGCTTCCCAACAGTGAAAGAATTTTTCAAATCGGTTCAGTAGTTTCGGAGCCTATTCATTACAAACATACAAACATACAAAAATAGGTACAAATCTTTCCTCTTTATAATATTAGTGTAGATTAAGCCGAAAGGGGGTCATTGTACTTACTCATCGTTATGAACAACTTTTACTATGGGACCAACCCTGAAAGAGCAAAAAAATATCAGTTGTTCCATACATTTTGTCGAGTATCAATGACCGTTTTCTATGGAACAGCTGGTATTTTTTTTTCGCTATTTCAGGGTTGGTCCCATAGTAAAAGATGTTCATAATGATGAGTACAATGACCTCCTTTCAGCTTAGTACAGTCTATATGAGTAACCCTGTATATAATATAATTTATCTATAAATCATTAGGTAGTAATAATAAAATAATAAATAATTAATAAATTTATTGTTTATTATTATTTCTCTTTATTTAGTGAAATAAAGAGAAATAATAATAAATATCTGGGACATCATTGCACACATGGTCATCTGACCCCAAACTAAGCAAAGCTTGTAATATGGCTGCCAGAGACTGATATACATACTTAAATAGTACTTTAATTATTAAAATGGTATCATTAGAAGTGTTAGCATCCCCTGTCTATTGTGACGTGATTTTTTTCCATCCAACTGTTGCCTGAAAGAGATCGGTTTGAGCGATAAGGCCAACACTTGTGGCACTAGCTCACTCCATAATAATCCCGTTTAGTATTTGAATAATACATAGCCTACTTTTTTTTAAATATGATTCCTACAGAATACCACGTGGTATAGTGTAGCTACTAGTTCTGCATTACAGAAGAGCTCAACATTTGAGTGGAGACCACAAACCGGAAGACGCAGCGTAGGTAGGCCTCCCATTGGATGGACCGACGACATTGTGAGAGTCGCGGGCATCCAGTGGATGCAGATGGCAGGATGTCGTTCAGTGTGGAGGTTAAAGGAGGAGGCCAAGCAGTAGTGTACAAACACTACTGTGTTTCGGATTGAAGGGTAATGTTTCCAACGAAATTACAGGGCACACAGAGATTTGACATCTTATATCTCGGAGTGACGAGCGCAGTGCATTGCATCCAGGGTTTTGAACTGTTACAGCTCAAAATTCTGAGTGGCGTTGAGCTGTTATGGGCAAGCGTGAAGAGCCATCAGGCGAGCGACTTCGCTCGTCTCGTCACACAGTATCATAGAAAAAAAGGCCTATGTTCAGCAGTGGACGTCTTCTGGCTGATGATGATGATCTCAACATTAACTTGATTATTCTAGAATTTCTAGAGCAGGTAGGTAGGTATACCTACTAGTAATTGCGTAAACAAAAAACAAGATTTTAAACTGAAGTTAAAATTTATGTAGGTGCCTTGCTGTTATGGGCTAACGTAGCGCTTACTATCACGCGAGCTTGCTCTCTCGAGACTCATTGTTGAAAACACGACTAATAAGCTATGAGCTTTCAAGTTTTGTTTAAATACACTGATTTAAACTATCACTGTTGTTCACAAAATAATCACGGTTATATTATGTGAAACAGCCCCGTTAGCTTAGTTGGTAGTGAACCTGCCTTCGGCGCTTGGAGGCGTGGGTTCGATTCCCACCTAGAACAAACATTTGTGTTTATTCTATATATCTATTTAAGTATGTATTTAAAAATATATATGTATGTATATCAGTCTCTGGCAGCCATATTACAAGCTTTGCTTAGTTTGGGGTCAGATGACCATGTGTGCAATAAGGTCCCAGATATTTATTTATTTTATATTGTACGGGATTTTTACCATGTTAAGGTTGTGAAATATTATATCGGGACCTCCTTCCACAACCTTACCACGCCATATAACTGTAGTGAATAACCGTGATAGTTTCAACAAAACTTAAAATAAATATCCCGTCAATAATCATATAACTGTTGCTTAAATACGTTCAAACAAATTTTACTCTTCACAATCTCGAAAGCAAATCTAATAATTTAGTATTATGTATATGTAAATAAATATTTTTAGTAGATACCAAACATGTCATATTGTGTTACAAAATTGTTAGACCACACTGCACTGTGTCACTGTGTTAAGTTTTATCTTACTATCAGTGCAAACACGACGCAAAGATAACGCACTTGAGTAGAATTTAGAATAAAGTTTGCATCTTCTAAGACAAAATATTTATAAATAAATAAATAAAAACGACTTCAAAATTAGTAACTAGTAAAATTTGTAATATATGCAATTTCGTTTGAACCGAATTTTCCATTAATTTCCAGTTATTTTAATTTAAGAGCCAAAATCCTAAACCGAATTCTTATAAAATTTCTATGAGATCAATCTAATAGTCCTTTCAAATAAAAAAATAGTTTCCAATTCGCTTCATAAATGAAGTTTGAGGTAACAGACACAAAAAAACTGATTGAAGAGCCCTCCATTTTTGAAGTCGGTTACATAGTACCTTGTAAATCCATAATAAATTGTTGTGTAATTTGTTTTGTCAGTCAATTGCATTAAAAAAAAATCAATTAAATAAATATAAAAAACTTACCTATTATCTTTTACAAAACTTGAATTAAAGCGTTTTAAAAACAAAAAAAAAACTAACGAAAGAAATTAAAATTGTGCACTTTCTTTTTTTTTATATCAAAATCAACTCAAAGAGTTTGGAATCCGGCCGTGATAAAAACTTTTTTAATATTAATATAGTTCTGAATTTGAATTTCCAGTTCCCGCGTACTTCGTAAGGGCGGGACTGACGGGCATGCGCGTTGGCCGTACGCCCGACCGTGATGCTTTTAGCGGACTGGACATTGGACGCTTTCATGGCTACTAAAATGGAGTGGAAAGTACTCTAATAATATTAGGAAATGGGCATCCCTGGTTAGGGAAAACACTTCGCAATTTGTCCACAATACCTAGACAAAATCATTATAATAGTGATGCGCCTAATATTATTAAATCTGACTGTCTTCGTAAATACTTTTTAGGAATAAAAAATAAAACAAAGGTTGCGTTCAAAAAGGTTTGATTATTGCCATATATTTTTTAGAATGTATTTAACAGACTGTAAAATAAATAGTCAAATTGAACACCAATAAAACTTGCAATAAAGATCTGTATCGCGAATCGATCGTTAGTCTAGGAATTGTAAAAAGTCGTATATCATCCAATTGGTGGAGACATTAATGGCAGCATGTATCGAATATCGTTGTTTTATTGACCACGACACATGTATGCGGTTAACAACAGTGTAATGAGGTACTTAGCATATTTGAAGCGTTCCAGTTGTATTATGATGAAGTTAGTAAGTAGGTAATGCAAAAATAATAAATACTTTCATAGTTTCGGAAACTTTTCATAGATAATAACTTTGCCTTGGTTTTTTTTAAGAATAGGTATGTTAATATTTTATTTCAGGAACAGTTTTTTTGTATAGAGTAAGTACCTATCTATCTAGAGAGAAATCTGCTTCATACTTCATATCGTGTCTCACTTTGCGTGACTCTGAGATTCACTTAATTGTTTGTCGACTACTTGACACTAACAAATGCACAAGAGTGCGACGCCAAAATCCTCACGGAGGAAAGATTAAAAAAAGTGAAACTAGTTTGTTTTATTATGTATTTTTTGTAATTTTTATATAATATTTTTTATCTTGTCAAGGTAATATTTATCTTTAAACACAGATTAGTTTCAGCCGATTTTTTTAACGACCGCATATAAATTATTTTTTATTAACTTAAAATAAAGTTAAGTACTTAATTTAATCAAAATAAACATGAATCTGGATTTTATTGCGTTGATTAAAAATAATCGTGTGTTTTAACGAATTCCATTAATGCGGAGTGAGAGTGCTCAGAATGTCGTAAAATACTTAAAAACTCTTAGAATGTCCGCTCCATTGAGAACTTGAAGAAGTTTGACTAATACAGGATGGTGTTAAAAATCTATGCTATGCTTCGAGCGTACACTATCTCGCTCGCACACCACAACATTTTTGAAGTTATAAATTGATTGAATTTACGAAAACTAAGCAGAACGAATAAAGAAAATAACATTGCAAAAATACTCTGTTATATTTTATTTTTTTAATTCAAACAAGTATTCAAACATAAAAACTGAATAAAAAACAACTACAGTTATATGATTATTTACGGGATATTTACCGTGGTATGGTTGCGGAAGGAGCTCCCGATATTCATATATGTAACTGTAATGAACAACCGTGATAGTTTAAAACAGTGTTTTATGAAAACAACTGTACTTGAATAGATATATAAGTATGCAAACTTGTTTAAATCAAAATGATAATTTTACTGAACATTTTGTAATGTTATATTGTTTATTCTTTCTGCTTATACTTCTCATTAGTACATTCAATAATTTAATATCTTCAAAAATTTTGAAATGCATCAGCGAGATAATGCGCACGAAGCATAGACACTTAAAATAGTATTAACCTATTAACTTTAGAGGCTACCTTTAGGTAGACCAAAGACATTCCCAAGTCCCCGTTGTGTTCCTCTTATAGACTCGTTTTTAGGGTTCCGTAGCCCGACAAGGAACCCTTATAAATTCGTTCTGTCCGTCCGTCTGTCTGTCTGTCTGTCCGTCCGTCCGAGTTTTTAGTTAATTTAAAAATATTTGAATCAAAAAGTTTTCAACACTTATTCTACATTATTTTAGATTAGACTAAACAACTAAAATAACTTCGTTTTTTTGTTTGTTTATTAAGCTGTCATTTTTTTCGGTGAACTCTGTTCTTCGTGTTCGTTGAGTTCGTTCGGCTGGCCTACCCATTATTTGGCATCTATTTAAATAACACCCTGTATGCACATGCAGGTACCGTTTTAAAGCGCAGCACTAGCGCCCCAGGTGGTCTACTGACACCCATACATTTCATTACTTACCGACAGACTAACTTGCCCTTAACACTTTGTGGTGATAAACTTTATTGTTTCAAAGAAGCTTTTATTCAGTATTGTTTGATTAGCTGCCCATTTATTCCTAAAAAAGTGTGAGGACAAATGCAGAATTATTTTGTTGATGTAACCTAATTTAAATACTAAAAAGAAGATTTGATGATGGGCAGGCCTATGTCCAGCAGTGGACGTCCTATGGCTGAAATTATGATGATGATGTACACCGAAGTTTATGAAGGTTGACAACGGCTTAGGTGGTCTCTATTAACACCCATATATTTCATTATAACAACCTCACTGCTCATTCTCTGATTAACTTAGTTGTCTCTCGCTTTGTTCCATTAGGCGAATAAATAGCCGACAATGTATGGAGTAGGTAAACCACTTTAAAGTAAGTAGACTCAAACAAGTGTGTAATTAAGATAAATGCGGAAAAGGTCTGTCTTGCCCTGCGATAACGATGAAATAAAACTAGCTTCATTTCGAATTCGTTTTCTCAAATTCCAAAATGACGTTTTTTTTCTCTAGACGGTCGTGCTAATAGGCTAATACAACCCAGGACCCAGGCGTTCCACTCTGCCTCCTAATGTGCAATGTTCTGTGTATACTATAGCACTTAATGTATCACACACACACGTGATGTCCACACTAGTCGTAAAGTAAGTAGCAAGTCTGTGTGTCTGTGTGTCTGTCAACATGGTCTTATCCCTCATCCTCTTTCTACTACAGGCTAAGTAGAAAACCGGCCCACTACCACACTCATACATTGTGGATTTTCCTTGGATACGTATGAAACGTTTCCAATCCGTACGGTCAAGGATTGGAACAACCTGCCGGCTTTCTTGTTAAATGGGAGATATAATCTGCGCCTTTTTAAGCCCAGAGTGAACAGGTATCTTCTAAGTCTGCATGCTTCATCTTTGACCACAACGTCGCTTACCAATAGGCGAGTTGTTGCCCAAAGGCGCAATTATTCGCGATAAAAAAAAATCGCCAGAATGACAACTTTAGACCATTTTAGTTAGTATTCCATATTGACCTTACGCCCAAATCTAAACGCGGGCCCGAATAGGTGCAAGTTGCAAAATCACGCGAAAGCGAACCTTAACGCGCCGAAATACGGTTGGCGGTCGCGTGATTTTGCAAACTGCACCTATTCGGGCCCGCGTTTAGAGTTAGGCGTAAGGCCCGAGATCATTGCACATGGCATCGATTCGTTACTATATATGTATATTTACCATACACCTACGCGACTTGTGGATTGCGGTATATAAGGGGGAATTTAGAGGGTACTGACAAAGCATATTATGACGTATAAACTTGTGAAATATTGCACCTGAATTATTAATTCCTATTAATAATTCCTGAATCAAACTATTTAAGGTACTATGATGTTTTAAAACTGAAAAACTGTAAAGTTTCAACAAATTCATCACGTTTAAATTTAGTCTCCACACTAGCGGGTAAAAACAACTTTGGCGCGTAGATTTTAAACGATAAAGAAAGCCTTTCCGAGCGAGTGAGATGACAAATATATATGCGCACGGGACAAGAGAGGCGCTTAGAATCCTGCTTTTTTTCTGGGTGTAGTGCGAGCAAAAACTGTACGTTTTTGTACTCGTGGACTTCTATACATTTGTATGCAAGAGAAAGTTGCTCCTCTAAAAATAATCAATAAATATCCAACCACATCCAGATCTCTATTTTGGTTGTTATAAAATTAATCTCAAGCACACACTTATGAGGCCAGTAATGACAGTTGAAATGTTCTCCGCACTTGATATAGACTTTTAATTCATTCCTAATTTGAGATGAGATAACTTTGAAAATAACTTGAGTAATCGATTGAGTAAGTGTTGGAAAGCCTTCTTATTTGGAGAAAGTGTAATCAGATATTTTTATGTTTGGTCCTTACTTAGGGTTATAAAGAAAGAAAGATACTTATATATTTATGACAGAAACATCTTACATAGACATTACGAGTAAAAAAAAAAAACAACAATATAATAGTTAGGCTAGGGTTAGGTATGTTCGATGCCAATCAATTGGTAGTTTTTTTTTATTCGTCTATATTATGTGGCAACTACTTAATATGTATTTATTTTTAATCCGATAAGAAACTATTCGATCTAATGCCGGCGTCGCGGTTATATCATCGCACTAGCCGCCACCGTTTGAAAGCACATACACATATCATGGACCAGTGAAAATCGCATACTGTGCGATTCACACGATCTTTCTTGCCTCACACTTGAAAAATGTGGAATGAGCTACCTTCCGCGATGTTTCCGAGAAGCTACAACATGGGGTTCTTCAAAAGGCGAGTTAATAGAGTCTTAAAGGGTCGGCAACGTATTTGTGACGCCTCTGGTGTTACAAGTATCCATAGCTTCGCGGCCCGTCTGCTTGTTTGCCACCTATGGCATAAAAAGCACTATGTTTTTTTTTTTTACTTCTAGCAAAAAAATATACGGAGTTTTGGTGCCAACGCTAAGAAAACATATCGCTTCATTGTATTATTTTCGTAAACCGGTATGTAGATGATGTTTCCACAAGTAATTTGTAAGTACCACACACATAAAAATAATGTTGAGACTCTTTTTTTAGGGTCCCGTACCCAAAGGGTGTAAACGGGACCCAATTACTAAGGCTACGGTGTCTCTCTGTCCGTCTGTCCGTCTTAGTCCATGTCGCTTGGTCGATTTATTGTATAACCTAATTTCAAAAAACAGTTCAGCCCCAATCTATTTTTCTATACATCTCTACATCTGGGCCTTTTTAAGGCAAAAGTGAATAGGTATCTTCTAAGTCTGCGTGCTTCATCTTCGACCACATCGTCGCTTACCAACAGGCGAGTTGGTGGCCAAATGCGGACATATTCGCGATAAATAAAACTATATCTATACATAGTTATAATAAAAACGTAGAGATAAAAAAAACTGTAATTGTGAGATATAAAAAACACAAGGCGTCTTAAAATATGCAACTGAACACGTTAAGACAGATTTTAGAGTTTTGTCTGTTTGTTTGTTTGTCCACGTTCATTTCCTAAACCACTGGAAGGATTTAAATGCGGTTTTCACGAAAATGCTTAGCCATAGAAGACCAGACCAGCCTATACTTGGTATAAGCTATGTTATTTTGCGCAAGGGTCGGATTAAGGGAGAAAAAAATGGGTAGGATTTTTTATGAAAATCAACGAGTATACGAAGTCGCGAAAAACAGCACTAGCCTATACCTATAATAAATTGTCAGACAGACCTATACTTTCGCATTAATAATACGCAACTTTGTCCAAAAACTCACGCTATCACCAACTTTTTAGTCATAATGTTATTTGACACTAGTTAAATTAACTATAAACTAAAGTATTTTTAGATTTACAGGAAGCTATAAAACTCTGTATAAGACATGCACAATTGCAATGTTTACGTCCCATTCATAGTCTCCCATAAAAGCCGGTGACATCCATTGATGGTGCATAACTGTTTACCCAAACAAGAATTAGGAACACGTGTGCAAGTTAGGTTAGTTAGTGTAAGTTAGCAAGCTTGTACTTAGGGGTACCTACGGTAAATGGTAGTTTTGGAGGTAGGCTGAAAATTTTAAATTTTCATTTCGTTGTGTCTACTGCACAGAACGAATAAAACCTTGAAAATTTTCAGGAAAACTACTTTGGGTGTTTTCCTAAATTGGAGCTCAATATTTTCCCCTAAATATTGTTAATGTTCTTAGTAAGAATAGAATAGAAATCTGTATTTGCCTTATAATAATATAACATTGGTAGGTACACTAGGCAAGTCAAATTTAGAAAAATATTTAAGGATATCACTTTTTTTACTAGAGAATGAGACAGAAGTCTTAAAAGGTACCTAAACAAATATTATTTTAAATTAGGTTAAATATATAAATAAATAACAATGGAATAATATTAATAATAATGTCAGAACAAGGTAAAATATTATATGTCAATAGTTTATAACTAAAAAATTACACCATTATAAATACCTATATTTAAAGCCTGTTAATAAAATATTAATCAAAATTCCATTTATACCTATTCATTATTCAATTTCTTATTTGTTCACGTCCCATACGAGAACAAAGATTCTTTTAGATGCAGTTTTATAAATTCGTACAATGAATATAATGGGACTATTTTTGCACGGAATAGGGAAGCTTTCTTTTTGCACGTGTTTTTGCCTTTACTTTTTATTTTACCGTGAATACTATATGATCGTTCTTGATAATAGTGACGTCTTTTCTTGTCTGATAATATTGCCACGTATGGATTGCGTGCGCTAGCCCTAAAACGCACATAGGCACACATTGGTACTCTTTACTGACCTATATAGAGTGAGACCGAGTTCCGAGCTCAGCTAATTGCTTTACAATTTCCGCACTGTATAGCGGCTTGATTCATGCTTGAGCATTGACACAGAAGAAATAATAGTAGAAGGCAATGGTTAGAACCCTGATAAGTAGTTCGATGTGATTGAACTATGACTATTCCAGGGAGAGTTGTAACAAATGTACATTAAAAAAAATTAAGATCAGACCTAAAGTGCGCCCGCTGAAAGAGTACGTCTGACAGTTGCCATAACACTGTAAAAAGCTAAAATAAAACAGTAAATTCTGATCACTTCTACTATTTTTTTGAACCTTAAAAAAAACATCATCTATATACGTTTGGCCACCGTTTGGCTTTTTGTGGCTGAGGGGATGGAGGGATTCGGTCGTGTAGCAAACACTCCCCGAAATGCAGTTTATAAAGAAATTGCCAAGCACGCTACCTTACGCCTCCGCTGCAGCTTTGAAGAAACCAGTTTTTCATCGCCTATTAGCCTCACAGCTCATCGCTCTTCAGATTTCAAATCTTCCAGCTGGTGCTTAGCGGAACCATAAAAAATATGACTGCAGTACTCCACACACGACCGGACCTGAGCTTAATAGAGGCTGAGAAGCTATCCCGGTGTGAAGTACCGCTTAACCTTATTGAGAATTCCAAGCTTTTGCCCGCCTAGTTTAGCTTTGGACTCCAAATAAGCATCGAAGTTTAGCGTGGGAGAGAGAGTGAGACCTAGTACCTCAAGTTGGTATGACAATTTAACAGGTACGTCTCGATGGACCAACATGCTTAGATTTTTAGCAGAGATTAAGATTTAAATTTTTACATAGACAATAAGCTACAGTAAAATAATAAAAGGGAATGTTTCATTTAGATTGTTCCAATGTTATTGTAGCTTGTAGTTTGGTTGTAGCGAGGTAGTATGCATACAGTAGGTATATATAGGTAGTATGTATTCAGTTTGTATGCAAATAGAAACATGTTTGAAGAATGTTTTCATAATTTTCTTTTCTGTGCAATAAATCTACAAGGTACCTTTTTCTTCATAACTATAACATAATAAGTATGAGATACATTTTGCAAATATGACGTAACACGTACACTAAGGTAGCACCAACGTCAATAACAAAACTCGAAGCAATTTCCAACCTTACCACGCCGGCACGAAGTCTAAAACATCTCAAGTGTCCCAACTAGCTGCACATATGCGCAGATCCAGTTAAGCAGAAACCGCATATCAGCTGCAAGAGGGTAAAGCTGCTGGCACACGTTCATTTTACTCGTGGTTAGGGTAAAATTTAAACCGCTAGTTTCCGTAATATTCTGAAACTTTCAATGCACACAAACAGCCGAAAGATTCTCCTCGGAGCAAGTTACTATAGACGAGTTAAATCTAGATACCAGCATTTCGGAATTCACAGGTCCAAAACTTTGATGAACTTTGTGAATGTTCAGAAACTGTGGAAGTTAGTAAAGCTAGTAAAGTCATTGCAAAGGTTCGCAAGTTCATTCTACGTAATAATAATAGAGGTTAACGTCATCGGGATACAATACCTATAGAGTCACAATCTGTAAGTCAAAACAGGCAAAAACCGTCCGAGCAACGTTGTACATACCTAGACATCAATTATATAGTTCACAATGCCACATTTACCTCAATTTAGACGTTATGTCGCTTGCATAGTGTTCAACGTCACTTGTCCGATAGGGCATCGTAGCACAAACTACAAAACCGTTATAATGAAATGTATATGGGATCACCTCTGAAGTATACCTACCAGACAAAAAAGGAATTATCAAAACAATTCATAATTGGCGGAGAAATCAGTGAACTTACATAAAAAAAATACAGTGGAACAATGAACCAGCTTCTTTTTTGAAGTCGGTTAATAAATGGCTATTTGTGTATATATGTATGTATGTATAATTGTATGGAACTATCTACCTGATGCTGGACCTATTATGGCGGGACCTTCACTGGCAGATAGCTGATGATATAAGGAATAATCTAAGCGGGTGAAACCACGGGCATAGTATTTTCTCTCTTTTTTTTTAATAAATATCTGGGACATTTTTGCACACATGGTCATCTGACCCCAAACTAAGCAAAGCTTGTAATATGGCTGCCAGAGACTGATATACGTACATATATATTTTTAAATACATACTTAATTAGATATTAACACCCAGGCATAGAACAAACACAAATGTTTGTCCTAGATGGGAATCGAACCCACGCCCCCAAGCACAGAAGTTAAGTTCACTACCAACTGAGCCACCGGGGCAGTCAAAGAGAGAAGACATGTTTCCCAGAAGGGGGATGTTGGGAACATGATAGCCTGATAATGAAATATTATGTCTACATTACCGTGAGCATTTATACGCTCTATGCTTCGGAAGCTTGTTATTTTTACGTCCGTTACTCCATAATTTTATCATATACTTAACTATTTACATATCGTAAGTACCTGACGGCCGTACTCATAAACGTTACTTAAGTTAAGTAATACTTAAAATTGATCTGTTAACTTCTCGCTGACGGAAATTGGCAGACGTGAACACGAGACAGAGCAATTTTAAGTATTGCTTAAATTAAGTAACGTTTATGAAAACGATATTCATGAAACTAGTGACTTTTTGTACTGAATAATGTAGGTATGGTTTTCAGATAAAGGTCACTTTTTTGAGAACATCTTGATACGCAATGCAACGGTTACTCCGATGGAAGATAAAGGTTAAATCCATAAATTATAGCTAAATCAGAACTCCCGATATGAAAATGTCTTCATTGTGCATGTATCTCTACGAGTGAGCCGTACAAAAACCGTCGGCTGGCTCGCGCCCAATCTGCTGCCATTAATCTGGAATGCTCTCCCTACAGCCCTGTTTGCATAGCTTTACCTTGATAGGGCTGTTACCTACGAAAATATATGATTTAACCTGCGAAAATATATGATTTAACGAAGTAAACAAAATAAAAATATTTTTAAACAAAACAAATATTATTTAAATTTATTTTTTAAACGTGATTTATGCTTGTATGTCTCAACGCGTCTAAAGAAATTTTCACTTCAAAAATTTGTTAAGAATAAATTAATCATCATCATCAGCCAGAAGACGTCCACTGCTGAACATAGGCCTCCCCCTTTAACCTCCACACTGAACGACATCCTGCCATCTGCATCCACTAGATGCCCGCGACTCTCACAATGTCGTCGGTCCATCTAGTGGGAGCCTACCTACGCTGCGTCTTCCAATTCGTGGTCTCCAGTCTCCACTCAAGAACCTTTCTTCCCCATCGGTCATCAGTTAAGAAAAAACTGACAGAAGCGCTGATTGTCTTCAAATGATTGAACAGATTTTCTTGAATCATAGCTGAGAACACATTCGATAAAGTCATCTTAAAAAAAAACGGTTTACATGTTTTACAATTCGTTTTTAGGGTTCCGTACCCAAAAGGTGTAAAACGGTTCTCTAATTACTAACCCTATGTTGTCTGTCTGTCTGTCCGTCCGTCTGTCCTACCTTTTAACGGCTGTATCTTTCAAATCGTAATAGACAGCCAGTTGATATTTTCACAGAATATGTAATGTTACGGTGGCTAAACTAAGAAATAATAATAAATCAGCATTTGTTACAGATTAATTGAAAATTAGTACCAGGTACAACGAATATTTTGTTTCAGAATTAATGCTTTCTTGAGTAAAGTTAGGTTAAATTAGTATCACTGTTTTAAACTATCACGGTTGTTCACTAAAGTTAAATGATTATTTACGGGATATTTACCGTGGTAAGGTTGTGGAAGGAGCTCCCGATATTTCGGCGCAGTTACATGCACCATGTTCACGGGAAGACTGACTGATGTTCACGGGTCTTCCCGTGAACATGGTGCATGTAACTGCGCCGAAATATCGGGAGCTCCTTCCACAACCTTACCACGGTAAATATCCCGTAAATAATCATTTAACTTTAAATTAGTATCATTATAAATAATTAATTAATTATATTCAGGACATTTTTGCACATACGGTCATCTGACTTGTAACTAAGAAAAGACTGACGGCAGACTAAATATTTTTAAATACATACGTAAATAGATATTAACATCCAGACATAGATTGTTCATCACATACATTTTCTAGGTGGGAATCGAACCCACGCCCTCAAGCGCAGAAGGTATAGGTTCAATACCAACTGAACCAACGGGGCTATCTAAGTTAAAAAGTTAATTACAACTAGGTTTAACTTTTCCAAGTAGGTATAATTAATTTTTGTTTCAGGTTGGGTTAGTAGTCTAACAAAAATAATGTATCCCAAATTCCTTATTGAACTTAATGCGACGTTGTATACATAATTAATAAATAAATATCTGGGATATTATTACACACATGGTCATCTGACCCCAAACTAAGCAAAGCTTGTAATATGGCTGCCAGAGACTGATATACATACATATATATTTTTAAATACATACTTAAATAGATATTAACACCCAGACATAGAACAAACACAAATGGTCATCACACATATTTTTGTCCTAGGTGGGAATCGAACCCACGCCCCCAAGCGCAGAAGCGTAAAGCGTTAGATACACTAAAAATTCTTCAAAGAAACAGTTTTTAATAATGTTAATGTCTATTTTATCTCTACTTTTACGTAGATTTTGATAGTAGCAGCCCTAGAACTCTACCGTTGTAGAGTAAACACTTTTTCCATTCAGTATTCTAACTCTACTGCGGAATCTAAAAGCCTAGAGGTGACTTTGTATCCTATATCCGATGACGTGGAACATTATTCAGTTTAAAATATGATTCAGATATGCTCTGTTTCAAAGCTATCACAGTAATTAGGATAACCAGCGTCCATAATTTTAAAATAGAAGTAGATAGATTTTCATATACAATTAATTTACATATTAAGATTTCACGAAAAGCAAGACAAATTCATTTTTGACCTGTCAAAACTTGAAAAATTAAGGACCAGGTTTTTTTGCATAATTAAGGGCTTGCATATCAAAAAATAAATGTATAAATTTATTATTTCACTGCAATGGCCAGCAACAAAAGCATTTATGGAGGAACGTGAAAATCCGGGCCGAGGCCAACATAAACATCACATCACGTCATCAGTCAGTAAACGTCCACTGCTGAACATAGGCCTCCTTCTTAGATAGAGGTGTTGCCATAATCCCCACGCTTGGCAGGCGGCTTGGGGATCGCAGTACGTTCATCGTGTACTAATAGGACGTTGCTGCCCATCCTCCGGTGGTTCTGATCGTAGTTTTAGGACATACCCGAGTTCCTTTCAAATTTCATTGTCACAAATTAAAAGTTTTTTTTTTTTTTTTACTTTACTCTGCTATTACTAATGCACGTGATATCGAAGCTGTATTCTAAGACCCCAGCTCCAGGGTCTTGCCTAGGTCTCATTTTAATTCGCATACCAGAGCTAGTTTTATCGAACTAAATCTTGATATTTTAGACCACAAGATTTTGAACGATTTACGACATCTACATCCCAACATCTCATTTGACGTCAATAGTCAAAAATCCAACGCGTGACCGTAATAAACATATCAATACGAATTTTACGCCCACACCAAGGACAATATCAAACGCTAAATAATTGAAGTGGCAAATAAACAGATAGGAACGGCTAGTTGTGGGGTCCAATGTCAACAGAGAAGGAATGGATGCGGTAGATGTAATGATTTAACTGCGGACACCCGTGATTTCAGCGGGTCAATGACATTGGAAATTGTTCAGCTTATTCAGTGTTGCCAGATACACCGAATTATCACTTATGCATTCGCTATTTACCGTAGAGTAACTCCACTTTTTGTCAGTATCATTTACTTCTAACATACTACCCACTAACCGAACGCAAAATCCCTTATCTTCTGCTCGATCTAATCCTGGCTGGATAATTTCGTCGCTGATTCTGCTTCTTTAGGTAGAAAAATCACGTTTTAAGCACATGCACCGTTTTTTCTGTCTCTTCATCTGGCAACAATAAGCTTATTATACTACTATGGTACTAGTTACTATGTCTGCGATGTGGACAGATATGTCGTGGTGGCGTTGTACTATGACAACTCACCAAATTCATCAAGCACTGCCTATGAACGTATGAAAGAGTAATTTTAGTTCCAAATCTCACCACGTCTGCTATCTTCCGGACAATTTTTTGTAGAACACAGTCGCCTCTAGAAGTATAGAAGTACTATTGTAATAAATAGGTGTCTGATATAAGACTATTGAAACTAATTAGGGTCAATTATTTTCAAACAAGTTCAGTGCTACAAGTTTCTACTGCCTATTCTTTTAAAAATCTCTGCTTTGTAATGGATATAAGACATTACTATATGTAAGTACCTGCTTAAAATTTTAATAAAATGCTTTTATTATATTCTTAACAGAATAATCTGATTTTATATCTAAGTAGTCAAAAAACTTCGAAACCTCTACAGACTAGCGTAAATTTTATTTAGGTATTTAATTTTATATTTATTGTCGTTGATTTCTAGGTATTTTAAAAATACCTGTAAAATACCAATTTGTACTAAACATTATGATTCTACTTTTCTAATCCGTACTAGCCAAGAATGGAACAACCTGCTGGTTTCCTTGTATCCTATGATACCTATAGGTAATTCAGGTTTTTCAGGGTCCAGGCGAATAGGTATCTTCAATGTTTGCGTGCTTCATCTTCGACCCAGGGGCGTATATGATACCTTGGCTGCCCAAGGCATATGAAAGATCGCCATTCTACTCCGTGTGAAGCACGATCCCGGGAACGATTATTCCTTTTCTCAACCGTGCACGAAAACTAATACAAGTTGCAGCAAAAATACCATATAACCCAGTACAAATATTTTTTTTAAATCATAAATCATTTATTTGGCGAAAGAGTTTTGGAAACATTGGAATATAAAATATCAAGTATGTCACAAACAAATATGAGCTTTGGATCCCTAAACTAAGCTGCAGCTTGTGCTTCAGTTTGTCTAAAGTACTCGTATAGTAATACGACAATGATATCTACGCTTGAACTTGGAGTAAAGTAGTAAGCAAAGATCCAGTTCGATGATCCAAACTTTTAATAATCATAATCTCCATAGTACGTGTATTTTTTTTTTGCGAGATGCTACTCTCTATAGACACATTTTTGAGTTGTTGAAACGTTGACGAGTGGGTTCACAGATGGCATAACTACTTTTAAAAAAACTCCAAGTTTTGCCGCCGTAATCCCGGGCCTACTCTAGAGAAATCCGCCCCTGCTTCTACCTCATTGTCGCTTGCGCAATGCGCAGGGGTGTTTGATGGTCAAACGCAGACTTATACGCGATATTGTTTTGTAGTGGTAGGACTCAAGCAGGGGTCCGCCTGGGGAAGTACCACACCTTTACCAGTTATTCAACCGCCAAGCAGTAGTGTGCAAACACTACTGTGTTCCGGATTGAAGGGCAATGTTTCCAGCGAAATTACAGGGCACACAGAGATTTGACATCTTATATCTCGGGGTGACGAGCGCAGTGCATTGAGCGCAGTGGTTGCCTATAACAGCTTAACTGGCGTTGAGCTGTTATAGGCAAGCGTGAAGAGCCATCAGGCGAGCGACTTCGCTCGTCTCGTCACTCAGTACCATTAAAAAACCTGTAACAAAATCATAGTCACGAATCACCGACCTTCGCCGCTGTACTTTGCCTCAATGTCATATCTCTAGCACCGTGTGTACACAACACAAGTGAAGCAGGTGAAAGTTTAATTGTTTAATTTGATCCGTTGTCATCTTAATACTTACATTCATCTTGATATACCTGTCTTGTTTAATCTGATATGGGTTTAAATAAAGACACGTAATGTGTTTGAAAAAATATAAAAATTTCTTTAGTCAGTGTCGGGCTTATTTGGTGAATGGTAATCAAACTTTAGTGCAATGCGACCTCTGATCATTCAAACAAGGGAGATACAGTAAGGTGGCGTGGTGGGTGCGAACGCATCCAGTCTAAATGAGTCTGGATGTCTTTAGTTCAACTCACCCTGCAGACGTGTCAGTGCCATCCTTTGTTTGTATGTGAACTATTATTTACTTAAAAAAAAAAAAAACTGTTTTGATGATGAATTTCTAGTGTAATTCCGCTTCTACGTCGCTTCAAGTACAATAAGGAATTTGTGATAAATATTTGTTGGTAATGTTAATTTTATTGAGTTTAATTTTGCCTAACCTGATATAAAATATTAATTACATAAATTGAAAATTAACGTAACCTGAAACAAAAAGTAATTAATTCTAAATTATTTTTAATTATAAAATTATTAAAGTAATCTGAAACAAAAATTAATTAATTCTGAAACATAAAATATATATTAATTGGAATTACATGTATTTTAATTGAATTTAAAAAAGTAATAAATTATACCCGTTTCCTTAGTGCACTTTGTCGACACGTGTTTCGCCTCTTCACGAGGCATCCTCAGGACGTGTTGACTCGTCGAGCGCTTGGCCGAGAATGAGTAAGCCGTAACTGCAACGGTCCTTTATATACCGGCGCTCGCGTGGTGTTGGCAGGTGACGAAACACCTCAGCAAAGGTGACGTAACGCTTGTTTGTTCATTCAGCAGTGAATCATCCATTCCTTGATGTTTGAAAATTTCTAATTGTTCGAGAACGCTCATACGAAACCCTTTTTCACACATATGTAGTACACTGAATGTATTATTGTCGTCCAAAACGTGACCAGTTTGCAAAACATCTGTTAGAAACTGGTCACGTTTTGGACGACAATAATACATTCAGTGTACTACATATGTGTGAAAAAGGGTTTCGTATGAGCGTTCTCGAACAATTAGAAATTTTCAAACATCAAGGAATGGATGATTCACTGCTACTAGTCAGAGACTGTGTGACGGGAGCCAATGGCTTCTCCTATTAATGTATCAACTAATTAATTATACCAAAACATAAATATAGCATTTTAAAATTAGGTAAAAATAATAGACTGCCTCGGTGGCTCAGTTGGTAGTGATCCTACTTTCTGTGCTTGGGGGCGTGGGTTCGATTCCCATATAGGACAAACATTTGTGTGATGAACATTTGTGTTTGTTCTATGTCTGGGTGTTAATATCTATTTAAGTATGTATTTAAAAATATATATGTATGTATATCAGTCTCTGGCAGCCATATTACAAGCTTTGCTTAGTTTGGGGTCAGATGACCATGTGTGCAATAATGTCCCAGATATTTATTTATTTATTATTATTAATAATAACAACAATTTAGAATTTTGATTACCATGCAATAAGTAGCCAAAGGAAAGAAAATTATAAAATAATATTTAAACTAATAAATGCAAATAGCCTGCAATATTCTATGCGCAGTTTATGTATGTGTGAATAAGTGTGATCTTTGTGTGTGTGTGATGTGTGTGAGTGTGTGGGTGTGTGTGTTTCCATCTTCCGTAATTTTGAAAACGTTTTAAATGTTTTAACGTTGTTTTTTCGGTGTTTAGATCTATTCAATGACAATGGTTATATTATCTTTGGATATATTTATGTTTTGTTAAAAACACAGTCCGATATCCTATTATGAGGACGGTAAAAAAAAATATTAGTTCAAAATTTTATAATGCCCTTGATATTTCACATACTTACTAATTACAGATTCACGAATTTTAATTTTAATGATTTGCATCATAGTGCTACTACTAACAATGTCATGTTAGTACAATAAAAGCTTCATTTAATATGGAAATTGGAATTGCTAACAAAATGCATTCACATAACACAAATTACTGTAAAGGTAGGGTACTAACATCAGTGTTGTCATTTTATACAATTTTGGGGAAACTTAATGCATTTGAAATTTATGTTTTGCATTATATTATGTTAACATTATTATACCGCAGTATCTTAGCATTCATGTCTGTAGATTGCGTTTGAAAGGTATTCTCGTCAAATCCCAGACAAGATCCATACATAATGTAAGTTAACTGTAACATCTTATCAATATGGTTTAACTTTACAAGAAAACTCATATTTTAATCAGGTTTCGTTTCTTGAAGTGGTCTAAATCTCTTCATTCTGGCAATACTCGAAGTAGAGTCAGCAACAAAAGCGTTTTTAACTTGATATTTTCAAATTTAAAGAGGAAATTGGAATTCAAGCTTGTAAAGTTAATACCTAAAATGTTACTTAAGTTTAAAAATGCTTAAAAAATCTTATGTCAACTTCTCGCTGACAGCTCGCTGCGAAACGAGAATGAGTCTTTAAGGGTCGGCAACTTGGCAACGTGATGAAGTGTGATGCCCCTGATGTTGCAGGTATCCATAGATGACGGTGACCACTTACCATCAGGCGGCCAGTCTGCTTGTTTGCCACCTATGGCATCAAAAAAATCATAATATTAATATTTTCACTAGCTTCATTAATTTATGACATTGACAGTACCATGAAACCACATTGCGTTTTGAATAATATACCGATGAGGCCCATTGAGCAAGCAATCAATATTTCCCAAAAGAGATTTGGAAACCTGAATAATGTTGTCAACGGTTCCAAAATGATTTCATTTCCGTTCCCCGTAAAAAAACACGGAAATGGCAGTCAAATGGGTTTAATTAAAATAAAATTGCTATTATAAGCGTAAAAGTCATTGGTTTATTTTGTTAGGAGTGCAAATGACTCAGTTATGATAAGTAGTTAAATATAAAATCCCATAATCAATATGGATATTGAAATGTGCACTCTACAATCTTTATATGGTTTATAGAAAATTTACACGGAGAGGTTTCATCATCATTATCAGCCAGAAGACGTCCACTTCTGAACATAGACCTCCCACACTCTCCTTTAACATCCACACTGAACGACAATCCTGCTATCTGCATCCACTGAAAGCCCGCGACTCTCACAATGTCGATGTCGAAGAAGTTTGCGAGTTTGTATTTCTAGATGAATATCGAAAATGGTGCCAATGTTACCATACCGTTTGATGATTTGTAAACCAAACATATCTCTTTTGTCTCTACATTTTTATTACCCATATGAATAGAATAGATATAGATAAATTATTTGCACAAAACACTAGTAAATCATACACATTTAAAAACGCATGCAATACGTGTTTAAGCATTAGTAGTATTGCACAAAACTTAAACCAAAATGAACACATCACGAATTAATTTAAATAACATTACCCTGTCTTCACTTTCTCTTAAGAATTATAACGGACGTTATTAAAAATCACTGAACACATCCAATCCTAAGATTATGTCTTTATAGACCGACTTTTGACCAATAAAAAGTGGGATTAATTCACATAATTTGTTTAAAATTATCGCTCTACCGCAGTTAGCATTATAAATCTAACATTAGTATTTGAAATTCAGCAAAGTTTGTTCTACATTATTTTTATTGTAAAGATAAATGAAAAATTAATCGATCAAAACGCTAGGTACTTTATTCATGGATTTTTTTTTCTTCGTATAAGCTGAAATTAATGCGGTAGAACTAGTATCCTGAACTCTAACATTAAATAATACTTAATGATAATGATTATAAAATTAACACCACCTTTTTTTAATTAGAGTTGTAGTGATAGGACTATTTTGCTGAATACAGCAACTATCAATCCGTCAAGAAGTACTTAGTTGAAAGCCATTTTTTCAGTGACTTCACTATAGATATTTATCAGTATCAATCTTAGAGCGACAAATGCAATGCCGTGCAGCGCAATCAAGGATTACGCTGCACACGTCATAACGATTTTTGACAGCTTTACCATACGAAATTTGTCAAAATTCGTTATACGAGTATCAGAGTTAAGCCGTGGTTACGAAAAATGTGGATAAAAGTTACGGGCATCGCAACCAGGTGAGTGATCGACTTGCTCCTCTTGTAACTATTTTTTGTGACAAACATAGGGCCGGGCAGATGGAATTGGAGCCCAGCTAGTAAGATATACTAAATTAAGGGTCTTACTTAAAAACGTTACTCAAGTTGATCTTTGCTTAAAATTGTTATATTAGTAAGGCAAATAAAGATGCTACAAAACTTACTAAAACAAAGTTCTTAGCTATTGTTAGTTAGGTATGTAACATCTCTTGACCACGATAAGCTTGCAACCCATCGTTTATTAACCTTGATTCCGCATATTCAGTGTGTAATCGAGCGACTCATCGACTGGTCCTCAGGTCTATCAGATAACAACCGCATTACAAGACCTGACTGCAGGCCTGGGCACCTTGTAATTCTCACTATATAGTGGCTTAACTAGACTATATACCTACTATATGACTAGTTGTTGGTCTATCTGTTGCTTAGGTATATTTTTACGACCAACGCTCGCCACCCTGATCCCACTTCTGAACCGTTTTTTATAGCAACTGCGTGATGAGACGCTTGTTCGCCTGATGGTAAGCAACATGCTTGCCCATATCAGTTCATCATCATTAATCAATATGATGAACTGTTTGTTATATATGATGTTGGCCTTTTAGAAAAACTCAGAGTCACACAACGAGCAATGGAGAGAGCTATGCTCGGAGTTTTTTTGCGCGATAAATCCGGAACGTAGATATTTGCTAAAGAACCAGAGTCACCGACATTGCTATTTAAATTTGCAAGTTGAAGTGGCAATGGGCAGGCCACATCGCTTGAAGAACTGATGACCGATGGGGAAGAAAGGTTCTTGAGTGGAGACCACGAATTGGAAGACGCAGCGTAGGTAGGCCTCCCACTAGATGGACCGACGACATTGTGAGAGTCGCGGGCATCCAGTGGATGCAGATGGCAGGATGTCGTTCGGTGTGGAGGTTAAAGGGGGAGGCCTGTGTTCAGCAGTGGACATCTTCTGGCTGATGATGATGATGATTAATCAATATGAAAAGCACGTTACTGGGACACAGGCCTTCTTTTAGAAAGAGAGAGGATGGGCTCTAATCCACCATGCTGGCACAGTGAATGTTGATATTTTTGGTGAATGTCATATGTGTTTTAACTTTTAAGTTTCTTGAACATACCGGTTTACACACGATGGAATCGATACTACATAATTTATATAACATAAATCATTTGGGCAGGGCCGAGGAGTGAACCAGCTGCTGTCAAATTGCAAGGCTCACATGCTAGCGCTCGGCTACCATCGCTATAATCACAGAAAAGAGAAGGGAAAAAATTCTCACTTCAGTGGCTATAATAGATAACTTCATCAGTAACCTGACGCGGAAAAACACTTCGTTAGTCATCCTGATATTTATATTAAATCGTTTTTTTGCCCAGTAATTTCACTTAAAACATTGCTCTTCGTAACACAGTAATGTCAGTAATGTTTGCACATTTTATTATTGCCAAGCAATTGGTAATTGAATACATTCCCAAACGGGCACTGGAAAAGACTACTTAAAAACATATAGTAGGTTTTTTTTATTTTCTCGAACTATCAAAATAAGGCAGAAACCAACACCGTTAGTGAGATAAAGTCCCATAGACTCCACTGGCTTGGATATACTCGTATGTAAAGGATGTTAGAAGGTTGCGCCGTAAAAAGTCTTGGACTTCCAAGTCTGCCAGTAGTCAAGTGTGCCAGTAGTCTGCAAGTAGTCTGCCTTTCCAAGTATAGATGGAAAGAGGAAATATAAAAAGACATGAGGAAACGGAACGTTCATGCTAGGCAAGATAAAGACCATCAGACAAAAGACAATCAGACAAAAGACCGTCAGATAAAGACTGTCAGATAAAGACAATCAGATCAGACGAAGAAGGAAATTATAGTAATATGGCGTGGCCGGTCAAGTTTTGATGTCTTTAGTAGAACTCACCCTGGCAGACGGCCTTGCCACTCTTTTTTTTGTATATGGACTATCAGCTAGTTTATTGGTTTTACAGCAAGTTTCTTGGTGTGCGTGTAAAAAGTTGTGAGAGTTTCGTACTTAGTTATTGCGTTAAGCAGTTTAGTGGTATAGTGAAAAAAGTCGGAAATATACGGAGACATTTGAACACAAATGATAATAGTACTAAAGCATCCTCCCTTGGCTTATTTGTCTGACCTGGGAGGACGCGTTTTGGTGACGGAGGTCAAGACACATACATTTTCAGCCATCAAAACAAGCATCAAAATACTTATTTTGATTTTGACCCAAGTACTTATTTAAATTTGAAGCAACCAAATATCTTATAATCAAAGGCTTAAATATAATTATTGATAGTTCAGTTGTTCAATGTCCCTGTGTTTTTAATTACTGCCTAGTTCATATTATTTAATCCTAGAGCGGTTTACTTCGAAACTAAAATCACGATTCAAAATTAATACTGCGGTTTACTTAATAATTTAATAATTGTAATTAATGACCTAAACAAAATTTAATTGTAATTTGTGTTGGCTGTCATTGTACAATATTTATGGTACACAAATACGTACTAACTATTATTTAATCCATGTTATTGTTCCCAAATTGTAAAATACCGCAGGCTACGTTCCAATTCTCTAATAATCCAATTAGATCAAAAGCTCGGTTTTGAACTTCCATGGAAGGTATTTTATTACGGTTTCTAATATGAATCGTTCATCATCGGTAACGATACGGTTTTCGTCAGTGTTACAAATTGGTTAAAACGTTTACGTAACGGAGTATTGTTTAACATCAGTTAATTGTAGTCTAGTGCGAACTGATAGATGCAAGGTTGCGCAGATAAAAAACTTTAGAATATTCTTGTCGCATTCAAGGTAATTTTTTATATTACTTATCTTTTATTTGTAACATCTATACCTCAGCTGAGTTTAGTCATTATCTTCAGCTTTCCGCGTATTTTTTTTTGTGTCATTTACGCAAGTCACGCTATTGTACCCCTCAACTCTCCAGTTAGGTAACCTAAGATCTCCAAGCTACACTCTAGTTTCGTTAACTCTAGCACTCTACCACAGCAACACAATCATAAGTAGATGACATTAATTTATAGGTCCACGGCTGTTTGTGCTGTAACATCAATCGCTAAGTCATCCTAGATAGATACCTTCAAACTCTGACTTCAGGGCTGGCCACGAACTAACTTCTTTGAGCAAGGTTACCTGTTTCCGTACCTGTTCGAAGGACAATTTATCTGTACAAATATATATAGATCCAGTGGGGATAGTTTGGGAAGATGGCAAGGGCCCAAAATGACCTTACTTTGATCCCTTGGAAGCTCGCTCGTTTGGGACGCTAAATGAGTCGATACCTTAGCCCCTTCTCACTTCAGTAGGACAATTCAAATGGTCGTGTTCCGTTGAAGAAGCCAAGCGGCACAATTATGTATCACTATTAAGTAAATATATATTTATGCTGCTTGGCGTTGAAAGTTTTAGTCCATGGGGTCCATGTATCAAACAATTTTCAAACAAATATTACCACGATTAGTTGACGCCGCTGGTGATAAGAGAGCTTCATGAGAGAGGGTCATTCCTCGCGCAGATAATTTAATTGGCTGTTCAACGTGGGAATGCAGCCAGTGCTGTTGGTAATTTACCACACGGGCAACTATTGAATTTTGGTTTTTTAGTTTAACGTATTTTTTTTTAAATATAGGTAATTTTGTCTACTGTACTGTAAATATGATTAATGAAATGTGTATAAAAACAGCACACACATTTTCTGCATATTAGCTACAATAATTTATAGGTATCATGAGCTCAATGTTAGGAAATTGCCACCCACCAAGGTTTCTAAACACTCTTTTCTACTAAAAATAGCAGCAGTAAGTAACAATCGAAAGCAAGTACTGTAACTCAATACAACCGCGAAGACGTCACAGACTCACAGTACAGTGCTATTACCAAGCGGTGTCCGATTCCCTTCCTGGATCGGAATATTTCACTACACGTTCTAGAAAATCTAGAGATAGTAAATCACTTCTTACATTTACGGCTTTATAATGAAGTGCAATAGAACTGGGTGGCTTCAACAGTGTTAAGAAGAGCAAGTGGATTTCGAAATCTATTAGAATTATGTACGGCTGTGAAGCCTGGACATGGCAGAGTGCAAATTGCTTAGAAAATTTCTAGGGGTAGTTGGTGGATCCGAAAAAAAACAAATGATCGAAGAGCTGGTGCCGGAGCCCAACATAATTGTAGTAAAATAAAGTCCCATAGACTCCACTAGCTTGGACATCTGGAGAAAATGGGAGAGGATCACACCGTAAAAAAAGCTTTCTTGGGGCTACCGGAGGGCCGAAGGCCTTTCGTCCGTCTTAGGTGTAGATGGAAACAAGAAGTGGGAAAAGATCTGCAGAAGCTAGACGTTCAAGATTGGCATGAGCTTGCGCAAGCTAGGAAAGAGTCTTTTGGTATCAGAGGCCAAGACACATTTTGGGTCACTGCTTCAGCATAAGTAGGTAAGTATTAGAATTTGGCTACACAAATTATAGTTTTTTGGGGTTACTAAAATATGGTTACTGGTAAGTTATGACTGGATTTTCTAAAGATATGTCAGATTTTCAATTCAGAATAAGATCAACAAATATTTTTTTTTTTTCATTTGCCAATTTTTTTGTAAGACCATGTAAGACATTCTCATTGTAATTTTGCATTACAATCAATATACTAAAATGCAACTACAACTTTTGCTTATGTTCTAGTAGAACAAAGTTGTATGGCAATAGGCTATCGGACAGGTATTTGATATGTTAAATAACAAAATCAGTGTAAAATTTATACATATACTGAAATACTGAAGAAATTATTTTAATCCGCCAATAAAGTTCTGAGATGTAAGCGTTAAAAGTGTTGGGTCAGATTATACAATGATGATCTCTTTTCCACAAGGCAAGTGTCAGTATAGAGATTGGAGATGTATGACAAATGACGTCATTTGTAAGTATAGTACACTTCTCTGTCTAGCAAGACCTTAAAATTATTATTATCTTCCTTAATTTCGAACACATTTTAATTTTGTTTTCGGTGATCGACGCCATTTTTTATGGTCAGCTTTTCTATAAGACTATCAATAGGTACGGTATTCAGCGTTGGATTATCACCTTAATCATAAAATCTAGAGTTGTGAAGCCTCAGGTTGTCTAACAAATTACTCGGTGATAAAATGTGTATGACTAACCTTGTTTCACTCTAGAAAGGTTCCTTGACGGGACGCCCTCTTCAACAAACACGACAACTAACGTATCTGTTACATTAAGTGAGTAAGTAACCATCATATTTTCTGAACAAACCTGACAGCCTACCATACAAAACTTTTAGTTCCATCATTTGGCCAACTCTTCAGATAAATTGGTCGGTTTTTACACATTAATTATGGAAATATTGTCATAAACCCTAGCGTCGTGAGTAATATGTGTCATTATGTTAAGTGTAGAAAACGTGTGCCAAAAAATATCTAGAAAAAGACGAGGATGTTTTATGAATATTTGGACCACTCAGTTTTCTCTTTGGTTAAACCATAAGAAGTACGTATATGCTATGTCGGGATGATATATCTCTGAAATTGGCTAAGTCCACACTGTCGTCAGAGCTTCGTTCGTTCGAATTTTTCTATAACTATCAACATGACTACAATTATATGGCTTTGATTACGGAACCCTACCATATGCGTGTCTCGAACCGTTCTTGGCCAGTTATTTATTTGATACTCTGTTTCAGTGTTAAAAAGTATTTTTAAGTTTAGAAGTATTTATAAACAAAACCAAAACCTCTACATAATAGAAAGAAAAGAACGTAATAATAAATAAAGAAAAAATAACTATTTAAGGTCCGAGAGGAAAAGGAAATGAAAGTAGGACAAAAAATAAATAAATAAAAAATAAATTCTGGTAGATTTTTGCACACACGGTCATCTGACCCCCAAACTAAGCAAAGCTTGTAATATGGCTGCCAGAGACTGATATACGTACTTTTTTTTTAATACCTACTTAAATAGATATTAACACCCAGACATAGAACAAACACAAATGTTCATCACATCAATGTTTCTCCTAGATGGGAATCGAACCCACGCCCCCAAGCACAGAAGTTAGGTTCACTACCAAATGAGCAACCGGGGCAGTCAAAAGAAAGGTTTCTTGCCTTTATTTTCTGTATTTGAGTCCTTTTCCTCGAATACAGGGTTACGCGGTAAGGGTGTACTAACCCGAAAGGGGTCTGTTTAACTTATTATTATGAACATGTCTGTAAAACAACATTATGGCACCAACCCTGAAATCGCGAAAAAAATATTAGCTATTCCATAGATTTTGTAGTGTCAATGATCGTTTTCTATGGAACAGCTGATATTTTTTCGTGATTTCAGAGTTGCTCCCATAGTAACAGTTGTTCATAATTATGAGTATTATGGACCCCCTTCGGCTTAATACACTCTTTCCGCGTAACCCAGTATAGGACTTTGCTAGATTATTTGTTTGTCGACACCGGCAAAACTGTGTATGAAAATGCTCCGTAATCTCTACATTACAATCATAACAGTTATAATATACGAATACATCGGATTAGGACAAGTGCGCCGGCGACGGTACCACGTATGTATGATCTCCGGCGGCATCTCGTTTGTATCGAGTGTACCGAGATGCGACACGTGCACGATAACAGGTTATTCAGCCGAAGGTAGCGAGCATATTAGAGAGCGCAGGTAGAGCGGCAGCGTAAGCGGATTCATCAAAACTTTTTTCTTGTGGACAAGTTTTTTTTTTAATTCTCTTGATTTGATTGGAACGCACCACGCTGCGACAATTTATGCGGTATCGGATACTGAATTGTATTAAAAAATTCTAGAAAGGTCTTTTGTTTCTTCAAAGCATGGGGCAGCGGTAAAAGTAGCGAAGCTTGACGCTGCGTTGGAACCGCTTAATTTGCGGCGTTGTGCATTTCTATCAAGAGGCCAAACCTTAATATACCCAGCATTGAGGAGTAACCAGGTTACGTAAGAGTAAATCTATACTAAATGTCCACCGGTGGGTTGCCTCCATGCTTGACGAAGGACCTCGAAACGCACCGAATTCGAGTAAATGAAAACCAACCCTAGCGTTGTTTGCCTTCATAAATTTAATAAATAAACCATATCTTCATGATATCATCATCATCAGACTATCGATATATGTTCGAGAGAGAGGATGGGCACTAATTCACCAAAATGGCCCAGTGCATATTGGTGAATGTCTTTAGTCTTTGAACATTTGATGTTCTTGGACAAACCGGTTTCCTCGCGATGTTTTCCTTCCGCTCAAGTTTATATTCTGGATCAATACAGGAAAACACGGGGGAAAAAAGCAGACATAACCTTAGTTCAAAACAATTTGAAATTTTCATTAAAAAATCTGATACACGAATTTGGTAATATTTTACTTCTAGGTTGAAACAAAATGCGTGTCGTAGGTAAATACCAACATGAACATTAAATTCTGTCGGCTATGTTTAAGCAAAATTTGAACTAATAAGCGATTATATCTATAAATAAAACTATCTACTCTAGTACTTACCTACTGATCTTATAAGACAGCAGATTAAGTAAATAGGGATTGATTTATTAAATAAAAAGTGTTGCAACTTGCAGCGACCTGCTATAACATTTAAGACTTGGAATTGGACTGGTTTTCAAAGTTTGAGAGCTATTCAGTTGCATTTAAGATACTTAACTAGACACTTCTCTAATGCATCCTTGTTAATTTTAAGTAGAATTTATAATATAAGTATAATATGTAACTATCTACTTACAATATATTTAGTACAAGAGCCAGTTGATTTAAAAAAAACTATTTCTCATCACTAAAACCACACCCTGTTCAATTCAGTGTGCTCCACCTGTAATCGAAGTCAGATGGGAGCGTCACCGGCATGCTTCTTAATACATTATTAGCATCGGCTTACTACGGAAGTTAAGTGGGGAACCATCATCTCATATTCTCAACAAATCTGACGCAAATTTTTAGTTCCTTCGTTTAATCAACTGTACAAATAAGTTTGTCGATAGGTAACATGTTACTCCAATCCACCATGTAGGCTGATTTTATCTAACGCTGATTGAACATGGTTTTTGCAACAGCAAGTATTTAAATGGGAAAATAGATCGCAATTACTGCCGTGTCCCGTTCGGATAAAACGATTTTATCGGATTTAATAATTGAATGGCGTCATACCTCTTTAAGAACACATGGTATGACTCATGGTTGTTTTTAATATACTTATTACACTTGTTTCTAATCTTCCCTAGAAGTATTTACTTAAATTTATATAGGTGTATTCTTTTCAGCGATCAATCAAACCTAGCATAGCCTTACACCTGCATAATATGAAACGAACTCTCTTCCGCGGTAATTCCGAGAAGCTACAACATGGGGTTCTTCAAAAGGCGAGGTAATAGAGTATTTAAAGATTAGCAACGTATTTGTGATGCCCCTGGTGTAAAAGGCGACGACGTGTATGACTTATGGTGTATGACTGCTTATCAGGCAGCTTGACTACTGGCCACACATTAAAACACACACAAAAACAATCCTCATATGACGAAAATGCTGGTCGGTATCTAGCATTGCAATTCAACGCGGCAATGCGGCTAGCATTTTGGGAACGATGCCTACGGGCAGCGGTTTTTTAGATTAGTGTAGATTAACATATTTATTTTAATTTAGTTAAGTTTGAGTCTTCATTTTAATATAGTTAAGTTTGTTATGTTTCCAAATATGTATACTTTTAGCAAATAAATATCTATCCTCAAATTGTGTGGACTGATTAAAATGTTGCTCTCTTTTTATAATAGCCTGCAAGAATCTCTACTTAGTATAAAATAAAGTCGCTTTCCGCGTCTGTATGTCCGCTAACTCCTCCCAAACCACGCATAGGATTTTCATGCGGTTTTCCCCATCAGTTAGATAATTTTTCACGGAAGGTTTATACATATATAATAAAACTTACACCTGTGCGAAGCTGGGGCGGGTCGCTAATAATTTAAAAAAGCCTAATCCAGGTTCGTACCTACTTAATTGTATCCATAAAACAACTTACTGTACTAATTTATGTATATATTTATGTATTCTGTGCTGAAATGTTAATAAGTATATCGTTAAATAAAATATGTGATATTTTTTTCCGTTGAGTTCAAACTAATTTGCGTATCCCTGTAAGTTAGTTCCTATAGTAAACAGTTTTTTTTAAAGAAGGTAAATATGTTTTTCAACTTACCAGTTTAGGAGAAAATCTTACGGAAAATCACTACGGCCAAAGCTTTAAACTCACTTTGAAAGGTCTTAAAATGCTTTATATTCAACACGTTTTTTTACGAAAAGTTTTCCCAACACTGCTAGGTACTATTTTCTCGTAGAAATGTGCGCGCGCGTTCCTTAAGCACCGGCTTTCGACTGTGGAAAGGGCTTTGAGACATGTAACTCAGTTGGAAAGTAAAAACCGAGTAAAAGTTCTTGTAATTATGTACTGTGTTCTAGGGAACTGCTATGAACTGTGTTTGATGCCGTCAAATAAATAAATAAAATGCTTGTAGCAATAAGTTTTAGGTTTAAATAGTGTTCAGAGACGTCCAGAATAATTATTCCAGATTCACTTGTTAAATAATTTTTCTTGAAAATAAAGTAGATAGATAGATAGAAAATCTTTATTGTGTACACCAGAAATAGAAATTACAAACAGATAGAAAACAATTAGAAAAAAAACACTTAGAAAGTACTTAGTTTAATTTAGTTTTAATTCAGTTAGCTACCTATTCAGTTACTTTAGTTTCACGTCACATCATCAGCCAATTAACGTCCACTGTTGGACAAGGCCTCCCTCATAGAGAGGGGTGTTGCCATAATCCCCACGCTTGGCAGGCGGCTTGGGGATCGCAGTACGTTCACCGTGTACTATTAGAACGCTGCTGCCCATCTTCCGGTGGTTCTGGTCGCAGTTTTAAGACATACCCGGGTCCAATACTTAGTACTTTAGTTTATAGAATGTTTAAAAAAATCTTTTCATGTTATTACCTATGTAAGTACATGCTTTCTTGAAAATAAAATTACCAATATATCTGCCATCTGTCGACCGATTAAAAAAAAAAAACTTGTTCCCTATATTTCTAATTTGGAAATATAGAGTATATTTCCAATTTGGTCCCATTGTCACCAAGTCAGGATCTGAAATCGGTCAACAGTTGGCGGAGATATTGGTAATTTTATTTTCAAGAAAGCATTTATTTACATTGGATGGGATCCCAGGGAAATCGAGGGCAACCCAAAATGAATGAAATGAATGAGGGCAATTTTGTAGGCTCTTATTACGTTTTTTATTCATATATTTTTGAAGTTGGTTTTTAATGAGATTCACTCGTGTAATAAGTATTCAAAGTGACAGCGGGCCAGTCATATCTGTCTCAGAACCGATAACCGTTGGTTAGACGTGTTCTAGAGTGGAGACCACGAATCGTCTACGCTGACGTACCTATGGATTCGTCAGCGTAGGACGCCCTGAGAATCGATGGAGTGATGTTATACGAAAGGCAGCTGGTGGTACCTGAAAACAAAATTCTGAAGATCGAGGTGAGAGCGTAACTTAGGAGAAGCCTATGTGGCTATGTCCAGCAGTAAACTATTAATCTATATCTATACATATAATAAAAACGTAGAGAATAAAGATAGAAAAAAACTGTAATTGCGAGATATTAAAAAAAACCACACAGGGCGCCTGTTTTTTTTATGATAAGTACTGAGTGACGAGACGATCGAAGTCGCTCGCCTGATGGCTCTTCACGCTTGCCCATAACAGCTCAACGCCACTCAGAATTTTGAACTTCAACAGTTCAAAACCCTGGGTGGCAATGCACTGCGCTCGTCACCCCGAGATATAAGATGTCAAATCTCTCTGTGCCCTGTAATTTCGCTGGAAACATTGCCCTTCAATCCGGAATACAGTAGTGTTTGCACACTACTGCTTCGCGGTTGAATAACTGGCAAAGGTACTTCCCCGGGCGGACCCCTGCAAAAGAGTCCTACCACTACAAAAAACTGTTTGTTTGTCCACGCACATCTCCTAAACCTAAATGCGGTTTTCACGAATATGCTTATTTATGACCAGATTGAAGTATAGGCAATGTTATTTTGCGCAAGGGCCGGATTAAGAGAAAAAAGGGTTGAAAGTTTATCTGAAAATCTAAGCGTACAAAGTCGCGGGAAACAGGACTAGTAAATGAATAAAAAATGAAAGTAGAGTCACATGAATAACGATCCGTTCATTCGCACTAACACCAAATACTACATGTGCACTTGATAGTTCATTTAATTGTCTAAACAAGAGAGTTATTTTCCACTAGGTAGGCTGCCTTAAAAGGCATGTTGTGTATGATATACTATGCAGTTTCACCCGCGTGGTGATGAAAATCGGTAATGATGAAAAGTAGCCTGTGTGTTAATCCAGGACATAAGCAATGTATATTCCAAATATTTCATCCAGATCCATCCAGCCGTTTCTGCGTGATTGAGGAACAAAAATCCATCCATCCATTCATCCAAACTTTCACATATATGATATTAGTGTGAAATATTAGGTAAGTAAGCATTTAATAACGAGTTCGGAAACAAAATATCGTAAAACACAAATATGCAAACAAATAATAATAAAAAACAATAAATAATATGTTACTGCAAAGTTTCAGCGACAGAAGAATTATTGTCAAGGTCACAGAAAAGAGAAACGAAAAAATTCTCACTTCAGTGGTCAAGGTGTACGTATGTATATACAAAGATTTTCCAAGTTCATCGGACTGAAATGCGGCTTGATGAAGAAATAAGTATGTCGTTGGTGAAGATCTCAACGATGATCATGAAAATAATACTGATCACAGGAAACTATCTGTAGCACTGCATAATATCATAGAATTCACAGAGCATGTGAATAGAGGTGTCTTCTGCGTATACTAACTACAATCAAACAGGACGACATTAAATGCATAGCTGCTATTAAATACTACGCACGCAATGGTTAATATCTTAATAAGAACGCAATAGGTACTCTGCTAGGTGGGCTAGGATAATGGCCCAGCAACTATATCTTAGGGTTGGGATGCACTGAACCCTAACGGATTATTTGTCGCAAAGTGGTTGATTTTATACTTAGGTATAGTATTTGATGGATAGCATAGGTATATATATGTTATGAATTTAAAGTATTTTTATTTTCGCATGATATCATAAGTTTTTTTATTAAATCGAGGCTTCTGTTCAAGGAGTTGGATGCTTTTCGTACTTCTAGTCCTACTTATTTAATTCTGGAAGTAAGTAGGTAACTAAATTCTTAAGTTTATGTTAATATTCTGTTTTTTAAGTTGTGCATAGTAAATACATCCATAATAATAATCAAAAACTAGAATAAAAATTATTTACTTTTTTAAATTGGATAATTTTAGGCTTGCTTTACCCCCACTTTGCCAGATCTTAAGTGATGATGCGGTCTACGTTAGAGCACATTATATCATCATCATTTCAGCCTATCGTGTTCCCAGCTGCCTAAACTTTATTCTCACAGTGCCGCGAAAAAGTAGCGTATTTCGATTCCATTAACACCAAGATCCACGTAAAAAAGAGGTAAATCTTGCCAGCCTTCTAAACAGAGTAGTTGCAGTGTAGCCACTTCCTTACCATGATTTGTAGCAGGATCCTTAGTTCCTCAGTAACTCTTACACATGATAGTGCAGGGTACGTGTGGTCCCGTCAAGAGGCGAATCGGGGATCCCGATAAATACCGTGTAAGACCTGTTGAATGATCTCGTTTTGTTGTTCTGACTTGTGTATCGGTGAAGGTAAGATTAGTTAAAAGTGGTTCTCCATAGCAAAGAGACAATTTAATTCAGAAATCGGTAAAGCGATAAACAACTGGTTAACGCGACGCGTGACCAAAATGCTGGCGTGTATCTGGCTCAACGTATAAGCATTGCCATTCAACGTGGTAATGCCGCCAGCATGCTGGGTACGCTGCCAGCTGATAGTGGGCTTGAGCATATGGATTGTCTTTAGACCTTCAACGGTCTATGGACAGTCTAACTGTTTATTTGGTGTTAGTTTTAGCTAGTATTTTGTTTAGTTAATAAAGGCACTTGCCCCGTTTAAAAACAAAAACATCATAATGCTCTGAATTTGCTTCTGGTCTAGGACACTGCTTGGTAATATAGGTATACTTACACTCCTTTGTTTCTGCCACTCGCCTGTAGAAAAAATAAAAATAAAAGGTGTAGAAGTATTAAAATTTGCAGTTGAAGTAGCAATGGGCAGGCCACATCGCTCGAAGAACCGACAACCGATGGGGAAGAAAGGTTCTTGGGTGGAGACCACGAACCGGAAGACTCAGCGTAGGTAGTCCTCCCACTAGATGAACCGAAGACATTGTAAGAGACGCGGGCATTCAGTGGATGCAGATGGCAGGATGTCGTTCAGTGTGGAGGTTAAAGGGGGAGGCCTATGTTCAGCGGTGGACGTCTTCTGGCTGATGATGATGTGGAAGAAGTTGTCTAGGTAATTCGGAAATCGGTAACGCAAAAAATATCTTCATAATGCTCTGAATTTGCTTCTGGTCGTGGACACTGGTAATAATATAAAAAAGTTTCTTCGTATTTTATAAACAAATTCAAGACATATTTTTTTCAAGTTTAATTACATTTAATTATAATATATATGTGCCATTTTTTTCGATAACTTGTTGCCATCTTGTAGGTAGTGAGATGATCCCGTTGCTGTAGAAATTTTGGGACTTCTGATCAAAAAAATGCAACAAGTAGTTTTGACAGTCCTCTCTTGATGTTAATCTAACACTACCCAAAGAATTCTGAAGAGATCGAAACAGGTAGAAATCTGAGGGTGCAAGGTCAGGGCTATATGGTGGATGCATTAACACTTCCCAACCAAGCTCTCTAAATTTTTGCTGAGTGGCCAAAGATGTGTGCGGTCTGGCGTTATCATGATGAAAGACCACACTCTTTCTGTTGATCGATTCCGGCCGTTTTTTCTCAATTTCTTGTTTGAGTGTCATCTGCTGTTGGCAGTAGAGATCCGAATCGATGGTTTTGCCCGGCGGTAAAAGCTCATAATGAACGATGCCCTGCCAATCCCACCATACACACAGCATCACCTTATTACGAGTTAATCCGGGTTTCGCTACAGTCTGTGGGGCTTCACTGCCCTTTGACCATGATCGTTGCGCACATTCTTGTCGTAGGTGATCCATTTTTCATCACCAGTGATCAATCTTTCCAAAAACGGTTCGGTTTCGTTACGTTTCAATAGAGAATCGCAAATGAGTACACGATTCATTTGGTTTCTTTCAGTGAGCTCATGTGGCACCCAAATATCGAGTTTTTTTGTAAACCCAGTTTTTTTCAAATGGGTCAAAACTGTTTTGTGGTCAATCCCCAGTTCTTCAGCTACGACGTAACTACTAATATGCCGATCTTGGTCCACTTTTTCAGAAATGGCATCGACTTTATCCGTAACAGGGCGACCAGAGCGAGCTGCATCTTTGACATCAAAATTCCCGGACTGAAAACGCTTGAACCAACATTGTGATACTCTTGAAGACACTGCATTAGGTCCATAAACGTCACAAATTTTATTCGCGGCTTGTGTCGCATTTTTCCCTTTTTTGTAATAAAATTTCACAATTTATCTAATTTTTTCGTTAGATTCACTCATTTTATCGAACAAAAAAACAATTGAAAAATGGCGGGAAATTGCTTTTTACTTTTTGTATTCCTTTTTTAAAATGTCATATTTTTAATGATATCAAAACCAGCCAGATACAAACAGTACAACCGATGAGATATTTACTACAACTTTATACATACAAAATACGAAAAGACTTTTTCCCCGCCCTATTATAAGTATCCTTTGATTCTGTCACTCGCCTCTACAAAAAAATATGTTAATAAAATAACACCCAGTGCCAAAAATGAGTTTTAATGATTTAACCCCACTTAAACAGGTCAGGTTAGGTTAGGGAGAGACTATCTACAAACACAAAATTCATAGCAAATAAACAGCCATTATATAAATATTATGGATATTATGCAGTAACTCAAAGAAGAAACAAATTCCTTTTGTTCCCACAAGGGAGCGTATTTTTCAATTTTCTCAAATGGCTTTCTAATAACGTAAGAAACTGCGGAAATAGAGTTCTGAGGGAATACCCACAATTTCCTTATTACGGCGCCCTGGATGGAAATGATCCGTTACATATCTATAAATTCTTGACGGACACAGGACGGGCATGGCGAATAACTAAGTGGAAACAGGAATATTAATTGTTTTTCTAGAGTCTGGGGAAAATCTTTCATATTAAGGTGAAACGTTTCACTTTGGCGGGAAATTCAAATTTCAAACAGCTTTTGTGTCCTTGTAGTTAGGCCGGGTAATTATTATGAAATGGTATAGTGTTCGCGAAAATTGTTGGTCGTTCTTTACATTATCATGTACAGCTATTAATCAGTTACTCACCATATTACTTACATTTGGCAATAAACCGTTTGAAACAGCATAAATTTGTTTATTGACAAATGTATGTAATAATATGCATTGGAGATAAATAACTTTACGCGTGTTTGTAAAGAATAATAATAAATTTTCGCGAACATCATTATCGTTTACAATAATTACTCGGCCTAGCTACAAGAACAAAAAACTGTTTGAAATTTGAATTTCCCGCCAAAGTGAAACGTTTCACCTTAAACTGTTGTTAATAGCAAATTACTTCTAAAGAGTGAGAGCAATTATTTTTAATGGGAGATTTAACGAAAAAATATATCAAAAGAAACAGAACCAACAAAAGAAAAATTATTGAAATCGGTCAACAGTTGGCGGAGATATCGGAGAACAAACATAAAAAAAATATATGGAACATAGAACCTCTGCCTTTTTTTAAGTCGGTTAAAAACTGATTAGAAACGTTTTCTTTTAATATTTCACTCATGTATATTGGGTAAATGCTTCAGTCTTACGTTGAAAACCCTAGCTAAAGTGATCATAATTCGTAATTTTAATCAACTTTATTTTATTTTATTGCAGCTGTCAAAATCAATACTTTGAAAATCAAATAAATACTTTGACAGAGTTTAGTAAGTATACCAAAGTACGAAGGTACATATGTTCATATAGGTCGATTGGCTAGCCCTGATGTCTGAGTTTTATAGGCCGCCTAAAAGTATGTATTCTCATTAGACGTCCACTGTTGAACTCCCCCTTAGAACTCCACACTGAACGACAGCCTACCATCGGCATCTACTGGGACTACTAGCTGTGTCTGGACTCTAGATCTACGGCGAATATCCACCTAGCTCTCTCCATTGTCCGATGTGTGACTCTGAGTTACTCCATTCCTACTGACAAGTTCAAAATAAAAAGCATCCGATAGAAATCTATGTGGTCCTGCACCAAATGTGACAAACTTAGAGTGTCACCGTATCAAAAAACTAAACGGGCGGTAAATGGGTGCGCGAGCGACATTTGAATGTATAACGATCCTCCACTAACATTCTGGTAAAATGCTAGCAATCACACTTCTTACTGGTCACGATCTCGCAACGTACATATCGGTACCTAGTCACCAAGTTTAAAAGGTGTCTTTCATTTTATAACGGAATTTATACGTTTTTGGCATAAGATTAAATAAACATATCAGGGACATTTTTCAACACTTGGTCATTCGACCCCAAACTAAGCAAAGCTTGTAATATGGGTGCCAGAGACATATATATTTTAATACATACTTAAATACCCTAGTTTATTTGCCCCATGATTGTGGTCAATGGGGGTCTCAAATATACGAGGGACACAAGATGGATTTTTTTTCAAGCTGTAAATAACAGTTCAAAAACCCTCCAGAATGGCGCTGGCGTAACTAAAGGGTATATAATTTTGTATAATAATTAATAATTTTATAACTATGAAATATTTACTTTATTAAGGATTGTTTGCTGACATAGTCGCAAAGCTAGCGACAAAGACTATAGCACCGAAATAAATTTAGATTAAAAAAAAATGTTTATTTTTATAATTACTTACTCTAATATCTTCTTTTCTTTATAATTACCCTGCTGCTCCACCAATATATTTTTATAGAATAGATCTACGTTTGGCCACTAACTCGTCCGATGGTAAGCGACGGTGTGGCCGAGGATGAAACACGTTGATCTAGAAGAAATCTATTCACTCTAAATAAATGCTTGAACCGAGTTTAGTTAATATTTATGTAGACACTCTGTTCGCCTGTACAAATAAAATAATCAAGAGGAAGTAAAGACTCCAGATAATAATAATGAAGGAGGAAGTGATTTATAAGGTAGGTACCAAACTACAGGAAAAAAGATAGGGCCCCGCGGTTTCACCCATAAATCCAAAATCACTCTGATAGAACTATACCTATCAGTATGCAAACATTGCTCTGATGATGCTCCAAAAAGGAATAAACAAATAAACACTTCCACACATATAACATTAGTATGATGATAAGGTTAACATGAGATAATTATCTGATTCCCGCAAATGTTCCTGCGCCTGCGCCGAATATCGATAAATCTCTCTAATCGAATGGGTTCGATGTCCGTTGCGAGGGTCGATTTATAATAATTAACAACCATGGCATAGACGAACGAGATCGTAGTTTACTCTGAAATCTGTTAGCAGTACCTTAACATACTTAAGTTATTATTCGGTAGATATAGTAGATAATCTGAAACATATTTGGATATAATATCACTCCTGTATTAATCATAGCAAAAAAGCGAGGTCTGTGGTATTTACTCTCTTGTTTTCTAATTTTTCTTATGTCAAACTTAAAGGACAAACCTTTTTATCTTTTATTTTTTTTTATTTTTGCGTCGCACGTCTTGCGCATTTGCTAGTGTCAATCATAGAAATACATAGTTACAAGTTTTGTCAAATAAGTCATAGTCACGGTCAAAGTCAATCAAAGTGTGTGACGGTCATGTCCAATTCATGTCCTAGTAAAGTGGTGGAGATTTTACAATAGGCTTCTATGGAGTTTTGGAAACCACTCGAAAAACATGATTCATATACCTACTCTCGCGCACGTTCACTGAACACTCAAAATAATAATTTACCATTAATAGGTACATATTAACACAAGAAAATACAATAGTTTAGGAAAATATTATAATGCGATAGATGCACCATGTTTTTTGTTGTTTTTATGTTTTTTTTCTTCAAACACAGGAAGTCAAAAATTACCATACACTACAAATTTCTAGTGATGTGACACACTTGTAATGGTGTGGCATTCACAATTTCTAACACGTAGTTAGGTATGATTTTTAGCAAATTTTAGAAAAGCGAAGTAATAGAGTAGAGGTTACATAATAGAAAAGAAGAGCAAGAGGTTTGATGGCACACTATAGGCATTAAACATTAATTCAATTTGTATTTAATTTGTCTCTTAATAATTCTTTTTTTTTTGTATTGTAGGTGTTGGTCCATAACAACAATTGCTAAGCCATGTTAGAGCTCTACCAAGACTGCTCTATCATTATGAATGAGACTATTGTCGCCAATAAGCCTAATAACGTGGTGGTCGACTGGTCCCAGCGCCAAGCAGTGCTGTACCAGCCCACATGACGAGAACTTCGTGAAGGCCGATGACTATCTCAACAAGTTACTTAACTTGACTCACGAGGTAGCCGCCATTTGTGATGTTAATTTAACGACCACCATATAGTAAACAAAAACTAAGGTGCCATAGCAAAGGGACAGCTTACGGGCCAACCTATACCGGCTACCAGTCAGCCTTAACAAAGTGAGAATTATCCGGACAGTGCGTTTACGTGCCGTATCAATAATGACTGCTATTTGCATCAAACTTTAATCCCACCGTCTCTCAAAAAGGTGTTAAGTATTATGTTGACTTCTTAATTCCTTTTTGGCAATTCTCTCTCCTTCATCAATGCTGTGCTATGGTGGACATAATGTGAGAGTCAAGCTCGCCCCGTCACGATCGCCAGGGCCTATAATCTATTAATCAAGGCATATCCTCAAAACTAACGACTGAGCGATGATCGTATCCGCCGATCTATAAATCAGAATCAATAATCGTCGTAATCGAGACACGATCGATGCCGACGGCCGATTATAATCGGTATACGTACTCGGGAAGTGAACTAAACTTGTTGAAGGTATGAGATAAGTATAATGACCAGGAATTTTGCAATCAAGTTTCTAATGGTGGAAATTATTATCTTTAACACAAAAAATAATCATACCTATGTTTTCGATGGGTTTTTAAGGAGTTAGAGAAAAGATCGTAAGTGATGGTACACGACTATACCGTCAAGGTAGTCGTATCTTCAACTTTTGGGTGATAAAATTTTAGGATATAGGTAATTTTTTAATGCTATAGATGGCAAATAAGCAGACGGGCCGCTTGATGGTAAGCGATCACCATTGCCTATGGATACTTGCAACACTAGGGGCATCACAGATACGTTGCCGACCCTTATAGACTCTATTAACAGCCCTTTTGAAGAACCCCATATTATAGCAACTCGGAAATGCCGCAGGAGGAGCCCATTCCACAAATTGCAGGTGTGAGGCAAAAAAGAACGCGTAAAACGCAATCGCATCTCGGCGAATTAAGATTCGCGTTCGCGTGATTTTGCAAACTGCACCTATTCGGGCCCACGTTTAGAGTAGGGCGTAAGGCTCCAGTACGTTGTGTTCCATTGTTTTGAAACCTATTTTGTAAAACCTTAAGGGACCTCTGTGGACCATCCTTTCAAAATTGGTTCATACTTTGACATAAATATCGTAGAACTTTAAAAATAATATGTGTCAACAAAAAAAAAACATACAGACGAACAATTACCTCGTCCTTTTTGGAAGTCGGTAAAAATGAGTTCGTAGCCAGCAGTGTTTTGTTTCTCTCTTAAATATCTATGTTAGTAAGTAGGTACCTATTAATTAATAGCTTCGTTGCCGCGTTACATCGGAGATAGATACTTAGTTACCTGTATTCAACGTTTCTTTTACTTTGTTTTTTGGCCTTTTTCTCACTGACCGTCCGTTATCAGGTGGTACGTTGACAAATGGGTTACGCCTGGTTTAGCCTCCTTATCCTTAGGTAGGAATTCATTAAAGGCTTTTATTAATTGGAAGGCGGTCACAGGTCCTCCCTAATATTGCAGGCTGGGTGCCGACAAACGAGGATCCACAGTTGAAATAGTTTTGTTCTCATAAGTTTTATTATGGAATTTGTAAGGACATGAAGTTTTGTTTTTAGTTTTGTTCGTTGCGTCACCATTAAATACCAAATCAATGGGACATACAGCGAAGATTGGTAGGCATCGTGCTTTTGCAGATTAAAAAGTTAATATTATGTTAAAGTTAGTAACCATAGCAAACAATAATAATTTAAGTGCTCAATATGCTTTTCTAATGATTTAAAAAGCAAGCGTGATGGTAGCTACGAAATGAGACATTTATTTACCCGTTGTGTAATTCTTCAATCATAATATTGTTCAGTACAAGTGGCGCCATCTTTGTAGGATTTGATGCAACATAAAGTTTAGTGCCATCTAGTGAGTAGTAGCAAAACTACATGAGAGTATTAATAGGTAGCGCCATCTCTCCTATCAAAATAAAAAAAATTGACTGACATCTAGATTAGGTGTTAAGTAATATACACAAAGTTTCATAGATGGCATTATGTATAAAAGTAAATGAGATAGTTTATAATTTATTGCATCCACAACTTTTTGAACTGAGAATCTATTCTAGGGCATAGATTTAGGATGTCAAAAAAAATTTTAGGTCTATGGTTTAGGGGCCTTGCGCCCAACTCTAACCGCGAGCTCGAATACGCGCAGTTTGCAAAATCACGCGAACGCGAACCTTAAAGCGCTGTGATCCGGTTTACGTGATTTTGCCAACTACAGTATTCGGGCCCGCGGTTAGAGTTGGGCGTAACATAAGCATAGCAACTTTGCTACCTGCTACCTTTCAAAGCAACCGTGATCAAAACTTCTTAGCCAGAGATTGTTTAACCTGTATTAGGGACATACACAGAGAAACTTTCAGGTTTTATAAAATAACGAAGATTATAGCCTAGGTACCTAAAAGTACCTACTCTTTGCTGCCTAATCCCTATAATTGTAGAAATTAAATTAAATAGGTACATGCTAAGCTAGTACAGCTTTATTCTAATTCTATGGTAAGCTCTTACGTACCTATTTTTATATAAGTATTACCTATACCCCTAGCTAAATAACTAATTTTATAAGCATAGGTGCCGAGGAGAATAACTACAAGCATGAAGAATTCAACAGAATGGAATTCAGGTCAAGTTGACGTCCCAGAAAATAACAACCACTCCAGAAGTCCAAAAAAATTTCATCATTGTGAGATAAAGATAAAACTAATCTGCCAAATGCCGTTATCATTTGGCTGTATCGACGCGTTACGCAAGATGATAATCTGAGAGCTGCCAACGATACCCGATATCCTCTCCGGTAATCTCAAAGAGCTCTCAGATATTCAGTGCTGGAGTCGGTCTGACGCGTGTGAGAGTCCGAGAGTCTGGAGTTACAACGGTTCGCGGAGCCTACGCTGTGGCGAGAAAAGCAAAGATGGACAGGCCCAGCACCAGTCAACAATCCGTGGAGAAGATAGAGATGTACGAAGTGAGGGAACATGTCCCCTACCAAGCAGAAGTGACGAGAGCTCCGGCGGCTTACGATGAAGAGAGTGGGAATGTGTATAACTCCTCCTGGGATTCAGCCTGGCAAGCCATCTGCCAGCTGTTCAATCTACTCCAGCATATGCAGGTCGCGATAGTGACATTTTGTATGTGGCACTTTGCGTTGACGTCGGCGCCTAATGGATCGATCAGCAATCTTCAGCTTCATATCATTTTTGCGGGTACCGGTGTAAGTTTTGTATCGGTTTCTTCTAGGCAAGCGTGCTCCATCGTAGACCGCAACTTCGCTTAACATCAGGCGAGTAGGCGGTCAAACGCAAGCCTATTTAAACATTTTAAAAAAGTATTGCAAGTCCTATAAAACTAGAACAAATTATAATAGGTTAGATGACTGAAGTTTATATCGTTGAAACCACAGAAAAGATATTTTTTTCTGTGGATGAAACCAATAACTTTGATAAAGAATTTAAGTCAATATAATATGTTTATTAAAAAATAATTTTAATTGGTTATTAATGTTTTAATATATGTATAAGCGTTTAAAGTTTTTGGCAGAGAAAACTCTGTCCCTTTCCCACAAAACAAAAATTACGTCACGCCTCTGTGCGCCATACTTGTCTGAAAAGAATTTATATGGCGTGCAGAGAAGTGACGTCATAATTTGCTGTTTCACGCTCATTGTCTAGCATGATATTAAAATGCTTATTAGTTGCTTATGTTTGATCAGATTTTCATTTTGTTTTCATTGATCAGCTATATTTATGGGCTACATTTTAATAAGACAATTTAAAGAAAACAGTCACCTAGCCCATTAACAAGCGTTATTTTACCTATTACAACTCCTTGACGTACCTATTATCTACTTGGTGATGACCGCAAACCGTATCTCGGCGCATTTAGGTTCACGTTCGCGTGATTTTCCGAACTGCGCTGTTTGGCTAATTCGAGCCCGCGTTAAGAGTTAGCCGTAAAACCCCCGGTACACTTCAGTACATTCACGTTCATAATGATTTGGAGTGATTCAAGAGGAAGTACAATAGAAGACTTTTTTAATCCATTCATGATGTTGTAGTGGATCTGCGTGAGCTCCAGCTGCTTTATTGCCACAAAATCTCAGTCGTGAGGAGTGTCGTCTATTGTTGTCAAAGCCAAAATCCACTTTGGGTTCATCGCGCTAACCCAATTACATGGCAAAACCTGGGACCTCTCCTTACATATTTCCTTCAATTCCGACTCCAGCATAATGTTTTATCCATTTCAGTACCAGCTGTTCCTAGTAGAAGCAGTCCTGACGCTGCATAGGCACAACTCCTGGTCATCTCAGCTGTCCAAAGACGGCAAGCGGATCGTGCACGGATGCCTACAGCTCATTGGTGCAGTGTTCGTGATAGCCGGAACTTTCCTTGCACTAGCTGAGGTCGACATGACGATCAACACTGCTCATGGAATTTGCGGTAAGAAACTGTTTGTTTTTTTTTTGTCAATTCTAGAGATGTCACCATCTTTGACCCCACCGCCGTTACCTACTTACTTCTTACTTCCAGATTTTTCTCATTATACCATTGTCAGCCTATCATTTCCATGGAATAATGATGACAACAAAATTTTAATAATACCATTTTTAATGGTGTTCTAGCGCAAAGCCAGAAGCTTAGATTCTTCTTTTGGTTGATTTAGAAACTAAGACATTTTGATAAGAAAATGTATAAAATCTACCTAACCATTTAGCTGTGGGAACAAACATTTTTTTACTATATTATTTTGATCAGTAACTCGAAAGTTATCTCCGAAACACCTATCTGTGGCATGTAATATTACCAAGCCCACACCGCATGATCGGAAGATAAAAGTGACAGTATCACTTTGCAATGGCAATAGCTGAAAGGCTATACCGTACACAATGATTATCACAAATGATACATAGGTACAATAATAAGAAAGCAATACTCGACTGGTGGAGTCCTAGAACAAAATTACGTACCTAAGTACTAGATTCACGGGCGTAAGTCATAAGTCATAAGTAATTTATTGGTAAAATGGCAATTTACAAGTCAATAGAATTTCTCTTAGGAGAGAAAATATAACATAATTTTATCGAATATTAATATAAAAATATATTAATTAATTCATTAAATAAATAAAAATGTTAAATTTTAAAACAAAAAAATAATAATAATGATAAACATGTCAAAGAATTTGTAAAAATTATAGTTACAGTTACATTCATATGTCAAGTTTATATTTAGGGGTTAGAACACAGACTAGGTAGGTATAGCTACTACGGTTAACTTAGTTTGATTTTGGTCATGTCAAAGTACTTGTAGAATGCCTGTTCGATAAGCCATTCTTTTAATTTATGTTTAAATGATCCCCTAGAAGATGCAGTCCTAACTTCATGCGGCAGGCGGTTGTACACTTCTGTCGCAGTGACATGCACCAACTTATCGGACTTGGTGAGTCGGTGCGACACCGTGCGCAGCCGGTGCGCGTGCCGTGGTGTCTCGCCCGCGCGTGCGTCCCCAACGTGCGAGTACTCCTCGGGGTGATCTCTGGCATACAGCGCTGCCTGGAGGCACACGAGGCTCGTCACCGTCAGTATTCCCATAGACCGGAAGTACGGCAACGCTGACTTATCCCGTGACACTCGTACTATTGCTCGGACAGCTCTTTTCTGCATTCTGAAGACGCGCTCCCAGTCGGCAGCACGCCCCCAAAGCTCGACGCCATATTGGAGTAGCGAGTGCACAGAAGCGAAATAGCATTGCCGGACCATGGGGTACGGCAGAATTGCGGACACGCGCCACAGAGCGAAACAGGCACTACCTATTTTGCCGCACAGCTTGTCAATGTGGTCCTCCCAGGTCAGAGCACTGTCTAGCTGAAAACCCAGAAAATTTGTTGATTGGACTTGATCCATTTTAACGTTGGCGATTCCGACTTTTAATGGTCTATAGGAGCGGCCGGCTAAGTTAAAATGAACAAACTGAGTCTTAGTGGTGTTCAGCATTAGCCCGTTGACATGGAACCATCCATCGAGATCAGCTGCAACCAGATTAAGCTTCCGCTCAAGTTCATCCAACGTCGGCGCAGTGACAATGGCAGCGACATCGTCAGCGTACATAAGGACGTGTCCGTCGGTAATATTTTCCGGCAGATCGTTAAGGAGGAGGGAGAACATGATGTTGGAGAGCGAGGAGCCCTGCGCCACTCCGATAACCGTCCTGAGCGCCTGAGATCTCGCCCTACCTCCATCCCCCACGACGACCTGACGTCGGTCAGACATAAATTCCGTTAGCAGTCGCAGCGCGGCACCTCTGATCCCGTAGTGACACATCTTCGCTGCCAGGATGTCATGGTCGGCAACGTCGAAGGCCTTAGAGAGGTCGCAGAATATGACAGCGACCTGCAGCCGGTCTTCGCGAGCCTGCGTTATTCGTCGGACGACTTCCCTTGCAAGCGAAGTGGTTGACTTTCCGCTCCGGTACGCATACTGCCTGTCACTCAACGACTGACACTCTGCGAGGTACTTCGTCAGCCGGGCACTCAGGCCGTGTTCCAATATTTTAGCTATTCCTGGGATGATCGACACAGGTCTGTAGCTGTTGATTTCCTCCTGCTTTCCTTTACCCTTATACAATGGGGTGACTTTCACTTGCTTTAAAGCAGGGGGGTATCTTCCTTCTTTACAGCAGTAATTATACAGTCTCGATAAAATGGGAGACATGGGCTCCGCTGCAGTATGCAATAATGAGACAGAGATTTCGTATACATCTTTTGTTTTTTTCCGCGCTACACCAAATGTAATAATGCGGAAGACTTCAAGCGCTGTAAACGGCTTTATTCTCAGTGAGCGGTCGGCAGCCGGGCGCGCCGCGGTGAGCGCGCGCATTGCGGCGGTGACGTCAGCCACGGGCGCGCCGCACGCTGCGGCCGCGGTCACGAAGTGCTCGTTCACAGCGTTCACGGCATCCAGCTTAGATGTGAATTCAGATCCGTCGGGTCGCCTGAGTAGCTCGGTATATTCTATATGCTTTCTTGTCCTACCAGTTTCAGTGCCTACCACGTTCCACATCGACTTAGTGATGCTGTCGGAATTACAAATAATATTATTATAATAATTACTTCTCTCACTTTTCAGGAGGTCGTCATATTTATTTTGAAATTGGTCAATTTTTGATTGTAAGTCAACGTTACAAGGAAATTTCATCTTTAAATAATTCATGTCAATAAGTAAATTATTTAAAGTAAGAATCTCATTCGTTGCCCAGATAACTTTCCTTTTATTTCCGTATATCATTTTTCTAGGAAAGCACATCTCGTTATTATACTGTAATATGTTTAATATGGCCTCAGCCAAATCGTCAGGTGAAGTCCGATATTTCCCTTCGACTCCATCCCAGTCAGTAGCCGACAATGCCAAAACAAAGTTGGCCTTATTGGCGCGGCAGTAAGATCTGGCTATTCGCGGCTGCTCGCGGCTCGGCCCCGGGTCACACGGGATCACCGCGCGGACCGCGAGGTGGTCCGATAGCAGGGTGACGAGGGGACGCGCGCGCGCACCGCCCGCCGCAGTACGCCCCACGTATACATGGTCAAGGCTAGATCTCGTACAACCTTCAATTCTAGTGGGAAAATCAACAATGTTACATAAATTATTTAATGATAGAATGTCATTTAATTTTTTTATGTCAGATTTGATTGGGTCAATGGTGTCGATGTTTATATCGCCACATACGACAAACTCCTTATTATCCTTCATAAGCGTATCGAACAGGCACTCCAACACTGGAAAAAATTGGCATGTACTTGTCAAATTCGAACGGTACACACAAACGACAGTCAGTTTCCTATCCAGTAACTCAACAGCGGAAACTTCACATATTTGTTCGACTGAGAGTCGCGTATACCGTTCTACATTTTTATATTTAATCCTATCACTCACATAAATACAAGACCCGCCATGTAATATTTTTGGCCGGCAATAATACGATGCAAGTACAAAATTATTAATGCTAACACTCTTTAATTCGTGCGTTTTAAGCCAGTGTTCAGTTAAACACAACACCTCGCATTTCATACTATCTAGTAAGTGTACTTCCAGTCTGCTAGTTTTCGTTCGTAGGGAACGCATATTTTGATGACAAATAGTTATAAAACCGGATTGTTTCTCAGTATCTCCGCTAGATGTCACCGCCAACATCGGCTCCTGTGTGTTGTCGACTAACGGTGTATCAAGCGTTGAGTCTTGAACATGAGTCATAGCATTCCCTCTACTTATCTGTGGGCAGCTGGCTCGAGCGGACGCCACGAAAAAACCAATTCGCAAATCGAATCCCTTGCGGCCACACGTTCGGTGTCGTTACTTGAGGTTTAATGCTCTCCGGCATTCCTATTATGAAAGACGCATGTCTATTAGATTTTATTTGCCTTTTTTCTACATAATAGTCCGCTTGTACAATAGTGTTCAAAAATTGTTTGACTTCAATGATTGTAGTTTCGGCTTTGAATTGCCAAGCTTGTATGTAAAATGACCTTTCTACCGCCTGTATTCCACAGTTGTCCTTTCCGACTCCTACTGCGACTGGCTGTTGTTGCTTATAGCTGCGACGACGTTTCGTGACTGCCTGCCACTCGTCTCCGATATCGTTGCTGTCTTCAACTCGAACAACAGCTGAAGTCAGCGTGGGTGTCGTGGTACGACGCTTTGACGTACTTCCTCGCATCACATTATCTAAACCTGCAATAGTAGCCAGCAGGCTTACTTTTAAACACCATTCCGATCGATCTTTATTGGAATTCTGATATTTCGTACTCTTGAACACTCTTGAATGCCAACCTAGCGCCAAATACATTCAATATTGTGCGGATATTAAATGAACTAATTGGGATTGCATTGAAATTGTTCAATAGACAAAATTGTTTTCGAGGGTACAGTGATTTGTCAATATTGTGTTAACATTGGATTGAAATTGATAAGAATTAGCATTGGGTTCAAGGGTAAGCCCCCAGGTTTTAGTATCGGGGGATTACAGACAATAAAACAAAAATGTGCATGAAATGTGCCCTCTCTTCTCCTAATATCAATATACGTACGTACAGCATAGGGTCAGTAATAGGATCCCGTTTTTACCCTTTGGGTACAGGACCCTAAAAACGGCTTCAATGGGTAATTCGTTTAAAATGAGTCATCTCCTAATTTTCTACTCTTAGAGGAGAAATATTTTCTTCAAATTTAATATAAGGTCGGGGAAAAAGTTTCTTCGTATTTTATAAACAAATTCAAGACATATTTTTTTCAAGTTTAATTACATTTAATTATAATATATATGTACCATTTTGTTCGATAACTTGTTGCCATCTTTTAGGTAGTGACATGACCCCGTTGCTGTAGAAATTTTGGGAATTCTGATCAATAAAATGCAACAAGTAGTTTTGACAGTCTTCTCTTGATGTTAATCTAACACTACCCAAAGAATTCTGAAGAGATCGAAACAGGTGGAAATCTGAGGGTGCAAGGTCAGGGCTATGTGGTGGATGCATTAACACTTCCTAACCAAGCTCTCTAAATTTTTGCTGAGTGGCCAAAGATGTGTGCGGTCTGGCGTTATCATGATGAAAGACCACACTCTTTATGTTGATCAATTCCGGCCGTTTTTTCTCAATTTCTTGTTTGAGTCTCATCTGCTGTTGGCAGTAGAGATCCGAATCGATGGTTTTGCCCGGCGGTAAATGCTCATAATGAACGATGCCCTTCCAATCCCATCATACACACAGCATCACCTTATTACGTGTTAATCTGGGTTTCGCTACAGTCTGTGGTGCTTCACTGCCCTTTGACCATGATCGTTTGCGCACATTCTTGTCGTAGGTAATCCATTTTGCATCACCAGTGATCAATCTTTTCAAAAACGGTTCGGTTTACCTTTACGTTTCAATAGAGAATCGCAAATGAGTACACGATTCATTTGGTTTCTTTCAGTGAGCTGGTGTGGCACCCAAATATCGAGTTTTTTTGTATACCCAGTTATTTTCAAATGGGTCAAAACTGTTTTGTGGTCAATCCCCAGGTCTTCAGCTACGTCGTAACTACTAATATGCCGATCTTGGTCCACTTTTCCAGAAATGGCATCGACTTTATCCGTTACAGGGCGACCAGAGCGAGCTGCATCTTTGACATCAAAATTCCCGGACTGAAAACGCTTGAACCAACATTGTGCTACTCTTGATGACACTGCATTAGGTCCATAAACGTCACAAATTTTATTCGCGGCTTGTGTCGCATTTTTCAGTTTTTTGTAATAAAATTTCACAATATATCGAATTTCTTCGTTAGATTCACTCATTTTATCGAACAAAAAAACAATTGAAAAATGGCGGGAAATTGCTTTTTACTTTTTATATTCCTTTTTTAAAATGTCATATTTTTAATGGTATCAAAACCAGCCAGATACAAACAGTACAATCGATGAGATTTTTACTACAACTTTATACATACAAATTACGAAAAGACTTTTTCCCCGACCTATTATATTGGACAACCCTTAACCTAGGTACTTTTAAAATTGAGATCTATACCAAACCAATACTGTCATTGTGCAAAGTTCCATGCACTTGCCTTGATAATAATAGAACTAAGGAGAATAAAAATATAAGTAGAAAATTTTAAAAAAAAAAATATTTTTTTCGTTCGATTGCTTTTTATAGTATATCCTCCAGTACGATAAGCGACCTAATTTTTCTCTACAATTTGACATAATTTCACATACCACGCACATGATAGACTTAACAAGACTGCACACATGATAGACTTAGAATAAAGCCCTACCTATAGTATGATTTTGCCACAAAATTTATCAACATCATAGTTTTATGGACTTTTCAGCCGGCGGCGTTGCGTTGAGTCAAAGTCCACCACTACCGGCGAAATTACCTCTCTGTAATTTGAAGATTTGATATGATGTTTTCTTCTCTGAACTCCGTTGATAATAATAATCGACCATCCTGTTTCAGGTGTCATCGCCCTAGCCTTCTCGCTAATCAGTTTCATCACCGGCATTGTCGCGCTTTTCTCCTCCAAGATTCGCCTGATGATCAAGAGTGGACCAGTCAAGATTCTCCACCTTTCTGTCGGTGTGTTTTCTCTATCTATGGGCCTTATTACCATAGCCATAGGATTCAATATGGACTTCTACAGTGCCTCCCAAGGAGGTTTATCGACAGCTTTGATGGCGTTTGTAGTTATTATATTGGCGTATGTCTTAGTACAGCCTATTGTAGACTTGGTATCTACAACTAGAAAATCGATTTGACTGATAGACGTACAAGGATCGACAGATGGCGACAGTGTCGCTTAGTTTTAAGATAGCCGTTACGTTGCATTTCACCAATCATAAAATTCTATTACCAAAGTGATACCTATTACAAATGTGAACGCATTTCGATGTTGGGTCGTGCTAGCACAGTCTAAATTCGCTGTGTTACCATCGAATGCTATTACGACGAAAAGAGTTCCAAAATTTTTTGTATGTTGGATACACTAATACTAACATATATCATATAAAAAACGGATTTTAATTATGAAAAAAATACATATTGGTATTCTGACTTATTGCTCCATGGGAGTCGAAACTAGATTAGAAATATTCGCTTGATCAAAAAAATAATAACATGTGTCTTTTTGCGACTTATCATCCATTATATGTATGTATATCAGTCACTGGCAGCCTTAGTACAAGCTTTGCTTAGTTTGGGGTCAGATGATGGTGTGTGCAATAATGTCCCGAATATTTTCAGTGGTATTTGATCAATATCTTCTAATTAGGTTTGCAATACACAAAAAATGCCACAGACACCATAACATTATATCACGTGACGGATTCTATGCTATTAATTTTTCTGTGATTCTAATACAAAATGTCAAATCGCGGCATAATAAAAAGTAAAATCTCTTCGAAAGCAGTTGGACAAATGGAGGTCATAGTAGGTACAAAAGAACCAGCAATCTAGGTTAAACAGATTTTTTTAAAAGTTCATCGTCATGTGACTCAACATCGAAATTAAACCTTTAAATTTTTTATGTTTGGTATTAAAATCATAAATCATTTCACAACAACCCATATTGTATGAATTTTAACTATGGAGAGACTGGCACAAAATGTTTTATGCGTAATTTAAACATTACGTATAAAAACTCAACAAAGTTGTTCGCAAATTTATACTTGTAAAAATATTATTAAGCATGTATCTAAGTTATAATAGTTCTATAAATCTACTTTCTTACTTCTTGTTACTAATGTTCTAAGCTAGAAAACTTGCAAAAAGTAGAAATGAGGCAGACCGTTCTTTGATCCAGGGCCGGATTTAGAGGTCTGGAGCCCAGGAGAAACAAAAAAATTTAAGCCCCTAATTATTTTTAAAATATGTGAAAAAAATTGTTTCATTCAAGTGTTTCCAGAATTTATTGCAAGATAAATACATTATTTTATATAAAAGGTAAATATGTTCTCTTGTCAAGGCCCTTATTCACTAACTGCAAACAAAGTCATAACGCGGCGCGTTAAGTTAAACTCTAAAAGTTGGTCTTTCATCCCTAGGGCATAGAGGGTTAATTTTAGTTTTAGTTAGTGAATACGAGCCCAGAACATTGGATATTGTTTTTTCAATTATAATTTTGCATATTATTTGGTTAGGAAATTTGACCTAGAAATTTATTTTGTGAGAGCCCCTCTCTTGTGGAGGCCCCGAGGCTGTAGCCCTCCCCTAAATCCGGCCCTGGTTTGACCATACATAGATTAGAATAAGTAACTCTTTTTTTACTTCTTCCTTTCATTTACCTTAACTTTTTTTATTTTAAAACCTACTTATGTTGTTATTAAATTATAATAATATAAAGTAGACTACGAACCTAAGAATGTGTGTTTGAGTGTGGTGTAAGTACTTACATTATTCATTATTTATAGAATTAAATTAATACATATTTTTTTTTAAGATTGTGTCTTTTATTTTACAAATTCCACATTATATAATACTGATGATCAACACCCATATTTATGGACATAAGTAAAGGAATCTCGAATTCTTACGTCACCCTCAAGTAGTGTTTTGGCATATAAAACCACTTGAGGGTGACATGAGGATTCAAGGTTCGAGGTTATAATGAAACCTCACGCGAGTTTTGATGACCTGATTAAGGACCCCCAATTTTACCTCTACCACCTCTCTAATCTCTTATTGTATCTCTCAATTTTAACATAATTAACTACTTAATTACCTTTTTACATAAATTTAAGCATCAGGCTGGTCCTTTACTTATTTTTTTTTTGGGTTTAGTTTGTAATTAATTGATATGGATGTAAATCGGGAATAAACTATTTTCATTTCATTATTTTATTTAGGTAAAAATAAGTAAGTACTTTTTGTTCGACATTTCGACCATGTTACAACGGCCGCATAATGGCCATGTCATTATGCGAAATAAGTCCCGATAGATATTTCAAGCGTGTATTCAGTTTATACCTAACAGATTTTGGAATTCCGCATCAATAAACTTTGATTTCATCAATGAGTAAAAACAGACATACAAAGTAAAACATTTATTTATACCAAATAGAGCCGAATACTTACTAAGATACATAATTACGATTTGGGCTGGGCCTTCTTGGCGGCTTCAGCCTCCGCCTCGCTCTTCTCGAAGGTCGTGATCAGTTTCTCGACCTCGGCACTCGTGAGCACCCGGATTACAGTTTTGTTGTCCTTGCGAGTCAGAGTTGCCATCTCCACTGCAAAATATGAGTTTTTTTTTCAATAATATACTTTATTTTTTGATAAGCAAATACAGTTACATGAAAAGGGTGTACTTAGCTGAAAGAGGCCCATAATACCCAACATTACGAACAAGCTTTACTTTGGGGTACAATGGCGATGAAAAGCAGCCTAGCTGTTGTGGTGACGTGGATGATGAAGGCAATGATGCCTCATGCAAACCGGTAGCGAGTCTGGTTTCTATGTGGCTTCACAATGCCACAACAGCCACAGTTAAGAAACTAGAACTATTACCGGGTTGCATTGCGGTAGCCTCTCTTGTGAGGCAGTACCCATTCCAGTCTTGGAGTGTTTACCATCTTCAACCACACCATCACAAAACATCAGGTGAGCTTTGGTCAACGCCTAGTCAGTCAACCATAAAAAAAACTATAGTGCTCATTATTAGGACCACTTCATAAATATACGAACCTTTCTCAGGAGTAAGCTTGGTCATATCCAGGGTTTTGCTGAGCACCTTGATGGCCAAAGCTTGTGCTTCGGCTAGAGTGGTCTCGTTTTCCTTGTACTCCTGCTTCAAACTTGATACTGCTGCCTGTATGGATAAAATGGTATGAGAAATCGTCGCCTTCAATTCACCTAGCTGATCAATTATTGTAAGCAGAATTTTAAGAATGGTAGTTTCTTTTTTCTTTTTTGTTGTTTATTACAACCATATAACCAACCAACAGGTACACTGTACATGCAGTATCACTAGTATAAAACAAAAAAGTACAAAAGTAAGTAACAAAAAAGTTTTGACAGATATATATATATATATACATACAAGTATATATTTTATTTTTTATGCCATAGTTGGCAAACAAGCAGACGGGCCGCCTGATGGTAAGCGATCACCGTCGCCTATGGATACCTACAACACCAGGGGCATCACAGATACGTTGCCGACCTTTAAAGACTATTAACAGCCCTTTTGAAGATCCCCATATTAAAGCTACTCGGAAATGCCATAGGAATTCTTATCGGATAATAGGCTGCTTAACTTACACCACACCTAATGTTAAGTGATGATGTGGCCAACGATGGAGCGCGCTTACTTAGTAGAAATCAATTCACTCGGGACGTGAAGACAGCCAGGGGACCGATTCTAATAAACCAATTGTTTTTGAATTGTTAATTAATTTTCTAAAAAATTGCCCTTTTCACAGTTTTGGCATAGATAAAGTGTCAAAAGTGAAAAACAAAATTGTTTTTAAATTGTTAATGAATTGCCTCAACACCCATTAAGGCAAAACATTCCAGTATAAAAAGAGTCAGTGCTACGTACAGGTTTTTGGAATATCAACAATGAAACGGAGTCATCTTTTTATGGCCAATCTGGTCGTATGATAGAAAATTGGGCAGGGGGAATTAGATCATGCAGATGATGTACACTCTGTATATCAGATTGTGAGATATAGTACTTACAGCACTGTTATTTCCAATGCAAGTGGCCTTCCACCCACCGTAGTTTCCGCTGGGGTCTGACTGGTACAGCTGGTAGCCATAGTGCTTATCCCACCCCATGTACAGGATTGACACACCAAATGGACGCTTGCCTGGAAATACATAACTGCTTGTGAGACAATAATCTCGATTCTATTGTACCATTTCCTACACCAATGTTGTGCTCTGTGAGATATAGGCACATCAGCTTATGGAGGCACCATAAGCTAATGTGCGTATATTATACAGTGTCAAAATGTAGTGTTAGTAATTATTTTGTGTTTTGTGTGCAGTTATTCAGTTATTTTTTAGTTTACCTTGATATAAGACTTTTTTAATTCCTTTGCGGGACAGAAAAGGGGTTTAGGAAGAATTTTGATTGCATAGTTTTGCAAGGTGAGTTGGGAGGTGTGATTATATGTGCACCAGTTTGCTCCCATCACACTGCTTTTTTACACCCACTTCCCATGAGGTTGTTTTTTTTTTGTAAATATTGTTTTTCTTAGCCTATGTTGGTTTACTGCTGGGCAAAGGCCTCCCCCATCACCTTCCAAATATCCCTTTGCAGTGTAATGTCCTGCAATTCTTTGCAGATTACATTTAGAAAGTCACACCATCATTTCCAGGGATAAAATTTACTATGCCTATAAGAAACGGATTCACTTGTGATTTGAAGACACCTAGATTGCAACTATCGGGGAACATTGATTCAGGCATTCCACAGACTACCAGTTCACACAATAAAAGTGGAATCAAAGCATTTCATATTGCTAGTACATTAAATATAAGTATTCGAAAGAGCCTTGTGGAACTTCAAAAAAGTTGAATTTGGAACACTAAAGTAGTGGTAACGGCGCCTGCTTTAGCTGCTACTCTGTGTTGTACGCAAAGTGAACGTTTAGAAATTGGTAATAATATAATCCTTACCTCCATACTGAGTGTATGCTTGCTTGACATCACACAACCACGATACAAGCTGCTCACAGGGAATAGATTCACCGTAGTTCAACAGATACCTCTGCGCAATCAATCTCAGTTCGTTAGTCAGAACATTAGCGTCAGACGTGATACCAGCGACTGAACAAACCATGTCATCATTCAATTTGTAGATCTTTTCAGAAAAGAATACTTCGTCTAGCAGCTTGTTGGTGTTTCTGCGCTCAGCAGCGAGTAAAATACCGTCAGTAGCGAGGATGCCGAGTGATGTGCCTGCGTGACTGATGGCTTCCATGGCATATTCAACTTGGTACAAACGCCCTGGAGAAAAAAGCCATCGTAAATGAAATGTTTTCACATATTACATTAAAGAGATGGCATAAGAATAAGTCATACCTTCAGGCGAGAAAATAGTTGTACGTGTATCATAACGCCGAGCCTGTGGAAATACAAAGAGTTATGTTTGAGGCTTGAATGACCAAGCAAGAAGTCGCTAACCTATAAACGTATTTAAGACATAGTTTTGCTAGTTATTTAAAGTTCAACTTACCATTTTGTATCACTTCTAATATAAATTTCACAGGAGCGGACGTTTTAATTCTTTTTAATCAATTAATTTAGTTATTTTCTAAAAGTTTTGCCGCAATGACACCCAACAAAACCAAACCAAATCAAATCAAAATTTGACAGTCATTTCTGTCATTTACTTTGCTTATATATTTTTTACTTTTGGCTTCGCGTGTTTGACGCATTTGCCGTGTATAAATCGTATAATGTATTGTATGGATTTGGTTAAAGTACCGCCGCCGTCCAACCAATGGGAGAGAAATTGTCACAATTACATAGGTATTCCCATGTCCTTCTATCTCGTTGGTTGGTCAGACGGTGGTTGAGGCCAAATCATCACGTCTGGCTACTTTGAGGACCCATCATCGATTTTTGATACAGAACTGACAGCGGAATGACGTTCTCAAATTGTCAAAGTCAAACTGACAACTAACTAAACTGTCTACTATCCTACGGAGATCTACTATATGCTTTAAAATCCGCGTAAACGTAAATATTTCGTTCGTCTTCTTAAAAAAGATTGTAGGATTAGTTTAGTTTTATCGTAGCTTATCTAGTTTAATTTGTGGTTTTACCGCTGGGCCTGTGCCTGTGAGAATTATTCAATATACCTGTAAATTATGACCATCGAAATATCAAAGGTATTTGCCAAATCAAATGGTCCCAAGAAATCCAGGCTGGAAATGAATGTACGACAACTACTGAATAAATGCGAGTTGATAGCCAAACAGGAACCTTTGGAAGGTAACTGGAGGTTGAAGAAGTATGTGGAAGCTCTGAGTGATATGATCACTGAGCTGAAGACTGGGCCAGAGTAAGTGTAGCATTATTATAGCAACCCATATGGTAAACTGATAATTCCACCTGTAAAGTATAGAATTTGTGCTCAATGAAATAAGCAATCAATTTTGTAATCAACCTAATGCTAAAAACCACTAAATTTTAACTTTTATAACAAGACATCTCCTTTGCGTTGTGTGTGGTGAGAGGAGTCTATCATTGACTTCCCGCTTGGGGTGTATTTTGCATTCCCCTGGCCTTTGTATAGCCGAGCCAACCCAGCACTTTGGAATACCAGTGTGGCCCAGAGCCGCTGGCTCATGATAGAAATAATGGCAAGAAAACTTCACAAAAAAAGTAAAGCCGTTGTTGTTGCAATGATGAAAGAGAAGCAGTTGGAATTCTGGTATCTTTTTTTCTTCTTTATTTAAGACATGCAGCAACAAAAAAGATATTAAAAAAAATTAATTTTACTACTTATTTAAAAGAATCTTCTGTACTGTTTTTCTGATGAATCTCTAGTGTAATTCTACTTCTACGTCGCTTCAAGTACAATAATGAATTTAATGAAGTTAAATTAATTGAGTTTAATTTAGCGTAACCTGAAATAAAATAATAATTACATAAAAGAAAAAATTCACATAACCTGAAAAAACATATTGAATTCTGAAACATAAAATATATTTTAATGAAAATGTAATAAACAGTTATACCTGTTTCCTTAGTGCACTTTGTAGACACGTGTTTTGCCTCTTCACGAGGCATCGTCAGGATGTGTTGACTCTTCGAGTGCTTGGCCGATAATGATGATGAATGATATCCTATGTGGCTTTGCAAAGCCAAATCTCATGCTCCACAGCTTCATCCTTTTGCATCCAATCACAAAATGGCAATGTCGCAAATAACTTGTAAATAAATAAACGCTATAGTTGATGTTTTAATGTTTATTGGGATTTATCGCACAATATCAATACATAGTATAAGTCGCTTCCCTCTGTCTGTCCCTATTTATGCTTAGACCTTTAAAACTACACAACGGATTACACATTTTGATGCGGTTTTCACTACCAGTTAGGTAATTTTTCATGGAAGGTTTATGTATACGTATAATAAAACATATACCCGTGCGAAGCGAAATTAGAGTTTATTTCGATTTTTTGCATTTTCTGAGAACATTTACTATTGTAATGTATTTTTTTTTAACCATCAGAAAGTAGAGATTTCAAGCAACAAAAAGCACACCGACTTTAAAAAATATATATAAATATATATTTTGACACGAGAATTTTCGATTGAAAATTAGGGTGCTTTTTTGATATTAAGTCAAAATAAGGTGAAAAAATAAATATTTTAAATCAAATAAATTACAGTGTATTTGGGACATAAAAAGGAAAGTTTTCACCAAATTTCATAGTTTTTTTTTTTTTTTAAATATAAAAATAAAAAACCAAAAACTTGGTTATTTGTATTTTTCATATCAATTTTGAGGTTATGTAAAAAAAATGTGAATATAAAAGTTGTAGATCTTTTTATTACCTACAACTTTGCCATTTAAACACCCCCCCCCCCCCCCTCCCACTTCCCGAACTCAGATCGCCTGTAATTTATTTTTCCTTTCATTTTTATCATATTCCCCTCCTTTTCTAATGGGTTTCATCCTACTACTATTTTTTTTGGTTTCAAAAATTATCGACCCTGGTCTAGTGTGTTAGTATAGCATTTGTATGCCGCGCCTGAGGCTTGACGTCATACTGTACAGTATACTGTGCACTCTGTCTAGCATGAAATTAAAATACTTATAACTTATTTATTTTTGAAGTATTTTAAATTTTGTTTTCGTTGATAGGGTTTATTGATGATCAGCTTGTTTATGGGGTAATAAAAAAATATTAGTCATCATGCCTATTCTCGTAAATACCACTAAACTCGTTTTTCTGTTTTAGCAAACCTGCAAAAGATGTTATAGCTGAGTATAACAAAAGAGCATCATTTTTGAAAGGAGTCATTCAAACTGCAACATTAAACACTCCTATTGAAAAAGTAAGTCTAACGCCTAATGCCCATTGGAGTCGAGGGATTGCGACACAAGAGAGACTATTTAAAAGAAAACTCTAACCAGTTTACCATAGCTTCAAAATAGTTATATCATGTTTCGAGGCACTACACGGCTTGACTGTTCTAAACTCTACTAAAGGAGGTGCAAATTAACCACTGGATTTTATTGTATTCTTTTTACATTAATATAATTTTTTAGTTGGAAGCAGTTCAGCAGCTATCCCATGGAGTAGCGTCCATGTCAGCTGATGGTGCCGCTCAGGAGATTCATCAGAAGACTGTTGTCAAGTATGGAGTGGAGCTGCGATCTGAACTCTTTGGCTTAGGTACGCTTGATTTTTGTTAAGTTTTGCTTACTCGCTAGGATAGCAAATCGAATTGGGTCTTGACACTAAGGAATGTTTTAGCCAAGGTCTCCATTTCTAATATATCTATCAATCTCTACAAAACTGGAATTAAATTATTACAGAGTAAGGACAGAGATAAGCAAATCATCACCATGATATCCAAGATATGGATTTCATACTCAGATCAAACAAACAAGCAAGATATGCCTTAGTACGATATCGTCCATGTCCAAGTGTTTTCACTAGACTGTTTAATGCAAAAACTGTAAGTACAGCTAACTTACTAATTTTTCACGCACACTAAGAAACTTGTAGTGACACCAATGAACTAACTATGCAAAAAATGGGTGGCAAGGGTGTCTGCTAGGCAATTTCGACTAAAGGCATCAAGCCAGATTTAGGCTTGATACATTCGAACTTACCATGCTACCTTACCATATCTCCCTTGTTTGTCTGATTGCACAGTTGTGTGTTGGTATGTGAAGACTTGAGTTCTCTTCAGCTTCCAAGCCCACTAACAAGCATAAGACAATGATGATGATGCTATATTTGCAGTGGGTCTTTATTATATTCTAATAGATTCCGTTTATTAATTTCAGAAGAAACAGACGACTCTCTGCGCAAGCGTAACATAATTAAAGCTCCAAACTTCACGAGCAACGCAGGAGGGCAGGAAGAGATGGACTCCTTACTCAAGTACCATCAGAACATGCAAGAGAAGGTCGCTGAGAACATGGTACTGCTGACTAAGAGTTTAAAGGAACAATCGCAGATAGCTAGCACCATTATAAGACAAGATACTGAGGTAACACTTGTGATTTTATTTTAAACTAGCCCGCGACTTCGTACGCGTAGATTTTCACATAAACGTTCAACCCTTTTTTCCTCCCTTAATCCGGCCCTTGCTCAAAATAACATAGCCTATACATTAATCTGGTCATAGCTAAGCATATTCGTGTAAACCGCATTTAAATCCGTCCAGTGGTTTAGGAGATGTGCGTGGGTGTCTTCAATCAGCAGTGATTCGGTTTCTTCAACATGCTCTAGCGTAGACTCCATCATCGCTTCACATCAGTGGCCTTAGTACGAGCACTAGCGAAAAAGTTATCGTTACGTAAACGATAGCAAAATGTATGAAAAATTCAGTTGCCTTTCACGTCCGATAGAGGCGCTGTTCAATATTTCATACATTTTGCTGTCGTTTACGTAACGATTACTTTTTCGCAAGTGCTCGTACTACGCCTACTGGTAAGATGGCGGTCAAGCCTATGTAAATTTTCTTTATAAAGTTAAAAACCCCAAAACAATGGTATGGGCAAACTTGAACAAAAATGATATACTAAACCTCTATCTTATTTTAGGTAGGTATGTAGGCCTCCCATGTACCTACATCGTGAGAGTCGCGGGCATTCAGTGGTTGCAGATGGCAGGCTGTCGTTCAGTTTGGAGGTCAAAGTGGGAGGCCTATGTTCAGCAGTGGACATATTCGGGGTGATGATGATTTAATGATAGGTCACATTATGGTGCAATTTTTTTTCATTCTTAATTATTTACATGTCGCCATCATATATTTATGATGACGTCACCTGCCCAGTGACCATACCCAAGTTTATGAACACCTCATTTATCAAAATCGGTTGAGGCGTTTAACCCTAACTACACTATAAGCTTTGCGTCATCGGGTAAAAATAAAGGCTGATAATAAATGTATGCACGAAGCGGCGACACTGTTTCATGCTTGATATTTTGCAAACCCGTAGGAAGCGCTTTGATTCCACTTTTTAACCGACTTCCAAAAAGGAGGAGGTACTCAATTAGCCTGTTTTTATTTTGTAGAAAACTATCTACGTTTTCCAGTGAGATGTAATATAATAGAGACGTTATAGGCCAAAAACACTGCTTTAAAAACGAACTAAAAGTGGCAACCGGCTCGCCGCCGCCGTGGTGATTGGCTGAATTTGGCTTTGTTCGGCTTTGGTCGTCGATTATGCTGCGACTTCTATCACTCTCTCACACAAGGCGATCTTACACATCTTGCTCATATACTTCATAATAACAACAGCCGCCTAAGATAAAACAATTTATAAACAATAATTTTTCTGTTTTAATAAAAAATACAGTACTTAAGCGTGAAATAAATCATTTTTCTTGTCTCTCACAGAGCGTGTGTAGCTTGTGCAGTTTTTAAAGATACAGGAAGGCATTTTATTTCAAGAATTTTTGCTAAAACACTTATTTAGCTGAGATGTGTTGCCGGACACTCTGAGTGCGTGACTGAGAGACGGCTGTAACGAGTATGATAGTGTGCCTTGCATTCGTCTAGTCAATATGGTGGTGGGCACAACCTCTCTACAGGTAAACATATCTTAGAATTTCTCTGTTTATTTTCCCAGGCATTGAGTAAATCAACCGACTTGACTGACCGCAACATGATGTCGTTGAAAGTGGAGTCAAGCAGATTGCAGGAGCACAGTCGCAGCGCCTGGAAATGCTGGCTCTGGCTAATGCTGGCCGTGGTGATGGCTATATTTATTAGTATGTATCATATAATTTCACTTTACTAACTTTTTGGGTAGGCAAAAGTGTCGACAACACCGCTAGGTATAGCGGGTGACCAAAGGCGGTGGTTACCGCTTGCCATCAGGCGGACCGTATGCTTATGTTTTCCGCTTTAAAAACCTCTATATTATTTGATGAAATCTCAACCTCTAAACGGCTAACCTTTAAACTGTCTCCCGGAACCCAATTTGTGTCGAAGATTTTGATAAACTAGTAATAGAATTAAATATTAACCTTAATGATGATTATTTTAATTTTCAGATATGGTGCTGTTTATGAAAGTGATGAAGAAGAGAAAAGGTGAAGCTTAGTTAATTAGGTATGTGTCTTAATTTATTTTGTAAATATCCTTAGTGTGGCACTGGGACTTGGATTCTGTGATTATTATTTTTATTGTTTATTTGTATATCACGTAAATGTATGTTGTTGTTAATTATTCTAAAAGTATGAATTTATCTATAAAAATATAAGTATATTTGTATATTAAGTACATGTAATATTATCATTTCGTGATTTCATGAATATTTATTAAATTATTTAAATTTTATCATATATTGTTTGATATAAACAAAATATTTTCTACATACTGAAATTAAAGTATTGGTGTTAATTAAGTACTTTATTTTCCACTATTCAGGTTAGAACTACATTTCTAATAAAAGTTTAAGAAAATGCAATAAATGTGAATCATTGAACAAAAATAGTGCGAAAATAATAATTTTGGTCCATAATACACATACTTTTTCATTACTACCCACATGTAAGTTTTAATATAAAATACATTATGTCTAATGTAATTGTTATTAAATAAAAATCTTAAGACTTGACTAAAACATTTTTTTCTAAATCTTATATTCAAATACTTACACAGAGAAAAAATTAAGAATTTGATTTTACCTGCATTGCCATTTTAGACCAAGCATTATATCTCTAGGCCCGTAAGGCTTTATGTAGCCCATATAAATTATTGCATTAAGGAGCATACCTAAATCTCTTGGAGCATTCTTTTTAGCCCCTACTAAGCCTTTCTCTCGCTCTAATTCCAGTAGAGAGAGCGAGTGAAAAGTTTATTTTTAAGATTGAAAGAATGATTAAGAGGTTTGTTTTAGGCCCCTTAATAGTCAGACAAATGGTCAATTTAGTTGTAAAATTATTTAAATAAACTAATCTGATCTTAGTGCTAAACATGATTGTCTCTTTTTAATTCCATGCGTGAAAAGAGGACGACAACAATTTTAGAGCTGCCAAATTGAATTTAGAAAATGATATAGGTACAGATGCTATTTGTCTGTGCGCGGACGATCGTCTTCGGGAGCGCGCGTATTCCCTGATGAAGGAGCTCTAATGGCTCTGAAACCAATCGATCTTTACGACCAATAAACAAAACTTGAATGTAAGCCGTTATGTAATAATTATAATCCTCACGCTAATTTTGATGAAACATTAGGTCTGCACTTTTTTCTAATTAAAATAAAATTTGACAGATTCAAAATAAGTGCCACTCTCTTCGTACGTTTATTTATTGAATAGAAAAGGGACACATGATTTTAGTGCTGTAAAGTGTTTAGTATTAGAAAACGGTACTTATATATACAGAATGGACAGTTAATTTGAAACTATCGCCCAACATAGGTTCCCTTTAGCACGTTTTGCTTATCTGTGCGTGATTCTAATGGACCACTCGTTCAATCGTAGTATTTCTTCAATTCAATTTTAATAAGTTTTATTATTATATTTTAAATATTCTTCTATTCTATTTACCTACTATAAACTATTACAATAAATGCGAAAAACATTATTATGTGTAGATTTGTAATTAGATGCAACAGCTTATTTTAAAGAGTACATAGAATTGGTTATTTCTCAAGCTATTGAAAAAACGCCATCTGTTATTTATTATATGAATAACTTAGTTGAGTTACGAAGATTTTAGATATATCACTCAGGTAACTACTTACTAGATAATAAGGACTATGATCTTACTTCATATGATCTAAGTTTCCTAAAATACACTCTGTGAATAGAAAACGAAGCGAAATCGCTAACTTCTCATTTTGGACGACAGATGGCGGTATTTGCAATAACTCCAACAGCAGACAAGTAAGTACATTTTGAGCTAGATACAACATTACCAAGCTTATAGCTATTGAAACAGATTACTGTAAAAGCTTGAAATACTTAATCCCTTCGCTGTATTATCTTACATCTATCCATTTGCCATATCTAACACTCGTATTCGCGAATTATATTCGCGCCTAAAGCAATTGTTTCTACCTTCTTCGCAACTATCGCCTGGGTTCCTAATTCTGGCTAGTTTTAGGGTCTACTTCTTGTCGTAGACGTCTGTAAGCTCGAATTTCCAGATCTTGTTGGGACCGATCTCTGTGACGTAAAGATGGGAACCGTTCCTTGTTACAGCCAGAGAGTGGGGGTTGGTGAAACCCTGCAATTGAAAAATCTTTTTTAGTTTCTTATTGTGGTTATGTGGTATTTTTTTTTGTTTCATGTAGGTCTGTTCTAAACAGCTTTTAGTAAGTACTAGGCAGGCAAATATTTTGAGCTAAAAGCGGAATAAAAGTTGGCGCATGTATATACTGGACACGTATATACACATGCACACACCAATATTAATCGGGCAGACTTGAGCGGTCGAAATCCCCTCATACCCCATTTATCCTACTAAATAGACATTCATCACTCCAAAAAACCAAATAGGCATGCAGTAATTTTTCAATATATTGCCAGTACTTTATACAAAACATTAATATTTTCCTACGTTTTCATGTAGGCGTTAGAACTTGTATGTGGTAACTTGTTTTTCTGAGTCCAGTAAAAAGTTCATCCTGCCGTATAAATTGCTATTTATACTCACAGTGCTTGGCTCCCAAGTGTCCAGAATGTTCCCATACACAGCATTAACAGTGAAGCCTCTAACCGCAATATTCTGCGCCGTCGGCCCATTCACAGCATAGATCGTGTCGCCATGGGACGCCACAGCAAATACCCTACCCAAGGTCGGGTCTTCGATAACCGTAGCCGAGTCTAGCACATCCACATAGCTCTTCAGTCCAGCTTTAGGGCATACAATCCTCATGTTCTCTCGATCAGCGACGCAGACCATGTCCAAATGCTCCAACAGAGTCACGCTGTGTGGAAGATTGAGGGTCAAAGTGTCGGAGTACATTGGTATAGCCATTAGCAGGATTCCGGCAGCGTTGAATTTTAAGATCTGGTTGTTGCAGTAACCGTCGGCGACGAATATCTCGCCGGTTGTAGCAATGGCTACGGAGGTAGGCATGCAGAGCAAAACCCTGCGTCGGTATGGGTAGCCGGCTGTGAAGGCTTCTCCGATTGTCAGTGTTGGGTACTTGTGGTTGCTTGGAATGTACTGTAAACAGACTTTTTATTATTATAAAAAATATGCTTGCGCTTGACCGCCACCTCGCATGATGGTAAGCCATTATGCGGTCTATGATAGAGCACGTTTACCTAGAAGAAACCGATTCACTAGTTTCGAACAGCTAGTTTACCGAGCATAGCAAGGTCTCAGAGTCAACCGGAACAGATCGGTGTTTTTATGTAAGTTTGTATTTTATTTTGGCGATAACTATCGTTGCTTTGGCTTCTTCATCCGTTTTCAAGCGCTTACTGATCAAATATGGCGGGTGATCGCACTGTCTGGAAGAAGAAGGAAGAGACCTTTGCCTAGAACTGAAAGTTATAAGTTTAAAAAAGTACGGTTGGTCAGAACTTCTTGAGCTTTCGTAAGTACTTCATTCAAATACTATTCTTAAGTTCGAATATGAGCAGATTGTGTAGTAAGGGGGTTGTTAAGATATACATAAACACAGTTCCGGGCGAACCTAGTTCCGGGGTTAGTTCATGTTATAAAAATAAGGTTCAAAGTTAAATAGTACGTCAGTCAGCGTAGAGCTGACGTATATACTATTCAACTTCTTTTTTCACAAGTACCCTTGATCCAATTACCCCCAACATCGCATACCTTCGATGAGGCTACCTTGAAAACTTGGTGCTTTGCCACATCCGGCGTCCGTGACCCAGACCGGACGTTAATCTTGATGGCGTATACTCACTACTACCATTACATATACCATAGTTATACCTACACGTAGCGTCTGCTACGTGTAGGGAGTCTTCCCCAAAGCCCAGTACAATTTCGTTCGGCGTGATTTATGTTTGGAAAATAATGATTTATTGAATCCTGTTAGGATTCAAATTTCGTTACGTCGCGGTAATTTTCTGGTACATTTTACCCGAGCCCCGGTCGCTGTGACCCTCTGTCAAACCCAATTAGATTCTTATAGATCATGTTAATAACTAAGTGCCTATTAACAAGTTCATATGGTCATAATCATGTTTACCTTAAATCAACCGTTCCAGGATCTGACTAATTATCAGCCGGCATGGCGCGATAAATACTGTCGACCCTACGACAGACAGCGCTACGAATGTATATACGTCTGTCTCTATATCAAGATCACGACAAAAAGAGTTGAAAAAATTTCGGGTCACGTATGTTAAGCCTATCATGTCATAAATTGATGACAAAATATGAGTAAATTTACCCTATATGATAAAATATTGACTATATGTTTTAACGCGAATAAGTCCGCATTTGACCACCAATTCGCCTGTTGCTAAGCGATGATGTGGTCGAAGATGAAGCACGCTTAGAAGGTACCTATTCACTCTGGCCTTGTAAAGGCCCAAATTATATATCTCGGGAAACAAGGAAGCCATAGGAAGCCATAAGGATACGAACTGCTAGTCAGTGGAAAGCGCTGCCTGAATGAGTTTGCCCCGATAGTTACAATCTGGGTGTCTTCAAGTCAAGAGCGAATCGGTTTCTTCTAGGAAAGCATGCTCCATCGTCTACGATGGGCGTGGGGTGGGTGCGGTCTACCGCATTATCGCTTAACATCAATACAATACTTTATTAATAACATCATTCGAGTTGGCGGCTAAACACAAGGCTATTATTTATTATTAAATAATAATAAATACTTGGGCCGTAGGTACGGATTTCCATCTACAACTTTCCATCCCCGGTCGAAGATCTAGAGGCAGTCCCAAGACAAGGTGGAAAGATGTCGTGCTAAAGGACATGAGCGAGTGTAAGGTTTCCGAAGACTATGTCGAGAATAGAGCGAAGTGGAGGAGAAAAGTAAGGAAGGCTGACCCCACCACCATGTGGGATTCATAGCCGGGAATAGAGAGAGACTTGGAGAGCCGTACGGATTTGAATCAAAACAAACCGTCAAAAAAGATTTCTTAAATCCGGTAACAAAGGTCGCTCAAAGTTTACCTTGAAAACTTGGTGTTTCGCTACGTCAGTGACCCAGACATTGTCATGGTGATCCACGGTTAATCCATGAGGCATGTAGAAAGCGTGGGCTCCCCAACTATGCAGGACCGAGCCTGAATGAGGATCCAACACTAGGATAGTGTCTTCAATGATGGGCCCCTTGTCCAAGTTCTGATAAGCATTTGACTCGTTGAAGGTGCTAGAAACACAAGCGGATCACATTAAAAACAGACTTCTAAACATATGAAAAACGTAATAAGTGCCTATAAAATTTGAGGATTCCCTCGATTTCCCTGAGACCCCATCATCAGATCCTGACTTGGTGACAATGGGACCAAATTAGAAACACACCCTACCGAACAAAATAATTTAAAATCGGACAACAGTTGGCGAAGAAATCGGTGAACATACATAAAAAAAATGCAGTGGAACATAAAACCGTCCTCCTTTTTTGAAGTCGGTTAAAAATATAAAATCTAAACAGATTCATAAAAATAGCCGCTTAAACATTGAAATTTTTGAAAAACCCCTTATAAAAGTGCTGATAAAATCTTCAAACATTACAGATAAAGAGATTTTCTTGGATCATAGCTAAGTACACTCTTGATCAAGTCATCTTTCAAAGAAAAAAGCTAAATCTAAATCGGTTCAGTCGTTTGGGAGTTACGATGCCATAGATAGACACAAATACACATGTTAAGCATTATGACATCCCTCTTTTTGCGTTGGGGGTAAAAGTCATGGAAAAAGTTGTTAAGTATGTTGTATGTTGGGAAACAGCCTGGGAGAGGTTGTTACACCAATAAACATGTATAATTTTTAATTGAAAAAATGTCATCTTCTGTCATTTTAGGGTTCCGTACCCAAAGGATGTAAACGGGACTCTATTACTAAGGCTACGCTGTCTGTCTGTCCTAACTTTTAACGGCTGTATCTTACGAACCGTGATTGCCAGTTGAAATTTAGACAGAATAAGTTATGTTACGGCGGATTACCTAAGAAGAAGATAATAATAAAGTAAAAAAGTGTAATAAAATATATGTGTAAAAAAAGTAAAAACTAAACCCCATAGGTACAACAGACGTATTTTTTTACACATACCTATTTTTGAATTTGCTATTACAAAAACTCTGTAAAAACGGTAATACGTACAAGCGTCAAACTTGGCATGTTTATAGTACACACTGTAAATAAAACAAAAAGTAAAGTAAAGTAGTAAAGAATAACAACAAATAATAAATAATGGCCAAGTGCGAGTCGGTAATAAATTTCTGTTCACCTCTGGTTCTCGTACGATCACCGATGATAAGCAACGTCGGGCACGGTCGGTACTTGGATGGGAGACCGGTTGGGCGTTGATGGAATGTTTTCTTTTTGCACTACTTTTTTTACTGGAGTAGCTAACAAGTTATGTGGTGGTACGGAACTCTCAGTGAGCGAGCCCGCCTCGCACTTGGCCGGTTTTATTCGGTGCGTTTAAGTATTCGTTTTGTGGCCGATGCTTTAATAAGATAATGTATACAGTCTAGAAATTATTTTGGTCCGCAAAATGTTACCTTTCATCCCATATCCGTTCAGCTCTATGGAAGATGACGGGTTGTCCCAAGGAGTTGATCGACACCGCAGTTATCTGGCCAACGTTGAGCGATTGTTGAGGCCAGTCTTTTACCTCTTGAGGTCTCAAGACTATTTCATCTTTTGGCTGAAACAATTTCGTCACATAAAAAGTACCTACTTAACCTATTTAAAAGATAATGTAGCCTTCGAAGTTCTAGGCCCTGATTCTACTAAACCAATTGTTAATGAATTGCCCCATTTTTTTTCTTTTGACGCTTTATCTATACCAAAAGTGTCAAAAAGATAATATTTGAGGCAATTCATTAACAATTTAAAAACAATTGGTTTTTCATTTTTGACACTTTATCTCTACCAAATTGTCAAAGGGGCAATTTTTGAGGCAATTCGTTAACCATTTAAAAACAATTGGTTAAGTAGAATCGGTGCCCTGGCATTTTCATAATAACGATTCCCAATTTAGACGAGAGTTTGAAAGTTTACTAGCCAACTGCTTTCTTGAAATATGTTTCACAAAGAAGTTAAATTGTTTCTAATATTAGTACGTCTAAGTTTGCTACACATTACATTTCTTTGCTATTAATTTTTAATAAGGTACATAGTTAATCGTATATTTTTTTCTTACCACATGTAGATCCAAGTTCTTCAACACATCTTCGTTTGCGCCATAATTAAAGTAATCAAAATTGTCTCGCACTGTTTCTGGCTCACAGTTAATTGAGCCCAAAGCAAAAATTAGGAATAGTAGCCGCAACATTTTAGTGTAACTATTTGTTGTGATCCGACTATTGTTGGAGCCAACTGTGTACTGAGCGCTTATTGATTACCAGGTCCTGTACTACCACGCATGCGTAGGGAAAATATGGCTTCTTCGCTACAATCTCAAGGTCAAAATATCGGGAGTTACTAAAATGAAAACCCATACACATATCAAGTAAACATATAGGTTTATTCTCTCATAATCTCGAGCGTAATCAACAAAAATTGGTCGACACTCGACTCGCGTTCGCTATAATTTTGACATTGTAGATTCAAAAGAAATGGTATCACTCAGTTCTTAGGCTAAGTACGAAAATAGTAGACGAAATTTCATTTCATATATAATGAATCAGTCTCGAAATATATCGTTGGTAATATGTGGCACATTTTCGTTCTCCGTTTTAATCTACAACGATGATAAGCGAGATTTAAAGGTGGGTTTAGCTATCTTCTATGGACATTTTCTTATATATTATCTACTGCCCTCTCCATTCTGAATTCGGCTGGTCCCAGATGTATCCGGTTTCGGTCATGGAGCAAACTGCGTTGTAGTATCTTCCAGGGCTTCTGCAGTATGACCAAGATGGACACTTACATCGAAACAACGTTTGGAATTCCTCCTTGCAAATTTCATTCCACCAGCATGTTCTCTGCAAATGAATTGTATGTCTCAATCGGTGACACAATCATTGTTTGCTATATAAAAGTTCGATAAGATTAGCTGTCAAGTGTTTTTTCACCGATCGATTATACCTCTTTCCTAACCACAAAAGTGACTATCTCTTACATTACTACAAGTCATTGAAAAACTTACCTCAGTAACGTATCCTCTCACAGACTGATCAGAGTTGCTCTTTTTTGTTATGGCACTGTTCGGCATTGTAATCAAAATCACCATGGAAGCGAACATCACATATTGCACCTAAAACATTATTATTCTCACAAATTTTCTCACGGTAATCACAAAAAGTTGTACTGCTAGCTTTATGGTGTAATCTTACCTTAATCATAGCAAGGTTTAGGTCCGAAAATAGAAAATAATCAGGCAGGGTAACCTTTCATTTCACGCCCCGATACGGAGCTTTCCTAGTTTTACCGAACGGGCGTAGGGATGAGAAAACTCCTGTAGACACTATTATCGACATGTTGCTTTGGGTGTGTTGATTTAACATTATTTAAGCAAATATGTTAAATGGATTTGTAAATGGTCGTTACTCTGTATATATTTTTTTTATTATCGATATTGACTGCATATTTAGCGTACATTATTTTGTCTACTTTAGTAACAGTGATTGCTTTTATTACTTTAGATATTTTACGTAAACATTTGAAACAGTTATTTTATGCCATTCCTGGTATTACATAGAAACATTAGTTGATAATTAATTCTTAAAATTGCGTTTCTCGCTGACGGAATTTGTAACGCGCGAAAATGATACATCAAACTCGAAAGTATTTGTTATATTAAAGTGATGTTTCATATTTTAGGATCACTATATACCCAAATGTAAAAAAATATATCTATAATAACATTTATATGCGAGACAGCAACTTTAAGGATACATTTACTTTAGTGACGTTTCTATGTACATTGTTGATTTTGATAACAGGTCAATTTGTAGTTAGATACTTATTTTTTGTAAAAACGTTTATTCTTACCAACATTAAATAAATAACTTATAAAAATCACTAAGTATAGGACGTTCTCGATTTCTTAAAATAAATGCAAAAAATTACCTATTCTTAAAACGTTAAAGTAGGAATTAGAAAAGTACGTTAAAATTATTAGGAGTCTGTACAAAAATTAAAAAGATAGAAGGGTTTATCAAACGTAGAAAATGGCACTTAGATAAACAATAAATAAACGTTTCAAAGACTGAAACTAATTTACAACAAACTTTGGTCGGAAACTACCTCTACATTTGGGATTATAATTTATCAAACTTTTTCCAAAATATGGAAAAAGTCGCAACTAGATTTTTTCTACATCGCGTGTACTTCGTTTATTTTATTGTCGTCTTCAATGTCTTGTTCTTGCCGCCTGTGCATGTCTTCTGCTTCTTTACTGTAAATAAAATTAAAACCCTTAATTAGATAGAAAGTAGTAAAATGGCAAGTTAAATTTTTTTATTAAAAATAGGTTTGCTTTGACCGCCAGCTCGCCTGATGTTAAGCGATGATGCGGTCTACGATGTATAATGTAGACTATGTAGATAGAATGTATAATGTATAGCTACATAGACTACTGTCTATATCTATCGTATATGTATATTATGTCTAATTTACTTTGCTATTAGTTTGCCCTATAACCATCTCAGTAGATAATTATTTACTAACTCTATTACAGAGTCTACTGCGCTAGATAGACTGCTATGCTAAGCTAAAAGGGGGCCATTGAATAACGTTTGCAATGGCATCAAAATCAGCAAAAAAATAGCAGTTCCGTACATATGACGGATGAACGAGTCTGACCAATTAAAATGTATCTATGAAATGAAGTTTACCTTCGACCTAAAGTTGTTCATAATGATGAGTACAAATGTCATTGATATAAATTATATAAAGACCGGCACAATGGAACTTTTTGAATGATACCGTCTTAGTGGTGCGGTCAAGCATAAAGCGCACCAGTGTGAAACCCGTTGCACGTCAACTTCGTTGGCGAGTAGTCGTGGTACTTGAGCAATACGACAGTGTTAGTAGAAAAGAATGCGACGTAATTGGTAGAGATATGGACCGATGGGACTGATTTTAACTACTTACTGATTTTAAGTTCTAGACATTGTTTAGAACTTGAAAAATCAGCCCTATTAAAAGGCCACGAAAAATTAGATCTAAAATTTTAGCTACTCAAAATCGAAACTGGTCCGGAACTTAAACTGTCTAAGTAGCTTTTATTTCCGTTTTTTTTTTTTTTTATATAGAAGTGTACGGTAATCGACTGATATTTTACAGATAAACTGAAATTCGAATTGAAAGTTAACAGTCAGTACTAAGGTTTCAAATAAATAGAACACTAGAAAAAGTAGCGATATTAACCAAGAAGTACTTCTCAATGAATCGAATGAAGCCGTTAACATTAGATTTGTATTTAGTAGTTTAGATTTACTAATTCTAAATAGAACATAGTTTAGAAATTACAGGTGGGTATTATAATTATTCAGTGTTATTGAAAGTGGAGCTGTTAATTTATGTAACTAGATTAGTGATTGGCGCAATTTGTTTACCACAGTTTGTTTACCACAAGTCATCGCCAAACTTCGAAAATCTAACTCAAAGCGACGCATCATCCTGCACCACGACAACGCAAGCTCACACAGCGCTCGTCAAACGATTGAGTATTTGAAGCAGGAAAAAGTAGAAATTCTTGACCATCCTCCATACAGTCCTGACCTAAGCCCTAACGATTTCTTTACATTTCCTAAAATTAATAAAAGTCTTCGTGGTCAAAAGTTCCAGTCCGGTGAAGAAGCAGTCGACGCTTTCAAGTCAGCCATTTTGAACACCCCCACTTTAGAGTGGAATAAATGTTATAATAACTGGTTTGAGCGAATGGAAAAGTGTATTAAGCTACGTGGTGAATACTTTGAAAAACAATAAAAAGTACTATAAGGTTCTAGTTGTGTTTTTTTCTTCAAACGACAAAACTTAAAAGGCATGCCTCATACAAACAGTAGGGATATAAATCAAGATCAATGAATCGAACGAAACAGATAACATGTTACTAATTCTAAACTCAAATGTTAGAATGCCCATATCTTGATAGATATCTAAAACAATGACAATTGTTAAAAAAACTTAATTTCACGCGTGATATTTCTTATCAGCCAGAAGCAGTCATAATTTTATAGCACGGTTTAACTTATCTACTTATAGTCCTTTTCTAATAGCATGGCACTTGAAAGATAGTTTCACAATGCGATAGAATGTAACGTGACTCGTAAATATTGAATGTGACGTCACAGAACTAAATTAAAGATTTACATTTTGCGTCGAAAACATATAGCTAAGCGCTGCTACGAAAACTAGTGGAAACTAGTCTATTAGTATTCGGGACATTATTGCACACATGGTCATCTAACCCCAAACTAAGCAAAGCTTGTAATATGGCTGCCAGAGACTGATATACATACATATATATTTTTAAATACATACTTTAAATAGATATTAACACCCAGACATAGAACAAACACAAATGTTCATCACACAAATGTTTGTCCTAGGTGGGAATCGAACCCACGCCCCCAGGCGCAGAAGGCAGGTATACTACCAACTGAGCTAACGGGGCTGTCAAAGTAGTGGTCTGGTCTGTTAGTGTGGTTTTCAAGTGCCATGCTATTTGAAAAGGACTATAGCCATTATGAATAAAAAGGTAAGTAGCGTCTATTATTTAGTGGATAAAAGTGTAGGTACTTACGTGTACTTGTTGGGAGAAGATGGCTGGAATATACTTTTAGGGCATAGCCTGTAGTATGGCCAGCATTCACCCCCGGATTCGCCCGCCTTTTGTGCTTTTACGTACTCTTGCAGAAGATTCGAATATGGCGACTTACTTGGCCTGTAATATGAAATAAGTATTTAAAAAATATTCTTACAAAAACTGGATTATGGCCATATATTGACCATTAGCTAGCTAGTGCAATAGGCCTGTATCCTCATTTTTTATTACCTCATAAAAAAGCTGATCACCTACATCTACACTAATATTATAAAGAGGAAAGATTTGTACCTATTTTTGTATGTTTGTAATGAATAGGCTCCGAAACTACTGAACCGATTTGAAAAAGTCTTTCACTGTTGGGAAGCTACACTATCCCCGGGTGACATAGGATATATTATATTTTGTAGCGAGGCCGAAGGCCGAGCTTACACTCGTGCGAAGCCGGGGCGGACGGCTAGTAATATATAGAGCCAATCAATGAAAACAAAAAAAAATACGTAGGTTATAGATAAGTATTTTAATTTCATGCTAGACATTTTAATGAAGTCGGTTTTTTATATTCATAATTATTTTAAATGTATGTTCCCTGATTTCTCCGCTAACTGTTGACCGATTTCAAAGAAAAACATTTTGTTCGTTAGGGTATACTACCAATTAGGTCCTATTATCACCAAGTCAGGATCTGATGATAGGATTCCAGGGAAATTGAGGGCAACCCTCAAATTTTGTAGGCACTTACTACGTTTTTCATACTAATTTTGAAGTCGGATTTTTAATTGATAATTATTTTGAATATAACAATAATCAATGCGTTCTGACTGGCAACTGGTTTGCTAACTGCAATGCGCTCCGCATGATGGTAAGCGGTAATCGCCGCCTATAAGCACCAGCGACACTAGCGGTGTTGTCAAAGTCCAGTCCGGGCTGCAAGCAATGACAAGTTGTCATTGCTTTGCCGGCGCGGATTGGTGGTTGTAGACACCCACCACATAAACGCTCTTGGAAAACGGTATCTTAAGTATGTGTTACTTTGTCTCAATTAATTAATTGTTCCATGACAAATAACAGTTCTTGACTAGACTGACGGTTACAGTTTGTTGAGTATAATCAAGAATCAAGATAGTATTACAGCGTTGTATTTTACTGATTTTACCAAGAAAAACAGGAAAATCTGCGTCAAAGAATACAAGGTTACACGGAACTTTAGTACTAAGCTGAATGGAGGTCATTGTACTCATCACTATAAACAAGTTTTACTATGGGAGTAACCTTGAAGTCGCAAAACAAAACACCTGTTTAATAGAAAAATTTCATTCGTATTCAGCAACGAAATGTATCTAACGAATGATATTTATTAGATATATACCGTTTCGTATAACCCTGTATATTTGAACAAACTTCACAAACGAAGGTCCGAAGAGAAAAACTAATGAATTTCCTAAGTACGCCCGTTAAATAATGTACCTACTGGGAAAAACGATTTCTCTGCTTGTATCGAAAATCAAAGTCGGACATAGTCTTAAATTGAAAGCAATATTTAATTGAACATCAGAAATACTTACGACACGCCAATTTGCCTACATCAAATAAAAATCTGATAGGCTATTATGACTCTGAGTATGTAACGTATGAAAATTCAATGAATTTGGTTTTCGATTGAATAGAAAATTAAAATAAAACTCACGTAAAGAAAAGCTTCATGACTTCACCAATGAAGCCGAAGTTTTTGAGAGGATGCGCTTGAATTTCGCAGATCGCTCTCAAAAGGCACTCTTTTCCCTCCAGTCCAAAATTCGCTAACAAATCTTCCGCTACGGTGTACATTAGTGCTCTGAAACAAAACCATTCTCTAACATAATATACAATTAACAATATAAAACGGCTTGATGGATCGACGATGTCGTAATCGTAATATTTGTCGGGAATATGAATTGGCACGAAAACAACCCATAGCACAATGGAGAGTAGGCTTTTACACCCAGCAATTGATCGATACAGGCTGATGATGAAGATAAAGCCGGCATTACACGTTGGCCATTGCTCGCCGAGCCTCAGCCTACACGAGCGTAGGCAAATTAATACGAGGTGAGTGCTACCATGTGCTACTGTTTACATATTGGCCAAGTTTGATCGAGCTATGCGTGCCAATGCCAACCGACATGTGGACACGGCTCGCCGAAAGTAGGCTAGCGCCTTTGATTTCTGCAGAATAACCGACACTGATCCGAAGTGAAACGAGTCGAGGCGAGCGATCCCAAATGGTAGCAAGGCACGCCAAACAAGCTTTATACTGCACTCGCCCGGCGACGAGCGATGACGGGCGATGGTAACCTAGGCAAATTACCTGTCTACATGTTGGTGCTCGCCTTCAGAGCCGTAACAGACACGTCAACTTGGCTGACGAACTGCCGCCCAACCAACGGGAGAGAAAGAGAAAATTTTCCCTTTCTCTCCCGTTGGTCAGGCGGTTTGTCAGCCAATTTCGATACGTCTGTTACAGCTATCACTTGATGAACTATGGCCAACGTGTATTGGCGGCTTAAAATTAAAGTGATATATTTCATAATGAACAAAATTTCTATGGAAAATTCTCCATAAAGAAAAACCCAGTATTGAAATATGCGCAACTGAAATATCCTATTCAACTTACGATACAAAAGTTCTATAAAACACCTGAAAAAGGCGTGATGGGTCAAACGAAAATCATCCGAATACCACGAGTTAGCCAGAATCGGAAGGTTTCACTGAAACTGGTTGACGACGGCCGAGGTCGTAAATATTTTAGTAGGACGTAAAATATTTGCTTCATAATTTGTTCATGACTGGTCCACAGTCTGTAGCAAATTGATTGTTATTTTCAGCGGTCTGTTCTAGAAATATTTTGCATTATGTATATTGTCTTTAACGGATACGAGCGAAATTTTAAGAGCGATGCGTAGAGTTTCACTAACGATTTCATGCTTTAAAAAAAAAACACCAACAAAGGCTCTGGCACCGTCCAATAGTGCAGTATTAAAGTGTGCCACTGATATAACACCGAAACGTAAATTAGTGTTCTATTCAAAACCAGCACCACCGTTATGTAATGGGCGCCGGATTTCGAATCGCAGCTAGCATTCAAATCATCTTCGGCAACTTCCTGCGTCCACTGCCAATTGTTTTTCGTGAATGGAATTCCTTATGACTTATCGGCGAAGGTGAAAGTAGTGTCATTTTGGCCTGACAGTCCAGGTGGAAGTAATGGATGTGCCAGTGACAATCGCATGTGTGGCCGCCACAAATTGATTTTATGGCCGTTCCCGTTTCGGGATCCTCTTGTTTGGTTTATATGGTATTGTGTTTTTACTTATTGATGTTTATATGACTATTGCTCGTGTTTCAGCACTGTTTTACAGTAACTGTCAAGTTTATATTATTTACTGGTTAGTGTAACCTACTGACATTATTTGCGGTTGATAAGTATTCTCTTGTATACGACGTATTTTTATACTTAGCCTTCTTTAGAAAATTAATGCTCATATACATACCTTTCTCCACCATGTAGCCTGTCCAGCATGGCCCCTTCGACTTCTGGAGGAATAGGCACAGACCGTTTCCCTCGTCTTCGATCCAAATAATGTCCGACGTATTCAGCCATCATTGAGGCTGCTGTGCTCCCCATGGACCTTGCAAGGAACGAAGGGAAGTCTCCGTATGGGTTCTCATTGTCTGTCAGACCGAGTTTGTCAAAATCGACTGAAAAATTAACAAAAAAATATATATTTTAGTCTCTTCAATAGCAAAGGTCCATGATATACACTAGGTCCGCTAAAAGCTTAAAATTTCTTCAAAAATATTAGTGTCAAACGTTGTAAATAGTTGTGCTGAATCAAAATCTGTGTCATGTGTATTGGCTTTTTGTTGACAACGAGATCTACTGAACTACTTCTAGTATTATGGATTAATCCTATAAGAGTTACGGTCGCACGTGTCGCTGCAAAATCTATAAACACTAATTGCGCCAATCACTAATCTAGTTACATAAATTAACAGCTCCACTTTCAATAACACTGAATAATTATAATACCCACCTGTAATTTCTAAAGTATGTTCTATTTAGAATTAGTAAATCTAAACTACTAAATACAAATCTAATGTTAACGGCTTTGTTCGATTCATTGAGAAGTAATGGTTAATATCGCTACTTTTTCTAGTGTTCTATTTATTTGAAACCTTAGTACTGACTGTTTATTTCCACTTCGTATTTCAGTCTATCTGCAAATGATCAATCTTTCAGTGTCAAATTCTACTAAACATTTTAGGCTTTACTTATAAACGTTACTTAAGTTAGGCAATGCTTAAAATTGCTCTGTTAACTTCTCGCTGACGGAAATTGTCACACATGAAAAAGCAGACCAAAATTTTTTTTGCCAAGCAATTTTAAGCAATGCTTAACTTAAGTAAAGTTTATAAGTAAGGCATTTTATGATCTTAAATAAGAGCTACAGTTCGGCCGCTGAAAGAATGCGTTTGACGGCTGCAATAACATTGTAATAATATTGATGAAAACATAATATTTTTATATGTCACATACATTCAATAATTCCTTATAGGAAATTAATATTCTTGGCTGAAGATCGTGTTGAATATGAGTTATATAGTAAAAATAAATTAAATTAAAGATATAATTGGCGCAAGTCTCAAACTCTACGGTAATAAATCGGCTTTTAACGGGGATAACAACTTGCGAAGCGTTGATCTGATTTTCATGAAACTTTTTAGGCTAGTAATTCATCAAAAAAAAATTATATGGTCGGATTTGAGTAAAACCAATCAAGGCTTTATTGAACAAGTAATAATTGTTCATAAAAAAATGTTAGCCGTCACGGGTCGCCTGGCTTATGTAAAACATGACGGCATATGACGTCACGTACGTCACGGCATACAAGTCGGTTTTACTGCCAAGGCGCGCCAATAGATGTTTCACATCAAAAATAACACAAAAACTGACAATTCAAAGCAATCGCATCAAGTAGGTTTATATATTAAGCTACCTATTCCAGTCAACTCATGAATAGACAGGAGATTTTGTTTATTGATCTTTTAGGATACTTACTTGTAAAGGGAAAACTAATCGTCACGTTAGAGAGGAAACCTTTCGGTGGATGCCTTACGAAGGGCATCGATAGAGAGGGTGTAATCGACATGGAGGTTCCGGGCGGCAACGCCAGCCTGCCATCGTTGGTGATCCACAATATCCTCTTCTGCCTCGAGTGTGGAACGTTTTCCTTTCCGACGCCGTCTTGATTCGGAGTCGCCATCGGCAATAAGGCCGCTAGTGCTATGCTAAGTAACACACGAGGTATCGACGTGTCCATCGCCAACCTAAAAAAAATATTTTAAAACATAATAGTGTTATATAAGTAAGTGTGTATAATAAGTGTATTTCGAGATAATCGAGTTTTTGTGAAATTTATTTTCACTTATGTGCCTATGTTAGGAGAAATATATTTCTTAAATATATGTTTAAAAACCCAATATCATTGTTTTTGTATTTTTATGAGATACCGTCATTTCTTTTAGAATTAATAGTTTTTAAACATGAGTTTTAGAAGTTTTTTTTTTTTTTTTTTGTGTTTTATTTAAATGTTCCTATGTAGATACGGTTATTTTGCTTACTCCATCTGGTGCGATATTTTGTAAGCTATCAGATGCGCGAAAAAACAGAAATCTCTTTTTTTTTGAGTTACCACTCTTGGGCTTATTAGGGCAGTAAAGTCCTAATCAAATTATAATTGAAATGACTATACTAATATTTTGGATGCGATTGTGTTTGTTTGTTTCTCTTTCACGCAGCAACAAAGCAATGGATCGACTTGATTTTTGTATAAAGGGCCGGAGAGTGACCAGGATACTTTTTATCCCGGAAATATGATGCGATTCGAATCACGAGGAAATGTCCACGCAGGAAAAAAAATGCAAAAAAAAAACACGACCATTTAGAAATAGAAGCTCATCATTTTTAAAGTGCTAGACAGATTTTGATCAAACATAGCTGAGAACGACAGAGCCATAAAAAGCGTATTTTAATCGATCTACGCATTTTGGAGAAAAATGATTACATCATGCACAAAACTTTGTTCTCAGATCCATCTAGTATAATAATAGTCGTATAATTAAATTAAAACGGAACAATCAAATATATTTGATCGAAGACAAAGACAACGGCCACAAATCTAAAATACGCAAAACTCCATAGCTGTGCTTGGGGGCGTGGGTTCGATTCCCATCTAGGACAAACATTTGTGTGATGAACATTTGTGTTTGTTCTATGTCTGGGTGTTAATATCTATTGAAGTGTATTTAAAAATATATATGTATGTATATCAGTCTCTGGCAGCCATATTACAAGCTTTGCTTAGTTTGGGGTCAGATGACCATGTGTGCAATAATGTCCCAGATATTTTAATAGTCATACCGATATATACTCTGATCTATGTAGTCATGTTCTAAAAAATACTTTTTAAATTATTTTAACACATCTCTTTCAAGTATTATTTTACATTATCTTTCTATTTCAATGTCATTGTGACACTAGCCAAATATTTGCTGGTATTTGTGAATAAAAGTTTTTAATTTTCATTACATTTTATCAAATCAATTTAAAGTAAAAAGGTCATGATACCTCAGTGTAACCACTTTCGCATAAGAGACGGCAATGACTATGGATTTAATGTAGAGAATTACATAAAATCAATCGAAAAACAATTTAAAATGGATATCAGGAAAATGCCACAGTGGAAAGAAATAGTGCAACGTTTGCATGTAGCCACCACAGATTGCAAGAGAAAAAAGATAGCATCAGATTTTAGGAAGAAATATATAATAGATAATATTTATATGCAGACAACGAGGCTGTCACCCTTCCAACTGAATGATATGATGGCTCGCACCAGTAGAAAATGGCAAACTATTGCAGACAATATTAGAAAACCCAAGGCACCTTCTCTATCGGCGGCAGTAGAACCTGAACAAGAGTATGTTGAAATACCAGGAGAGATAGATAATAAGTCTACAGCTCATCCTAACACAGAAGTTGCCACAGTTGAAGTGGCCACATTCTCAGAAGCTGTAACACAAGCTGTTACTGAACCACGAGTTCAAACTGATGTGGAATTAGAATCGAATATAGAAGAACAACCTCGTCTGCCTGTATTTCTTCGTGTAAATCAGCATAAACTTGCATCTCCCATAGGAACTTGGGATAGCGGCTTAAGTTATGCTTCTAAAATACCTGAATTTGAAATGAAGTCTGAAACCGAAATTAAAGAATGGGTATCTTTGAAACAATCATTGCTAGTCAAATGTATTCCTGACGAAATTAAAATAATTAACAATATTTTGGAGGAACAATGCATTAAATTTTCGTTAATTAATTGCACTACTGAATATTTAAATCTCAGATATAAATACGTTACAGATAGTTCACGTTTTAAGTTTGCAAGGATTTTTCCAGAAACTCCGCTGAGATTGTATCCTGGAATAAGGGTGACTTTTAAGTTTAGGTTCAAGTTACTTCCAAATGAAAATGCCGAAGAGTTTGTTTCGAGCCTGTTCTTCAAAGTTGGTCCCAATACACTTTCAGGATTGCAAACGGAAGCGCATATAGTACCGATTGTCACTAATTTTTTCAGCGAAACAACCTTTACCGTTACCGAAACAGTTGCATTTACCCCTGCTTATTCCTGGCACATAAATGGAAATTGTGGATATCCAACAGGAGTAGTCAAAGTGTCAGTTAACAATGGAAGACATTACAATATACGTGTGATCAAACGAGTTTTAAATTACATTGCAGAGTCAACGACATCTGTATCTGACGTGGCATTAGCTCCAAATACTGCAAGTTTAATGAAGAGAACAGAACCAAATGAACTTGATTTTATAAGTCCAGGGTTCTCTACAGTAGAAGATCCTTCAACACAAATTATCGAATCGGAATCAGTACAAACTATTGACTTTATTGGACTCATCGTAAATGAAATAGTGAATTTAGCTTTAGAGGCATTCATGTTTGAACATACCTATATTGATTTAAGTAGACATTCAAAAAAGATTCACGTCTATTTCACCGAAGCTGAGCATATAGGCTATCATCAGTCCTACTACGATTTTCAGCTATGTGAACCCGAAACTGGGAATGTTTTGGCAACAAAAAGTGTGCTATTACTTGCAGAAGTGTTACCACATACTATTCAATTAGTTCCTGAAATTTTAGACATGACAGATTCACCAATTACCCACGGATTTTGCGAAGACCGTATTGTTATATCTAACACGCATAAAGTATATAATGTTATAGTTAAATTTAAGTTAACAACAAAGATGAGAAAACTCTTCCGCATTATTCCTATAGAAGCACTTATTGAACCAAAAACAAAAACTAACTTTACCGTCCGGATGTGTTCTAGAGAGTTCAAGTACTACAAAAAGCCGGATGACTTTGCACATTTTACTATCAAGATAATATTCAGCGGACATAAATCCGTTTACCTTAATGTACCACCTCTTTTTTACGAGATAATTGCGCCGTGCGCTTCTGACTTTAAGAAAACATATAACGAAAAATATTATAAACAAGAAATATCCCGTGGAAATTCACTAGCTGTTAGTGAAACTTTACCAGATTTTTGTCTATAAAAACTGATATTTAATCGGACAGACCATTTCATTTTTCTAAAGCTTTGTCAATAAGCTTTAATTTGTAATGAACATAGAGTCAAAAATAAGCAAGAAGCGCCAATACTAAGTTTTCCAAGGCATGTCGTACGATCAAGGACCAAACCTGTCGAGTTGGCCCACTTTTATGTGTTACGGGTCAGGCGAGCTGATTGCCTGAACCCGCATAATACTCCAGACCCGATCTGCAGGTTATACGCAAACCGGTTACTTGCGACAATTGATGATAAATCAGATACAGTCTGATGGGATGTATCCACTGTAAATCACTGCCAGGCGTACAATCTACAAGCTATGGAACAAACTACTGGTGCCTTGATCAGTGATCGCTCACTTGTAAGACTAACCCAAATCATGAGATCATACATGCCATATACAGCATTGGATTCCTTGAAAAGAGAACTGGCCGAGTGAATTTGTTTCATAGGGATTCCAGGAACTTAGTGGTATCATTTTGATGCTAGAATGTAGTATTGGAAATAGTTTATCAATTTAATTCTGACGTATTTGTTTAAAATATACACAAACCATTAAAAAAAATACAATAGTTTTAGCATTAATTATTAACGCCACGAATTTGCGAAAACCACATCTTGAGGATGTTGACCCTTGTTGTTTTATGAATTCACTTACAAAAATTGGCATTTGATTTTCATGGTCATCTAACGCAATTAAAGGACCTTTCAATCACAGATCTACCACCATTATCTGTGCTCTCAATCATCAGCTATATGTTTGAACAAAAATGACCCATTGTCCATATTATCCAACCAAAAATGTTTTGAAATTCAAATCGATTTCCTTACTTGAAAAATCGTTTACCTATCTATCATTCGCTGGGGATATTTTAATTCGTACTTCGTACAGTCGCCTGTGAATACTTAGTAAGCAATACAATCGATCATGTACTATTTGTCACTAAATCAGTATTCGATACATGGCACCACTTTCTGTAAACTCTCACTGTAAAAAAGGCGATTGATTGTGAATTAGTGGTCAATCAGTTTTTACTGTAGATTTCAAAAGAATCCATTTCCCACTAGCCATTATAAACAACGCAATATTTTTCGGTTTCTAAAACGCTAAAAAGAATGAAGTGGCTGAGCGGTAGCATGTGCGCTTTACAATCTGACGGCGCCCAGTACGATCCTCGGCCCTGCACCAATGACTTATTCAGTACCTGAGTTAATTACGTGCAGTTTCGGTGCCATTGCTCAATAAGGCTGAAGGAAAACATCGTGAAGAAACCAGTGTATCAAAAGTTCAAAGACATGACATTCATCAACATTCACTGGGCCTGCATGGTGGATTATTGCCCATCCTCTCTCTCTCTCTGAGAGAAGTTCTATGTCCCAGCAGTGAGAACATGAAAGGTTGATAATGATGATGTTGAATCTCGTGAATCTCGGTTTCTGTATGTGTGTATCTCACACTTGATAATCGCAGAAGCTACAAAACCTATCGACTAAACATTTGGCATGAATCTAGCTAGACTAGATAAACTACTTAATACTTTTTTCCTCTTTATTACCACTTATATTAGTTTCCCTTGTTATTGTTATGTAACTAACGAACCAAAACGAATTTAAGAGTGAGGGCAAGAGAAAAGTATAGTTGGGCTGGGCAGCGTTCGGGAAATTACGTAGTCTTCTCGTCACCTATCCTGCAAAGAGTTTATAACCAGTGCGTTCTATCTGTCATGACCTACGATGCTGAAACGTAGCCACTTACAGTTGGAGCGATCCACAAGTTCAAGGTCGCTCAACGAGCTATGGAGAGAGCTGTACCTGTAATTGGTGTTTCTCTGAGGGATCGTATCCGGAACGAAGTTATTCATGTTTTCATATTTATCGGGGCTTATCGCGCACTATTAAATATAGGTAAAAATAGATACCTTTCGCTCGACGTTATTCGTCAGAGAACCAAAGTCACCGACATAGCTCAGCTTATTAGGAAGCTGAAATGGCAGTGGGCCGATCATATCTGTCGCAGAACCGATTACCTTCGGGGTAGGCGTGTTCTAGAGTGGAGACCACAAATCGGCAAACGAAATTTAGGACGCTCTGAGACTCGTTGGAGTGACGATACACGTAAAACGGCTGGCAGTGGCTGGAAAAGCCGAAGATCGGGCAACTTCAAAATTAGTAAATACGCAATTTCGTTTACTTGGATGACATATTTTTTCAGTTATTTTGATTTAAAAACCTAACTAATAAACCGATTTTGCTGAAATTTATATGGGACCACTTCTGAAGTATGGCCTACCGAACAAAAAATGAATCATGAAAATCAATTCATAATTGGTGGAGAAATCGGTGAACATACATTTAAAAAAAGTATACAGTGGAACATAGATGCTTCTTCTTTTAAAATATTTAGTGGTAAATGTAGTGAACAGTTGTGTTGATAGTTTAAACCAAAATGTTGAGTATTAAACAATGGTTATATTTGAGCAGTAGACTGCTTGTATAAATATACCTAATTCTCATATTTTGTGTTTATACCTCTATTCTGTTTCAAACTGCGATGCCTAACGATCTTGAACTCATATCGTGGCTCCGCTACCGGCACCACCTATCGGTAATGACTTTGATAAGCCGTTATTATGTGACGTTAGATCATATCTCTTAATACACGGAGTCAGGGATTCTATTGACATGCAGATTGCAAATATAATAAAGAATATGTAGCTTTTACATAATTTTCTCGATGAAAATAAAAAAAATGTCGTAGATATGTAGTATATTCCTCAAATCAGGTCAAACAAGGTTTCAGACCTTGTTTGTGTGATCTCAGATATATACCGTTGGTACTTAAGTAGACTATTTTCTTTACTCAAGTCTATGACAAAAATCAAGAATTAACTTGAAAGAAATCCAATACTATTTAGGTTGTTTCGCAATTTTACAAATTCTCAGTAAGCATCCCGATTGATGGGCCAGGATCGACACACAGTAAATGCCTGAAGGAAAACGCAGTAGAGGGTTGGAAGAAGGTAGCGATAGACCGAGATTAGTGGAAGGCAGAGGGGGAAATCTTTGCCCAACAGCAGCAACTTGATTGTTGCTATGCCCTGAAGTTGTCAAAACTTTTCATGCCCACCACCTCACCTCACCGCTTAGGAACATTACCTCATCACAAAAATTAACTTCTCAAAATGAAGAACGGATTCTGCGTAGAATCTGCGTTTTTTTTTTTTACTTTTTTTGACTAGTGTAATTGGCCATCTGTGATGGCCTCTTTTTGGCTTGCAATGTTCTGACTTCAAACTTCGCAAGGTCAGGTCAAAGCCATTATACTTCAAGGAGCTTAGTTTTTTTTTTGTAGAGCAGTTATACTAGTATGCAGGTTTTGTGGTTTTATAGCACGATTTTTGTTTTGTTAACTTGAATGTCCTAAACCAGAAACGGTTAAACATTCTTTTACAATGTCGGTAGGTAAATGTTTTTTTTTTTTACAAAATATTGATTCAATATTGGTACATTTGGATTGTCTTAAGACCTTCAACGGTCTATGGGCAGTCAACTGTTTTTGAGTGTTAGCTTGTATTTTGTTAAGTTAATAAAGGCACTTGCCCTTTCAAATGTAATATCACAGAATACATATAGTAGTACAAGTACAGAAGATTTACTCCGCAAGAGCATTTAAATAAGTAGCGACTCTTACTACCACACAATAAAGTCCAATTAAGGACGTGCGAGCGCTAACTACCTACTGCTATATTAACCTACAAATTGCCTCTCTGTCTATCGCGTAATTCTTGTCGTGTTATCTCTGTCTATAGCGCGGGAGCGGGCACGGCAAGCCCGACAAGTCGGCTACTTGTAGCTTCATACCTAAAGTGTGGAGTGCACACCTGGTAATATACAAATTAGTAGACAGACATTACAAAGATTAAATTTAGGAATTAAAATAATGTAAAATACACGGAGTTTCTTTGCTCGGAAAAATACGGAACGAGGATATTCGCCGAACAACCGATAAGCGACATAGCTGCTTAGATTTATAAGTTGAAGTAGCAATGGACGTGGATCACATTGCATGAAGAACCGATAACCAATAAGAAACAAAAGGTTCTTGAGTGGAGACCACAAATCGAAAGACGTAGCGTAGGTAGACCTCCCACTAGGCTGACTGACGACATCGTGAGAGGCCTGGGGATGCTGGGGACACCTACAGTACCCGTGCGGTGCGTTGCCTACCTTTATGGACTATTCGCCCTTAAAGGAAATGAGTAAATGTTCAATATCCTTCCGAATACCATATCTAGGTTTTCTATGCTTCTAAATTATAAAGAGGTAATTCCTTTTGACTTTCATACAAAACCACACTACTAACATTGTCCCTTTATCGGTATCCCGCTACTTGTAGTGCCATTTCATCGGACTCGAAATGTGTTATTGTTTTAACTCGTGCTCCGCTTTATAGAGCCGGCATGACAGTTTATAGCATCGCACGGCCTTATTTAGTGCTGCGTGCGGTTTGGCATTGCCCCGTGCCACATTCGTTTCGATTTTGATGGGGAAATGCGCCGCTTTAGACTCTTAAATGTTGTCCAGGGTGACATCGGTGAAAGCATCACTTTGATGGTTATGGCAAAGATTAGCAATAAAATGATAATTGAAATCATAAGTAGTAAGTTACATAGCGCCCGATTTCCATAGACATTAGCTCTACCACAGCTTTAAAGGTATTACCAACTTTTACTAGCTTTTTTTGCTATCCCAAAGATAATGAAAACTATAGATTCCAGGTCAGCGCTTAAAATATTCCGAACCAAAGGTACAACTTGCCATCGAAATAACGTAAAACCTCAGATTTCTCAGACACCCCAACTGGTTTTAAATGTAAGTAATGTGTTTTTTTTTTAAATCGGTTTGATTTTATATGAGAATTTGTTGACGGCTGCTGTTGTTTAATTTTTACGCATTGCTCCAACGTCTTGAAATTGCACTGTAGCAAGGATTTACTGCCTGGGTGGCCAGTTGGTAGTGAACCTACCTTCTGCGCTTGGGGACGTGGCTTCGATTTCCACCTAAAACGTTCATGCGATGACCATTTTTGTTTGTTCTATGTCTGGGTGTTAATATCTATTTAAGTACGTTTAAAAAAGTTTTTTTTTAATCATTAAAATAGGCTTGCCTTTTATCGCCAGCTCGCCTGATGTTAAGCGATGATGCGGTCTACGATGTAGCACGCTTGCCTAGATGGAACCGATTTACTCGTGATTTGAAGGCACCCAGATATCAGTTCTGGCGCAGCCATATTACAAGCTTTACTTAATTTGGGGTCAGGTGACCATGTATGCAAAAATATCCCAGATATTTATTTATTTATTCATTATTGATCGTTCTTGATAGTAGGTAGATTTTTGTTCGAAATTTACCCTCCAGTCACATACATCGTTACTTGCGCACTAATAGCACTTGATGCACCAATAATTGGGCGAAGAGTTTTAGACGTACGGTATTATGAAAATTAAATTTTTCTAAAAAACTTCCTTATATAACAACCAACTATTTCCGGTGTTATTACGATGTCACGTTGTTATATTAAGGTAAAGATTTAGTAAACACTGTTTTAAACTATCACGGTTGTTCACTAAAGTTATATTATTATTTACGGGATATTTACCGTGGTAAGATTGTGGAAGGAACTCCCGATATTTCGGTGCAGCACCATGTTCACAGGAAGACAACCTTACCACGGTAAATATCCCGTAAATAATCATATAACTTTGGTAAACATTTGGTAATCTATGCATATATATTTATTTATATCTAAATTATTTTGTTAGTAATAATAAAATGGAGGACACTTTTTCATGAAATTTGTACTAGACCCAATTTCCATATGTTTGTAAATATATGTGTTATACCATCGGATTTGAAAAAAGTGTCGCCTATGTTTGTATTGATAATAATTTTTAAACTTACTCCTACCTATTGATAGTAATTTTAAGTAGGAATTCACAACCAGGGTGAAATTTGTACCTACGGTTTTTGGGGTATATACAATGCAAAAGCAAAGCACTATGAATAACGATTGATATAAATAGGTATGTATGAAGGCATTAAAATACATTGGAGGTACTATCTAGATAGTTGGGAACAAACTCATTTACAAACTTAATGAATGATTGGACATTCGTTTTGTTCACAAAACACCACAACATACTTCAAACTTGCACGAACTGAATATGATTCAGAAATCATAAATTTTTTAGCTGTAAAGCGTTTTATTTATTTATTAATAGGCTTGCGTTTGACGACCAACGCGCCTGATTTTAAGCGATGCCGATGGTGCGGTCTAATTGAGCACCCTTGCCTATAAGATACCGATTCACTCGTGATTTAAAGACACCTAGATTGTAACTATCGGGAACACCAATTCAGGCAGCGTATTCCACAGACTAGCAGTTCGCACAATAAAAGTGGAATCAAAACGCTTTGTACGGGTTTTCGGAATATCAACCATAAAGCGGTGTCGATTTTACGTGGCCGCTCTGGCAGTCTGATAGAAAAATGGGCAGGAGGGAAGTAGATCATGCAGATCGAATGCACACTCTCCGAAATGTATCCGATAAAAAACTGATAGTCTAACTTTGTGCCGATGTTCAAGACTAAGGAGCTTAGTCTGAACCTGGGATTCGTTGCCAATGAGTCTCTTGGCGCGTCTCTCAATAGACTCCAACGCCCCAAGCTGGTACTTAGCTGAGATATTTAAGATCATCAAAGCATTAAAACAGTATTTATTAGCTAATATTAATCCTACAAAGTAAGAATGCATTCTACAAAGTAATATTGTACTATCTAGGTAGTTGCGAACAAACTCATACAAACCGCGTGAATGGTAGGACACTACTTTGATCCACAAAACACTACAATACATATACGTCAAACATACACGAACTGAATCCGAAATGTAATTCAAAATGTTTAGTAATAAAACGGATTTACCGCATATTTCGGTTCTCACGCACAAAATATTATTCATAAAAAGCATTGATATGTACTACGTACATAAAAAGTTAAATTGCTTTACTATTATATCACTTCGAAACACATCAAGAAGTCCCATCGCAAAATCGCAAATTCAATTTCGCTGTAAACGTTCACGACAGCAGTAAAACTTGTAGAGGTAAGAGCCAATAGAATTTAAATTCCGCTTCCAAAGACAAGGAATATACAAGGAAATTCACAGGTGTTAGAATAGAACCAGCGATAAAACTTTACATTTACTAATAAATATAAATGAATAAAGTCCAGGTTAAGTGACGGTAACTAGATCTGAGAACATGTATTGAGCACTAATTTAAATAACAGCTAATAAAAATAATCACGAATTATTTCCTATGGTTTAAAATGACTCACCTCAACAAGATATCACAAGTGTTAGGAATACTTCTTTCATCCAGCACCAAAGAAGGTGAATGAGCGTCCTTGCAGAACTATCTGCCACCATCAATCACAAAGAACGAGGTCCTTGACGAGCGATCATCGCAAGATGTACCGCCTGATTGCAGGGTAGCGGGTCACCAGCGCACGCGCACGTCTCGTTGCCAAAATTTCGCAAGCTTTCGGCAACGCTCGCGCATAACAAACACAAAACACAATATAATCTTTCAAATTCTTAACGAATTATGTGGTCCGCGTCGTTGCGTTCGTCCTGGAGTCCTGCTACTAATTTGTTTGACGCACGCGATAACCAAAACGACTTTGTATTCACGCGTCGCCGAAACTCTCTTCGCTGATTGCGATGCAACGCGCGTCCGGCGCTTTCCGCATTGTATGACAATAGAGCACACCCGAGGGTGAGAGGGTAGGGCTCATCGTTCGCGGAGTACTCGCAGGAAGCCTCCGAGGCCCGGCGGAGTAATGAGTGCTAACAATCTCGTTGCGAGCGCTGGCACGGCGATACCGGTACGGAATGGAGGCGGCCGAGTGTAATCGTACGACGTCGTCTCGCCAGTTGGCCACTGGGTTAGCGGTGCTCCTTTTCCTGCTTTGCTTCTTTCTTTAATAGGTAACACACATTAAGTGAATCTGCTTCGAACCTGTTCGCACCTGAGAATAAACATTTGACTTGATGGTTAAATATGCGATAAGTATACAGTATATGAATTTTCAATTGGTTTATGCTTTATTATCACCAAATTTTTATGGTCTTTTATCCTTGATTAGAATAGAATTTTAATTGTTAACTTACCGTTGCTAAACTGTCATTTATTCTATAGTTTCCCAATCCCAAAGGAACTGTTAATTTTTCGGGTTAACATGTAGACAAATTTTACACCAAATTATATCCAAATACGTTGAGCCTTTACGGGGTCGAGTTGGAAACAAACATACTAACACATTTACAGACAGAATTACGCGTTTACAATATTGATGTGATTCTTTAACTTTAAATATTTAAATCAGCATGTTCTGTACCTGGATCTAATTTTTCTTCAAATTTGTATTTCACGGCATATTAAAACATTTAACAAAGATATGCAAGCAATATAGATTATGTAGCATCTCTTTTGATCATCCGCATTGCGTGTAACGTTTTTAAATACTTATAGGAAAGTGTTATAAATCAGTCCGAGCGTTTTAATTAATTAATCATTATTAGATCAATGCAATGTTCACACTAAAGTAAAAACAGGCCAAGAGCGAGTCAAGGCATGCATATGGTAGGGTTCTGTAGCCTAAGCCATGTCTCTAATAAGGTGATAGTACAGATATCGGTAGGTTTAAAACAGCCGAGACGTGGCGATTTTTTTTAACCTACGGCAGCAGGAGTCTGGAGTTGAATTTTCCATGGCCGCTATAGTATGCTTCAAAATGCTCTAAAAGTAGGCAATATGACGGATTGTGTAACAGAACTGGGTCGGAACAGTCGTGATCTGCAGGGTTGTGTATTATATCAGTTTCCTAACTAGTTTTATAATATAACAATGGCACAAACGTTAATTAGGTGGGCTCTGAGCCGCAAAGATCAGAGATTTGTTGGTCGCATTGACATCATTTTGATTATGACATGGAATTGATGATGATCTCCATAGATGCAATATATTTACTTGGAACTAAGTAGCATTCATTCAGGAACTGTAAATATTTGGGGATTAAAAGAATCCTATGTCTCTCTTCGACCTATCTCCATGCAAGAAATCACATCGATCCTTTGATATGTCGCGTGAAAGAAGGACAAACAAATTAACAAACACACTTAAAATTATAATATTACAAGTGGATCTCATTAAAAACCGACTTCAAAAATATATGAAATACGTAATAAGTGCCTATAAAATTTGAGGGTTGCTTTCGATTTCCTTGGGATCCCATCATCAGATCCTGACTTGGTGACAATGGGACCAAATTGGAAGAATACCCAAGCCAACAAAATATTTTTTTTACTAAATCGGTCTTTAGTTAGAGGTGAAATCGGTGAATCATAATCATCATCAACAGCCAGAAGATGTCCACTGCTGAACATAGGCCTCCCCCTTTAACCTCCACACTGAACGACATCCTGCCATCTGCATCCACTGGATGCCCGCGACTTTCACAATGTCGTCGGTCCATCTAGTGGGAGGCCTACCTACGCTGTGTCATCCGGTTCGTGGTCTCCACTCAAGAACCTTTATTACCCATCGGTCATCAGTTCTTCGAGCGATGTGGCCTGCCCATTGCCACTTCAACATGCAAATTTTAATATCAATGTCGGTGACTCTGGTTCTTTGGCGAATATCTACGTTTCTACACTTATCTACCTACCCTTGCATCTACGAAAAATATTTAAGATAACATGCATACCACTAAGAATATTGTAATCTCAAGCCCGGCGCAGAACTGCAAGATTACTAAGGAAACGTTTTGATTAATAAATATAATAAATATATATTTTATCAAACCCCCTATAGTAGAGCTAATAAAAACGGCAGAATAGATTTTCTTGAATCATAGCTAGGAACACTCTCGGTCAACAATGAAAACTAAATCTTATCGGTTTAGCCATTTGATAGCTACGATGCCACAGACAGACACACAGATACATAGACACGCAATACACACGTTAAACTTACTCAGTTAACACCTCTCTTTTTACGTCAGGGGTTAAAAAGAGACTATCTAAACTGGGTTAGGTTTTATCAAGTAAAAATATAAACACTTTAAAGTACAAAGCTAATTTATCATCAGTTCTTTATTGTGTTCAAAGCTACTTACTACGAGTACATGTGTCTGGGTGTCTTCAAGTCAAGAGTGAATCGGTTTCTTCTAGGCAAGCGTGATCGACCGTAGGCCGCATCATCGCTTAACATCAGGCGAGTTGGCGGCCAAGCGCAAGCCTATTCTACAATTTTAAAAAAATGTATGTGTATGAAATGTTTTTTTTCGCATGTTCAGTTTGTGGTTTGCTAGTCAGAGTCCTAGGGCCCCCTGAGCTTTAGCGCTAGCCCATTTCATCATAAAAATAAAGCACCACCTAGCCCTCCGATAGCTACGCCACAGGTCGAATGTTATCGACAGCTGCTATATTTTTCGCATGTTCAGGGTTGGTCCATTGAAAATGTGTATATATACCCACATAAAAATTAGTATAATGATAATGACCTTCTTGCTACTTAGTATCACCGTTCCGTGTAACCTTATATACCTCCAAATGGTAATTTGAAAGTAATGCTGCTTCTGGAAAGCGACTATCTGACTTCTTAAGTTACAGAAAGCTTTACACAGGCTTTTACAGGCTGCGTAAACGAAAACTTAATTAAGCATAGCACAGCAAAGCTACAGCATTTGGAACGGATCTAGCTTTGAACAATTAGCACTGGAAATAGCTTTCTTGACGTTTCCATGAAATCCGTCTTAGTCGCTGAAATTAACATAGGTGCCGTTAATGTAAACAAATGTAGGTAGAAACTGACACCCCAATAAATAATGCATTTTACTGTCTCATTGTTATGGTAATTAATTTGGCATATATACCTACTCCAGGGTGAAACTTCAGTATGCGCGTGACCTGGGCGTCTTGTCGACACTGATGTATTGGGCAACTCTGTGGCTGTTAATCCCTTGTCATAATAATTATCGGATCAGGAAATGCCTAATGCGATGGTATGAAAGGAGGCTGCGATGGTAGACCATCTTACTACGTAAGAAACATCGCACTATGACTTTCCATCCCCGATCGAAGATCTGGAGAGACCCACGCAAGAGAAGGTGGAAAGATGTCGTGCTAAACGCATGAGAGAGCGGAGGAGAAAAGAAAGAAAGGCTAACCACAACACACAGTAGCCAAGTTTAAAAAATAAAAAAACACCACAATTCATAGTCGGGGTGAGAGTACCTATCTAAGTACGGCAGGGACCCAAATAATGAACCTAATGTGAACTTGGGCAGGATACCTCTTACTACATTCTTATTTCAATATTACCTCAACAACTCTTTCATCATCATGATTCTATTTATATACTTTGCCAAAGAAAGAGCCTGAAGCCTACGACACAGGTCACCATATTGTGGAAGTCAGTGCACACCAACAGCACACACTGTTTGTTTGAGTTTCTTTTGTTACCTACTTCATCTCTTGTTAACTCGTTGTTTGTATTTAGACACTAAGTTTTCTTGAACGAATAAATATTTTTATCAGTAGAAGAAGCAAGACGTTGAGGTAGGTAGGCCTGCAAGTTAAGTAAAGCTGGACAAACTGGCAGTAGAGCCAAGCAAAGCAATGGCCATCCTGCTACAAGATGAGTTAACCGAATTTCAACATAGTGGGTCAAATTTTGACTCCATTAACGCAGGACTGAGGCAGATGGCGTAGCCAAAAAGTATACAGGATTTCACGGAGCTGTGGTACTAATGCAAAAAGAACGGTGCTATTAAACTGAAATAAGGTCTTTGTACTCATCATTATGAACAACTTTCACCACGGGATCAACCTTGAAATCACAAAAATAAATCAGCTGCTCCATACATGTCGTTGAGTGTGAATGTCATTTTTCTATGGAAAGGCTGATATGTATTTTCGTGATTTCAGGGTCGATCCTAAAGTAAAACATGATCATAATGATGAGTCCAAAGACTTCTGTCATCTTAGTACTGTCCTTATACATATGTAACCATGTATACCCAGCAATATGATAAGGAAGGCTGTGCCTTATGGATGGCTATTATGAGCAGGTAGAGAGATAGAGCCGTCATGATATACCGATAAGCTTGTACGTTTATGTATTAGCAAGTTATAAAAAGAAAATATGAGATCACAGTTTTATATTTGGCGGTTGGTTACTATGGCAAAGTTCTAAATCGCCAGCGTACGAGTTGTTTGTACCAGGAAATATCTTTCACGAGTTACGCGAATTTTAATAACAAGGGTTTACCGTTGTAATGTCCGTTCAGCTAGAAATCTATTGTTTGTTGTGTGCTAAGAAGTGTCGTTTGCATAAACATGACTTCTAGCTATATGTACTTCAAAATTTACCTATGTAACTAAAATCATCAATAATTTTGGCGTAAAAAGATGTCTAATACATATTTAAATACAATTGTAATATAGCACTAGCAAACGATATAGGTATCTTATCTGCGTTGCTGAAAGTCGTATCTAGTCTAAGACTCATTTTTATTATTGCACTATGGTCTTTGTTATGTTCCTATTTGCTGCAAATTATGGTGTACATTTATGGCATCAGGGACAGTCATACTGATTAGTGATTTTATTTGGTCTATCCATTCAGGGATGTCTACCACCAACCAAACGTTATTTGTACCATCTTGTACATACTTAAATTAAGTTAGATCACGTATGTCCGAAAAGGATAAAGAGATGAAAGCAATAGATCTGGTAAACTGCCAATTTGAAGAAAAAATGAATCATTCACTTTCCTTTATTTACCTCAAAAACGACAGACAAACGTTTGTATTTTACAAGATATTGCCGTGACTTCGAGCGAAGACTTTCGGGTACATTTTCAACCTCAATTTTTGCCTCTAATTCGACCCTTTCGCAAAATCCCTTCTAAGCAGATTTCTACACCCCTTAAGGAATATATTTGCCTAATTTCAGCTTCGTATGTCAAATCGTTTTGGAGATTTCCTGTAAGTCAGTCAGTCAGTCAAATAGATGATTTGGAAAACAATTATTCATGTTATTCATGTGGCTCTACCACAGACCTAATTTTTTTTTGCTACGCAAAAAATCATGACATCTTAAATCTATGGGCTCTACAAAGTATCGTTAATTCTTGCTTATTAGTAAATTTGCCCTAAATTCCAGGATTCTTAGCCAACAATCTTTACGTTGCTGCACATTCGTAGGTATTTTAAGAAATCTTATAATTTTGGTATCGATCAATATATCACAGGTTAATAGAATCAGAGCCTGATACATTTTCGAATTTACTTATTTCGCGTTTTATACTTATGTTTGATTTAATTCCCGTATTGATAACTAAATGTGGGTGAAACCGCGAGGTGCGATTAGTAGATATGGATCTTTATTGAGTGCAACACGCATAAAGGAATGGCTTTGCGTTCATATCAACTATACTGTTTGGCGAGTCATTTAGCCAAAGCTTTATATCCATAAAGCTAAATATTAAGACATGTTGATCCGAGGATTGCGTCCTATCATGTTTAGAATTCTCAACGATGTCGCATCGTCCCTGCCTATACGTGTTCATATCATACTTTCATACTAATATAATACATTTGACAGCCCCGTTGGCTCAGTTGGTAGTGTACCTGCCTTCTGCGCTTGGGGGCGTGGGTTCGATTCCCACCTAGAACAAACATTTGTGTGATGAACATTTGTGTTTGTTCTATGTCTGGGTGTTATTATCTATTTAAGTATGTATTTAAAAATATATATGTATGTATATCAGTCTCTGGCAGCCATATTATCAAGCTTTGCTTAGTTTAGGGTCAGATGACCATGTGTGAAATAATGTCCCAGATATTTATTTATTATTTATTTTATTTTACTTTAAAAATAAATAATTAAATAAAAATCAAATTAATATTTAAGCGGGGCGCCCATACAAAAAAACGTGTTTTTTTGCCGTTTTTATAGATAATTGTACGTAACCCTTCGTGCGCGAGTCCGACTCCCACTTGGCCGGTTTTATTTCTTTTCTCATTAACCAAGTATGAAAATCCTGTAAAATACTTTAGGTCGAGCATTAGAGGTTACTTTCTACGATAAGTAGGACGTTGATTACCATAAACTTAGCACTTTAAGTACGTAACTTAATTAAATGGCTGGCGAGTATGTTCAAGTTCCTATTAGGCTATTACACAGGTATGTGTCCGAGCCAGTGCCAGAAGCTAAGACCGGTCGCTCGACCGAAAAGGAGATAACAAAACTCGTAAAAATAGAAAACAATTTCGCACAAAGATAAGCGTGCTGGCTCGCAATAATGCGACACGAAATTCGGCGCGGGAGTCATTCGTACAACTCCGAGCAACACATCACCCGGCTTTACCGTTACTGCATCGACCTCCCCTAAAATATGGCAACCTCGAATCCTACATTTATTATGATAACTTTCTCAATACGAGCAAGTGGGACTTCAAGAGGATCAATGGGCTTTATTACACGTTTTAAAGTCTTCGATATTTTTTACTGCCCACGCTTTCGCTTTCAAACTGCCGTGATTTATTTTAAGACGATATTAATAATGTTTGCAATGTAAATCGGACTAACAATACAATGCGTTTATCGAATATTAAAATATCTTATCTAAGATTTTAATTTCAATCGGAGCTGTAATCAGATACACTTAGATAACAATGTAATTATTGTTTTCCAATAATCTGATTATGGCTTTAGTAGATATCAGACTGTAAGTGCTCATAGCATTGTTTGTTCAAAATGACGGAGAATAAGAAAAAGCCGTTTTTTACTTTGAAACGCTGGAATAGTCAGAAGAAGATTATTAGTGATGATTTGTTGAGTTTGAGGACGCCTCCGCCAGCAAGTCCTCGTAGTCAGGATCCTCAGTTCTTCAAGTCACATGCCAATACAGCTACGGTCGCAATGAGAGCAGCGAATTCCAATTCAGAGCCCAAACCTAGAAAGTAAGTACTAAAAGACGTTATTAACAGCGATCAACTTTATAGACTGATCGTTTTCAGTGTCCGTCTGACAAAGTATTTTAGACCGTCTTACAAGTCCAATTGCAAGATTTCATCAGAGCAAAACACATTATTATTGTAATAAATTAAACGTTATGTCTTCAAGGCATCTTTGTCCGGTACCTATAAGAATTTGGATCAACAGCCTCGACGACTCTTCTATACAAATTGCTAGGCACAAAAACTAGTGCCAAAATGCCATGATTAATACCGTCAAAAATATAATCGCCATCTGATTATCGTAAAAAAGAGACATCGCTTGTATTGATTAGCATTAAATTAGCACACATCTGTGTTTGTTGAATATTTTATGGTGGTAAAAGACTAGATGGCTAATTATCGGTTTGCGTTGAGAATAATGTTGGAAATCCTTAAGCTAATTAAACTAATTGCTTTCGTTTAGAAATCTAGGCTTCTATGCTAGAATGTAGAGTTTTACAGTTCAATTATTTCATAAGTTTTGGCGTTGTGTAGCCGAATTTCTTATTATTGTGATATTTCCAAAATTTTATCAGATTTTCGGCTGGCGGAATTTCGGAGTTGGTGCAGTGTGCATTGTGCTTGGAAGTGCTACACAACCCAAAGATGCTGCCGTGTCAACATACCTTCTGTATGGCTTGCTTAGCAGTTTATATTGCAGGTTCGTACGTACTTTTCCTTTTAAGTTCACATCGAAACTCATACTATCTACTATTAATTTCTAGCTTCCATAGTTTGTATTCTTCAAGTACGTCTTCAGCAAAAGAATAAAATCTGTTTAATTATGGAATTACTGCCTTACTGATGAATTACTGACGTAGTTTTAACATCCTTTATTTGTATTATACGGGAATGTTCAAAAGGGTTGTTAATACAATCTTTTAAGGACGGCAACGTAGGTATCTATGATGCCCCTGGTTTTATAGGTATCCATATAATCATCATCATCAACATCTTTTTAGCCATAAGACGTCTACTGGACTGGACAGCCCTCCACCATCCTTCTACAAAAGGGCCAGTTGGTCTTCATACAGCGTTTCCCTGCGGTCTCTTTTAGGTCGTCTATCCATCATGTGGGTGGACGTCCTACGCTGCACTTACCGGTCCGTGGTCTCCATTCAAAAACCTTTCGGCCCCATCGGCCATCTGTTCTGCGTGCTATGTGCTCTGCCCACTACAACTTCAACTTGCTCCGGTGGGCTATGTCGGTGGTGATCTCGTAGAGTTACACCGAGCATATAGCCCTCTCCATAGCTCGTTGTGCGACATTGAGCTTGCTTATAAGGCACATAGTGAGAAACCACTTTTCAGTGCCGTATGTCATCATATAATATCCTCCATAAAATAAGCGACGGTAATCACATACAATACACATTCTAGATGGACCGACGACATCGTCAAAGTCGCGGGCATCCAGTGGATGCAGATCGCAGGCTGTCGTTCAGTGTGGAGGTTAAAGGGGGAGGCCTATGTTCAACAGTGGACGTCTTCTGGCTTATGATGATGAATCACTTGTCATCATGCAGTTTTCCACCGATAACATAAAAAAAATATTAAAAAAATACTCTCGCAAGAGCCGGTTACTCCAACTATAGTTTCAACAGCATGTAGCGGTCTCTTAATCTTTCCTCTCTTTCTATGGATCTTCATTGTTACTTAAGCAAATGTGAGTTCCTTCGTTATTCTTTCCTCCAATGGTCTTCATTGTGGTAAGTTAAGTCTCTACAATTTCCAACGGATGTCCAAACAGGTCATCTTTTACAACCTCACAACCTGACTCTCTGGCATTTTCTATATATCCTCTGCTTATGCTGTCCACCGAACTTTGCTCATCGTCATCATAGTCAGCCTGTTTTGACTCACTGCTGGGTATAGGACATTATCTCCCTTGTGCCACTGAGCCCTGCCTCGGGCTACTATCTTCTACGCATTACCCTTACGCAAAATATGGACCTTAACCGTTTTCACTTCCAGATCAGCCAGTCACCCAATGCCCGATATGTCGAACTCGGATCCAAGTACACGGGCCCAATTTCGTGGAACAACTCCCATCGAACCTGTACATCGACTCGCTGCTCCAGCTAGTCGGTGTTCCGAAGAAAGATGAAACTCCTCCTACCACACCTGGAACTGCTGGGATGCAGAGTGTAGACTTATTTGCGGCGGGCGCTGGCCTGAGGTGCTCGCATTGTAAGACCATGTGCGACAGTTCGGATATCAACTCTTGTGAACATTGCAAATTGGTAATTTCTCGTGATTTTACTTTAGACTAGGAGTTTTTAGGGTTCTGTACGCGATGGGTGCAACGGGACCCTATTACTAAGCTTACGCTGTCTGTCTGTTTGTCTGTCCGTCCGCAAGTCCTACTTTTTAAAGGCTGTATCTTTCGAACCGTAATAGATAGCCAGTTGAAATTTTCACTGAATATGTAATAATATGTTACGTTACGTAAAGGGGTCCCCTAGCAACAAACTTATATACGTATTTTTGTATTTGCTCGAATGTAAAAACGGTAATACGTGCAAGCGTCAAACTTGGCATGATTATAGTGACACTCTAAAGTTAAATACAAATAATAAATGATGGCCAAATGCGTGTCGGTTCTGCAAGCGACAAATTTCTGTAAACAATATAAGCAGAGGTATTATTACTTCAAAGTTCAGCTAATCTCAAATTTTATTCAAATCACGTCCACCATTTACCGGACCGTGTGGTAATTTGGCTTGTTTATTTGCAGAGATTCTGCAAAGTATGCTGGTCCCAGCATTTGGACGATATGCGAATTCAAATTGGCTCCATAGTGAAGCAGCTAGACTCGGCGGCAAGTCGACTAGAGCATAAAATTGAACACTATAAGGTAAAAAGCGCGCCCAACTTATCTGTGCAGTTTACTCACTAAATCATTTTCACATTTTCTGAACAGAAATAATACTTTCCAGTAGAATATTTTTAATTCTTTTATTTCGCCAACTGTATAGCTAAAAACTCTCTGGTCGAGGTTAGAGGGGCCGAGGGTTGTTCGTACATGAGGCGATACAAAGCGGTTTGAGTGTCATTGCGATTTTTGAGCCCTTGTAAAACGCACGCAGGGTCAAAAGCAATTGTAAATGGTTCATATAAATGTAGATACTGGTTAAAATCGCTGAAAATTGAAGAAAAAAAATCAAAAAATGATAGAACTACCCTAGTACCTACCAGAGTTTTTGGTTGACCGAAAGTTTCTGACATTGAGGGGCCAAGAACCGACTGATTTGAAACTTGGTACGAATATTTAAAATAGCAATATAAATACACGATTATCTAAATCTTGTTTAAAACGCAAACCATACCTAACTGCGTGTAACCTAGTTAGTGCGTTTGTATCAAAATGGTCGAAGTACGAGGCCCTTCTCAGCAATGTCAGAAACATTCAGGCGACTGAAAAACTCTGGCACTAGAGTAGTTTAGTTACTCGAAATTACTTATTAAGGCACATAATATAATTATCTATGTGTATAAAACTCCCTTCAGGCGCTCTTTGAGAGTCGCGACGCGACTACAGCGCTACTCGAATCGCCGATCATGCGATACTTTGGTCACCTCGTGTACAAACAGCCTCAGTCAATGGAAAACATCGTGTTTGAAGCCGTATCTCTTTATATCAAGTCGTATGTATGCTAATGTGCTTGTATCAGAGTACGTAAGCATAGAATAGCTAAGAGTTAGTGCGTGAGCTTAAGATAGTGATTTGTGAATGTAATGTAGAGTCAGTGGTATGTTTGCCGGCATAAAGCCAAATATAGGCTACCGTGTATTAAATGTATGATGCGGTCTACCATGGAGCACACTTGCCTAGAAAAAAATCATACCATATCTCATATCTTTCTTGTTTGTTTGATCTGTCTGCTAATACTGCATGATTACACGTGTATTGTAAACACCACTCGAGAAAAGCTTAAAAAATCACTTTACAGGATCGTTGTGAACGCATATCAGAACAAATAACTCTCGCCGCAGACGAGAAAATCAATGCCATCATAGCGGCCAAAGAAGACATGCTAAAGGAGACGGCTGACTTACAGAAAAGTGGGGACATGTCTGCATTAGCGCTGCAAACCTCGCTTGAAGAAGCAAGGGCAGTGTCGAATGAGACCATGACAGTTACTGATAACCTTAGTGAGAATCAGAGGGTATGTACCTATGTACTAACTTAATACTCAAGTATAACTTATCTATGGGATTACACGAAACATTTTCTTTTTTGTTTCGCTTCTTTTCTGTTATAACGAACTAATAGGTATGCGAGAGACGCGTTTAAAATTCTGCGTTTTTCCGCGTGATTTTTGTACCCATGTGAAAGCTATAGTTACGCCCATGAATGAATTAAAGATTTATTTTATTACCTATCATCCGCGGAAGAATTCAAATGTCTTATCAAATTATTTATAAAGCCCAATTTCTGTAGAACTGAAATTGTAATAGATCAGCGGGCGATATCTTATTGTGATTTCATTGGTTTGTTAATACCCAAAACAGTTAAGTAATTATTATGATGCTTGAAACACGAGTGACGTTAAAGGCACACCTGAAGCACAGAATAAATAATAGTATGCTCTACAAGTAGGTACCTACTTGAAGGCAATTTGGGTGTAACCAAACTTGCCTTATAGTCTTATATAGTTTCGAGTATAACTCTTATTCCTGCCACATCTATATCGCTCGAAATTAGCTCACTCATAGGCCTAAATAATAAAATTGATTTAAAACATTTGCTTAAGATAATGTCCGATCGTTTTTTCCCCTACAAGATTGTGAATATCAAACATGTCATAGTAAGTCACGGTCAAGTCCTAATTTATGCCTGGGTAAAGTAGAAGAGAGAATTCAGGTTGGAAACAACACAAAAAGATACGTTTAACTGCCTACTGACCCTTTACACATTAACACTCAAAACACCATAATGTTATGTAAAAAAATACAATGCCGCGATATTATTTCTTGACATTGTTGGCATCAAAAAGCCTATCTTATGTACCTTAAGGATTCCATTTGGAACAGATTCTTACGACTATTTTATATTTCGCAATTTCCCTACATTTCAGGTGACGACGTTCATAAACCTCCATCAAAATGCAATACAACTCCTATCAGATGTCTCTAAATGGGACTCGGAGCGCTTCGTGTTCGATAAGGAAAACTTCCAGATTGAAATGGACTCCTCCACTCCTATCGACGCGGAGTCTGACGAGCCAGTGCCAGAAGGAGCTAAGCAGAACAACCCCTTGGAGAGTGAAGAAAGCCTTGTTCTGCATTATAGGTAAGCTCTCCGTCTAGAAAAAAGTGTATAACATTTTTCTACGGAACAGCTGTTTCACCCCACTATTTTTGTGTAGATCTCAAGGCTCAACGACTACATATCCTAAGCACGTTTAAAAAAAAAGGATAAAATATCAATGAGAACTTTTCATAAAACGATGCATTATCTTACAATAACATTTTTATATTATAAAGTAGTTTTCGTGTTGAAATTTTATAGGATGGTGTAGAAGATAGGCAGAAAAAAGATAGTAATGCCAGTTGGATTCTTAATCAAAGCATATATTCAGCCACAGACTAGGTATAGCTACTACGTAGCCCAGACTTGTAGTTACGAATATTTTCAATGGAAACAATTCAGTCAAATACCTGAGGGGCGGGGTGAGGGGTTACTAAATAAATGCTAATTGGCCCATTCAACGTCAGTTCAAAATGTATACAAAGCATAGTGATGGCTTACCTACGGTATTGGTCGGAAATGACGTGACAGTGTCCGCTGAACCAGTGGAATTTGTGGGCGTGTTTTTTATATCAGTAGTGGTCAACTGATGAAGTGTCTGAACATGTTCGCCCTGCATTCAATGTCTAGTTATAGAAAGTCTTTGTATTCAGCCTTAAAAATCAAATCAGTCTTAAAAAGTTTCTGGTACCTTACAGGTCTCGATACTTCATTCCTCACTACGTATGGCGCAAGACATCTCGTCCATGCGGCATTGGGCTCAGTCCTTGGGACAACCACTTGTACATTTGTGGAATGGACAGCCACAGTGTTATAGTGGTGGAAAGAACGCAGGCAAAGATAGTCACGAGACTGTCTTGCGAAGAAATGCTGTGTCCAGTACATATCGCCTTCATGAAGGGCTTGGGAGAGGTTTATGTTACGGGTAAGGAAAAGTTCTCTTTTTCGATCTAGTATCAAGAGTTAATGAAATTTGTGAATGGACAGCCAGTGGCGGATCGGGCGCAGGCGAAAATAGTCGCAAGACTTTCTTTGGAAGAAAGGCTGTGTTCAGTACATATCATATTTATAAAGAGCTTCAGAGAGGTTTCTGTTACAGGTTAGCATAAGTTTATTTTTCAGACCCAGATTTAGGTAGAAACATGTTAAGAATAACGGCCATCACACAGAAAATACTTTTTTTTTTGTTTAAAATAGAACAGATGTCAAGGCATTTTTGTAAGAAATTTGTTGTAGCCACTTGCACCCATATAAACCTACAGCAACTGTGTTAGCAACTGTGACGCGATGACATAAATAAGAATGTTCAATCACATATCTGTCACAATACCTGGCGACAGAGTTTCCATCTCATTTCCGTTCTATTTACTTCTTTTTTCTGTGCGTAGGCAGACAACGCCAGCCCGATGGGTCGACGACATCAGACCTCAGATTAAACAAACACGGGAGATATGTTAAGGTTGGGTGGTGGGTGCTAACGCATCACCTGGCTTAAATTAAATTATGTAGCAGTACAGCTCCTAATTTTTCCCTCATTGCCAGATAAATGGAAGCACTGCATCCACGTGTTCACTAAGGATGGTTCATACTTACGCTCCATCGGGCAGAAGGGCAGCAGAGTTGGCATGTTCCGCTCGCCAGAAGGTATTGCTACTGATAACGTCAACCAGCATATCTACGTGGTGGATACGGGGAACGATAGAGTACAGGTAATTGTAAAACACTTTTATATAATTAATAGCGGAATATATATATTAAAATCAGTCTGCCAGTCTTGCCATGAACATGGTGCATGTAACTGCGCCGCAATATCGGGAGCTCCATCCACACTCAAATCACGGGGAAATATACAGGATGAATTTTTCAAGTGGGCGCCAATGGTTCGAAACTATGAGAAATACCGAAAAGTATTCATAGGAGTATCGGGCCCGATTAACTAAAACGGCATCATTGTATTTTAGAAAAATCAATATTCCTAACCAGGAATCGAACCTGTTGATTTTGGAAAAAAACACTGTATTCCATTCGATAGTGTTTAATAATGATCGAATTCTGACTAAGGAAAATGTTTAATTTTAATAAACTGCTTCATATTTTAAGTAATCTATTCAATTCATACCTATATTACCTGTATACCTTGTTCGAAATAATATCTCAATATTTTATAAAAATAAAAAAGTATTTTGTAAAAAATTAGCAGTTTCCTTATTCAAGTTTGCCGTATGAAATAAGAATATTTTTGAGGATGTAGCCCTTATAGTAGTTCCTTATATTTACATATTTCAGTACCAGTATTGTATTCTTGGTACAACTATCTTAGCAAAGATTCTCGTTATACGCAAAAGTTAACTTTTCCATCCTCTTTTTATACCAGATTCTTCAACCAGACGGCAAATTTGTCGACCAAATCGGCGTCACCACGCGTCTTCAACCAAACCCGACCACCCCCACCGTTTGGGACTCCTCCGAGATCACCTACACAGAACTAAATGCTCCCACCAGCATCGCCCTAACCACCGACCGAGTCATCATCTTAGACAGCGGAAACCGACGTGTAAAAGTATATAACAAACAAGATAAAGGCAAAATCTTGGAGTTTGGATCTTTGGGGCAAAGAAAAGGGCAGTTCAGGCAGCCAGAAGTGCTAGCGGTAGATCCGATGGGTAATATTTTAGTAGGCGATTCGGGAAATTGTCGGGTACAAATTTTCAAGCCGAACGGACATTTGGTGAGGGTTTTTGGAGGGTTAGGTAGTAATCCGGGGAAGTTTGGATGGATTTCTGGTATACATGTGACGAAACAGCTTGATATTATAATTAGCGATACGAAGAATCATATTGTTAACTTCTTTTAGTTTGGGTCAACAGGGTTCCCAAGATAATATGACCACTTGATCGCGCGTGAGTCATAATTTGCATAGTTATCGTATGACGCTTGTGATTGGAGGAAACAAGTCATTCAATTCGCGCCTAGGATTGGCCGTTCGAAAAAGTTCATGCTGAAAATTTAGTACCTATTCATCGTATGGGGTAATGGATGACCTATCAAGTGGTTATATCGTCATTGACAGGGTTACACGGAACAATACATAGTAAGCCAAAAAGAGATACTTGTACTCATTACGAAGTCTAAATGAGTCTAGATGCCTTTAGTAGAAATCAACCTGCAGACAATGGCGTAGCCAGGAATTATATTAGGGGACAGTTGGGGACAAATGCAACGTTATTTAAATTTTACACTTAGGTTGGAAAGCGCTTTGAACGAGCGCTTACCCTCCTTCCGCCTGCCTACGACGACATTGCCGCCCTTTTTTGCATGTGGACTATTAGTTTAGCACTGCAAGTTTTTTAGTGTGTGTGAAAAATGAGTGAGCCGTACTTGCCGTTTTTGCGTTAAGCGGTATAGCGAAAAAAAATGGAGACATTTGAACACAAACGATAATAGTACTAAGGCATATCTGCCTTGTTTGTCTGCTCTGAGGGGCCAACCCTAAACTACTGTTGCCCGATTGCAAATGAAATTTTTCTATGGAACTATAGATAAAAAATAAATAAATATATTTATTTCGATTTCGGGATTGGTTCCATAGAAAAAATGGTTCATTATGAAGGACAAAGATCTTCCTTCGGCTCTGTAACACTGTTCCGTGTAACCGTATGTACTCGTATATAGTGACCGCGATTCGGACTAATAATTAATTTTTTTTATAAGTGGTATACCGAAAACCAGCCATGCGTGACCCTGAGCGCTGAGCGAAACCCTATTGCCAAACACTGTTTTTCTGTGTATATATTCTGTCCATTGTTCTTGTTTGTTTTAGCAATAAATATATCATATTCTAAACCAAATTTGACAGCTCTAAAGTTCTTCCGTGTCTTTCTTATTTACTGAAATGAAAAGAGACAGGTAATTTTGGCGTTTGAGCTGTCAGTTATGAGAAAAATACAAAAGAATTGAAGTCAAGTAAATTGTTATATGGTTGTCTTGCATGTAAAAAACTGTTTAATATTTTTATAATTTAAGGCCAAAATTAAAGAAAAAGTAAATTTAACAATATTTTATTTTGAGTGTGGAAATAGTTTCCAAATTAATTTACTTAAAAATAAACATTACATAGCACTGATGTCGAGTAAATAAAATTAATTCGAAACTAACGCTTGTTTCATTTATACTGGATATAACAATTAAAATGTAGACATAGATAATAATTTTCATTTATCACAATTAATATAGATCTCAGTAATTTGTAAAAAAATAAATGATTTTAAAATATTAATACCAATTTCATAGGACAGATTCACCGTACTAAAATTAGGCTAAATATGAATGCCACAAAATTATATACAATGTGTAAGATTCATTATTTTCAGTATCTGTCTAAACTTCAAACAAGGTCTCACATTTCGGGACTTACACATGCCTACGTCACAATCCAGTTGCCACTTTATTCAACGTTTTTCAATGGTAATTTTGTTTGTGCGCTCAAGTAAAGCAATTCAAGTTAAAAATGAATTTAATATATATTTTTAAACAATGATGACGTAGACTTGTTTCACCCACGTGACCTTTGCGTCTCAGATTGTCATACCTGGCGGAGTATTTATCACTATACCATGAAGAAAAGTTACTTGAATTTTCATACAATTTTGTATGCAACATTTTAAAAACGATACCAGGTGACCAATTTATCAATAGGCAAACGATAGAACGAACAATTTCTGTGGATTGCTTTAAGTTTTTTAAATGAAGAACTTAAACATTTTTGATGAGAATCTGACGATTCTACGATGGTGGCTCCTTAATTAACTCCAAAGACAAATTTGTATCACTACACTATGTTACAGTTAGCATGTCTTTTATTTAGTTCATTTACATGTTTCATTGAATAAAATATAGTTTCATCTATGCACGTTACTACAGACCACGCCTAAGTTAAAGACAATATTGCCGATGGGGCTGGCGACTGTCAAAGTAGCGCTAGCATAGCTTTCTTGTTTTTTTTTTTAGTTTTGGCTCTAGAAATTTATTGTATGAAGCCAGTGTCAAGTTATAGAACAGAGTGATTTGAATGAAAGAAGTCCCATGTTGAAGTTATCAGGAGTAATAACTGTGTTTTAAAAAAAATGTTAAAGGGGCTGCTCGAGAAATGATACTGATAGCGATTGATACGCGATGACAGCGCCCCGTCTGATGGACTTCCACCATGAAAAGCACTCTAGTATTTGATACTAATATCAAGTTTTAGACATCATCAAACAATTTGTAGTCATAGTTCAAGTCCGGCAAAGTAAAAGTCAAATCAAAGTCTTTACTTCACTGGGGTGAAGTGATGGAGATTTTGCAGAGGCTTCTATGGCAGAGAGTTTTGGACAACCCGAAAACAAACGTTCATTAAGTATATCACTTACACACACTCCAGCATGTTAACAAACACTAAATAAATAAATAAAACACATCAGTCATAGGACTGCACGTGAGAAGTGGAAACTTAAATAGTAATTCACCTATTCTACAACAGATGGCGCTGTTTTAAAATACACGGTATCTACCTACAGCGTGACGATGCCGCGAGTACCATGATTTTTGTTCACGCAAAAAGTGCCCATCGCGCCTAAAGTAGTTTTCACTTTAATAATCACCCATACGAGTACACAGAAACACTAGAAAATACACAAGTTTAGAAAAATAATACAATAAGGCAACATATTTTTTTACATTGGCGCCAAAGTCAACCTTATGGGCATTATGACACATGACATTTGTCTGTATATGACATTTTTCAAATAATAATAAAAAAAGACGAAAGATATGCTAGCGCTATCTATAGTTTCTACCGAACAATCATTGAAATAAGTACTTAATTACTGGACGTCACATCTACTATTCCAAATAATTCAATTATTGTAAATAGAGCTAAATACATTCATATGGGATGTAACCACGATCTCATTTATAGCTAGTCGGGCCGCTGAGACGATGCGTCTGACAGCTGCAATAACAAGTAAAAAAAAACTACGAAAACATTTTATTTTAATATTTTTCTGTAGGCTACAATCTTATGTTCTAAAAGCTAGTAATGGTGAGCAAAATTTTGCGCTTTCGTTTATCTTTTTACAATGTTATGGCAACTGTCAGACGTATTCTTTCAGCGGCCCCACTTTAGGTTACATTCTGATGTAGGCGGTTTAGGCAAGACGGCGGAACGCACTACACGTTTGTGGATATATCCGCACCTTTCGAATTAATTCACTGCCCTAGGTGAATCATACGACACTGGTAAAATAAAACCGACCAAGTGCGAGTCGGACTCGCGCAGTGTGTTTTTGCGCCTTTTGTTTTTACTTTCTGACTTTTTTATTATTTCTTAGTTAATCCGCCGTAACATTACATATTCTGTGAAAATTTCAACTGGCTATCTATTACGGTTCCAAAGATACAGCCGTTTAAAGGTAGAACGGACTGACAGACAGCGTAGGCTCAGTAATAGGGTCCAATTTTTAACCTTTGGGTACGGAACCATAAAAATGTATGAATAATGTAAAGTAACTGCCTGTGAGAGGTTATTAGCGAATTTTCAATAACCCTGAATATTTTGCCTAAAGTAAAATGCCGTGGTATAACATATATGTTATTATAATTTGTTATACTATGAAATTTGTTATATATTTCCCTCGCAATTCAGCGGGGGAACGAGGCCAGTGTATTAGGGACTTTCGGTCAGGGCTCGGTCCACGGAGGACTTTTTGAGTAGTTATTTTAATTATTGATTGACTATCATAATGTATTATTATAATTTGACTTGATTACTTTATCCTATTTACAGTTGTATTTATTTCCGTTCTCATTTGCTGAGCACGTTTTATTCATTAAGGGACTTATCAGGAATCCATTCAAAGCATTTCAAATACTATGAATAAACTATGATACAATAATAAAACATACCACAATTAAGTAAGTCTTGACTCACTATAACACTTTTTTTTCTAAACCAAAATCTATAAACAAGTTATTGTAGAAATAAGTAGTAAAAAAAATCTGCTTATAATTTACACCAATTACGAGGTGGTGTTTTTGTGCCCGTTGCAAGTTTGGCTGCGTATATTTTCCGTTAGCGACGTTATACCAATACATATTGCTCACAATAACTCCTTACACCATTAACTACAGCTTTTGAACAAATCACGTTTCAGAAATCACTCAATAAGGTATTTGACTGATTTTACGAAACCATCATAAATTGTCAATTATATTATAATAAAGCAATCTTGTGATTAAATCGTCATAATTTTCAGTTTTTGTGTTTTAAATGGCGGATCAAAATTCAAATGATTAACCTACCGTGTAAACGCTAGCTTTGACATTTATGGGGCCACGTGACATCAGTGACGTCACACATAACCAAGCTAGTTTTTCTCGCCATACTATTTCTGTGACGTCATAAGGACATTCAACCTTCATAGTGTTTGCAGACAAGTCACGTCATCATCGAAAAAAATTATTGTATTTTTCTGAAAATCAGGATTTTATTTTTAGTTTTTAGTAAGTAATTAAATAATTTTTAAAAATTATAATTTTCTAGCATTACACCAGCATGAATCCAAGCTAGTTTTTCTCGCCATACTATTTCTGTGACGTCATAAGGACATTCAACCTTCATAGTGTTTGCAGACAAGTCACGTCATCATCGAAAAAAATTATTGTATTTTTCTGAAAATCAGGATTTTATTTTTAGTTTTTAGTAAGTAATTAAATAATTTTTAAAAATTATAATTTTCTAGCATTACACCAGCATGAATCATATTTAATTTAGTAAAATACCCTATTGCAAGTTTTTTAACACGATTTTATTAGCTTGGTAATGGAATCTTTGAACGTGATATTCACTCCTTTCAAAACCACGGATTGATTTAAAACTTTGCATACTTTTCAAGGACCGATGACAATGCAATAATTTGTATAGTTTGTATCATCATCCTTACCAGGATCTTCAGGATTAGCTATTTTAAAGCGTGTTTTATAGTTTTTTTTTTTTTTACTGCGAGATTTATTATTTTGTAAACCACCAGGTTTGAGATGCCCCACTTCATTCACGCCGGGTTAAATAATATCGGATAGGTCAAAAACCGAAGGCACAAAAACAAAATAAATAGCTCGAGAACATCGAGATACAATACCTATAGAGTATAAATCTATAGGATTGAGTCACAATCTGTAAGTGAAAACAGTCAAAAATCGTCCGAGCATCATTATACACACTTAGACATCAATTATATATTTCGCAATGCCACATTTACACCAATGTAAATGTTATTTCGCTTGCATAGTGTTCAAAGTCGTTTGCCCGCTATGTCATCGTAGCACCGGCATCGGGCGGCGTTGTACTCGGATCGCGTTTGCTTTACAACTCACCAAAAAGTCGGCGCAATCCGTAGCGTGCGCAGAGTTTTGGTTCGATATTTTTTGCATGTTTGACTTTGAACAAAAACAAGACAAAACAAGAACAAAACAACAGCCAATGTGTGGACGTAATATGACATGAAGCCATCTTCGTAACTTAGAATGACTATTGAAGATTTACAAATCTCTGGCGTGTTCAATACTAATCATATGGCTTAATGTCAGTCTCGATTAGGTGGTTATTAGATATCTACGAATATATTTACAAAGTTCGAAACTGATCTTGAAATAAAAAAAATATAACTAAAATAATTCTAGGGATTAAAACTTAAAGCCATTCAAAATTATGATAATTACATCCTTGTTAAATAATCTTATACCACAAAGTATAAGATGATTAATAAAATTAGACTAAAATTGTTAATGATAAATATGTTTAGGTGGTGAACGGTCGAGGAAGCGAAGCAGTGTACAAATGATTTTTGGACCTTACGGCTACCTGTTTTAAGCGATTCTGTTTAGGGGATTGCAAAAAGTTGTGCGAGCGCAAACCGTATTTCAACGCGTTAAGGTTCACGTTCGCGTGATTTTCCGCACTGCTCTGTTTCGAGCCCGCGTTAAGAGGTAGCCGTAAAGCCCCTGCAAAACTCAAAGTGAAGAAAGTGCTTTCGAAACTGTGTCGTTGCACTCCTGCTGTTCTAAACTCAAGTAAATTATGTACAATTTTGAACCTACCGTCAACTAAAAAGAGTCGACTTTTTCACAAGCACTTGTACGCCGCAACACAGCCTCGATACTCCAGCGTTAGGCCTAAATAAGTTTGTGAGTAACACTATTTTTAGTGTAAAACATAAACAATAATAATTAAAAGTCAAAGAAAAGCCGGGCCTGTTGGGTCAAAAATCTAACCAAACAAATTAACATAACTTGTTTAGCTAACATCAATCTCATGGAATCAGCTGCCTTATTATGGATCTTTGATCGGGATAGCGAGTGTCAAAATTTTGACACTTGAAAGGGGTTATGACGCAAAAAAAAGCGTTGTCTATTTCCAATTTCGTAGGTGACGTAATACGAAATTGGAAATAGACAATGCTTTTTTTTGCGTCATAACCCTTTCAAGTGTCAAAATTTTGACACTCGCGATCCCGATCAAAGATCCATAATAAGGCAGCTGCTCGTGATTCAAATTATGATCGCAATTGCGTGCCATCCCGTTCCATTTACTTACTCGCACTATGCGCGTGAGCGAGATAGCACGCGATCGATGTATTCACAATCGGATATCTATAATAAGCCCGATGTTTTTTTGGTTTGTTTTGTTATATTTTGGGCGCAGGAGACCTTAGCTTTATTGTTAACAAAACACGTCAAAAGATCGTGAAATATGGACACAGGTTAATTCTATTATTGCTTTCCACGCTTCAATACATTCAACGAAAAGGCGAATCTTATGCATGATTGCACTCAAGATATTGGCCAATGTCTACTCGGACTAAAGGCACTATTTTCATTTAGTAAAATTGTGACCAAGGACATTCTAGTGCAGACTTAAGCTGCAAACACACTATCGGACGCATCCTTAAGCCGTGGCTGACAAACGCGATTTTGGCTGGTGAAAACATCCAGCGCGCCTGATGTCCTTCGGATGTTCGATCGCTCATGACCAGCGCAAGGTCAGGCCGCGATTTATAATCGATAGTATGCATAGTTTAGCGTGAATTTATTAGCTAAATCGCATTTGTCAGCCGCGGCTGAAGGCCGATAATTTGTTTGTAGCTTATAGTCTAAGATCGGGCTGCAGAATTACTTCGGTCATCGAGTTTTTGCTTAAAACCAAATTTTTACGCATATTTATGATAAGTAGAATATATATCAACCAGGGTGCCAGTCAAAATGTGACCGCTAGTATTTTTTATTAAATTTATGTGTTTTTTTTTTTGCAACAATATAGAATATAGCTACTTCACAGTCACAGCAATATAAGAAAAAAATTGCTTTAATTTGATATATAAATGATAAATATCGGTTATGACCGTAAAATTTTACCAAAATCTTACCTGTTTACACCTGGCTGCGAAGAGGTGCGGCCTTAGTTTTTCAGAGTGTTTATATATATTGCCGTGAAGTAAACGATATTTTATTTATAAACCAAGTGAATAAATTTTTTCCCCATAAATTAGTTAACAATAATTTGGTAAAAAATACTAGCGGCCACATTTTGATGGCACCCTGGTTGATATATATTCTCCTAATCATAAATATGCGTAAAAATTTGGTTTTAAGCAAAAACTCGATGACCGAAGTAATCCTGCAGCCGGATCTCGTACTATTAACAGCACTAGGACAGTTATGCACCTAAGGCGTTCTTTTAGGAATTTTGACCAGTTTGAGTAACACACAATATCACCAAAGTGGAACCCCGTGCAGTATATTTCCACATAGAAATAGAATTAGACCTTAGGAAAAAGGTCGAGGCAAGTTTAAGTTGAAATATTTTTGCTGTAACAACAGCACACAAATATTTCATTAATGAGATACCATTTAATCTAGCGAAACAATATCCCCTGACACTAATAGGTATACTTCATTACGATTCCTGGCTCATCTATAACCGAGAGCCTAAGTCACACAAATATGCACTCTAAGCGTCATAGAATAAAATTAAAGTTAAAATTTCAACAGCACCAAAAGCATATGACTAATCAGATCAATACTTTGCTATATTCGATATTGAACTTTATCCCAGTGTCAAGAAATAACATTTTTATTTTTTGCGCCAGTTATGAATATGGTAAAGTTTGCTTACAGATTGCATTAGATAGCATATAACAAAGTATTTGAGTATGTCATAGTAGGTTGTGATGTCTTGTTGCAATGTTGCAACCGAACTTTGTCAAAGTGAGATTCAACTTCTGGCTATTCATCACACAAGATAGTAAAAAAATCAACAATGATTATCAGAGGATAGAAAAGTTCAGAAACAGCGTAATTAATTACACTATGCTCACAACAAAATTGGACAAATATTGTTTAACACTAAACAATCTCAGTGCAACTGAAAATATGAAAACTTTGTTTTTGAATTTATATATTCATTGACGGTGGTTGCAAATGCACTTTGGTTGTAAAAGCCAATAACATGCATGCCGGTTGTACATGGTACAGATTAGCCTGTGACAGTCGAGATAACACTCCTTCAGCCTCGGTCTTGTTTCGATAGTTTATGTCTAAGTCAAAAGACTCGTGAGATGTCACAATGAACGAGAAGATGTCTCGTACAACCGGGGTGACTTTATAAGTGTGATGATGTGTACAATAGGTACTTTGATGAGCGAATGTGATGTGTATGGCACCTATGAGGAGCGGCATGGCTGGCAGCGGCCCACAGAGTGGCTCTCGCCGAGCACCACCGCGTCAGGGTCCGGGGGAGGGCCTTCGCTACTGTCGTGCTGTCTCTGAAATCACGAAAAAACATAAATAAATAATAAGTAAATGTCTGGGACATTTTGCACTCATGGTCATCTGACCCCCAAACTAAGCAAAGCTTGTAATATGGCTGCCAGAGACTGATATACATACATATGTATATATTTTTAAATACATACTTAAATAGATATTAATATCCAGAGATAGAACAAACACAAATGTTCATCACACAAATGTTTGCCCTAGATGGGAATCGAACCCACACCCCCGAGCGCTGAAGGTATGTTCACTACCAACTGCGCCACCGGGGCAGTCAAACATTTATAATCATCATTATAATCGTCATTTTGTGCCAGCTGTGCAAGCTGAAAGCAAGTGTATAGTACAGTCATGATCTTGTTGCATCTCGCTTGCTCGGGTCTCGCTTCTCTTGGTCTCATTATCTTAAGCTAAGCTTGGCTAAGCTTTACTTAGTTTGGGGTCAGATGACCGTGTGTGCAAAAATGTACGGAATATTTATTTATTTAGCATCATAAATAAAGGAACTCGGCAAGGTATACAAGACACTTGTATTATTGTATTGGCAAGGTGCTATTAGGTTTTGCCACAATTTAAATGGAGCATTAAACGGCAATAGGTTGTAGCGTGTAGGCGCATCAACTTTCCCCTTTACTATGGCGCTATTTACAATAAAACTTCTAAAGGAGTGTTATATAGCGGTAGTACCACGGGTAAGACGCGATTTTTGGGGGTCGTGAATATATGCAGGTTTGTAATTACTCTAGATTTTTGCCAGTACCTACTTAGAGAAGCTGGGAATTATGACTTTGTTTTTTAACAACTAAACCCACCCAGTAGTTTGATTTTCGTAGCAACTTTATACTAGGAAAGTATACCCATTTATAATGATGTCCAGTTAGTACATCGAAAAGTCACTAGTTCCTTGACCGCACATATTATTAAATTTTACTGTACTTCTAATTCTAATTTAATAAGTGTAGAATATCTAAGGTGATAAGACCTGCACTGATATCCCGCTTGGGGTGTATTGTGCATTTCCCCTGCCAGCCTACACAAACCAGCCGAGCTCCCTAAGGTAACGAAGCCCGGCTTTGGGTCGCTGCAGCACAGCTTATTGCTGTATTTTAAGGAAATATACACATCTCACCTTTAGCTCTGTAGCTAAGCTACGGAATGTGTCTTCGACATTAGTGTTGTCCTTCGCTGAGGTCTCCATCACAAACATAATTTCAGGTACGTATCGACAGAAGCTTTGTGGCTCATCTGGTTCAACTTCTCTTTGATCTGTCAAGTCGCATTTATTGCCAATAAGGGACACAATGACGTTGGACGATGTGTACCTCCTCACTTCTTCTATCCATTTTTGTAGCGACAAAAATGTTGATCTTTTCGTGATGTCATACACTGAAAATTAAATATTAACCTTGTTATAAAAGGGTTTTGTATTCCATAGACAAACATTTATTTACTTTATAATAGGTAGGTGTTTTATTACCCATACCTTGTTCAAAAAGGTATGTCCGAGTTATACGAAATGTTAAGTCTGAAGGATAAAAGGTTACACATGGTGGTACTGAGCCAAAAAAGTGGTAATAACCTTGTCATTATGAAAAAGTTTTACAATGGGAGCAACCCCAAAATTAAGAAAAAAATATCAGGTGTTCCAAATTATTTTTTATTATTACTAAACTTGCATTTGATTGCCACCTCACCTGATGATGAACATGTGCGAAATGTTCCGTGTTTTAAGTGGCCTGTACTGAACTTTTATGGGCAAGCGTAACGGTAACCATCAGGCGAGCAACTGAGACCTCGCGACCCGTATATCTTCACAACCTCTCGAACAATTTGCCCATATTTTAATGATATTTTTTATTGAAATTAACTACTTGTCTAAATTTTGCATGGTAAAACAAATATACAAACATACATAGAAATGCTGACTTGTCCCATTAGAATCTGAGACATCTCTTTGCTTGGTCAATTATGTCAATATTTTTTTAATGAGAAGACAATACATGCTACCATTGTTTTATAATTATAGCATTCTTTGGGATAAAATAACTGATAATAAATAGGTATACAAAAGATGAATCATATTATTATTATTCACCTAAGTGGAGCATGATTAACATCCTACTTATCAAAGCAATTATGAACTAGAAAGATATAGGCAGTAATAATTATTATTAGCATGCATCAAAGTAAATTTAGAAGAAAAACAAAATGTTAAAATGAATTGGTATTAATTAGTTGTCGAGTAATACTTATAAATTACATAAGTTACTTACTGGATTTTAAAAAAATTTAATGGATTTTAGCGTGTGTATTTTACATTATTTTAATTCATGATGTTTCAAACACTGGTCCAAGGCAGAATAGATGGGGATATCTATAGAAATGTTATGAAATAATTTACAAGTACAGCCAATGATTTTTAGTTAAAATATTCACAGTAGCCGCTCAGTGTCCAGGGGTCTTGCATTTTTGTGATGTCTCTAGCCTGTGACCACGGACACTCAGTGTTTGAAATGTCAGGAATTAAATTAATGTCAAATACATGCAATAAGATCCACACGGCACAATTTAGAAATACAAACTAATTTTTAATGTCATTGTAACAATGTCTAAACTTGCCACAAATCTAGCTAATTGCACAGATTACCTAACTAGTTTGTAAGGGTTTGATCTACTTTTGAATAGTATTATTGTATTTTTGGAATTAGCTTGCGTTTGACCTCCATCTTGCCTGTTGTAAGGCGATGATGGAGCAAACTTGCCCAGAAGATGCTAATAGCTAATGTAAAATAAATTAAAATTACAACTGTATCCTTTTTAAGCCATGTTGTGTGCTCATTGTTTTGGGTCATGGGATCGCGCAAAATTATTAATGTGTTATTATGTCTGTATATGTCCTCTGACTTGTTATGAGTGCCTAATAATAAAATAAAATAGAAGAAACAGATTTATTCGCAACTTGAAGTCACCCAGATTGTACCTATCAAGGAATGCTCATTCTGGCAGCATATTCCAGTTAAGCAATTCACACATAAGTGGAATAAAAGCACTTCATACGGCAATTTTATTATTAATCATAAATATTGGGTGGCCAAACGATAGAAAAATGGTCTTGACATTTTTGATTGCTGACCCAATATTCAGTATTAAATATCTTCCACTTTTAATAATTACTTTTACTACATAAATAGTGGGCGGATACAGGCATATATGTTTATTTTATGCTTATCAGCTTACCTATGATAACTCCGTTCGCTGATCGGTAATAGCTTTGAGTAATAGTTCTAAATCTCTCTTGTCCAGCGGTGTCCCAAATCTGAAGCTGGCAAGTTATCTAATTAGTAGGCATTAAGGTACACCAATAGTAACATGTTTTCAGAAATATGAAGGAGAAGCATAATACAATATTGCAGTCAAAGAAGGGTAAATAATGCTATTTCAACTAGCGAAAATTTGATAGAAAATAGTGGGAATCCGATACGCTTTGGCTGTTGCGTATAGGGCTAATAAAATAGACAAATTCGCGCTGTGTAGGAAAATTATACCATGAATGCAGTTATGGAAATGAGATTATATAATATCATTAGACTCACCTTGACTTTTTTCCCGTCTACTATTAGCGTTTTCATTGAAAAGTCTACGCCTATGGTATTTCCGTGTCTTTCTATGAAATTCCCGGATTTCAACCGTTGCACGATACATGTTTTTCCGGTTCCACAGTCACCGATTAGAACGATTTTAAACAGATAGTCGAATTGCTCGTCGGGAACACTCATTAAAGTGTTTGGATTACGGCTGCTCATGATTTTAATTTAATTTAATTACGGAAAGAGAAATTTTGCGTCCACTGTTTACGTTGTTTACTTGACGTGACGTTTGTTTGTGTAAAATAAGAAAAATGTCAAGTTTGACATTGACAGTGACCACTGTTGCTACAAAGTAAAAGGGCGCATGCATTGGAATAAAAAGTGCCCATGATTCACCCATGAAATAAGAAGGTGGATTATGGCAGGTGAGAAATTAAAATGTTGCCGCCAAACCTCCCAAGTAAAGTTTCCACCACTATGGTATGACTTGCTTTGTTTGACTCTGTGACAATGGTTTGTTTTTAACTTGATAATATTTGAATAAAAAAAAAAAAACCGAAATATCCTCACGCATTGCTAAGGCTGCGGCAACTTTCGGAATGTTACGCAAAAGAGTTTGGGACTCGCATGATCTGCGGTTGCACACAAAGATTGCTGTGTACAAGGCAATAATTCTACCCATAATGCTGTATGCCACCGAAACTTGGTGTCTTTACAAGGGTGATGTCAAACGCCTTGACATTTTCCACATGAAGTGCTTAAGATCAATTCTTCGTGTAAGGTGGCAAGACCGAGTTCCAAACTCCGAAGTTTTGAGAAGAACAGAGCTATGTGGCATAGAGTCCTTGCTAATTAAGGGTCAACTGAGATGGTGTGGACATCTTGTACGTATGGATGACTCTAGGTTGCCTAAAGCTGTCTTTTACTCGCAGCTGAAGGAGGGAAAGCGTACACCTGGGGGCCAGTACTTGCGTTACAGGGATGTCCTGAAGCGCCATCTCACCGCATGTGACATCCCGTGCGAGGGTTGGGAAGAGCTCGCGCAACAGAGGCGAGAGTGGCGCAGCTCTGTTCATAAGGCTGTTAATAATTTCGAAGAGAAGCGAATACAAGACCTAGATGCTAAACGCCTTATCATTAAAACCCGTCCGAAGCCTACCTACACCTACACATACAATGCTGATGGTCAGTTGCATTGTGCGCCTTGCAACAGGACCTTTAAAACTAAGTTTGGTTTTGCCAGCCATATACGCGCTCATAACCGGCGCTAGTCAGGTTCGCCGTTGACGGACACGTCAAGGAGGCCGATATATTTGAATAATTGACACTGACAGTTGCACGTCGCTCTCAGAGGAACGAACAAGAAAAAAAATTACAATTGATAAATGTCATTATCAAACTAAACTTTGATCTGTCTGTCAAAACAAAAAAATAACCTAACTTCGTAACTTCAAACTCTAATCTAATCCAATTTTCACACAATGTTTTAGTAATTTGTTATTGATAAATAATAATATTCTGTCCTATGAGATATAAAAATGATGATAATAAGCGGTATAAATTGCCTCTTACTTATTTTCACTCTAAGCGTTTCTAACACTCAAGGAATAGAGGTATAAACCTATTTCAAATTTGCAACTCTTTATCTTTGCTTTCAAGCGCGATATTCATCAGTTTTCTATATTTACAGATCCCAGAAGCATTCCAAAAGTCCAACCATACAAATAACTGGGCCGTTCTAGTGGATACGTCTCGGTTTTGGTTCAATTATCGTCATGTAGCGAATGTGTTATCCATCTACCGCAGTGTGAAGCGGCTGGGTATACCGGACAGTCAGATTATCTTGATGATTTCCGATGACATGGCGTGTAATCCACGGAACCCGAGGCCGGCGACGATATTCAACAACGCTCATGAACAGATCAATGTGTATGGAGATGATGTTGAAGTTGACTACAGAGGGTATGAGGTTTGTATACATATTTTGGAAATCCTAGCATCCTATGATGTGCATAACTTTTCTTTTCAAGCATACTATTTCGTTGTTTTTCTAAACATATTTTTTCAGTCTGTCACTATCAAAATTAATATGGCTAGGAAAATCATCCCAAACTTATGTCGTTGCAGGCGATGCGCAGTAATCTCGCGCGAGTAAATACTCCCGTCTGCAACAGGCTTAAGTCCTGTAAGAAGTGCATGTAATATTCTACCTCATAAATAATCTTGCAAAATGTAGAGTTGTCACTACGATACACAACACTTTTGATTTTGGAAGGTCTTTATTGTCATAATAATTTACAGTTTTGTAGAACTCAGCGTAAGGAGACTTAAGTAACACTTTACCTTATTAATATAACATTTTGTAGGCTAGGAATGCATTGTAAAATGTATTTCTATGCATCTATGTTATGTTACCATTAATAATTATAAATGATAAATTAATAAATTTTTTTTTTTTTTTTTTTCTTAACCTATACTGTCCCACTGCTGGGCAATTAATAATTATAAAAAATATTTATAAATGAAGTTGTAAATAATGTACAAGACTGGCTATCCCTATATGTCCTAGTACACACACCACATAGTAGTGTCAAACTGTATCTACACAGCCATATATATTCACTTGCTGGCCATTGCTTGTCATAGTATCTATTATGTGACCTGACTGCCCTGGTGTCTCAGTTGGTAGTGAACCTAACTTCTGTGCTTTGGGGCGTGGGTTCGATTCCCATCTAGGACAAACATTTGTGTTTGTTCTATGTCTGGGTGTTAATATCTGTTTAAGTATGTATTTAAAAATATATATGTATGTTGTATATCAGTCTCTGGCAGCCATATTACAAGCTTTGCTTAGTTTGGGGTCAAATGACCGTGTGTGCAAAAACGTCCCAGATATTTATTTATTTATTATAATTATGTTTCAAATAAAACGTATTTTCATATTTTATAATATATTTATGCTTGGTAGCAAAGCAGTCCAAATCATCTATAAAAGGCGGGAAACCCAAACCTCAGACAACAGAACAAAAGAGGTTACAATAAAACTTATTCTAAAACTCTTTACAACAAACTACATGCTCATATACTACAGGATCGATGGGTAAAAAACATGAAATAATTGTTATAACTAGATTCTACTGTATGTCTGTACAGGTATCAGTAGAAAACTTCATTCGGCTGCTAACGGGTCGAGTACCACCCGATACCCCTCGCTCCAAACGTCTGCTCACAGATGAAGGCAGCAACATATTGATCTACTTGACGGGTCACGGTGGGGATGGTTTCTTGAAGTTCCAGGATTCAGAGGAAGTCACTAGCCAAGAGCTGGCTGATGCTTTGGAACAGATGTGGCAGAAGAAAAGGTGAGGCTGATAGCCAAGTCCAATATTTTCAAAACAAAACAAGTTTAAGTGTCACTAAAAAGCACAATGATATTGGTAAAAATTCTACTGGACTGATTTTTTATTGTCTTGTTAAAAAGAAGCTTTTCATATAGTCAGAAACCGGAAACAATACTTAAATAATTAAGTTCAAAATTGAAGAAATTGAAGATTGATTGAGGAAGATATAAGCAATTTAATGTCTTGCTAGACAGGGAGCATACTATACTTACAGATGAGATCACTCGCTATACAAACTATACTGATAACTCACTTTACGGGAAAGGGACAGAGCATCCCTTCCTGGCACGACCAAACATTAAATGCTCATATCTCAGAACTTTAAAAGCCAATTTAAATAATTTCTTCAGTATACATAATGGCACTTTATTTCCTTAATGTTATTTTTTAGTAAGAATGATTTTTTAACAACTTGATCACCTGTCTGATAGCCTATTGAGAGTAAACAGGTTCCTTCTAGGTTGCATCCTAGTCAATGTAAGCCTATCATTAATAAAAAACATGTTTGCTCAGCTCAGTTTTAGTAGATACTAGGCCTATAGCGCTCCAAGGCTTGATTCCTCCATGACAGGTCACTTACCTTCGGTCTTTATAGGGCTCTTACGTCAACTGGTCCCACTTCATACTGATCCCATGGGATCCGTTGATAAATTCATTAATTCCTTTTGTTGAATGGACCTGCTTTTAAGTTATAGTCTGTCCAATGTTAATCGCTTTTTGACAGCTCATACAAAGTTGTTGACATAGCAAGTTGACATTAACCTTGTAAAGAGGCAATGTTAGATCAAACCTATTTATTTGAATGAGATATAACTTGCTGGGCGCTTTACAAAATTATGTCATCAACTCAGTATGAGCTGTGAAAAATCAATTAACATAAAGGACAGACTATAGTCTTTATTTGTGTTTCTGACCAAGATATTATTACAGTACAATCTTATTGTCTGGTCATTTGTATATCAAGTAGATATGAAAAATATCTTCCTTCAGGTTAATATTATAAAATACTTGCTTAATGTAAATTAAAATGCTGAACTTGCCAGATTGTGCTTGTACTGTATTTTTCAACTACCACCTAACTTTACTATTGCATTATGGTTCTAAATGTTTATGGTATTTCTGTAAATTTTCAGGTACAACGAAATTTTCTTCATAATAGACACGTGTCAGGCATCATCTATGTACGAGAAATTCTATTCTCCCAATATTTTGGCCACTGCTAGCAGTTTGGTTGGTGAAGATTCTCTTTCGGTAAGTAGTTTCATGTTACATTCATACCGGTTTCAAACAAATTGCATTTACTAAGCTACTATCTACTCCAAAAAAATATGGAAGCATTATACCTACAGTTTCCCCTTTAGCACTTACAATCCTTGGTCGTCCATTTGCATGTCATTTGCAGTTGTGTGCCACTCCATATTCAAGTGAAGCACGCAAAGCGTGTGATAGTATAGCATTTGTACGGCGCGTGCAAAGATTGACGTCATAACTTGCCATAATGCGCTCTCTGTCTTACATGAAATTAATATTTATAACTTTGTAATTTTTATTATGTTTTCATTGATTCTATTTATGATAGAGTCTCATCTCTCTTTTTATGAAACACTAAAAATAATTAAGACATGCTTAATAAATATGTTAGAATCTTGTTAGGTTATCCAGTTAATTACTTCAATCAACATATGCAATGGACTATATACACTGCACTTCGATGCACTGAACTTGGATTGTTGTTGTACCACATCTATCATCAACTTATGAATTATATTTTTTTAATTTCCAGCATCATGTAGACTCTGCAATAGGTGTGTACATCATAGACCGATACACTTACTATGTGCTTGAGTTTCTGGAGAATGTTCACCCAGACAGCCAGAGGACCATGTCAGAATTTGTAAGTACAGATCTTACTTTTCTCTTGATAAGAATAAATGTATTAAACATCACAGAAGACTTGTAGTCGAAAGGCGCACAAAAACATTGTGTGAGTAAGACGAAGCCGAAAAATTCAGCCTGGTCCAGAGTGAGAGAAATAATATCGGCCACATAAAAGTCCGTCATCTATACTGCCGTCATAAGCCCAAGAGCGGTATCTCAGCCTAGGTGTATTTCGAGATAATCGAGTTTTTGTGAAAGTCGATTTTTCGTTACCCTAATGATATATCATTTAATTTATTTTCACTTATGTTCCTATGTTAGGAATTTACGCAGGGACTTTACAGCATGATTGGTTGTGTGTTGCCTGTCTGTGTATGTGTACATGCATGCGCCAACTTGTGCCGCTTTTTGTTCAAGAAGTTTGTTGGCCACTATTCTACTACGTTAACTACTCCTGCCTCGCCCTGTATTTAATCCCCTAACCCAAATAGCTAGACTCACGTAAACGATCAGGTTTCTCTCATTGTCACGAACGCCACGGACCGGGCTGTCAAGACAAATAGCAACCCTAGAATTTGTTAAAAAATGTGTTGTTCTTTTGACTTTTTGACAGAAGACTTTTGAGTTACCTTTCTGTAGTGGTAGGGCTCTATTGCACTCCGCCTGCAAAAGTATCATACACTTGCTAGTTTAACCGCTAAGCAGTAGTGTGCAAACAATACTGTTTCGGATTAAAGGGCAATGTTTCCAGTGAAATTACTGGGCATACAGAGATTTTTACATGTAATAACTCAGGGTGACGAGCGCATTCCAGTTGCGGTTTAGAGCTGTCGAAGTTCATTGAAAGTCTCATCTCTCAGTAGCTTAAAAAATATATCTTATGCCTGTTTTATATCTCTAGTCAAGATGCCAATAGTTGTAACATTGTTTTATTGTTTGAGCGTTTTTTCTTTCATTTCAGCTGGCAGTGTGTCCAAAAAGCGCTTGCTTATCCACTGTGGGTGTTCGTCGGGACCTTTTCAAGCGGGACCCGAACAAAGTCCCTATAACTGACTTCTTCGGTTCCGTCCGGCAGGTCATCATCACTACAGATCCCATCAACATACTGGATATTCCGAAAAGGAAGAAGAAAATAGAGTAAGTACTAATAGATGATAGTTGTTTTGCACCCGAATTCGCAAGTGTGCTACTATTGCCAGAAGTTGTGCGTCTGCTATATGAAGGAATATTTAGAAGGTCCTGAGTTTGATTGCCGAAAAGAGGCGTTATTCTTGGACTTGCAATATAATGTTTTGTCACAGCCTCTCTCATTCAGATAGACAAAATACTACTATCAGCTGCTCAATGGACAGATCGCAATTTTTGAGCAGTGGCTCGCTGCTCACTGGCTGTGCCAGATCGAGTGCAGTAATCGGGTGAGTGCTGCTTGGGGAAACTGTTTCAGACTCTGCGCGTGCACACCGTCACTACTCGGTATGCTCCTACGACTCATGCCATCAATCTACTTAACGATATAGATCACAAAACGTAAAACGTAAATTTAGCAAAGAAGAGTCTCCGGATGTAGATATCTTAGGCTTAATTGTAGAAAAAAATATATTTAAATAATTTGTTTTGCAAGTCAACTACTCCTAGCGGGTAATTTGTAAAATTCTGTAAGTAATATGTGAATAGTGCTGTGGCCTGTATTAATATTAAGTTTATTGGTCTATTCACGTTGTTGTAATATTTTATAATATGGCTGTTTGCTGTTCCTTAATATATAAAATAAAATATCTTTGCTAAATTTGCGTTTATGTTGAATGCTTATAATTTTTTTAGTGATAATGTCTAATGTACAATAAATTGTTTTTATAACTCCCGATAGAAGAGCTCATATTCTTCAAATGGCTAAACAGATTTTCATGAATCAAAGCTAAGAATATTTTCAATCAAATTTTCTTCCAAATAAAACAAAATTAAATAACAAAAAGGTTTGAGGCCCATCCTCTCTCTCTCTGAGAGAAGGCCTGTGTCCCAGCAATGGTTACATGAATGGCTGATAATAATCGCTTAAATATATTTATGTACCAATATTTTTGCTATTGTTCCAGAAACAAAACGAAAGCAACAGAAAGGAGGGAATATCTTCCACAGTTCCCGATGCATCTAGTCCAAAACACATGAATAAATTATTTATGTCTAGTATTATTAAAGGTAATAAACTAATTCCATTTTACTTTATAAGCTTTTCATTCCGCTGTATGTTTGTGTGTCATCTTTTTATGCCCATACTGATAAAGCGATTTGGATGAAATTTGTCTTGAAAGTAGTGTGAATCATGAGTATGGACGTACAATACTTTTTGTCCAAGGTTCCAATTCCATACGGCTGGATGATTTTGAAATAACAGCTTTTTTATGAGAAGACCAATCACATACTAAATTTCGATACTGCGCGATATCTTACCTACTTACCTTACCTTGCGCGATACCTTAGGACGAACGCCGCGGCGTAAAAGCTGTCATGACAAAAACTCCCGATTTTTATCACATTTACAACGGGGCGTGTTCTGAAGAACTACTTAGTCTGATGCCGGCATCGCGGTTTTATCATCGCACTAGCCACCACCGCCTGAAAGATCACTCACATATCTAATTTAATGTAAATTCGTTATATTTAAAATTAGAATAGTTCTTGAGCAATTTGGAGTTTTTAGCGTTTACCCTTACGTTCTGAGGCGGGCGCCGACTCGTGCGCATTTTCCTACAGGCGTAGAACGCATATTTTTGTCACTGTTCGCGCAGGGGAAAACTTGGATTTGTAGTAACGACATCATCTACTCTTAATTTAGCTAAAACCTTCGACCTCTAAAGGTTCTAGGCACATTCAATAGTAATCACACTAATATCATATATGTGAAAGTTTGGATGGATGTATGGATGGATGTTTCAATCACGCAGAAACGACTGGATGAATTTGGAATATACATTGCTTACGTCCTGGAATAACACATAGGCTACTTTTCATCATCATCACCGATTTTCATCACCACGTGGGTAAAACCGCGGGGCGCAGCTAGTAGTATATAAGCTAAAGCAGTAGTTTTACTCGGGCGTGTCCTAGAATGCTTACTGTCGGTCACAGGGCTAGGGTTGCTACTACCGGGTAGCAATTTCTCATTATTTTGTACGCTACTTCTACGCTGACGAAACGCACGGCGAATCCCAATGACGCGGCTCGCGTGATTTTGCTCAGTACCGTGCAGTGGCGTAGCTAGGTAACCAAAGGCCCTGGTGCAAAAAAAATGGGGCGCTACCTAAACTGGGTTAGGATTTATCAAGTAAAAATATAAATAATGTAAAGGTCAGCTCTTTATTGTGCTCAAAGCTACTTACTACATGTATGTGTATGAAGGGCAAAAAAATTGCAAGTTCAGTTTGAGGTTTGCTGATCAGGGCCCAAGGGCCCCCTGAGCTTGGAGGCCCCGGTGCACGGCACCGCCTAGCCCTCCGATAGCTACGCCACTGGTACCGTGACGTATCCTAACAGGCGGGGAAATGGGCGCTCGTTTGATTACGTCACTCAATATGGCGTTTGTTTTAAATTCGAACTACTGCTTTAGCTTATAACTATATCTAAAGTGTACTAGGTATTTCTTTACTTATGAAATAAAACAAGAGAAACACAATTATTATTCTCAATGTATTTTTCTAATGTACTGAATATTAATTAAACATGACACAACCGGCCCTCATCGTAGGTTCTATCAATACAGCGAATGTGTTCTCATCTCACTGATAAGAGATCGAGATCTAGTTTCTAGGATATAGCACCATTACAATTACTTTCATAGGCCATAATACTTTTGGTCTAAAGGCGCGTTCACACTTCGTATCTTCTATGGCGTAAAAAGCATTTTTTTGTAACGTAAGTGACATCATACTCAAATCGACGAGTACAAGCCGCTAGCAGTGGAATTACAGCTGCCAAGTTTTGCCAACAAAAAAGCATTTTAATTGAAATACTCTGAATTTTTAGCGAACATTTTTTTAAACGAAATGTATAGGCAGGTTAGTGATTTAAAACGTTAACCAATTAATTGTAAAAAATAATTTCGATTATTATATTTAATTATAGTTATATTTAGACTAATTAAATAAAAACCCTCAAAATAATATAACCACAAGCACAAAGTCATTATCTTCATCAAATATGATGATATGCTATTTTCGTCTTTAAACGAAGCCGTACTAAATACGTACGTACGTAAATAGACCATGGCGTGAGCGGGTGAAAAACTTATTTGAAATCGTGATCAGACCGTGCCTTATAAGATCAAAACTGTTATTAGACGAATCTCTAATGTATTTCCGCTTAAATTCCGTTGAAGCGGAAATAAACCAGGAATTTGTCTAAAAACAGTTTGAAGATGAAACTTTTCAATATAACGTCTATAGTTGAATCAATTAAGTATGTCACAGTAAAATGGTTTCACAAAAATGTTGTTACGCCTTAAACAGTACGAGTTAATGTGTCTGCGCCTTAACGCTACTGTTACACCGCGTCTGCACCGCGTTTGTCGTAACTAAGTAGGTATGTGGACCGTATAATTTATCGTAGGTTAATATTTTCCAGATGTTTTTAGTGTTAAGTTCATAACAGTAAAGTAGGGATTAAAAAGAAAAAAACATTAGTCATGGTTGGCAGGCGTCTTATACTACTAGTATATTTTGCCACAAGGCATTTCTATACAGTGGCTAATTGTGTCTAGGGTTAATGTCAAACAAATTAACTAAGTGTCAAAATGTTGTTACTTTAAAAAAAGCCGTTTTCTTGTGACAGAATATATAACTATAGTAACAAATACATTTCATTAGACGCAAGTGACTATCACAAGTCGTTCTATTTATCAAAATGGTTACCATATTTTTACAAATATTTTAAAATGTTTCAACATCATTTCAGCATGTTAATTGATTGTAATAAGAAATTCTGCTACAAGTCAATCTATGATAATCGGTACACAACTACTGATAAAGTAGTATGTGTCATTTGCTATGTTGACATAACTATCATACAGTTTGTATTTTGTTTTTTCCGTAAATGACCCTTAGTACAAGTTTTAATACTTTTTGAAATGTTTTTCGTATTCGTATTGTTCCATACATTTAGTGCATGCCTAGCGGAAATGCGAAATTTTTTAGAGTAGCTTTCAGCCCAGCATTTTATGGAACAATACAATAACGAAAAAAAATTCGATAACTAAAAAAACTAAGGTACTAATACTAAGACTATACGTCAACACTAACCCTACTTTAAAAGTACGTTACTGTCATAACGTCAACAAAACTAAGTATTTCGTTTTTTTTTAAACTTTGATGTATCTACCCTAAATATTTAGTAATCTATTTAAATGCGAAACAGTATCTAAGCTCGAATAACTACTTGCTATTACGACTAGTTCATATTAATTTTGTATTCGAATGCAATTCATTTTTGCTAAACTTTTTCATAAAATCTATACTTACTTATAATCATAATTAATGTGCGCATAGTTTTATTATTTTTGTATATTTGAAATGTTGTACCACACTTTAGGATTTACTATTTAAACGTTATAGACCAATTTGCTTTTAACTGTCTATAATATTTGAAAAGTTTTATTGAGTTCGCAAAGTTGTGTATCTACTATTAGTATAACTGTCAATTCAACAATTTAATGAATATATCCATAAACTTTAATTTATAAATAACAAGTAATTTTTTTCATTTTTTTTAATGTTATCTCGTCACCCAGACGAGACGAGCGAAGTCGCTCGCCTTATGGCTATTCACGCTTGCCCATAACAGCTCAACGCCACTCAGAATTTTGAACTTCAACAGTTCAAAACCCTGGATGGCAATGCACTACGCTCGTCCCGAGATATAAGATGTCAAATCTCTGTGTGCCCTGTAATTTCGCTGTAAACATTGCCCTTCAATCCGGAACACAGTAGTGTTTGCACACTACTGCTTGGCGGTTGAATAACTGGCAAAGGTGTGGTACTTCCTGAGGCTGACCCGTGCAAAAGAGTCCTACCGCTACACAAAAAAAAAACGTAAATAAACACACCTCGAAACTTCACCCTCACCCTCCAATGGGGTTTTTTATATGCCAAAACACCACTTGAGGGTGCTTAGAGGTTCTTTTATTTACGTCACTGAAGTGAGTTTTTTTTTACGTCTATAAAATAATATGGGGGTTAGTCCTAAGACATTCTGACGATCGGTTGGCTTAGTGGTAGCCAGTCTGCATTATCAGCAGGGGTATCAGGTTCGATTCCCATCCAGGTCAATATTTGAATGATGAATATCTATTGGTCTGAGTCTTAATTGTCCGTATCTTTGTGTGTGTTCCATGGCATCAACGACACAGGGAATCCTAGTTAATTTATAAATCGTTTAACCTCATTTCAAAATGTTGACGAGGATAACAGTTATGTGGCAATGTTTCCCTGACAAAATATTAATTTTGCTAAAAACTTCTATGAATGGAATTCCCTCAATATTTTCCTGTGGCAGCCTCTCTCATAGAACCACAAAAGGCACATATTTCGCGATTCAAATCCTGATTTGTGTTTAATTCGGGACATACGAGTACATCCAACGTCACCGCAACCACACACTGTCATAGAACTATTTATGTATAATTTTTTTATTAATTTCAACAGTTTTCCTTCGCTTTAATCTACATGAATGGCCCTCGCTTGCGGATGTCGTGCGTCAAACAGGTACCCCAGGCGGACCCCTGCAAACATTACTGTATGACGTTAATTTATCATAGTAGAAGAGGCCTAAAACGATGTAACGGAACAAACTGTTATTTGAAAGTATTATAACATGCCCTGACGAAATAAAATAAACTTATTTTGAAAATCTTAACTATGGTAAATTGGTAACTTTATAAAAGTAGATAATAAAACATTATCTTAATTCTCAGATAACCATATGCATGTACAAACCACTATTAATAACAGTTTACAAGTTCCAAGGTATTCACAAAAGAACTGTGATACTACTTTAAATTTGTACTACTTACATAGGTAAATATTTTCTATTATTAGCCAATTATATACCTATTCTATTTATTTTCATAAATATTCACTCACTTTTCGCGCTTCTTGCTCACTAACAAAATATTTATAAAAAAAATTAATTAGTGTAAGCTGTAATTTTTTGTGTTATCAGCTTCTTTTTTATAACACTTAAAAATGATTGAAATAAGTTTAGATGTTTATTCAAATACTTTTTCATTTATTTATGATAAATAGGATATAAAGTTGATTTATTTTCTATATATCGTTTTCATGAAGCATGATTCATCTAAACATCCTTAGTTTTTTTTGTAAGAGCAAGATAACGCTAATGCTCGTGAGAATCTTCTGCAAGGCATCGTTCAATTTTAGTTTCTGGTAAAGGGCATCAGACGAAAAAATAATATCCTATTTGTCAAGATGAATATAAAACAAGTAAACCATAACATTAAAATTGTTTATTTTATGTCAGTAATTTAACGAAATCCACTCGCAATCTTTCCCTCCAACTTTAAAAAAAAAAGTTGCTTATACGAAAACTTCATTTGGAAATTGGAGGTAATAAGTTGATGTGTAGAATTTTTTGATGAAGCCGTTATTTTCAATAAAATATACAGATATTTTTTCTTTTTTTGATAGAATCAGAATGCCCAAAATTAAGTTTTCGTTGCTATTTTGTCAAATAATGTGAGAGCACCCTCTAAACATTTCTACTCCTCTCTACCTTGATCCTCTAAAAACCTATAAAATTTTATAGAAAGATCTAAAGAAAATTCAAATTCTGAACAAACTTAATGTTTTTTTGTTTGCTTTTGTAACGTTTAATACGATTAACAGTACTTTTAAGTTTATTGTTCTATTAGTCAGAAAACTTAAATTAGAGTACCTATTAATAGTTTGTTGGTAAAATGACGTATTTTGTAACACAGAAACGCTAACAAACTACATTTATTCATATTTACAACCGATCAAAGCGTTGATAAGTTACTTAATTAGGCTCGCTTTCAGCAGTTTTTTATTTCAACTACACCTTCAATAGTTAAATGTGATCATTATCTCGCTTGTTTTTATAGTGTAACAAGGGTTACCATCTGTCCAGATTTGTCCGGACTTTGTCCTGCTTTTTTAGCTTGGGCGATGTAAAGTTACAAGTTAATAACAAGTAATTAAACATACCACATAATTCGTCTTTAATCTTGACTAATATCTACCTAAAAAAAACTTTTGAAAATTTATCATCCTTCTAAATTGTCCGGACTTTTATTGAAATGTCCGCCTTTAGATCAGAACTTTTTAAATTTTGATATGGTAACCCTAAGATGAACTGACTTATGGACAGTTTTAGTTATTTTCTATTTATAATTTTCAAATACATTTAAAATGCCGTAAATTATTTATCTTTAAAGTTTTTTTTTCATTGTACAGCAACGATTTTGTCTTCTCCTAAAGTCAAGGTATGCAGAGAAACATACCTTTAAAACGAGCAATAAACGCCCGGTATAAAAATGGAATTGCTTAATTACATTTTTATGCCGTTTATTTATATTTCTACGCTCATTTACTTAATTAGGTGCTTAGTATATTTATATACCGGTTTACGCATATAGACTGTACTAAGCCCAAAGGTCATTGTACTCATCATTGTGAGCAACTTTTACTATGGGACCAACCCCCAAATCACAAAAAGAAACCCAGCTTTTACACATACATTTTGTTGAAGCAGCAGATATTTTTATTTCGTGATTTCAGGGTTGGTTCCCATAGTAAAATTTGAACACAGTGACCTCCTTTTGGCTTAGTACAGTATATATGCGTAACCCTGTAAGATCAACATAATTATTATTTTTAACAAAACATACCTACTTCATAGCTTTGCATCATTATCACAAATAACAGTCTATCACGTGCACATAATATTATTATTTGCTGTGCAAATGTACTCGCATCAAAATGTAACATATCTTCTAAATTAATCGAACAACACTTACATACAACAACTATCTACTATTTACATATAATATTTTTGCTATGCCTTTAAAATAAAATAAATAAAATAAGTACCAAGTAGTATGGTAATTAAAAAAAAAACGAAAATAAATTGATTAACACAGGCCGATGTACTTATAGATAAACGTATGTTATTAATATTAAGTAGATACCTACTTAAATATAATGTGATGGATGCCTGAACGAAGGAATGCTAAATTACCTATCAAATTACTTATTCGCCAATACTGGCAATATTACCTAACGACGTAGTTAATGCCTCAAAAAATTGACGTAAAGGACACCGCACTCAACCGGCAACAGAAGTCGATTAAAAACCAATCAATCACTTTTTACTTTACCTGCCTTTTTAGGTACATAGTTAAATTTTTTATTTATTAGGACCACCAAAAGCCTTGAAACAGTACAGGTAAAAACTTGGAAATAAAATGGCTATATTAAGCTTTCCAGACCACCTGAAACGGCCTAGGACACCTAAATATAAAAAAATACTTAAGTATTATTCTATGAAGTGATCTCAGGCCCCCACAAACGCGGACTTATACGCGATAAAAAATGTTTTTAGATACTTAGGTACATTGCCATAAAGAACCATGGCCTACTTGGAAACCCCTGAACCGACTTCGGTCCCAAGTGGGCCGAGGTCGGGATAACATGGCAAAGTGGGTAAAGGGCTCTGATACCGAAAGTCTTTACCCTCAGATAATGTCATACTTGATGGACTACGCAGAGTGCCCTAGAAGCTGCATACTAGACGACCTCAATGAAGCCACGAAGAGTGCCATTTGGGGTGGCCAAATGGTGGTCCAAAAACAAATAAATAATTTCCGAAACATCTACTCGAAAGAAGAAGTCAGGTTTAAACTAAAGTGATTTTGACGCAACTACCAACTGAAACTTTTCCCTTGCGCTGCTGCGTCATAAACATAACTTAGGTTTGCATTATTAATTTTACGAGGGTATGAATCTGGATTTCAGTTATAAATAGGTATTTGCTGAGAAACCTTGCCTCTAGAATATAATTTCAAATAAAATATTTGAGATCCGTCGCTACGAACCCCATTTCCCACATGATTTTTTAAACTTACTAATATCAAAATAGTCGAATAAGCGTGTGAAATCGCTTTATGATTTACCGCCTAGGTACCATAAATTTGCCTAGTTTTACCGGCAGTCCCACGTCTGTTATAAAATGACACAAATGACGTGAAAATGACACCATATTCTACGTGTTTATTGCGGCTTTAGCACGGAAGAAATAATAATAGGTAAAAAAAAGTGCAACCGATTTCACGGAGTTCACCGTTGAAATTCAATAAACGCAATTTATCTCGTAATTCTCCACTCTTAGAGGTGGAATATTAACTTTAAATTGAAACGAGACCAACCTCGAAATATCGTCAATTGAATGAAAAAGTTATCATTAAAATGGGTTCAGTATTAAAAATATCGCATAACATACACATAAAAAAACATGAATCGAAAACTTCCTTTTTTGATGTCGGCTGAAGAGGGCTGGAGGGACAGATGCGTCTCGATATGTATATAGCGTAAATTGAAATGATCATTATGTGCAGATGTGCACATTGTTCAAGCTTCAGCCTATCTGCCGCATGTGTTCAGTTCGGCCTCTCGGTAGCCTTCACTTAATAACATCGTACAAAAAAAGCAATGGCCCATATTATCTTGTTCTTCGATTGTTCTCCAGCGCGGTCTGGTGATGATGATGATACTCTTGAAGTCTTGTGGTGTTCATCCATCGCTATCCTGCTTCACTATCTCGTAGTAGTGGTCTATCGTGTAGTTGAAGAGTTGGAAGTCATTTCTGGAAAAGTGAATTACAACGTCATACTTATTATTAATTTAACAAACCAACTTCAAAATCAGTAAAAATACCTAATTTGGTTTACTTGGACGAGTTTTTTTTTTCCAGTTATTTTGATTTAAAAACCAAATTACTGAATCGATTTTGATGAAATTTCTATAGGTCCAATCTGAAAGAATCCTTTCAACTAAAAATAACAATAATTCCAAATCGGTTTATAAATGACGATGATCTGAGATAAAAACTTTTTTTTAATGCAACCGCCCTTCTCCAGAACCCCCTCCTTTTTTAATTAGGTAAAAAATACAGACTTGTGTAGGTGAACTCTGCTCGGCTATGCTTTGGAACAACACGCTAACGACCGTGTGAAGTAGAAGAAACGTATTTAAGACCTTGGATCTAGCCAAGGATATAAACTATTCTCAAGAAGAGTTTTTGGAACATGATTATAGGTAGGTATAAGGTTAGATTGATACTTATAAGGTACTGTGACGTAGTCCTCAACTGCTGGCCTTTGGAAAAACTCATTCTCATGGTGTTTTTTTGCGCGATAGAATCCGGAACATGGATATTCGACAAAGAACCAGATTCATCGACATAGCTATTAAAATTTGCAAGTTGAAGTGGCAATGGTTAAATCCACTAAAGGGAGAATTTTTTCCCTTCTCTTTTGCTGTGGTCAAATCGCTCGAAGATTGATGGCCGATGGGGAAGAAAGGTTCTTGAGTGGAGACCACGAACCGGAAGACGCAGCGTATGTAGGCATCCCACTAGATGGACCGACGACATCATGAGAGTCGCGGGCATCTAGTGGATATATAGATGGCAGGCTATCGTTCAGTGAGGAGTTCTAAGGAGGAGTCTCAGCAGTTGATATCTTCTGGCTGATGATGATTATGATTTTTTGATAGTTATCGGGAAAATGTTCGCGCTGAGGACGGCCTACTAGGGTCTGACATAATTGAGTATTTTAGTTTCAGTGTTCACCTGATACACTAGGGACGTTTTTAAGGTAGGTATTAAGATATAGAGGCCCTATTTAAGATTTAGACGAATTTATAATTGTAAAAAAGTTACATGTGAAGCTAATAAAAGCGTGTTAAAAACTACCCTACATGATACCTACTTGTAAAGCTTGTAGAGGCCGTCCAGCTGCTTCTTGCTGAGCCTCGAGTACAGATGGTTGATGTTGTGGAGAGTGTTGGTGCCTTTCCCTGTGTTGCGCCACTCGGGCTTGACCACATCCTGCAGGCGGGCCAGCCGGATCAAGTAACGCTGGTCCTCCTGGAAGGTCGGAGATAACGTGTCATTCGTGTCTACTGCTTGTTGAGATTCCTTGACCCATTTCACCAGAATCCTATCAAAACTATGGGTGACGCGAATTCTTTGGTCAACCGCTTAGATTATTTTTGAGAGCTCAATTCATCAATGTATTTAAAAGCCAATATTTCGTGCATCCTCCATCTCGGTTGCGCATTTCAACATTATTGAAGATATCAAATGATGTAAAATAATGTTTTTCAATCTGTACGAATAATAAAAAAATAACCATATTATCATAATTCGCGGAAACCCACAATGATAACAAATAGCGTGCGTGTGCGCGGGCGACCGTATCCAGGAGCGCGCGTATTCCCTGATGAAGGAGCTCTAATGGCTCCGAAACCGGTCGAACTTCTCGCCTGATAAACGTGTGTTTTTGTCGCATAGTTTCATATTATCTACCAATCTTCACTCAACTTTTAATTTTAATTCAAACATCAATTATTCTAGTTTATTTTTGTAGAAAGTTCTAGCGCCACTTTATGGCTACATATTTACAGCGTTACCAATAAAACACATCAGTTCAAACTCGACTGTCCTATCACTACCTTAATTCTCCTGTCATCAAAAAAACTGTAAGCAGTTTGAACGGAATTTTCGTGGGGGCCTAAAAACCAAATAAGTACAAGTGTACAGAAAGTCCTTCGGGTCCTTCCTGTAAAATTATTTATGATATAAAGATATTCAGCATCTAATACCTCAGGGCGATGAGGGCAGTGCAATGCCGCGCAAGATTTTCCGCACTTAAAGCATCGCAATTTAGATCATTATCTGGATGAGTTAAAGTAAAAAAAATTGATTGCCCTGAGTAAAATCTGATTGAACACTCAGTTATTATGGACAAGCATGGCGCTTTCCATCAGGCGAGTGCCTTGCTCGTCTCGTTACCCAATTGTATAAAAAATAGTAGGTGCCGTAAAAATAGTATATACGTATATATTGCAAGTTAATAAAAGTCTATTAACAACTCGACTAGCTGCAAAACAATTTTTTTCCGTTACTATGTTTTTGCTATGATATCGCATCAATTCGCAACGTAAAAACCCGTTCTGCGATATGAAGCTTCAAATAGGTACGTAAATATCATATACTTCCTATAGCTACGTAATAGGGTGCGCCGATTCGATTACATGGCCATTTCGACCCAGGGGGAAGAAATAACAAGGTCCTATGGGGAATATGCCTATCTTACGAGGAAAAATTGCTAACCGTATTTTTATTGGGGCATCTTGACGTCACAGCAGTTTGGACGCATTGTGATGTATTTTTTTAGGGTACATCGTATTAATTTCAATGATATTTTTACCTGCCTAAAAAGGAGCGATGGGAGTATTTCCTTTTTTATTTAATACAATAAACTGACGGAATAAGAATTTGTTGCTGGTGATAAGCAATGTATAAAAAATTACTGAGAATTATTTACCACTTCAAAAAAGGAGGGTTCTCAATTTAATCTGTCAATTCTTATGAAATGGTATTTAATATGAATGGTATGTATGTATGTATGTAACAAATTACATTGAAATTTTGCACATATCAGGGACATATGACAATGCAATAATTTAAATAGTTTGTCTCATTATCCTTCCCAGGATCTTCAGGATTTGTTATTTTAAAACATGTTTTTTAGTTTTTTAAACTAAATTTATATATATTTATATTGGAAGTGAAACACCCACAGTTTAGAATTTACTATTTAAATGTAATATAGACAATAAAAAAAATTATGACCGATAGGATTCGAACCTGCGTCATCCGGGTTTACGCCCCGAGTGGTAAGTATGTCAATGAAGCTTTTGCTACCTATACAAATTATTAGTCATTCTGCGACGGAAGGTAGAAGTACCGGATGACATCACTCAATCGACAAAACGTTACGTCATATCCTGTGTTCCCGCACTCACAAATATTGAGGATGAGGTGTGGACGTTAAAATTTTGAATGTTATCCTCACTGTATTTAGTACCTATACAAGGTGTAAATTAAGAGATTGATTATTAAAAGTAGTTGGGTGGTAGAGAACCCCAGTATCATTCAATTTAACCCAACCAAGCCTGAAGTATACCAAAATGGTGAAGGAAAAACATCGTATGGAAACTAGTATGTCGAAGAACCTCAAAATTTCAAACACATGACATTCACCAACGTGCACTGGGCCAGCATGGTGGATTAGGGCCCATCCTCTCTCTCTGGGATAAGACCTGAGTGCCAGCAGTGGGAACATGATAGGCTGAAATTACGATGATGAAGACTGAAATTGTGAAAAACAGCTGTTCCATAGGTTAGTAATTTTTAAACTTTCGCGATTTGAACACATTTTTTTTATATTTATCGGGACTTATCGCGCAATAACGAGGCTGTTTTCAGTCAGCCACGGCCATTGTGACATGGTCGAAACGTCGAGCGAAAGGTATCTATTTTTACCTATGTTTAATTTTGCCCAAAATTCGCCTTCACTGAAGATAACATCATTGCTGTGAGACAACTAATTCTCGAAGATCATCATGTGACGTATCGAGAGATAGAGGCTCTATTAGGCATCTCGGGGACAACCATTCAGAAGATCTTGCATGAAGTGCTTGGTGTGAGAGAGGTAGTTTGCCGTTGGATACCGCATCTGCTTTCCGACGATCACAAGGCGGCCCGCGTCAGATGGTGTAAGAAAACTCTGGAAAGGTTCAACCGAGGAGAGTCAAATCACGTCTACGACATCATCAGTGGTGACGAATCTTAGATCTATGCCTACGATCCTGATTCCAAACAACAATCTGCAATCTGGATCTTTCAAGACGAGCCAAAGCCGACTAAAGTTGTTCGTTCTCGAAGCACTTCAAAGAAGTTGGTGGCCACGTTCGTTGGAGAAACCGGCCATGTTGCGACTATTGCACTTGAAGATCGTAGAACGATTAACGCAGAGTGGTATACCACAGTTTGTTTACCACAAGTCATCGCCAAACTTCGAAAATCTAACTCAAAGCGACGCATCATCCTGCACCACGACAACGCAAGCTCACACAGTGCTCGTCAAACGATTGAGTATTTGAAGCAGGAAAAAGTAGAAATTCTTGACCATCCTCCATACAGTCCTGACCTAAGCCCTAACGATTTCTTTATATTTCCTAAAATTAAGAAAAGTCTTCGTGGTCAAAAGTTCCAATCCGGTGAAGAAGCAGTCGACGCTTTCAAGTCAGCCATTTTGAACACCCCCACTTTAGAGTGGAATAAATGTTATAATAACTGATTTGAGCGAATGGAAAAGTGTATAAAGCTACGTGGTGAATACTTTGAAAAAAAATAAAAAGTACTATAAGGTTCTAGTTGTGATTTTTTCTTCAAACGACAAAACTTAAAAGGCATGCCTCGTATTCCGTTACACATTACAAAATGTATGCATATTAATGTAATATTACACGTTATATAAATAGGCTCGATCCTAAAGTTTTTGTGCCAATGGACAAACAAGTCGCTTGTCTGATGGTAAGCGCCACGCTTGCTACACCAGGTTAATGCCACCCAATAAGCTTCAACAGTTCAAATTCCTGCGCGACATTGCACTGCGTTCGTCACCCTCTATAAAGGAGACAAAAGTTCAAACTGAAGTGATATGGAAATTTAGTTCCGCTGTTTGCCGTGGGACTTCTTTCATGAAAAGCACTCTACGAGTACGAACTGTTCTCGACGAGAGTAAAATGAATTGGATGGATGTATTGCAAGATCATCGCCGCCGTCACACATAGTCTTACCAACCGAGATATCGCCCATCTGCCGTGAATAATCAATGTCTCAGTGTACACCTGAACCTATACCTTCTCTATAGCAAATCACGACTTTCAATAACCATATAGCTAGCCACAATGGTGTCAATCACAGCTCTGCATTTTCCGGTCGTTCAAAACATATTTGTGAAGACAGAATATTTGCTTGTTCCTATTTGAAATCGATGATTATGCGTGTGTAGATAGGAATTTGTCCCAGTTTTGATTCGAGCGCAGCCAATTGGCTACGATGTCTCTTGCAAATTGCAATACTGACCGTGATAAGAATAAAGTAGGTATGACGAAATCTTCGCATTGCATCACAACGAAACATGAATACAGAACAAGAAGATATTACAGCGATGCCTCTTTATGGTATAAGACACTGGGAGATAAGTAGTCGTACTAAGTTACTTGTGTGTACCCTGTAGGTTTGTTGGTTATTAGTTATTTTTAAAGGCCGGCTTGTAACATGTTGGGATGCGGGCACATTTGTTGCGATGCGGGCACGTTAGTTATAGCATTTAGTCATTACCACAGAATGTCTTGAGTGTATGTAAAAAAAAATTTATAGTAAGTTCAGAAACCTTGAAAAGTCGAGAAACCTCGCCTCAACATCCTGTCGTGCTGTCAACTTTCCAACATAAAAAATATCCCTGCCCTACGGCGAAGGTGACTGGTATATTATTTTGACAGAAGCAAAATAGGTGAGTTATACAACTATGCGTGCTATTAGCAAAATGGTAAAAGCTTCCACACTGTGTTATATTGAAGAAAGCTTTGTTTTCCTCCTAACGGTAGCGGTGTGGTTGACCACAATGCTGTCTAATGTCTGGGAACTAGAATGTTTCCTATTGCTACCAGGGGGACTACTACCGTAAGGACATTCTTTATTATCATTCTCATTCTTATAACCTGAGGTAAGTACTTTGAGCTTTGTCTCGCTCTGTCGGCAAATGAGAGAGCTAGACAAAATTCAATGTAAGGTTATTATAAGAATATTTTTGAGGTTGTGATTGCCCACCAAGAATGTTTCCTATTGCTACCAGCAAGTGTAGAATGAAGAAAATACAAGGTTATACGAAACGATGATACTAAGCCGAAAGGAGATCATTTTACTCAATAAGAACAGCTCTCTGAAACTATAAAATCCTATTTTGATGAGAAACATCTATTGGCACGCCTTGGCAGTAAACCGACTCGTATGCCGTGATGGCAAACGACATAAGTTTTTCTTGTGACGTCACGTTATCTGCCGGGCATCCCGTGACGGCCAACTTATTCAATGGAACGACCGTTGCCGTTCAACGAAATGTATAATTATATGGAACAGAAAACATGATATATTTTTCGCGATTTCTGTGTTGGGCTCATTGTAATTAAATCGTTAATAATTATCAGTACAATGACCTTCTTTCGACTTATTACCACCGTTCCATTTATCCCTGTATAACATTTCAGCAGAAAATTATATTTATAACTAAGCATCATCAGACAAAAAATTACGAAACTTAACACGTTACCCACAAAACTAAGTAAGCTTGAAGAATTCCTACAAGTTACAACTTTCTCAAATCTTACGAGTTTGTGCAGCGTAGCCTGCACAATAATCTAATCTATCAGTTCAAGATTTCCTCTAGTAGGAAATTAAATAGATACCATAATCTTTTTTACTCGGCTACGGAGAGCAGGGGAGCTAAAACTGGATTCACAGAGCTGAAGACCGAAACTCAGTGGTACACTAGGAGACGTCTAACTGTTGACAAACAGGCTGATGAAAAGAAAATAATAGCTTACTAGAAATAGGTATGTGAGAATAATTTACCAAAGAATAAGGATAAGCACCAGTGCAACCTACATAACAAGGAAAAGTATTTTTTTTTGTAAAATTATCTTAATAAAGAATGTTTTTTTTTCTATGGTTAAACCATAAAAAGTATATGCTATGTCGGGATGATACATCTCTGAAATTTGGCTAAGTCCACAGAGCTTCAGTCGTTCGAATTTTTCTATAACCATCAGTTTCTGAACTACGATTACAATTATATGGCTTTGGTTACGGAACCCTACCATATGCGTGTCTCGACACGCTCTTGGCCAGTTATTAAGTAACTCATATCCCATAATCTTATTAACACAATCGTTGTAAAAGTGACTTAAATGTTTTTATGGCCAATAAATATGTCTGATAAGAAAAATAAACTCACATCCAGCGTCTCAAACTTCAATATAACATCGATGTCGAATCTGCAAGGCGTGCAGAAGTTCGAGTATGGCGTCCAGTGCATGTCCAGAGAACGCTTGGCTCTGGCCTCGTCCAGAACATACGCTACGAACTCTTCGAACACTGGGTACCGCTCAGTCGCTGCTGGTGATGATGATGACTAGAATAAAAAGACATTGTTACAATATCAAACAAAACCTTCGTAAGATATGGTAAATTTTTCAGAAAAATATACGGTTCCCGTTAGCGGGTTAAACCGCGGTGGAATGTTCATCATCATCAGCCAGAAGACGTCCACTGCTGAACATAGGCCTCCCTCTTAGTACTCCACAACCGTCTGTCATCTGCATCCACTGGAAGTCCACGACTCTCACGATGTCGTCGGTCCATCTAGTGGGAGGCCTACCTACGCTGCGTCTTCCGGTTCGTGGTCTCCACTCAAGAACCTTTCTTCTCAATCGGTTATTAGTTCTTCGAGCGATGTGGCCTACCCATTGCCACGGCGCACTGCTAGTTGATTATAAATAAATAAATATTCGGGACATTTTAAAAATATTATTTACCTTTCTATATTTTTTGATAATCATGTGTCCCATCTTGTCGTGGAAAGACTTGGGCCAAGCGTGCACTATCTTGTCATTGTACGCGGAAGCCAGCCTCTCCAGCGGATGCCTAACAATAAGGAACGATATGGAATCAGCGTGTGCTTTCTTTATCATCTCCACCGTAGGCCTGGCGTACTTTTTCCTCGCTAACACCAGCGGCACCTCCTTGGTCTTGTCAAGGAAGGCGGGCGTGTAGTTTGCCATTAGATTGAAATTGTACATCCAGGATGTTGACGCGGCTTTGAATATGTTGCACCTGTGAAGGAAGAGGTTTTATTTAGTGCCAGATTAAATCATTTCACAGGTAGTAGATTATACAATTATACGAGATCATTGATATAAGGAAATAGTGAGAAGATACGGGACGAACTCTTTGACGTGGACCGTAGTCACTCTGTGTTTTGTTTATTTAGGAATTTTGAACCCATTCAAAAGAAACAATACACATATCATCATTGTTTAAATCCACGGCTATTTCATAACTTCAAATCATATACTTGATACTACTAGAAGATTTGTCTACATACACACACGTGTATTAAAATTCCTGCTTATTAGAGCACGTATACTAATGTTTTCATAATTTTAATTTATCATCAAATATCTCTACGATAATATACGACTAGGTAGGTACGTAATTATAAAACCATCATTGCCACCAACCATCATCATGTCATTTTTATGCACTAATGTTAATAACTATAGAAGTTAGAAGGTTCTAAAGAATTAGCATGGACGGACAGACAGACAGACGGACGGACAGAACTAGCTTATGGAGGTTCGTAGGACTACGGAATCTTAAAAAGGTTAGGATGCTGTCTGTCTTTGAACCGGCCAACCTCATTGAAGAGTTGTCATCCTAACGTAACTGGTGTTCTTACCATATAACATGGTACTGCCTGTTAATGAGATACTCCCAAGCGTTGGCCTTGTGGCTGCTGCTGTCCAGACCCGAGCTGGAGCACTCAGACCTCAAGTAGTCCCTCCTGGAGTTCATCCTGATATTAACCTCCGTGAACTTCTCGCGTGTTATCAGCGTCTCATCATGGGTGTCATTGTCAAAGAGGAACTGAAACAAAATGTGCAAATATTAAATTATTGCCTTTTTGGATCTCGTCATAGTGCATTGAGATTAGGCAGTAGGTATATTTTAGGCAATGTATCCAGCGAAATTACAGGGCACACAAAGATTTGACATCTTATATCTCGGGGTGACGAGCGCAGTGCTTTGCCATCCAAGGTTTTGAACTGTTGAAGTTCAAAATTCTGAGTGGCGTTGAGCTGTTATGGGCAAGCGCGAAGAGCTATCAGGCGAGCGACTTCGCTCGTCACCCAGTATCATAAAAAAGTAGGTATTCATTTTAACCGATTAAAAAAGGAGGGGTAAGGTGGGGGAGGGTTTCCCAATTCCTTTTTTATGTTTGTCACCTCAGAACTCTGTTATTTATAAACTGATTTGGAAAATACTTCTTATTTGAAAGAATATGCTTTTAGATTGGTCCCATAGAAATTTCATCAAAATAACTGGAAAAAAAATGTCATCCAAGTAAACGCAATTGCGTATTTAGGTACTAATTTTGAAGTCGGATTTTTAAATTAATAATTATTCTATAAAAATTTTTTTTTTTTACATCGGTTTGTAAATGACTGAATACTAAGGTAACAAACATAAATAACTTACAACCTAGATACTTGTAAAAACCTACGAATTGAGAATGCTCTCCATTTTTAAAGTCGACCACGTCCGCGACTGAGTTATTGTTTTGGCCTAAAGTTCAAGTATGCTAGTGCTGTTCGTTAAAAGCCAAATTATCTGCCTGCCTTCTGCGCTTGGGCGTCGGTAGGATTCCCACGTAGGACAAACATTTGTGTGATGAACATTTGTGTTTGTTCTATGTCTGGGTGTTAATATCTATTTAAGTATGTATTTAAAAATATATATGTACGTATATCAGTCTCTGGCAGCCATATTACAAGCTTTGCTTAGTTTGGGGTCAGATGACCATGTGTGTAATGTCCCAGATATTTATTTATTTATTTTATTTTTATCAGAGTGCCTGTGCCTTCAACATTTAAAAAAAGTTTCCTTGAATTGCACACTTGCACATTTTGGAAGTGATTGGGAGAAAAGATGGGAAGCATCATACCTTACCTACTGAAGTGCATAGTTAGGTGCCTAAACATCTTTCAAGCCTCAAACAGATATGGTAGAGGCTTGGATGTTAAGAAACAAATACTAGGTAGAAATGTGAATTGATCGACATAATTATTACACAAAGAAGTCATACTTTGTACATTGGTTCATAAAGTTATGAAATCTATACTCTTCTATATCTATACATATAATAAAAACGTAGAGATAAAAAAACTGCAATTGTCTGATATAAAAATAAACACAAAACACAGGGCGTCTTAAAATAAGCAGCTGAACACGTTATGACAGTTTTTAGAATTTTTGTCTGTTTGTTTGTTTGTCCACGCACATCTCCTAAACCACTAGAAGGATTTAAATGCGGTTTTCACGAATATGCTTAGGTATGACTAGAGTATAGACTATGTTATTATGCGTAAGGGCTGGATTAAGGGAGGAAAAAGTGTTGAAAGTTTATATGAAAATGTACGCGTACGAAGTCGCGGGCTACAGCACTAGTATGAAAAAAATCTACATATCTTGAAAAGGTTCTACGTCAACAGAATAACTTGGCCCTGAGCTGTAATTGATTTGGGAACGGAAGTAAACTAACTTCTGATGATGCGACTGGCGACCATCGATTAGGAGGTAAATATTGTGAAGGCAAACACGCTTAACGTAGGCTTGTACGTTGTTGTACTTGGCTTATATGAAAGCAGTAAATATTCTTAAGAGTGGTATAGTTTTTTTTAATCTACTCAAGTGATCAGGGGATCTACTTAAATGATTACTTAGTTATTTATTATAATATCTGGTACGTCGTTATACATGGTCCCGAAAAAGATGGTGCGCTGAGGAAGAAACCTATCCAGCAGTGGGCAAAATGATTTGATGATGAATGATTGATTTTAGGTGACATTAGCTAATCACAAAAATGTGTGCAGCCAAAACGTGATTTTAAAAAGCAACCTTAGCCGTGACATTGACAACAGTAATTCCTTTGAAGCAAATTTGACACTTAGAGCCATAAATAGTTATTTTAAGCGGTTACGTGAAAACCCCTAATGTAATGATAAATAATTTGCAAACAGGCTTTTCAGTTAAAAAACTTCGTATACGTATTTAAATTTCGTATTTCTAAAAAAGCTTTCCATGTTTTAAAGCCTCTAAAAGTCCCGAGTGGCCTACTTATTACGGAAACAACCACATTAGCTTAACAAGTGAGGTCGATTACTAACCGGAATTAATTATTTTAACTCATTTATTACTTGGAGTTAATTAGTGAGGTTATAGCAGTCGGCGCTTATTTAATTAGCATCTAAATTCATAATATAAAATGTTATATAGGTACCTACGGAGTCAATGAAAAGCGATAATGATGAAACGAATAAATGTGTGATAAAATTTGCTAACATTTTAGAGTTTCGTACCCAAAGGGTAAAAACTAATTTACTAAGCCTACGCTGTCTGTCTGTCCGTCCTACCTTTTAACGGCTGTATCTTTTGAAGCTTAGTAGATAGAATATGCAATGTTACGGCGAATTAATCAAGAAATAATATTAAAGTCAAAAAGTATAAAAACAGGGGGTAACAAAAATATGTTTGTTGTATGATACTTACAACAAACGTATTTTTTTAACGTAGGTATTTTTCTTTTTGCTCTAATGTTATAACAGTAAAACGTAGGTACAAGCGTCAAACTTGGCAAGATTATAATACAGACTCTAGACTAAAGTATAACAACTAACAATAAATAACGGCCAATTTCATTTCATTACCAAGTTAAGCAAAGTAGGACGCGGTCGGTACTTGGATGGGTCACCGCCTAGGCGTGATGTTCTTTTTGCACTCCTTTTTGTATTTTGTGGTGGTACGGAACCCTGAATGCGCAAGCCTGACTCGCACTTGGCCGGTTTATTAAAATCCAACATAAATGAGTAGTCCTATCACTTTCATATGGAAGAAATAAGTTTAGTATTGTTCCTTTGGACTGGTCAACAGCTGTTCCACGAATTAAAGGTAATATAAGGTAAGTATCGCCAATAATTTACCATCGACGGTATTTTATCGAGGACTTTACCCAAGACTCGGAAGATTCGGCTAAAAGGGCTGGCTAAAAGTGATCTTTCGGTAAACCCGTTCTGAATCCAAACTTTATGTTTTTATTATTCAAAAGATGAGACGTCTCTTAATTAAGACACTCTCAAGATAGATTTGCTATTTCGCAAATTTAGCGACAGTATCATAAAGTTATTTAAAACATTCAAATTTAAATCAGAATTGCTGTTGCTTGGAAACCTGTCTAAGTATGTAATTTATATTATGTAATAATATGATACAGAGCTTGAATGGTTGTTGATATACCTCATTCTATATACGGATTACGGAAATATCTAGGTATACATTACAATTTAAGTAAATATTGGAGATTTGGAGTCATATATTGAAAAACCGCATGGAAACGCTGGATGAGGGCCGCTTCCAACCGGCCGTTTCGGAGATCGATGGCCTGTATCCAGCAGTGGACGTTCTATGGCAGAAATGATGATGATTATTGAAAAAAAAAACAACGAAGAAAATTATTGTTAAGAGGTACCTTACCTGCTTGGTAGGTAACTTCGAAACCCGATGCCGAGAGAATGCCGACTGGAGAGTCAAGTCCGTAACAGACGGTTCAGCATGGCTGACGTCAACCACCTCAACTAACGAGAGAAAAAAAGAGCGAAATGATGTTCTCTTTCTCTTCCGTTGGTCAGTCGGCAGTTCTGCCATGTTCGATACGTCTGTTACGGCTATTAGATCAACAAGGGAGATATGCCATAGTATACAATTATCGTTCGTGTTCAAATGTTTCTCTCAATTTTTCGCACAAAAACTGTACTAAATTTTACAAGAAACTTGCAGGGACACGAATAAACTTACTAATAGTCCCCATGAAAAAAGGGTAGCAAGCCCATCCGTAGAGTGAGTTCGACTAAAGTCATCAAGCCTCATTTAGACCTGATGCGTTCACAACCGCCACCTTACCATATCTCCCTTGTTTGTCTAATCTGAGGTCGCGGCGGATTATATAGCAGCCATAGTAGAGTAAACTCTTTGGGGTTTACCCTATTTTAAAATTGAATCTCATTTACGTGGCGGAGGTGTGAGACGCGTAAGCGCGTCAATATCACAGAAAAGAGAAGTAAGTAAATAGAACGGCAACGAGAAGGAAAGTCTGTCGCCAGGTATTAGTGCAGAAACTTGATTGAACATTCTTATTTAGATCAATGCGTCGAACTCCGCGTCACAGTTGCTAACTGATTTCGAATGACTGACGTTTCGTTTATATGAGTGCACTAACAAATTTCTTATGGCGGCTCCACATTAGTGCCGTGAATTCGCACAAGTCATGCCCTCCACATTCGCGGGATGTTCACAGTCGTTCGTGAAACCCGCCGCGAAATGGACGTAGAATCTGCTGCTGCAATAACTTTGTTTGCTGTGGCAACATATTACTATTTAGACGTCCAAAACAAGAAAGTTATTAAAAAGCGTTGGAAAAAAAGAAGATGGTAGATGACGTCCGTACGCCTTTATAGACCGGAGTAAACAAGAAGTAAACTGGCGCGGGGCCGTGAATGTGGATGTGTACGCGTGAACGCCGCGCGAACGGGGCGCGAACTCTTTGTCGCGGGACAAAATACCGACTCTGATCGGGGAACAGGCGTGAACGCGCGTGAACCCCGCGAAAACCCTCCACATTTACGTTCACGCTTGTTCTCGGAGCTTCACGGCACTTTGTGGAGCCTCCATTACAAAAATGCCTTGAGAGCCGTTCTAAAACAAACAAAATGTTTTTTTTCTGTGGTCGAAGTAGTTATAAACCAGGTAAACCCACAGACCTACTACCTATAGATTTTCAATGAGCGTGGCTGGCTCAGTGCCTCTCGCTTCAACAAGGTGTGTTGCCACATTAAAATTATTTGCTTTAAGTTAGGGTAATTTACATACTAGACGGGTAGTGAATCTCTTCAATGAGTAATTTTGGAAACTTTGGAAAATCTTGTGAGATGGAAGGATATCTGAAAAATACTTATGAACAAAAGAAATTAATATTAAGATCCAAATCCATCCGTTTAAAGGTAAGACAGCTTTAAACGGCTGTATCTTTTGCGCCGTAATATCGTCAGTTGAAACTTACACAGAATATGTAATGTTACGACGGATTAACTAAGAAATATAATTAAGTCAAAACTAAAGAGGGTACACATCCACACATACAACAAACGTTTTTGTTAAGGTATTTTTGTATTTGCTCTGGTGTAAAAACCAAACGGTACGTAACGGTAATCGGTACAAGCGTCAAACTTGGCGGATTATAGTGCACACCCTAAAGTAAAACAACAAATAATAAATACTGGCTGCGTGCGAGTCGGTCACACATTTCTGTTTCCCACAAGTTAAGCAACGTCGGGCGCGGTTGATACTTGGATGGATGACAGCCTGGGCGTGATGTTGTGTATTTGCACTACTTTTTGTATTTTGTGACGGTACAGAACCCTCAGTGCACGAGCCCGACTCGCACTTGGCCAGTTTATTTATTTTCATGGATGGAATTATGGATAACATCCCAATTAATGAGATACTTAGATAAAACTCTTTATTATTTACAGTACTCATATCACACACGATAAATCAGACTTCAAAAAAAGATTATTTTGTTTTATTTGAACAAAATCACGCTGACGATGATTTATTATGATATATTTTCTTTGATTTAAGTACATTTAAGTGTGTTTATTAGACCCTGAGCAGCTGCAGTTGCTCAAAAATATAATTTTTCCCTTTCTGATATTGGATTCGGCATTGAAATGACTGGAACAAATTCTACTATGTTTTCCTGGCACCCAATTTTCACAACCAGTAGCACTGGTCCATTTTATTCGTAAGCCAGGATCAGTTGGAAACCTGCAGAACGAATAATTTATGTTAATTGTGGTGGGTAATTTCATTTATAAACTGGCAACATTGATTGTTATTCTTCTCAGTTAATATTTTGATAAAACTCATAGGAAATACCACAAATCGACCAAAAAACGGACTAATTATGAATAAAATATTTACGCATTGATATCCTGAATTTATTTAGGTGATCATTACAAGCTCTATATGTTTACTTACGTGTGAAATGATATTTCATCGTTTTTTCTCTCACTGCGGTACTTGCAGCCCAAAATGATACAACCAACCATTGTAAATGTTTGTTTTACAATTATTTCTAAGACGAAACACGCATTTATCACATAAAATCACCAAAAAAATGCAATAAACAATATTCAGACCCGTTTTGTTTGTCGCAGAACCGTCAGATTTTGACATTTCTGATCCAAAAAACAGGCCACGCCGATAAGGACAAAAAAGTCTAGTTATGTCCTTTTTGTACTTGTGCTGAGCCATATCAATTTGTCTCTTTCACTTGCTTTCACTGAAATATATTGCCGGGCCCTGGGTAAACCAGAAGAATTGACTTTTCAACTTTGGCTTGAACGCCGCGACGCCATTTCGTCTTTAGTCGGCGTTGAAACAAATTGATATGCATATTGTCAATTTCAACCAATAACCCACTAAGAACTTACAACACCGAGCTAAAAGGGCATACTCGCACAGAGTAACCTCTATGGCCTTAAAGTAGGTAGGTACTAATGAATATGGAACACAGAGACATAAGTATTGTTTACCGAGACTCCTTGCGCTAACATTCTTGGCCACCGACCTTGGGAACGCTGGTCGTTTGTTCTGGCCCTTTAGTTATGCTTTATGGTTTATACCGGAATCAGTTGGGACCTATACATAGTATTTTTTCTCCAGCCAACAACTACATGACACTTAGATCGTCGCGACAATTTACATTTTTGATATTTGTGATAATTTTGTGAAAAAATACCCAGAATATTATAAAAAGGTTTCAGAATTACCACGTAAACATCCACTCAGGTTTAAGCATTAATTAGTAATCCCAAAATCGAGACTAGAAATGCATAGTAGTGGTCATGCAATGTCTATAAAAATATTTAATAAATTACCCGACGACTTAAAGAGTGACGAAAATAAACAAAATTTCGCAAAGAATTTGAAAAACGTATTAATTTGAAAGTGCTATTATTCAGTAGAAAATTATCTAAACGACAAAACATTATAAACAGATCGGGCCGCTCCATACCTAAATTGCCATACCCTAATTGGGTCATTGTGTTAATATAAGTGCTATATACTTAGCATAACATAATGTGCAATAAATGATTTGACTGTGACTTTAGATAATGTTTATTTCTGGATACAATACAGTCGACATCAGAAATAGAGCCTAAGCTAGAGCATGAAATATCCCTCGTCTGAATGAATGCATGTCCCTGACAATGGCGTTCAATTTGTCGTTATATAATTAGCCAGTTTATTCGTAAGATTGGTTTCAGTAGCTTTTACGAAAGGAAAGAGAAAAGGAAGTAGGTATGTTTTGTGGAATAATAAAGCTAATTATTTAAAGTTATGGAACCAAAACACTGTTTTAACTATCACGGTTGTTCACTACAGTTATATGATTATCAATTTGTAACTATGGAGCTATTAATAAAGTATTGTATTGTAACGGAATAAAAAATAGTTATTATTATTTACCGTGATAAGCCTATGGTTGTGAGAGCTCTACCCACAACTTGATCTAGGTAAATACACATTCCTTTTATAGAACTAAAGTTGTTCAGTGGCCCTAGTATGAGCACTTGCGAAAAAGTTATTGTTACGTAAACGATAGCAAAATATATGAAAGATTGAAAAGCGCCTCTATCAGACGTGAAAGGAATCTGAATTTTTCATACATTTGCTATCGTTAACGTAACGAAAAAAAATTCGCAAGTTCTCGTACTAAGGCCACAGTATAATGGTATAGCCATAGGTATCAGACATGTCAACTTGGCTGACGAACCGCCGTCTGACCAATGGTAGACAAAGAAAAAATGTTCTCTTCCTCTCCTCCTCCTCTCTCTCCCATCAGCCAAGTTTACACGTCTGTAGCTACTTAAGGAAGCTGCCTGCGAGATATTCATCATCGTCATCATCAGCTTATCATGTTCCCTCTCAGAGAGAGAGAGAGGATGAGCCCCAATCCAGCATGCTGGCCCAGTGCATGTCGGTGAAAGTCATATATCTTCGAACTTTCCGAGGTTCTTGGACATAGGTAAGGTTAATAGCTACGAGTACGAGTTTTTATCAATAACACTGCATAGGTAAAATTTTCTGTTATGCTTTTTTGCCTTGTTTTTGCTATTTTATCCATGTCTGTATATCTGAATATACCTATGTTTATTGCCTTGTCGAATAAACGGGTTAACTCCTGAAAATTTCGAAGAAATTAGGCCAGAAGCTAGAAAAGAAAGTGTGTTAAAAATCATAACAATATACATATAATATAGGTACCTACTCTTGGTCCGAAGAACTACGGAGAAACTAGAAAACCTTATTTATGCCAACCTACTTATCTACCTAGAATAATGTCGATTATTATTACATTAGGTATATATAAATCCATAAACTATCCCATACAATAATAAATTTTCTGACCTACCGACCTTTAATAGGCTATTTACCTATGGGTACTTAAGTCTACTATGGATCTATAGGTTGGTAAACTGACCTTTACAGCAAAAATAGCTGCATTCCTGAGCTCTACCTTCAATGTATTGTAACTATCTCTAGCTAGACCATAGAAATGTATCTATACCTACCTCACTCAAATACTTTTTATAACAGTAGCTTTACCTAGTCTAAGACCTCACTCAATGATTTTGCCTGGTTTTTTTCCTATAAGCTACCAAAACAAAGTTAAAAGATACCTACTTATTTTAGGAAACAGCGCATTACGTTGTGCTAATAATAAGCATCATATATCCATTATATAAATATGATACAATATATTATATCAACAGAGAGCAATTTCGAGAACTATACTCGTAAAGTTTTTTATTGTTTTAATGTGATTCTGGTTAACAAGAATTAAATTTATGTCCAAACAAATTAAAGAGCCTAGATACCAAGGTAATAACGATAAACTGCATCTTAATGGAAACAATCTAACGAAGAATTTTAGAATATGCCAGCTATTTGCCGTATGTTTGCTAACATAGAGCCGCTCGCATCGCGTGTTAGGTAGGTATCGCAAGTCGCGACTATCATCAAAATAACGACGAGGAAGTCTGGGAACTCGTTTTATGAGGTAGGTACCTAACTGCATAGTAGGATTGCTAGACGTCCAGCTTTTAGGTGACAAAATCATGTGTTCCGCGCGGGATAGCCCAAACCACAGAAAAGAGAAGGGTTTAGAAAAAAATTCTCACTTCAGTGGCCCAAACCAAGGGTATTCAAAATTTCAGATGTTTCAGAATAGAATTTATGTTTGCATGTTATTTAATACAATTGATTCTAGTTATAATTTGTACACAACCTGCAATGTAAACCTGTCTTAACTTCAAAGTTCCAACTGAATGGGGACGTGCGGACGTCAGTGAGCAGTGAGGTGAGGTATTTCGGCTGGTAATGATAGGTATCATTACCAGCCGAAAAAATACTCACTTCAGTGTTACCAACAAACAAATACTACACGGCACTTTCGTACCGGTAATAACATGACAACTGGATACGTATAGTCGGGAACCCAAATTATGGTTAATGTCTGACCATCTAAAGTTGTTCTGTTAGCTCATTTGAGTATGTGGCGCAAATAACTTAACGTGTTAAGTCACTTAAATAAATAACATTAATATATTTAGCTATGTCCGGATGTCATAATGTTCTCATTGGAAACAGAGTTGTTTAATAATTCACAAGTGCGATGTCCCAAAAATAAGTGAGAGAATCGAGTTACTCATTTATTCCCCATATAAAGCATTCAATCAGGACGACAATTTTGCTGTATTTTAAAATTTGATACAAGTCGACTTGTCAAGTTATTCGCGCCGTGTACGGAAATAACAATCGACTATGGCGCATCAAAGTATTTTTTTCTTCATTTGCCGGTCTCTAAGCCTGCTAGTAAAAACAATAGTTACTCTTCTCTTTTGTTTTTTAATTTAGTAACATAGGTGTTCCACGTAGGTATTACGCGTAAGTACTAAGCTTTCACTTGACTTTCCAAACACTTGAAAACTCTCGCTTCGACCTCATTCTGAGGTGAATCCACGTGATTCTCTCGGACTCTGTTGAAATGTATATTACATGGATGTAGGTATATTCGGAGTTACGAAATGTGGGTGCCGCTTGCATCCTTTTATGCATTCCAAATATTAAAAAAACAATTACTAATTTTACGAACGACATCTTAGATCTGTCGGAGATTAATGATGACTTATTATGATGATTGATGATGAAGTTTTATTTACGATATCTCAAATAACATTCCAATAATAAAAACGACAAATTAATAGGTACCTAAGGTGTTGATTGAATCTGAAATATGACTTTCGAATTTTGTAGTCTTGTAACGCAAAGTTCACATTACAGACGCACCCGCACGGGTCACGAGTTAGTTACATTCTCAACCTTATCTAATTAAAATTCAAGTTTTCATAAAATCTAACACAAAATAGCCGAAGTATGCACAAGCACATTGCACAGACAAAATGGTTACCGTTGAAACAAATGAGATCTTGAAACAATGACGACAATAAAATAAACTATGCCTGAAATAAATAAATAATTATTACAACACTTAGTAGCCATAGAAGAGTTACTGCGTCTTTTGTCTTTTTCAATAGAGTTAAAAAAACGTAATACATCGAAACCATTCCAAAGCAACAACCTACGTACCTAGAGTACCTACCTAGTGGTTTTACCGATTTTTTTTTTTATGATACGGTGACGAGACGAGCGAAGTCACTCGCCTGATGATCGCACGCTTGCCCATAACAGCTCAACGCCACTCAGAATTTTGAACTTTTGTTCAAAATCCTGGATGGCAATGCACTGCGCTCGTCACCCCGAGATATAAGATGTCAAATCTCTGTCTGCCTTGTAATTTCGCTGGAAACATTGCCCTTCAATCCGGAACACAGAAGTGTTTGCACACTACTGCTTGGCGGTTGAATAACTGGCAAAGGTGTGGTACTTCCCCAGGCGGACCCCTGCAAGAGTCATACCACTACAAAACACAGTCAAACACAGTCTGTGGCAACAACGCATTTATTAATAAGGAGTGAGGAGTAGTAGAGATAGATGGAATAGGTACATCTGAATCTGTAATGTGAACGGAGCCTATTCTAACTATTGATGCATTTAGGTATTCACTGAAATAATTATTTTGGCATTAAAAAATTATTAAGGTCAAGTCTGACGACGAAACAAGCGAAAAATTTAATAGTACCGGCCAAATGCGAGTCGGGCTCGCGCACTGAGGGTTCCGTTCCGTACCACCACAAAATACAATAATTATCAATTAAAAAACCGACATCTAAATTAGTCAAATCTGTCATTTGGATTCGGTGAAAATGATAAGGTCGTGCAAGTAACGAAATTACTAGTTATAACTTGTAACGAATATAAATTGGTCACCGACTCACACATGGTCATTATTTATTATTTGTTGTTAGGTATACTTTAGACTAGAGTGTGTACTATAATCATGCCAAGTTTGACGCTTGTACGTATTACCGTTTTTACATTAGAGCAATTACAAAAATACATTAAAAAATACGTTTGTTGTACCCCACCCCTTTTGTTTTTCCTTATTGTCTACTAGTTTTTTTGCCCGCGACTTCGTACGCGTAGATTTTCATATAAACCTTCAATTCTTTTTTCTTCCCTTAATCCGGCCTTGCGCAAAATAACATAGCCCATACTTCAATCTGGTCATAGCTAAGCATATTCGTGAAAACTGCATTTAAATCCGTCCACATTTTAGGTGTAGGAGATGTGCGTGAACAAACAAACAAAAATTCTAAAAACTGCCTTAACATGTTCAGCTGCATATTTTAAGTCGCCCTGTGTGAAGTATTGATAGAAGCATAAAAGTAATAAATAACACCGTCAACAGTTTTCAAATCAAAAAGATAAAGTAACCACAGTGCAGAGCATGTTTTGAAATTTTCTTTTTGTCTAAACCATTAAAAGTATATCATGTCATGTCGGGATGATATACATCTCTGAAATTTGACTGTCCAGTTTCGCTGGCCACGGAACCCTGACATAATGCTTGTCTTAACACGCTCTTGGCTAGTTATTTCTTATTTGCGTGCATTTGTATGTATACCTTGATTAAAAAGCCATGAAATGGAACTACTCTATTTATCTGTTAAAATATCACAGTAAAATAAAATTATTTCTATATTCTTATTCTTATTGCAAATATACACTGTATTCTTCTAAAAGCTAAGTTTATATACCCTGCATAATTATAATTTTCTAAAATTTATCGTCGAATAAATCTTTTATCTCGTAATAACATTTTTGGGTTAGAAACTTACGAAGTTGGTTCTGGAAAAATGTTATTATTTCTTTCTTTCTTTATTGCGTCCGGAATTTTGTTGTATAGGTTTATTTTCATGTACAAAGGGCCTTTTTTGAATATTGCTATTCGCGGGACTGAATTAAAATAGGATGCGGTATATTTTGTGTTTTAAATGCTAACATAGAATAAAACCAAGAGAATGTAATACTCCTACTCCATGCACTAGAATGAATCACCAAAGAGGTTGTAAGGCCTATAACATGCTTGATCTACACGTTCATTCATCTAAGAAGGTTAAGGAACCTTCTTTAAATTTAAACTGATTAACCGAATGACAGTTGACAGTTTCAAAATTTTAATGGCTATGTCAATAACATTATTTTTACTTTGGATCTCCTTGCTTGAGGCTATGTTACGATCCTCATATTACGTTTCGGGTAACGAAGAAATAAATCATTGATTTTTATTTTCGTTTATGTAAAAATAAAGAATTAAAATAAATGATATAAGATAGCCTATGTTTTAATCTGGTAATTTCTAAGCATATTCGTGAAAACCGCATTTAAATCCGTCCAGTGGTTTAGGAGATGTGCGCGGACAAACAAACAAACAAACAAACAGACAAAAATTCTAAAAACTGTCCTATCGTGTTCAGCTGCTTATTTTAAGACGACCTGTGTGTTTTTTTTTTTGTTACCTCGCAATTACAGATTTTTTTATCTCTACGTTTTTATTATATGTATAGATGAAAATTTCTATTGGCTAGCTATTACGGTTCCAAAGATACAGCCGTAAAAAGGTAAGACGAACGGACAGATACAGCGTAGGCTTAGTAATAGGGTCCCGTTTTTACCCTATAGGTTCGGAACCATAAAACACCGCCTAAAGTCTCGCGGGAAAATATGAAACCCGGATATAGCCAGGAGGCGACAAATTGTTACCGGATACCGCGTTGACATGAAATTTCCCTTGAGTTCGTGCAATGTTTATGATAAAATGCCCTCATATCTATATAGGATAAGGTATCTAAGTATACTTTATATAGGCATTTCAAAATTACAATAAACAAGAACTGTTTAGTTTATATTTCAATGTGCAACTAGGAAAAAAAATTAAGTTAGAAGTATCGTGATAAAGTTGATGGACTACTTTTTTATATTTATAAAATAACGAAAACGCTGACTGACTGACTTATCACGAAATCTCGGTAACTATACCTACGAGTATATACAAAGCTGAAATTCGGTAGGAAGATTCCTTATATGGTCCACTAAGATCTTAGGAAAGGGACGAATTAAGGGGGACAATTAGAAATTGAAAGTTTCTAAGAAAGTCTTGAGTTACTGACGACTCGGACAATATATATGGACGTCTTGTCAAAATTAACAAATTTTAATTTTAATATTTTTTCCACTGACGATTAGGACACCATAAAATGGTATTTTAAACAGTCAGATTAAAAAAAGGTAATATAATACGTCGAAAAACTGCGATTCCAAAATTTACAGTTTTAGGACGTACATGTCGCGGGTAACAGCTAGTAACCTATAAGTATAAGCAGTAGGTATAATAATATGTATCTGCGGGGAGTTACCTATCGATTACACGTCGTATGTAGTACCTAACTCCTCCCCTATTATTAGTAAAACGAGGACATTTATGTAAGTCATATAAAGCATGTAAGGAATACTGTTTATAAATCGCTATTGATTTTTCCTTCGTGTCGTATAAAAAGAGCTCGCCGACAATGGTTCATGTACCAATTTTTTATTGCCTGACATAACATTCGGGTGTTTATAATCAAGTTTGATTTACATTACATGTCCTGTTAAGTATTGAAATGATACCTCTGGCAGCGTCGAGCTTAGCCTTTGATCTGGGTAGAGCCACAGAATACATATATGTACAAGTAGTAGGGCGAGATTGACTTTCGGTGCGTTTCATTTCTGAAAGCTATCGTACAGGAAATAATTCCGGGATAAAAAGTATTCCATGTGCTAATCCAGGATATAAACTATTTCCACGTCAAAGTTTTATGCTGTCTAGAAACAACACAAGTGTGCTCTGCCGCTTGCCACGACGCTGCCCCCGTCCCGAGGTGCCATATTTTTTTTAATTTTTCGCTCAATTTTTTTCCGCTTTTGTCATTTTGGCGCCCTCTGCTATCTGGCGCCTAGAGCAGGCCGGCGTTGACCACAGGTCACGTAGGTCAGAACTTCTACCTTACACAGCTGCGAGCGTGCTCCTGCAAAATTAAATTGTGCAATCTAGAATCCCAGTAGGTTTTACTTTCTATATCGCTTTGATAGAAAAAACGGTTGCTTATTCAAATATTTCTACCACGGATATTCATTATGCTAACTGTTGCTGACTTCCATACAAACTTTCAACTCCCTTTTTGACTACTCGTCCTTGTCATAAAATGTTATTTTCTTGACAATTGTCTTGACAATTTCAGACAAATGTCTCCCAAGATGAATTTACCCAAGGACGTTGTAGACCTTTTGTAGGCCATTCGGTTTTAAAACGTCCCTTATGTCCTGGATGGCAAATTTTAGTTTCATATGTCAAATGGTTTTCAAGATTTCGTAGATACAAATGTTTATGCCTGCTCGATTAGAATAGTCTATTATATTTTTAAATGACTTCAAAAAAGAAATGAGGTTCTGTATTTTATAGTAATGTTTTTCTTTCTACTACGCCTACTAGGTACCATTCTGATTCAAAGTACCTACCTGAATCTAAATTACCTTTCAAGGCTCTTCATTTCATTCTAAGCAATGTCCCTTATTCCATTCTATAGTTTCTGTAGCCCACGCGACCTGCGCTTCCCACACACGCAAAACAATAACTCCCACTGATTTGCTCACTGTTGCTTCGCTAATGCCCTGTACAGTTAGAAACATGAATATGCATTACTTTGTCTAGTTCCATTCTACATGTTTAGAAGGTACCTACTGGTATATTTTTTGGACTAATTTGGGTAGTGTTGGGGTAGCATTGTACCTAATAAAACCCCCTCGGTGGCTTGCCTCTGTACTTGACTGAGGGCATCGGGATCTCTAATATTTCTCTATAGATATGACATTTCTATATGGAACGCACCTTACGCACCGGAACCGTAGCACCATAATATAGCTCGTTACCTGAGGCATAATTCCCAAGAAATGCGGCATTTCCCCTTTCCTTTCCTCTACAACAGCGCGGTCCGCACAGATCTTGTCTTCTCTGGGCAAAACCACCAAACGAATCGTATTGCAGTGTAAAACATGACGTCAAACAAGGTTTGGTCTAGCGAGGCACTTCAGAGTCAAGAATCAAGGGTTGTCGTGCCGTCATTGAAATCGATGAGGAAGATTACACTCTAACGTATTTTGCCAAAAAGTCAATTTTTAACCTATATCCTAAACATTGCCCGGATTCGTGACATCGAATATCAGGCATGGTATAGCAACGGATTGCATGTTGTTGCATTGCAACCGATCCAAAGGGCTTTGTTTTTGCTTGTACCAAGAACAAATTGTGAGCAATTAATACGCAATTGTAGAAAGTTTTTGAGGAAATCAACTGGCTTAATTCTACCTACGCAATAAGGAAAGACAAAATTACAAGCCTTGAGGAAAATCTAGAGATTAATACCTACCTACCATGGCAACAGATAATAAACAGTATCTTTTGTAACATACGATCTCAACTCAACTCTCAAATGGTGTCTTTCGATTACTGCCTTAAGAAAGTATTGATTATTATTAAGGGGCCTCTATTCGTCTGCAGCTTTCTCGCTCGCACATTTTTACATTATTGACGATATAAAATTACTGAGTGTGTAAAGTTTTGCTGATTATCATAACATTATAAACAAAAAATGTTACGTTTCGATATCTTTTAATTTGACGGAGTAACATGGTAACAAGAAAAAAAAATCACTTGTTACCATTTCACTCCGTACAAAAGTCCTTCAATACGTCGAACTTGTTTGCTCGTGTTCGGTATACATATAAATGGTTCACATTCGTTCGCTAAGGTCTGTACGACTAAGTAACATTAAATTAGCTTCAATTTCAATAATAACTGATCAACCAACGGAATTAATATCCCGTTTCAACTACTTACGCTTTTAAACTATCTTATCTTTATCTTTATTCTACTTGCTTAGTTCTAAAGAGACTACAGGGTAACATTTGACGAATTTTATAAATTTTATATATATATATTTTCGTTATTACTTTTTACATTTAAATACATTAACTGAAATTTTATTTTAATTTTTTTATTATTTGTTTCGTATTATTTTTATTATTTGATTTGTGTTATTTACCTTAATTTATAAAAATATATTAGCTGTTTTATAGAAAAAGTTCATTGACCTGCAAGTCCTGCAACAAAATGTATGGAACAGCAAATTTTTTTGTTTCGTATTTTCAAATGTCGAAAAAACAAAAGTTGTTGGTTATAAACATAGAGAGAGAACATTTTTTTCCTCAATTTATGGTTATTAATTTATGATGCACAACAAGGGTTACCATCCATCCGGATTTGTCCGTAGTTGTCCAGACTTTTAGACCTTTGTCCGGCTTCTTTAATTTGTCCGGCATTTTTAGCTTGGGCGATGTAATACGAATAATTCTTGATTAACGTACCTACTTCAACACACAATAAAGATCTTATAAAAATTAAGCAACATACTAAATGTCTGGACTTTTATTGAAATATCCGGCTTTATGGCAGGATTTAAAAAAATATAATATGGTAACCCTATATACAACCTATAATTTCAGGTCGAAGGTTTACATAATTTTTTATACTTACATGTAAATCAATAATCCACCGTGTAATTTATGTAAGTATACGAAATTATAGTTATTTTGTAGCCTTAAATTACAGGTAAATTGACTAGGCATTACGTTAGTGTAACGGGGATTTTTTGTCGGACATTTTATTGAATGTGCACTTAGTGTTTTATTTAGTGTGCCACGAGGTCTTGTTTGGGATTTTTCAGTGATTCCTTTTCGGTTTTCTCTATATTTTTCCGGAAAGCATAAATAGACACCAGGAAACAATGTATCATCATAATTTCACAATTAATATTAGTCAAATATCCGTCTTGTCTTTCGAGTTTTTAAACCAAATTCCAAAAGAAGGAGGTTTTGAATTCGACTGTTTTTTTTTAATGTTTGCTGCCTCAGATCTTTTGACTGGGCGCACCGATTTTGATGATTCTTTTTTTATTTGAAAACTGGTGCTTCCCGTTTGGTCACACTTCAAATTGGTCCAGTTCTGACATTTTTATGAGCATTATTATCTTGAGCAACAAACAGCTTAGTGGGGGAAATTTGGCGCATGTAGTGTGTACAATTGGGCTAGTTGACTGGTGTTTCATTTATTACAAGTAAACAAGCAAGCATTAAACAAGCTTAGCGAAGAATATAGTTAAATACGTTGCAGATATTTAGAAGAAAAAAATATTGCCTATGAAATTTCTGAGATATAAGCGTTTAAAGTTTTTGGTGGGGGATTGAGAGGAGATGCTCTGTCCATTTCCCGTAAAGCGTGTGTTAGTATAGCATTTGTATGGCGCGCGTGAGGCACACCATATCTAGCTATAGTCTCTGTCTGTTTTTAGGTACCTACAACTTGTTTATTATTGAACAAATTTTAATTTTGTTTCATTGATGGTCTCTTTATTTATGATTAGCTTTTTAAGAGGTAATTAAAAATAATAAGTCAACATGCTTATTGTACACATGCACACACTACTACCAATCGCATTGACTTTCGAAATACCTGCGAAAAATCTCTATGTTAGCCGTTTACCTACACGACAAGCATTCTAATTAGTGTCGTGGTTTTAGGTATTTAGATCGTCATCCGTTTCAGTACTACATAATAATCTTTATAGCCTCCATTCGCATAAAACTCAGAATTTACGTTTTGGAAAAGATTTTCTGAGGATTTCCTGAAGATTTTCTTATTTGAGTTATAAAAAAATTAAGATCTCCGCAAACACAAAACTACTTATTACAGCCAATTCTGAAGTTGACTGTCTTTTAGTTACAGTTACAGAATTTTGTTTACTTAATAATGCTTGCGCTTGACCACCACCTCACATTATGTGAAGTGATGATGCGGTCTACGATGGAGCTTGCCTAGAAGAAACCGATTCAGTCGCGATTTGAAGACACCCAAATTGCAACTATCAGGGAACACCTATTCAGGCAGCTCATTTTGTGGAATTCCAAGTGGTTCGCAATAAAAGCACACAGTACACCAGAAATTGGAATCAAAGCTCTTCGTATGGGTTTTCGAAATATCAGCCATGAAACGGTGTCGCTTTGTGCCCCGGTCTGGCCTTCCAAGAGAAAAGTGGACCTTTTTTGAGGAGCACAACGACACTTTCAGTAAGTTTCTTTATAAGTATCTTCTATCTTTCTGTGTTCTACCTTTTTAGGGTTTTGTACCCGAAGGGTGTAAACGGGACCATATAACTAAGCATACGTTGTCTGTCTGTCCATTCTTCCTACATTTTAACGGCTGTATCTTTCGAACCGTAAAAGATAGCGAGTTGAAAATTTCACAAAATATGTAATGTAACGGCGGATTAACTAAGAAATAGTCAAAAAGTTAAAAACAAATGGGGGTGGGTCCCCATAGAACAAACGTTTATTAAAACTTATTTTTGTATTTGTTTTAGTGAAAAAACGGTATAATACATACAAGTGTCAAACTTGGCATGATTAATAGTGGACGGTCTAAAGTAAAACATCAAATAATAAATACTGGCTAAGTGCGAGTCGGAAAAAAAAATCTGGTCACCAAGGTAAGTACAGTATCGGTAAGTACTTGGATGGGTGACCGGCTGGGCGTGATGTTGTTTTTTAACCGACTTCCAAAAAAGAGGTTATCCATTCGACTGTTTTTTTTATGTTTGTTACCTCAGAACTTTCGACTGGGTGAACCGATTTTGATGATTTTTTATTTATTTGAAAGCTGGTGCTACCCGTGTGGTCTCATTTCAATTTGGTCGAGTTTGGACGGTTTTTGTGAAGTCAGTTTTTATATTGATATTATAAAATTTAGTGGTACGGAACCTTCAGTGCGTGGCCCGACTCGCACTTGACTGGTTTATTATTTTAAGTTTTAGCTCCAGATTGAAATCTTGTCCATTACAACTGGACATGTCATTGTTCTTTAAAAAAAAAAAACAAATGTAGATGTAGGTATAACTACTGAGTGTATAAATAATATAAACCAAAAAGTTATATTCATAATTAATCTACCTGAAATCCTATCACATGACTGTAATTGCATGACTGCGTCAGATTCCTCTGCATTAGCTCGGCGAGCTCGCATTTCCTCTCTGTGACCCGGGAACTAGACTACCTAGCACGATGCAACCGCTATTATTTGAACGCCTGGCATGATTATGCCGGAGATAAGGCTATGTCTATTCGCAAGAGCGCTAAAGGAAGTTTATACCAGAACAAGCCGCACTCAACAGCCAGGGCTATATCTTTCGCATAGGTACATACCACAGACTAGGTATAGCTACTATGTAGCAAAATCTTTGGTACATACCTACCTACGCACACACGCACTAAGACATTTAGAATTACCTACAACGTTTAAAGTATCTTTCATTACTCATACTCGGAAAGTAGGTCTGAAGTTGCCTGAGGAGCGGGTTGAAAGTAATACATTTCAGCCCTAGGTAGAATCACTTTCAGCTGACAGTGACAGTTGACAACTGACAGACTCTCAAATAAAAATAAAAAACTTGTTCTATTTTCACATTTGTATTGAACCATGTTCCAACTTTTTTTTCTCCTCAAAGAATTATGGTCCCGCACTTCGCGTGCATTTCGCCTAAACCCCGTCTCGGGACTTAATAAGTTACTTTCACCCCTAGGATAACAATGTACTATTTTTGTGTTGATATATTTTTTAATGGCGGAAAAGATCGAAAAAAACTATTTTCGTGTTTTTTATCTCCGCCATCCTATAACACCACGAAAATAGGTTTACACTATTTACAATGTTACAATGTACGAATGAGATTGTTTAAGCCGGTGCCTTTCCCCATCTAATTTGTATACAAGTCGCATAAGCCACGCCACATTCATAGCGTTCCCTGTTTTTTTCCCTTTTTATTTTATAGCAGAGGTATGTTTTCTTCTCTCCTGAGTACTTCTACCGGGCCTACCGGAACCACGTCCGGTCTATTGTAGTCGAGAGAGGCGTATCAGTTATTTGTAGTTCTGATTAGCATGCTATAAATAAAATGGTCAGCAACTTTGATATTGATTCTAATGTTTGCGATTAGAATAGTTGTGATGGAGGTGATTGACTTTATAACCGATTTCCAAAAACGAGGGGTTATCAATACGACTGTTTTGTTAAATGTTTGATACCTCAGAACTATCGACTGGGTAAACCGATTTTAATGATTGTTTTTTATCTGAAAGCTGGTGCTTCCCGTGTGATTCCGATTAATTTGGTCCAGTTCTGACATTTTTATGATTTTTTTATTGAATAATATAATAGGCGTGCGTTTGATCGTCACCTCACCTCACCTGATATAAATTGATCGAGTAAGGAAGGAATCGATTCACTCGCGGCTTGAAGACACCCAGATTCTAACTATCGGATATTTGGTACTTGTAAATGACAGATTTAAGATGGATGTGTAAAAAACTAGCTATATATTTTCAAAAAGTATAATAACCAGCTTTCTTTCTACTCAATATCAAAAGGTCTTTTTTTATGCCAGAGATGGCAAACAAGCTGAGGGACCGCTTGATGGTAAGCGATCACCGTCGCTTATGGATACCTGCAACACCAGCGGCATCACAGATACGTTGCCGAGCCTTAAAGACTCTATTAACAACATATTATAGTTATTCGGAAAATCCTGCGGAAGATGGAAGCTCATTCCACAAATTGCAGGTATGAGCCAAAAAGACACTACTACACTACAAACTCAAACCAGCAAACTTTTCTACGAACTTCAAATAACTATAGAAAAATATATGGGATGCTGTGCTAATTGAAATTGAGAAAGTCGACATACATAGTTTCTCTTTACTAAGTACATAGAACGGTCACAAAATCGTTTTTTTTTCTCATATCTGTAAAATTTACTGAAAGATATAGGTAACATTAAAAATAAAGTGTATAATTGTATATACAGGGTACGCAGAAAGGTCTACTTACCCGAAAGGTGGCCTTTATACTCGTCACTATGAACAAGTTTTATGGAGCCACTCCGAAAGAAATCACGAAAAAAATCTGCTGTTACATACATTTTGTTGCGTGTGACTGAAATCACACTAATATTATGATGAAAGTTTGGATGGATGGATGGATGTTTGTTACTCAATCACGCAGAAACGGCTGGATGGATTTGGATGAAATTTGAAATGTACATTGCTTATGTCCTGGATTAACTGGCCTGGCCTGGCTACTTTTCATCATCATCATCATCATCATCACCGACTTTCATCACCACGCGGGTGAAACCGCGGGGCGCAGCTAGTATTTCATAGTATAAGTATACAGTAATAATAATTAACCATAGTAATGAATAACAGTACCTTCAATCCGCTTCGTATACCTTTTTAAGGTAACCCGGTACTTATAGTTTTTTAACAATTACAAAAAACAAAAGGTACTGTAAAAGCAATTTTCCAGAAAGAACGTTTCCGACATCAGTTCTCGTACTGCTCTTTTCTGTTTGGACCGGAAAGTGCAACGAAACCAGTTATACTGGATGATTCTACGTAAAAAATAAAACCGGCCAAGTGCGAAGCGGACTCGCGTACGAAGGGTTCCGTACCATCCACACTATATCACACTAATATTATAAATGCGAAAGTAATTCTGTCTGCTTGCTACATAATCACGGCTTAACCGATCTCGATAACATTTTGCGAGGTAATAGTATGTATCATGAGGACGGACATAGGCTATTTTTTTCTGAAGAAATCGCGGCGAAGTCGCGGGTACAGCTAGTAATATTATAAATGCGAAAGTAACTCTGTCTGTCTGTCTGTTTGCTACATAATCACAGAGAAACGGCTTAACCGATCTTGATAACATTTTGCGAGGTAATAGTATGTATCATGAGGACGGACATAGGCTATTTTTCTCTGAAGAAATCGCGGACGAAGTCGCCTGTACATGTACAGCTAGTTATCAAAAAAACGGCAAAAAATCACGTTTATTGTATGGGAGCCCATTTAAATATTAATTTTATTGTAATTTAATTATTTATTTTTAAAGTGAATATATAACTAAATATTCTGTGAATATTTCAAGTGCCTACCTGTTGCCGTTATCAATATAGGGCAAAACCGAGCAAATAAATCACGTTTGTTGTATGGGAGCCCCCTAGAATATTTATTATATTCTGTTTTTTTTAGTATTTGTTATAGCGGCAACAGAAATACATCATCTGTGAAAATTTCAACTGTCTAACTATCACGGTTCATGAGATTCAGCCTGATGACAGACGGACAGACAGACGAACGGACAGCGGAGTCTTAGTAATAGGGTCCCGTTTTACCCTTTGGGTACGGAACCCTAACAAAGGAGGCATCATACCTGTACCGTGGCACGATAAATTGGCATGTGGGTAAGTTCAAGGTTTTGTTATTATAATACTTGTACAGTTGACCTGTCGAAGTCCTTGAGCTAAGTAGGTAATCTAACAATTCGAAGCCAATTTGGCTTCTTTTATGTCCTACATCACATAATGTTTAATAGGGTAGTTGAAATAGGCTATCGAACAAGTATTTAATTTGTCAAAAATAACAGGCTTAGTGAAAAACATAATTAAATTTAATACACTTACTGAAGAAACTATTTAAATTGGCTAGTTAAGTTCTAAGATATAAACGGTTATAGTTTTTGTTCGGATTAGGAAGGGATGCTCTGTCCCTTACTTGCATGATGAGTGTCAGTATAGTTTCTGTGGCGTTCTTACCGGTGACGTCATACGTAAATATACTGGGCTCGCTGTCTAGCAAGACATTTAAATACTTATAATCTTCCTCAATTTAAAACACATGTCAATTAGGTTTTCTGGTAGGTTTAAACATACATAGTTCATCATCCATCGATAGAGGGCGCTGACCAGAAATGGTTTTCTCCTTTTTCGCAATGAAACCTACAATAATAGGAAGAGTAGATATTTTAGGGGGGTGAAACGGGTCCGAATAAGTGCAGTTTGCAAAATCATGCGAACCTTAACGCGCCGAGATACGGTTTGCGGTCGCTTGATTTTGCAAACCGCACCTATTCGGGCCTGCGTTTATAGTTGGGCGCAAGGTAGTTGATCAAACTCTATGACTAGCAGAAATTTATTATTATTTTCTATGTCCTATTTGTTTAAATTACATATTATAGGTTTTTTTATTGTGTTGTTTTAATAACTGTCAATTCAAGGGTTCATCTGAAAACCGGCGTTGATAGTCTTTGACTTTCAGCATTAGTGCCGAGATGGACCCATTCGATAATAATTTGTATTTTTTAGATATAAGGTGTTTGATTTAATGTCGAATAAATTGATTTTCTTTCTATCTTCCTTTCTTTAAAATTTTGGGAGTTTATCAGAATAAAAATTACAAAAGAAATAGTTTCAACTATCAGGCACAATTTATAGCAAACTTTTTTTTCTTTGTGTTGTCAAGGGGAAATCTTCCAAATATGCTCGACTGCATTGCCATTTGGGAGCTACGAAGCCACAGACAGACACAGATACGCACGTTAAAACTATTAACACTCTTTTTGCGTCGGAGATTAAAAAATAACCGCCATCTAGTAAAGCTTACCGAAACAATACTCCTGAAAAGCTCCCATGGCTGAAACTTTGTTTTTTTGTTCGCGCACAGAACGAAAGCTTTTTTTATAATAATGCACAGAGAAGACTGAGGCCATACTACTTATTCAAGACTAAACAATTCCATAACAAAACAAATCCGTTCCGGAATTACGTCTATTATCAGGAACTGGGTCTATTCGTGTACAGAGCCATCAATTTATTAGTAGAGTTGGGAAAATGATGGAACTGTAAAATTTCTACGGAAGGCTCTCGGTTTTGTTGAGAAAATGCGATGGCGTCTCCCCCATTTAACTGTAGAGATAAGTTAGTGGTACAATACAAGTTATGCAACTGACCTTGACTGCAGGACGGTACGCTTCATTGGATGATTGGCCAATCTAATTCAATTGAGATTAAATCTTATACGATAACACCTCGAAGATATTCCATAATTCTAGTCCCGTTAGGAAATACCTCTAAATGGTAAGATAAAGGGCTAAATTGCAAAGAATTTTCATGTAGAAAGTGACGTAGTAATCACACATTTTGTGTTAATTACACGGGAATCACTTACGTATGATTAAACCAGAAGCCGGTTAGTTGAGTAATTAACGTGTAATTTATTTAAAAAAATGATACGTTGGGACAATGAAAATGTTCTCAATTTTGGATCCAACGTTTCAATAAAATTATGATCACGTGCGACTTAAAATGATTGTTATTGGCAGGTACCATGTAATCTCGATAATTACCTAATTGAAAAATGAGACTAATAAAATCCTAATCAATCACACAATCCGTCAGGAAAAACCTAACACACCGACATACACTTTCCATACTACCCTAACCCAAAATAGGTAGGTAACTACTTAATTATCGAAAAAATGACAAATGAAACTGCAGTTTAGATTAGTTTGCCTAAATTCTAGTAGGTGTATAAGTAAACCTACTCGTACACGTCAAAAGGTGTGAAGTGATAAATAAACAGGAGAATATAGAGAACGATCATTAGTCCAGCTTACAGTTCGTAAAGCGTGTTTATTACTGTGAACAGAGATCTCAGGTCAGCAATAAAAAGCCGGATATAGTAATGTCGCGTTTACATGGTAATTCGTTAAGCAAACCACTGGTTGATCCTAATCATGAGTCACGAGTTACGCCTTTCTATTTAACCTGATTTAGTTTAGTACATATTTTTTTATTTATAAAACCAGCACCAAGCCAGCACCTATAATTATTCGCAAGGAATTTCTTTATGATGGCCACATTGTCATAAGTCATTGTCACATGTGCCAACATGAAGAAAAGAAACATGTCACTGTATTTTATAATTCTTAGATAAAAGACTGTATAATAAAACACTGTTTTAAACTATCACGGTTGTGGAAGAAGCTCCCGCTTCACAACCGTACCACGGTAAATATCCCGTAAATAATCATATGCAAATCATCATCAAATGCGCGCGCCAGATTGAAGATGCATGACACATGAGTTCATGAGTAAAAAGAATTTACACAAGATAGAGGCATCCCTTTAGGGTAGATTTTGATCATGCTTTGATTATATCATTATAATCAAAGAGGGTCGAGTAAGAACCCTGCCTAAACTAAGATATAAGCATTCAAGTAATTAGAAGGCTCAGCACGTAATAATGTCCGTGAATAGCCGCGCTATGCACTCACCAGTACAAACATTTAGAATGCTGAGCAGGAAGCTCGGAATCTTACCGATACTAGACATTCCAACATACTGTCGTATGAATGGCGTTCTTAATTATTTTTGTAAATATTAACGGTTCTTTTTACTGTAAACGCCTATACAGATATGAGCGGTATTTGCTTTTGAGGTTATTATAATCTTTTTAAATCAAGGTTCCGCGCTGTATTCGCACGAATATGAGCGATGTCGGCTAGTGAAACAAAAAGTCCATCCAGTCCACAGAAAAGAGAAGGGTAAAAATTTCTAACTTCGGTGATACAGTCCTAGGGCGGCAAAATTTAGAGTCCGGCTAATGTGGGTGAGTTTTTTTAGTAGTCTAGCGAACCCATCACGTCAACGTTTAAAAACTTAAAAATGTGTCAAAGTACCTAGTTTTTTTTTACACGGAGATAACAATTATTAGACAACAATTACAACAACTACGCACACAACAATATACTCTACAAGTTTTTTTTTTTTTTACGTTGTTGTATTATAGTACTGGATCTTTGCTTACTAAGGTTGAAAGGTTGTCCAAGTTCAGCCACTCATTTTCACTTTGCTCTACTAGGCTACAAATAGTACAGCGGCCTTACGCCCGACGGCGAGCGGGCCCGAATAGGTGCAGTTTGCAAAATCCCGCGACAGCAAACCGTATCTCGGCACGTTCGCGTGATTTTGCAAACTGCACCTATTTGGGCCCGCGTTTAGAGTTGGGGGTAAGGCCTCTGGGTTATTTGGTATTTTCGTTGCCACTATAGTATTAGTTTTCGTACACGGTGGAAAAGATAAATAATTGTTCCCGACATCGTTCTTCGCAGGGAGTGGAGGGGGCAATCTTCAATAGACCTAGGACAGCCAAGTTATCAAATCCACCCCTGAGTATTCATAGATAGATAGAAACTCTTTATTGTGTACACCAGAAATAAAAATTACATACAGATAGAAAACACTTAAGAGCTAGAGCCACAAGTGGCGGCCTTATCGATAAAAGCGATCTCTTCCAGGCTACCATTGGAAAGATTTACGTAACAGGATCGACGGAGGACGCTAAAACACTTTATTTATGTGCACTGCGCACCGAATAATAGTACCTATTGATTTGATATCCAACTTTGTTCTGCTGACAGATGATCTTCTATCAATCAATGCAACGATAAATATGATCTACAATCTCATAAGTACTCGCGTATTAGTTTGAAAATATGCTGGACGGGAGTCCAGGGCCCCGATTCTCATAACCAATTTTTTGAAATTGTTAATGAATTGCTTCAAAAATTACCCTTTGACACTTTTGGTATAGATAAAGTGTCAAAACAAAAAAAAAGAGGCAATTCATTAACAATTGAAAACCAATTGGTTTATTAGAATCGGGGCCCAGAGCTATCTCTATCGCATTGAAATGAATTTAGTTTTATCTAACATATTTTTTCAATGGTTTTTATCTGCAACAATTCTTATCATTATTGGCAAGATACCTAGTCTATATCTTAACAGTCCGCTTACTAACCTCCTTTACCAGGTATCCATAGGCGGCGGTTTCTGCTTACCATCAGGACCGCATGCTTGTTTACCGTTTATATATACATATACCTACATAAAATTACTCTACATGGTATTTTACGCATATTTTCAGCATTTTTGGAAATAAAAAAATCACTGTGTTGACTATTTGTTTGACGATATTTATTAAAAACTTATTAAAAACTTGAAAACTCTTCAATACTCTGCACTGGGGTCATCAAATCGCGAGTAAATTGTTTTTTTAGGTAAGCTGGTAAGCGTGCTCCATCGTAGACCGCATCATCGTTTAACATCAGTTGAGTTGGTGGTCAAACGCAAGGCTATACTTTTAAAACGTGTGACGCCAAAACCTAGTCACGAGGAAAAAAAGATACAAAAAAGATACCACAGTTTGATATATGTTTTGTTAAGTATCTGTAAAGTAAGTTTCATTGGATCACGTGCCATCTCTGGAACTCACGCGATGGTAAAGGTACCTAGTACCTACGAAACCTGAACTGTGGACATGCGATCCAGAGTACACCACAACAATAGGCCTACAGAACTATATGCGAGTGAATAGCTACTTTATACAGTAGGTACCATCCCACGCTGTCACGCATATACACGATCGCAATTCCGCTCTTGACTATATAAATTGTATCTACAGATTCTACAGGGTTACGCGGAACGATGGAAGTAACTCGAAATGACAGCCCCGTTAGCTCATTTGGTAGTGTACCTGCCTTCTGCGCTTGTGGGCGTGGATTCGATTCCCACCTAGGACAAACATTTGTGTGATGAACGTTTGTCTTTGTTCTATGTCTGGCTGTTAATATATATTAAATTATGTATAAAATATATATATATATATGTATATCAGTCTCTGGCAGCCATATTACAAGCTTGTTTAGTTTGGGGTCAGATGACCATTGACCATGTGTGCAATAATGTCCAGATATTTATTTATTATTTATTAATGATTGTACTCAATTTTCTGAAACATTTTGACTACGGGTTTAACCCTAAAAAACCCTTTATAAGCCACTTTAAATCTATTAGTTAAGATTCGGCAGACGGTGCACATTTTAGGGTTCCATAATAGTACTACAATTCAATTTCAAAAGATCTTCATTTCTTATAAGTATACAAAAATGTGTCATACCTAGTACTAGGTATAAGTATAACACATTCGTATAAAACTAACTTCGTGAATTAGCACATATCAAAAACTTGTATAACTGCCTAGAAGCGCTTGTGTCGCGCTGTCTCAAATCCTGCCTTGCGGTGACAAGATTCTGCGAATCATTGTATGCAGAATTGTAGGCTGTAAATAAATTAAGCTTAAAACCCACTAGGGTACAAATTAAACGGTTTACTTTAACCCTAGTGCAACCCAACCCTAGGGGTCATAGGACATCTTGACGTGTTCAACAAGGAATCCTTTATAATTCGCTATGTCTGTCTATCTCAAAGAAAAGAGAAGGGAAAAAAAACGAAAAAAAAACTCACTTCAGTGGTCTATCTAGGCGTCCTTATCTAGAACCATCTAACTATTCGTTATTATTAGTAAAGTTATTAATAAGGTAAGTGCATGAAACTACAGAATTACATTATTAAAAATCTAAATCTTTAGAGTGTATCAGGTATATAAAAATAAAATTGTGTATTTTAGGGGTGGTTCTGGTACATGTGAAATAGGGATTATTTCTTTCTTCGCTACAACCCTTCGAATGGTTTATCGTTGAATAGGTCTTTTGAAATGAAGGTAAGGTCTAACATATATTTTTTGTGTATTCCTTTGCGTAATATGGCCCGCCAAACTGGAAAAAAGATGCCCTACATTATTAAATTATTAGACATAGAAACTTGCCACGCTGATAGGTCATACGAAAAACCTTTATTTAAAATTATTTTGTATTTTTTGTAATTATATTTTTTTAAGCTCTATTGATAAATGTTAAATTCCTTCAACACGTTCTAGCTCAAACGTCATTGACAAAAAGGTTTGAAAAATAATCACTGAAAATGTTTTCCAAGTAGTTTTTTCTATGTCCAGACCTTTTCTGTGGTCGTGTTGTATTAATTTAACATTAATACAACACGAAAGAAAAGAGAAGTAAATAGAACGGAAATGAGATGGATCTCTGTCGCCAGGCATTGTGACAGATATGTGATTGAACATTCTTATGTCAACGCGTCGAACTCCGCGTCACAGTTGCTAACACAGTTGCTGTGGGGATATGTGGGGAACAAGTGGCTACAACAAATTTCTTAAAAAAAAAGCCTTGACAGCCGTTCTATTTCAAACAAAAAAAAAAAATTCTGTGGTCCAGACCATCAGTATACGAGTATGTTGTGTCGGGATGATTGGTACATCCTCTAAATTTTTTCCCCTGAGCTTCGTTCGTTCGATTTTTTCTTTAACTACCAATTTATATACTATAAATATAACTACAACTAAATGGATTTGGCTACGAAATTCTACTATAAGCGTGTCTTGACACGCTCTTGACCAGTTATTCAAGAATTAATCAATATTTGGGACGTAATGTTCGATTGAACAATCGCCCTCGCTTGATATTTTCGCTCAACTTAACGAATCAAATTAAATGTTAATGAAATAAATAAATTGAACTGCACTGTACTTGTTAACCTTAATTTTAAAGCAATGTATTTAATAAAAATAGGCACATTGACACAATAATTTACACGTAGTCATACCATAATGGGCACTTCAAATTGAATTGACGCGGTTCAAATTGACAAAAACGCGTGAATAACAACTCTTGTAGAGAAATATGTGCTCGTTCACGCAAACTGTGTCACATAACTGTCACAGACTACGATACGGACAGATGCTCAAGGCGAGGTTTTCCCACTTTTCAGCAACGCTTTTTACTACAGATGACCTTAAGGTTTAATCGTCATCATCAGCCATAAGACGTCCACTGCTGAATGCCTCCCCCTTTAACCTCCACACTGAACGACAACATGCCATCTGCATCCACTGGATGCCTCCGAGTGAACCTGCTTGAAACTCCGAGCATAGCTCTCTCCATTGACTCTGAGTTTCTCCAAAAGAGCAACAGTTAAGGACCACGTCTCAGTACCATAATATATCATCACTGGCAACACACATTAAGGTTTAATATATTGTAATAAAGTCACATTTGTTTGCATTGCATTGTCATTAGTCCCTGATAAGTGTGCAAAGTTTCAAATCAATCTGACGTTTTGAAAGAGGTGAAAATCAGGTTCAAAGATTCCGTTATATAGTTTTTTTTTTTTAATATCTGGGACATTTTTGCACACATGGTCATCTGACCCCAAACTAAGCAAAGCTTGTAATATGGCTGTCAGAGACTGATATACGTACATATATATTTTTAAATACATACTTAAATAGATATTCACACCCAGATACGTACCAAGCTAATAAAAGCGTGTTAAAAAGGTAATCGGTTTATAAATGACGGACTACTGAGGTAACAAACATTAAAAATCCAACCGAATTTAGAGTCCCCTCCTTTTTTGAAGTCGGTTAAAAACTATTGGCAATTTTATTACCTTTAGAATAACATTTCAAAAGTTTTAAAACAATTTTTATGTTCATACATATTTTTAATATTTTGGCGGAGGATAAAATAGATACTGTACTATGCATAGTATTACGTAGATATAAATATATAGGTAATAACTATAGTTTATTGTACAAAAACATGAAAACTAAACCAATATCTATTTATAATAAACAATATAGAAATACCCGCACTTCTCGCCGGACTCGCCCGCAGTTTTCAGTCAGCTCGTGACCACGGCCATTGTAACATGGTCGAAACGTCGAGCGAAAGGTATCTATTTTTACCTATATTTAATATTGCGCGATAAGTCCCAATAAATATAAAAAACATGTGTTCAAATCGCGAAATTTTTATAATTACTAATATTATAATTACAAAAAAAAACGCATAACAGACGTAGGACTTCAATTCAACTTCGACAACAGCGCGGAAAAAGCCTCCACGTAGTTAAGCCATTTTAAGAGTTTGAGGCTTTGATCCTACGAAACTTGAAATCAAATTCATGTAGCAGCCAATCACAGCAAATTTTATGCAACCGATACCACAGTTATACAATACCACAGAAGGACTTTATGTCCTCTTCTAATAAGGGTTCCGTACCCAAAGGGTAAAACGGGAGCCTATTACTAAGGCTCCGCTGTCCGTCCATCCGTCTGTCACCAGGCTGTATCTCATGAACCGTAACAGTTAGATAGTTGAAATTTTCACAAGTGATGTATTTCTGTTGCCGCCATAACAACAAATACAAAAAAATAGAATAAAATAAATATTTAAGGGGACTCCCATACAAAAAACGTGTTTTTTTTTTGCCGTTTTTATAGATAATGGTACGGAACCCTTCGTGCGCGAGTCCGACTCGCACTTGGCCGGTTACTTTGTTTCTTTGCAGTATTCTGTGAAGCCATAGCGATATTGAACATTTTTTTGAACATCGCTGGTGACCTGGGGTAACGACCTAAAACCACTGTCTTCAGGTTTACGCGACTCATATGAACCTCGTGCAAAAGGCTTTGCAAAAGGGTTTTCTCCGTCTAAACCACTTTGACTTATTTTTGAATACATTATCATTTTATGACCAAACCCAACCAAGTTATTTACTTATTTCGATGTGCCAGGAACGAATACGTACCGATTTATACTCTGGAACTTTAAACTGTTTACAGAGGGTTTCGAACTTCATGGGGCTTATTTTCATTTGACTTATAGGTAGGTACTTATAGCACAAACGTTATTATATCACTATCAATTCACAGAAAGATGTGTCACAAAAGTTAATTTGCTAATAGCTAAATGTTGCTAAATTAATTACGTCCAAGCCTTTGAAATAGCTATAAGTTTTGAACACAAAAATAAAATGGGTACCTGCCTAGTTCTATAGGTTTAGCCTTGTCCTGTCAACATTAAAACTGAAATTTCACCACGGCAATTATTGATGTGTTGGCCTTCGACCAAAATAAAATGAATGGACGGGCCCAGTAGAAGCGCATTTTTGAAGATTACAAAATGAGCGCCAGCTCTCATTTCGTTTCAGTCGGTCTCTAGCCGTAGGAAGTGAAACACGAGTCTATTGATACGCGATAACGAAACATCTGACAAAATTATGAATTCGTATGCTTTACCGAAGTGTAAATACACAAATAAAACCGATATCTATTTTTTGTAACAAATATACTGTACATTTTTATAATTAGGTGTTGAAGTATATGTCCGACGATTTTGACTCGTTTTTACTGATCAAGTTCAATGGTTAGGGCCCCTCCATTCATTTTATTTTGGTCGAAGGTGTTGGCATGCTATTTGTGGCGTGTAGAGATCCTCAAATGCTATTGATATCATTATGTAGATAGCATGCCAGCAATATCACGCGGCTAATGGATACCACAACTTCAGATAAAATCATACAGGAAACAAATCAAAATTAAATATCATTGAAAAACTTAATGATGAATGTCGTAACTTGTAATAGTCTTGTCGCATGAGAACATACTCGCACAAATCGATACCAATCGCAGACACGTTGCGGCACTCAGCATAGTAGACTCAGACTCAGTCGCAGGTTACCGTGAAGTCCCCGAGGCACAAAACCACGCAAGGTGACCGCAAGTCGTACGATTTTTGCGACTTTATGTGTCTTTGTAACTTGCAACCCAGTTACAATTCTTCCTACTTAAGGCTACTTCCAGCGGCCAGAGCCATCCCTTTCGCATCACATATTTAAAGATAAAAACACCGAGAGAGAGAATTTAAAAAAATTGGCTGTCATGGGGACGGCCAACACGGCTAATGTGACAGTTTTGGTATAACTGTCACATTAGCATGTCCGTGACGCGATCCCATAAGTTTTACCCCTACCAAAAATCGCTCAAAAGACTAAAGGTTTAGCTAAAAAAAAACATTGCAAATGATGTAAAACAATTTTCGTGGCGATATTTTATGATATGGCGAAGGAAATCTAAACAAACTTTTTTCGATCTCGTCCGCACAAATTAAAACATATCAACTTAAAAATTACTTTAAGAACAAATATAATACAATATAATAAACTTACCTAATTTAAAATAAAGAATCAAACTTAACTAAATTAAAATAAATATATTTAACTATACTAATCTAATAAACCGCTGCCTGTAGGCAACGGTTTAAAAAGTTTTCCACGTTATAAAAAAAAAAAAGAATGCACAAAGTACTTATAGTTTTTATTTCTAGTTTGCGAGTTATTATCATTTAAAATGAGCGAACCTTTGGTCAGCGAGCGTGACTTCAAACTAAATTGGAACAAACAAGATGTTCTTAGAACTATTACCAGTGATTTAACCGCTCAGTTAGCTCCTTTGTTATTTTAACTGATGTGTCTATTGCATGTCTAATTTAGGTACCTAATCACAGCCTTTTTTTGTTCCACCTCTATAAATGCCAAGTTAATTACTTAGGTACATTCCCAACCTATCTTGTCGTATAAAAGAAACGACATGCTTCACGCGTTTGTACCTTGTGTATTTTCTGATTTACCGCAATGCAGGAATTTTCGTGTTCTTATTTTATGGGATGGTAAAGGTTAGATTTTTTCTAGAGATCAAAAAAATATATTTTACGTCAATCTTTTCCGCCAAAATAAAACATAATATCAACATAAATATTGTTTTATAACGTTTTCAATGTTATTCTAAAAATAATGCCCAATCCTTTTTTGTTCCTACCGTTCTTTTGTTTCGGCATGAAAGCAATGGCAAGACTGAAATGAGACAAAAAAAACTCACATACTCAGCATTAGATGGAAAATAGTTGATGCTGATGAAAATATAAGCTACTAGAAGCTTACAGTTTTCTCACAATTTAGTACTCCATATCCGTCACCACTAAAAACATCTGGTCAAAGTCACTTTTATATAAAGTGTGAGGTGCGTTGGTTGGATAATTTATCTGAAGCTTTTTTATCTCTTGTTCAAAGTAGGTTCTTGATATTTTTACGCCCCGCTGGTTCTAATTTGCGCCAGTTTCTTCATAGGCAGGTGCTCCTTACACTGTAATGGCTGACAGGTAGATAGACTATAATAGAACCTAGTTATCCCAAAGTGTTTTTCACAGGAAACATACCTGATCTAGTAACGTTATATTTTAAACTAGTTTCTGCTCGCGGCTTCGCCCGCGTAGTTTAAGGAAAAATAATGGAACTCTTGCCAGCAGAATAGCAATATTTTAGGTAGGTATACGCTGCGTAAGTGCCTCCTCCCATGGGTTATTGCCAACTGACATGGTTCATCAGTTGTAGCGCGACTGCCTATAGTTCGCAGCAGGAAAAGAAAGTCCTAGGTTATATTCTCGGCCGGGCAGATATTTAAATTATTAATTTATTGAAATGTCTGCTGTAGGTATGGGTGCTAGTTGTCCACGTCTTTGTTTGTGCACCATTACATCCCCAATACACGAAATCATAGTGATAGTTCAGCTGCGCTTTGTGGCATGTTTTGATAGTAAAATTGCCCGAAATTTTCTTGCCAGGACAATTGTAAATGAACGCATTATAGAACTCTCCACTTTCCTGATTTTTTTACCATAGCTGCTAAAGATAAAATAAGAGTTTGTATATCGTGCGGCCAAAATAAATATCAGAAATGCAAAAATGTTTGTCTAAATTAGAATTTTTCCAACATCCCGTTGCTTGCAATGTTCCTACGTTTGAGCCTTTTCAATATTTATCGCGAAATTTCTTCGCGTCTTCTTCCTTTAAACACTTCCACATGACAAAAAGTCACCCTTGCTGCCCACATGCAGCCCAGCGTACTGCGCTACTTCTAAAGAAAAGTTGGCTTTTCCCGTGTAACACTTTCGTTTAGATTTCTATCGCCAGACCCTATTCAATCTTGCTTCCCTAAAATGTTTGCATTTTGCAGAAAAAATGGAAAGAATGCCATATACTTAGTAATATATTTTTGTTAGTTCTTATCCCGGAAAAACTATCGATTCCTGTAAGGTATACAAGAATCGATAGTTTTTCCGAGATAAAAAGAGCCATCCTACAGGAACCGATAATGTTCCGGGATAAAAGTAGCCCATGTACCGTACTAACCAATAAAATAATTGATCCCAAATTCTTTATTTTCTTAATGCGACGTGGAAGCGGAAATACACTAGAGATTCGTCAACGAAAGTTTTGATTTTGAAGGTAGGTAGGTTAAAATTTACTTCCAAGTTTTTATTTTGTTTACTTTATTGCTTACCAATAAAACTAATATGAAGTGTTTGAAAATGCTGATCACAGATGGATGTAGTTAATAATTAAACGACCTACTTGGTCATTGTCTAACATAGTATGCAATTCGAGAACCGTTAGACAGAGCCAAGGTAGCTGCATACAAATTGGGCATTTCTTTGTCAAACGCGTTTCTTTTGTATACCAAAGGTTCAAGAAGGTTCAATACCGACTCTGAACGTGTTGTTACGTTTTTGACAGCACGACACACCACAGTCACCATCTTTTTTTTTTGTTTAAATTAGAACGGCTGTCAAGGCATTTTTGTACCAGTTGCACCCATATAAACGAAACGTCATTCATTCGAAATCAGTCAGCAACTGTGATGCGGAGTTCGACGCGTTGATCTAAATATGAATGTTCATCAAGGTTCTCTCATAATGCCTGGCGACAGATTTTCCTTCTCATTTCCGTTCTATTAACTTCTCTTTTTTGTCTGTTTTTTACATAAGTATTTTCGATACGTTTCCAAAACTACACAGCCTCTACTAATTCCTAGTAAGCCTTCTAAAAGCTTTCTACTATTTTTATTAAAGAAACTGTTGTTTTTATCGGCAGGGGCAGTTATTGATGCGCCTCCCGAAATAACGATAACAGTCAAAATTAGCTACGCAATGGCCGTAAAGTAATACTTTTATTGTGAAGTAGGAAAACTTTTTTGGCAAAAACATAATTTTTGTCGGCGCTGTGGGTTTCAATCCCAGCTTTTGTTTCGCTTTGGCCTAGAATGCGAAGCTTTAGAGGAAAACCGCAGTATTTATTTTTGCCTCAATTTGTTTTTACCTTTATTTGGGCGTATCAGTTTTTAATGGCCACCGCGACTTAATAGCAGGTAGCATCCCAAAATTTATTTATTATTAACCTATTTCAATGATTTTTTTAATGCAGGCACCTGGCACATATACCAAATTAAAAAACTATTAGTTTGGTCCGTATATTAAAAAAAATTATGTTACTCCTACATTTGTAATTCAATTTACGATATTCTTTTTTTATTATGTAGAGTCAGCGAATTAATAACTAATTCGCTGTGTAGAGTAAGCTCTCGAGGTGGTCCTTCAAAAAATCAGTAACTAAACTACATTCATTGACTCATGTGGATTTGGCAGTATCAATAATTTTGTTCCAGCACTTACTCGTACTAATTTTGAAGTCGATTTTTAAATTGATTATTATTACAAAATTAATAGTTACATTCCCAAAAAAAATATTGTATGAATTATTTTAAGTTTTCTTATCTTGTATTTGCAAGCCAGTTCTTATGCTTCAGCCGGACTAGCTTTTCCCCATTTGAAACCGCGTAAAGTTATTGCTATTTAAACTAAAATATTTTTACCTGCACTGCAAGGCAGGTTTAGAGCCCTAATTTAACGCTTATAATCATAATAATTGCATCATTTTTACTGACATCTTGAAAAAAAATATATTGTAGTTTCCAATATTCAACGCACTGCCAATGTCAAGATGCATTTGAAGATGCGAAAGAAAAAAGGTGTTGTCACTCGATGAAAAACATTACCCTGATAGTAGTAATTCTATAACAGTATGCGTTGCATTCATACTGATGATTTTGGGGCCGTTTTCGTGGTAAGTTGCAATTTTACGTCAATATGCATTTAAGTGTAAGTTTTGTTTTAGTAGAGAAGAAAATAAAACCGAAATATTTAAAAGACATGGAACTGAAATTAGGTTTGATATAGAGAGGGTGTTAGTTTACCAATTACCCAGTATATTTGTCATTCCAAAAATGCGAATACTTATAATCTCAGGTTCTTAACCTTAGGTACACCACAGAATATGCAGTAACACCTACCACGTTGTTAACAGATTAGGTAATAAAAAGCACACATCTTACTTTTATCAACGAGATCATGTCAGTTTCATGTCAGATAACACACTGTTAGATTGATAGCTCACACAATAATGTTGACGCTTTGTTGAAAATATGTATTTAATTCGTACACATATCGTACATAGAGAACATAGTCGTTGAGAATGTTACCTATTCAAAAGTCGGAGGTCACGACAACAGACTCCACCATCGTGTGAATGTTGAGGACATCCAGCTGCTTGAACACATTTTTTTAATGATGAAAACGTTCTAGTTTTTTTTATCGTGAATAATTCGGCGTTTGACCACCAATTAGCCTGTTGGTAAGCGACGATGTGGTCAGTGTAGTGAAAAACAGTGTTCCATAGATAAATGTCAACGAAGTGTATTATGGAACAGCAGACTTTTTATCGCGATATCAGGGTTGAACTCGTAGTAAAAGTTGTTCATAATGATGAGTACAATGACCTCCTTTCAGCCTAGTAGGTACAGTTTATATGCGTAACCCTGTATAAGGTAGATTTAATTTGGCATTTAGTATTATTTCAATTTATGCAAATTGTGTGTGAACCAGAAGGAACATCATCGTTGCAAAAAACATCTTTATTTTGTCTGTTTCTTTTTTTTTGGAGTGAAAACTTCTTTAGGCGCGTTGAGCACTTTTGGGTGAACAAAAATCATGGAACTCGCGTCATCGTCACCGATCGCTATACCGTGTATTTTAAAACAGCACCATCTCTTGTAGAAAAGGTGAATTACTACTTAAGTTTTCACTTCTGACGTGCAGTTCTATGACTAATGTGTTTTTTTTACAAGTGTTTGGCCTGTCCTGTTAAGTTTTGACAATCTGTGTTAGGAGAGATCGCTCTTCTCTTGTTACAATGTCGTAAAAATAGTGCACTTAAACACAGGGTGAAGATCACATTAAAAATATTAAATAAGTCACATATACACAACATCACGCACGTTTGTCAGTGCTTTATAAAATAACATTTAGTTTGCGCTCAGTCGTCTATAGACCTTTAGTTAGTACCCACAAACCATGTCACCAAAGAAACGAATCGAAATGCACGCAATTTTTACTGTCGAATGAAAAAAAAAACATAAACTTTTTTTAAATACCTATTAGGTAATACCTACGCGTGACCAATATGCTGGCATGTTTCTTGCTCAGCGTTGCCATTCAGCGTGGTAATGCCGCCAGCCTACTGATTACGGCTTGAGCATTTGGATTGGTCTTTAGACCTTTAACAGTCTATGGGCAGTCTAACTGTTTTTTTAGTGTTAGCTTGAAATTATGTTTTGTTTGTTTATATTAGATGACAATTTGTTTAGAATTAAAAGTTGCGAGACGATATCCGAAATGGCCCAGATTAACAAAAAACCATAGGTATACCGATATACCGATTGTATCTAAAAAGTTTAAAAAAGATTGAATTAATCTGACTACATAACTGTATTACAGAAAAGCTTGCGTCATGTACCGTAAAAATTAATAAGCTTTTATTTAAATGATGATTTAAATTTTCATTTAAAATCTTTCTTTTTTTTTGGCAGCTGTTTTGAAAACATTCCAATTTTCTGAACTGCATATTATATTGTCACCAGAACAGTTATAGGTGTATGCAAAATTTTAGTAAACTCCATTAGGAAACACTGATTCTCATTCAGCTTTCAAGATTAACCTACACAAAACTGACATAAATTATAATTATATGATACATAAGACATTTTATTTATATGACACGGGAATTACTCACGTATGATTAAGCCGGTTACTCCGACTATAGTTTCAACCTCATTCGGCGGTCTTTTTCATGGTGAATCTTTGATAACATGTATATTCAAAGTGGTGAATGCGCGCGCGGCTGCGTCTCGCTTTGCATTCCCGTGTCATACTCGTATAAATAAAATGTGTGAAAACACGTCAGTTTCCATAATAAAACTAACAAACATTGCAAGTTAAATAAAAGCTTGCGAAAAGATTGATTTCGATTCGTTTCTATACCAGCAAAGTGTTTTGTTAATAACATCAGTAAGCGTGCAATTATCAGCACAGTGATCAGTCTCAATCACTCTACTACACCAAACAATTTTTAAATTATCATCGTTCAATATTATTCTGATCGGGAATTTCATCAAATTTCGTTCAGCTATGTGATTGTTTTTATCGAGCACACACCGGTGTAATCTGGTTCTAATCATATCTTAATTTGACTGTAAATAAATAAAACAATTTTATTGATATCTTGAAATGAACTATTACTTAGTTCAGTTGTCGTTGCAACTTTCTTAATGTGCGTGAGAGTATGCCGCACTTGCAGTTTTTGTGATTGTACTAAGGCATATCTCCCTTGTTTTTCTGATTTGAGGATGTACTCACGTTTGTTTATGGATCCTGTTTAGACTCTGTTCAACAAAAGTTTGTACAATTTGGATAAGTATTCAAATTTTAATTTGACACCTTTTTACTTTGCGTTACGTTTCAATCTACCTTGTGTCTGGTGTAGCATAGCAATGAGACTAGGTGACATAAGATTTGTCAGTTACCTGGGTCCTTAATAATGTGGGTGTGGTTATCGTGTATGCAGGCGCATAATATGTTCCGTTAATTTTATAGAAGTCACTCTGTAAAAGAAAAAAGTTTCGGGTAAAGAAACTTGCTAATATTTATGTGCACTCTTAATATTAAGATCAATGGGTCATCTCAAAAGCTTTCTAGTTTTAATTTTGCATTACAATTTGTCTGCTTTACTGTTGCAGAAAGAGACAAGGTTTAATGTAAGATTAAAATAAGCATATATTTTTTATTGATTGTCTATGGCTTATTCAGATAAACGCAGTATTCGATATCTACTTCTAGGTATTGATATTGTTTCTGTCGCGAATATATCAATAAAAGGTGTAATATAAAAAAAACATTTCCTCAAAATGTCGCAGAGGACTTTTTTTTCCAAAAAAGTAAGAAGAGCCCCCAATCTGGCAACCCTGACTGACTTTTCCACGGCTGCTTCCATGCCGTGCCGTGACGAATCTACAGTGTACTACTGTGACTATATTATGGGAACGCTATAGTTATTTGTCAAATAACTTTACCTAAGTACATGTTCGTATTAAGTTTTATGAATACGATTTACAATTTATGCTATCGAATAAGCAGTTGGCAGGTCCATAATTAGCTTAATTAAATATGAAAAATTACCTCTATAACTTACTTTTAAGGGGCATAAAATTTATTAGAAAATTACACACTAAGCTAAGCACGCGAAAATGTTAACAGCGATTTATTTATTACTAGAGTTTTTAGTTTTACATCTCAACCCTCAACAATGGTTCTATAAAAAATCCGTCACTGTTACATAACATGTTACATGTTACATAATTGTTAGGTTTTAAGACAACTTACTAACTCAAAATGTAACGTACTATGTGTTTAAAAAAAAAAAAAAAAAAAACTTACCCATTTTTTATGAGTTTGGCAAATGTCAATGAGGCGGTAGCATAGCTTGTACATTTTGATAAAGGAATTTTGACATTGATATTTTGTCTTTATGAGATTTTATCTATATGAAAGTTGTCTATTTATGATATTTGTCTATAAGACATTTGTATATATGACGTTGTCTATATGCCATTTATCTATATATTTGTCTATATGAAATTTGTATATATTATGACAATGTCTATACTTATGCAATGTTTTTAAATTTCCCAAAGAAAAAAAAAAGGAAAAAAAAAGATAATAGGTAAGTTATAAAAAGTACAATTTTTCATTGTCCGTCACTTTTAACATAGTTATATCAGGTTTGAACTTTTAACATTATCCTGGGTCTGGATAGTAAAAGTTTAGACCTAGGCCCGAATATGGTACCTTGAATACCAGAGCATACAGTCTGCTACGATCAAGATTATCTATTTCAGCGCCTCTTTCATCATAAGTATATAAGTAATCATGGCAGTGAAGAAAATAGCTGTGAAACTTATCATTTCCATGTTTACTGGAAATGATAGATCTGAAGTATTGCGTGGGTCACATAATTTAATGCGTACCTTAAAATACAGAAAGCTATTATAGAATTGTTATAAGACCCCTAACTAGAAGAAGTGCTAAATATCGTGAACAAGTATGAGCAAATGACATAAAGTGGCATATATGTACTTTTTTGTACTTAGTTTTAGGGACGCCATAGAAGCCTCTAGTAATGTCTCCAACACGTCTGCCTGACTTGGACTTATCCTTGACTTACTTTGGTTGACCTTGACTGTGACTATAAATTGTATAATTGACTGACTATATAATTTATCGTATGTATAAGTGTAGTCAAACCAGCTAGTTATGTCACAAGAAACCGTCAAAATTTTATACATTCAGTAAAACAAATTTGAAACTTTGTTTGTTCTTGTTTTTTTTCTTCTTCTATTGAATCACAGTCATGCGCTTGCGCCAGACACGCACGAAGACCATTTGTATCTATCACGGAACACCCCATTCAGGCAGAGCATTGTTTGTTTTACATTAACCATTATATAGACATGTGACCATTATTAAAGAGATGCCATACAATAAATTATACTGGCTTGCCTATATGTACCTTTTCCAAAACTTAAAATTATCGTTTGACTTCTTAAAAATATATTCTAAGAGTCTTATTGACACTGGCTGAATATAGACACAGATAAAACTAACAATAGCAAACTGCGAGATTTATCTTAAATTATTAGAAAAACGGCTAACACTCACCTTATCGGTTCAGACTATCGACCGGTTCGGAATATTTTTTTAAATAAATAATGTATAAGCAATATACATTATTTATTAAAAAAAAACTCCGAATCGAAAGATTTAACCAAAAAAAAAATTTAAATAAATTAGATATTATAAACCTTTTTTGCTGTTTTGTAATAGTCTTCTCGCAATTTTGATGTGGAGATTCATCTTGTTTTGAAATAATGCAATTTACTTATTAGGTATCATGTCCACTTACCTCTTGATAAAATACCCGTTTAGAGTTGTAAGTCAGGTTGTACTGTTGGTCTGCCACCATCAGCAGTATTGTGAACGGCAGGAGGAAGGCTGCAGCGGCCAGGAATGCTATGCATCTTCCGAGCCGCATCATGCTGACATTCCTTCTTCCTATAGCCATCACGTATTGTCAACTTGAACACTTCATCTGTCACACTATATGGAGTTTTTTTCACTGTATTTGTCGGGTACTATCAACTGTTTGAAGACATACTTTTGTTTGATTATATATCACTTAAAAAAAACTTTGTGTGTTGTTGGTAGTTGGTTGATTAATTTGCTGATCTATAAATTATTTTGTATTATGTAAACTGACGAAGTTTTCACACATTTTGTTTATAAACCACGGGATTTATATACGTATGATTAAACCAGTTATTTCGACTATAGTATCAACCGCATTCAGTTGTTTTTTTTCAAGATGAGTGCGCGCGAGACTGCGTCTCGCCTGTAGTATATTTTTGTCTATGGTCTCGCATTGTACTGAGTCTTTGACATTGTAGTGCTAACTATAGTCGGCTTAGTCATACGTGAGTAATTCCCATGTTATATAAACAAAATTATTTTGTAGTTTTGGAAATGACAATTATTACTTATGTAGGTAGTTAGGTATAAAGTGTGGTAGCGTGAATGATAAGGATATCCTTATTTATTGATAAATGTACGAGCACTTGGCTATGGAAAACTGTTACCTACTCTCTGTTCCCTTTTTTGAGAAAAAGACTAAACATGGACTGAATGCTACTTCATGTTTATTAATAAGGGTTCGATCTTAGTTTCTAGTCTAAACTAATATATAAAAATCCTGAAGATCCAGGTAAGAATAATGGGACAAACTATATAAATTATTGCATTGTCATCGGTCTTTGATAAGTGTGCAAAATTTCAATTATTCGACGTTTAGAAGTAGTTAAAAATAAAGTTCAAAGATTCAGTTACATACACACATACATACATACATACATATATACATACAAACATACATACATACCAAGCTGGTAAAAAGTGTTAAAATGACTTTTGCTGTGTAATGTAAAACTAAATTAACAAGTTGCAATTAACCCAGCTTGTGCTGCAGACACTTAGTGTAAATATGCAATTACTTATCCATTACGTTTACGTACCTACTTAAGTAAGTACATACTTAGAATACATAAAATAATTTAATACGATGTTGATGACTCATATTATGAGAAAAGTCAGGCTCTAAGTTTTAGCGAGCTTTAAGCAAATAATGTAAAATAAAAGCAATAATAAATAAGGAAAACTAGAATGTTTGGTTTGAAACATTTATTTTTAATGGTCTCATTTTTGTCTACGGGATTACACGGAAAGGATGTACTAGGCCGAAAGTAGACCGTTATACTCATCACACACATCACATCATCAGCCAATTAACGTCCACTGTAGGACAAGGCCGTCCTCATAGAGAAGGGTGTTGCCATAATCCCCACGCTTGTCAGGCGGCTTGGGGATCGCAGTACTTTCACCGTAGTTTTTTTTTATGATACTGGGTGACGAGACGGGCGAAGTCGCTCGCCTGATGGCTCTTCACGCTTGCCCATAACAGCTTAACGGCACTCAGAATTTTGAACTTCAACAGTTCAAAACCCTGGATGGCAATGCACTGCGCTCGTCACCCCGAGATATAAGATGTCGAATCTCTGTGTGCCCTGTAATTTCGCTGGCAACATTGCCCTTCAATCAGGAACACAGTAGTGTTTGCACACTACTGCTTGGCTGTTGAATAACTGACAAAGGTGTGGTACTTCCCCAGGCGGACCCCTGCAAAAGAGTCCTACCACTACAAAAACTACTACTGTACTATTAGGACGCTGCTGCCCATCCTCCGGTGGTTCTGGTCGCAGTTTTAGGACATACCCGGGTCGTCAAACTCATCATTATGAACAAATTTTACTATAGAACCAATAACTGTGGAACTAAGCATGTTTAGAGTATAAATAAGAATATAAGAAAGTCCGTTTTCTATGGAACAGTTTTTTTTTTTTGCGATTTCATGCTTGATCCCATAGTAAAAGTTGTTGGTAAAAATAACCCCTTTCAACTTAGTAGGGACACACCGCGTAGCCTTGTATAGTTAATTCCAAAGAAACAAACTCAGTGTCAAAATTGTTTTTCATTACACATACTCGGAAAGTAGGTCTGAAGTTGCCTGAGAAGCGGGTTGAAAGTAATACATTTCAGCCCTAGGGAGAATCACTTTCAGCTGACAGTGACAGTTAACAATGACACTCAAATTATAACTTAATAATAAGGTCTCCATTACCAAAAATAATTTTCAGAGTAGGTATTCGAGTAGTTAGTTTTAATTGAAAATGTAGTGCAAAATAGCTGTCCATTTCCATACAGTAATAAAGGCTTAAAATGTATCAGTTCTAAAATTAGACATCAGGGCGGATGTAGCTGATTTAGCTCGGCTATTTTCATTAGAATTTACAGCAAAAGTGCTCTAGAATTACATGCCGACCGACCGTGACAAATTTATATCTTCCGGTTTATTATTTACTTATTTAATAGATATATAGATTGGTATGATGATTGAATTAAGTAGGTATGTAATTAAAAGAGTAACCTAAGAAGGTTCCTAATCAACAAAACTTGTGCCTACTTGATATTATTCTGGAAGAAATAAGGTCACAATTTTTAACTGTGCTAAGGTCGGCGGAAAATTCTATTGATAGATTTCTACAACCTACTCACGGAGATACTAACAATAAAATAAATAAATAGATAAATGCCTAATTTCGAACCGGGAAAGCTCTAAAAATGTAACTCTTTTATTTTCTTAGTCTCCAAAGTAGTTTCACACAATTACGGTTGAAAAAGAATATAAATATGCAAAATAATTTTCTGCACTATTTTTCCAGGTCGTTATTATAGTATAGATAATGGTACGGAACCCTTCGTGCGCAAGTCCGACGCGCACTTGGCTGGCTATTATTATATGTATTGAAGATATAGACAAAACTTGTATACGTACATTTCAAGTTTGTCATGTGAAAAGTGTGTGTGTGCGCCTATGAAAATAAGTCAAAGTTGTACGATCGTTCATAAGTAAATATCATTTAGGCAATTTGTACTATATATTCTCCCTTGTTTGTCTGTCTGTGTTTGCAGCTTTGTAACCGTTACTAAGTTGGTTTGTATTTTGTATTGTTTAACTGTTGTATTGCCAGCAACACACACAAAGAAACGGACAACTAATACCCAAACCCGGAGCAGATATTTAAACAATAACATAACAAAAAACAATTCAAATATCTAAAAATTACAGGTCAATAATTCACCATGCATCACTTCACATGTCTCGCGACCTCGAACCCGTTAGAATGTTTTACAATCCATTAGCAGGAGCAACTGTTACTACCATGTTTTTGCCAATTTTGTTTCAAATAGACTACTACTGCTAATATAATTAGCAGTTAGCTTACAATTTTCTCGGCAATCCCGTTAAAGTGAAACTAACAACCTGAACTGGGGCTCTTCTGGCGCATTCGAGAGTGATCCGATTACACTGTTTCTCTCCTTTAAAATATCATGAGAGTGAGTGCGACCGAAGTAGCCTCGGGCGAACCAGAATGGGGCCCCTGGTTCGAGATCGTGAGTTGAATTCATGATGCATGATTTAGCTGCATGTTTTTGTTTTATCTGACCTGTGTAAGGTAAAAAAGTTTCCGCTAAAGGTTTGTAACATTGAAAGCTTAAAGTTATCCAGATGAGTAGCGTAGGTCACCCTGAGATTTGATAAAGTGACGATATACGTAAGATAGGCTTCGAAAAGCCGAAGATAGGTTTTTGGAAGAGGGTGTTTGGCGCTGACTATTACGTACGTTTAGCAGCTTTTGTTATTAAGATTAAGAAGTTTTTTTTTACCTTTCAGTTTCTTTTTCATCGGTGTTTTTTTTTGTAAAATGTTTTTTTATTCACAATTTAATAAATACAATCGCTAAAAAAATGAAGAAAAAAGTTTTTATTTATATAGCACCATCGTTGATAAGTTTAAAATTGTGTATTATACAGCAAGACGTATCTAGTTACTCGTATTTACAGTAATTGACGTCAATTCTGATGTACCATTCTTTTAAATAAACTAAATTTGACAGCTCTAAAATGGTTGCGCTTGTTTTTCTGCCGTACTGTAATGAAAAAAAGACACTGATAATATAAGTCCTGTCAGATTAGTTTAGTCTAGTTTAGAGACTTTAGAGAATGTTTTTTTTTTATTGTAAAATAGGTTTGCGCTTGGCCGCCAACTCGCCTGATGTTAAGCGACGATGCGGCCTACGATGGATCACGCTTGCCTAGAATAAACCGATTCTTGAAACCGATTTGACTTGAAAACACCCAGATTGTAACTATCGGGGAACACCCATTCAGGCAGCGCATTCCACATACTAGCAGTTCGCACAATAAAAGTGGAATCAAATCGCTTCATACGCGTTTTCGGAATGGTGCAATAGAATTGATGCCATTAATATTTCTTTCAGTTTTAAGTTAATTACTTTCTGAAAACTCTACCTTTTACCATTACCTACATTTATCCTGAACCTAACAAAATTAATAAAAAATATTCTAATAAACCTGAATACAAAAGTGAAGGGCCAGGTGAAGAAATATCGTAAACGTTCATTACCTCATAAATACGTACCCTCATTCAATTTTAAAATTCCAAGCAGTAAAAGAACTGAAGGCACTGTCGTCGCCGGAAGAGGCGATTTAATTTTTGATTGCCTTGAAGTCCTTGAACGAGGTAAAAAGATGGACAGAGCTTCGTTTGAGGCCCAGAAAATGGCGCACCACTATCACGCACATTTGATGTTTTTTGGGTTCCGTACCCAAAGGGTAAGATCTGGATCCTATTACTAAGCCTATACTGTCTGTCTGTCCGTCCTACTTTTAAACGGCTGTATCTTTCGAACTGTAATAGATAGGCGGGTGAAATTTTCACAGAATAACTACGCAAAGTTACAGCGGTTTAAAAATATATATATATAAAAGTAAAAACGAAAGTGGGAGGGGGTCCCATACAACAAACGTATTTTTTAACGTATTTTTCTATTTGCTCTAATGTAAAAACTGTAATACGTACAAGATTACATGATATATATATATACACATGATATGACTTTCCATGATTATAGTACACACCCTAAAGTATAACAACAAACAATAATAAATGGCCAAATGCGAGTCGGTGACAAGTTTCTGTTTATCGCCGGTTCTGGTGGATAATATATAAGATCTATGAAGTTAAGCGACGTCGGGCGCGATAGTTACTTTGATGGACCGCCTGGGTGTCGATGGGATGTTGTCTTTTTGCACTACTTTTTTTTACTTTAATAGCTAACAAGTTATGTACGCTCTTGGCCGGTTTTATTTAAGATATAAAATACTCGTAACTGTCTACTTTTGAAAACTGTAGTTCAGTCATTTTGCGGCGTTATAATTTCAAAATATTTAAGACAAAGTTTTGATTTAATATTTTTATTATGACCAGAATAAATGGGAATAACTTTTTATCCCATTTTTGTGGTTATATAAAAAAACACTTTGTGCAAAATGTTTTGAAATTTCGTAATATGACCGAAGCACATTTGTCATAAGTAGAATGTAATATTATATCTTTAAAAAACATCAAATGCGTGAGCAATATAACTGCAACCGGTATTCCGTCCCTTTAGAGGCTGCTTTCCAGTACAATCCCCACCAAAAAACGCTTATAAATATTATCTCAGAAATTTATCAGTAATTTAAATTATTTTTTAAGTATGTATGTGTAATGTATTTAATTATATTCTTCACTAATCCTGTTATGTAATAAATGAAGCATTTTAGGACACAGGTCTATTATGACACAAACCTACAGAGAAGGATACTGATTTGTGTTTTTATGGACACGCCCGGTTTACTTTGAGTGCCTTGGTTTATTTTCTAGACGCGGCGTCTAGCTTTTTTCTTTCGTCCATGGAGACTACCTACTTTTGTGCTCGGGAAAATTGGTTTTGCGGATCCATTTCATTCTTTCCGATAGAGTAGATTGCATGACCCTCGCGCTCGGAATTGAGTCCGAGATTGCAGTCGCTGATAGGTAATATTCAGTAACAGGCCCATTAATGAAGATTGCCAATTAAGTCGGTGCTGTTTATAGGCTTTAAGATTTAAGAAGCACGATAAAAAAATACTGGTAGAAGAAACTGAAATCAAAACGGAACGGAAACAGAGTAAAAATCTAAGATGGCAACAAGGAGGTTATAAAACGGGCCTTATAACATCCTTGGATGGCAAGCATTAAACTTCACTGTTGATATTTCATAAGGAGACCTAATTGTGCCGATACACTGAAGTACAATTCGGTAAAAAGAAATTAGAAGTAAGAATTTTAGGATTATTTGTCAGTATTTAAATTAGTAATTAAAACAATGAAAACCACGTATGAAATATCTCACTTTTTTTTACGCGAAGCGTCGTCATTCTTGTCGATTTTCCTATACCTATATTACACTGCTCTACACTTTATAGTACTGTTATATATTTTTAGAATCTGTTATTCTGTGCCCAGAAGACGTCCACCTGAACGACACTGGATGCCCGCTACTCTCACAATGTCGTCGGTCCATCTAGTGGAAGGCCTACCTACGCTGCGTCTTCCGGTTCGTGGTCTCCTCTCAAGAACCTTTCTTCCCCATCGGTTATCGGTTCTTCGAGCGATGTGGCCTGCCCATTGCCACTTCAACATGCATATTTTAAATATACTTATATTATACTTGCATTATAATGTGTATGGGACCTATTATCTACAACACTACCGAATTCTACAAGAAATCTAAAAACGAGGCATATAAAAAGAAAACTAATAAAATACTTTTAGTCGAGAAATGTTATTACAAATTGATTTTGTAAATGATAAATTTAAGTAATGCCGGCTGTAGATCAAGATGTTTATTTTGCATTTAACAGATGTCTATCTGATAATGAATTAAATTAATAACACGACGTTTTCACTATTGAAATTGTCGACTATTTCATGTAAAAATTAAACACTGATCACCTTCTGTCAGCTTTGATTACTTCCTGTCTTTTTTTCAATAGATAAAGATAATTTATTAGCGCATTTTTTTAAAAATATAATATACTTAATTAATTAAATTTATAATAAACTGTATATTTTTGTCGACTATTTAATTTAACTCAAATTTTTATACCATTAATTACGGTATTTTTATGCCATCTCTCTGGACTTTTACACCTACTAACTAGGCAAAATATGATAGAAATTGACTAAATATTTTAACCCACCTGTAATAGTGCACGTATTTTTAAAATGTGTGAATGAATTGTGTTTTGTGCAAATAAATTTTCTTTATCTTCAAGTAGGAAAAAAAAGAAACATTATACTTAATGCTTTAAAATTGGTAACCAAACTATATGGTAAAGGTAAATTACCAGTCATCATTCCAATTACAAAAAAATTCAATGAACCTAAAATTCGATCATTGCGGTAAGCAATTACCAATGAACGAAGTTGAATCAGCAAATAAGATCTGCAAATTGTAGCTTAAGTTTGACGAGCCGATCGCGTGAGCTCCTGGTTCTAAACTGTTTTTGCTGAAACTGCTTTTGTTGAGTATTTGATAAGCTTCAGATTTAGATACCTAACTGTTGATGGCAAAATTTCCCCAACAACGAAAGGGGCAGCGTAGCCAAAACAAAAAAAAACATCAAGATTTTATACATCGCATAAAACAAAAAGTTGGCCGTCACGGGACGCCCGGCAGATGTAAAACATGACGGCATGTGACGTCACGTCCGTCACGGCATACGAGTTGGTTTTTCTGCCAAGGCGCGCCAATAGATGTTTCACATCAAAATATTAGTAACGACTACTTAGTACCTAATATTAAGTAGGTAGTATTCGTAGACTTTTTAAAAAGCAGGTATAAGTACTTACATTAAACCAAAAACTTATTGAAATTCATTATTTTAACAAGTAAAGGAAATACTAACATCGTTTTTCTTGGGAATATGCGACAAAACTAAAAAAATGGTGATAAAATCACAGGACGCAACTAGCCTACGATAGAACATAGGTTCTTTTAACAAAATAATTTCAAAGGTTATCGCTACAACCAATAACCACATTATCACGTCTCAAAATGAGTTTACTCACCACAAAGAATTTATATACCCGTGGGAAATTGAGAAAAAAAAAACAATTGAATTGTCAATAACAATGATGATTCGGAATAGGTGAGTGTACAACGCGTTGGCTGCATGCCAAGGTTTCTTGAATTTTTACTGCTTCACACTTCACACTATTCCCAGTGCAGTAGTCATGCCATTTCAGTCATGTTATTAAATTAATTATATTGCTCATTCACACTACCACGCTATCCACACTAACAATAAACAATGGCAACATTACATTGCTGTTGCCTGCAGCGCCCTATATATTATAATAGGCCTTTGATGGTAGAGTGAAATTGTCTTTCGGCGCGTTTTATTTCTGAAAACTGTCGTTCAGGAATCGATTCATAATTTCGATAAAAAGTACTTCATATGCTAATCCAGGATGTATACTATTCCCACATCGAAATTTTATGCTGGTTACAAACAACACAAAATATGTGACATTTGCCTCGCCGCGCTTCACTCTACCAAGAGATATTTTGTTTTCTTCAAGTTGCCACTTTTGGCATTCTATAGATTTAGATAGCTATACAAGCTAAGATTTATATTTATGAAATTGAGAATTTACAAGTCATAGTTGCAGTCAAAGTTAAGAAATCAAGGTCAAGTCCATGTTCTGGGGCTTATATATAAATACAGCAACCGTGACTTCGTCCGCGATTTCTTCAGGAAAAATTGCCTATGTCCGTCCTCATGATACATAGGTATTAACTCGCAAATTTTTATAGGGATCAGTTAAGCCGTTTAGCCGTGATTATGTAGCAAACAGCCAGATGGACAGAGTTACTTTCGCATTTATAATATTAGTGTAGATATCTCGATAGGTAGCCTAGATGTTTTCAAATGTCTGTTTTCGTGAAATTTTTATATAGATTAGATTATGTTACGAGTAGATCAGCGATGGTGGAGTCAATCGTATCGATATGCATTGACTTCACATTTTTCAAAAAATATACCGAGATATAGTGTTTATCTTTAAATATTACACCTTGAGTGAAAAGTAGGCGATGAATCCCGTGTATAGTTTTTTTTTGTGTTGGTATATCACATTAATCCCACTAATATTATAAGTATGAAAGTTTGGATGGATGTATGGATGGATGGATGTTTGTTACTCAATCACGCAGAAACGGCTGTATGGATTTGGATGAAATTTGGAATTTACATTGCTTTTGTCCTGGATTAACACATAGGCTACTTTTCATCATCATCATCACCGATTTTCATCACCACACGGATGAAACCGCGGGGCGCAGCTAGTATCATATATGTGAAAGTTTAGATGGATGGATGGATGGATGTTTGTTACTCAATCACGCAGAAACGGCTGTATGGATTTGGATGAAATTAGGAATACACATTGCTTATGTTCTGGATTAACACATAGGCTACTTTTCATCATCATCATCACCGATTTTCATGACCACGTGGATGAAACCGCGGGGCGCAGCTAGTTATTCATAAATGCAAATAATACTATCCGGCCCTTACAGAATACGGTATATATATATATATAAGTATGTCGGTACGTGTAACTAGTTCAAAAGATGCAGATTAATTTAACTCTGGTATTCACTCTTGAATAATAATTAAATGTTTTGTAGGTCGTCCAGCTAGTTATTAAAGCATTTTCCAAGGAACTCGGCAATTGTTAGACGACCTAAAATCGCTACTGCGTTTAAACTGTTCTTAGAGAAATGGTCTCATGACATGTTAATTTGTCTCAGGATGGGAAAACAATAAAATGCAAAAGTTTGTTAGCGTGTCAATATAAAAAAACGGGTATACAGCTACACTTTTTTTAAATTCCGCTGCCCGACAAGGAACCCTTATAAATTCGTTCTGTCCATCCGTCTTTCTCTCCGTCCGTCAATCCGTCAGTTTTTTTTTATTCTAGAGGGTCCCGAATTAGTACGAGACTATGTGTCGGGGAGCCAGCATTTCACAGAAAAAATATTATATCTGTGGAAAACGGGTCAAACCGCGAGGATAGTTCACACTAAAGTGGAATCAAAGCGCTTTGTTCGGTTTTTTTTATATATCAACCATACGATGCCACTTTTTCATGCCCGCCCTAGCTGGTATTTTATCACGTGTATTTTACATTATTTTAATTTATGACATTTCGAACATTTTGCTGTGTCAAGGTGAATTTGATAAGTCAAATATTAAAATAATGTAAAATACACGCAGTAAAATCCATTAAAAAGTTGATTTTAATGTGTATTAATTATCGCGAAACTCTAAGAAATCAGATTTTCCAAGTAGTACGTAGGCAAAATCGTAGCCAAGTATGTTTGCTTCGTAAACTATACCTATAGATATACTCTAGCAGTCATCTGTCTGATCTTAAGACATAAAGCTGTTAAATAGCACATTCGTGCGCTTTATCTAGGTTTATTATTTGAATATGGGTTTTATGATTATGAATAAATCAGGGTGATACTTTGAACTTTGTCCAAGTACTGGTGGCCTACCATAATCTCAAAAACATTCTTATAATAATCTTTTTTAAATGTTGTATTGCTCTCTCATTAGCCGGGAGAGCTAGACAGCTCAATGTAAGATTATTATAAGAAAGTTTTTAAGGTTATGATAACATTGGTAATCCCCTTGACTGGATCGTAAAAAGTGACGATGGACGTCTGACTCTATTACGCTATGAATTTTGATGGAATGGTGAAGCAGATGACGCTGCATCTCTATGGATGTTTTATAGGCTGCGCTTAGACCTCGGCTGGTCGTGAGTCGCAAGCCCCAATTTAGGGATTCCAGTCTGATTCTGAAGGTATAAAGGGTCTTACGCCACGGGGAGGGTTTTGAAAAAACAATGTTAAAAAATGTCACGTTATCTGGTTGAAAACGGTAGCATTTGTTTCGGGCCGGGTTCCTCGGCGTTGATGTCATAAGCCGGGTCTTTTTTGGGGAAATTTGAACCTAGCAAAGCGAAAACGGACGTGGCGCTTCTCGAATCGTCATCACACATTGTGCTTTCCACTAAGGTTGAAAACACTGTTTTTTTTAAATAGTTGGCGTTACTTTGCGATTAATATTTTATTTCAGGTTAGTAAGGCAAAATTCGCGGGCATCCAGTGGATGCAGATGGCAGGTTGTCGTTCAGTGTGGAGGTTAAAGGGGGAGGCCTATGTTCAGCAGTGAACGTCTTATGGCTGATGATGATGATGATGAAGGCAAAATTAAACTCAATTAAATTAACTTCATTAACAAATATCTACCGAGTAAAATTTATCCCGAATTCCTTATTGTACTTGAAGCGACGTAGGTACAAGCGGAATTATACTAGAAATCCATCAGAAAACCAGTTTTTACTGTTTTTTTAAAACTTTTAACTCATTTAAATGTAAATGCATTAGTATGCTACATTACACAATTCAATAAAAAAATGAGTTCATTACAATTACATAAGGTTAGAGTCAGTCAATAAGTCGATATCTGACAAGCCACAATCGAACGGGCATTGGGCACCACAATTGCTGGGCAAGATTAATAGATTGGGCAACGAATTGCCTTCTGCTCCAGTTGTTTATTGATGAAGTTGGTATGATGTTGATTAATAAGGATACTATTTGATATGGGGCTTGCGGCCAAGCCTTTGTACAATAATTGGTTTTGTAAACAATAAAGTTCGATTTTGGTAGGTATTAGGAACGCAATATTGTATCGATAGCGATGTTTAGGGTTCCGTACCAAATGGGTAAAACGGGACCCTATTAGTAAGACTCCGCTGTCCGTCCGTCTGTCTGTTTGTCCATCCTTCCGTCTGTCACCAGACTGTATCTCATGAACCGTGATAGTTAGACAGTTGAAATTTTCACAGATGATGTATTTCTGTTGCCGCTATAACAACAAAAAATACAAACACTGTTTTAAACTATCACGGTTGTTCACTAAAGTTATATGATTATTTACGGGATATTTACCGTGGTAAAGTTGTGGAAGGAGCTCCCGATATTTCGGCGCAGTTACATGCACCATGTTCACGGGAAGACTGAAAGTCCCATACAACAAACGTGATTTTTTTGCCGTGTTTATAGATAATGGTACGGAACCCTTCGTGCGCGAGTCCGACTCGCACTTGGCCGGGTATTTGCTTTCCTCTTGACAGAATTTTGGCATCGCCCTTCTTATGCATTTGCCGGTGTCTAGTATTGAAATATTTTAGAGTTTAACTAAATATAGTCAAACAAGTCATAGTCAAGCCAAGTAAGTCACTGTCAAGTCAAACTCACGCTCCATTAAAGTTGTGGAGGCTTTACAAGAGGCTCTATGGAGTTTTGAGAGCAACACAAAAGTACACCCCCGAAAAAAATACATTACCCACCTTTATGGGCAGTCGGGTAAAAAGGTATACGTATCTATTTATGAAATTAAAAAAGACAAAAAAAGGAGCAAAAGGTAGGTAGGTGTTCATACACCTACCTACATTTAAAAATTTAGTTATTTGTTGGAAATAAGAATAAGTAAATTTAAAAATTTATGAAAAAAGTCTTTAATACGTATGTAGGTAATAAGCTCGACGAGTGAGTTTTACACGTGTTTTGAATAATTTATTTTGACATCGTCTTCGTACATTCATCGACACAATCGTAGGTAGATTCAACAGTTGACAGAGTTCGTTCAATCAAGGAACTTCATCGTTTATATTTTGATGGAAAGTTCTATTTTTTTTTACCACATATGTACATCTGACCCCAAACTAAGCAAAGCTTGTAATATGGCTGCCAGAGACTGATATACATACATACATATATATTTTTAAATACATACTTATATAGATATTAACACCTTGACATAGAACAAACACAAATGTTTGTCCTAGGTGGGAATCGAACCCACGTCCCCAAGCGCAGAAACCAAATGAGCTAACGGGGCTGTCAAAAACGTTCTATATTTGAATAGTAGGTAGGTAGGCACTCGGATGGCAAACTAGGCAAACAGGGTCTGTATTATTAGATGGCACCGGGTGACCTCGGCCAAAATCGTGATTCATACTGATCCGCATGGGTTCGACGGAAAATGATGAAAAAAAAACAATAAAACAAATGTCAAATGGGTGAAGAATTATTAATTATTTGTATATCTATATCCACACTATACTATATATATAATAGTATAGTGTAAATTAAAATAATAAATATGTATATATATATATTGTATACATATATGAAAAAAAATATATATAGGTATATTTATTTATATATATTAATATTGTAAATGCGAAAGTATCTCTGTCCGTCTGTTTGCTACATAATCGCGGCTAAACGGCTTAACCGATCTCGATAAAAATTTGCGAGGTAATAGGTAATAATATGTACATAGGTATGTATGAGGACGGACATAGGCTAATTTTTTTCTGAAGAAATCGGTGAAGAATTCGCGCAAGTAATATTATTTATAAAAAAAAAAATAAGAAATTGCGCTCGTCCAGGTTACGAGAGTAATTCCTTTTAGATCTGACATATTTTATGGTAGGTATATACCTACCTATACTTTAAAAGCACAGCTTTTAATTTCATAAACAAAATCTAATCAATGCCAGAATTCCAGTTTTGTCGCTGCAGCATCGGAAAGAGGACAAATATTGATTTTACCTTTTTTAGAATTGGTAAAACCTACCTACCTACATCAAAACAACGTTTACATTCTTTCAAAACGCCCAAAAGGTAGTCAAAAGTAGATATCACAGAAAAGATAAGTAAATAGAACGGAAATGAGAAGGAAACTCTGTCGCTAAGTATTGTGACAGATAGGTATGTGATTGAACATTCTTATTCATGTCAACGCGTCGAACTCCGCGTCACAGTTGCTATGGGTTTGTATGAATGCAAGTGGCTACAACAAATTTCTTACAAAAATGCCGAGACAGCCGTTCTAATTTAAACAAAAAAAAATCTTTTCTGTGGTAGATATAATAAAATGGTATATTTTTTGTATATGGTATATTATCAGAACAGAAGAAGGGTGTTTATTTTATGCATACGAGGATTAATAATTCCCTACATGTCAAAAATAAAATTTGAATTAAATAAAGCGTCCATCGCTTGCTGGGTAGGTACGTACCGTGTTGCTGGAACACCGGACGTCTACGCTGTTGGAATATATAAAAGCTGATAATAAAGTTTAATCTAGGGTTTATGCAATATTGATACACGTCGAAACACTGGCGATTTTCATTCATTCGTAAAATATGTATAAAATCATGCTCAGTAATATACCTACATACCTATACCTATATTGAATTCATTGATTTTACCTACTAATGGTTTCACCCGTGTAGTGAAGAAAAATACCCTGTCATTTTGGGATCAGTAAAAAAAAAATTAAACAAATAAGCAATCATGTTTACCTATTTATATAATTATCAATATAAGATACTGATTTCATAAAAATTACAGAACTAATGAAACCACACGGGAAGCGCCAGCTTTCAAATAAAAAAACAATCATCAAAATCAGCAGGCGTATTATGAAACTTTGATCGGGATCAGTCAGTGTCAGAATTGACAGAATTTTGACACTTGAACGGGGTTATGACGCAAAAAAAAAAAAAAAAAACGTTGTCTATTTCCAATTTCGTATTACGTCACCGCTATTTATGAGGATAGGGATTGTGATCGCAAATGAATGAACAATTCTAGTACTTTGGCTCAAATTTGGTATTATGTATCTCCGATGACAACTGGCCGCAATTAGCTATTTGAAGGTTATTCTTCTAAATTACTCCATTGTGGTGCCTATTATTTTTATTTACAACCCCGGACCCCCCGTTAAACTACGCATCATGCCTGAGAAGACGTGTTAAAATCAATCGGCGAGTGATTCGAGAGGCAAGCCAGCCTCTGATGACGCCGGAAAACGAGTTTGTTGGGCACTACCGTCTTCGGAGAGTTGAGTATGAACTTCTCTGCGAAGATTTAATCCCACTTTTGCCCGTAAGACAGCGCACGAACGCTGTGCGGCCGGAGATAAAGTTAATGCACTTATTTGCGAACGCCTGCCACATAGTGCCAGCCCATCATAATTATGTTCCAGTACATAGGTTTTCAGAATCGAAACGCCGAAAAAGTACCGACTTGCTTCACTTGTAGTCATTCGTTCATTAGCGATCGCGAGCCAAGACACTACGTAATACCAAAAATCGATAGATTTCGCACACCAATCGATCGATTCACGGCCACAGTCGCGATCCCGATCAAAGTTTCATAATACGCCTGCTGTTCACCGAATCGAAAGTTCTGATAACAAAATTAAAAAAAAAAACATTCGAATTTATAAGTCCTTTTTGGAAGTCGGTTAAAAAGACCTCCATTAAAACTAGTCTGAGTACCTACCTAACCAGCTTAATCATACGCTAGACCTATGTTAATAAAATCTATTTATATTTTTGTCTCCCTATATACATTTTAAGTAACTTTAAGGCACTTGCCAATACCCAATAATAATTAAAAAAAAAAAAAAGTTACTTTAGGTTTTAATTGTAGTTCTTTGTTATTCTAAATATATATAATTTTCTTGTTCAAATAAATGTATAATCCACAAAAAATATATTTAATAAACCTTATTTGTGTTGTGGTAGAAAATGTACAAGCATATTTTCAATTTATCTTATGAGGCTGTTACATTTGCCTAAATTCAGAGCCTACATTTAGGAATGACTAAATAAAGACAAGTTTAATAAGAGTTAGGATAGTTAGGATCTTAAAAAAAGGGAAGGAAGGCTTCCTTACTTCCTAATTTTAGTCTCTGAATTTAGGCAAATGTAATAGCATCATTATAAATGAAACTAAATCAATATGTCATTCTTTATGTTCGTCATCGTTTCCACACACTTCTCGTGTCAAGGCGATTATCTTTAGCACATCATTTGATGAAAGATGAATAAACAAGTGTCTCTAATTTATGCCTATGTTCTACATGAATTCCGACATATCCGACCTCGACATTATGATTTAGGAGACTGTTTTAAAACTGTGGCACTAAACCGGTGGGCGTTTAGCCACGAAACGTGTCGTCAACGTTGTCAAATGTTTCCACTTTCTTGTGTTTGAAATTAATGTCGACAACTTTATTTGCAGGTTCAGTTTCGTTTACGATATTTACTCACTATACATTTTTGCCTGCCAACTATTTTCTCTTGGAAATGGAAAGCTCTGTTTCGATACTAAAAGGAATCACATTTCTAACGTAACCATGTTGATGGTGAATACCTATAAGGAATAATTAATAAATAAGAAATGGAGACAGCTCTAAAACATCATTACACAACTCACTCATCATCTAAATTATCTCTCATTATTCGGTCGGTTACTTAATATTTATGTAATTATCTTTCGTCAAGTTTCGTCACATTAGCTTTCACGCAAAAATTAATTCGTAATGATCATCATTTCCACTAACGTGCCGAATCCTCCCCGGAACAGCATGGTTCCGACAGTTCCGAGGTGAATGAAACTGGTGTCAAATGTGTGTTTTTGTATGCACTTGATAACAATTTGTTTATAAATAAATGCTTCACTGTAATTGCGAGCCGGTTGCGCAGTGCTCGGGAGAGAGGGAATCGAGCGGTGCGGAATTAGAGAGAGCACTACCGCGCACGGCAGAAGGCGCGGCGACACTGACGACGTAGATATCGACCTCTCCACATGACAATGAATGACCAGCCAGCACCCGCAGTCGGCCGCTGCAAGCTCACTACTGCACTGCAGCTTTATTTCTGGCAGCCACCCCAACACTTAGCGAATGAAAACACGGCGTTTTGCGTTCTGCGATGATTGCTGCCAACAATATGAACAATACGAGGCCGTCACATGCGAAGAAGCGGACCACTGACCCGGTTCCATCGGACAGCACACGTTTTCGCACTGTTTTTATTTAGAATTTTCGCAGTCTGCAAAATTCCGTCTTTTGATGACGCAACGAGTTGCATGATTCTGGGAAAATGCGTGATCAGCTGAGAGAATTGGACTCAAGTTTACTTTACATGGTAAAACAACCCGTTAACAATTTGCTTTCTTATGACTAGGTACCTAAAATTGTCAAAGAGGAAATAGTAAAAAGATAGAGTAAGTATAAAATACATTTAAAAAACTAGAGCATTCTCCGCGATATCAGAAACCCCTTCATATTTACCTAAATCTTAAGAGCCGGGGCCCTGGAGAAGGGGTCATACAATACTGCTTCGGTATCCCGTGCCTGTCGGAAGAGCCAGCTTTAAGGGGGCCTTTGGGTCTTGGGTATGGTCAAATTTGGGGATATGGCCTACAATTCAGCAAGCCCAGGGATGACAACGGCGCTGTGTGGCCCACCTCGTTGTAAAAGAAAGGAGACGCTTTTTTTATGATACTGAGTGACGAGACGAGCGAAGTCGCTAGCCTGATGGCTCTTCACGCTTGCCCATAACAGCTCAACGCCAATCAGAATTTTGAACTTCAACAGTTCAAAACCCTGGTTGGCAATGCACTGCGCTAGACACCCCGAGACATAAGATGTCAAATCTCTGCGTGCCCTGTAATTTCGCTGGAAACATTGCCCTTCAATCCGGAACACAGTAGTGTTTGCACACTACTGCTTGGCGGTTGAATAACTGGCAAAGGTGTGGTACTTCCCCAGACGGACCCCTGCAAAAGAGTCCTACCACTACAGAAGCTCTGAGCATTTCCCGGGAGTGTTGCTTCAAACAGCGTGCTAGGCGAGTACCGATGCGTTCCAATAGAGATCCCGGTGCCCTCCGTCTGCCACAGAGGCCTCGGTGGCCGAGGGGGTTTTAATGGATGCAATCTCGCAAAACCCGGCTACAGCCCAATGCAGCTCGCTGGGTATCTTTTGAAGATTTTCCCCTGTCAACAAAAAAAAGATATTTACGTTATTTTTTTATTCATTCTAGCCAATATCAAGGGTTAAGTGACACAAATAATAAATAGAATGACCACTCGTTTTCAGACAAAATTCCAACATTGGATTCTAAGTTTTTAGAGATGGGCAATGACATTCCCACTTTATAGATTGACCAAACGTGGCTTAATTAATGCATGTTTTTTTATAGAAGTAAGGTAGGTATCAATATTTTTGTATTCGCATCATGAGCAAAAGAAGAATTCGAGCTATTCAAAATTTCACTAAAATACTGTGATGGTATGATGTAAGTTTGGCGCCAAGAGAAACAAATACTTTAGTGGTAGGTAGAGAACAGCAAAGCATAGGAAAAAGGCATTACCAGATATTCTGTGATGATATTGACGTAGTAATACAATACCTTTCTATAGTGAAGAGTTACGGTAGATTACGTGTAGGCAGTAGCTATAGGTAGGTACCTAACCTACCTGGTGTATCTACGAGTATCTCTAGACGATGGACATAATATTCAAGTCAAGCATATCATCATACCCATCATTATATAAACGTTGCAAAAATGACGTCCACAACCGTTTTTTTTTTGGCAGCGATGAGAAAATGAGAAGGCACATCTTCATTTATTGAACGAACTTTAATATCCATAATTTATTTTCTGTAGATGAGATATCTACGTTTTGAATCTAAATCTGTCTGTGTATTACGATAGGTACATATTTTAGGCATCGAATACCTAGGTACTAGTACTTCGCCCACTGATCATTTGCTAGCCATTACCGTTTTAGCAAACTAGATCATCTCGAAATCATCGTCACGTTTTAGCGTTTTTGTTGTAAAAACTCATTCGTAACGAGCAAGTCATTCCGTGTCTTGTCTTTTTGTAAGTCAACCGGAACGAGGCGATAATGCGAGGTTTTACAAAAAACAATTAAAAAAAAAAAGTTCTTAAAAAGCGATAGTCAAAATGACGTCACACTAAATTAAATTTGGGGGACGGCTAAAAACTTGTTATCAAATAAGTAGTTTTTTTTTTTTTATTTATATTTTTATACGCAAATAAGTAATACACAATTCTAATCTAGAGTATGGAGTTTATAATAGGTAATCTAGGAAATAAATTATGTATAAACGAACTTCCATCCAGGGGCCTTACCCCTAGCTTCACTTTTGCGAGCCAACTTTTAGTAGGTACCTGATAGGTACCTAAAATTAACCAACTCATTTAAGCTGCATCGTTTAAAAGCGTCTAACTTGAATGAACGAAAATTCGTTTTACTATGCGTGCGTGCGTGAAAATAGCAAAACTTGGCGGCTATCAAATAACTACAGCTTTTCGTAGTTGATGGTACTGTTTAGACAAATAACACCTATGCGGGTCAACTTTTCGAGCTAGGGGTAAGGCCCCAGTTCAGTTTTAGTTCAGTCCAGTCGCGGGCATCCAGTGGATGCAGATGGCAGGATGTCGTTCAGTGTGGAGGTTAAAGGGAGAGGCCTATGTTCAGCAGTGGACGTCTTCTGGCTGATGATGATGATGATGAATCGAACTTACCTGTTAATAAATTCTGCGTAGTGGAAAGGTTATGTTGAAGTACCAGCGCAGTTATACTGAGGCATCGTTATCATCATAATCAGCTAATCTTAGGCCGATCTTACGATGTTGAAACGTGGACACTTACAGTTAGAGCGATCATTAAGTTCAAGGGCGTTTAGCGAACTATGGCGAAGCCTATGCTTGGCTTTCGTATAAGTCAGTGTTTTTTCAAACTTTTTCACGACGCGACCCCCTTAGTATGAAAAAAAAAATCGGGACCCCTTCCACAGTTTATAATCCGTATTTTAATATTATATTACAAATATCAAATACGTACAACCATTTTTATTCTTATAATTACTCATTAATTAATTTTTCATGGTAAAAATATTTTATTACTTATTTTTATTCTTTTACCGAGACTTCGCGGCCTTTTATCGCCAAAGAATGAGTCACGGATACAGCTCAGCGTATTAGCAAGATGAAGTGGCAGTTGGCCGTTCCTATGTGTCCCTCTTTTCTCAAGTAATGCGCTCAGGGGTGGCCTTTTGGGATGGAGAGCAGGGTATCCGCTCGGGGCCTTGCTTTTACAGAGGCCTCGCGCACTCGTGCGACAACCGAAGTAAGTATAAAAAAATTGGTACCTATAGATACTACCTACCTATATAGGGGAGGTCAGCTCAAAGTGGTACCCTTAACTTTGACTGTTTTTAAATATGACGAAACGATATAACTTCCTGAGAGAATTTTATGCTAATGGATAGAGACTTCATTATATTTTTGTAATGTGTAAGTAAAATTCACACAAGTGTTATCATAAACACAATTTGAAAATAAGGAAACATTGTATAAAATCCGCTTTGTTCGAGGGATTGCCTAAAGCGGCCATGGGACATGGGCAAAGTGGCCAGCCCTTGTTTTCATCACTTTTAAGAAGACTTACTATTATTAACTATCTATCTATACATATGTACCTATAATAAAAACTTAGAGAAAAAATCTGTAATTGCGACATATCAAAAAATATATCACACGCAGCGTCTTAAAATAAGCAGCTGAAAACGTTAATAAAGCCAGTTTTTAGAATTTTTGTCTGTTTTTTTGTCCACGCACATATCCTTATTTTGTAAAATTGATGAATCATAGTATTTATTTACATTATCTAACTAGATTACCGTATTATACCGTGTTGTATACTTATTTAATATTCTTACTTCAAAATGAACTCCGCCTAAACGTGCTGCTTCCAGCTCCAGCAAGAGGATTGTTTCCAGTGCTAGAGCAGCCTACCTCAGCAGAATTGACGACCAACTTGCATCATATCCATCTGCAAAACGAGCTTTTTGGTCACTAGCCAAGGCAACTTCTGTCAGTCCTCTCTACCAGCCCTGCGAAAGCCGGATGACAACATTGGCCCATAGCACAAAGGAGAAAGCCGATATCCTTGGTACTCTCTTTGCTTCGAACTCAACTCTCGACGATGGGGGCACCACACTACTCAATTACTCACCATTCCGCTGTGTGCGAGCTCAATGCCAGAAGAACGAGAGAGCTCTCAGAGAGCGTTACGGAAGGAACTCATGTCCCTAGGTGTGCAAGGACCATAATATTATGAGTGGTCCAGATGTATCAAACGGGCATAGTCCTTAAAACCTGTGCTCCCAAGTTGACTTCGGTCTTAACGCGCCTTGTCTTCTTTTATATTCATCAATATGTGACCAATAGTTGTGGAAGATTGCTCTAGTCCACGCGATCCCTAAGAAAGGAAATCGGTCTGATCCGTCTAACTACAGGCCTACAGCTATCACCTTTCTGCTCTGTATGGTGATGGAGCGAGTGGTAAACACCCAGCTCCTTGGATACCTGGAGGAACATCAGCTCATCAGTGACTGCCAATATGATTTTCGTCATGGTCAACCAGCTGGTGAATCTGGTATATCAGCAGCAGAAGCAGTTTAGAATAGCGTCGAGGATTCTGTGATAGAGTGAAGGCACTAGCAGTTATTCTGGACAAAGCTAAGGCCTTTGATCGGGTCTGGAACAAGGCACTCTTATCCAAGCTACCATCTCAAGGCCTTCCGGAGGGACTTTGCATCTGAATCACCAGTAACTATTTTATATTTTTTTTGTTAATCCACCATAACATTAGGTACATATTCTGTTAAAATTTCAACTACCTATCTGTTATGGTTCGAAAGCTACAGCCGTTTAAAGGTAGGACGGACAGACGGACGAACGGACGGATAAACAGAGACAGCGTAGTAGGCTAAGTAATAGGGTCCCGTTTTTACCCTTTAGGTACGGAACCCTAAAAATAGAACGTACCTACCTATTTATATATTACCTAAATGTTTAAAAATTATTTACAAATCGAATGTGAAAAGTGAAGTCTAGAACCCTAAAATAAATATAGCACTGCATATTTATTTTAGGGTTCCGTACCAAAAGGATGTCAATGGGACCCTCTATTATTACTAAGGTTACCTTACCCTGCCTATCTGACTTACTTTTTAACGGATGTATCTTTTTAACCGTAATAGAAGGCAGTTAAAATAATATTCAACTAACAAATAAGTAATAAAAATAAAGAGGGGTCCCGATACAACAAACGTATTTTTTAACGTAATGTTGTCTTTGTTCTAGCGAAAAACGGTGATACATTAAACACCGGTTAAGTGCGAGTCGAGAGCGCGTTAAAAATCCAGAACGGAATAAAATAAAACATAGTGAGGAACCCTCGATGCGCGTGTCTAACTTGCACTTGGCCGGTGTTTATTCCAGTTTCTAGGATATTTATTAAGCTTTATAATTAATTCTTTGCCAGTTTGGGTTATAATATTTTTATCAAACATTTTTATTATATTAATAATTATCGTATAATATCAAATTACTTCTACATACATTACACATAATATTGAAAAACAATTACTACCTAAATAAATACAATTAAATAAACTTACCTAACTAAAATAAAATTATTAAACTACACTAATATTAATTTATAAATAACCACTTCGTCGTAGGTGAATATAAGCATAAAAGGCGAACCAAAATACATAATTTGAATTTGATTATGGAATAATATTTAAGAAAACTACTTCAAAATACGCTCGAACAAAATTATTGATATCGCCAAATAGACAGGCGCTTAAAATAAGATTTAAAATAGTTTTAGACAACCTCAACCTCAGGGTCTGAAAACTTTAGGGTGACCCACTGAGCACGACATTAAAACAAAAAAAATATGAACGATTTTTTTTTCCATCCATTTCGAAATAGGCTAAAGGCATTAAGGCCATACCACCTCGTCTTCCGTAGGTATTTTACTGTGATGTCATAATTATGTAGTGGAGACTTTGCTATAGGCTCAACATAAAAATTACATTGTTTACCCCACTACATCACTTTCCTTTACTCAAGCACATTAACTAGCACTAAATAATAATCCACCATGATTAAACGTTTTCTACGTTGGCGCCAAAACTCATGACAGAAACATCACAAATTGGCCTTCAAATCTGATTGCTGTAACCTGTCAATTAATTGTCTTAACAGACATTTGGCATTTGGCACTTTTGGCAGCATTTTCAAAATAACAAAACAACATGCTATTCTAGGGCTCCGCGAGTAATAGTGTTCCTGTTACTATGTTAGGTAGTAAAGTTCAATTTACTTAATTTAAACAAAGGAATAAAACTTACATAAAAGCTAAAAGTTCGTTTAATACGACAAAATGAATGTGTTCGAAAATGTGCGCCAAGAAATGAAAAAATTTATTCCATCGTCTTTGCTAAGCGATGTCACTTGCTTTGTATTTTACGACAAACATCCGAAAGATGAGAAAAGCATCGACATCACAGTCTGCACGAAAAGCGGAGAACTTAGAGAGTATTTCCAACGAGATTTACAATCTTCTTTGAACCTTAACTGTGTAATTAAAAAGCCATCTGAACTAAGAATCTTACGCAATAATAACTCTGAACTGTTTTATCTTCTATCGAACAGAGATGAGCTTTTCATTATTTCAAGCAAAGACAAGCTACAAGTTCACAAAAAACTCACTAATATAGACAGATATGATGTCAACGATACAACTTGCAGTGGTGAAACTTGTCTCAAAATTGTAAAGAAGGATGATGCAGTGCCGTTATTATTTGACGGCAACTTTGAATGCTTAGAAGACGGTGGCGTCATACTTAATCCCCAGAATACTGAAGATTCTTTTCCAATTCTGAATGAGTTAAAAAGAAAGCTCGTAGAAGCCAGGTACTCTGCCAAATGTAATGAGAAAACTTATGCACATTATTTAAATTTGCACCAACAAGTGTCATTGTTGTCATATCAAAATCAACATCCTACAAATAGTTCTATCTTTCAAGATAATGTAAAAACAGTAAGTTTGAAACTAACAAACTTCTCACTACATCAAAGCTTTTATAATGGGCTGGTTCTACTTCTTACTTTTCAGTGTTACTACATTTTCTGCGAAATCCTGATAAGCCGGTCTATTCTGCAAGCTAAGTGAACGTGTAAGTGAGGTGATAAGCTAAGTGAATGTGTATTTTTCTTGTCGATTACTATAGAGAAATGTCAAATGGTCACCCTTGACTGTAGTCCCTTACCCTTATAATTCGATGTTTTGACATTTATCTGCAGGTAAATAGGCATGAAAAAATCACATTCCCTTAGCTTATCACTTCACTTGCGCGTTTACTTAGCTTGCAGAATAGACATGATGATGTCTGATCAGTGTTCAGATAATTGGACGCATATATACCCAAACTAAGAGTTGACTAGTATGAACGGATTGCACTTTTTATATAAAAAAAAAGAAATTTGTAAATATTGCTTTTTTGATGGCCTGATAACAGGATTATCGAATTCATTGTTCTAACATTACTTCTTGTAAGCTATGATGCATTCTAAAGACAAGACTAGGAATGGGCTGTTCAGGATCTTTTGTCAAGTGGAAAATCTGTCTGAAACAGAGATCTCCCCATATATTACGACATACTATTTATTATTATTTATTTATTGTTAAAAAACACTTATAACATCATAACAGATACACTAAAGCGGTGCTATAACAAATTCAACAAATATAAACTATTCTAATTTAAAAATACCAAAAAAATATTCTACAACAAAATTGGTCAACCATAAATGTCCCTTAAAGTATATTTTTCACAAATTTTGTGAACCATTATAATATAATACTCATGGCAAACTCTTGAATTGAATTAAATTTGAATTATATTGGTAAAAATATTTTGGAAAGCTCTCCAGCTACAAAGAACAACTGTGTAAATATGAATACAATTTATACAAACACTGGTCCTAATACTAATGCCAACTTTTTTCAAGATCATCTTTCATTGCATAAAGACAAAGATAACAAGCAGAATGACAGAGTTACTTTTTCATTTATAATAGTGTGAATTCGTTGATTATTTTCAGATTCCAGGTGCATTGAAATGCAAAAACAACAAACCATGGGTCAAAGTTTGCAATAAGAAGATTGTTATAATGATCTATGTTCTAATTCAATGCCAAGAGTAAGTTTTTTTACTATAGATGGGATTGCATTATCTGATAAAAGTGTTTCTGTTAGGACTAGGTGTCCCTAATTTACTACCGAAGTTAAGCAACACATGATCCAGCCGGTTGAGCAGCCTAAAAGTCTGACATCAGAGGCCATACTGTCGCCTGTTTTAAGCAATTCAGTTTAGTTGATAATGGAAAGTTGTGCAACCGCAAACCATATTTCGGCATGTTAAGGGTTACGTTTGCGAGATTTTCCGCAATTAGCTAGACTATATCGCTTAAAACAGTTGATGGCATGGCCCCCGGGCTGGCCACTCGGCCTTTACTATCTAGTTCAAATTAAGTTTCAAGCAGGATACAATGAATCTGCAAGATCTAAATTCCGCTGCCTATTTTTCTATTTCAATGCGATGAAAAGTGACACCGTGACATGGTTGATATTCTGAAAAGCAGCCTTAATCTTTAATGCCACTTTTATTGTACAAACTGCTAGACGGTGAAATGAGCTGCCCAAATGAGTGTTTCTGATAGTTACAATCTGGGTGTCTGGGTAAATTGGTTTCTAGAATGGATAGTAGTGAATTGGATAGTACTATATTTGTCTATGCTTCTAGACAAGCGTGCACTACCGCAATGTAGATCGCATCATTGCTCAGCGAGGTGGCTGTTAATAAAAAAATGTGTTGTAATCAGTCTTCTAAATGTGTTTTTTTAGTTAATTAAACCATAATAATTATCGTGAAGATAGTTCCTGTTGCTAAGCTGTAAAAATGTAACAGACAGAGAAAGGTGTTATTTTTTCATTATTATTATTAAAAAAAAAACATATTTATTATTGTGATTTCAGGCCTCTAGAAAGTATTCACATACTTCTCCACAACACAACCATACCGTCTCTAGTATATACCACAAAAATCTTCACAAAAGTTCCCACATTACCAAATTGGCATGAAGCAATCGCAAATTCGCTGAAACCTGGAGAAGAGTGTGTGATCGCCGCTGTTGTAGACTTGGAGGAGTTTAAACAGAATGTATCAAGCAGAATTGAGCTGAGTGGTTCTATAGTGTATAAGATGTCGCAGCAAGAGTTCTTAATGCCTTTTGAAGATGTGCTCGTATCATCTATGGAAGTGATGGGAGATGAGTTTGATGCGCTAAGTTGTGAAACAAGTAAGTTTATAACTACGGTTTTACCTAAACTGTTTTAATGATGAATTTCTAGTGTAATTCCGCTTCTACGTCGCTTCAAGTACAACAAGGAATTTGTGATAAATATTCCTTATTGTACTTGAAGCGACGTAGAAGCGGAATTACACTAGAAATTCATCATTAAAACAGTTTTGAAAATGGACTTCCGCAAAGTAACGCCTGATTCAATCAACTATTTACGGTATTACCTGTTTTCCAGTTTTTTTCTGAAGTTAAAGTGTAATAAAATACACACGATAAAATCAGTCAAAAGTGTTTAATTTCTTTGTGTAAGATGAAGAAATCATTAAACAAAGTGTTTCATGAAACACTTAAGGTGAAACGTTTCACGTTTGGCGGGAAATTCAAATTACAAACAGTTTTTTTTGTCCTTGTAGCTAGGCCGGGTAATTATTGTAAACGATCATGATGTTTGCGAAAATTGAATATTATTCTTTACAAACTCGCGTAAAGTTATTTATCTACAATGCACATTATTACATACATTTGTCAATAAACAAATTTTTGCTGTTTCAAACAGTTTATTGCCAAATGTAAGTAATATGGTGAGTAACTGATTAATAGCTGTACATGATAATGTAAAGAACGACCACCAATTTTCGCAAACTGTGCTATTTCACAATAATTACCCGGCCTAGCTACAAGGACAAAAAAACTGTTTGAAATTTGAATTTCCCGCCAAACACGAAACGTATCACTTTAACGTACTTTCATTACAAATATTTAATGTCATGAAACACTTTGTTTAACACTGTTTTAAACTATCACGGTTGTTCACTAAAGTTATATGATTATTTACGGGATATTTACCGTGGTAAGGTTGTGGAAGGAGCTCCCGATATTTCGGCGCAGTTACATGCACCATGTTCATGGGAAGACTCCTTCCACAACCTTACCACGGTAAATATCCCGTAAATAATCACTTTGTTTAATTAATGATATCTCTACTTATAAACTTTCGCGACTTGAGCACATGTATATCTAACGGGACTTATCGCGCATCTATACTAATATTATAAAGAGGAAATATTAGATTGTTTGCATTGAATAGGCTCCGAAACTACTAAACCGATTTGAAAAATTCTTTCACTGCTGGCAAGCTACACTATCCCCGGGTGACAGGCTATATTATATTTTGTAGCGAGGCCGAAGGCCAAGCTTATACCCGTGCGAAGCCGGGGCAGACGGCTAGTTATTTTGTATAGGTAAAAACAGGATCGCCATAATTATGGTTGAAACGTCGAGCAAAAGGTACATATTTTTACCTAAATAAAATTATATGCGATAAGTCCCGATAGACATGTAAAACTTTAAAAGATTTTATAGTGAGCTCCTAAAGCTGTAGCCCTATTTAATTTAGATTTAGTTTTTTTTTGTTTCAAAGGTGACTTGATTGAGAGTGTTCTTTTTATTTTTAATCTTTATTTAAAGTGCTTTTTCGCAAAGCGAAAATGTCGCACAGTGTTCTTAGCAAAGATTTCATACTATACTACGGACACATAAAATCTTTGGTTCTAAGCTATGATTCAAGAAAATCGGTTCAGCCGTTTGAATATTATCAGTTCTTTTAAAGAGGGTTTAAAAAAAACTATTTATTTTGTTATGATGGCTGTAGCCTTGGTGCGACGTCGTATTTCAGTATTTATAATATTTACTTGTATATGGTTGGGTTCCGTAAAAAAAATACTTTTAACTTGCAGGTGATGTCTACTCCATATTAGCAATCCTGGCATCTACAGAGAAGACAGAACTATGCTTCAGGTATATAAAAGAAGATAATAAACCAACCGTCTCTATATTGGATCTGTTTTGCACTCACTTGCAAATGGATAAAGTTGAGAATGCTTCGAACGTCATAGTGTACAGAAAATCTCCATACCACGCTCTCAATGGGACTATGCTCGTCTTTCATGAAAGAAATTCTGATAATTCTATACCAGTTTCTGTACATACAAGGTAATTTTAAAATTATTTTATACTATACATGGTCAAAGTATTGTTCTAGACAGCTGCATAACCAATGAAATCTTAACTTGTTTCTCTTTGGAAGATAGTTTGTAAATATCCTGTGGATTGTAAAAAGTTCTTGGATGTAGCTGGTAGCCATAGATGATATAACCACTTGATTGCGCATGAGTCATAATTTGCTTGTGCACGATGTAAGCCACGTCGTGGAGGGGAGGGGTCGCTTGTGATTGGAGAAAACAGCGGGCCTAGGATTGGCCCGCTCGAAAAATATCATCGCGTGATTTTGCAAACTGCACCTATTAGGGCCCGTGTTTAGAGTTGGGCGTAAGGCCTCTGGACATATACCTCACCCACGGCAGCCACTGCTAGGTGCCTTTCGCATCATTCCATCGAGTCTCAGGGCATCCTACAATATGTTTGCTGATTTGTGGTCTCCGCTAATAAACTAAAATATTCAATCTTACATTTTCAGATCACCTTCGCAAGTGCTCGCCCTTCTCCACTGCATCTACGATACTATACCAGCCAGAATCATAGCCACCACACCTACATACAAAATCACTGGCAAAACTGACGACCTATCTCACTACGACGAGGATATTTCTCACACAAGCAAACATATAAACTACATAGATTATGCCACGTCCATGTTAAACCAAAGCACCAAAATTTTAGAGCATTTAGATAGCTCCATGATTAAAATGAATAAGAGTAAAAATCCTTCGGTACGGAGTAAAGTTGGCACCCACATTGACTTATTTGCTGTTGGAGTAGATATGTTTATAAGGTTCAGAGAAACAATGTTGATAGAGGCTGAGAAGGGTGTTGATTCTCTGATGAAATCGGAAGTAGATGGGATTACAGAAGGTAATGTGATGCTGGAAGAATCTAAAGAAGGCGTGGATACTTTGATTAAATATGATAGCATGGAAGAAAATACAGGAAGCGATGTTATGTACATTACAGACTAATGTTTCAAAGTAAGTGATACTACTATGTTATTTGTTTCAAAGACTGATCATATTTCAATAGTCAAATTCCTTTGTAAAGCTTATACAGGGTCACATGGAAGCTGAAAAGAGGTCATACTTTTAGAATGAGACCAATGAATTTTGCTAAAGGGGGAGAATACTTAGCGGGCTGAACGAGCTGCCAATCATCATCGGCCATAAGACGTCCACTGCTGAACATAGGCCTCCCCCTTTAACCTCCACACTGAACGACAACCTGCCATCTGCATCCACTGGATGCCCGCGACTCTCACGATGTCGGTCCATCTAGTGAGAGGTCTACCTACGCTGCGTCTTCCGGTTCGTGGTCTCCACTCAAGAACCTTTCTACCCCATCGGTTATCGGAGCTGCCCAATGATGATGATTAACCCTGATATTGGGGGGAAGGGGAGGACAACTGATCAATACGTTTCGTTGAGTGTGCATGTCACTTTTCTATGGAACAGCTGTTAAATACAGCTCAGGAATTCAGGATTGGTTCTATACAAGGGCGTCGCCAGCCCATAATATTATGGAGGATGAGAAAAATATGAATTTTAGGTACAGTCAAGAGCAATCAGAGTTTCTTTGCAGTTGTCTACATTTTTTAATCTCTGCTGCCCCTCCCTGCCCCCCCTTGGCGACGCCCTTGGTTCAATAGTAATGTTGTTCATCATGATGACAGACGTGTTGCCCTGTATAGCTAATGGGAAATTAGACTAGTTGAAATTAGTTTTAAAACACTTGGGTGCTTGGGCGTTTTATACTACATGCAGTATGAATCGTCAATGTTTTTTATGATAAAAAGGCAATATTGGTTTTCAAAATATATTAAACAATGCTTTCAAAAGTACAAATTATTATGTTAAGTGGTTTATAACCTGTGATATAAACTTAGTATAATTAATATAACAAAATACTTAGTAATAAAATCTGAGTCTAATTTTCCTGTAAGTAATAACATATAAGTAGATCTTATAATAAAAAAAAGTTTTAAACCTAAAAATCGTAATATAAATAGCCAATATATGTCAATATACATTAATACTGGCTGTAAAGAGAACATAACAAAAGACTAATCACATTTAAAAATACCTAAATCATTATTAACGTTAAACAACATGTAAAATTATTATACAAACATCGCCTAAATAAATTAAATTAATCTCAAGTATAATTGAGCATATTCCCTTACCTAATTATTAAGACTTCAAGTCTAATTTGACACAATAATATTAAAGTAACGATAATTTTTATTATTACAAATTAAAAAATAACATTAAATATTAATAATTTTAGAAAGCTAGTATATCAGCCAATAAATCAATTGACCTAAGACAAACAAATCTGGGGCCTGACGGCTGTTTTAAGCGATTCTGTTTAAGTGATGCGAAAAGTTGCGCGACCGAAATCTGTATCTCGGCGCGTTCGCGTGATTTTCCGCACTGCGCTGTTTTAGCGCTGTTTCGAGCCCGCGTTAAGAGGAAGCTGTAAGGCCCCAGTAAGGTTAAAGGAAGAAGCCACTATCTTACTTTGAAAACACAAGTAAATCACATTAAAACATTTAAAACATTTTGGCTGCCAAAAAGCTAGGTATCCTATCGAAGGTGCGTCGGTACTTCACGTCGGAACAGTTGCTTACACTGTACCAAGCACAAGTTCGGTCGTGCATGGAGTACTGCTCTCACCTTTGGGATGGATCAGCTAAATACCAGCTCGGGGCCTTGGAGTCAATTGAGAAGCGTGCTAAGAGGCTCATCAGCAACGAAGCCCTAGTTCAGACTAAGCTTCTTAGTCTTGAGCATCGGCGCAAAGTTGCTAGTCTATCGGTTTTTTATCGGATACATTTTGGAGAGTGTGCATCTGATCTGCATGATTTAATTCCCTCCTGCCCTTTTTTCTATCGGACTGCCAGAGCAGGCACGAAAAATCGACACCGCTTTATGGTTGACATCCCGAAAACCCGTACGAAGCGCTTTGATTCCACTTTTATTATGCGAACTGCTAGTTTGTGGAATGCACTGCCTGAATGGGTGTTCCCCGATAGATACAATCTGGGTGTCTTCAAGTCACGAGTGAATCGGTTTCTTCTAGGCAAGCGTGATCCACCGTAGGCCGCATCGTCGCTTAACATCAGGCGAGTTGGCGGTCAAGCGCAAGCCTATTCTACAATAAAAAAAAAAAAAAAAAAAAAAAAAAAAAAAAAAAAAAAAAAAAAAAAAACCGACTTAAAAATTAGTAAATACGCAATTTTGTTTACTTGGATGACATGTTTTTTTTTCTTCAGTTATTTTGATTTAAAAACCAAACCACTAAACCGATTTTGATGAAATTTACATGGGACCACCTCTGAAGTAGGCTTACCAAAAAAAGAATCATCAAAATTTATTTATAATTAGCTGAGAAATAGGTAAAAATACATTTGAAAGAAAAAACAGTGGAACATTCAATCTCAGCCTTTTTTGAAGTCGGAAGTCGGCTAAAAACAGACTGTCAACCTACAAACAAGGTATTTTAGAATCATAAGTCAGTCCATACATCCATTTAACACCGGCGTCTGACACATTGACTTACTTGTTTGTAAAGGTGCCCAAATTACGGAATAAACAATTTTAGTAATTTTTAAACTTTCGCGATTCGAACACATGTTTTCATATTTATCGGGACTTATCGCGCACTATTAAATATAGGTAAAAATAGATACCTTTCGCTCGACAAATCGAAAATATCGAAAATAGAGTCAGCTCGTGACCACGGCCATTGTAACATGGTCGAAACGTCGAGCGAAAGGTATCTATTTTTACCTATATTTAATAGTGCGCGATAAGTCCCGATAAATATGAAAACATATAAACAATTTTCTACGAATAGCTATCTACTTTATTACAAATAAAAATAATAATAAATAAATATCTGGGACATTATTGCACACATGGTCATCTGACCCCAAACTAAGCAAAGCTTGTATGGCAGCCAGAGACTGATATACATACATATATATTTTTAAATACATACTTAAATAGATATTAACACCCATATTACACGTACTATTACGTATAAGTCCATCGCTCTTCAGGCTTTTACAGATTCTAAAACTTATATACTCGTAATTAAAACAAACCTCAACTAGAATCCTAATACTATGTTAATGTTTTTAATTATGTTTACTGCCTTATCAGGCACTGCTCACAGAATAATGTGAAATAAAACCTTAATGTCAACTTAAAAATAGGTACCCGGTTCCCCCTTTGCGTTTCTAGCACCATGTAAATCAGCTATAACCTAAACTAAAATAATTAAATTAACTAAGGTCGATTCCGCACTGACTGGTGGCTACTCGGTCATAGAACTAAATGTTTGAAGCCTTCCGAAGACTAGATCCGTGCCAGCATAAGCACGACTTGAAGGTCAACTATTGCTGCTTACAAAGCAGTAGCGCGGTACAGCGTAGCTGGTGCGTTTATGCGGGCGCGCGCTGTTTTTTCACTAATTTATTTAACTCTACCCATTCCATTAGCGCGCACTGCGCAGGCGCTTCAATGCGGCGACATACTACCTAATACTCGGTCGCGCATAACATTTTGAAGATATAAAATGATTGAATGTACTTACGTGCAACTTTGATTGCCAGGTCTCCTGCGCCCAAAATCCTACAAAACAAATTAACAAAACATGTTTAAGACTTCGGACATATTATGGAGTTTGTTCGTGATTCGGATTGTGAATACGATCGCGTTTCCATTTAATTACTTGCACTATGCGCGTGAGCGAGATGGCACACGATCGCAATCCGATTGTCGAACGGACATCCATAATAAGCTAGATGTTAAATAAACATGTATTGATAACTTGTTTTGTTTTATTTTGGGTGCAGGAGACCCGGGTTAAGCAGAACGCACTAAGAAAATAACATTTCAAATAGTTCAGTAAAATTTCATTTTCAACAAGTTTACATCTAGTGCAATTATTTTTCTATTGGTTTTTTTTTTGTTTAATCAAAATTAAATTTTTACTGTACATTTTGACTCGTTGTTTTCTTTATTCGTCTCTGCTTAGATGTCACAAGCTTATTAAATCATTTGATATCTTCAAAGATGTTGAAATGTTGCGAGCGGGATAAAGAACTCGGGAGGTTGTATCACTATCTCCGCCATATTAATGGCGTGATACAACCGACTTAAACATTGTAAATGGCCCTGCGCTGCTTTCGGGCTTGTTGATTCGCGTGTGGTCTTTGGGAGCCCTAAACAACAACGAAACTGGAGGCGCCAAGCGTGCTTCAGCAGGTTCGTGTTACTATAATCGAGTAGCCAAGTAAAACGCTAGCCTCTAGGAGCTTAGCAAGCCGCATATCTGCGGTTTCTGCCTATATTAAAGCTAGCCACAACCGAAACAAGGAAACCCTGACTGTTGGAAACAAGCAATCCAAAATAGACTTCAAAAAATATCAGGCGCTCGTACTGCGGTCCGACTAGCCAAAAATATTTATAAGTATATTCCTAATTTTCAATTTCGAAATCCTACAATATCTATTCTGACTACCATTCGAAAACTTATGCTAGTAGGCCCAGATCTTGGCCCAGACTGGGGCAAAAATTTGACTATGGAGGCCCTATGCCCACCAACCATAATTAGCATTTTTTTTTTAGTCAAAAGTGTGGCAGACAATTTACCGGTCCACCTGATGTTAAGCAAATCGCTGCGTATAGACACCTGCATCATTAGTAGCGTTGTTGATGCGTTACCAGCTCAGTTCAGATCTTTGTCATCAGCTATATCTTCAGATAAGTTAAATTGAAATTTTAAAGAAACCTCAAATTGCATTAGTTACTTCATTTATTTAATAGCAAATAAATTAAAAACGTGGTGTATAAAAAATACCTTTTTTTATTGCAAGATTACTTGCTCCCAACCAACGTCTAATGCCATACCCAGCCTGTCCTCAACAGAGGGGATTTGTCCCTCTCTGGAGAACTTTGATTTATTGTCAGGTACTAGGAAGCTACTTTTGCCGCCTGACTCTGCTTGCAAATCTCTACCTATTTACAAAAATAATGCTAGTGAAAAGTTAAAGAATAAACATATTTTATTTTTAATTAATATTTGATACTAAACTTCTAATAATATAGATATACAAAACAACCTACTGAGAGAGCCTCTTAGCTCCAATAATTATTATTATAAAACTATTAATTTCTATAGACACATAAATATTGCCGTTATAATAAACCTATTGTTAAATTATTCTATTATTGCATTGCACGTCCGGCCATTTGAGCTTAAATCGTATAAATCTAGGGTTATATTACTATGTTTACATTAGCGGTATATATTAATGTATACTATAACAATTCGTATCATATAACTAACGTTTACTATACATTTATTGCACTCTGTATTGCACACATTTTGTTAATATCATTGCACATTAATTTTAACTAATAGGAAACTCAGAAACGTTCGTCCGAACGATTAAGCTTTCTACCACTGCCTCGTGAACTTTTAATGTTATTTTTATAACTATAATTACTTTCAATATCTATCGGCTTTCTAAAATTGTCAAAATACACTGAATGTGTCTCTACACTTTCGGCGCCAGATTCACTGCAGGCTTCGTTCTCCGTATCATCACTCTCACTGCAACTCACTATTTTAGCAACCACTAGTTTCCTTGGCGCTTGCCTTGAGCCAGTTGAATCGCTGCTTAAATATCCAGAGTCCTGTATGATAGTTTTCTTTCGCCTAAACCTCTTGCTTTCAGTTTTAACGCCCTTCACAAAAGTATTTGTATTTATGCCGCTAACGCTGCTTCTATCAGAACGATTTCTACTGAAGTGCTTGAAAGAATTTCCCGCTAATCTTTGAGCTGGAATCGGTTCTAGATTCTCGGTATCCGAGGACTGAGATTGGACAGAAGCTCTCACTGGACTGCAAGATGATTCGGCAGCAACAAATGAACTATCACTAGTACAGATTTCATTTGCTGTATTTTTGGTAAATGTCCTCGGACTGAGGCTTCTGCCATTCAAGTTTTTTGAATGCGTTTCTAGTGACATTATCTCGGCTTCTACTCTTCGCGGGGGGAATGCAGGTTGTTCGTAAATGGGCTCGTCGTCACTGGGCGGTAAAGGTGGCAATACGTCAGGCCGTGCTAAGGTCTTCATTTGTTTGATCGTCGGAGGCGTGCTCTGTCGCTGCCTTTTAGAATGACGCAGCTCTAACGTCAACATACGACCTTCTTCGGATTCCCATTCGGGCGCCTCTTCCCATATATCCTCAGTGTACGTGTCTTCTAAACTTTTAGCTCCACTAAACATTCCAGGAGATAACTTGGGACGATCGTAAGCGCGTTGCTCGTATTCATTTCTTAGGCTATGGAACTTTGGAGAGCATTCTACTCCTTCGAGGGTTTTTTTGAATGTACCACTGCTTCGGAGCTGTATTCTTTGCCTTGATTGAGTAGTGTCTGTATTGAAGTTTAAAAAATTTGTGCCGAATTCAACGCTTCTCATAATGCTTTTATGCTTGGGATGTTTTCTATCGAGCGTATCTGGCTCGAAGCCGTCTGATTCATGAATTTTTATGTAATTTTCTGGAGAATCTTTGACCTCTATTGTTAAACAACCTGGCAGCTCTTCCGATTGATTGTTTAATGCAACTAATTTTCGACTGCCCAAAGAACACTCAGAGCTACTAGGTGATGTTGGAGCGCTTCCGAAATTGTAGTTATTGTTGACATAAACTTCGCTAACTAAGCTATAATCATTGTTTGGGTCTATATTATTTTTATTGCCTAAAGTAGCTGGATTCAAATTTTTTCCTGCAGTCTCGTAGTGACTTTCCTCTATGCTAATTTCTCTATGCGGTGAAGGCGTATTGCTATTACTACTGCTTTTGTACACAGCATTTCTCATAGTTAATTCTTCATCGAGTGGCAATGCGGTACTCAAACTGGGGCTCGCTTGTGAAGATGGGATATCTAAATATTCTGTTGGAGTCGTAATACCTTTTTTATTCGTACTTCGTTCCAAGCTATCCGTCTCGTAGTCATTAGCCACTGGACTTTCGGAGTTATTTCTTATAAATGGATGTTGAATGGCAGCATTTGGGTTCTTATTTATAAAACGTTCTTCATCAGAACTGCTTTGGTTATAAGATTTAGTGCAATGATCCAAGGCAATAGCTTCATTCACCATATCTGGCAAATCGCTTTTCTTTCTACGTGGTGCTGTCAAATTGTTTCTTAGACTGCCCGGTCGATAACCGAATCCTACCGGATTGATATCCTCAACTTGGGCAATAGTTTGAGCAAAATAGTTGTAATTGTGTGTAGGACAATTTGAGTCTTCAAAGTCCGGTAATGGTAGATTGTAGTTATGTTTTCGCATGCCAGGCTCAGATCGCACCGACATTGTAGAATGTTTTTTCGGTTTTGTGAAGTTTTCTGTCGAGTACATTACACCGGAAGATGTGAAACTCTTCTGTTTTCTTATCTTGTGCCTGTGCTCAGTAATTGGAAGAGATAGTAAAGAGTTAGCTAATTGGTTCTGACTTGTATTTGGTCGAAAGTCGTTGTAAACTTGCTTCGCTGGAGGAATATTTTCTAACCATTTTTGTATACTATGTTGCTTATCACCTTTCGGACCAGTGCAGGTACAAGGAGGAACGCTGTGTTTCACCGAATGTAACAAATTATTGCTATTGTCTGATTTACAGCCTGGACATCCAAGGCAATTCTTTTTGCGGCTGTTTTCTCTCTTCAAACTAATAACACTACTTCTTTGACTCCCCAGACCTTGATAAACGTCTATACTATTTCCATTAGACGAATAAGTTTCCTCTTCTGGTATTTCGTTCAGAATCGGTTGGAAACGTTTAGTTTCCATTTTGTGTTTGGCAATTGAGATTACTTCTCTTATTTTTACTAAGAACTCTAGAGCTGCGGGTGGAGGGTCCTGTAAAAATATCAAAGGTTTCACATAATATTTGGAAGGTGTAAAAAATTTGTTACAAAAGTAATGCGTACCAGTGGTTGTTTGTTGATAAGTAATATTTAAGTTCTTACCGCCATAAGATGAGGTTCAAAATAAGCAGGATTGAAGTAGAGTTTCCGCCTCGTGGTTCCGACTGGTCGAGTTATTTCTCGATCGTCTGTTGTCTCCACTATCGATACGTGTTCGTCGGGTAGTCGTTCGATGCCTGATTCGTCTCGATGGCTCACTTCGGGATTATCATTGCCTAGCTTCAAATCACCGTGATGTTGATGGATTAACGCTGCTGTTGTTTTTGTCTGAAAAATTAACACTTTAAGTAATTAATATGTTGTTATACATATTTGGATGTTATTTAGAGTCACTTACATGAAACAAATTGTCGTCGCTTCTAGCACTGCTATCTCCAAAGTCTTCAGAATCTGATAGATTGCTTCCAGAATCGCTCGGAAAGCTTTTGCTGTCGTGGAATCGGTTCATAGATAACAGTGGATTTTTCTTGACAATTCCATTATCTTGACCCATCGAATTCTGCAGCGTTTGTATTCTTTCATTATTGACTCTTACTATATCTCTTTCGGTTATTGAAGAGCCGTCTTTCTTTTTCAAGCCTTTTAATTTTCTCAAGCTGTCTCCTTCATCTGAAGCAGCTTTTCGGCGTTTTCTTATGTGAAGGAAAAGGAAAACAGATGCTACGTAGACGAGGCCAAGGAGTAGAGAGCTAATGCCGATTGCTACGTATTCTGTGACGGTTAGACCTGACGCGTTGCTTGTTTCTGCGGTATGGGCGTTTGATGCGAATTGGACTTCTGTTACATCTGTAATAGAGATATATTTAATTTGTATAGTTCGTCAAGTTAATATGCAGTACTTTATCAATGTTGTCTAACTAAGTGATGTGATATTACTTAAACTTAGCGTTATGACGTCGCGTTTAAACAAATATGGCTGATTTTATGACTCTTGCTCTACTTAGTAGACATAGGGCTTAAGTTTGTCGACCGAAATAGACTGTCTTGAAAGATATTAGCAGCTAGGACCGGGCGCAGCTAGTCCTTAAATAAACAGTCATTGACGTCGATTCTTTTGTACCATTTTCTCAACTAAACTAAATTTGACAGTTCTAAAATCATTGCCATCCTTTTCTGACATATTGAAATAAAATAGACGCCGATAATTTTAGCCTGTCAGATTAGTTCAGCTTAGAGAATCATCATCAGCAGCCTATTTGATGTTTGCCCACTGCTGGACGCAGGCCTCTCCTAAAGAACGCCACAAGGCACCATATTTTGCTTTTCGCATTCGCTTACCACCAGCCGCCTGTAGCAGATCGTTACTTCACCGGGCAGCATGGCGTCCTACTCTACGTTTGCTGATACGCGGTCTCCACTGTAGAACCTGCCTACGCCAAAGGTAGTCAATTCTTTTACAGATATAGCCAGCCCATTGCCATTTCAGCTTGCTTATTCTTTGAGCTATGATTTGAGGTTTCCTTTGTTTATAATTTAGAAGATGACACAACATAATTAATGCTATTGTACTAACTGGATGTGTGCGGAGTTCCTTGCACTCTGAAGGCGACACACGGCGTGAACACTCCTCGCAAGTCTAGAGGAGAGGTCGGTGCGGCCGCGACGTCTCGGCACAGGAGACGCACCACCATCACTCGCCCGGTCATCCGCGCACGGACGTCGTCTTCACCACTCCACTGGAATAAAAAGTTATAATTGTTGAGTCCAACATGTTGTATTCGAACTGTCATGGGTAAGTATTACGCTTTCTTACTATCAGGCGGCTAGAGGCCGAGGCTGAGGAGGCCTATACCCAACCACTGCTGGTTGGTTGATACAGGCTGACGATGATGACTATAAGGCGAGTGACTTGCTCGTTGTATCACTCCGTTGTATTTAAATTAAAATATTCTGATAGTTCTTATACAGGGTTACGCATATAGACTATACTAAGCCGAAAGGAGGTCATTGTACTCATCATTATGAAGAACTTTTCCTATGGGACCAACCCTGGAATATAGTAAAGTAAAAGTAAAGGAATATAGTAAAAGCTGTTCATATAGATGAGTACATTGGCCTCCTTTCGGCTTGGTACATGGTATATGCATAACCCTGTAGAAAGGCAACTGGATGCGATTATTATATTTATAGATTTGGACTGGTGAATGATATAATTAAATAAGCTAGCCCAGCAGTGAGTTATCAAAGGCTGTTGACGATGATGATAGTTCTGATGGTCCGGTATATTCTGGCTGAGGGTGTTGCAAGTGAGGAAAGGAGTGAGGGTTTTGTAATGGAATAGGACTCTTTTGCAGAGTCCACCTGGGGAAGTGCCACACCTTTTCCAGTTATTCAACCGCCAAGCAGTAGTGTGCAAACACTACTGTGTTCCGGATTGATGGGCAATGTTTCCAGCGAAATTTCAGGGCACACTTAGATCTGAAATCTTATATCTCGGGCTTAACGAGCGCAGTGCAGTGCCATCCGTGGTTTTGAACTGTTGAAGTTCAAAATTCTGAGTGGCGATGAGCTGTTATGGGCAAGCGTGAAGAGCCATCAGGCGAGCGGCTTCGCTCGTCTCGTAACTGTATCATTAAAAAAAAGTGAGGTTTTATAGAATTCGACTGCAGAAGTATGGAAAGTGTGTTTCACCTGCAAGAAAGTTCTTCCTTCATCACGGAACAGGTTGAACGGTACGTCGGCGTCAAGAGTGTTCCGGAGGTCCAAGAAACCTTTGCGCGTTAGAAACTGAGCTCCAGATACTGCACATATCGGCATTTGTACATCTGAGAAATAAAACATAAGTAATTGATAATTTTTTACAAAAAAATAAATTACATCTGACTTCACGTGAAGCTCAATAAACGGGATTTATCCCCTAGTTTTACACCCTTAGAGGTAAGGTAGTTCACATTTGTTCTACTATTATTTTTTTACCAATAGAACAAGTAGTGTTTTTATAGGACCGGCCTCGATTCATAGCCTATTCAATAAAAAAAAGAAGCATCAAATCAATCAAGAATCAATCGGCGAAGATAAAAATCGCGTAAAATCTATACCTATATCTAATACAAAAGGCGATGTGTGTATATATGTATGTATGTTCCTTATGGACTCTCAAAACAGCTGGACCTATTTTGACGGGACTGTCACTGGCAGATAGCTGATGATATAAGGAGCAATCCACGAGGGTGAGCTAGTAGGTAAATAATAATAAAAAAACCGGACAAGTGTGAGTAGGACTCACACCCTGAGGGTTCTGTACAAACTTAATAAATATGTATGTAGATGGTTCATCCATCCCGGATAGCGAGTCTCGACGAAAAACGGTCAAAAGGTTGAAATATTGATGGACAAACTTAACTTTGTAGTTGTCAAACAGGTGGTCCCAACAATACCAACTACAAAAAAATTGTTTGTTATAGGTAATTTTTATGTGATGTAACTTAAAATTCAAGATTTAACTTTCGTTTTTTTTTCATTTATGTGTTGTGAGACTGCCAAATTTCATTATTCTAGGCCAACGGCACAGCCAACCGGAAGTACCCTATAGGTTTTGATTCCCTTAAGTCTTGACTGACAGACAGAAAAGTGATCTTATAAAGGTTCCTTTTTTCTTTATGAGGTATGAGGAACCCTAATGAGTGATATGATAAGCTCTAGTTTATTTAAGTTAAAAATTTTTATCGTTTTAATTTTCTATTGTACATTGTATTGTTTTTTTTACGACAAATAAATTATGTCTATATCTAATAGACTGAAACATAGAACCTTTTTTCGGAAAGACCATTTTCCTCTATTATGTATCATAGTAGGTACTAGGTACCTACATACGTATTACCAAAGGTACCCTCAAGCTACCTTAGATTTTTTATTGAAAGATAGATATTTCAACAATAAAACTAAGATAGCTTGGAGTTATACCTACAGGGTTATACGGACCGATGGTACTAAACCGAAAGGAAATCGTAACGCATCACTTACAAATTTTTTTACTAAGGAAGGGACATACCCTGAAAACGTGAAAAAAACTGTTCCGTAGGGAAAATTACATTCGCATTCAAAGAAATGTATGAGCCAGCTGATATTTACCTATTTCACGGTTAAAAGTAAAGCAAACCATTTTTAAAGTAGTTGAGATGAGTTCAATAACCTCATTCCAACTTTACCTATAACCTATAAACGCTTATGAAAACCTATTACCTATTTTCTCGACAACTGAAACCATCAAAGATAATGCGAAGAGCAATGAAAATTTATTTAACCATACCTAAGTCGTTATTTCCAATGCGATTTATTGCTGAGAATGAAACCGCTTACTTAATAGACATCAAATTATCGTACTCTTTGTTAATTGAAAATGTAGATCTGTCATTGGTCAGTCGTCGTTAAAATATGTTCATAGTTTAAAATTGGCTACTCACTTTTGAAAGTGATTTCTCTGGACGGATGAATGATTTGTCCTTTCAACGGCAAATACACGAACGGTATACGCTGCGTCGCGGCACCAGTTCCAAATGTGGCCAACGAACACTCTGAAACACAAACATTAATAATAGACAACACGTACCTAAATTATAGCAACGTCATCAGTGCGAGAAGCTATGCCCCTGCGATCAAATAAAACCAGCTTGTAAGCCATGACGGTGTAAGCCATAATATGAAATGCCGCTTTTGCTAAATTCGGTAGTTATCGTATCTACCATGTTACATTTAACTTTATAAATAGAGTCGTAACTTCTGGCTTGAATTGCCAACATCGAGACTTTTGATAGAATTATCTGGAGGTGATTTATTTGAGGCCTTTTAGTCTGAAGAGGCTTCAGAAGCCCATGTCTTGGTGCAGTTTATCATTGCACCTGGCACCTGTTTCGCGGCATATCGTGCCTATAGAATGTAAACAGAGATAAAGCCTTACGGCAACTACCTTAGTCGTTATACCTAGGTACATGAAGACATTCCATAGATTTTGGAGACATTCTGACTTGCATATTTACAGAAAAAAGTAGTCTGCAAGAAAAAATGTTTTTGATACCGTTTGTTTCGGTCCCTATAAGAATCACGCACTTCTCTCTCTTGTGCACTCCTTACTTTAGACAACTCAGCAGCTAAATCAAAGCAAAACATGATTTTTGACCTGGCGACTTCGAGGACAATACATTAATAAACATTTCATATTATGGACAAGGAAGAAGACAACCGATCGCTTGTCTTGTCTTCGGCTTGCTATCTCACAAGTCATATTCATAAAAGAGATAAAGGACTCAATGAAACCATCTATCTTAGAGGCATTTAAAAACATGAATGGAATAATGAAAATCGTGGATTAGTTTATAAATAGGATTAATTGTATTTATAGATGATTTTGTAATACAGTTGAAACGTTCGTTAGTTTTAAAAAAAATCTGCGGAACTAGGTAACGTGAACAGATTGACTACTCCTTGAGCCGACTGGAAAATATTAATAAATGTATGCATCTATATTTTTTTTTTATATTTAGGAATAGGCCTTACGTTTTGTCATTACGACATGAGTAGCTGTGCCCGCGGTTTCACCCACTACTACAGCAACCGTGAAGTTTTTCGGGATAAAAGTACCTAGTCTATTGGTTAACTCCATACTTACTTAATAAATCTTAAATTCGTGAGTTAATTGTGTACAAACATGCACACTTACAGAATGTTTTGCATTTATAATAATGATTGTGATTAGTTTATGTTAAATGAAATATCAACTATAGATGCGGGAAACCGCATAAAGACCTAAACGACTATTTCGTACACTAGTTTTAAAAAACCGGCCATGTGCGAATCGGACTCGCGCACGGAGGGTTCTGTACCATTATCTATAAAAATGGCAAAAAAAACATGTTTGTTGTATGGGAGTTATTGTAGCAAAATTATTTTAAATAATTATTTTGAAATGAAATGTTAATCGTTTTTAAATATATCTAGTTTTTTTAGAAAAAAATTTAATTTTAAATTTATTGTATAATTAATTTAATTAATTAAGTAAATTATAAATTAACTTTTATATTTTAAGGGATAAGCTTTAAAAATTAAATTTTTATAATAAAAAATTTTATTTTGAGAATTTTATAATTTTAAATAAAATTATAAAATTCTCAAAAATATTTGTCCCCCTTAAATATTTGTTATATATTAATTTAATTATTTATTTTTAAAGTGAATATATCTAAATATTCTAAAAATATTTCAAGCGTCTACCTGTTGCCGTTATCAATATCGAGCAAAAACGACCAAAAAAAATCACGTTTGTTGTATGGAAGCCTGCTTAAATATTTGTTTTATTCAATTTTTTCATTAATAATTTATATCTCATAAGTGTTTTTTAGTATTTGTTGTTATGGCGGCAACAGAAATACATCTGTGAAAATTTCAACTATCTGACTATCACGGTTCATGAGATAGAGCCTGGTGACAGACGGACAGACAGACAGACGGACAGCGGAGTCTTAGTAATAGGGTCCCGTTTTACCCTTTGGTTACGGAACCCTGAAAACTTACAAATAAAGCATATCACAATGTGATTATGCAGTATACTTAGGCAACTGCTTGAATCTAATGATTTTTAACATTCTTTACAACAGTAAAGACCTATTTCTTCTTTTCTGATGTTTGATCGCAAATGATAACCTCTTCAACTTTGTCGATGACTTTGCAATAGAAACGACTGTATAATAATCACTTTCTCGACATCTTCATTTGATATTAAATATTTTGTAAGCTATTCTAGTAATATAAATAACTGTCCGGTAATTCCAGGTTATAATGGAGAGATAGAAATTACTGTTAGAAAGTAGTAGAAATGTACTATGTAAGTAGTTTGCTCGAGTCATTGCCATCTTAGTTACATTACACCTCATACTCATAGGTCAGCTTTTAAAATGTACGGTAAAATTGCTAAACGTTTGCCGCATGCGACATCGTTGTGATTACTTATCGTTCGCGCAAAACTTTATGAGCCCTCTGAAGTTAGGCGCGAGGCCTCCCCGACGCCCTGTAAAGTCCCTCGGATACCTATAATATGCGTACTGCGCAGCCACTGGGCCTAACTTCAGAGGGCTCATAAAGTTTTGCGCGAACGATACTTACGTACTTTAGTTTCTAAATTTCTAATCATTAAATCGCCATGAAAATGTCCTATGTTGTCCTCTTCATAATTATTAACATGACATGTTATTTTCTTTGTTAAGTTTTGGTTCTAGACATCTCGTCTATTTGGCCAGTGTCAAGTTTGTAATTACCAAACTGCCCTTGATATAATTTAGAATTTTTAAATAGGTACTTGGTTGATAGTTGTAGAGCGATGATGGCCGAGCTGTGGCATTTGCATTTTACAATCTGACTGCATCCGGTTCCGGCCATGCACCTTTGGACTTTTTTAGTACTTAATTTATTTATTTGTATTAATAATTTATTATTTATGCATTAGGTATTTGTACTCTATCTATCTATTATAAGCAACGTGTTCACTAATTACTTAAATATCTATTATAGCCGTATCATTTACCTGGTAAATCGTCGACGCATAGTTCCCGGTCCTCCCTGAAGAGCGGCGCACGCTTCGGGCACGAGCATGCGCACGCGCCGATAAAGTCGCCCGTAGTTACCTTCGCGCCGTGTTCCGCGCATTGTGTTGCGTTGCAGGCTTCGCCTTCTGGAAAATTATACAGGTTTTATAGAAATTGCATTTTTATCTGACGACCTATGATTATCCTTTGATTGATATTAACGTATCTCTTCTCCCTTTTCACTCTTTTCACAATAAATTATTTCTGATTCTGTTCATCTTGCATTAAAAAAAAATTGAACATATAAATGTTTGAATGTTACAATGAAATCTAAGCAGATCGAATAAAGAAAATAACAACACACATGATCAGTAACTTTTTTATTTGGATCGAATTAGAACTCGGCAACCATTTTTTTTTTTTTTTTTTTTAACGCGAATTAGTCTGCGTTTGATCACCAACTCGCCGTTTGGTAAGCGACGATGTGGTCGAAGATGAAGCACGACTTAGAAGATACCTATTCACTCTCGCCTTGAAAAGGCCCAAATTATATCTCTCAGGAAATTTTCTCACATTTTGTCGGAACGGAAATCTCTAAAATTGAAATTATTTTGTTTTATTCTGGCATCCTAGTTTCACAAAATTGAGCTAAAAATATCAGCTGTTCCATAGAAAACGGTCATTTACACTTAACAAAATGTATACAGCTGTTTTTTTTTTCGTGATTTCTGGTTTGGTCTGATAGTAAAATTTGTTTATAATGATGGGTATCTACTATGGATCCCTTTCGGTAGGTACACCCTTTCCGCGTAATCCTGTTTAGTAAGTTTCTGATTCTACTTCTTGACTTGCCATACTCCACTTTTAAGTAAACAATTCAAAATGCAAGAAATGACATTCATACAGGTCAAGCAGTTAATTTTTTTATCTTGATAATTCTTGTAAGCATGACTGTCACTTGCACTCAAGCCGTCTGCTCTTCACGACATTTTCTCAAAATGTAACAAACTGTACAATAAAGTATCGCTCCAGTTCCATTGATGTATGTACTTAGCACTTTACTAAAGCAATGTCTGTCAAGAAAAGATTTTTCGTGCACATTTTCAAGACACTTCGTTCGCATTAAAGTGGTGAAGTTTAAACTAGTGCTTATTTTATGAATACAGCAATGCTTACTTTTTTGGAGATGTTGGCAAACATGTCTACTGTGTAAGCGTATTTGATCTAGAATTGGTTTTTGTGTGAGGTAAGCAGTTTTGATTTAAGTGTTAGGAGGTGTGTTAGCCGTATGAATACTTATAAGTTTGTTTTTTGGCTACCTAGGTACTCGTTATTTTTATGACTTAATTTAGTAGACCCGGTAACTATGAACACTATAGACGTACTTTTTTTGGCTACTACTCTTTTGGGTGTGACTTACCCACACCCAAAATTTGGATGGGATTGGGATAGAGATTGGGATGAATTGTTGGGAGAGGAATGGCATGAATCATGAATCTTTTCAACAACCTAGATAACTCATAACTGCTCTTCAAAAAACTTTTCAGGGGCCTAAAACTACAACAAGTCGAGACCAAGTGTTTTTCTAATAATAAAATTAAAACCCCGAAAACGCATTTTTTGGTAGGTAATAGGTAACACCTAACCACAAAATTATGTACCAAAACTCACTTTAATTTTATTCTACCTGACTGATAGACGTTGTCCTGTCCAAATTTTAATAATTATGTTTGAGTTCATACAAAAATCCCAAGGAAAAAAGTGTGCAAATGATTTTGCAAACTGCAACTATTCGGGCCCGTGTTTAGAGTTGGGTGTAAGGCCCATAGGGCTCTACATATTTTTGAATGGCTCGTATGATTTCGCACGAAAACATGCGAAATTAAAGTTATAATGTAAAATGTACCTCTGCGGTTCCCTCCATAATAATGAAATCTGTATATTAAAATATCGTAGACATCATTTAATAAACTGATATTTGAATGATAAAAAAAACAGAGAGAATAACTCAAATCAGTGTTACTTTTATATATCATTTTGTATCGAGCGAAATTTCCTTAATCGTGTTTCAGTCTTAAATTGGTCCAGTTCTGTAATTTTATGAAGTATCGGTTTTTTCTATTACTAATTATGTACTTAATGATTATTTTCATTATTTTGTTGTAGTCTTCTACGCTGACGACACACACGCACGGGACACGGCATATCTGAATGACGCGGCACGCGCGATTATCGCTCTGAGCGTTCAGCGTACCGTGAAGTATCGCTGTTCACTTGTTTGAATACGTCACTCGAGTCAGGCGTTTGTTTAAAGTCAACCTTTTGCTTTGGCTCAAATATCTACTGTGACTTCGCATTAGAGTACGCTATCATCATCAGCCAGAAGACGTCCAGTAGGCCTCCCCCTTTAACCTCTACACTGAACGACATCCTGCCATCTGCATCCACTGGATGCCCGCGCGTGGTCTCCACTCAAGAACCTTTCTACCCCATCGGTTGTCAGTTCTTCGAGCGATGTGACCTGCCTATTACTACTTCAACCTGCAAATTTTAATAGCTACGTCAGTGACTCTGGTTCTTTGGCGAATATCCACGTTCCGGATTCTATCGCGCAAAGAAACTCCATAGTTCTCTCCATTGCCCGTTGTGTTTTTCCAAAAAGCCAACAGTTAAGGACCACGTCTCAGTACCATATGTCATCACTGGCAACACACACTAGTCAAAGACCCTTGTCTTGGACGAAAAGATGTCACGCAATTTCCCGAACGCTGCCCATCCGAGTTGGATTCTTCGGGCGACCGCTTTGCCTAACGCTACAGCATCCCAAATTAGTTAAGAGAGGCACTGACCTCGCAGAGTGAAGATGTCGCCGGTGTCCCTCCGCGCCAGGTTGCCGAGCCGCGCGGCCCCGGCTGTGGCCAGTAGGAGCAGCAGCAGGGGAGCCATGCTACCCCGCGCCGCCCGCGCGCCCGCCCCCGCCTTCCCGCATCGCTCTCAACACCTGCAACAAAGGAAACTTCTCTTATCACTGTTGCCAACTTCTTTCATCTAAGTGATGCTTTTTCGTCGCTGTCAGCGCACAACAAATCCAGCCCCTTAATTTCAGAAGTTAAATTCACTTGAGAGCCAGTTCCCATTCCAAGCTAGGCGTGTACTTATACTAAGCGTGACTTTAATTTTAATTGCGGTGTGTATTAATTTTTGATTCTGACATTTAATAATTTTTTACTGTTGTCATATTATATTTAACGTATGTTTATGGGTATTATGTACCTCATATTTAAAACCTAAAACTATTACTACTTAAATATTATTTATGTACCTACCTATATACAAATTAAAATATAATAATAAAAATCATAAAAAATGACTAATCTAAAAGCCCCTCGGTGGAGGTAAAAGTGAAATTGCCATCCAACGTGGCAATGCTGTCATGATTGATCTTTAAAAATTCGTTATTGTTTTATGCCTTTGCCAGTTATTCAACTGCCAAGCAGTAGTGTGCAGACACTACTGTGTTCCGGATTGAAGGGCAATGTTTGCAGCGAAATTACAGGGCTCACAGAGATTTCACATCTTATATTGATTGATTTGACTGCCCCGGTGGCTCAGTTGGTAGTGAACCTACTTTCTGTGCTTGGGGGCGTGGGTTCGATTCCCATCTAGGACAAACATTTGTGTGATGAACATTTGTGTTTGTTCTATGTCTGGGTGTTAATATCTATTTAAGTATGTATTTAAAAATATATATGTATGTATATCAGTCTCTGGCTGCCATATTACAAGCTTTGCTTAGTTTGGGGTCAGATGACCATGTGTGCAATAATGTCCCAGATATTTATTTATTTATTTATTTATTTTATATATCTCGGGGTGACGAGCGCAGTGCATTGCCATCCAGGGTTTTGAACTGTTGAAGTTCAAAATTCTAAATGGCGTTGAGCAGTTATGGGCAAGCGTGAAGAGCAATCTGGCGAGCGACTTCGCTCGTCTCGTCACCCAGTATTGGTAAAGCGATCCTCTGTTGCGCTTTATTACAATATATGGCTAAGAATGTCTAACACCTGTGCAAACAAAACAATATTACCTACTCAGTCATCATGTCGAGGACAGTGGAGCTTTGACACAAGACCTCTTCAGTAGAGTGCTCTCTGAGCTTTAAGCTTAAAACCTCACGTTCTGCCCTTTATAATTATAATTATCAATATAAAAAAACCGACTACATAAAAATGTCAGAACTGGACCAAATTGAAATGGGACCACACGGGAAGCATCAGCTTTCAATTAAAAAAAATCATCAAAATCGGTTCACCCAGTCGAAAGTTTTGAGGTAAAGTTTTTTTTAACTGTCGAATTGAGAACCCTTTTGAAAGTCGGTTAAAATAGATACCAATGTTTTATGTTGATTTCTTGCACTGTGTACCTTACCTTGAGTCCTTGACATTAACACCAATACATTGTCGCAAAATCTCCATTAACTTTACACAATATTTTTATTTCTATTTGATCTGTCAATTCAAGTTTATCTAAAGACTAAAATGAAGATCTAAAACTACTCGACAAGTTACTTTTGCAATGAGAAATTTAATGTGAAACCACAATTTTATTTATATCGGAGCTTATTTTGGCTGATAAGTATGTACATTTTACTCATACATACTATGCTATACTTTCTTACAATAAAATACCTCACGTTGTCTATAATAAACGTTATAATATCACTAAGCTAGATAGATACCATCCCAACTGAAATTAACCTAAGTCTTGACATATGAATGAAAGTAATTTCCATTGAAACGCAATAGGTCGGAAACGTGATAAAAATATGAAGAGCTCGGGGAGAGCTGCAAAAATGAAGTTCTATTGTTCAGTTCGATTTCACTGAGTTCACGGTGTTCACATGATTTCCTCTATGTACATTCGACCTTCGAGATTAACATGGGAAAATAAAGCTATAAGTAACTACCATGGTAACTTTATTATGCCGTCTTAATGAAGCTTACATCAGGTAAATGTCAATAATTGCCATTCAACGTGGTAATGCCGCCAGCATGCTGGGTACGCTGCCAACTGATAGTGGGCTTGAGCATTTGGATTATCTCTAGACCTTCAACGGTCTATGGACAGTCTAACTGTTTATTTAATGTTAGTTTTAGCTAGTATTTTGTTTAGTTAATAAAGGCACTTGCCCCGTTAAAAAAAAGGTAAATGTCTATCTAATAACTTTGAACGAGCATTTCTTGTATATACCTATGTATATTAATTTATTTCGCGTATCTTGGAATGGCTCTAACGATTTGAATGTAATTGTGTGTTTAGATAAGATTTAGCTTTTTAAGTTAACCTAGGTGTTCATTAGTTGTATCTATTTGTCGTAATAACCGAGAACCGAAATCGCCCAAGTGCTGATTATTGTGTCAAAATTTGAGGCATCATAGAAATTTTTAAGACCAAATCGTCCATATTATCAAACTAAAATTAATTGTTCATTTTGGAAGTGATTGTTTTTGTATACGTAAGTAAACTTTTTATCTGATTTTGAAACCAAAACTTCAAGCACCTACAACCAAATCTTTTGCAAATAACTGACCAAAAGATTTAATCATTCACGAAATCCAAGAACGTATTGCGGAATTAACACATATTCACTGTTTAAATGAAATCTCATTTTAAAGGTGTGAAACTAAATCGTGCGATGGCTCTTCAATTTGTTCTGCTATACTTTAAAACAGTAATAGCACGCGTCATTTATGTTTAACTTTCGTAATTACTTACTATCTGACCAATTTCATCTTAGCAATGCCTTCGAAGAATCAAAACCTCATTGAAATATCGTCTCAAATTACTTTGCAATAAGATTGCTTGAAACTACCAATATCAAGACAAATGTTGGGTCGAATAGCTACGCGTGTTCATGCTCTGTGAGATTTTGGTGATTATTTGTTTAACTGTTACCCAAAATCGCAGTTTAAGAACAAGAACGGTATCTATTTAAGAGTATCGAAGTGACAGTGTGGCCAGTAAAAGGTCTAATGACGAGAGCAAACTCGCTCAGCGGTGGGTCTCTAAGCTTGAGGTCCAGTGACGCGACAGTCTTGAAGATTTAGGGCAGAAGATGTTTGGAAAATAGAAACGTTAGTATAAATAGCTGCAGAAGTCAAAAGTATTTTATTATTGGACTATTTTATATACACATATACTTGAGAATTACAACCTTTTGTTTTTAATCGTGTTAAGTCCGCGTCTGACCACAACTCGCCTGTTGGTAAACGACGATGTGGTCGAAGATGAAGCATTATGAACTACTCATTTAAATGTTACGAATAACTTAAAAATTTAACGACTGGCAGGTTTCGAACCCACAACATTCGTATTTACGCCCCGAGTGCTCTATACGCTAAGCTACGCTAAGGTCACTTTCATGTCGCCCTCCTAATTCTTGAGCTGTCTTTACAACCAATCTAATCTTTGGTGACGCCATCTCTGATCATCGACTGACTTTTGCTACCATATATTTCTAAAACTTTTAGTCATTGAGATAAACAGAAATATAATTATGTTAACTCATTGACTGAAGTCTTCGTTCAAGCATTTCATTGTACTTATTCATCGTTATAAATAACGTTTACTCTGAGACCAACCCTGATATTGCGAAAAAAACAGTTGTTACATATAAAACAAATGGTTGCCTGGAAGAGATCGCTTTTAGCGATAACACCGCCACTTGTGGCACTAGCTCGTAAGTGTTTTCTATCTGTTTGTAATTTTTATTTCTGGTGTACACAATAAAGAGTTTCTATCTATCTAAAACTACGAAGTGTATGACGGTTGGTTTTTTCCACAGTAGGATTGATTATTCTTGAATAATTATGTCCGTTGTTTTGAGATACACCTGGGATAGTGGAAACTAACGTGGTTTTCACACATTTAATTATACGTAAGTTTAAGCCGGTTACTCGGACTATATAGTTTCAATCACACTCGGTAGTCTTTTCAGGTGAGTGCGCACGCGTGGCTTCGTGTCGCTTTGCAACTATAGTCGGCATAATCTTATATACGTAAGTGATTTCCGCTTTAAAACAATATAAATAAATGTAGGTTTGTTAACCTCAAAGACTAAAAGCTTTAGTAGTTAATAAAGTAAACCTGTATTTCCTATGCTCTTGAATTTAGTGCCTTAAGATCAATACACCCCCCCCCCCCCCCATCTAATCAAATAGCAGTCAGTCACTTTTCATAGCATCGTTTACCAGCACATTAGCCTGATGCTTGAAATATGGCTGCTCATATCTCGACAAGACTGATAACGATTTAAACGCTTAGGTACATTCATCCTTCTTTGCTAATAGAAGTTCTGGTAACGATGCGACCCATGCGATGTTTCAACTAGTTTCTTACTAGTGCATATACCTGCTGATTTAGGGATTTTTTTAGGGTTCCGTAGTCTTACATGGAACCCTTATAAGTTCGTACTGTGCCCTTAGTACAAGATTTGACAGTTTTCGAAAACTTTTTTCGTTTCCGTATTGTCCCATACATTTTAGTAAAGCGCCTCTAGCGGAAACGCGGATGAACTAAAATCGGTAGTAATCAGCAGTATAGGTTGCTTCACTCAAATACGAAAAATAGTTTCGAATAGCTTTCAGCCCAGCAATGTATGCATCAAAACGAAAACGAAAAAGTTTTCGAAAACTATCAAATCTTGTACTAAGGGTACTGTTCGACCGTCTGTCTTGTATGTCGTCTGTCCGTTTGTCCTATTGTTTTAGAACTTTCTAACTTCTATAGTTATTAAGGCAAGTGCATGAAACTTTACACAATTACACTTTTAGTATAGATCTAAATTTTAAAAGTATAAAAATAATATAATTTTGCGTTTTAGGGGTGGCTCTAGTAGATGTGAAATGAGGATTGAAAAAAAAAACATTGTACCTTCTCGTGTAAAAGTATTTTAAAATTAAAGTGATAAGTTTTATGCATATATTTTGTCATCACTACGAAAAACGGAACCCTGTCATGATTATGCGTGTCTCGAGTCCAGACACGCTCATGGCCAGTTATTTGATTTGGATTTTTAACTGTTTTATTTCAAAAATGTATTTCATATAATAGGAAGAAATCTGTCAAAAACTAAGATATTTTAGGAAATACGAAAAAAAGCTGTAGAGACTTTCCCCAGCTCTACAAACAATACCTCGTAAGAATCCAGAAAAAATCAAGCGACTGGTGGGCAGAAAAAGCCTCCAAAGCCGCTAAATCTGAAAAAATAAGGGCCACAAATTTCTTGCCAACATCATTTGACAAGAACCCAGGGAAAAACAAGAAGATATACAAGAATGACGTTACAACCACTATCTGACACCAACGTAAATTTTCATTTTCTATATGCAACATTTTGTCCCATTGTATAAGTTGCACTTTATTATGAGTACAATGACCTTCTTTCACCATAATACGTTGTTCCGTGTAACCATGTTTACTCCTATAATTGCCCTAACCATTGATTCCCTGGCTACCACGCTACCGATGTATTCTAGATCGTAGATAGCAGAACTATCGTATATCTACAAGCCGATTGATTCTGTAGGAATGTGGAAGGCTTAAAACACTGTGTTAGTCTAATGGCCACTTCAGATGGCTTTCTGGAGCGAGTCGGAGATTATGTTTATTGTATTGTAGTTTGTTAACGGAACTTATGGTAGGGATTAAGAAGCTGGATGATTCTTACACTTGTCCTGTACCTACTTCGGGATGTCTGACGGGTGTATTGTCAGAGTAAATATTACTAAGGAGTAGTTTTTACACGACTGCCCTGTTTGTATGTATGTAGGCATGTGTGTCATCAGGGGAGTTGGCACTCAAACGCAAGGCTATCCCAAAAAAAGTATGTATGGATGTATTTATTTATGTATGTATGTATGTATGTGGGTTTATTATTTCCCTCTTAGCTCTTAAATGCCTGCATCGTTATTGATGTGAGTGGTATCATTAGAAAATAATCATTGCATTATTATACCGACTGTCATAGATATCGTGATAAAATCGACGGATTTTAGGTCTCATAGTCGTATTTTTTGATTATTTTTTTATTGGGCTACCAATAAAAAAATAATTTTCTTTTGATTATTTTTTTATTGAGCTACCAATAAAAAAATAATCAAAAAATACGACTATGAGACCTAAAATCCGTCAATTTTTTTATGTTCATATTATGAGTACAACCTTTCGGTTTATTTTCTATCACCGTTCCATGTAACCCTGAATTAATATTATGAAACAACGTACCTAAACGCCTGGTATTTATTTATGGACTATTGTATTCTCAATGTCTACTTAGTAATAATATTCAATTGTGCAGTGTTATTCTATTAGAAGAACAGTTGTGTTGTTATCGATTCTTGGAGTCTACTGTGGTTCACGCGAGCAAGCATCTGCCATAGCTGGGGATATTGCAGCCACAAATCACCCCTTCATTATTAGGAAACACAACGTAGTGGAACCAGGTGCAGTAAGGAAACTTTACAAAAAGTTTTAGGTAAAGTCTTAGTAGCTTATTTCGGAGACCGCTAGACTTGAAAGCGCGAGGTTGCGGGTTCAAGTATACCAGGCCAGCTCTTTGGAGTTTATGTACGAATTTTCATACCACTGGCTATTTGGAGAAGGAAAATATCATGAGGAAACCTACATACATACTTCATTGGCTTTGTATGTATATGTAACGAAATCTTTGAACTTGAATTTTCAACTACTTTTATACGTCGCATTAAATTGAAATTTTGCAAACTTAGTAAGTACCAATGACAATGCAATAATTTAAATAGTTTGTCCCATTACAGCGTGTTTTTAAAAATAATAATATTATTTATTATAATATGATGATGTGGCCGGTGGCGACTGTAATTTTTTTCACATTGGCGTCAAAATTACGGTGTTCAATGCAACCATAAAATGTTGCCAGGCGTCTTTATAAGCACTCCCTTTAACATGTATTACAGTGAGTCAAATGCCTGTCCTATGCCCCGCCATTACTGGCAAGACCGCCCCGGAAGCCTAGATCCATCTATATAGATTGCCAACTCCAAGATAATACTTGACTCATGACCGCCATTCTAGCCAGAACTGCCACCACTTTGACAAAACACCATACTTATCCCAAGAAAAGACACATGTGACGATCTCATTTTAATGGTTAGGAGGAATCAGCTGCTTTAAAGCCGAATTTCAACTCTGTTGCTTTGAGTTAAGATGCAGAAATGTCTGAAGCATGTTTTTTAAGTATGGGTGCATGTAGAGTGGAATTAAGAGGTAGATTTCGAGCCCTAGGCTGCGGAGATTGACAGTACTGGAACTGGTTAATTGCTGGTCATCATTACTGGTCTAATGGTAAGTTCTTTATACTCTGGTGAGGATTGATGATAGATAGTTAAGTCTGACGGACGGTAAAAGTTCCGGTCACATACCTCCTTTGCTAACGCTTTGTTTCTTTCTTCATTAGTTATTCTGTTTATTTTTATTCATTTTTATGGTACTGAGTGACGAGACGAGCGAATTCGTTCGCCTGATGGCTCTTCACGCTTGCCCATAACAGCTCAACGCCACTCAGAATTTTTAACTTCAACAGTTCAAACCCTGAAAGGCAATGCACTGCGCTCGTCACCCCGTGATATAAGATGTCCAAACTCTCTGTGCCCTGTAATTTCGCTGGAATCATTGCCCTTCAATCCGGAACACAATAGTGTTTGCACACTACTGCTTGGCGGTTGAATAACTGGCAAAGGTATGTTACTTCCCCAGGCGGACCCCTGCAAAAGAGTCCTACCACTACAAAAAAAAATTAGGTAATATTATTTCAAAAACCCAATCAAATAACGTTAGAGCGAATTGTTTCTAAACTTGGTATAGCACCATGTCTCATTTATAAGTTAAATAAAAGCTAGTAATAAACGAATTTTAAATATTTATTAAGTAGAAGGGTCACTGTAGTTATTCTCACACATTTTAACCGACTTCAAAAAGGGAGAACCATTCTATGTTACACTGTATATTTTATTTTTAAATATGTTTACGGATTTTTGCGCCAACTGTTGACCGATTTAAAAAAAAGTTTGTTACCGAACAAAGTTTTTTTAAAACGCTTAAAAATTTGTGCAACAATCGGCGGCCTTATCACTAAAGACGATAACTTTCTGAAAGTAAAAGTTGTAATGTGTATAATGAATGACTCTTTATGGGCTTAGTTCTGTTCCGTGTTACCCTGTAATATAATCAAACATTTATTGTTGTCAATACAATAATCCATCTGCCACGTATTCACCAACATGATTGCAAATTACCGATCGAACTAACAAGTTTTTCCCTGCATCCCACCAGCTTAATCAACTTTGTTTTTGTCGGGACCACCCCTTAATGATATTAGATGCATAATAACTAACAACATTATATTAGAATACCCATCAATTACCTGGTAATGAACGCTACCTCACAGCCTTGGTCCCGTAATGACAGTACGTTAGATAGAGCTGATCTGAGCTCGATCACAACTCAAGTTTCTCCCGAACCTGAAATTGCGAACTTGCTTATGCTGTGAACACAGTTACACTAGATTTTCCTGCAGAAGTTAGCTGATATCAGCAGTTTAAATAATGACCAACAAACTCACTTAACCGTTACTTAGAAACCTGATAAAAAATAATATTGTAAACGTGCATATATACGTTATAATTATGTCGGCATATACATATACGTTCTATATTCTATATAGAATCCATAATAATAAAAAAATATGTCTATGCCTATGAAATCATTATTTGAAAAAGAACAAAGAGGTCTATGTCTTCATACTTATCACTTTGGCAGCCTCACTTACAAAGTTAATCGATGCATGTGACAATCCTGGCTGACGAAAAAAATACAAACACGAAAATGAGAAAATGACGCCAGAAAGACGCGCGAAAATGAGACAGAAATTTTAGGCATTGTTTAACTTAAGTAAGGTTTCTGAACAAAGTGCGTGACACACTTCAAAGAAGAGCCATGGACTCAACTTCAAAGCAATTTCAACCTTAATTTCCTTCTTATACGATACAAACAACGTGATGCGTCGCGCTACAGTGGAGGACGTTGTACATGGATGCATCCTTTTCTTCCTTATTAATAAAAGCGGCGGTAGCCTGCTTCAAGTAGTTTTCAGTATTTTGTCATTTTTCTGTTTTGTGACATCAAATAATAATACAAAAAGGCATACCTAATTATTCCAAGACTTTAATTAATAAAGGGATGTTTATGGGCGCTACGGTTATTATTGCTTTGAAAAAGAGAGCCTGTGTCCTCGCCTCGTCTCATGAGTGTATCTTGCGCCTATTTAATCAACAAATTTTAATCCTATTGCAACTCTAGCATGCTATTATTTGCAGATAACTATGTGAATCTACCTAACTGTACGGACTATATCTACAATGAATACGTCAGATAATGAAAGCCAATTAAGCTACAGATGTTGATGCATGGCTATTCTAGTGAGACTATCAATACGGGTCTAGGTGGCTAAGTGACGATATAATAACACTATGATTGGGTTCGTGCGCTCCTTACGACGAAGATCGATCTGAATTATGCAGCGTGCTAGTTGGAGTTTTGATCCAACTTAGACTGGCCACAGAAATGAGAAGTAGGTAAACTTATAGGGTCTATCTTGTTAAAGATCTGTGGTCACGTCGCGGGGCTTACTGGACCGGATGTGAATTAATACCATTTGCAATAATCCATTGATATCTGAATTGATTGTGCGTACGCTGCTATTGAGCTAGGAAAATCTATGTTATTTTGCCGACAACCAACATTGGGCCGACGATTTTTATAAAGTACGTGTATGATAGTTATCTGTGTAGAATTGAAGTTCAACATAATAATTAGCCTATATTCAACTTAATACAGCCAGACGCATTACGCGTTACGTGTAACCTACAATAACATTTTCAAGCACCTGATGGGCCTGAAATGTTATTGTAGTGCTTCCTAAATGTGTAGTGATTCCGAGTGGGCTCATTTAACGCAATGTAATACAGCACAAATTCAATATTTATTATTATAGTTCCACGCTTCTTTTTAACCGACTTAAAAAAATGAGCGGGTTCGCAATTTCGTTTTTTATTTTATTAATGTGTGTTTCTTCAGAACTCCGTTATTTATAAACCGATTTGGAAAATTACATTTTTTTTTTAAAAGATAGTATACTTTCAGATTGGTCCCATAGACATTTCATCAAATTCGGTTCACTAGTTTGGCTTGGTTTTAAATCAAAATAACTAGAAAAAAATATAGTCATCTAAGTAAACAAAATTGCGTATTTACTAATTTTGCAGGCAATATAATTATGAAATTACTTAGTCTTATACAATATCTTTTAGGCATTATCTTTAGAATAACATCGCAAATAGTATAAAACAATATTTATGTTGATATTTTATTTGTGGTGGAGGATTACTCTCCTCCATTAATATCCTCCTTCTATAAATTCAACACGAAAATTGCTTGATACTATTCGCAGTGTTATTCTAAAGTTCTGCTAAAACGTTTAAATGCGCGAGTGAGATTGCCTTTAGCTGCCCTTTAGGTAAACGTTAGGTGCTATCAAATCTAAATAAACACAGCTCTCCACATCAAACATGTATTTTTGTATAATATTAACGCTTACTTAAAATTTATGCAGAAAAGTGCGACACAACTAAAAACAGCCAACATCCTCAAGGGTCAGTTAAGTTTTTCAAATGCCACTAGCCGTGTCTAATGAGATCCTTGAAGATTTACTAGAGGCAGCTAGGTCGGCCTGAAGCTCACAGGTGGGTAAATATTAGCCAAGTCTTAGGATACGCCTTTGGTAAATTTGCTTAGATAGGCAAGGAATATTTTTTCTAGTAGAAGCTGTCATATGGTGGAAATTCCATTCGGACGTACTAAGCTTTTCTAGTCCAATTTTTTTTTGAATAGAACAACAGAACTGTGATACTCATTACCAGCGTCTGCGCAATTTTTTTCAAAAATTCCGCTATGTACCTAAAGATATATACTACCCTTCCTCTATTTCTTATACAAAAATAAAACAATAGTCAGATGGGGCATAAAAATGATAGTTACAAAATGTCTCTGACCTACGTCGGAGGAGAAACCTGACTATAAAAGAACTATATTAGTGCTTGATCGTAAATAATTGATACTAGTTTTCGGTATTAATTAGATAATTCCTGTGTTCTATAAAAACTTATTTATTAAAAAGTACTATTCAGTAGATATTGTTCTAAATGATAAAACAGGCCGGGCCGCTCCATTTGCCATACCCTAATTGGATCATTATGTTTAAATTTCACCTATTTAGCATAATGTGCAATCAATTATTTGACTTTTGACTTTTTTTTCTTGTATTATAAACTGATTTACTTGCCATTTCAAAAGCTATATACAAGTTTTCTAAGTATCTGCCTATGTAATTTCATGTTTATTATTTAGATAATTAAGTGCCTATTTCACAACTATTCTCAAATAAACCTTCTAATTAAGATTTCATTATCGTACGTAGAAATGTCTAAAAATATAGTTTGAAAAGGTTTGTATAACTGATCGAAAAATAATTGATCACCAATGGGGTAATGCGTTTACATAAATCATCAAATGATCATTAAAATACACCCTGAACGAAGTGGTTTTAAAAAATTTAACGCGTGCCGTATAGTTAAGCACTTCTGATTATTTTGAATCTTCTTACTCCGTATCATGAGTCTCATTTATCTTGAACGATACGATTTAGAAAACAACCATACTGCCGTCATAAGCCCAAGAGCGGTATCTCAACCTAGGTGTATTTCGAGATAATCGAGTTTTTGTGAACATAGATATTTCGTTACCTTAATGAAATATAATTTAATTTATTTTCAGTTATGTGCCTATGTGAGGACCAAGTATATTTCTTAAATATATGTTAATAATCCAATATTATTGTTTTTGTGTTTTTATGAGATACCGTCATTTCGTTTAGAATTAATAGGTTTTAATTATCAGTTTTAAGAGTAAAAAATCTTTTTTAGTGTTTTATTTCAATGTTCTAATGTAGATACGGTTATTTTGCATAGTCCATCTGATGCGAAATTTATTATGGCGGCTCCACATTAGTGCCGTGAATTCACGCGCGAATTCACGGCGTGGATTCTCGGCACAAGTCGTGCCCTCCACATTCACGGGATGCTCACAGTCGTTCGTGAAACCCGCCGCGAAATGGACGTAGAATCTGCTGCTGCAATAACTTTGTTTGCTGTGGCAACATATTACTATTTAGACGTTCATAACAAGAAAGTTATTAAAAAGCGTTGGAAAAAAAGAAGATGGTGGTAGGATGGTGGATAACGTCCGTACGCCTTTATAGTCCGGAGTAAACTGGCGCGGGGTCGTGAATGTGGATGTGTACGCGTGAACGCCGCGCGAAGGAGGCGCGAACCCTTTGTCGCGGGACAAAATACCGACTCTGAATGGGGAACAGGCGTGAATGCGCGTGAACTCCGCGAAAACCCTCCACATTCACGTTCACGCTTGTTCTCGGAGCTTCACGGCACTAATGTGGAGCCGCCATTAAGCTATCAGATGCGTGAAAAAACAGAAATCTCATTTTTTTTTAGTTACCGCTTTTGGGTTTATGAGGGCAGCATAATACACTTAAAACATGAAACAAAATTTTCTAAGTGTAAGGTAGGAAAGTAGTTGTACGTAGTTAGTTGAGATTTTGACAGACTTGCAAACTGCTTTTACGTGCTTTATATTAGCTTCAATGCCCTGGTGACCCAGTTGGTAGTGAACCTGCCTTCTGCGCTTGGGGCCGTGGGTTCAATTCCCACCTCGGACAAACATTCATGTGATCAACATTAGCACGTGTTCTATATCTGGGTGTTAATATTTAAGTAAGTATTTAAAACAATAATGTATGTATGTATATCAGTCTCTGGCAGCTCGTACAAGCAGCTGGTACAAGCTTTGCTTAGTTTGGGGTAAAATGACCGTGTGTGCAAAAATGACCCTAATATTATTCGAAATACCACTAGCTTACTGAATAACTCATCACGAAATATCAAAAACTACTTCACCTAAGAAGCTATTTGGAAAATATATTTCTTGTAGAAGTCTGCTAAGAAATAATTGAGCGAAAGTGCCATATCAAGTGAGGCAAAATGGGGTGGGTGAAAGCTTATATGAAAATCTACGCATACAAAGTCGTGGATAACTGCTAATAAATAATTATAAATTTTAAAAACCGACTACAAAATTAATAAATACGCATTTTAATTTACTTGGATGACATATTTTTTTAAATTTATTTTGATTTAAAATCTAAACCACTAAACCGATTTTTATGACATTTATATGGGACTACCTCTGAAGTATGGCCTACCAAATAAAACAGCAATCATCAAAATCAATTCATAACTGGCAGATAAATCAGTGAACATACATAAAAAAAATACAATGGAACATAGATCCTCATCTTTTTGAAGTCGTGTTTTCATATTTATCGGGACTTATCGCGCACTATTAAATATAGGTAAAAATAGATACCTTTCGCTCGACGTTTCGACCATGTTACAATGGCCGTGGTCACGAGCTGACTGAAAACTGCGGGTGAGTCCGGCGAGAAGAGCGGATATTTTTTTTGAAGTCGGTTAGTAAAAAAAAAAGTCGTACGTCGAATCGGATCTGATGAGTAAAGCATCTTAGAAGACGATCGGTCTACCAAGATATACTAATATTTATCAAACATCAATTTTCAAATAGTAATATTTGCTCGTCGAAGATTTCCACGCACCATTAGACATGTATGGAATCTGAGAGATAAGTTTTTCGGTGAAATGTTTGTGTACTCTTTATGTGCGTTTTGTGGAAGTTGTCAAGCGAGTTAACGTTCAAGAACACTTGTTAAAACTCGGAATATAATGGACAAGTTACTATGAGAACGTGTGCCTTGGATTGTGAGAACTGGCTCGTGTCGAAAGTTCGAAACGATAAAAATTAAACTTTTTTGTTGAAATCATTTTACATTTTCGGACCTATATGGTAGAATTCTTAGTAATATGAATTTAAATCCGGTGGATATTTCAATCGTACCAATTAGAAAGTGATTTTGTTAGTTCCTCTTTCACGCTGCAACAGAGAAACGGATCGACGTGATTTTTGACATGGATATAGTTTGAGGACCGGGTAGTGATATAGGGTCCTTTTAATCCAGGAAAATTTTACGGTTCTTGAGGGACTGTCCATGCGGTTGTGTGCTGCGAGTGCAGCTAGTTAAGGTGAAACGTTTCACTTTGGCGGGAAAATCAAATTTCAAACAGTTTTTTTGTCCTTATAGCTAGGCTGGATAATTATTGTGAAATGGCATAGTGTTCGCGAAAATTGTTGGTCGTTGTTTACATTATCATGTACAGCTATTAGTCATTTACTCACCATATTACTTACATTTGGCTGTAAACCGTTTGAAACAGCATAAATTTGTTTATTGACAAATGTATGTAATAATGTGCATTGGAGATAAATAACTTTACGCGAGTTTGTAAAGAATAATAATCAATTTTCGCGAACATCATTATCGTTTACAATAATTACTCGGCCTAGCTAAAGGAACAAAAAAGCTGTTTGAAATTTGAATTTCACGTCAAAGTGAAACGTTTCACCTTAAGGTCGCACAAACGCGCAGAGGTAGACATCTTATACGCAACATTTATTTAAAAAATCAACTCAATAACAAAAATTAAAAAAAAAGAATCAGTCATAGGACTGCACGTCAGAAGTGAAAACTTAAATAATTTCATCTATTCTACAAGAGATGGCGTTATTTTAAAATACACGGTACAGCATTCGGTTCGGTGACGATGCCGCGAGTTCCATGATTTTTTTCACCCTAAGTACCTATGCTCAACGCGCCTAAAGAAGTTTTGACTTCAAAAATTGAGATTATTATATATGTTGTAAAAAAATGCACATGGTATAAAGCAATTTTCGTGTTAATATTTTAATGTTATATGGAACGACGCAGCCAATGAAGGCGTAAGAAAGGATGGCGTGACAATCTTGACTCATTCCAGAGAGGTTGGCAAGAGGTGATGGAGGACCAGGATTTATGGAAGAAAATAGAGCAGACTTTTGCCCATAAGTGGGACAGTATAGGTAAAAAAAGCATGGCAGAGATCGAAAAAAAAAACGGAAAATGTTAGTTTACGATCTTTTTCGCCAAAACAAAAGGTTTGAACATTAAAATTACTTTAAAACGTTTGCAATATGCAGTATGCAATATTATTTGAAAAAGAATGCTCTGCTTTTGTTTTCGTACTTAGCGAATTTGTTATCTTTTAAAATCTAGTAAAATGTAATTCAGATATATGTACAGATAATACCTAGGTGCCTACAGCCACAATTTTGTTCTTCTATTTAATCTTGTTTAATAGTATAATCTTTTAATTTAAAATTGTATTTTGCCTTCAAGATTTCACGTGTTTTTGCAATCTCAACATCATCCGATTGATGTCGACTAATTACGACACTGGCATTCAATCCAACCTATAACTTCTTAATGGCGATGAAATCTTGTATCGCAATAAAATTTACCGACAGTATGATGTCAAATTACGTGCGAGGACGACTGGTCATATGCAAGCCTTACCACCGCTTATCTAAAGATACTTAAATCAAATCATCTTATTTTTCAGAACATGGTAATTACCCATTCATACGGAGTAGCATACAGGGTCAAAAATTTAAATGTCTAATATCGTTGCCAGGTGCGAGGTGTAAAAGTGAGAGATAAAATAGTTTTGTACAAAAGTATAAAATTAAGTCAATGTTAGAATACTGACAAAATTGACGTTATTTTATACGTGAATTAATTGCAGAATTTTGGAGGTTAGTCCTTAAAAAATCTTCAATTCTTTTAATTTTAATTCCCTCTTCTTTTTTAATGGACAGTATGGACACAAATGTCTATTTCTACATATAATATAGCCGGTGAAACCGCGGGGCGCAGCAAATTTTTAATATTTTCTTATTTTGTTAATAAAGTATAACTTTGTACGGAAAATTCAAGATGTCTTTTATAATTTCAGTCAAGTGATTCAACACCGTTCAGTATTTATTACTCCAGTTTTCTGTTACACGTTGTACCTATATGCAAATTATTCAACTAGCCGCCTGTCCCAGCTTCGCACGGGTGGAGATTTTTTTTAACAATCTAGTAATAAATATCTCCTTTGCTAATCAAGGATAATGTAACATCCTAATGGTATTATTTTTAAATCGGTCTAGTAGTTTTTGAATTAATTCGTTAAAAACATCCAAAAAATACAAATATTTACTCGTTATAATATTATTATAATCATATTGTATTATATATTTATATTATAGTGTAGATGACTGCATTGAGTTGGCTTTTACGCAGGTCCCCAGTTTTCTTTCCCATAATCCAGGTTAGTTATTATGTATATTATGCAATTTTTGCCCAACATTTATTACCAATGGTATAATACCAAAATTAGCAATTTTATTGTGAAAAGGTTACAAATGAAGAGGAAAGAAATGTAACATACTACGTTGTATGGCAGTGCGCAGGCGCACCCTTTGAGCAATATGAAGGCCAGCATTTTGGTCACGTTTTGCAACAACACGAAGTAATGACAAATAAAAAAAAACACATCAGTCATAGGACTAAAACTTAAGTAGTAGTTCACCTATTTTACAAGAGATGGCGCTGTTTTAAAATACACGGTATAGCGTGACGATAACGCGAGTTCCATGATTTTTGTTCAGCCAAAGTGATCAACGTACCTAAAGAAGGTTTCACTTTAAAAAAATGGCTTCTATACCCACTGCAGCAATAATAGTTTTTGTATTACATGGTAGTAAAATAGTTTTGTAATTTTAATATACTTACTACATATTAGGCGCACCGTTAAAGGAACCAATCATCGTTTTTTGAACAGATGGGATGAAACAAACTTTTTGAAGCAAATCAATCATTAATGAAGGCGTAAAGATGAGTGTTAAAGTCGATAAGTGGCCACCATAAATATCAATCATGTCTATCTCTTACTGTTACCCGTCAATTATTATTATCTTTTGCCGGTTGTCATTAATTAAACACCTATTTTTAAAGAAGCAGTAATGGTTATGTCTTTTAGTAAATATATATTTTTTAACTGATTCTTTGAAATGTCTAAAAATAAAGTGTTTCCATAAAAGTGCAGGTAACTTTGCCTTGAAGCTTACACAGAGTTACTTTTTACCTAAACGAAAAACGAAAAACATGGTGTGGCGGAAAGTTAAGAAAGAAGTTTTTGGTTTTTGAAATAGTTATAAAAAAAATCACAATTTATTTTACATTCTCCCTTAAAAAATCGGCCAAATATCTTATCTACTCTGTAAATGATTTGATGGTAAATATTTTTTTTATGGGTCCTCACAGAAATGAAGTGATTATTTTAACTATTCTATAATAGTTGCATAGATAATGTGTAACGTTTTACTTGAAAACAGACCTAATAATGAAAAACTTGACATCTTACATACACATAATATTGGCAACTGTATTGCTAAGATATATTCAACATTAACATTTTGGATGTTTACATTTTGACTGCGTACAAATGATTATATAATTGAATTTATGCCTATTCGATTCTTTTGATTATTCTGAGCCCGCTTCTTCCGCTTCTGAGCTTCTTTTTTTTCTAAACACAGTTTCTATGTTTAAATAAAAATATATTATTTTGTTCTTTACTATGACGATGTTACAACTTCGACGGCCTTCAGAATAAATGTCATCGAATAGCTAAATAATAAGAAAACAACCTTGATATAGATTATGGATGCATCTTAACTATTAGCAAATCCCAAGATTGTGTTATTTACGAGACGCATATTGAATTATAATCCGTTTTAGGATGTTACTATTGGTTTCGTAATAAAAATATAACTAAATTACGACGTCGATGTAACATAATTCAACACATTTTGGTAAACAATAATTTAGCAGCATTTTTATTTTACTAATACATATTATTTTAATTGACATGGTTTTGTATGTAATTTGTAGAATGGTTTGTAGTTCGTATTATGCACTACAAAGTAAGGCAATATGGGATCTACCTATGGCGAATCAACCATGTTTGCTTACCTGTCAACTGGCACATAAGCTGTCAAAACAATTAAAAAAAATGAATTTAGCTCGGCTACAGTTTTATTAAACACTGTTTTAAACTATCACGGTTGTTCACTAAAGTTATATGATTATTTACGGGATATTTACCGTGGTAAGGTTGTGGAAGGAGCTCCCGATATTTCGGCGCAGTTACATGCACCATGTTCACGGGAAGACTCCCGACTCTGAGTCTTCCCGTGAACATGGTGCATGTAACTGCGCCGAAATATCGGGAGCTCCTTCCACAACCTTACCACGGTAAATATCCCGTAAATAATCATATAACTTAAAGTTTTATTATATGTATATCATGTATTATAGAAGAAACCATTGAGTTTTGGCGCCATTATGAAAAAAACATGGCGTCTCGTTGTATTAAAATTGTGTATTTTCGAGTGTTAATGCGTAACAATCGTGGATTATTATTTATTAAGTTTTCGTGAAAATGCTCGAGTGTTACTTACTAAATTAGGAAAAAAAAAACACGTTAACAAGCTATTCTAATATGAAATAGATCATATTTAAAAAAAGACAAACGAGTACCACCAGCGGTACGCGTTGAAGTCTTTTATATTGGAAAGCGTTATCCTTATTCAATGCATCGAAATAAAAATCATCAATCATGTTTATAACTCTCCTCTATTTTATTGCGTATGCGCAAGTACTAATTACGCTTTAAGTTCTTTATTTCGATTTCTTACAAATTGATTTTTAATAAGTGTATGGCAACACGCTCTTAATTACGAGGCATCTGTCCATCAAACCTTATTCCACACTTGACACGGTTCGAATAGGAGTTCTATAGAAAGAATTTTAATAACAAAACAATCAATGTCGTTAACAATTTGCGCTATTATTTTTGTCGAGACTGTGGTATGTAACCGTGTGAAACTTACGATGTAGAATAGGGATGTTACGGACGTACGATTCCGATTCCGAAAAAGTCGGAACTTCCGATTGATATTACACCTCCGATTCCAACTTCGGCTATGACATATCTGAATCGGAGGTAATAATCGGTTATTTTTATTTTCAACGCTTAGGTAGGTGTATTTTTTTAAACTTATATTAAAGAGGCTGAATAGTGGTAGATAGATAGATAACTCTTTATTGTCATCATCATCATTATCATTTCAGCCATAGGACGTCCACTGCTGAACATAGGCCTCCCCCATCGATTTCCAAAGGGATCGGTTGGAAGCGGCCTGCATCCAGCGTTTTCCTGCGGTCTCTTTATTGTTCACACCAAAAATTACATAGGTACATAGTAACATAAAAACAGCTTAAAACTAGTGAAACAAATAGCGATAACACTATAAGCGATCTCTTCCAGGCAACCTTAGAATGGAGAGGACATACAGAAGAGGTAAAGGACGGGGTGTGATGTAATAATGGAATAACTTGTATATAAAGCATAGACATACATTATAATAATATGTACACTAATACCTACTGAAACAATATATACAATAATAATATACATACATAATAAATAGTGCTTGTTTTATTTAATTTTATTAGACCTGCCCTTAACACATCGCTCTCCTGCCTCCGATTTACTTCGACTCAAAGTGATATTCCAATTCAGAAAAGTCAAATTTAAAAACTCCGATTCCGACTTCCGTAACAACCCTAATGTAGAAGTCTGAGAGCCAGATATCGTGACGGGTGACGTCAAGACAATTGTCGATTGGTTGCCAACTATTACGCTGAGTTCGAACTGAAGCTGTTATTCCCATGGCGGGATATTTCGCGTGCGCCTGCGATTCTGAACACTCTATTTGCGTGTGAAGTTTTAGATTTTCACGTCGCTTTACAAAAATTAACGATAAGTTGGAACGAGTTACGTTTGCCAAACATTACTGTGTTTCGGATGGAATGGCAATGTTTCTATTGCAAGTTACTGGTCATAAAGAGATGTAACATCTAATAAAACAATTCTGGGTGGCACTGAACTGTTATTGGCAAGCGGAACGCTTACCATCAGGCAAGTGACTTAAACTCGGTTCAGGTACTTATTTGCTCTGACAGCTGTAAACATTGTAAAGCAGAATGTAAAACCACAAACTCCGATCTAATTTTTTAAAATGTTTATCGGGACTTATTACGCACTATTTCATTTGGGTAAAACAGGTACCTTTCTGCTGACTGAAAACTACGGGTGAGTCTAGCAAGAAGAGTAGGTGTTGTGTTCTTCTACCCTCACTTGATCTTGAAAATCGCATGATTGTCACTACGACACACAACACTGACTGTATCGGTAGATGTTCTAGTAAATACACCGTGGTTTGCTAACTTGCCCACTATGGCCATAGTAGAAAGGCTACGGCATGCTTCCACGACGCTGCTAACTTAAATCCATCTTCCCAATTGAAATTGCGATGTTTCTAATTTCAACCGCTACACAAACCATCCATGAAAAATGTAATCGTTCAGTGGAGAGGACTTTCGGACATGACATGTATTGTGTAAGTTTAAATGTTACTAATTCTGATCTCTTTCGCTACAGTTTTGAACGTCAGCCTGTAACAGGCCCACGATATACTTTAGCGACATATTCAATAAGAAAAACATCCTCTTACAATGTTATCAAAGTTATCAGTAAAAGCAAATTACTGCTTAGATAGTTTAATAACAGCATTCTTTAAAGCTTTGATTCGTATAAAACTTTTGTCCGAATTGTAGTGAAAATGGTAAAACTGGATAATTTCGATAACTTTATCGCTGACACAGCTCTCAAGGAAAATATTTTGACTTCTTCGCAAAATGTGAGGATACGTTTACGATCATTCGATTTTAGTTTCGTCATTTATGTTTACCAACGACAGTTATATTGCGTTGACCAGCAAAATTAAATGTTAATTTATTTTATTGCTGTTTACGGAATTGAGAGGCGTAGCATCTTACTACCGACAAATTGTTGATGCTCTGGCAATCCAATCAGGGTTTTTAAGTGTCCAAAATAAAAATGCACCGGTATTACTTAGGATTTTATGTTTGCAGTAGCGAATAACTTACGTCTCGAAGGCGTTATTAAAAACGGTGTTAAAGTGCGATAAGCGTTACTGCGGTGCTAAATACGGCGGACAACTGCTTTTACTACATGCCTTGACCATCAATTACTATGTTGTGTTCAACTCGTGGCGTTGATAAATTTTATTATGACACTTCACTGTTGACAGCATTAACCAGTGTTTATGTAAGGAGTTGAGCGTTTAAACCCCATTTTATGAAAAAGAAACAGTATATTCTGTTACAAGGCACTCATTATGATGGCCACAATTTTGTCAGTGGTTAAGGTGAAGAGAGCGCAAGAGTATCTCCCTTATTTAAGCAAGTATAATAAAATATAAATAAATAAAAATTCGACTATCATAGTCACTCGAGAAGGTATTAATGAAGTATTTTTTAACTTTAATTATAGTAACATATAGTTATAAAACTCATTACCACCAAAATCGGCGGTTTGTAGCTGATCTGCGTTTTATAACCTATGCAATACGTCATGTAACTAGAAATAGTACTCCAAAAATACTTCATTACATTCTCGAGTGACTATGGGAGTCAAATTTTTATTTATTTATCTTTTAGTATATCTGTTGTTAATAAATTGTGTTGTTATTACTAACTGTTGTTAGTAAATGAGGGCGCCATACCTGCCCTCTCTTTAAGCAAAAAAAAAACAAATCTCAAAATTGTTTTACAGCCTACATTTATTTATTTATTTAATACTTTATTGCACACTTACAAATTAAGTACAAATGCACAAATGGAGGACTTAATGGATGACTTCGACTGCCCCGGTGGCTCAGTTGGTAGTAAACCTAACTTCTGTGCTTGGGGGCGTGGGTTCGATTCCCATCTAGGACAAACATTTGTGTGATGAACATTTGTGTTTGTTCTATGTCTGGGTGTTAATATCTATTGAAGTATGTATTAAAAAATATATATGTACGTATATCAGTCTCTGGCAGCCATATTACAAGCTTTGCTTAGTTTGGGGTCAGATGACCGTGTGTGCAAAAATGTCCCAGATATTTAATGCATTTTTTACCAGTCATCTACCAGGTTGGAACAAATGGTATGTAGGCGTGCATGAAAAAATTCTTATAATTTAAAAAACAAAAAACTGGTCAACCAACGAAAATAAACTAAATAACAAAACTTTTACAAGAAATAGATAACCAGATACATAAAAAATAAATCCAACTCAAATTAAACCTATATCAATACAGTTTTTTTGTATTTTTTTATTATGTTGCCTTCTAAATAATTTTTACTTTTTCCGCCGTTTTCTTGACAAAATATGCTGCGTTGACTATAATATGAAGACGCTGTAGCAGTTGAGATTTTTAATTTAAGAAAAAAACTAAATTCTGGATATAGTGTTAGCCTTAATTATAATGAATTTTGAGCCCTTTTATAATTTAAACTGATTGGGCTAAGATCGAGTTTAACAATAATGTACACGTTCGATTTAAGATGTTGAAAGTAATTCGGGTAAGGTCGCTGTATTCGATTCCTTAGCGCTTGCGAAATAAGTACCTAATTGGTAATAAAAAAGGTGTGTTTCTCTGAATTGTTTTTTGTAATTGGTGTGAAGATCGGGTGGTCATATTTTTTCTCTTTTTTACGAAAATCAGAAAATGTACCTACAGATATTTATTTTTTTGATAATTTGTTTGATTTACAAGTCAATAAAGAATTTCATGAAAATTATCAATTCTATTATCCCATCCACAAGTTGTTCGCCCCAATAGCCTAGTTTATTTACAACCCCATAGCATCAATATGCCATTTGCCAACATCATCCTAATCCACATAACTTACTGCCTCGGTGGCTCAGTTGGTAGTGATCCTAGTTACTGTGCTTGGGGGCGTGGGTTCGATTCCCATCTAGGACAAACATTTGTGTGATGAACATTTGTGTTTGTTCTATGTCTGGGTGTTAATATCTATTTAAGTATGTATTTAAAAATATATATGTATGTATATCAGTCTCTGGCTGCCATATTACAAGCTTTGCTTAGTTTGGGGTCAGATGACCATGTGTGCAATAATGTCCCAGAAATATTATTATTATTATTACACTTTATTCGATGAAATTCTCGGGTCTAGCCCGCACATTTGGTAGGCATTGGTGGAGCCGAAGCCAACACCAAGAGGCCCTGTTGAATATAAAAAATATTTATTATTATTATAAGTATTTATATAATTTTTTAACACTAAAAGGCCTCTCAGTGTTGGCTTTTGCCCCCATTGATATTGCCTTAAGGTCGGGGCCCGTGAGTCCCATTTGTGATTAAACCGAAATAATTAATGAAAAATTCACTCGTGAATAATAAATTGAACATTCATTCGTCCGTAGTTATTTAAATAAATAAAAAAACGCTTTTAAAATTGTGTAAAAGGTTCTGTCAACGAGCCAGTTTATTTTGAGTAAAATACATTAATCCCTATTCACATGTTGTGTAACGACTAAGGTTTAACTGTGATAAATCCATGAACCTACAGAACCTATGAACCTTGCCATGTTACTTTGTGTCAAATCTTGCAACTAAATTTTAAAACAATTATCTAACCTATTGAGCTGAAATTTTGCTTAACCGTTTAGTTTGGACGACAATGCATGGATAACTAAGTGACGCCATTCTTAATAGAATATAGCTGATTCCAAAAGATGGTGGATCAGTTATTATTTATGCGCCCCCATGATATGGGTATCAAATCAAAAGGATACGAAAAATAAAATAATACTAAATTCAAGATGGCAGATAACATGGCACACAGAGATTTGACATCTTATATCTCGGGGTGACGAGCGCAGTGCATTGCCACCCAGGGTTTTGAACTGTTGAAGTTCAAAATTCTGAGTGGCGTTGAGCTGTTATGGGCAAGCGTGAAGAGCCATCAGGCGAGCAACTTCGCTCTTCTCGTCACTCAGTATTATAAAAAAAAAAACATTTTCTTATCTAACATCATGATATCAAATGAAAGGGTTTGCTGTTTGTAAAATATTGTTATGAAAAATATTTTTATTTATTTAATAATTTTATTTTTCAACCTTAGAAGTAGAATATTTTTAAATTTTATTATAATTTTTTTTGTCTTTGAGGTGTATTCTACCCAATAAAAAAAACCAATCAATTAGATTTCCAATTGGTAGAGATATCGCGTAAAACACACATAGAGTCGAATTGAAAACTTCAATTTTTTAAGTCAGTTGAAAATACTTGTAGGACTGTAGGTATAAATATAATGTTGGTTAGCAACTGAACAAGAAGGACAGCAAAACGACTACCGGTAAACAACCCGTTGCGAAATAGATGGGATCATAGACAGTAATGTCTAACTAGTTCAACTGGACATCATAATGTCCAGAAGTTATTTCCATTCGAGGAATTTTAGCTGATGTTCATTCTTGACAATAATTTAGCTTTCTTATATTTAGTTAAGTTGTGTGAGATATTTATAATCGTGAATGTAACGTGTATAGTTGATTCACCATGGAATATTTTGTACTCTATAATTTATAAACCCGACTGCACAATGTAGATGACACTACACGCCTACAGCAGGCCTACACGCGTACTAGCACGGGCCGTGGAGAATTTCTCTTTTCACCGTTTTTATCTGCACGTAGACACTACAAAAATGGTGGAGAGGTAAATTATGTGCAAGATTCTGGGTCCTGTACAAAAAGAAGACGGGAGTTAGAGAGCTTTTTTATGTATATATTATATAAAATAGATCTACGTTTGGCCACCAACTCGCCTGATGGTAAGCGATGGTGTGGCTGAGGATGGAACACGTTGATCTAGAAGACGTGCAAAAAAATGGGGAGACTGAGGAGCTGATCACCGAGCCAAACATCAAGGGATCTCTCCTGGAAAGATGCTGTAGAGTTGGAGTTGCGCAAGCTCTAAGTCACCAACTGGCGAGAGACAACGTCAGACCGGGACCGATGATGTTCTCTTGTGTCGGCCAAGACCCACTTCGGATCGCTACGCCAGCGGAAAAAGTAACCTCAAAAAAAAAAAACTTATAATAACCTTACATTTAATTTTGTCTTGCTCTCTCATTAGCCGAGAGAGCGAGACAAAGCTCAATGCAAAATTATTATAAAAATGTTTTAAGGTTCTTAGCTAATTTTTTTAACACGAATAACTCCTCGTTTGACCCACCAACTCGCCTATTGTTAAGCGACGATGTGGTCGAAGATGAAGCACGCAGACTTAGAAGATAACTATTCACTCTTGCCTTGAAAAGGCCCATATTATATCTCTCAGGAAACAAGGAAGCCGGCAGGTTGTTCCAATCCTTGGCCGTACGGATTAGAAACGTAGAATCGAAACATTTGGTACGTATCCAAGGAAAGTCCACAAATGAACCCAAATGTTTATCTGTTTCTATATGACCTTATGTAACCAATATGGCTAGATTAGATTTTGAAGTCCGAGGTGTTAAATTCGTCTCTATTATCTGGTGTGATTCAATTGGTTTTTTAGCGCCAACGTAATCTATATTTTCCATGGTACGGCACGCGTTCAAACCCATTTAGTAGTAATCATATCAAATCCGACGGTCATTCCGCTAATCTTATAACCCGGCAAGACGAACCGTCACAAACGACCGTGTAAAGTCATTCTAGAGATACGCTTATTTTTATCGCAGTCTCTACGACCCGACCAACTTATCTGTATAGATGATCATTTAAGGAAACTAAAATTGTTCACGGTAGGCGCACGTTGTGTTCAAAAACTATGCGATGGTGGCTCCTTTATTGAACTCTATGATAAGATGGCTAGTTGTACGTCGATTTCTATCGTATACCACCCTGTATACGAGGCTTCCTCGAATATCTACCTACTACTGGGTATGTAAATAAAACCGCGAGCAGTGGTGGAGAAAGTCTGATTTATTTTGTTTGTACTGCATTGGCATACTATGATTCGAGAATATCTCGTTTGCGCGTTTTAACAATGAACAGCGCCATCTAGTGACATTCACTTTCGTACTGCGTTAAACATTCCGCCCACCAAGGACATTTATTGAGAAAATGTCCTTTTTATGAATTTTGAACTAATATGAACTTATTATACTAACGTGAACTTACTTAAATGAACTGAATTATGTTTAAATTGAAATGACTATTTTTGAACTATGCACTTAAATATGATCAAATGAACCAATTTTTACACGATATATAAATGAACTAATGCAATTTTACATGTATTTCTAGTTTAAACATACATACGATTTAATCATTAACTGGTAAGATACAGTTTTGATACAGGTCTTTGCATGGTTGTGTTTTTGACTTGGCTAGTGACAACACGGGTAACATTATCTGTACCTAGATGCTTTGCAAATATACGCTCCACTAATCAACGATTTGGAAGTAGGTCGTCTTCTTTTAAATTTATTTTCAAATTCGTTAGCCGTTTATATGATATGACGTGTTCTCTAAGAAACTGTGGATCGGCGATCTAAAGTTCATTTGTGGATCTATGCCACGTGATGCGCAGTCAGCTGGATTTAGTTATAAAGTCACCTAACTTGCTTTATTGGAGCAACTCGTGTCCTCGCCATAACCAATGAAACTCACGTATTCCCTGCACTATCAACAACTCGTAGGTATACTACTACCTCATATGCTAACTTTAACGTCTCTGAAACCATGAGGTCCTTGTGCACGTCATAACTCGACGTTCCTGGCCATCGTGAAACTCGAACTGCAGTAAAGTTTGACAGCTGACTATGGTAAGTAGTAAGTGGTAAGTAGTAAGTATACCATTCCTTTCTTAATATTGACGATCTGGTTTTCCAGTTCATGCCTGATAACCAAAGCTTTTGAATAAACATTTTAACCAATTGGTGCGATCCATCGCAAAGGATCGTACGATTTCGCAATAACTGATATGATTGATCTTCTGTTTCAGGTCCAGTCGTCGCCGATGGCAACTTCACCGAGTACTGAAATTGATCTTCGCTCCGATCACAGGTAAGTCTTAGAATATTTGTTGTATTTCAATCCTTTATTTCTATTTCCCGTTTGTCCTGTAAATTTTCCCTTTCCCTTTGTACTTCTTTGACCTCCTTGTTATGTAAATTGTCCTTATTTGTCCTCTGTTTGTTCTGTCCCATCTCTTTGGGATGTCTTCTTTACCCTGAAGATTGTACTTAAGTAGTTTTTTCTTAATTAATGCTTGAGTGTTCCCATTGTTTTCTTATTTGCTCTCTTTATCCCAGTTGTTCTTTTTTTGTTATTATTTTATTATATCCTGGTTGTTCTTTTTTATATTGTTGCCCTGTTTTCCTATGTCCTTATTTATTTATTTGCGATAATAGTTCTTGATTTTAGATTGAATTTCCCTTTGTCCTCTAAGTTGATCCCTTTATCCCGATTGTTCCTTTCTTGGTTAGTTATTTTATTATTGTCCTGTTTTCCCATGTCCTTATTTATTTCCGATAGTAGTTCTTGATTGTTGTACACTTTTGTAAGATAAATCCTTCCTTCTCTAATAGCTCAGACATTTGTCCTCAGATATTCTTACTTCTTCCTGCACATCCAAGCATCCGGTCATTAAGTAATCCATGTATAATGATTGTACTACTCTTTCTATGGCCAGCGGAATTTCCCTACCTTCATCTATGCTGACCTGACATAATGCTCGAATGGCCAAGAAAGGTGCAGATGCAGTGCCACAAGTAACCGTCATTAACTCATAATAATGTTGAATTTCTTTTTCAGGTTGGTCTCTCCACATGATAATTTGATATACAGCATCTTCTTTGGCAGTACGGACCATCCGGTATATTATAACAAAGTCCGCTACCAAAGCGATTGAAACTATAAGCCATCGTAAGACCAGATGCATTATATTGGCCTGAAGTATAATCCCAATCATCGGTGTGTCATTCAGTGAAAATCGAAAATCGTTAGTTGATGCATTAAATACAACTCGAACTTTTGATGTAGTTTTATTCTTTCGCATAACGACATGATGTAGGTCCACAGCATTGTTTTGTTTATTGTCAATATTTTTTACCAATCTCATGTGACTTAATCCCAAATACTCATCGATAACTTTTGTGTAATTGTTCTTTAGGTCTGTATCTTTCGATAGCTTCTTTACTGATGATTTAAATTTAGATACAGCAATTTCCAGACAATCGTTCTCAGTGTATCGCAGTTGACTGTCATGAGATGGTAGTTTTACGATGTCCCTTTCTTCTTCCTTCGTCCCTTTTGTTGTCCTAAAAAATGTGTCCTCATACTTTTGTTCTTTTTCTGTCCATAACTTCTTTGTATCTTTGGTTTGTTCTTCAATTTCCCCAAACTTTTTTAAAGTGTCACCTTCGTTGATCTGCGTGTGCATAGCTGTTATATGAAAAGATGCCTTTTTGACTTTGTCTTCAACTGTACCCGATACGATCCATCCTAACGATGTGTTTTGTGCTATAAGGCCTCCTGTTGGACTCCTTTTTATCCCATCTAACAGAATTCTACTGTACACATTGGCTCCTAACAGCAAGTCAACTTTGTTCGATAGATTGAACTGGGGATCTGCGAGTATCAAGTCTTGTCCTATCCAATTGATAGCTTCAGTCGATATGTTCTGTCCCGGTAAGTACGACGTAATACTCTTCAACACATAGGCTTCGATCTCTAATTGAAAATCAGGATCCCTTTGCGATTTCAATTTTATGGTTACTGCACATTTTGAAGTCACGGGTTGATTCCCCCCAATGCCAGTAATTGTGTTTCCTGTTTGACGTTTTCTCAGACGCAATAGTTGTACCACGGCTTCTGTTATGAAACAAGTTTGTGACCCTTGGTCTACTAGTGCTCTCACTACCTGAGTGTTGCCTACCGCTGACTCGACTTTTACTAGAGCAGTTGCTAGCAAAACCGAACCTGATTGAGTGACTCTATTAGTCGACAGACAAGATACTACTGGAGATGCGCTAGTTGATAAACTGACCTCTTCCACAGTTTCTTTCTCTGTGGAACCGGTAGCTGCTCTAACATTTATGTTCTCGTGAAGTAAAGAATGATGCCGTCTATTGCAAATTTTGCAACTAGCTGGGTTTTTGCAAGTATTGACGTTGTGGTTGCTGCCCAGACAATTGTAGCATATAGAGTTCTTGGCTACAAAGTCGCGCCTTTCGGAGCAGGATTGCTGTGCAAACATTTTACAAAAGCATAATTTGTGATGTTCCGAGCAAAACTCACAACGCAGATACGCAGCATTAGTAGCTAAAAAGGCTCTTGTTTTAGTATGTGGCCCGCTACTTGCTGGCCCTGATGGTGTTTTAGTATATACAAATTCTAAAGCCCGAAATCTACTTTCGATGAAATCCTTAAGTTGTTTTAAAGTTGGCAACTCATTCACGTTGTTATTAGTGTGTAATTCCCATTGTTTTCGCGTCTCAGGGTCTAGTTTGAACGTTATTATATGAATCAGTATAATGTCCCATGTGGTCACTTCCACGCCAATATTTTTTAATGCACTTATACAATCCATGGTTGTATCTATTAATTCTTTTAAGCCTGAAGCTGACTCAGTTGTTAAGCGCCTTTGTCCAAACAACCGCTTTAAGATGCAATCAGCTAAGTATTTTTTATTGTTGTAACGTTGTTCCAACAATAACCAACACTCAGTATAATTTGCATCTGTGATAGGCGTATGCTTGATCAGCTGAGCCGCTTCCCCAGTTAATTGTGTCTTTAAATAATGAAGCTTTTGTACATTATCCAAAGTACGATTGTTATGAACTAGTGAAATGAATAAGTCCCGAAAAGTAGTCCATTCCGAATAACTTCCTGAGAATGTAGGGATAGTTATTTTAGGAAGGCGTACTACAGAGTTTCCATTGTTAATATCCTTGGACGTAGACTGCTTTTCTTGACTTGAACTATACAATTTTAAAGCCGCTTTTAATGTTGATTTATACAACAAATAACTGTCCTCTGTGCCGTCATAAATGCCCTTGCTTACATAATCGTTCTTTGATAATTCTGACGGCGAAAATGTTTCATTTAATTTTGCATGATTTGTTCTAAATGATGCCCAATCTGATTCTAAATTTTCTAACCTTGCTTCTATATATTCTAAATTGATTCTATCCCTTGGACTTTTCTTATAATTCAGCAATCCCCTTTTAATTGAATTATATAAGTCCATCTGTACATTTATCATTCCTTCCATCTTGATGTAACTTAATTTTTAACTTAAATTAATATAAATCCAAACGTTAGTCTGTTTTATACTATGATGAGAACTTACCAGAAAAATTACAAGTCCAAGAATTATTTTCACAAAATTTTCTAAGTGTTTGAGAATTAAATAACAAATTGAAAAATCGGGCATAGGTTCCCCGGTCCCTCGTTTTATAAGAAATTATTCTAAGTCCTAAAGTTAAGGTTAAACTAATTGAACACAAATTTAATGTTAAGTTTTTTCACTTTTAGATTTTAAATGTTCTTCACTGTTAATTCACTAAACTGAATAAATAATAAAGTTACTCACGGTAAATGTTCACTTTTTCCAACCTGGTTTGTCCTGGGTGTTCTTCTGTTCCTTCCTGTACTCCGCTCCGGGTAGCTCTTGCCGAGCCCACAGCTTCGCCAACCAATGCCACAGCTTGCCAACCGCAGCTCACAGCTAAGCACCGCTCGTACGGCCTCGTGCGATGGAGTGCCGACGTCAGCGCCTGCTGTTGTCCTCTGTACTATCGTTTGGCGCAGCGATCCACTGCTAGTACAGGATCGTGTGATCACGCACCTTCTTGCGCTACACACGTGTCCAAAATATCCGGTCTTCGTAGGACCAAAATGTATACGAGGCTTCCTCGAATATCTACCTACTACTGGGTATGTAAATAAAACCGCGAGCAGTGGTGGAGAAAGTCTGATTTATTTTGTTTGTACTGCATTGGCATACTATGATTCGAGAATATCTCGTTTGCGCGTTTTAACAATGAACAGCGCCATCTAGTGACATTCACTTTCGTACTGCGTTAAACACACCCACTGGCTATCTCGGCGGGACTTGTCACTACTGAAAATTATAAGATTACTAAATTTTTTCGGACCTTTAGAGCTGTCAAACTTCACTTCCGTTGACGCTTTAGCGTATTGGAGGACGGGTGAAGGTTAGTCACTTTCAGAAGCATAATTTTAGAATCGCTCGTATTATATTTCGCACGAAAATATCATGTTAACTGAAAGATTTTCTATTGATGGAAAGCAAATTCGAAAGGGGGAGGCCTATGTTCAGCAGTGGACGCCTTCTGGCTGATGATGATGATGAAATTTGACTGGCCTATTTCTTTGTCTGTGTGAATCAGTTTCTTCTAGGCAAGCGTGCTCGATAGGAGACCGCATCATCGTTTAACAACAGTGAGGTGACGATCAAGTGCAAAAAAATCGAGCCGTTAATAACTTTGTCAAGATGGCAATATTTTGTATTTTAATATATTTTTAGGGAGTATATTAAAAGTGCATGTTAAAACAAGTTCGCCGATTTTGGCGTCAACATTTTTATGTGTGTAAGACTCTTTATAAAAAATAAATACTGTTCGAATTAAGATATAACCTATAACGTTACTTTAAAAAATAAAATACAAAAATCATCTTAGTTCTCTCACAAATACGATCTTAACAAAGCTAATAAACCTAGTTTAACAATTTTTTTCTCTCTCACTTTTATTAATTTTAAGTAGTTTTGCCTCCCACTACATGGACCGACGACATCGTGAAAGTCGCGGGCATCCAGTGAATGCAGATGGCAGTTGTTCAGTGTGGAGGTTAAAGGGGGAGGCCTATGTTCAGCAATAGACATCTTTTGGCTGATGATGATGAGATTATCTTGGACTGGAACGGATTTGGCATCAACATCAATGACGAATACTTCACTCACCTTCGTTTTGCCGACGATATAGTCATCATGGCAGAGTCGTTGGAGGACCTTAATACAATGCTCAGCGACCTCAGTAGCCTTTCCCAACAGGTGGGTCTTAAAATGAACATGGACAAGACAAAAGTCATGTCCAATGTCCATGTTGTACCCGTACCGGTAATCGTTGGGAACGATACTCTCGAAGTTGTTGACCATTACACCTATATTGGACAGATTGTTCAGTAAGGTAGTTCTTTATAATTCCAAATAATGATGCATTATCTTCTGTTTTTTTTTAAATATGTTTTAAACCGACAAATAATTCAAAGAAGTAATTCAAGCTTGCATGCTTTTCTATGCAGATGTCTAATCTGCATAGTCTGACTAAATCGGAGCGATTTGATTCGCTCTTGAATTTGTTACGTGTCGTTATTAGTAGATTCATATAACGGGTGGATGCGCGTGAGCCGATCTCATGGAGATGATTCACGGTAGAACGGCCCTAAGGAACCGTTCCATGGAGGTGCCTACAAGACATAAAAGTTTTTACTAGTTTTCGGTATTTTTTTATTTTTTTTGTGGAACGTAAATAACATACTATCTTCGTAATACTAAAATAAAACATATAAAAAACAACAAATTAATATCTTTTTTTTTTTATTATTTTAAATAGGCTTGCGCTTGGCCGCGAACTCGCCCGATGTTAAGCGACGATACGGCCTACGATGGATCACGCTTGCCTAGAATAAACCGATTCACTCTTGACTTGAAGACAACCAGATTGTAACTAACGGGGAACACCCATTCAGGTAGCGCATTCCACAGACTAGCAGTTCGCACAATAAAAGTGGAATCAAAGCGCTTCGTACGGGTTTTCGGAATGTCGACCAAACCTTATTCCTTAAAATTAATGTATTAAACCGCTACCAGTGGGAATAGTTCCCAAAATGCTGGCCCCATTACCACGTTGTATTACAATCACCCTTTGAGCAAAGTATAGGCCGGCATTTCGGTCACGAGTTGCATCGATCAGACGTGATGACAAATCTTTAAAAAATTTGTTACTATGTACCGTTCCAACTATCACGTTGATCTATTACTCTGTTGCCGCGTTTACCTTATTTATGAGGTCCTTCGAGCTGTCAAAATCTCACCCGGCTACAAACTTTCACCCTACACAACCTGCTTAATCCAACAGCAGTTATGTGGTAAGTATCTTATAGCGTAACAAATATGGCTAATCAAACTTTTAACAGACTTCAAAAAAGGCGGACGGTTCTATGTTCTACTGTTTTTTATGTTCATCGATTTGTCCGCCAAGTGTGGACCCATTAAAAAAAAAGCTTTTACTGTAGTCAATCAAGAAGCTAGTAAAACTGATCAAAATTTAATGGGTTTTTTCAGCTTTTTAGCCAACTTCAAAAAAGGACGGTGCTTCTATGTTGCACTGTAAAATTAATTTTATTTTTATGTTGGTTATGTTCACCGATTTCTATACCAACTGTTGACCGATAAAAAAAAACTTTTATTCGGTAGGGTATACTTCCGATTTGGTCCCATGTCACCAAGTCAGGATCTGATGATGGGATCCCAGGGAAATCGAGGGCAACCCTAGAATTTTATAGGCACTTATTACGATTTACATATATTTTTGAAGTCGGTTTTTATGTTATCCACTTATTACAAACTATGTCACCGATAATTTTTCATAATTCATTTATTCATTGCAAAATAGGTGTAAACAATAAATTGCGAATTTTAATATAAGTACTCTATTTTCGCTGTTAAAGCATGCAATCAGTTTTTATCATTCTATTTTGTTCATCTATATATATAAAAATCAATTGCTGTTCGTTAGTCTCGCTAAAACTCAAGAACGGCGGGGCCGATTTAGCTGATTTTGGTTTTGAAATGTTTGTCGTAGTCCAGGGAAGGTTTAAATGGTGGAAAACGGCTGGACCGATTTTGATGAAATTTTGTGTTCCTGGAACGGGTCATAGTAGCGAGGCCGAAGGCCGAGCTTACACCCGTGCGAAGCCGGGGCGCGTCGCTAGTCATTTATAATTTTGTATCAGCCTTTCTCCGTGTTTGCAATTCCAAGGCATATCCCATCTCTCTATGAGATGTGCAATAATATGTTCTCAGATTAACCACGCACTGAGCTCCGACGTGACATTATATATAGAAGATTTATCTGGGATCTTATCTCTCTCGCCTCGCTTATCTGGATGTCATTGTAAGATCTTATTTTCCGCCCTAGTGGATAAATAGATAGCGCTTGTTCTTATTATTTTCTGATATACCGGACTGCAAATCAAGTATGCAAGACTTGTTTATAAAGGGTGGCATTGAAAACAGGTCCACTTTGTTTGGGTACATACACTAACCTTTTTAACCGACTTCCAAAAAGGAAGAGATTATCAATTCAACTGTTTATTTTTTTGTTTGTTACCGCAGAACTTTTGACTGTGTGAACCGATTTTGATGATTTATTTAATTTGAAAGCTGGTGCTTCCTGTTTGGTCCCATTTAAATTTGGTCTAGTTCTGATGAAGTCGGTTTTTATATTGAGAATTATATGTTTAACAATGCTATAAAACATGTTTTACAAATTGATATATGTATTAAATTTTGGCGGAAAAGATCAAAAACCACTCAAAATTGTTTTTTTTTTTCATTTTCTTCGCGAAACTGAAATTTTTGTCTGTTTCTTTTTAACCGACTTCCAAAAAAGATAAGTTTCTTAACTTGCCTGTTTTTTTTTAATGTTTGTTACCTCAGAACTTTCGACTGGGTGAACCGATTTTGATGATTCTTTTTTTATTTGTAAGCTAGTGCTTCCCGTATGGTCACATTTTAATTTGGTCCATTTCTGACTTTTGCACAAAGTTGGTTTTTTATTGATAATTATTTTATCATTGAATTGTATAGGCTTTCGTTTGACTGCCACCTCGCTTGTTGTTAAGCGATGATACGGTCTACGATGGAGCACACTTGCCTAGAAGAAATCAATACGCGAGTTGAAGACATCCGACGCACGATACTCCCACCATTCTTCTACCTTATTTCTTGATATTTTAGTTCATAGCAAGCACGGAAAGCACCCTGCCATGATCGTGTTAACCAACATGACACTCCGTGCCAAGACTCCTGGCGGTTACCGTAATCATAGTATTGCTACGGCAAAACGGGACCAAAATTTACAAACACTTTCTACAAATTTGAATATCAATTTATTTATGGTCGCGAATCCTAGATTTTGAGTTTTGGTTCAAACTATAAATAGTAGATAATATTAACTTCTATGGCATGACCGTAAGCTAGCACGAAACTTAAGTTTATCTACACTAATCTAAACTTCTACACTAATATTATAAAGTGATAAAGTTTGTATGTTTTTTTTAAATTAAAAATAGGCTTGCGTTTGACCGCCAGCTCGTCTGATGTTAAGCGACGATGCGGTCTACGATGGAGCACGCTTGCCTAGAAGGAACCGATTCACTCGTGATTTGAAGACACCCAGATTGAAACGAGAACACACATTCAGGTAGCGCATTCCACAGAATAGCAGTTCGCATAATAAAAGTGGAATCAAAGCGCTTCGTACGGGTTTTCAGAATATCAACCATAAAGCGGTGTCGATTTTTCGTGCCCGCTCTGGCAGTCCGATAGAAAAATGGGCAAGAGGGAATCAGATCATGCAGATCCGATGCACACTCTCCGAAATGTATCCGATAAAAACCGATAGACTAGTAACTTTACGCTGATGCTCAAGACTTAACTTAGTCTGAACTAGGGCTTCGTTGCTGATGCTGCTGTTCATTGTTGATGATATGTTTGTTTGTAAGAAGTAAAATGCGACCTGCGTAATTAATACAAAATAAATCAAAGTTCAAATAAATACAGAGTTTTTATTAGGAGGTAAATATTGACGCTATACATAAAGTACCCCAACCTGTTTATTGGCTAAAACATTATATTGCTATTAATGTTAACATAACGGCTTCACAGTAATTTGGTTGGGATATAAAAGGTATTTATGACCTGCCAGTAATGCGAGGAACCTTAGAAAGGCCGGTCGTATACAAGGCGATTCAAGTTGGCGACTCTAGTAGCGACGCGTTTTGTAGTGAACTGGAATGAGACATGGCCGCTGCCAACATTTTGTTGTTTCGTGCACGAAGCTCCATAGCAATAGAAGTTTATTAAGAAAAGCTCGGCAACGGCAAGTATTTTTTTGTAAGCTTGCGTTTGACCAACACAGTGGATATGCGGTCTACGAAGGAGCACGCTTGCCTAAACTATTCACACGCGACTTGAAGAAAGTCATAAAATAAAACACTGTTTTAACTATCACGGTTGTTCACTACATTTCAACGTTAGTTTTGGCGAATTATATTTCGCAAACGATTAAAGATGATGTTATACACCTCCCTTTCTTTTTAATGATACATAGATGACGAGCTGAAGACAGTTTATTTTCCATCCCACGTTTGCATCTATGGAAGCTAGCGTTTGCCTCTATGGAAGCTAGTCACCATAGATGTAGATGGGGATCATACGAGCATACAAACATGCTCTTAGTATTGCTGTTCGTCGAGTAAAAATGTAAATAACATTACATCTTTTGCGTTTGAATGGTCAAACAAGCACGATGGAACAGTCACGCCCCCGACATCGCGCGTCGTTTAAGTCGCGTCGCATACTCGGATGCAATAATTGTGTTGCCTTGTGTACGAATAGACTTTCTCTATACTATCCTTTTGTGTGAATTGACTTTTCTTCTGATAGGTTAAAAGGTATAAGCACTTTAAGTGCCTACGTGCGTAGTACCTATTCATTTATTGTCTAATAAGAAGTGCAGTTAGGTGACTCTATTGTAATTTTTTAACAGTCTTCCAAAAAAGAGGTGTGTCAATGGTTGAGTGATGGTTCTCAATTTGACTGTTTTTTTATGTTTGTTAACTGTGACTGAGTGAACCGATTTTGATGATTCTTTTTTTATTTGAAACCTGGTGCTTCCTGTGTGGTCCCATTTGAATTTGTTCTAGTTCTGACATTTTTATAACGTCGGTTTTTATAATGATAATTATTGTTTGATACTAACTGCGCCCCGCGGTTTTTCTTGCTATCCTACATGAACTTTTTTTTCTTATGTGCTAATTCATGGTATAGGGTCAAAAACATTTAGCCGTTACGCGGAGTTAATCGGGACGCACTTACACTCAAACCTTTGCATTTATGTTATTTGTGTGGTGTGATTATTATATACCTACATGTTTAGTAAGCTACTACACCCTAACAAATTTTGAATACAAGTGTGTAAACTTTTTACTACAAAAAAATATTAAACACGATATTGATGTGATTATTACATGTTTGATTTATATATGTGTAAGAATACTCCTTTTTGCGGGTAGACATCGTTTTATTTCAGACTCTGGACATACACTCTTACTCGTATAACGTATATTTATACACTTGTACTTTAATGACTCTTAACACTTTAAATCTATGTACATTAGGGCAGAGTAACAATGCACAATATTGAAGGTGCTTACTGCACCACTGCTCAGATCAGAATGCCCAGCCTCGCTCCCGCCTACCACCTGCCATCGCGTTTCCCCTTCCCCTTTACGTCATAGTGAAGTTGGCAACGTAGAGACTCAAGTAAGGTACTAGGAAGTCAAATAAGTACTCGCGAATTCAATAACAATACTTTAAACCTAACATAATAGGTCGGGGAAAAAGTCTTTTCGTATTTTGTATGTATAAAGTTGTAGTAAAAATCTCATCGGTTGTACTGTTTGTATCTGGCTGGTTTTGATACCATTAAAAATATGACATTTTAAAAAAGGAATACAAAAAGTAAAAAGCAATTTCCCGCCATTTTTCAATTGTTTTTTTGTTCGATAAAATGAGTGAATCTAACGAAGAAATTCGATATATTGTGAAATTTTATTACAAAAAACTGAAAAATGCGACACAAGCCGCGAATAAAATTTGTGACATTTATGGACCTAATGCAGTGTCATCAAGAGTAGCACAATGTTGGTTCAAGCATTTTCAGTCCAGGAATTTTGATGTCAAAGATGCAGCTCGCTCTGTTCGCCCTGTTACGGATAAAGTCGATGCCATTTCTGAAAAAGTGGACCAAGATCGGCATATTAGTAGTTACGACGTAGCTGAAGACCTGGGGATTGACCACAAAACAGTTTTGACCCATTTGAAAATAACTGGGTATACAAAAAAACTCGATATTTGGGTGCCACACCAGCTCACTGAAAGAAACCAAATGAATCGTGTACTCATTTGCGATTCTCTATTGAAACGTAAAGAAACCGAACCGTTTTTGAAAAGATTGATCACTGGTGATGCAAAATGGATCACCTACGACAAGAATGTGCGCAAACGATCATGGTCAAAGGGCAGTGAAGCACCACAGACTGTAGCGAAACCCAGATTAACACGTAATAAGGTGATGCTGTGTGTATGATGGGATTGGAAGGGCATCGTTCATTATGAGCATTTACCGCCGGGCAAAACCATCGATTCGGATCTCTACTGCCAACAGCAGATGAGACTCAAACAATAAATTGAGAAAAAACGGCCGGAATTGATCAACATAAAGAGTGTGGTCTTTCATCATGATAAAGCCAGACCGCACACATCTTTGGCCACTCAACAAAAATTTAGAGAGCTTGGTTAGGAAGTGTTAATGCATCCACCACATAGCCCTGACCTTGCACCCTCAGATTTCCACCTGTTTCGTTCTCTTCAGAATTCTTTGGGTAGTGTTAGATTAACATCAAGAGAGGACTGTCAAAACTACTTGTTGCATTTTATTGATCAGAATTCCCAAAATTTCTACAGCAACGGGGTCATGTCACTACCTAAAAGATGGCAACAAGTTATCGAACAAAATGGTACATATATATTATAATTAAATGTAATTAAACTTGAAAAAAATATGTCTTGAATTTGTTTATAAAATACGAAGAAACTTTTTCCCCGACCTTATATGCAGAAAAGGTTCAATATCGCTTTTCAGATAGACATCTCCAATCCAACTATCGTAATAGGTATTTTCTGTTCGACGAAATTATATCTCCATCAAGTATTTACCATATTGTAGTGTAACGACCAATTAATGACTTGTTATTTTTTTGTTACTATCTATCATATCTTTCATTTATTGCGGTCAAACGCGTATCTACTTATATACTATTTAAACCTACGCAATAAAAAAAAAACTAACAAAAAAAAGAATCTGTCAAATGTCATCAAATTATGTACTTATTTGAGCCTCATTATTCAATTTTAAATAAATAATAATACAAGTACCACTTTCGTAATACTAGCGATTGTGAAAACTGTACTGTACGACAAAATTATCTAAACAACTGGCCAAATGAGAAAAATAACCATTTCAATTTATCAGTTATGTTTAGAAAGTACGATGGTGGCGCCCCCACTTAACTCTAAATGTATGTTAGTCACATTGTAGTATAAACAGTGGCACATAATAGCTGTCAAATTAACGTCAGCGGGACAAGTTCTAATGAGATTCGACTTGTAATGGTTTAACTATAAAGTTTGACCACGATGAGATGTTTAACAAATCTATGAATTCAAGTTACGGAGAATTTATTGTTGAATGAACGTGTTTTTGTTTTAATTTGCGATTCATTGTATATAGAGCGCAATCTATAAACACAGTCACAATGTTTTTCATGTTTTGTAAATAAATACATACCTATAATATTTACTGAGATACTCGTAGATAAGTAAATCTTAAGTCTGTAAGTATGTATGCTTGTCCGCGCTCAATGTCGTAACAGCTGCAAAGATTTGGATAAAATTTGGTATGGAGATAGATTAATATAAGCAAGGATAATTTTAATATGATCGTTCTTGATATAAGATAAACAAGTGGATCAAATTAAAAGCCGACTAAACATAGAACCTCCTTCTTTTTTAAGGTCAGTTCTAATAGCCAGAAAGAATACAACTATAGGTGCATAATGTACGTATAATTTCGAAAGAATTTTCTTTAAACTCCTGACCGTTAAGAAATTGTACCCTTCATCATCAGCTCATCCATATGAGATGATGATTATCAGACGCAAATACTTGAGCAACTTTAAATAATATATTAAAAACGCAATAAGTGCCTATAAAATTTGATGGCTGCCCTCGATTTCCCTGGGATTCCATCATCAGATCCTGACTTGCATGACAATGGGACCAAATTGGAAGTATACGCTACAGAACAAAACAATATTTTTTTAAGTCGATCAACAGCTGGCGGAGATGTTAGTGAACATACATAAAAAAAACAGTGGAACATAGAACCACCGCCTTTTTTAAAGTCGGTTAAACAGGCGAAGTTTTCCGACTTTCAAGCAACACTTGTTACTACAGATGACCACAAAGCTTAACACATTGTATTAAAGTCGTATTTAGTGGAGGAAAACCATGACACTTACACAGATTCGTGCGTTTCGCTAATTCTATTTTTGAGGTTTTACTCATTCAATTTCCAAATTAAGCAGTAATGTAAACTTTACCTTTACGGTTCGTTCCTTAACAAAAAATCTGTATATTAAGATATCGTAGACATCATTTAGTAAATATCTAGGTATGAATCCATAAAAATATCGATGAACATACACAAAAAAAATACATACAGATGAACATAGAACCTCCTCCTATTTGGAAGTCAGTTAAAAACAAGGAGTAAAGCGCAAATCAGTGTTACTTTTATATTTTTTGTATTGAGTGAAATGTCCTTAAATCGTGTTTCAATCTTTACCGTTTCCTAGATTAAATATTCAATTTTAATATGAAACCATTTTAATAATTTTAAGCTAACCATGGAAGTAAAAAACGAACACCAAAATTGCCAAAATTGCTAAAAGTGGGAAGAGAGGGCCTTAATACGTATTAATAATATTATTTTTAAACATCATTACAATATTTTTGAGCTTGTTTCATCATTCCGCAAGATTACTTCCTACCGTAATAATTAACGTGGTCAACACTACTCCAATTTGGTTGTCCGAAAATTGATGGTTAATAAACCACGCACTATCTCGACTTTCAATACCTATTATAAATTCTTGTCTATATAATAACAATTTAGTATTACCACAGAATACATGTCATATAGTACAAGGTATTACACAACTAAATTACAGTGATTATAGGGTGTGAATTAAAGTGGACTAGTACTTTTTAGAGATCCGTATCCAAAGGGTGTTAACCGGACCTTATTATTATTACTAAGCCTACCCTCTCTGCCTGTCCGACCGTCCTTCCGTTTAACGGCTGTATCTTTCGAGCCGTAATAGAATATAAGCCAGTTGAAATTTTCACTGAATATTACTTCGGATTGACTAAAAAGAATAATAAACTCAAAAAGTTAAAACCAAAGGGATTGTCCACGCAGGTGAAACTGCGGGGTGAAGCTAGTATAATATAAAAGAGAAATAATCTTAGAAACAATATACAGCTCTACCTTACAATAAGTACTATTCTATGAGCTCTACGTTAAAATCAAAATAGATCCATACCGAACAATAGTTATTTTCACCTCACACACTATTAATAGAATATGAACATGAACTAATTAATAGTTCACATGCAAAAAAGGGCAGCAAGGTCGTATGCAGATGCTTTCACTCCTGCCATGCCATCTCATACCATATCTCCCTTGTTTGTCTGATCTAAGATTAACCTCAACTGAGGCCTTAGGAATGACAACTCTGATATTAGGGCTAACCACTAAACAAACGAAACCGTGGATATTCGACAAAGAACCAGAGTCATCGACATAGCTATCAAAATTTGCAAGTTGAAGTGGCAATGGGCAGGCTACATCGCTCGAAGAACCGATAACCGATGGGGAAGAATGGTTCTTGAGTGGAGACCACGAAACGGAAGACGTAGCGTAGGTAGGCCTCCCACTAGATGGACCGACGACATCGTGAGAGTCGCGGGCATCCAGTGGATGCAGATGGCAGGTTGTCGTTCAGTGTGGAGGTTAAAGGGGGAGGCCTATGTTCAGCAGTGGACGTCTTACGGCTGATGATGACTAAACAAACATACTTACGTACTTACTTTTGGATATATTACCTGAGAAGTAGAAACATACTTTTCTTTACATACTTTTATATGTGCAGTTGCCCGCGACTTCGTACGAGTAGATTTTCATAAAAACTTTCAACCTTCTTTTTCCTCCCTTAATCCGACCCCTTCGTAAAATAACATAGCCTATACTTCAATCTGGTCATAGCTAAACATTTTCGTGAAAACCGCATTTAAATCCGTCCAGTGGTTTAGATGTGCGTGGACAAACAAACAAACAGACAAAAAATCTGAAGACTGTCTTAACGTGTTCAGCTGCTTATTTTAAGACGCGCAGTGTGTTTTTTTTAATATCTCCCAATTACAGATTTTTTTATCGCTACGTTTTTATTATATGTATAGATACAGATGTATAGATGTTAAATCTACCCGGAGGGTCCAATAAAGATCGTGATGGTATAGCGGAGCTAGTTTCACACACTTTTTATCCAAAATGATATAATATTTAGTATCCATTCAATTATATTCCATACCAGTATCAGTATTACAGCTAGTTCTCTATTACTTGATTGTGGACCTGCCAAAAAGTTTTTTAAAGTCAGTGATGGCCGTTGAATGGGCCCTGATTGACTGGACATAGACTTATCAATTTTACATTCAAGCGATCAGAATTAACTTCATTTTTCCTGTAATCTTTTTATTATTAGATACTAACTTTAATTGTATACTGTCAAAATGCAGTAGCTTGTCAATCTTGTATAATTTCTGGGTGTAGTTTTTGTAACAAAGACTACAATTATTTTTATAGGTAGCGTATGATTATGATTGAATACAATGATTTCTGAGTATTTGATGTTGATGTGGTTTACTTCATAGGTTCTTTTAAGAGCAAGAATACCGGGTGCAGCTATCTTGCTCGATATTTTTTAAGATATAAAAAGACTGTCTACTTTTGCAAAATGTCTTTCGTTCATTTTACGACGTTAATAATATATATTTTTTTAAAAACACAAAAAGGGATAAGTAAACAGTTTTCTCATTTATTTTCATAATATCAAAAGAAAAAGAAAAATTGGTCTAAATATTTTGAAATATCAACGTCGTAAAATGAACGAAGCCCCATTTTTTTAATTTAAAACAGTATTTTTATATTAAAAAAACATCAAATATGCGAGATGCGAGAAAAAATGTGTCCATATACAAAATTGATCTTAATTATGATCGATAATTTTGTGTCGTTTTTGTGTGTTTTAGGGAGGTACCTACCTATCACTACACCGTTCCTCTAAAGCACGTATGTACAATCGAAATTCCACTCCAAACTGCAATGACTCGTAACGAAATCTCGAAAACTACTTGACCTATAAGCTGAAATTTGGCTGGCAGACTCCGTATGAGGTGTAGAAGTCCGCTAAGAATTTATCAAAAGGATCGAATTAAGAGAGGACAATGGATATGGAAAGCTTATTTATAGAAGCATTATCTAACGTTACATGCTTGGAACATACCCATCTATTCGTTTCTTAAGACGAGTCTTTTGTGCATACTAAAAACCACTTGTCAAAATCGTGATAGTCATGCTTGATAACCAAAAAAGCCAGGTTTTGATCACCAGGATAAAATGAAATAACAAGCAACTAAATTAGTTAGCTAGATTAAACTCGTGCCTTGTACTTTTCATAACAATCATTAGAGATAAAAGGATCCTACGTGGCGTAATGAGCTATTTTGATGCATCCATTTTTGTTAATAAAAATATCTACCGATAGATACGTCACCAACTATCTATTTCTAATTGTTAAGATTTATATTGACATCAAATAAAAGGCAGAAGTTAATGACCTACTCGTAACAAGGCTTTATGCAATTTTTTTAAAGTCTATACGGCCCCGGTATCGGTATTTTTGACAAATCATATTATTTCGCAAACGATAAACCTGAACAATGATTTATGATGTACAAAACCTCACTTTCATTTTAAAAGACCCATATATATGGGCATGTGTCCTAACTATTTTTATTACCGATGAAACATTTATTACCTTATAAAAAAGTGTTTATTCAAATTGTAAATGTACATATTAAATACCAACCTTGTTACAGTTATTTTTTTAACTTCTTTTTGCATAACGCTGAAACTATTGTATTTAAGACTAGCCGTCCGCCCCGGCTTCGCACGAGTGTAAGCTCGGCCTTCGGCCTCGCTACAAAATATAATATAGCCTATGTCACCCGGGGATAGTGTAGCTTCCTAACAGTGAAATAATTTTTCAAATCGGTTCAGTAGTTTCGGAGTCTATTCATTACAAACATACAAAAATAGGTACAAATCTTTCCTCTTTATAATATTAGTGTAGAAGTGTAGATGACCTCTTTTACCACCAGTGACCATCCCATGAGCTTAGAGGATACCATCAACACGTCATTTATCAAAATCTATCCATGCATTTAGGAACAGCACCTGGAATGCATGGGATGCATGGAAAGAAGTTCTCACCTAGTGTGAGAATCAGGGTTTACTAGTCGAAGATAGGTGCAAGTACCTAACTATTAAAACACTAAAATAAGTCCATTTAATAACTTCACTATACCTGTACTTGGTTCATTTGATGTTAATTTAATTATAATTATGTGCAATATTGTTTTCCGTCAGTCTCTGGCAGCCATATTACAAGCTTTGCTTAGTTTGGGGTCAGATGACCATGTGTGCAATAATGTCCCAGATATATTTATTATTATTTATTTATTATTAGTTCTGTTATTTAGTAGCTTGGTGAAGTTTCGAGGCGAAAATGTAATACAGACAGAAAAGCAAAGGAACTTTCGTATCTACTCGTATAATACAGTGTAAACGCTATATAATAATACTAGATTTAACGAAAAACTCCCTAAAACGTCGAAATTACTTAACTTTGGTTGGTTTACCTTGTTGTCCATACAATGATACACTCTATGTAGCATCACACCTACTCTAAATAACGACAACAATACGTTATTATTAAGCAACAAACAATACTTTCTAACACCTCGTATTTAAAATAACAAAATACTGGAGCAGCAGAAAACGTCAGACGAAGATAACAGATTATACGCAATATGTGTTGTTATTTGTATCAATATTAATAACTGTAGTTTGTAAATTTTATACTTTACTAGTAATTACAAATTGTAATGGTAAAATAATATAGATTTTTATTATCTCCATCTAACGACTACTCTCAATAACACCATAAAATGTGCAGTCCCTTACGTGTCGCTAAATAGATATTACACTGTATAAGTTTCAAGTGTGATGCGAGTAAATATTACAAGTACCAAGGTATAAGATCCTGCAACGTCGAATACAAATTGTATTACGATTCCTTTGCTCGAACTTGTATTTCGTATGCTGAAGCTTGAAATTTACAGTCATTAATCCCCTAGGACCATTAGTTGTTACTCTTGACTGATGCACCACTCAATAATCCTGTTTGTAGCGCAGGGAACTTGAGATCGAGCTGATAGATTGTCGATATTAATGACGTATGTTTGCCTGGTACCTAGTTGTAGATAGTATCTAGATTACCTAAAGGATAGGTAGGTACTCCTTACTATCATTTTTATCAAAGCCGCAAACACCAAAATGCAAAAAAAGTACAATGGCTTAATAGTTCTATTGTTCGTTGGTTGACCAGCTCTCTTTGTCTAAAAGACAAACATTTTATGTTGATGTTTTATTTTTCGGAAAATAACGAAAACTAAAGCCGGCCAAGTGCGAGTCAGGCACGCTTAGGGAGAGTTCCGTACCACCACAAAATACAATAAGTAGTTATCAAATTAAAAAACGAATTCAAAATTATTAAAATATGCAATTTCGATTCGGTGAAAGATATGATGAGGTCGTCCAATTAACCGAATTACGTTGCTTAACTTTGTAATTAACAGAAATATGCCACTGACTCGCACTTGCCCTTTTTTTTCTTATACTAGTGTGCACTATAATCATGCCAAGTTTGACGCTTGTACGTATTACCGTTTTCAAACTAGAGCAAATACAAAAATATGTAAAAAAAATACGTTTGTTGTATGCTGAACCCCTTTCATTTAAATTTTTTGGCTTTTTTATTATTTCTTAGTTAACTCGTACGTAATTACATTACATATTCTGTGAAAATTTCAACTGGCTATCTATTACGGTTACAAAGATAGAGCCGTTTAAAGGAAACACGGACAGAAAGACAGATATCTTAGATCAGAAATAGAGTCCCGTTTTTACCCGTTATGGCTATGGAAACTTGAATAAACTACTATATTATTTATTTTTTTCGTTCCTCCGCCAGCCTATAAAATATCAACACGAAATTTGCTTTATACCATTTGCAATGTTTCTAAAGATAATGTCCGATAGTTTTTATTCCCACTGAGTACTATCATGTATTCTGTGTTGAAACTGGCCCACATGATAAACTGACATGGTTAACTGATGTAAATATCAAGTTCTTGTACTATATTGACAGTCAAGATGGATCCTTATTAGGCGAGAAAAGTTTCTAAACTGAGTTAAATTCCATAGAAAGTAGAGAGAGTAATCTAAATGCAATTTATTTTTAGAAGAACACGTACTGTAATACCAACTTATCGCAAAAATTTGGCAATACAGACATTATGAGTAAAGGCAGAGAATTTTGATATTGAATACACAAATATATATATAAAATTATAAAACCATTTGACATAGATAGAACACCGCAACGTTTTGTATTTTGTTATTTTTTTCAGATCCAGAGGCGATTTTGGCGTTGCACGTGTTGTGCATTCGCCAGTGTCATATTCGCAGTCAAATTTCTTCGACCAAAATAAAATGAATGGACGGGCCCTAACCATTGAACTTGATCAGTAAAAACGAGTCAAAATCGTCGGACATATACTTCAACACCTAATTATAAAAATGTACAGTATATTTGTTACAAAAAATAGATATCGGTTTTATTTGTGTATTTACACTTCGGTAAAGCATACGAATTCATAATTTTGCCAGATGTTTCGTTATCGCGTAACAATAGACTCGTGTTTCACTTCCTACGGCTAGAGACCGACTGAAACGAAATGAGAGCTGGCGCTCATTTTGTAATCTTCAAAAATGCGCTTCTACTGGGCCCGTCCATTCATTTTATTTTGGTCGAAGTCAAATTTAAGTAAAATAAGTCACAGCACAAAATACAGAAAGTTATTTATTTGTCCCTAACTAATAATAGATACTAGGTAGAGTATAGTCGAAGTCTATTTGTATGTCATTGAAAAGCAGTAGGAGTAAGCGTTTATTTATTTATTCATATAGAAACACCAACAGTACACATATTAAATATTAGACAATATAGCACTTTTTGTAAATAATGCAGTTCTGATATGTGCACCCTGAACAGGTGTTTACAACGTTCGCCATTAAAAGTGTGGTAAGACCAAATATACGAGTATATATATAGTAAAAAGTGTACAAATAGGTGTGACGATGTAAATACAGTAAGCGCAATATAGTACAATTGGATTATATATTGCAGATGTATCCAATCACCAGAACACCCCCAATAAAGATTTTAGCGTTGCTATATGTTTTGCTATATCATTGCTAAACTTTAACTGTTTAACTATGCTCTAGTTAAATGTTAGTAAGTTATTGAGAACCGCCATAGTGTTCGAGCAATTACATTCGAGCATTCGAAAAACTCACAACAGAGTCACACAACGAGCAATGGAGAGAGCTATGCTCGGAGTTTCTTTGCGCGATAAAATCCGAAACGTAGATATTCGCCAAACAACCAGAGTCACCGACATAGCTATTAAAAGAAATAACTTGAAGTGGCAATGGGCAGGCCACATCGCTCGAAGAACTGATAACCGATGGGGAAGAAAGGTTCTTGAGTGGAGACCGCGAACCGGAAAACGCAGCGTAGGTAGGCCTCCCACTTCATGGACCGTCCGTCGATATTGTGGGAGTCGCGGGCATCCAGTGGATGCAGATGGCAGGATGTCGGTCAGTGTGGAGGTTAAAGAGGGAGGCCTATGTTCAGCAGTTGACGTCTTCTGGCTGATGAAGATGATGATGATTCGAAAAACACAGAAAAATATCACAATGTAACAACATTTTTTCTTCAAGTTGGCGGCACAACTCTATCTTCCTTCTCCAATATATCTATGAACGGTCCTTATTATTAACTTTTTCTATCACGAAGTCTCTAATAATGAATATTATTAATAGAAAAGATTAATCATGGACATCCAGGCATGTCAATTAAACATTAAAAACGTATCCGACGTTCTCGCAAAAAACTTCCAAGGAATGTCCACAAAACAATTTCTAACACCTACACATTTTTGAATCAGACTTATATGTATTTTAAATTTGTATTATCTCTTGCAACTTTCTAATAAGAAACGAGCTATTGATAGGTGATCTTTGCACTGAATTCGTAAGGCCCAATGCAGACTTAAGAGAAGAATCGAGAAGACGTGGCCGCAGAAAAAAACTCTTTTCGGTTATCGATATAAACTTGAATATACATACCCACAAAACGAATTTTCGTTCATATTTAAGTGTCTATTGAGACATATCGCATATTATTTTACTTAGGTAAAAATTGGGTTAGGTACCTTACGCTCGACGTTTCGACCATGTTACAATGGCCGTGGCCATAACTAAAACTGCTGATGAGTCCGACGAAAAGAGCGGGTGTCGTGATCCTCTACCCTCACTTGATCTTGTAAAATTGCAGTCACAAGACTACGACTTACAACACTGTATCGGTGGAATATGTCCTAGTACCTACACCGTGGTTAGCACACTTGCTCACTATGGCCATAGTAGAAATTCTGCTGCATCCTTCCACGACGAAGCCGTTAACATAAATTAATCTTCCCTGTTGAAATTGCGACGTTTCTAATTTCAACCGCTACACAAACCATTCTTGTAAAATAATGTTGTTCAGTAGAGAGTCCAGTCCACCCGCGATACCCGCGGAATGTATCCCAAAGCGCATCGAAATACAATACCTATGTATTGTATTTCGATGCCAAAGGGTTTAAATTTAATCTCATTTACTAAAATTAATAAAAGTCAAAAAACGAAAGAGACGGTACTGTAATTTTGACCTTACGGTAAAAGTTGACTTTTCTACGACCAACATGTATGGTCGCAACGAGGCCATGCCGTCACGACTATAGTAAGCGTTGGTCCTAAATTTACCTACTTTTGTGTATTGTGAGCGTCAACATTATGAGGTCCAGAGACTACAATAGATGAACGTGTGCTAAAATATAGATGTTAATACCTAAAGATTTGACCTTCGGAGATTTCTAGCGAGAATTAGTCATGGTTTCTATCTTGGGTCCTCATCTGGCACCATTGTTTAGATGTTCGGTTAACAATTATTGTCATACCTTGTTAAGATGTTATTAAGGTCGGTACACAAAGGAAATTACAATGACCTGTCGATTTTAACAATAGATACTTACTAATTGCAAGATAAGGGTTTAGGTTAAGGCTGCATGCTTACAATATGGTCGAAGATGACTTCGACCATATCGTCGCTTACCAAGATGCGAGTTGGTCAACGCAGACTTGTTCGCGATAAAAAAAAGAATACAATTTTGATTACCTAGTTAAAAACGGCTGCAATTAAAGGTGATAATTTAACACTATAATTATGTTTACACACAAATTAGTTTTACCAAAACATGAAAAATAAAGCTAAGCTAATGTTTTCTTAAGTTATCCTTATCACGATTATTACACATTGTAAACACTTTTACCGACTTTATCGCATGTATTTTAAATTATTTTAATTCCTGACATTATGAAAACTACAGTGTCCATGTCCGTGGCCACAATATAGACTCAAAACGACTCAGGTAGTGAGTATAAAACCAGTTTTAAGCGTTTAATTTCAATGTGCTTTTTTTTCATGTACATATAATAATATCAAATCCCTTTAACAGCAAAATTTGAATGTTTACAGATATTCAAAGCTGAGGACACTGTTTTAGACCATTAACATGTTTGTAAAACATTCGATTTACATCCAATGAAAACTAACTGCATCACAACAAAACCGTAAAATTTCCGAAGTGGTTTACAAACAAAAATTTGTTCCATCTTGTTATAAGTACCATACAATTGAACGAAGAGTTCCCGAGCCTTCAATAGAGGCAAGAGGTCAAACTTGAGCAGACACCTGACATAAGCCAAATGTCGCACTTTTATCTTGTCTTTTGCATTTTACGAATGTAATTTGTAGACGTTGCGACGTTCCTAATACCTAAGAAGGCTTCGGTTTTTTTTACTGAAGTAAGAGGGTCATTAACACAGTCTACAACACGTACTACAGACTTTAAATCAGTGCATTTTTTAACAGCACACGTGGTCGTCTGACCCCAAACTAAGCAAAGCCTGCCGGTCTATTCTGCAAGCTAAGTGAACGCGCAAGTGAAGTGATAAGCTAAGTGAATGTGATATTTTCTTGCCTATTATCTTAGACTTGCAAAAACTTATTTTAAATCAATCTCAAAAACTTCTAGAGTTCGATTTTTACGGTTTTTTTTTTCGAACGGTTGCATCTTTAAGAATAACGAATCTTTGATTATGTGACTAGTAGAATAAAAAAATAGGACAAAAAAGAAAACCTTTTAAAATTTTGGCGAACCAATTTTTGCTTGTTTTAGGTGGTCAAAGTTGGGTCAAGAGTAGTAACAAATTAGATAAAAGTAGTAACATTTAGACAGTACCTACATTACTGACTTTATCCTAATCGCTTCTCTCTCTCTCTCTGTCTGTCTCTTCCTCTCTTTTCTTAATTTTCTGTTTTTTTCTTCTTCTTTTTTTTAGTTTATTGAGACTTTGATTAAGAAGAATCAAGTCAACTGAAGAAACAACAGTGCAGAATTGCAAATAGCAGACCAAACCATGCAACCAAGGCATTTGAGCTATCAAATTATGTGCAGAACAGAGCTTGCACTCGAAGTTTTCAAGAGAAATCACTATAGTATTTACACGTTGCCATAATATCACCCACATTTGTTGTTAGTTTAAAAATTATGTACTTAGTGGTAGGGCTCTTTTGCAGATTGCGCCTGGGGAAGTACCACACTATTGGCAGTTATTCAACCGCCAAGCAGTAGTGTGCAAACATTACTGTGTTCCTAATTGAAGGAAAATGTTTCGAGTGAAATTACTGGGCATTCAGAAATTTAACTCTAATCTCAGGGAGACGAGCTCGATGCATTGCTGCGCAGCTTTTTGAACTGTAAATGTTCAAAATTCTGGGTGGCATTGAACAGATATTGACAAATGTGACGCTTACTATTAGGTGAATCACTTGCTCGTAAAGTCACTCAGTTGTATAAAAAAAAAAAACTTGTATCCAATGAGGAAGTAGTCACACCAATGCAGGGTTGCCACCTTTTTGAAAAAACATGTCGAGACAATAGGTCGGTCATCGTTGATCATCAACGGCGGGATAAACGGCCAAAATCGTCCTTACGTGATTAATGAATGGCCCTCATGTTGACGCGTATTTTTTGCGACGCGTCATTGTATTGATTGCGTCTAGAGCCATCAGGCGAGCGACTTCACTAGTCTCGTCACACTCAGTATCATTAAAAAAAAAGTGCTGTGAGTCTGAAGGAAATGACCGAAGAACGTCGAATGTTATAAAAAATCGGGTAAATTTTTTTAGGTTATCGGGACGCGGGACAATAATTATCATCAAAATCGGAAATGTCCCGGCAAAATCGGGACAGTTGGCAACCCTAAACAAGTGCCGTCACAAATCTGTGGTCAGATAAGTGAAAATGGAAACCACTTTTCTAGATAAGTCTTATTGCATGTTGTGGTCAAATGACAATTTTCTTCAGCATATGGTGCCGTATCCACTAGCTGGCTAGCAATTTGCTGCAATTCCCATGCCAAGTAATGGCACCGGACGTCTTTGGACAGATGGCAAGTAGAAGTACTTGTTAGGTAGATATGTTGTAAGACTGTGATTACTAACGCGTGCCTACTGGCTCTAGCTTGACTGATAGACGTTGATTTTGCTATGTGTATTTTCTGTGACACAAGGTACGTAAAACTAGGGTTAGGCAGCGAGGTATAAGACTAGGTATAGAGAGATATAAGTTCTCTATAGAAGCAATATAAACCCCAAACTAAGAGAGCGAGTACATAACACACTGATTTGTTTTTATTTATTTATTAAGACTTTATAAGAGTCTAACACTCAAGTGGAACTGTTAAATAATTTTGACACTAATTGTGACAAACTGGGTGCCCAAAGAAAGAAAGCGTTAGCCAAAAAGATCATTCCAAAGATGACACGATGATATAATAAAGTCGCAAGTAAGTTTTGGTCTAAAACTACCAAAATAGAGTAGAATGGAATAATTGGAGGAGGCCGCTAATTGAAAACAATAATAAATAAACTAATATAACTTAACTAAATACTTACTAACACACTAACATAGACATTCATATAAAACTCTGTTTAAAGTGAGTATAAGGAATTAATAAAAGCTGTTAATGTTAACTGTTTTTAGGTACGTCAAAGTCATTTAAAACCAATACTTAGATTTAGCTGACCTCGGTGGCGGTTACTTTGAGACATTAGGAATAATTTTATATTTTTCTTTCATTTAGAGCACCTGGTTAATACGACACGTAATCAAATTACAGGCGTTTTTCTGGCATATGGCCTTGCTATTCAGCGTAGAAATGCTACCAGCATACTCAACGCTGCCAACTGGTAAGTTTGAGCATTTCGATTGTCTTTAGAACCGTCAAAAGTCTAAACTACAAAGCAGATTAATCGGCAAGACCGTCAAGTAAGAATCTTTAAGTATTGATGAGTTAAGTACCTATTGATAAACGCTAACTACGAGTAATTCGAAACATTCCAGTCACTGAAATAAATTCATTCGTTTAATAACCGTACATCTCCATTCCGATATAATTACGACTTATTAGCCGCTAAGTTTATTACGACGGCGTAAAATCATCATCTCTTGACAGTATAAGAAGGTCATTAATCAATAACGTGGACATGCATCTTGAATCTTCAATCAGAAACTTAGCAAAAACCTGGCTTAAGCTGGGTGTATGTGGACACAAAAATTAGGTACTTAGTTTTTTATGATAGCGTAGGTACCAAATTTTGCTCCAATCGTTTCAGTTACGAAGTCGAGTATGCAAACAAACTTTTGGGTGGTATTTAAACGAGCTACCTAATTCAAATTTAAATGAAACTTGTAAAAAATGCTGAATACGACTTATTGAAATACTAAGTGAGCGAGAGACATTGGTCAAATAAAAATGTTGATAATGGCTCGCGTTATACTAAAAACTTTGTATATATTTTACTAGCTGTAACCGCGACTTCTTCCGAGATTTGTTCAGAAAAAAATAGCCTATGTCCGTCCTCATGATACATACCATTGCGTCGCAAAATTTTATCGAGATCGGAGAGAAACAGACAGAGTTACTTTCGCATTTATAATATTAGTGTGATTTCAAAAATGCTGCGTTATATCCTAATCGAGGTAACCTCTTAACTGACAGAATTTGAATCTGCCCTGATTGAAGGGTCAGGAGGCAGGATTTTTCATTGTTATAAAAAACTCTATCTTCTCTCCTAATTACTTTTTTTCTAACCTAAGTGATAGAATTTGGTAGAGGTTGTGGAAGGAGCTCCCATATTTATTCGCTCGATTAATATTCTTCCCTTGAGCTTCGTTCGTTCGATTTTTTCTATATCTACCAATTTCTATACTATAAATATTACTACAACTAAATGGATTTGGCTACGAAATTCTTCTATATGCGTGTCTTGATTTTCTAGTTCTTTTCTTCGGTTAATAATAACCCTTTCAAATTTATAATATTAGTGTGATGTGATATTTCTGTATAATTGAAGATAATGTAAATAAAATAAAATAAATAAATACCTGGGACATTATTGCACACATGGTCATCTGACCCCAAACTAAGCAAAGCTTGTAATATGTCTGCCAGAGACTGATATACATACATATATTATATTTTTAAATACGAAATATAAGTCTGAAGATATTGCACGTTCCGAGACACCTGACTCTTGGTCTATAAAATGTTTGATCGTCTACTTTGATTCATCATCTTAATTAATCAAGCGGTAATCAAAGATACATTAACGCAACAATTATATCAGAAAGTCGGTCAGTCTGCCATAGATGTGTATGCGGTCGATCTCATACACTCGACCTCTTCAGAACCTGATACTAACAGCATGTCGCTAATGACATGAAAAGATAATCATCAAATTAATAAAAGTACTAAAATTGGCGAGTAAAAAAATTAATTAAGTTGTGGAGTTTGAATTATAAAATAGAAACCCTATAATACAAACTCCACAATATGATTTGTAAGTGTGCGATAAGTTATGTTATGAACGAATTTGGATAAAATTGAGTTTCACATCAATTTTATAAGATCATTCATCTCATAAATTCTTCTTAGAAAATCTATCGTAAGCTTGTCTCGTTGTATTATGGAAACGGGCGTAGTTTTCACACATTATTTCTCACATAAATAATTTTTGACTTTTGTTTTGATCATACTTAATTCTCGTGTAATATAAACAAAAAAATATCGTTGTCGAGTGTCATAACGTTACCTTCATCATCACAATCAACCTATCTTTGTTCACTGGACGTTGGTCGTTCCCAAGTTACGCCACTCAGCCCGATCTCCTTTCGTTTCCAACCACTGCAAGCCGCCTTGCGTATATCTTTACTCTATCGAGTCTCAGGGTGTCCTAAGATTCGTATGCACTATAGAAATCGTCTACACCAACGATTATCGGTTCAGCGACAGATATTACCGGCCCTCTGCCACTTCAGCTTGCTAATAGGCTGACAACGAGTCTGTAGGTGACTTAGGTTCTGTGTTCCTCAGAGAAACACCGAGCAAAGCTATCTCCATAGCTCACTGAAAGAACTTATGGACAACTCCAACTGTATGTGTCCACGTTTCAGCACAATAACGCCATGTTTCACACAAGGAAATAACAAGACAAAATATGCAACAACAAAAACTGGAAAAACGGCAGATGGAAATAAAGCATTTGATATGTACTATTATTTTTAATGGAGGTCAAGAAAGTTTTACTTTGAACAGTTTTGATCTAAATGAGCTTCACTTAAATTACAGTCTATACGATCTGTCAGCTGTGCGTCGCAAAAACCACATACCGCGGCCGCCGGCACGCGCGTTATAATGTGCGTTCTGATTGACGCATTAGACGCGCAAAGCTGGAACATTGAAGAACGCAGTGTAAAGAAAAATGAGGGACTGACGCATTACTTCATAACATCATAGAGTAACATTTTATGTATGATACGTCGAACGAAATAGGATTATTCCGGTGTTTTCCGCTGACCAGTTCTTTCAGTGGGATTAGAACTGTAGACTATTCTAAGTCAAACATACCTTCACTGCAAGTGAAGAGAATTGTTTCTGAATTCCGACGTAAAACTCTACTTTAATAGATGGTAGGTACCTTTCTGTTGATGGCTTGGCACGCGCCGAAGTTATAATATATGCCTGCTTACGTACTATTCTCAAGTTTCTATGGAAGCATTAGCCTAGACTTTGCTAGCAATGGCTGAACGTACGACCAATAGAACAATTGACAGAAAACACGAATATTGGTTAGGCTTTGCTTGGTTTGGAGTACCATTCATTCGGATCTACTGCTTATTGTGGACGCCCGTTCAATAGGTATACGTAGTCGTAAAAATTTGCTCATCTATATTCTATTGAATATAAACTTGACAATAATAACTTTTGCGGGATTTGGGATATGTATGTTTTATAAACACTGTTTTAAACTATCACGGTTGTTCACTAAAGTTATATGATTATTTACGGGATATTTACCGTGGTAAGGTTGTTGAAGGAGCTCCCGATGATGCTGCTGATGTAATAGGTCGGGGAAAAAGTCTTTTCGTATTTTGTATGTATAAAGTTGTAGTAAAAATCTCATGGGTTGTACTGTTTGTATCTGGCTGGTTTTGATACCATTAAAAATATGACATTTTAAAAAAGGAATATAAAAAGTAAAAAGCAATTTCCCGCCATTTTTCAATTGTTTTTTTGTTCGATAAAATGAGTGAATCTAACGAAGAAATTCGATATATTGTGAAATTTTATTACAAAAAACTGAAAAATGCGACACAAGCCGCGAATAAAATTTGTGACGTTTATGGACCTAATGCAGTGTCATCAAGAGTAGCACAATGTTGGTTCAAGCGTTTTCAGTCCGGGAATTTTGATGTCAAAGATGCAGCTCGCTCTGGTCGCCCTGTTACGGACAAAGTCGATGCCATTTCTGAAAAAGTGGACCAAGATCGGCATATTAGTAGTTACGACGTAGCTGAAGACCTGGGGATTGACCACAAAACAGTTTTGACCCATTTGAAAATAACTGGGTATACAAAAAAACTCGATATTTGGGTGCCACACCAGCTCACTGTAAGAAACCAAATGAATCGTGTACTCATTTGCGATTCTCTATTGAAACGTAAAGAAACCGAACCGTTTTTGAAAAGATTGATCACTGGTGATGCAAAATGGATCACCTACGACAAGAATGTGCGCAAACGATCATGGTCAAAGGGCAGTGAAGCACCACAGACTGTAGCGAAAGCCAGATTAACACGTAATAAGGTGATGCTGTGTGTATGATGGGATTGGAAGGGCATCGTTCATTATGAGCATTTACCGCCGGGCAAAACCATCGATTCGGATCACTACTGCCAACAGCAGATGAGACTCAAACAAGAAATTGAGAAAAAACGGCCGGAATTGATCAACATAAAGAGTGTGGTCTTTCATCATGATAACGCCAGACCGCACACATCTTTGGCCACTCAGCAAAAATTTAGAGAGCTTGGTTAGGAAGTGTTAATGCATCCACCACATAGCCCTGACCTTGCACCCTCAGATTTCCACCTGTTTCGATCTCTTCAGAATTCTTTGGGTAGTGTTAGATTAACATCAAGAGAGGACTGTCAAAACTACTTGTTGCATTTTATTGATCAGAATTCCCAAAATTTCTACAGCAACGGGGTCATGTCACTACCTAAAAGATGGCAACAAGTTATCGAACAAAATGGTACATATATATTATAATTAAATGTAATTAAACTTGAAAAAAATATGTCTTGAATTTGTTTATAAAATACGAAGAAACTTTTTCCCCGACCTTATATGTTTTATATTATTATCCATCTTCTTAATATTCAAAACTATTAATCTAAGTGGGAATTATCTCCAAAATGCTGGCCATCCCATTTATATTAGTTTTTGACATATTTTAATTTATCATTAACCTTTCTGATAATCTTATTTATTTGTCACTTACCTAATGTAATTTCTACTCGATTTTTATTGTTTAGTTTTTATATTACCGACTACTTATTCATGCATTAATTTGTTTATTTTGATATTTTTACAACTGTTATATGGCAATAAATATTTTCATATTTTTTTATTATTATTATTATATTCTATATATATAAGGACATTTTATTTAGAACAAGAAAATTAAGGAGGATAACCATTTTAAGAGTTGGGCATTCTGCGCTTGAATCTTCCTTCTCACTATTTGATAAATACAGACGATCTGAATACATAGGTACTCGTCGTACCTATAACTAGTAAAAACAGATTGTCATTGAGATGAATCTGCTTTCTATAATATATTTTAAAATTTAATTTTATATTTTTTTGTACGTCGATTTACAATATAACTGCAATAATATTTTGTATAGTTTCCTGTTGATGCGGGCTAAAATACATGTAAGGAAATAAAAAAGCAGTGTTAGTTGATATTTCCTAGCTTAGAGTAATTGGTCATTTTGAGAATTAGGCGTTTGTAGATTTTGCCATTTTAAGAATTACTATAATAAGCCATTTTGAGAAATAGGCATTCTGCGTCTGAATTTTCCTTCTCACTACAGCAACTAAATACAGCAGCAATAGTACAAACATTCTTGATATTCATTTAAAAAATACGAATACCTAGTTTTCTTTTTGTAAATGATCTAAATGCATCTATGAAAGTCAGAATAATCGAGAGCTGTTGTAGTACTTTTTGCACTGCAAAGGCTACACGCTGCGGTAAAGACGCGTGGTCGTCGGAAACACTAAGGATAAAACCACTGATTGGATTAGGGCATAACCTGAGGGGTACTATGAAACAGCTGCAGTAAAATCTGAATGAAAACATTTTCTTTTAATATTTTACTGTAACATATTTTGGTTACCAGCTATATATTTCAATCAAGAAGCTAGTAACAGTGATCAAAATTTTCTGTTATTATTTACAGCTTTTTAACTGATTCAAAAAATGAGGACAGTGCATTAAATACAGTGCAACATAGAACCATGTTGCACTGTATTTTTTTGATGTACTTATTATGTTCACCGATTTCTACACCAACTGTTGACCGATTTCAAAAAAAACTTTTGTTCGGTTACTTCCAATTAGGTTAAATTGTCACTAAAACAGGATCTGATGATGGAATTCCAGGGAAATCGACGGCAACCCTCACATTTTATAGGCACTTATTTTTTATATATTTTTGAAATCGGTTTTTATTGTAATCTACTTATTTACAATGTTATAGCAACTGTCAGTCATTCTTTCTGTGGCCGCACAACAAGAATATGGAGACAGTTTCGAGAAAATGACGTTTAGTACCTATCGTGTTAGAAGAGCTTGCACTGTAGCACATCTGTAGCTTTATTTCTGAAACGCTCATATGATATTTCGCGCGAAAATATTATGAATAATCTCAAAAAAACTCGAACAAAGAAGCTCGAGCTAGAAGACCGTCGATTGATATCTCAAAACAAAAAACGTATTTATTAAATAATCATATCACTCGCTAACGCAACGAAAGGTTTGAACCGTTCTAATTTCTATCAATAGTAGTATATTTTTTGTATAATATTTTCGTGCGAAGTGATAAAAAAATCGAGCCCTTGCGTCTGCGCTCTTGTATGACATCGATCGCGTGCTGATAGGCAGGCTCCCGCGACGGCGCGCGGTAAACGCAGTGATTTGCGGTTGGACATGCGCTGCGCGACTATGTGGGTAATAGGCCCCTGTCTATTACACGATTAGACGAGCTCAGAAACGTAGATATATCGAACAAATCTAATTTATGTTGTTGTTTTAAATAAGTGGCACTGAACTGCAATGGGCTATCGTGGTGCTTATTAGGCAAGTATCGCTTATCAAGAGAGTTCTCAGATTCTAATGGGTCAAGCCGGCGTTTCCTGAAATCTTTGAACTTAATTTTCAACTACTTCAAAATGTCAAATTGAATTAAAATTGTTGTGTTGTGTTGTTAATTTAAATAGTTAAAGCGTTCATCATCATCAGCCAGAAGACGTCCACTGCTGAACATAGGCCTCCCCCTTTAAGGCAGGACAGGCTATCGTTCAGTGTGGAGGCACACTGAACGACAGCCTGCCATCTGCATCCACTGGATGCCCGCGACTCTTACGATGTCGTCGGCCCATCTAGTGAGAGGCCTACCAACGCTGCGTCTTCCGGTTCGTGGAAAAGCGTTTAAGCATTAGTTATAGTTAAATAGTTAGTGTGTTTTTTAAACTATTATTATACTGGGTTACGCGGAAATGGTGTACTAAGCCGAAAGGGATCCATAGTACCCATCATCATGAACATTTTTTACTATGGAGCAACTTTGTAATATTAAATAAATAAATAAATATCTGGAATATTATTGCACACATGGTCATCTGACCCCAAACTAAGCAAAGCTTGTAATATGGCTGCTATTATAATTTGCGTATCGTTGACATTTTGTAGGCTAGTTGTGTATTTAAAACTTTTTACGTTAACCTCTATTGTCCCACTGCTGTGAAAATTTCACGCCCAATTCTTTCCACTGGTTTCTGTCCTGGGCCAACACTGACTACCAAACTAACAATCATCAACCACCAATCAATCACCAATCTTTTATAAACTTCCCGAGCCCGTCGCGCCATCGGCTGCAATTTTTAATTTCGGAGGTAAATAAAGGTATAATAAAGTTTTATTTTGCTCCTGATATCGCTGACATGCCATTTACAATCAACGAAATGTATGGAATAGCTGTAATTCTTTTCACGATTTCAAGGTTGGTTTCATTGTAAATGAAATTCATAATGATGAGAACTATGACTTCCTTTCAGCTTAATATCAACCCAGCAACTTTGTTTTTCATATACAAAGAAAGAAACTTTAGACAAGTACTTAACTTTGACATCTCCAATAGATATGGATTAAACTAATAAAACCAGACGTCCACTAGCTTTTATTACACCACTAGCTGCGCCCCGCGGTTTCACCCGTGGTGATGAAAATCGGTGATGATGATGATGAAAAGCATAGCCTATGTGTTAATCCAGAACATAAGCTATATCTATACCAAATTTCATCTAAATCCGTTAAGCCGTTTCAGCGTGAAGGACTAACAAACATACACACACACATTCACACAACTTTCGCATTTACAATATTACTAGCTGCGCCTCGCGGTTTCACCCGCGTGGTGATGAAAACTGGTGGTTTTGATGATGATGAAAAAGTAGCCTATGTTTTAATCCAGGACATAAGCAAAGTATATTCCAAATTTCATCCAAATCCATCCAGCCGTTTCTGCGTGACGGAGTAACACACTCACGCACTCACAAACTTTCGCATTTATAATATTAGTGTGATATGTGATAATTATAATATAATATATAATATAGTGTGATTGCGTTCCCTTAAGTAACTATTTAATAACAGTAATCTAATCCTTAAGTACAAGCGATAAATTACTTCCCCGTAATAAAATGTTAGTTAGCAACATTGTCAAAGGCGATATTTTATGGCCGTATGATTATGGCAGGTGAAACCCGGCAGTCCACAACCAAGAAGGTCCGAAAGGGCTTGCTGATCATAAAAGCCGTAACAGACGTACGGACCACGAACCACGAACCGCCGCGCCGTCTGACCAACAGGAGGAAAAGAGAAAAATTTCTCTTATGTAGTATGTGTTTAAATACATACTTAAATTTATATTAACACCCAGACATAGAACAAACACAAATATTCATCACATGAATGTTTGTGCTAAGTGGGAATCGATCCCACGCCCCCAAGCGCAGAAGGTAGGTTTTCTACCAACTGAGCCACCGGGGCAGTCAAAGCAAAGCAATACAATGGGGTAATGCAAAGGTGTGTTCGTATATTCCTCTTTCAGCAGCACCAGAGCAACATAGTCATGCCGAAAGGCCGAGAAGCGACATAGAATAATATATCTAGGATAATCTTAATTTTTTTTCAATGAGGCCAGCATTTTGGGAACGATACCTATGGGAAGCGACTTATCAGATCAGAGCAGTAGGTATGTATATAGGAAAACCCGTACGAAGCGCTTTGATACCACTTTTATTTTGCGAACTACTAGTATGTGGAATGCGCTGCCTGAATGGGTGTTCCCCGGTAGTTACAATCCGGGTGTTTTCAAGAGTGAATTGGTTTCTTCTAGGCAATCGTAATCCATCGTAGGCCGCATCATCGCTTAACATCAGGCGAGATGGCGGCCAAGCGCAAGCCTATTTTAAAATTAAAAAAAATCTTTTAATTAAGATAAGTTTGATATTATTTCCGGATCGTTTTTATCCCAGAAATTGGTTCTTTTGGGATCGTGTACACGTATGAAACTGGAAAGAGCAGCTAGTAAATTATAAATGCGAACGTGTATTTCGGGTAAGTTTAAGAAAAAACTCGCAGTTTAAAAAACACGGTTTAAAATCGCTAATTCTGAATATCCTGGTAAGGATAATGGGACAACTATTTAAATTATTACATTGTCATCGGTCCTTGATAGGTGTGCAAAGTTTCAAATCCATCCGACGTTTTGAAAGGGGTGCAAATCACGTTCAAAGATTCCGTTACATAGATTCATAAATACATACCAAGCTAATAAAAGCGTGTTAAAAAGAGTTACATCGAATTACAAATACCTATACATTAAAAATGCATTCTAATTGAATCCATAAGCTATATATCGATTTAAGTGGCTAATAATTCCCTTGGAAAACAAAGTCTGTTTTAACAAATTGAAGAATACGCAATAACTATACCATCAAGACAGCCGTCATAAATAAAATGCTGAACGTAAAATAAAATTTAATGACAACAAAAGGCTAGACATTCTTTCAAAGCTCGAATAGCTAATTTTGTTAAAGCATTGTTAAAAGCGAGTCTTTATTTTTATGTCGATAGTTTCTATTATATTAATGACACGTGTTTTGTTGGAGCAGTGAGAAAAGGTTAAATTTCTCGTGAAGCAATAGAATGAGTAAGGAATATCTGAGATTATAATATTATTTACTATGTATATTGTATAAGTGTACTTCCGGCTTCCGCACGTGGGTTTTGGGTTATTATTTACACTTTGCGTAGAAAGTACTGTTTTTTTAAACTTGGTAAGCATATTTCAATAGTTTACATTTTATCTAAAACATTTTTTTATAAACAAAATTTTATTGATAAACACTTAAGTACAAAAAATGAGTGTGGTTCTGAAATTTGCTTTAGTGAAAACAGTGTTACAAAGGCAGCATCTTCCAAAGGTACAATTATATAGTTTACGAAAGTGTTACATTATTCAAACATTTATATATATATCAACATAGTACTGCAAGGAAATACTTAAAAAATACGCTGCCAACTGATAGTGGGCTTGAGCATTTGGATTGTCTTTAGACCTTCGACGGTCTATGGACAGTCTAACTGTTTATTTAGTGTTAGTTTTAGCTAGTATTTTGTTTAGTTAATAAAGGCACTTGCCCCTTTTGTTTTCTTAAAATATATATATATTATTACAAAAAAATAAATAAAAAAACCTATGATGCTTCCATTATAGGACCTTGTGAAATAGTTTTTCAGTATCTACATAGTCGAAGTTATACAGCCAATTGTAGATTTTAGTTTTCAATTTATGTACTAATATATTACTAATTTTAACTTTAACTTTATGGGTGGTAAGTAAATCAAATTAGAACGTATAGCAAATTTAATTATACACGATTATGTATTTTCTGAAACGTAAATTTTTTTTAATGTTTGTCACTTCAGAACTCCGTTTTTATGAAACGATTTTAAAAATATGAAAGTATATACTTTTACATTGGTCCCACAGAAAATTCATCAAAATCAGTTTAGAAATTTGGTTTTAAATAAAAATATCTGGAAACAATTGTTTACCTGGATGACATAATAATGATTGTCGTTCAAGTAAAGATGATTGCGTATTTTACTAATTTTGAAGTTGTTTTTTTTACATTGGTAATTATTATGATTACCCTCCGTAGGGCCATAGGCAAACTATTAGTAGTTTGTCTATGGTAGAGGTATGCGTCCGGTTCTCACCACAGGTATCTCGGTCGCACATTATTTGTAACATTATTAAAATAACCATAATTAAAAAAACTGACTTCAAAATTAGTAGAGTATCTCACTTTTTTATCCGCGTGTTAACGCAACGAAACTACAAAATGGATGAGTCTATCTTTTTCCCGCAAGACAAAAAGAGTGGATAAAACTATATCGCGACCCACGTGCTGGAATTTCTGGATCTCAGGAAATTTTAATAGGAAGACAGAACTGTAAAATACACATATATTTTTTCAAAAATCTTTCTGATATGACGTATGGATAATGCGACGCATGACCAAAATGCTGGCGTGTTTCTGGTTTAACGCATAAGCATTGCCATTCAGCGTGGTAATGCCACCAGCATGCTGGATAGGTACGTCGCCAACTGATAGTGAGCTGGAGCATTTGGACTGTCTTTAGACCTTCAACGGTCTGTGGCCAGTCTGTTTTTGTCTTGTATGCTAGTGATTAGGATTCAAACGCAAAATGCTGTCCCTTCCATTTGATCCACTGAACATTTGACCCTTTTGTTCTAAATGGCAATAATTTTCCATCAACTTGCTGTTGCGACCACATAACTGCTGATTTATACAAGTACAAGTAAGTACTCATTCGTATTGTAATGTTGAAAGCATTCTAATCTCTGACTTGACCTATCACACCCAACAACCAGGCATTTAGATGTCGAACAATAGAGATGATAACATTATTCATTGGTTGTTTAGATAATGGGTGTTAATATTCAGTTCAAGATTAAACGGTATGCGATTGCATGATTATGTTTATCTCTTTCCAAACTTTTAGGATTCTGCTAAATGTTGCATACAATACTTGTCAATATCTACTTGTTAGATACTAATTGCTGAGCAGGGGTTTTAACTCCAATTTTTTTATTATTTACGCTTGCCTAGAAGAAATAAATTCATATGGAAAAATCCCGTCGTTACAACGTATTATTTTCCAAAAACTTGTAGTTTTTGGCTGTACTACGAGTATAAGGATGATTGATTGATATTATACGGTAAATATAATAAACATCCGTAAAATGTGGTCAATGCAATAACACTCCAGCTAATTAATTAACTTTAAATAAATTTGAATATCAATAAATCTGTCGTAGTCCGAAGTAAAAACATGCAGTTTATGGTAGAAAACATGCATAAAGACTCAGATCAAATAAAAATTAATAATGCATAAAGTTTAAAGATATTACCATAACCGATCTTAAAATTTGTCAAATGGACTAGCAACTATTTGGTCGGGCTTAAAAAACCTGTTTTCAGCTAGAAATCTTATTGAAATGCAAAGGCACACTAACAACATATCTAACTGCTACTTTATCTATGAATTGTTTTTCATAAAATATTTATCCTGGAAGTGTCTGCACGTTGTACGGTTGTACTTAGATAGAAGAGCTCTTTTGATATGAATAGATAGGGTATAAAACAAAAGTTATTTTGACTTAACAATACGCATGGAAAATTAAGTGACAGCCACCGTTATTACCTACCGCACTATAATATGTAGGTAGGTACTACAGTATAGGTGAAGTAGGTATGAATATTATCGTACGTAAAATACGTACATACCTATCGAATTCCATAAGAATTTTAAATTTCGAAACCAAATTTTGTATCGTAAAATATTTGGTAACTAGACGAGCAAGTTGCTCACCTGATGGTAAGCGTCACGCTTGCCAAAAATAGCTCAGTGCCATCCTGAATTTTACAGTTCAAATACTGTGCTGCAATGGACTGAGCTTTCTACCCTAAGATATTCCTTTTCCAGGCTAAATCACTATTAACATCAGCTGAGGTCATACGCCAACTACAAAAAACTGCCACCTTGAGATATCGAATGTTAAAAGAGTTTTGAGGTCTTCACCAGACGGACTGTGCAAAAAAGTCCTACCACTATCTTACATAATTCTCGTACATGTAATAAAAACGAAATGTGTGAAAACCAACTCCACAAAATGTAGCTTAATCATTTCCAGTCTGTCTAGTACCCATAAACCTCCATCATGTTCGCAAGCGCATTATAAATGCACGCGACGTCGTGACGTGGCTATGTAGTTATATTTCTCTCTTCTCGCTTCTAATGCTATTTGACGGTTATGTTTTAATTCTATCTGCGATTGCTCTATCAGGCTATGGATAGCTCTTATTTAATGTTTAGTCTTTATATATTTATTTATAACTAGCTCTTTTCTGTGGAAATAGTCTTTAGTAGGAGTAAGCTTTCCAATTTTATGTTAACGTTTTGATTTCTTTGTACTTGACGTTCATATTTTTAGTTTCTTTGCAGCATTTTCTCAAAATGCTGGCCGTATTGCCATGAAAGAATGGTGCATGCTGGTAGTGGTATACTAGATCGTTTAGAATAAATTAGTTTAAGGAGATTTTTAAGTAATTTTTATCTTACAAAATGTGTAAAAGAGATAGCTTTGGTCGGTGAGCGCGGCCTTAACGATTTTTCTCATATTTTTGACCTTGTGTAAATAAACAAATATTTTTAGTTACTTTATAATGTTATTATATGCTCTACTTAGTCTCAATAATTTTGGTATTTCTTTCCTTTTATCTTTCCTTCGATCGTAGATTTGCTATTTTTATTGTCAACGTGGGCCAACATTTATATCGCTAGCGTTGTAGATACTACCATAGACGATACAAAGTGTAGGCATAGGATTCGTTAAGTAATTTTCAATATTTAATTTGTAAAGACTCACCTTATGACTTCATCTCCATATTTCTTTGACGTTTGCGACCTGGAATGAAAAACGGCGTTATTTTTTACGGCATTGAAGTTTCCTCATTTTGTCGGTAAGGTAGTAAGTGGCATATTTTTTTTTATGTAGACTTACAACGAGGCACAATATTTTCAAAATTTTAATTGATAAATAGTTTTTCTCAACAATCTCTTAATATAAATGACAATTAACTAATTCATACGGCATTGTCAACTTTTTCATTTCTATGTTATTTAATGTTAATAATAGGTCGGGGAAAAAGTCTTTTCGTATTTTGTATGTATAAAGTTGTAGTAAAAATCTCATGGGTTGTACTGTTTGTATCTGGCTGGTTTTGATACCATTAAAAATATGACATTTTAAAAAAGGAATATAAAAAGTAAAAAGCAATTTCCCGCCATTTTTCAATTGTTTTTTTGTTCGATAAAATGAGTGAATCTAACGAAGAAATTCGATATATTGTGAAATTTTATTACAAAAAACTGAAAAATGCGACACAAGCCGCGAATAAAATTTGTGACGTTTATGGACCTAATGCAGTGTCATCAAGAGTAGCACAATGTTGGTTCAAGCGTTTTCAGTCCGGGAATTTTGATGTCAAAGATGCAGCTCGCTCTGGTCGCCCTGTTACGGATAAAGTCGATGCCATTTCTGAAAAAGTGGACCAAGATCGGCATATTAGTAGTTACGACGTAGCTGAAGACCTGGGGATTGACCACAAAACAGTTTTGACCCATTTGAAAATAACTGGGTATACAAAAAAACTCGATATTTGGGTGCCACACCAGCTCACTGAAAGAAACCAAATGAATCGTGTACTCATTTGCGATTCTCTATTGAAACGTAAAGAAACCGAACCGTTTTTGAAAAGATTGATCACTGGTGATGAAAAATGGATCACCTGCGACAAGAATGTGCGCAAACGATCATGGTCAAAGGGCAGTGAAGCACCACAGACTGTAGCGAAACCCAGATTAACACGTAATAAGGTGATGCTGTGTGTATGATGGGATTGGAAGGGCATCGTTCATTATGAGCATTTACCGCCGGGCAAAACCATCGATTCGGATCTCTACTGCCAACAGCAGATGAGACTCAAACAAGAAATTGAGAAAAAACGGCCGGAATTGATCAACATAAAGAGTGTGGTCTTTCATCATGATAACGCCAGACCGCACACATCTTTGGCCACTCAGCAAAAATTTAGAGAGCTTGGTTAGGAAGTGTTAATGCATCCACCACATAGCCCTGACCTTGCACCCTCAGATTTCCACCTGTTTCGATCTCTTCAGAATTCTTTGGGTAGTGTTAGATTAACATCAAGAGAGGACTGTCAAAACTACTTGTTGCATTTTATTGATCAGAATTCCCAAAATTTCTACAGCAACGGGGTCATGTCACTACCTAAAAGATGGCAACAAGTTATCGAACAAAATGGTACATATATATTATAATTAAATGTAATTAAACTTGAAAAAAATATGTCTTGAATTTGTTTATAAAATACGAAGAAACTTTTTCCCCGACCTTATATATTATGTAATGAGTTTCTTCTCGTTTCTCTGTTTAATCTCAGTCTCATATTTATATTATGAGACTTATATTTATATTATGAGACTTATATTTATATTTATATATATTATGTAATATTTTAGTTTGATACTTTGTACTCTAGCATCATGAGTACCTATAAATGATAACTTGTGTTGGCCTACGTGATGTTGTTATTATTTTCTATTTCGTGCGTGTAAGAAGGCTGATGGCTATCCATATATAAATAAAATAAGTAACGCACCTTATTAATTGCATTTCTTGATTAACAGATTTTTACTATTTCAAACATTCAATGGGGAAATGTAAGTAATACGGTACGTAACTGATAAATAGCTTTAAGTACCTGACAATGTAAAGAAAACAAAATACAAGCTAACTAACACAAAAAAAAACAGACTGTCCATAGACCGTTGAAGGTCTAAAGACAATCCAAATGCTCAAGCCCACTATCAGTTGGCAGCGTACCCAGCATGCTGGCGGCATTGCCACGTTGAATAGCAATGCTTATGCGTTAAGCCAGATACACGCCAGCATTGTAGTCACGAGTCGTCACTCGCGCTCTGAAAGTTTTTTTGAAAATGAGATGAGCTCCCGGTCCCCAAGGGCCCATTTTGTCGAGCCTAAAAGCCTGCGTAGGGCTGGTGCAGCTGTAAGGCTTGTGTCTCAGGAAGATGTGACGGCGCCAAAGTATCGACCAAATTCGCAACCCATACAAGGGGCCGCCCCAACTTCCAGGGAACAAGTGTCATACCGTCAGGCCTCCTTCCACCGTCACGCACAAGGCCGCTCGATTCAAGCTCAGCTGCGACATTGGCGGTAAAGAAAGAATAATCATTGATTTTCGCAACGTCATCATTCACAATAATTACCTACCCGGCGTAGCTACAAGGACAAAAAACTGTTTGAAATTTGTATTTCCCACCATATGATAGCTAAAACGTACCACTTTAACGGGTCTTACTTATTAAAATCTAAGCGTTGAGAAACATGTATCCATTAAAAGTTAAACTTAACCAACTTTTAATACATAGGTTCGTGGTTTTTTTGCTTCGCTTACAACCAGTGATTTTTTTTTTGCTATCCTTGTATTTCACACTAAGTATAAAAGTTTTTTGCAGCGTTTTCAAAGTTTTTTGTCAATAAGAAAGTGGTAGAGCTCCCACGCACAATTATGCGTGTTTTCGCTCCGCCCAATCGGTATTGAAGGCTGGCCTGACATCCGCGTATTTACCATTCATTCTCTAAAACACCGATCTGTTTGACAACTCATGACCTGTAATTCAAGCAAACAATTTTAACGCTATTTTTAACTACTCAAACCTTATTAAGAAATTTATGAATAAGTAACCAGAAAATCCAGTAAGGCAGCTTCTGTATTAAAATTTAAATATTGACGTTCAAAGCGAAAAAAACACGGATGATATAGAACAATAAACATATTAGAGTTGTTTATTTGTTGTGACTCATACAGAAAGTTAGGGAGAGTACCTCAAAATTCATATTTATAACGTGACATTGTCAAAATCTGCAAGTTGAAGTGGCAATGGGCAGGCCACATCGCTCGAAGAACTGATAACCGATGGAGAAGAAAGGTTCTTGAGTGGAGACCGCGAACCGGAAGACGCAGCGTAGGTAGGCCTCCCACTTGATGGACCGACGACATTGTGAGAGTCGCGGGCATCCAGTAGATGCAGATGGCAGGATGTCGTTCAGTGTGGAGGTTAAAGGGGGAGGCCTATGTGCAGCAGTGGACGTCTTCTGGCTGATGATGATTGTCACAATATCGTATCTACAGGTATGGACGAGAAAGTGAACATTAGATTACCTAAAAATATTTGCCTCTTTTTTCTACATAGTATTACGAAGAAATTGCAAACGCGATAAACTTCAATATTTTATTCTGGTGTTTTTGTAGCTATAATATCTCAGTACCTAGTTGGCGTGTTCGAATTCCAATCCGCAGGGTATGGAAACAAATCTCATATATTCAGCTTAAGCTGCTACTGAAGGAAAAACATCGTGAAGAAACCATAGCGTGGTGGTAGAGCACTTTCTAATACTCGGCTGGCTGGCTACCACTCTCAAGTTAACAACCTATTGCCAGCACCTTACGATGTGTTCTGGCAGCAATACTTTAGAGCTAGTTTCCATTCCTGTCTAAACGTGAACATCTTAAATCACATCTTCAGTTAACATCAAATAAGCTGCATTCAAACGTCTAGCCTGTCGACTATAAAAAACTTCTTTTTGTGGAGGCGAACACGCATTGCGCACATTTACAGATAAATGCGCACACGCGCAAAACAAAATGTTGTCCATATGGATACGTACTATAACAAAGTCGCAACACCAACTTACAACACGCGCACAGTTATAAAGTACAATGTAACTATGTTCTAGCATTGCCAAGTGGCCATATGCTTTGGCAGAGGGGTACGATTCAGCTTGGACCATCCCGTGGTTAAATACTCAAAGACAATGAAACTAATAGTATCCGACTGCTCCAGGCAACAGGAAGTATTCCGTTTTTGGTATAGGCGCCGGTTACCAAAGGCACACATACATACACCAGTCCCGCCGGTGGGATCAAAGAGTCCCAGGATCTGTCAGACGATCCGTTAGATTATCTACAAAGAATCAACCAGTTCTTAATAATCAACCAGTTCTAAATAATCAACCAGTTCTAAATAATCATCCAGTTCTAAATAATCACCAAGTTCTACAACTGGTTAGGGCTCCAGGGCACACCCTTTCTGGGGTACACTCCTGGTAACGGCCCAAACCGAGGTTCGTAACTTCGAGGTGTCCTCGAGATAACCACCCCAAAACAAGTTAGACCCATTGCCTTCTGCTTTTGCCTAACGCCTGGTCGAGCTATCGAGACCACAAAGTAGTTATTTGTTTAAAAAAAAACGAATAACTGCTAGCATATTATTCCTTCGCTTTCATTTTTGGCGAGTTGGTCTTCTGTTAGTACTTTCTCTAGGCACATATTTTTGTTCTTAGCCCTCCCACAAAGCTAATGGACTGCATAGCTCTTGTTAACCACGATAATAGCGCTTTCGTGTAGAAACAGTTCGTTTGCCCAAATATTCCCTGCGGTACCGCAATAATCTTTAATTATTCAGAATAAATTTACTTATGACTACTATACAAATAATAAACTTATGAGACCGTAGTTCATTCACTTACGGAGCAATTATCTTGGGGCCAATGAGTGGAGCACTTGACTGCTTACGTCTTATTGAATAAGCTTTAAGGTAAAGGTTTTAAGGGTTATTTTTGATTAAATGTGGATAGTGATGTCGTGTGGATATGACGGGTGCGCTATGGTAGGATGGGCGGCGCTGAAGCGTGCCGAATTACAGCTCCGAGGTGCTCAGTGCATGGTTAAGGCATCTTCCTAGTCTTTATGTACCGGAAATTAATACTTATTAATTTTTTATGGTAAAACTGTTCTGATAGTTCGAAGCCATTGCAGACGTGATAAAGCGCTTTCTCGGAAAAAATACTCGAAGCAACCGAGAATGGGTTTTTCAAAGCAATCGATAAAGCGTTCGGCAAATATTTGAGAATAGGTGCGTGGACTCATCAATGACGAAATCATTATTTCTGAAGTGCATAATCACCTTTAAGTGCAGGATTGAGTATGTTAATTAAGACCTTCAATTTGCACGTTTAATTTCGATGAGCACCTAAAGAGGTAATTCTTGTATATAATTTTATAACGTGAGCTGTGGTTGTCAGTAAATAGATTAGGTGTAAAGATTTAGATTAGGAACACGAAGACAATGGCACCACATCATCTGATAAATAAACCAATTTTATTGTAAAGAAAAATCAGAGATAAGATGCGTATAAAATATATTCAATCCTTTGTAGGTATTGTAAAAAAATTATACTGCATAGCTATCACCATTAATCATAAATTACCAGACAGTTTTGAGAAAATATTGAATTGTAATACTCTAGAACGTAAATTGTTTTAAAATGACAAGTGTTATTAAAGTTATTGTTTTTTTAAACACAAAGAACAAAATTTTGTTCTTAATATTTTGAAATATTAACTTCTTAAAATGACCGAAGCACTTTCAAAATTCGAAAGTGATCTTATATTTAAAAAAAAGGTGCGAGTGAGCATAACATAACATAAAACGGGCTTTAAAAAAGAAGCCTTAAAAATTACTTTTTGTCGTACTTTAAAGGGGGATTATGGAACTCATAATTGCCATATGAAGGCACAAGGAGGCTTAGATTATACTTTAGGTACGAATCGTTGGTCAGAGAGTGGTCTACACACCCTCATTTGCGACTTGCTCATTACGCGGTATTACGCGCAATTCGTTGAACTTTTCCGACCACAGCGGTAAGAAGCTTCAATCAGTGTGGGAACCCGGGGCAAGTAACTAGTCTCAGCTAGAATTTGATATGGCTATCTTTTGAAGTATAGCTATGGCTATTAAGAGGTGGTTTTCGAACATTTTATTGCTTGGGTCGGTGGTGACGACCGGTTCGGCTCTGTGGCAAAGCGTCGTCCTCGTGAGCAGGAACCCCTCCCCGAGTTCAATTTGCGGCTGGACCAATGTTTGTTGGATGATTAATTTAAATGTTTGCTCTGGGTATGAGTGTTAGTTGACAACCCCAACAGAGGGAGTACTAGTGGGGAGCTATGTATGTGAAACGTTATTATTAATTAGTATACAAAACATAATATATTCTATATATTCTTCATACAAACTATCTCTTGATTTAAGGTCTCTCTCTTTCTCAGTTTTATTTCTGAATCATCATTTCCATCATCAGTATATATCAACGTTTATCCGTTTAATTGTAAACAATGCCTGGAGACTTGCTGATGAGTGTAGCAGCACCAAATGGAATTAATATTCCATGTTTCGGTCCATGTTACATTTCATGTTTCGTTCCATGTTTAATTCAATTTAGTGTTTTTTCTGATTTTCCGCCTGCACGTTAAATTTAATCCTTGAGTCTATGAGCATAGGACAGATCAAGACAATTAGAGCTAATTGTCTTGATCTGTTAGAGTATCAACTGCACCTTTGGCAAGATGCTTCATCATTAGGTTCCGGTTTTCCGCGACATGATTCTACAATAAGTCTACAATGGTCCGAATTAGCAATCTGTCTTATTACAAGCAAACTTTTTCATTTCTCTGTTGAACAGTTCACATTTTCGGTACCATTTTCTTCGTTTGCGTAATAATTCCGTTTGGTTAAAAATTTCGGCACGTTTTCGTCGTGACAAGAACGCAGACAATAAATTTCCCGTATTTAGGGTCTGCATGAAGTTGCTCAAGGAAAATTGCAGACTGATTTCGGTAATATTGTGCACATAAAAATTGGGCATTCAAATTTTAAAAACTCCATCACATAACGTCTTTGGTTTGTTAATGAAAGATATAGCTGAATTGTGTATGTAGCTGGGTTATGTGAGATTGCACCCACTAAAAACCCCTCGGAAGCCGGCCTCTGTGTCAGAATCAGATCACAGTTAGTTGGAGGGCCGAATAGTGACATAGGATACTTTTTATCCCGAAACATTTTACGATCTCTAAGGAAATGTCCTTTGTAACTTGGTTATTTGTAACTTGCTAAGACCCGCGTTCTTAGCAAGTTACAAATAACCAAGTTACTATATATTATGTAGTTATTAGGAAGGGGGAGGCCTATATTCAGCAGTGGACGTCTTCTGGCTGATGATGATGATGATGTAGTTATTAACGGGATATTTACCTTATCATGGTAAATATCCCGTTAATAATTATATAACCGTAGTGAACAACCGTGATAGTTTAAAACAGTAATATAGTCTGTAGATGGCAAGGTTTTTGTTTTCTAAAACTAAAATCCAAAATCCCATGTTTCGAACCAACAAAATGACACAGTATCTCTTCTTGAGTGCAAAACACGTAACTGATGTAATCTGATAACTTTTACAAACACTGAACGGTAAATAAAATGGCAAAAACACATTTATAAACATCTCAGCATCTTGTTTTGAATGCATTTCTTCACTTTCTAAATAATCGAAGAGTTTCACCTGCAGTCAACATAGTTGCATCATGACCCAGACTAGGTAGTATAAACCGGCAACGTTATATGCAGAAGTATTAAAAAAAAAAACTAAAAACAGCAGTCAGTTGTGTTTCAGAAAATACGATAGTAGCTCCCATATTCAACTCTCTAGATAAGTTGGCTGGACTGCGTTAACCGTTCACTAATACATATTCGAAATGCAAACACAGGCAGTGACAAATTCGTGGTGTCTGACTACTTTTACTTGCTATAACTAGAGCGTGGCTTGTCTATTGTATACTCGATCCAAGTTTTCTTAGTTCTGACAGCTGCATTAAAATTTTCCTTCCAACTTCCAATATATATACAGTGGAACATAGAACCTCCGCCTTTTTCGAAGTCGTTTAATAACTTGGCAAAACTGATCTGAATTTTAATTTTCATAAAAAAATAACAACAGAATATAAAAATATTATCTTACAGATATCACAGCTAATAAGACTTAGACCGAGTGTAGATAATTATTATGCCACGTGTTTTCCATTTTTGTTAGTTCGTGAGGAATTTAAAGATGACAACGTTTAAGCTTAATAAATCCTATTGATTGAAGGCAAACGTCCAAACCAGTTCATATATTACGAATTACTACGTCATAGTACTTATTTGTAATATGCAAAAGTTTTATGTGTTTGTTTGTGAGAATTTCTTAAAAAAACTTTCCATGTAGGTTCATGCTCTTGGCCCAAACATTTTTATACTTATTTACCATAGGCGAGTTGGTGCTTAGAGAACTTATCCGAGGAAAAGAAACGAATTTGTGATCAAAATTATTTTGCAGTCTTGATCCTTCAGAAACCGGATGCAGGAGGCTCATTGGCATACATTATAACCTCACGTTCAGTAGTTTAGTTCTAAGTAGGCGTGGTTTCGAATCTCAACAATGAGCTTGAAATGGAAACTATTGCATTTCGGGTACTTTCTAGTGCTCGGCTGGCTAGTTATCACTCTCACGTTGAAAAATCTGCCGCTAACCATCTCACGGTGTGTTGTGGCAACCTCACTTGAGAGCCAGTTCTCATTCCAGGCTATTGGTTTACCCTGTTTGATCACACTGTTCTTATTTTATTAACATCGTACAAGATTATCTTTCACAAACACACAAACGATACGATCATATTTTTCATGTTTTAATTCCCTCTTGTCCTTTTTTCTATCGTACTGCCAGAGCGGGCACGATAATTCGACACCGCTTTATGGTTGACATTTCGAAAACCCGTACGAAGCGCTTTGATTCCACTTTTATTGTGCAAACTGCTAGTATGTGGAATGCGCTGCCTGAATGGGTGTTCCCCGATAGTTACAATCTGGGTGTCTTCAAGGCAAGAGTCGATCGTTTTCGCCTAGGCAAGCGTGATCCACCGTAGGCCGCATCATCGCTTAACATCAGGCGAGTTGGCGGCCAAGAGCAAACCTATTTTTAATTTGAAAAAAAGTATACGTTTCAAGGGTACGATACCTACGTATTAACGCATGTAAATATTCGTATTCCTTCCACAGTTTCATGATCACAGTTCCACAATAATTGTTACTTAAACATCTATTTAAATAATTAAGGGTGTTTATAATTCCCAATAATTTACGGCAAACGGCACCGGCTGTGCTGCGAGCCGTAAAACGCCACTAAACGTGATCGCACATTAGTGTTGCCAGTTAACTAAACACGTGAAACTCTCTGTTTACGACGTGTTTACTTATCAAAGCCCTTCGGTGAAATGGTATTGTTAAATCATTGAATAGGCAAATTGTATTGATTTAGTCCGGAACGTAGATATTCGCCAAAGAACCAGAGTCACCGACATAGCTATTAAAATCTGCAAGTTGAAATGGCAATGGGCAAGCCACATCGCTCCAAGAACTGTTTTTCGATGGGGAAGAAAGGTTCTTGAGTGGAGACCATGAACCGGAAGACGCAGCGTAGGTAGGCCTCCCACTAGATGGACCGACGACATTGTGGGAGTCGCGGGCATTCAGTGGATGCAGATGGCAGGATGTCGTTCAGTGTGGAGGTTAAAGGGGGAGGCCTATGTTCAGCAGTAGACGTTTTCTGGCTGATAATGATGATGATTGATTTAGTATTCATCGTCAATGATAGTATTTAAGTAAATTAAAGATTTTGACTCAGATGGTTTTAATTAACAATCATAAAGTTTTCACTGGAGTTTTGCGCCAACGTGAAAAATGTATGTCGTGGCATTGTAAAAAACCTGCTTTTTCTTCGAGTGTTAAGGTGAAGACAGCGCAGGAGTGGCGCCCACATAAAAAAACAACATAACAGGCATACTAAAAGACAAGCAAAATAAGGAAGTCGGGTGTGAACAAACAACAATAAAAAAGTTATAATCTCTAATTCTATTGTGATAAAAGGTTCCACGGCAGATGAACCATGCAAATGCGGCGGCGGCGGTCTTCCGTAAAAAATCTACCGTACAAAAATACTGCAAATCACTTTACCACCGTAGTTCCGTATGTCTCAATAACGCGATCGACATAACGTGTGTTACGGAAAATCGCGCGTGTAATAATAAAATTGTCCGTTACCAGTCCAGTTATGGAATTGACCATAATGCCTAAGTAACGGCACGTGCCTCGACTTATTATTAATTAATTCAAGTTATAAATATCGAATATTTTATTGCATAAAATGAATTTGTGAGGGTTTAAATATCGAATATTGCACTGCACTAAATGAATTTGTGAAGCTTTAAATATCGAAGATTTTATTGGTTTGGTAATGAAGTAGTTGTTAGTTTACGTTCTCGAATGTAGGACCACCTGAGAGGTGGTTTCATGTTGAAAATGTTCTGTCTAAGGTGTATGCATAGATCAGAGTACATATCGGGAAATGTGCATGTACGATATGTGTGTATCAATGAGAGTAAATGTAATTTTTTATGTGTTACCCTGTTTTTTGTTGGGTATTTAGCTACTAGCTGTTACCCGCGACTTCGAACGCGTAGATTTTCATATAAGCTTTCAATCACATTTTGTCCTCGTGCTTTGTCCTTTTCGCAAAATACATTCTTAGCTTAGATTCCTTATGGGTATCCCCATAAGGAGTCTACCTGCCAAATTCTAGCTTCGTAGGTCAAGCTTTTGCTTTTTCGCTTTTGTATATACTACATGCCCATATTGTAATTATCGGGGAACACCCATTCAGGCAGCGCATTCCACAGACTAGCAGTTCGCACAATAAAAGTGGAATCAAAGCCCTTCGTACGAGTTTTCGGAATGTCAACCATAAAGCTAACTTCAGACTACTTTATACTATTGTGCTATATAGTATAGCAAATAAGGAAATAAGGAAGGATCCAATAATAAATAGTACAGTTAAGTGTGAACGTGTCCATAATAATGTATGGTGTGCGATATTATTGTGCTATTAACTGTATATGCTATAATATAAGCTATTATATTATAACGTAGTCTGAAACGCGATTTTTCGTGCCCGCTCTGGCAGTCCGATAGAAAAATGGGCAGGACGGAATTATTTTATCGTCAAATCTGGTAAGCTGTTGGTATCTCACTTTTAGGCAGTATGTAGGTAGATAAGTACAGTTTGGTCAGCGGTGGGGATCGGTACACCTCTGCTGCCGTTATGTTGGCACATTGGCCGGCCGGGTACGCCTTCCGCAGAGGCGGTACGCAAATAGATACGCACATCAGTGTAAATGCTTTTTGCGGTGAGTTATTATAGCTAAATGCGTAGTTATAACTATAAAATATACTATGATGGCCGAGTGGTAGCATGTGAGCTTTACAATCTGACGGCACCCGGATTGATCCTCGGCCTTGCACCAATGACTTACTTAGTACTTAACAATAACCACATAATTATCAATATTAAAAACCGACTTCATAAAAATGACAGAACTGGATCAAAATGAAATGGATCGGAACACGGGAAGCACCAGCTTTTAAATAAAAAAATATTCATCAAAATCTGTTCACCCAGTCAAAAGTTCTGAAGTAACAAACATTTAAAAAAAACAGTCGAATTGAGATCCTCTTCCTTTTTGAAAGATGGATAAAAACTATGTGCAGTTACGATGCCATCGCTTAAAAACTGAGAAGGAAAACATCCTCCTCAGACTACCTCGATGGTATAATAACATTGCATTGTCACCGAACTTACATAAATATGCCAAATTTCAGCTCAATCGGTTGAGGATAACTGGTCTAAAATTCAGTTACAAGATTTGTCCCACACATGCATACGAACATATAGTAATTACATACTCACTAACAGGTTAAGTTGAAAAAAGCTTGTAAAAAAATTACAATTACCATTTGAGATAAAAACATCATCAATCGTAATCATCTTGAGACTTAACGATTTAAAAAATCAAGGAAATGTTAGTATGCAGGAAAATATTGTTTTGCAAAAAGTTCGCTGAATCTAAATTACTAATCAAGGAACACAATGAGTAATTGAGAAGGTAGAGTAATACTAGAAGTTCTTCGTCCATTATCTCATGGAAACTCAGAAGGTACAGTCGTATTCATTAGTCTTTAGAAAATAATGTTCTAAAGACAAAATTATAAGACTAAAAAGTCTTCAGCATGAGACTTAGGCCATTAGTATAAGTACTAATCATTATAATTTACTTTCAAGACCCTTTTAAGCTGCCAAAAGAGTTATATCAAAATTCACAAATGTGTGATTAGAATTGGATATTTTTTATTAAATAATTAAAATTTGTAAGTTTTACTTTTTATTAATTAAAAATATATACTTAGTTAAATTTTTTTTTATGCAACACCCTAATAACCCTTGCTGGTCGCATCAAACTAATATTATAAATGCGAATGTTTTTGAGTGTGTGTGTGTTTGTTACTCCTTCACGGAGAAACGGCTGGACGGATTTGGATGAAATTTAGAATATAGTTTATGTCCTGGATACATATGCTACTTTTTTTTCATCATTATCATCATCACCACGCGGGTAAAACCGCGGAGAGCAGCTAGTGTATTATAAAAGTCCAGAATAAGTAGCTAAACGACAAGATCTTCTCAGACATTAAATTAATCCTTATTTTATAACCTTTATCAATCCGGAAAATTCCTTTTGTCAAATGACTCCATTTTCTCGGATAAAAGTGAAGGTTAGGTTAACCGTGTATATAGAATATGTTGTCTCTTTCGCACGCAATAATTTCCGACAGAGCAGTTTTAAGCGTAGATTAACCTTAGCAAGACTGAATAATCGCGTAAGATATTCACTTACATTAAGAGCACTTTTCTCTTCACATGTACATTGATCGAATGCACTGCACAACGATGCGCTTGCGCATAGTGATTGGAATCAGGGCCATAATTAATTTTGAATTACGTAAAAAATTCAAGAAGCATACACACTATACAGGCTGATTATAATAGATAGTTACAGTGCTTGAGTTTAGTTGATGGAGCGGAACAGGGCATAAAAAGAAATACCGTATTATGAAAAACTAATGGGTGTTCCCCGATAGTTACAATCTGGGTGTCTTCAAGTCAAGAGTGAATCGGTTTCTTCTAGGCAAGGCGTGATCCACCGTAGGCCGTATCATCGCTTAACATCAGGCGAGTTGGCGGCCAAGCGCAGGCCTATTCTACAATAATAATAAAAAAATAAACTTCCTAGATCATTTAATTAAAATTATAATTTATTTGAAATTGTTACAGATGATTACATTTTGACAACCCCCCAACCCCTGAGCTAGTTATACCCTATGGTATAAGTAGATCAGGGTTTCCCGACCTTTTTTTTGTTGAGCCTCCCCCGATTATAAAATAATTATTTACAGCTTCTTAAAATAAAACACGTAATAAAATAAAACTCAATTTATTTTAATTTCATTATAATTCTAAGTTACCATTTATTATCTCCCTAGTTGTCTGATGTGAGTGTATATAATAGGTCGGGGAAAAAGTCTTTTCGTATTTTGTATGTATAAAGTTGTAGTAAAATCTCATCGGTTGTACTGTTTGTATCTGGCTGGTTTTGATACCATTAAAAATATGACATTTGAAAAGAGGAATACAAAAAGTAAAAAGCAATTTCCCGCCATTTTTCAATTGTTTTTTTGTTCGATAAAATGAGTGAATCTAACGAACAAATTCGATATATTGTGAAATTTTATTACAAAAAACTGAAAAATGCGACACAAGCCGCGAATAAAATTTGTGACATTTATGGACCTAATGCAGTGTCATCAAGAGTAGCACAATGTTGGTTCAAGCATTTTCAGTCCAGGAATTTTGATGTCAAAGATGCAGCTCGCTCTGGTCGCCCTGTTACGGATAAAGTCGATGCCATTTCTGAAAAAGTGGACCAAGATCGGCATATTAGTAGTTACGACGTAGCTGAAGACCTGGGGATTGACCACAAAACAGTTTTGACCCATTTGAAAATAACTGGGTATACAAAAAAACTCGATATTTGGGTGCCACACCAGCTTACTGAAAGAAACCAAATGAATCGTGTACTCATTTGCGATTCTCTATTGAAACGTAAAGAAACCGAACAGTTTTTGAAAAGATTGATCACTGGTGATGCAAAATGGATCACCTACGACAAGAATGTGCGCAAACGATCATGGTCAAAGGGCAGTGAAGCACCACAGACTGTAGCGAAACCCAGATTAACACGTAATAAGGTGATGCTGTGTGTATGGTGGGATTGGAAGGGCATCGTTCATTATGAGCATTTACCGCCGGGCAAAACCATCGATTCGGATCTCTACTGCCAACAGCAGATGAGACTCAAACAAGAAATTGAGAAAAAACGGCCGGAATTGATCAACATAAAGAGTGTGGTCTTTCATCATGATAACGCCAGACCGCACACATCTTTGGCCACTCAGCAAAAATTTAGAGAGCTTGGTTAGGAAGTGTTAATGCATCCACCACATAGCCCTGACCTTGCACCCTCAGATTTCCACCTGTTTCGATCTCTTCAGAATTCTTTGGGTAGTGTTAGATTAACATCAAGAGAGGACTGTGAAAACTACTTGTTGCATTTTATTGATCAGAATTCCCAAAATTTCTACAGCAACGGGGTCATGTCACTACCTAAAAGATGGCAACAAGTTATCGAACAAAATGGTACATATATATTATAATTAAATGTAATTAAACTTGAAAAAAATATGTCTTGAATTTGTTTATAAAATACGAAGAAACTTTTTCCCCGACCTTATATGTAGAGTTACAAGGGATTTGTACTTCTCTTTTTATTGTGACTTAAGCCTAAAATCACAACAACAAAATAACACTTGGGCCTTTTCAAGGCGAGAGTGAATAGGTATCTTCTAAGTCTGCGTGCTTCATCTTCGACCACATCGTCGCTTACCAACAGGCGAGTTGGTGGTCAAACGCGGACTTATACGCGTTAAAAAAAAACAACGAAATGTTTGGAACAGCATTTTTTTTCGATTTCTAGTTTGACCATAAGTAAGTTAAATCAACATACTATGCGAATACCCATCATATGAACAACTTTTACTATGGGACTAAAACTTAAATTCGCGAAAAAATATTAGCAGCAGGGCTAGCATGCGCACCGCAACAAAATTTTATCGACTTTTTATCGAACCAAATCGAGACCGAGCGTATATGAAACCGTAGGCACCTTGTCACCTTGTCACGGTGACCACAAGATTATGTAAGGTGCGCATGCTAGCCCTGCTGGTCAAGACATTTTGTCGAATTTGAATAACAGACGACGACCGCAACGATCCGTTGATTTATTTTGCGATTCCAAGTAGTTTTTCAAAGTAATAAACATATTGGAAAACATACTCGGAACGCCTCTCTTGTTTTGTTTCCATGAAAATTCTATGTAACATACAATCGATGAAAACAAAACTTCACAAAATTATTACAAAACTAGCAGTACTCGCGACTTCGTCCGCGATTTCTTCAGAAAAAAATAACCTCATGATACATACTATTACCTCGCAAATTTTTATCGAGATCGGTTAAGGCATTTCGCCGTGATTATGTAGCAAACAGACGGACAGAGTTACTTTCGCATTTATAATATTAGTGTGATACCAAGGATGATTTTAATTGTCGATGGTGATACGCAATTTCTGTTATTTGGATGACAATATGGTAACGAAATATTCCAGTTATTTTGATTTAAAACCCAAACTTCTAAACCGATTTTGTTGAAATTTCTATGGAACCAATCTGAAATTATAAAATATATACTTATCCTTTCAATAAAAATAAAATAAACAAATCGGTTCATAAATGAAATAAAGAAAATAAATTTTATTCGACATTACTTTAAAACTCTTATATCTAAAGGATACAATTAGTGTCGAATGGGTCCATCTCGGCATGAATCGTGCACTATTAAATATAGGTAAAAATAGATACCTTTCGCTCAAAATAAAATAAAACAAAAGGAATTTATTTCTACCTATATTTAATAGTGCGCACGCGATAAGTCCCGATAAATATCAAAACAATAATGCTGAAAGTCAAAAACTATCAGCGCCGGTTTTCAATGGAGGTTTTTCGGTTTTTAATGAATGAGTTCTTAGGTCAGAAACAGAAAAAAAAACTAATTGAGAACCTCCTATTTTGAAGTCAGTTAAAAACGTCATTGTTAGTAAAGCTTAATACAGGAAGTTGATTAAAATGATTTCACTTCGACAGACATAATAAACCATCAAATTACAGATGATCCGGATCATTGTTGGAATTATAATTTGTAACAGAAAAGCTGTCTCGTTAAAATTATTGTAGATCCGAAATATAGTACTCATTTACACTGTCTTTAGACATACCTTCGCAAGCTACGTGAATGCGATTAATTATGTTCGTATAGATCTAGACTTGTTTTTTTTTCTCATAACTGTACAACGAATTTTTCAACTAAAGTACCCACATATGTATAGATACAGATGCCATATTTGTTCTCTTTATCCATACACATGCTAAGTTTTAAGATTAAAATATAAAAATAATATCTACCTAATATGATCATTTATATTATGCATAAGTAGGTTCTAAGTAGTATATACACGCAGGACAAACTGAGTGCATTTTTTTTAAATTACTTATTTTTTTGTTTGTTGATAATTTAATAAAAACAAAATGTGTCACAACAAAGGTTTATTCCAGTTAAAATTTGTTCATTTTCTTTAAGCATGTAGAGTTTGTTCCTATCTGTTTGTAATCACTTCCAATTAGCATTGAGATCAATATGTTATGGCTCATCGAAAAGATAGGTAATTAATTATTAGAAATATTCTTGTAGTCTCACTCGTGATCCTGTTTTTTTAATCGTGAACTGAGCTCTCAATGACACTTGTCGAACAACGATTGTTGTTCATCGTGAGACATACAGACTGCGTTACAATCGCAGTCGTGCTGGTCGTACAGCTATGTCCTTCTTTTGAGGCATCTAAGTTGGCATAATAACTAGCTCAGCATAAGGTAATAGGGTCATTAACCCTAATACGGGTGTAGGTATTCGATCAGCAATATCGGATTGGACAGTCATTACTGAGAATACGCCTGATTACTGTCGATGATATTCAAATTCGAAAAAGTAACGCTTTTTTATCGTGAGCTATGAATAAAGTTCTGTTAGGTTGGCAGCAACGTACAAAAGTACCAGTTTCCTTGAAAGTTGATCGTGTTGTAATGGTAACAAATGTGAGTCTTTGTTAAGTTTACTAAATACTTTTTTACGACAAGGTATTGCAACCTGCCCAGCTCAGTGACATTGATTAGGTTGTACCTACAGAAAAGCATTTTTTAATGTTTTTTTTTCTTTTCTTAAACTTACACAAGCAAATATTAATCACACTAATCACACTAATATCATATATGTGAAAGTTTGGATGGATGGATGTATGTTACTTAATAACGCAGAAACGGCTGGATGGATTTGGATAAAATTTGGAATATACATTGCTTATGTCCTGGATTAAAACATAGGCTACTTTTTATCATCATCATCGCCAAAACCGATTTTCATCACCACGCGGGTGAAACCGCGGGGCGTAGCTAGTTACTTTATAAAGTAATTTTATCTAAGTACTCTACCTATGACGTAAGACTCAATAAATAAGTTTTATTTGTTTAAATAAGATCTAGGTTCTATTTGATACGCCCAGACAGAGGTTGGCTATTACCATAACACATTTGCTATTAGCATAGGTCATCAGAACCATGTCTCACGTAGAACCTGTCCCATCTCCATTGCCGCTCACGAATTAAACAAGGACGCCGTTTCACATAATATCGAAATTTTGTGTAATCTCAATTTTCGCAAGATATCCAAGTCACATTCTAATAGACTTTCACTTGGTAATGGTTGCAAATCTGATGCTTTCGATGCGTTTACACGGACTGTTGCGAGGCTGTGTACGATACGATGTCTGTATTTTTACCCGAAAAATAATGGCTTTGGAGTTTTTTTATGCAACAAGAACTTTGTAAGTTCCAGACTTGTTTGAAACAGTTGCGTCACAGTGCCACCCAGAATACCGAGCTTCGACAGTTCGCAACCTTGCATGGCATTGACCTTATCCCTACCATAGACAAACAAACCTTTGTCTATGTCCCTACGATGCTAACAACAATTTTTGTGTCCTGAAAAACACAAGCAGAACATCCTATGGCCTCCATTTAGAATCAAAAAGAAAAATCTTTCTTTTCGTTTGAAGATTTATGAACAACATTTACATAACCATATTTACTTTAAATAATTATCAATATAAAAACCGACTTCATAAAAATGTCAGATCTGGACCAAATTCAAATGGGACCACACGGGAAGCACCAGCTTCCAAATAAAAAAAGAATCATCAAAATCGGTTCACCCAGTCGAAAGTTCTGAGGTAACAAAAAAATATAGAGAACCTCCTTCTTTTTGAAAGTCGGCTAAAAAATAAGGATGTATCGTCACTTCTGGTCGATGCACCATGCGACCAAAGTGCCTGGCCTCTATACTTTGCTCAAAGGGTGAGCATTTCTTTGCAACATGGTTCTGGGCAACAATTCCCAGTGGTGGATGATGGACTAGGTTTTCTTAGGATTTACCTACTTTGTAAACATCTCTTTACATGTATATTTTTATATTGGAAATAAACTTTATGCTGTTGATTGAAAATCCTTAAAATATTTACTTGCATTTGTTTATAACATTAAACATTTCTGACAACAACACACGTTATTTCTAGAATTTTCTGTTAATAGAATGTTTTTTTGTCTTGAATAATTCCGCCTTTTGACCACCAGCTCGCCGGTTGGTAAGCGACTAACTGCTCGAAAATGAAGCACGCAAACTTAGAAGATACCTATTCACTCTGGCCTTGAAAAAGCCCAGATTATATCTCTCAGGAAACAAGAAATCCGACAGATTGTTCTAATCCTTGGCCATACTGTGTTTAACACCTAAACGAATAAAATATGTACCAAATCTCACTCTCATTTTAAAAGACGAATTAAAGAATTTGATTTCTAAAGATATGATTATTTACGGGATATTTACCGTGGTAAGGTTGTGGAAGGAGCTCCCGATATTTCGGCGCAGTTACATGCACCATGTTCACGGTAAGACCGTAAATAATCATATAACTTTAGTGAACAACCGTGATAGTTTAAAACAGTGTTTAATTTGATTTCTATCCCAAAAACATGTACGTTTCCATGTCGGTAATACCTGTGTACCTAAATGGACCGATGACATCGTGAGAGTCGCGAGCATCTAGTGGATGCAGATGGCAGGATGTCGTTCAGTATGGAGGTTAAAGGGGGAGGCCTATGTTCAGCAGTGGACGTCTTCTGGCTGATGATGAATACCTGTATGATAACAGATAAACTGCGTTGTGCACTGTTCTTTTTTTACATTTCGTTCCTAATTTAGGATCTTGCCTTCCAAAACCGATTCCTTTAGGAAAAAAATGTCATCTTGCTTTCCAAAACCGATTCTTTCCCCCAAGATTCAGCAGGAAAGTCAGGTTTTTTTTCAGTGTGCTAGTGGCCAATAAGGTAAATTTAAATCGTACGTCGTATCGCATTATGTAAATTACCTGTTAACATTATCGCATCATACTGAGGAGTGCTTGAAAGTTGAAGGTGAGTGAACAAGTGTGCCTGCAAATGAATGCAATGACTTCAAATTTTAGTTATCGTGGTTACTTTTTAAAGAAAACGAAAAGAAAGTAACAATGAATATAGTAAGAAGTGTAACGACTCGTACTAAAAACAACTTGGGACAGCCGTTTCATGAGCAAAGATATTTAAAACTATAGATAATGGCGTCAGTGGTAATGAACTTGCCTTTTACGCTTGGAGGCGTGGGTTCGATTCCCACCTAGGGCAAACACTCATGTGATGAACATTTATGTTTGTTCCATATATGGGTGTTAATATCTATTTAGGTATGTATAAAAAAAATTATGTATATCAGTCTCTGGCAGCCATATTACAAGCTTTGCTTAGTTTGGGGTCAGATGTCCGTGTGTGCAAAAATGTCCTGAATATTTATTTTATTTCTTTAATTCTATTTTGTCATTCTCTAAACTAAGCTAATTTAACCGAACTAAAATTATCAGCGTTTCTTTTCATTTCAGTACGTCAGAAAAGGATAGTAACAATTTTAAAGCTGTCCAATACAGTTTCGCTTAGAGAATGGTACATTAGATTGAAGTCTGAGTTTGCAAAACTATACCAACCGAAAGTAGGCTAAAACCATACTAATTATTAGGGTAGTTTGTGCAGTCAACTGTTAAATGCATTTGCATTATTATAGCATATTAGCTAAATGAATTTGAATGAAATTAAGCATGACGGTAGTTTCTGTTTAGGTAGTAGTACATACATAGGCTACTTTTTGTCTCGAAAAATAACAGATCTTGTAGGTTACATACAGTTACCTACACTAACATCTGAACAACAATACAATATTAATTGTTACGGTCATTGAAACTTGGTTGGGGATGGCTCATTGCATGAAGAAAATAACGAACCAAACTTTCTATGAATAAGCCATTTCTAAGAGTTTATTCGTTTCGTACAGATACTTTGTGGGAAGGTAGATAGTAAATCTTGTAAGTACGAATTATAAACCGATACCGACGGGTAAGAAAGGTTACCACGAACCTGAAGACGCAGCGTAGGCTCTAGAGTCTAGAGCCTACGCTGCGTCTTCGGTCCATCTTGAGTCTAGATGGAACGACGACATTGTGATAGTCGCGGGATCTTGTGGATGCAGATGGCAGGATGTCGTTCAGTGTGGAGGTTAAAGGGGAGACCTATGTTCAGCAGTGGACGACTTCTGAATGATGATGATGACTAAGTAAAAATGATTTTTTGCAGTCAATTGTAAATACGGCTTGATTCTAAGTACAATAATAATATGTTAAATTCGCTAAATATAGGAATAAAAAACTATTATTTTTAGGAGAACATTGCAAACATTTAAATGTATTTTTTATGTTGATTTGTTTTGTTTTAGCGGAAGAGTTAAAAACCCATCCATCTTATAAAATATATACATACACGAATATTTTATTGTTCTATACCGTTTTCAATGTTATTCTAAAAATTATGGCTTTTTTTTCACTTAGCTTATTTCCCTTTTTCGACATACTCATTTTATTATATTCACAGTTGAATGCATAAATTCAATATTCCATGATCATTTAAATTGAGCATTACGTTCAATTATCTTTCAGTCTTAACATTATAAATGTTGAAAATATACGAAATTTATTCTCAAGACAGTGAGCGCAGCTTTAAATACTAATGAAAACAAAGTGGCTTATTACGCAAACTTTTTATGTTATTTTTTACTGTTCTTATACGTTTGCCACTAACGCCTGATAATAAGCGACGATGGCCCTCGGCCATCGTCGTCATCGGCCATGGAGTAAGTCGATCTAGATGAAATCTATTTAGCCCTGAAGATGCCTATAGATTGTAATTCGTAGGCTTTAAGTATACATTCCATACACCTAGGCAATGTATACTCGAATTTCTCAGGAAATGAAGAGAATGGCAGGGAGTTCCATGCTTGGCCAGTACGGATCACTAATGTAGAATCAAATCATTGCGTACGAATTCCGTGGAATTTCCATGAGAAACTCATGATCACTTTTCGATATAAATATACCATGTAATATTGTATAGCCAAATTTACCATTTATTTTTAACTAGCTGAATCCCGCGGTGTAACCCGCGATTTTCCAGCTTTCTGCATTTTCTGGGGGAAAGTACCATATGTATGTTTTTATGATGTACACTATCATCAAGCCAAATTTTGTTAAGATCGGTCAAGCCGTTTAGTCGTGAAAAGCGATCAAACAGAGATAGAGAGAGACAGAATTACATTCGCTTTAATAATATTACTTAGGATTAATTATTAATATTACTTAGTTCCCTGAATTGTAATTCATCTAGCTAAATACCTGTGATTTTGTACGCTACGAATTATATCAAATAATTTTCAGGAATACTTTTTTACTCACCTATGTTAGGCTATGGAACACTTTCATCGCCACTAATTGATTAGTGAACGAATTCCAAAAAACGATGATTCAACTATCTTCTCTATGTGTAGATTCTATGGGAAATAGGGGATTACTATGGTATTCTCTATCTCTACATATCTCTGCTCCACATAGTATAAAGTAAAGTCGCTTTCCGCCTCTGTATGTATATCCGCTAACTGCTCCTAAACCACGCAACGGATTTTGATGCGGTTTTCACCATCAGTTAGAAAAAAATTCTCGGAATGTTAATAGATATAATAAAACCGAATTAAGTTTTTATATACGTAGAATGAACAATATTTTGCAAACAAGTCGCTGAAGAATAATTTTACATGGCGTACGTTCCCATTTTATTACCACTTTTTTTCTAAATTACACCTATGCGAAGCCGGGGCGTGTCGCTAGTTTACCTATAAACAAGTCTAACTACCAACTTTTTACTAATGGGGAAATTCGATACAAACTTTCACTTCCTATTTAACAACCCCTTTAAGAGATGACTTCTTTAGTGCTCACATTCGTTCTAAAAAAAACATTAAATATAAAAAAAAATACGAGAATCACACTTCACACTAATCACACTATCACACTAATATCATATATGTGAAAGTTTGGATGGATGGATGGATGTTTTTTACTCAATCACGCAGAAACGGCTGGATGGATTTGGATGAAATTTGGAATATACAGTGCTTATGGTATGGATTAACATATTGGCTACTTTTCATCATCATCATCACCGATTTTTATCACCACGCGGGGGAAACCGCGGGGCGCAGCTAGTAAAATCTATAAAGTAGTTTTATTGCAATAATGGCATAATTCAATAGTATAAATGGGCGCAACCTACCCCACTTATATACCTACCATTAAAAGTATAGGTGGGACAAGTAAAGACTATAATAAGAATTTATACCATGATGTAATTGTCTAATGGTATAACTGGTATCACCTAGTACCACCAGGTGGGTTACCATTATCTCAAAAGCATTCTTATAACCTGACATTGACTTTTTGCTCTCATTAGCCGAGAGAGCGAGACAAAAAATGTAAGATTATTAAAATAATGTTTTTGAGTTTATGGTAACCCAATCTGTATGTACCATTACAGGTATAAATGGTACAACATAGTACCATTTGTATCAATGGTATAATTGGTCCCAAGCGTAAAAAACACTTGTAAAATTTTATGCGTCTAGACCAAGTGATTTAGACTGTGCGGTGTCTTTCAGTGAATGACTGAATTTAAGATTTTTACTAAGCAGATAAATAAATAACTGGCCAAGAACGTGTCGAGACACGTATATAGACAGACAGACAGACAGACAAAACGAATATGTAAGGGTTCCTTGTCGGGCTACGGAACCCTAAAAACCTATGTGTAATGCATTATGTATGTATATACTGCATGCATATGTACGTCTTACGTCAATTAACGTTAGTTAATGATGAAGACTCCTTTTTTACCGCGGCTTTGTGGGAACGCTCCGGAACAATATTATCGGTACTCAGAACTGTTCGTATTCTTTTACTTACAACGATTTTTCCCATTTTTAACCGACTTCCAAAAAGGAGGAGGTTATTAATTCGACTGTTTTTTTTTTTATATTTGTTACCTCAGAACTTTTGACTGGGTGAACCGATTTTGAGGACTCTTTTTTTTATTTGAAAGCTGGTGCTTCCCGTTTGGTCCCATTTCAATTTGATCCAGTTCTGATGATATCGGTTTTTTATATTAATAATTAATTATATTTACAATTGTTTTTCAGTTTCTACTTCATTTGAACTTTGCACTCGGTTGGTGTAATATCTGATAGAAATTTAGAAAGTAGTTAATCGATAGATCTTAATTAGTTATTTATGCTTTCCAAATTACATTCTGGAGGTATTTTGGTAAGAATTAAGTCAAATCATAAATTACTACACCTACTACCAACATTGGACTTGGGTAAAAATTTCACATAGTTGATCGGTCTGGAAGTCTTCGATATGTCAAATAGTATGAAATTCTATACGTATGGAATATTCATACGTCGCCTACTTTTTAAACCATGGTGAGCTTATAATAATAAATTTAAGTAATAGAGTAAGTAAATTAAGCCAAATAAGATGAACAAGTGTTAAAGAAAATTTTATTATTATTAATATTTTTGTTCTAAATTTAAAGTATTGCATAAAACCCATTTATCTGTTGGTGTGGTTTATGGAAATTTGATGATACCGTTATGCAAGAATATAAAATTAACGAACAAGACGCTTCAATTTGAATAAAAACAGAGTTCATCAAAACTAATTTCAAAATAATGTTAATTTTGACATTTAATTATAATTGGATCATTTGTGTAAAATATGGAATGGAATTTCGTAAGAATTACAAACATTTAGATGTTTTTTTTTTTATTAGAATGTCTATAAATAAGTATTTACTATAAAATAATTGTCTTCTATCGCCTGGTAAGTTTTGCCTTTTGCTCATAGCTTCGTTCGTATGTATATAAAATCAATCTCAAATGCGATTACGCATTAAAGTCCTTGTAGTTTTGATAGTTTTTGAAAGAATGAAACCAGTGAAATAACATCTATATCATAATGATCTACCACTACCACTTTATCAATTTAGACTATCGTGACAAAAACTACTAAAAGAAATAATTTATCTGAATTCTTACCTAACAATGTTGGGCGCGAGCAGCGTGCGAAATTTAACCGCTGAAACAATACATTGCGATGTTTCACCTGACATTAAATCAAAATAATCACAATTCGAACACAGTTTTAACACTGGCAATTTATAGAAAAAAATATTTGAAGTTTTAAAAAGAAAAACTGATTTGAAAATGGAACGCGCCCGCCAAGATCGCCTAGGGACGGGGATTTTGTAATCGATCGGTTTTCTGATTCGCGTGGGTTCCCGGTGAGTGCCCGCGAAGTGACTCGCCGGTACCGCGTGTGTCTCGTAAATGGCGAATGCACGCCACCTGCCTCTCATCCGACGGTATTGCACCGGCATATTTTACACACATGATCTTTCAGGCATTTTGAATCTTCTCTGTTTGAGATAAGGTTGCGGGAAAGAGGAAGTTGACGTCGTAGATTAGTTTTAGTTAAATTTCGCGTTACCGTATTGTGGTTTTGACAGTTTTGTAGAGATGCGATTTTATGGATGGCTATCGATTGTATGATTGATTTTGATATGTGGGGGTATTAAACCCTTATGTAGTTTTAGGGTTCTGTACCCAAAGGGTGTAAACGGGACCCTATTACTAAGCCTACACTGTCTACCTTTCAACGGCTGTATCATTCGAACCGTAATAGATAGCCGGTTGAAAATTTCACAGAATATGTAACGTTACGGCGGATTAACTAAGAAATAATAATAAAGTCAAAAAAGTAAAAAGAAAAAAAAACATACAAACGAACATAGAACCTCCTCCTTTTTGGAAGTCAGTTAAAATCTAAAGAGGGATCCCATACAAAAATAACTTATACGTGTTTTAGACGTATCTATTATTGTATTTGCATTTTGCTCTAATGTAAAAATGTTAATACATAATACTTGATAATACGTACAAGCGTCAAACTTGGCATACTTACAGTACATATTTTAAAGTAAAACATTAAAAAAAAATACCAAGTGCGAGTTGGTGACAAATTTCGGTTAACCAAAGTTAAGCAACGTCGGGCGCGGTCGGTAATTGGATGGGTGACCGCCTGGGCGTGATGTTGACTTTTCCTCTCTCCCTGGGGCCTTACGCCCTACTATAACCGCGGGCTCGAATCCGCGCAGTTTGCAAAATCACGTGAAACGTGCAGAGATACGGTTTGCGCTCGCGCAACTTTTCGCAATCACATAAACGGAATCGTTTATATTTAAAAATATAAAAATTATGACTGCATATTCCCTGTACCTTAGAATATTAAAAAAAACCTGTACGTCTATGAAAATATAATGTACATAACGAAAAACTTAAATAATAGGTCGGGGAAAAAGTCTTTTCGTATTTTGTATGTATAAAGTTGTAGTAAAAATCTCATCGGTTGTACTGTTTGGATCTGGCTGGTTTTGATACCATTAAAAATACATTTTAAAAAAGGAATACAAAAAGTTAAAAGCAATTTCCCGCCATTTTGCAATTGTTTTTTTGTTCGATAAAATGAGTGAATCTAACGAAGAAATTCGATATATTGTGAAATTTTATAACAAAAAAGGGAAAAATGCGACACAAGCCGCGAATAAAATTTGCGACGTTTATGGACCTAATGCAGTGTCATCAAGAGTAGCACAATGTTGGTTCAAGCATTTTCAGTCCAGGAATTTTGATGTCAAAGATGCAGCTCGCTCTGGTCGCCCTGTTACGGATAAAGTCGATGCCATTTCTGAAAAAGTGGACCAAGATCGGCATATTAGTAGTTACGACGTAGCTGAAGACCTGGGGATTGACCACAAAACAGTTTTGACCCATTTGAAAAAAACTGGGTATACAAAAAAACTCGATATTTGGGTGCCACACCAGCTCACTGAAAGAAACCAAATGAATCGTGTACTCATTTGCGATTCTCTATTGAAACGTAAAGAAACCGAACCGTTTTTGAAAAGATTGATCACTGGTGATGCAAAATGGATCACCTACGACAAGAATGTGCGCAAACGATCATGGTCAAAGGGCAGTGAAGCACCACAGACTGTAGCGAAACCCAGATTAACACGTAATAAGGTGATGCTGTGTGTATGATGGGATTGGAAGGGCATCGTTCATTATGAGCATTTACCGCCGGGCAAAACCATCGATTCGGATCTCTACTGCCAACAGCAGATGAGACTCAAACAAGAAATTGAGAAAAAACGGCCGGAATTGATCAACATAAAGAGTGTGGTCTTTCATCATGATAACGCCAGACCGCACACATCTTTGGCCACTCAGCAAAAATTTAGAGAGCTTGGTTAGGAAGTGTTAATGCATCCACCACATAGCCCTGACCTTGCACCCTCAGATTTCCACCTGTTTCGATCTCTTCAGAATTCTTTGGGTAGTGTTAGATTAACATCAAGAGAGGACTGTCAAAACTACTTGTTGCATTTTATTGATCAGAATTCCCAAAATTTCTACAGCAACGGGGTCATGTCACTACCTAAAAGATGGCAACAAGTTATCGAACAAAATGGTACATATATATTATAATTATATGTAATTAAACTTGAAAAAAATATGTCTTGAATTTGTTTATCAAATACGAAGAAACTTTTTCCCCGACCTTATATATTCCTTAAGTAAATTAGATTTATATTAGAATTTATTATGCACAACTTAAAAAACAGAAAATTAAGATAAACGAAATATACTAAAGTAGTTAAATAAATACCTAAATAAATTTAATTTAAATCTAAATTAACCTAATTCGTTCAGGGGCCTTACCCCTAGCTTCACTTTTGCGAGCCAACTTTTAGTAGGTACCTGATAGGTACCTAAAATTAACCAACTCATTTAAGCTGCATTGTTTAAAAGCGTCTAACTTGAATGAACGAAAATCCGTTTTACTATGCGTGTGTGCGTGAAAATAGCAAAGCTTGGCGGCTATCAAATAACTACCGCTTATCGTAGTTGATGGTAGCGTTTAGACAAATAACACCTATGCGGGTCAACTTTTCGAGCTAGGGGTAAGGCCCCAGGTATTTTGACAACTATAATACACGTAACAAAGATAAGCTAAATGTCCCTAGATTCAGGCTACGGAAAAGTCGTAACTGAATCATGGGTAATTTGTGTTGAATGTTATAATCAAATCCCTAAAACTCTTGTAGAACTAAATCAAACTCGTTTCAAGTATTTCAAAATTTTTTTAATTACCTATAACAAATATAAATGAATAAATAAATAATAACTTAAACACTGTTTTAAACTATCACGGTTGTTCACTAAAGTTAAATGATTATTTACGGGAACCTTACCACGGTAAATATCCCGTAAATAATCATTTAACTTAAATAATAACTTACCTCTAGTCTTTAACACGTTCACTGCTTGCCAATGAGATTTAGTGAAGAATTATGTTTTCTCGATACAGCTAGGCTTTAGATATACAAAAAATGCCAAGCGTGGGGATTATGGTAACCCCCCCCCCCCCCCCTTAAAGGGGGAGCCTATGTTCAGCAGTGGACGTCTTATGGCTGATGATGATGGTACAAAAAAATATACAACAATATCTAAAAAAAAACGAAATGGGATCTTTTGTCATGATTTACAACAAAAGATCCTTGGCAGCGGTGGGATTCGAACCCACGCCTCCGAAGAGACTGGTGCCTTAAACCAGCGCCTTAGACCGCTCGGCCACGCTACCGTATAAACGGGACGACAAAATAGTGAAATTATTTCTCTGGCCCTTATCTATTTACTGTTTGTTCTAGGTTGGGTCCCGTGGTATTTTTAGATAATAAACTTTTCTAGATTGATTTCTAAGTGACATTTATAAATTCTGCAACAGTAGTGCGGTATTTATGATTTTTTGACTGCTGAGCCGGCGTTACTAAAACTAGTACCATCCATCCTTGCTAAAAATAACAAACTCAACTACCTACTACAAGTTTCTTTCAGCAGATCATAAGTATTTCCCAATTTCCCAAACGGTACCAACATCTAAACAAAAAGTAATGTAAATTTATATGATTATTTACGGGATATTTACCGCTGTATGGTTGTTTTGTTGAAGAATGCGGGTTGGTGAAAAAGTTCAAAGTTTGGTGCAGACAATACGATCTACCCTCTTTCTTAATATTTTGCTACGGTTATCACTGGAACTCGAACTCAAACCTATGTCTCGACAAAACACACTCACTGTATCACTGCGTATAGTATTTAGAACACTTTTTAAACGCGGACTTTTATTTAAAAAATAATCATATAAATTTATTGAACAACCGTGATAGTTTAAAACAGTGTTTAAAAAGTAATGTACCAAACCTTACTTTCATTTTCAAATACCTATACTACCCAATAATAACTTCCCTGCTTGATATGCGATGTCAGGTGAAATTTTAACTAACTCTTCACTGATTCTAATTTATATTTCGATATTGAAATTAAACATCGCGTGTTTTTACATTATTAACTGACTTCAAAAAAGGGAGATTCTCAATTCACGTATTTCTCAAGTATTTATACATTTTTTACCTCAGAACTCCGTCATTTTTAAATATACTTTTAAATTGGTCTCATAGAAATTTCATCTAAATCTGTTTAGTATTTTAATTTTAATCAAAATGACTGGAAAAAATATGTCATCTAGGTAAACTAAATTGCATAATATTATTTTGAAGTCGGTTTTTTAAATTGATAATTATTTTAAGAAGAAGAACAGATGGCCGATGGGGCCGAAAGGTTCTCAAATGGAGACCACGGACCGATAAGCGCAGCGTAGAACGTCCACCCACAAGATGGACAGACGATCTAAAAGAGACCGCAGGGAAACGTTGGATGCAGGCCGCTTCCAGCCGGCTCTTTTGGAGATCGATGGTTCAGGCTTATGTCCAGCAGTGGACGTCCTATGGCTGAAATGAAGATGATTGTGATGAATTATTTTAACTCCTGAAATTTCTAACACTGCAGTGTTGGTGGCCACAGGTATAGCCCACGGTGGGTGGTAGATAAGATGTGTACTTAATCATTACGGAACCTAATAAACCATTTTATATATTTAGATTCATGAATTTACTCAAGAACGCGGTAACTGTTGTACGCGCATTTATTCTGTTTGGAGAAATTCAAAACACAGACAAGATGAACTGTGAACGTGTCTATTGGCTTACTTACGCTATCACACTAAAGTAATATATACGAAAGTACTTACGTAATATTATGTTCCGGTTACTACGATTTTCCTTATAACGACCAAGCTATTACGCTTGTTTTAGTAGGAAAAGCTCTCGCGGTGGTCCTACTAAAATTTCATTGATTCTGGTTAAGTGATTGATACAATCTAGCGCCTGTTGATTTGGCAATATCAATAATTTTGTTCAAGCGTTTAATAATTTTCAAGTCGGTTTTTAAGGTTCTGTACCCAAAGGGTAAAACGGGACCCTATTACTAAGACTCCGCTGTCCGTCCGTCGTCAGTCCGTCTGTCACCAGGCTGTATCTCATGAACCGTGATAGACAGTTGAAATTTTCACAGGTGATGTATTTCTGTTGCCGCTATAACGAAAAATACTAAAAACAGAATAAAATTAATATTTAAGAGAGCTTCCATACAACAAACGTGATTTTTTTAACGTATTTTGTATCAGCTCTAATTAAAAAAACGGTAATACGTAGAAGCGTCAAACTTGGCATGATTATAGTACACACTCTAAAGCATTACATCAAATAATGGCCAAGTGCTAGTCGGTGACAAATTTCTGTTCATTAAAAGTTATACCGAGCGTCACTTGCAAAATATTAACTATGTCACGGCGTAGCAATTGCTTAGCTATTTTGGTAGGCGTTAACTCGGACCAAATAGTTTTTTTAAAATTGATAATTATTGTATTTTGTGGTGGTGCGGAACCCACAGTGCCTGACTCGCACTTGGCCGTTTATTTTATATTGATCATTATAATAGTTAAATTATGTTAATTTATTTAATTTTAAAATATTTTGCGGTAGCGGGTCACCTAAATAGAAGTGACTTACCATCAGGCGAGATGATGGTTAAACGCGATAAAAATTTAATTCTGGCCATTGGTAAGCACATCACTTGAGAACTACTGAATCGATTTGGCAATTTTTTAAATATTCGTAATAGTCCGAATAATGTTTTAATGGCTAGAAAAATTGTTTTTTTTCCCGGAAAATTGAAAATTCAGAATGAGGTGAAGTTTCAGTGGTAAATAGAAATTTGTCATCGACTTACACTTGGGCAGTATCTATTATTTGATGATTTAATTTAGAGTGTGTATTGTATGCTATAACATAATCATGCCAAGTTTGACGCTTGTATTTATTACCGTTTTTACATTAGACAAATACAAAAGTGCTAGCTATGCTCGGAGTTTCTTTGCGCGATAAAATCCGAAACGTAGATATTCGACAAAGAACCAGAGTCACCGACATAGCTATTAAAATCTGCAAGTTGAAGTGGCAATGGGCAGGCCACATCGCTCGAAGAACTGTTAACCGATGGGGAAGAAAGGTTCTTGAGTGGAGACCGCGAACCGGAAGACGCAGCGTAGGTAGGCCTCCCACTAGATGGACCGACGACATTGTGAGAGTCGCGGGCATCCAGTGGATGCAGATGGCAGGATGTCGTTCAGTGTGGAGGTTAAAGGGGGAGGCCTATGTTCAGCAGTGGACGTCTTCTGGCTGATGATGATGATGATGAAATACAAAAATACGTTAAAAAATGTTTGTTGCATGGAAACCTCTTTTTAGTTTTTACTGTGTGTATTTTTTTTTAAATTTAATCCACCGTAACATATTCTGGAGTTTCAACTGGCTATCTATTACGATTTGAAAGAAAGGTAGGACGGACGGACATACAGACAGCGTAGGCTTAGTAATAGGGACCCGTTTACACAATTTGGGTACGGAACCCTAAAAACATACGTCTTGTGCAAGATGCGGAACACCCTACCAACCATCCTTATTTACCTACCACAGGCCATTAAACTTCGAAAACTATCCAAATACAATCGGTCTTTCATATTTATTCATAGAGGGTTACACGGAACGACTAATCCTAAAGCAGGTCATTGTACCCATAATTATAAAAAATAATATGCCACTAAACCTGAAATCATGAAGAAGTATGAGCTTTTCCATACATTTAGTTAAGTATGTAGTAAGTAAAGGGATTTTTTCTGTAGAACACATAAAAAATCATGATTTTAAGTTTGGGCCCATAGTAAAAGGTTTTCATAAAAATAGCTACAACCACCTCCATTCGGTTTAGTACCTCCGTTCCGTGAAACCCTGTATAGATTGCCAACAAATCAAATAGTTTTACGACTGGCCAAACTTTGCACAGACACGTAAAAATTCAATAGATAATAATTACTAACTAGGCAGCCTACCTTTGTTTATTTTTTGCCAAAAATAACTGCAAGTGATCATCACACAAGAATCTAAATTAGACTGTTCATTCATTTGTCGGTGCGGTACCATTTTTAACCGTCTTCGAAAAAGGAGAAAGGTTCTATGTTCAAGTGTATTTTTTTAATGTATGTTCACCAATTTCTCTACCAACTGTTGACCGATAAAAAAAAATTTTGTTCGATTTGCTATACTTCCAATTTAGTGCCATTGTCACCAAGTCAGGATCTGATGATGGGATCGAGCGCAACCATCAAATTTTATAGGCACTTACTTATTACATTTTTCGTATATGTTTGAAATCTTCTCGGCTAGCAAACCAGCGACGTTCCTGATGGTAAATATGGTCACTGCCGCCTATGGACCAACAATACCAAGAGCATTAGCAGTGCGTTGCCTACACTGAAAAAAACCCTGACTTTCCTGAAAAAATCGATTCCTTCCAAAATAATACCTATTTCTTCCTAAATTGATGAAGATAAAAGGTCATATTTTGGAAAGAATTGGTTTTGCCATGAGGAATTATATACTAATTATTGGAAAATTATTTTTTTATTAGTAAGAAAAAATATTTTATTTTTATTTTATTGAATTTTATTTGGAAGGAGGAAGTTTTTTATTCAGATTGGTCCCATAGAAATTTCATTGAAATCGGTTTAGTATTTAAATCGCAATTACTGGAAAAAATATGTCTTTTATGTAAATCAACAATCGTATTACTACTAATTTGAAATCGGTTAAATTAATAATTGATATCCGCTCGTATAGACGCGACAACGCTTAAATATGGATATTATTGACACTTTCTCGCGGGATAGAAGGACAATAATTTGTACACAGTCCGTGCTAGAGGTCCGCTAGACTAGGGCTAGACAGGATTTTACGAAAAGACCAAATTAAGGTGGGCAAATGTAGATTGAAATTTGTATGCAAGTCTTCGCGTACGAAGTCGCAGGCGACAGCTTGTTAGTAATATTAGTAAAGCCGCATCTGACAGAACATGTAACTATACAGGAAAGCTAACCAAAACATGCAAATCTGCTTACATTGAAGAACAATCCAAATTGATGCCCAGTATTTTACTGAATATAGATAAATTCTACAGCAATAAAATGTTTTCTTAGCGGAAATTGTCCAATATCCAGAGATCAGCTTGGTACTGTACAGATTGTGTTTATTTTAAAATGAGAACTAACAGTGTTTTGCAGCGATCCCGATTCATGTACTAAGCTTATAAGCTGAACTGGTGGCTCTACCAAACGCGGTCTTAGTATACCAAACCTAACTTCAGTATGAAGTTAGAATATTAGGTACAGAAGTAGGTATATTTCTGTACAGGGTTAATATAAGTGAAAAAAGTGTACTAAGCCAAAAGGGGTCTGTTAGGGGGCATCCATTAATTACGTGAGGCGTTTAGGGGGGGAGGGGGTCAAGCCGAGTCTAACTTAATCTCACGTGGGGGAGAGAGGGGGTCTCGGCAAATATCACGTAATATTTTTTCCCGCAAGAAATACTGTAAAATTGCAAAAAACTGGGCTAAATTAGGTAAAACTATTTTATAAATATTTTCTCCACTAAAATATCGTTAAATCCTATACTTATAACTTATTACATACTAATACGTTATATACAAAATACAAGAAAATACACATTTTTAAAAATCTCACGTGAGATTAGGGGGTGGGGGAGGGGGTCGAGCCAAATCTCACGACATCTCACCAAGGGGGGAGAGGAGATCGAAATATCACCAATAACACCTCACGTAATTAATGGACGCCCCCTTATAATCATCATTATGAACAACTTTTACCCTGAAATCGCGAAAAATATCAGATGTTCAATAAAAACCCTTTCCGCGTTACCCTTTTTTATAGGGTTAAGATTTTTTATATTGCGGTGGTTAGAGATAGACAAACTGTAACTTTCCATTTTTTATCGAGTTAAAAAAGTTGCAGGGGCTCAACTTTTGAATCGCTGATATGATTTCACACAAAAATATCATGCAAAATCATGCGAAATGACTGACTTTTGACGAAATCCCAAACAAAAGTCGCACTGCAATTTTAATAATTATATCACTCGCTAACGCATCGAGTGGTTTGAACTATTCGAATTTGCTTTCTATCAATAGAAAATCTTTCATTTCGCATGATATTTTCTTGTGAAATTATACGAGCGATTTAAAATTGAGCCCCAGGTTTGGACGCATTTTTTCACTGTCCTTATTGTAATCAACTGACACCCTAAGGTTCTGTATTTTTTTTGGAATATATCTACGTTTAGCCACCAACTCACCTGATGGTAATGGTGTGGCCGAGGATGGAACACGTTATTCGACCGTATTTTTGTGTGTATGCTATATCTTCGCCAATTTGTGTACCGATTTCGTAGTTTTTTTTAATACTTTAATTGACCACGCTTGAGGTATATGCCTATAGGTACATAAATTTGAATAAAATATTCCATCTTAAGGGTGGAAAATAATAAGGAATGGATGATAAGAAACCCTTTTATTGAAGTTACTTTGTTATTTTTTTGAAAAAAAAAAATGTACTTAGGTACTATTATTGTAAAATCTAACTTAACCTATCTACTGCTCGAAAATAGACTACCTAACCTTACATAACCTTGTTCGGTTTCTGTGTAGGTACACAGAAACCGAACAAGGTTTAGAAATGATCCAAACGTACAAAACAAATAAGATTCAAATCTTCAATTCTGTTTGTCAAGGTCTGTTTAAAAAATTATATGCAGCTTTCAAATGTTGTCATTTTGATCGATTTGACTGCAATTTATAATTAACGAATCAATAAAATGCAGATTTAATTGCAAACGAGCTGCTTTGAGTTGTTAATTAAATTGACCAAATTTTATGTTTATATGAACATAGATTTACAAACACAAAGATGTCGGCCACACCGTCGCTTACAATTAGGCGAGTTGGTGGTCATAAGGCTATATAAAAATAAATAATTTATTACTTATACTAAAATCGCGAAAAAGTGCCTTTCATTTCGGAGAGTGCATCGGATCTGCATGATCTAATTCCCTCCTGCTCATTTTTCTATCGGACTGCCAGAGTGTGCACGAAAAGGCGATACCGCTTCATGATTGATATTCCGAAAACCCGTACGAAGCGCTTTGATTCCACTTTTACTGTACGAACTGCTAGTCTGTGGAATGGTTGTTCCCGATAGTTATATCTATCTGGGGTCAAATTGCGAGTGAATCGTGCTCTGTTGATACGAAATATGTGATTAAGGATCCATTCGTTTCTATTATCTTTATAAATTAATAATTTAAAATAAACATATATTCAGGGTTATTGGTAACTAGCCCGCGTTTCTTCTTGTTTGAAACCGCATATAAGTTATTGCTTTATAGAGCCCTAATTTAAATATTTTTATATTTATGTAAATAAACCGAATTGTTTAAAAGTTATAGAACTCAAGTTGTTAGGTAATATAATATAAGCTGCCTGCGAGAGATTGTTAGCTAATTGCCAGTTGTTACCCTGTAGAGGTGTCTAAGTACCTAAGTATCTATCAAAGAGATATATAATTATATATATACTCGTATACTGGGCTGGGCTACGCGGAAAGGGTGTACTAAACCGAAAGAAGTCCGTTATACACATCGTCGCTTACCAACAGGCGAGTTGGTGGTCAAACGCGGAAATATTCGCGTAAAAAAAAAAAAATATGAGCAACATTAACTATGGATATTTCAAGGTTCGCTCTGAAATCGCGACCGTCAATCAATATTAATAGTTAATGACCGTTTTCGATGAAACAGCGGTTTCTTTTTTTTGCGCTTTTAGAGTTACTCCCATAGTAAAAGTTGTTCATAATGATGGGTACTATGGACCTCCTTTGGCTTAGTACACCCTTTCCGCGTAATCTTGAATATCTCTATTGTCATTAATGAGGTACTCCCTCTAAGTAACCGAATACCAGAATGGATATATTCCTTCGTTCGTCTTTTTTTATAGCGAATAAGCCCGCCTTTGACCACCAACTCGCCTGTTGGTAAGCGACGATGTGGTCGAAGATGAAGATACCTATTCACTCTTGTCTTGAAAAGATCGTCAAAATAGATAGAAACTTTATATAGTTCAAACCAGATAAAAGATACAGATAAAGTAACTCAAGAGCTGGTGCCACAAGTATGACAAATAGGTGACTTATTTAAAACTATTTTTATCGCTGTCAGACGCATTCTGGCTGGATTGTAGGCAACAAAAATCAGCACTAAAATGATCCTACTAGAGGAAAAATATGACAGAAATATTTATTTTAATGAATTGCCTAAATATTATCCGAATTGTTCATCCTTCTTTCCAATCTGTCAGCGGTAGTGAAATTTGGAACCAGCAACGAAAGCAATAGAATACGGCTACGGTACCCCCTGCCTGTAGTAAGATGCTACTAAAAGGGTACCTCCGGGCACGGGATGCTCCAAGTTAGAGCTCTGAGCATCTACCTAAGCGCGCCCAGGAGAAACAAACAACGTTGGGGGAGCAACGTTGTCGCGAGTGCGACAACGCAGTTGTCTCGGGAGGAGCCGTAGCTCAGTGGTGAGGGCTCCGGTGTGTTCCTCTGGAGATCCCGGAGCCCTCTAGTAAAGCATTAAGGCTAGTCACCGGGGGCATTTTAGTGGGTATGGTAATGCAGCCGGGTATCTTTGAAAGATTTCCTCTTCGAAAACAATAAAAAATATACCTTCATAGATACTCCTCATGCTTGCATTGAACGGCGACCAAAAATGTTTTTGGCCCATGAGGGGATCGAACCCGCGACCTTCGCGTTATTAGCACGACGCTCTAACCAACTGAGCTAATGGGCCGATGTATATCTCGCCTGAAAGACTGTATTTTCATGAGCTGTGGGCTGATTCTAGAGCAATTGACGTTGTTTCTGTTCATCGTCAAATCTATATCAATGACAATAAAATCACAATTAATGAGGTTACGAAGAACAACGGTTACGTGTATATGTAATTCTAAATCCGCCACTCCTGCGCCCAAAATCTAACAAAATAAATTTACAAAACATGTTTAGCTAACATCCGCTTATTGTGGAGTCCGTTCGTGCTTTGGATTGTGATCACGATTACGTGCCATCCCGTACAAACAGACATCCATAATAAGCCAGATTTTCCTAAAGACGGGATTTACATAAGTACGTAACCGTAGGTCTTCGTAAGCTCATGAATTATTGTGATCACCTGGCTTAATATCAACGAAATGTATGCAAACCACGTCAGTTTCCATAATAAAACGTGATAATTAATTAATAACAAATAAAGAGTCTTAGAAAACGATACAATAATGAGTATTCTTATTTCTATTGGTGCGGCAGAAACCAATTTTAGTGAGACTTTAGTCATCTTCATCGAATAAACTCATCAATCGCTTTAAAAAGGCCGTAAATTACACAGATTGCATCTTCAATTATCTAAGTCACGTCCAGCGGTATTAATATTTCTCAATGATTATCTGGTAGTCATAAACTTACAGTTACCTGTTCAGTGGTAGTTTCATCTCTGTTATTAATTTTGTAAATTTAACAAGAGTTCGACCCACATATTTTAGTAAATATGTTTAGATAATAGATACGGGTATCTGTTACACCGCTTAGGTCGAAAAAACAAATGCCAAGCAAATATTATGTTTGTTCGATACCATAGTTACGAATAAAGGGTCACTTTTTCTGTCATTATTTTTTCCCTTTTCCGTATTTCTATTTATACGTTCTTCCTCATGCACACTAAGTTTTTGTCAAACATCAATATTATTAAGGTTTGATATCTTTACAAAAAATGTATTAGAAACTTATAATATCCGTTGATCATTAGTATCCTTCTTAATCAGTTACAAGTCTTTAGAAATTGAGTTAGATTTTTTTTCCCAGTGGTCTCTTATCTTTTATGGGCGTGTTTTTAGGGTTCCGTAGCTCGACAAGGAACCCTTGTAAGTTCGTTCTGTCCGTCTGTCTGTCTGTCTGTCCGTCCGTCCGATATACCTATAAATGAATAATACGTCACACCAGGAGGTATACAGTGAATTTTTTTGTCATTCCTACTTTAAATGTCGCTTTCTTGTATTAATGATGACGTCATCTCCCAGTGAACTCTGACCATATCTGAACTTAGGTATAGGAATCTATCGACACCTCATTATCAAGATAGGTTGAGGTGCTTAGATTTCAGGGGAGACATACATACACGTTAAACCCAATACCATCCTTCCTGCCCTTCTTTACTTGTTTTCCTTGTCCTTTTTTGCTTTGCGACGCGTAAAATTTACGTAAAATGGAAACTACAAATAAAATTTCAACAGAGATCCTTATCGATTCCATTCTATAACAATCATAATTATTCATATTATTAAAAATAGGGTATTTATGGGTACATAGTTTTATGATGGAAAAATACAGTAAAAACATCTTTCAGCATGCATAAAAATTAAGGACGTAAGAAAAAAACAAACAAAAAAAATAACATTGTACATTATCCAATTATACAATCGACTACCATTGTTACCTACAAGATAATTTGCAGTCAAATACGAGTAACAATAGAGCTCAACATCAGCATACATTCTGTTACACCACTGTGTGAATGGTGCCGAATGAAACGTAAACGCTTCCCACACTTAGACAATAGGTCGTAGAGGCCTGCTATCATATCGTACATAAATGGTTTGTATAAAGAGTTGATAAACTAATTATAAGTCTTTGAAGTTTGATTGATTGTAAATTCCAATTTCAACTTCTAACAAATATTGCCTGGGAGAGATCGCTGTTAAGTTACCGCCTGTTGTTGCACCAGTTTTAAGTCGTTTCTTTCGAATCGTGATTCAGAACGCGACCTTAGAAGAAATAATACATGTATGTACGTAAGTAGGTACTAACCTAAACATGGTACTTTTTTGTAACGGGAGGACAGAAATATTCTAAAGATACCCGGATGTATTGGGATGCAGCAAGGTTATGTAGGATAGCACCGACTAAAAACCCTTCGGTTGTCTGCCTCGATGACAGGAGGATTCTCTATAGGAATGCACCGGTCCTACAGCTGCACATCTGGTCGATAAATAAATGTACTGATCATGATCATCAGAAGTGACTAAATTCCTACTGGCAAAATCAAGTTTATCAAAAAAAACTATTGTGGCCCATGAGGGGATCGAACCCGCGACCTTCGCGTTATTAGCACGACGCTCTAACCAACTGAGCTAATGGGCCGATGGTCTGGATGCCAAATTTTCGTGTTACTATTTTTATTGAATATATATTGAAGTGACCTATTTTCAATAATAGTCTGCGGCGATGAAGTCTTTAGAGAAAATACCGTGAGTGAATCTCTTTCATGAAAAAATTAAAAAAACATCCCAATTTCCACGTTCGTTTTCTTATCACAATAATATTCATCATCATTCATCACCAAATCCATGTCCAACTATACACTGAATGATGAATAAAATCAAAAATTACCTACCTACTTAAAACATTATGCTCTCAGTCCGTATTTTGTCTTTTCGCTTCCATAGTAACATATTATAGATTACGTCAAATATGTCTGAATTTCAGATTCTAGAGGCCTCTACTTTTGTTAATAATAATAATTATCACCAATGCCATCAAATGTCCGGGCTAGGCCCGAGAATAAGTTTCAAAAAAGACAAATTATTATCAATTTAAAAACCGACTTCATAATAATTACAGAACTGGGCCAAACTGAAATGAGTCGCATCGTCGCTTACCATCAGGTGAGTTGTGGTCAAACGCTAGCCCATCATCATCAGCCAGAAGACGTCCACTGCTGAACATAGGCCTCCCCCAAATATGTCTGAATTTCAGATTCTAGAGGCCTCTACTTTAGTTAAAAAAGCGATGGTGGCTTCAATCACACAACTCCACAAGACAAGTTTGTTGCACTGTAAGTAGGTACCTACGTTTTTATGTATAGAAAGACTAGCTATGCGCCGTTCGCACACGAGGTCATTCCCTCAGAAATCGTATATTTTCCGGGATAAAAACTATCATCTTTATGCAAAAAATTACGTCTATTATAGCTCTGTTGCTGCGTGAAAGAATGACAAACAAACGAACAAACAAACACTCTTTCGCATTTATAATATTAGTATTTATGATTATTTGAAGCGATGGTGACCAAGCGATAATAGCATGTATGCTTTACAATCTGACGGCACCCGGTTCGATCCCCGCCCTGCACCAATGACTTATTTGCTAAAACAGTAAATTATGAGCAGTTTCGATAACATCGCTTATAAACCGTAAAGGAAAACATCGTGAGGAAACTGGTATGTCCAAGAACCTCAAAAGTTCAAAGACTTGGCATTCACCAACATGCACTGGGCCAGCATGGTGGATTAGGGCCCATTCTTCTTCCCAGAGAGAAGGTCTATGTCGCAGCAGTGAGCACATGATAGGCTGAAATGATTATAATGTGAATTAGTTTTAGTAGGTTCATCGATAATTAAGTAGGTTAGTTTACCCAGAAAGAACTACTGACAGAAATATTATCTCAGACAAGGTTATCGTTTTAAGTATATTGCATATAATAAACCTGCTGATAATCTGGACTTAGCGGCTAGGTTATAGTATATAATAAATTCTTCGATAATCTTGTTAATAAAACGGAAAGCAGATATTGAATTATTTTCATTGAGGTGTCAATAGATAAATCTGAATGAACATGTGTGAAAAGGCTAAAAGAAGTTGAAATACTATTTCTATAGTAGTAGGTATTGTATTCTAGTTTGATCAATTTATTAGTTGAGAACCAATCTGAAAATATATCCTTTCTAAAGAAAAAACTACGACTACATGGCCATATAGTCGAACTGGCCATATAGTTGAGGTGGTATTTGCCAACTGGGCCTCAGGCTGCGCGGCCCCCCCACGAGCCTGGTTTGCAGGGCTTGCCTCAAGCCAGGCCCATGCAGGAGCCGTTAGGTAGGATAGGCCCACGAAGCCTTGCTAGTCTCTGGCCTCGGGCTTGTGATCTACCCGGGCCCTTCCGCCCCAGTCCGACCCTGGTAGCTTTACCTAGTTTGTGGACAAATAGGCACTTAATTATATACTATTAGATACTATTGTAAGCTCATATAAACATACAGTTTAAAATATTTTTAGTTAGCACATTACTGCTAAAATATACGAAATTTTTGAAGCATAAAATTATTCATTGATATACCTAAATTATGGCATTCTATTTATGCCAATTTTATTGGAAATAAATTTATAATTTTATGATAATGAGGTTGAAATATAGCTCAACGAGTCACCTAAGTAGTTTTTTTGTTTATTGGAACGAAGTTACCTTTCGCGCTTTGCGAAAGGGGGCTGGCTATATGGAAAAATTCTCACTTCAGTGCATCCGGTTGTCCCTTGACACCTCTCAAGTTTTTTTTACTTACGACGGAATGGAGAATTTAAAGGGGTAATTTTACACTCTAATTTAAAATTACTTAAGAGGTTATTTGTGTTAGTGTATACTTAGTGAGTTTGTATGTCTGTTACCATTTTTAACCTCCGATGCAAAAAGAGGGGTATTATAAGTTTAACGTGTGTAGGTACTTGTGTGTCTGTCTGTGGCACTGTAGGTCCAAAACGGCTGAACCGAATTAATGAAAAAAAAATGTTTAAAACTTGACCTTGAAATTGTTCTTAATTATGATTCATGAAAACCTGTTTAGCCGTTAGAAGATTATGCTCTTTTATCGAGGGTTTTTAAAACTTTCAATTTATACTTTATATCTAAATAGACTGGACCGATTTGCATTTGACTTTTATAATTGCAAGCACGTTTTCTTTAACACGTCTCTTTCTTAGCTATCTATGTTGGTTGGATCAAAAACTGACCAGCAGGTTAAAAAAAAGAGCTTTATTCCAAATTGATCGTGTTTGTTCGTGTTCGTGTTTTTTCATACATTGTGTACTAGTTAATAATACATTATTTTTATATTAATACAAAATCAAAATGGTTTCGCGGAGTTCCGTATGTTTCTAAAATAATACGAAAAAATATTATTTAATAAATTTTATTTATTATCAAAGTACGAAAATATTCACTCCTTGTTCTAACTTATCTTTTATACATTTAATAATAACCGAAGGCTAATCATATCTACTAATTATAAACTTAATTATATTTATCTTAATTTATAAATGTTTTAATAAATAATTAATTGAGCCTCTTATCCATACCAAGCACCTTATTATTCTTAATTTTCGATTCATTTTATATCCCGAAAACTATAAAACATGAATTGCACAACCGGCCAGCTATCTTTACAGCTTGTGTGATATTTATATTATTATTTACATTTATATATCTAAAGAAAAATTGCAATAAATTAATATCTTTGAAACAGTATAACAACAGAAATTACAGGGCACACAGAGATTTGACATCTTATATCTCGGGGTGACGAGCGCAGTGCATTGCCATCCAGGGTTTTGAACTGTTGAAGTTCAAAATTCTGAGTGAGTGGAGTGAGTCTGAGTGTTGAGGTGTTATGGGCAAGCGTGAAGAGCCATCAGGCGAACGACTTCGCTCGTCTCGTCACTCAGTATCATTAAAAAAATGCAAGCGACGAGCAATTTATGTATTTTAACTGAAAAATCTACTTAGTAGAAGGCAACAGTATGTATTTAACTGCATAAACTACAAAATAGAAAAAAGACCTACTATTATGTAGATTATTCCCGCTATTATTATATAGATTATTCAGTTAAAATACATATTGTAGCCAAAACGGTGGTACTAAAACAAGATCATTGTACTCATTAATTTGAACCACTTTTAGTTTGGAACCAACCCTAAAAACGAGAAAAAAACAGCTGTTCTAAAGAAATATGTTATTTACACTTGCGAGTGTAATGGGAACTTAGTATCGAAACCTTTTTTCGCGATTTCCGGATTGATCCCTTTTTTTCTTCTTCTAATGATGAGTATAATGACTTCCTTTCGAGTTAGTACCGCCGTTCAGTGTAAACCTGTATTGGTAGGTATAGTAAGTGACTGACAAATATTTTGAACAAAAAGTGGCGTAAAGGGGTACAGGGGGGGGGGTGTACAGTGCACATATTAACACCAATCACGCGTAATCTCGATGGAAATCCCCTGGTGGGTACCAGGGGATTTCCATTCGTCAAATTTCCATTCCGTCCGCCAAAGACACTTAAAAATGAAGCATTGTGCAGTTAAGATTTCTTTTTGTTATTTGCCAGTTAGCTACAAAGTTTTAATAAATACATAATCAATGCTCGTTCAACATTTTAGGTGCTAATATAGAATTGGCACTTGACATAATGGTGGGTACTTTTCTTACTATAAAACCCAGCTATACATTTTTTTGAGCAATTATACAAGTACTTATGGCAAGAATAATAAAATAAAACATTTAGATTGAGGTAAAATGGTGACTATAAACAATCCCTCAAATAAACGTTTCGTAAATATTTTGATGATAAATTCTTAACTATCGTTTAATAACTATTATTTTAAGATATGGTTAACATTTTTTAAGAAAAGTATCCTTACCGTCGACTTTATCCAATTAGTAAATTTTTGTTTGTATTAACCTATCTCTATTCTGAACTGTTCAACTTAACTTTTTTAATTAGGTACGCAGTTACTTATAATATCGATTCCGTTGTGAATTGCCTCTAAATTATCATAAGATATTTACAAAAATATGTGAATTCATTCGTAATAATATACCTTACAACGTTAGCACTCTATAGTGTGAATATATGGCGCATTTTCAACTTTTTTCACTGCCCCTGGGGGCCGCCCTTCTCTTCCAGTCATTATGGATATGACACTTCTATGATCCGAGTCGCTGTCACCGCTTAAAATTATATTCGTCTCTCCCATAAACCCAGAGTCTATTTGTTCATGTCCCTGCATTTTATTCCGGGGCTCAAAAGTATGTAACTCCAATTCCGCTAGCAGCTCCTTAGAGTCATCAAAGTGACCAAAAAACACGGAATCTGTTTCCACACTCTCTCCGCCCGACTCGCTCCTTCCATCACAAAGTGATTCTAAATCATCTGTGTCTGATTCGATCAGTATTGGAGGTTTGTTGACAGACCTGACAGGAAGCATATTGAGTTCAGGCATTATATTCTTCGGTCTTAATTGCATCAAATATTTAGCTCTGCGTTTTGACTCGTTTGAATCTGTACTCATGTATCCTGAATCTTCAGTTCGGTGCAGTTTTCTCAAGTCAGTTCGACGAGATCTTGTCCTTGCCGAACGACGTCCAGAGCGTCGAGCGTTCAAGTTTTCAGCTCTGGAGTATGCTACGAATCGGTCTCTTTCTTCTAAAGCTCTTCGTCTATCTGGAGGGCTGTCCCTAGTTAAACCACCAAACTTCGGAGATAAGTCAGAGCCATGGCAGTATTTCGGAGGAATTGGAGGCTTTGGATCTTTTTGTACCTCGAGATGACGAATCAAATCGGGAGTTTTCAAAGCCTTCATGAATTCTGCCAAATCTTTTCCTCCATATTGCAAACTTCCCCTCCTCTTGTAGAAGTGATTTTCTTCTTCTTGCGATTTGGCTTTAGACTCGTAAATTTGACGTAAATTGCCAATCTTATTCTTGAATATAACTTCGGGAGATTTCTTAATAATTGATTCATTTTCAGAAGATGTTGATTTGTACTTAAAGCTTCCGGCTGATTTGAGAAGAATCTTTTCAACTCGTTTTTTGACATCTCGTTTGGGTTTTCTATCGAGAGTATCAGGATCAAAATCTTCTTGTGCATTGCGTCTAGTTTCTACAGGAGATCCACGTACTTGAATAGTTAATGATCCTGGTTTTGACAGGTTGTCGTATAACGGTTCCGATGAACCAATTAAAATGTCGCTAATAGATTGACTTTGATCATGCAAATGGGAATAGTTTCGAGGAGGTAATTCAGCATCTTCAAAAGCCCTATTCATATCAAGCCAGCTGCTTGCCATTCTCTGCCGGTCAAGGAATGACATGGGATCTTTACGGAATTCTTCTCTATGCATTAATTCTGGACCACATGCTAAAGAAAATCTTCGTCTCCTCAACATGGTGCGCTCTAAGCTATCAAACTCTATAGTGTTATCATGATGTATATGCGAATCTGTTTTTCGCGAAAATTGCAAATTCTCGTCACTAAAATAGTGTGAGTCAGCTGCAATGACGGGTATAATTATTTTAGGTGCAGGTATAAGTTGTATCGTTTCTAATTTCATTTCTTCTATTTCTATGGGTTCAACACGCCGACAATCATTTAGCTCTCGAATAACTGCTTCCATCTTTACCTTTACTTCTAGTGGTATATGTTCAGCATCATCTGTTTCAGCAAGTTCTGTAGGTTTTCCTGGTGGTGGTGGCGGCGGAGGTGGTAACTTTTTTCTGACTCGTCTTGAAGCATGTTTAGATGGACTTTTCTTTTCTTGGGGCACTGCAGAACTTAAGAGTATCGGACCACTCTTTTCGGCTTTCGCGTTAACTTTACTTGTATTTGAGCTTTCTATTTTGGTAACAGATTCTACTAATAAGTTTGGATTTTCCTTCGGTACACTGTCAATAATAGGTTTTTTCGGCATGCTCTCTGGCACTTTTGTAATTTTACTTGGTACGCCTTCTGTCATTATTGCTGCTATATTCGGAACTATTTCAGTTAATTTTGATGCTTTCTTTGGAATACTTTCTGTAACTTTAGGTGGTTTTTTCGATTTAATTTCTGTTACCTTTTGCTTTGATTCCTCTTTCTGACTTATAGGTTCTTCAGGTTTTAGGTGATCATGATTTTTCGATTTTGGTTCAATCGTTCTTGGGGTTCCATGAACTTTTGCAATTGATTTTATGGGTTTTGATGCTGTTGATGGCGTTGGAACTTCGTCTAGCCATTTCCTGACAATTTTTTGCTTATAGTCTTCGCTGACACAAGATTTGCATGAATTAGATCTTGTTAAGGATATCTGTGGTGGCTTTGTTTTACTGTCGCAGCCAGGACAACCTCCACAATGTCCAGTCCTACGGCTATTTTCTTGCTTGAGACTAATTGCACTGAATCGACGTCCACCTCTTGTACAAGGAAAGTCCCATCCGAAGTCCAAGCTCTGATAGCGATCTTCTTCTGGTATGTCAGACAACATTGGCACAAATCTTTTTGAAGTCATCTTATCTTTGGCTATTGACATTACTTCTCGAATTTTGACAAGAAATTCAACTGCTGCTGGTGGAGGATTCTGAAACGAACAGATGAAACAGTGTGAGACAGGGTTGTACGAATTAGTAATTAATATTGATAAGAATTATCTCTCAAACATTCACCTTGAGATGTTCAGTTTCGAAAAACACTGGATTGAAATACAATTTCCTCCTGATCACAGGTTCTCCGTCAGACGATGGTAAATCTCTATTATTAGCGAGATGATCTTCCACACTGCAGTCCACAATCGACAAATCTGACTGTGGAGCCCTTTCAAAGGTATCGGGGGATGATGCCCGTCTCTGAAAGCGTTCATTGTACTTTTCCGAATTCGGTGCTTGATTGAGAGATGGATGTGGTGGTTTCTTTATCTTCCGAGAATGCACCATTGCTGATATGACGTTAGAATTCATTTTCTGAAACTAGCACAGAAATATTACATCAATCGAGTAATTTCAAATGTGATTTTATCCAGATATATTTTTTAAGTTACCTTTTGATTGTGATTAGTAGATGTTGACTCAACGGTATCGTCGGTTCTTTCGCTGACATCGGAGAATCCAGTGTCATGCATGAAGTCATTTTCCATACCGCCTAGCTTCATTAGTGGGTTAGTTTTTAGCATCTGAAACAGATAAATAGTTTTATTTCTAGTATGAAATTAGTAACTAATATTTCGGTTCTTAAGCAGTTTTTAAATCTTCTGCTTGCTTTTCTATTCATTTCAGGACACTGTATATTCGAAAATTACTGTTTTACAGAAGCCATATTTAATTAAATTTTAACTATTGCCATACCACGTTGCTCATATCAATCCTTGCCTCCGTAGAGCCGTTCTCTGAAGAGTTGCTTGACATGTTCTGCTCTGGATCTTTCTGCTTTCTCTTCTGCTTCTTCTTATAGTGCACATAAAAGATAATCCCAGCTGCGTAGATGAATATCAGCATCAACACGCAGACGCCTATAGCAAGAACTTCTAGAACACTTAATCCTTGGCTCTGGGCAGGATGCTCTGTGGTCATGATTTCACCAGCATGGAACGGGATTGAACGAACATCTGTGAAGCAAATTGAATCAGTTATTACAATAAGAACTTAAAGAATTATTACTGCTACAAGCACATTTGTATAAATACTGACTAGTCTATAGAAAACAGTTTTACCAAACTTACCAAGCAGAGCATTCTGTGAAGCCCCAGCAACCCTGAACGCAGCGCACGAAGCCGCCATGTGTGACGTGGTGGATGCAGAACACAGCACGTGCGCAGCCACCAGCCGACCTTCTAGACGAGCGTGGAGAGCTGCGGACCCTCGCCACTGGAAACAAGAAAACTATTATTATTTTCTAGAAGCATATTAGAGTCATCATTTAAATATGCTTGGCTGGGAATAAAAAACTCCCTGGTGCCAAAGATAGACGTGATGCCAAATGAGAACAATTAAACTTTTGCCTGCTTATTGCATCGGAAGGTTAAATTCCTGGACAGTATTTAAAATGATAATTTTGGGATCGGGTGTATGTTGTCCTATCTCTTTGTGTATATTTTATGGTATTTTCGGCGCAGGAAAACCATGCGTTGTTCGCATATTTAAATCTCTATCCCTACTAATACTAGACGTTTACCCCGAACTGTGAACTCCCGACTCCTAAAAATACCTTCGCAACTCTTGGGTCAATTTTGCTCATATTTAAACCAAACATTATTAGAATGAACTACTTGTCTACAAAAATACCACAATATCTAAATACAAGGGTCTTTAACCAGTCTGTGTTGCCAGTGATAACATATGGTACTGAGACGTGGTCCTTAACTGCTGGCCTTTTGAAAACTCACCCCCATATTTATAGACGTAATTTTTTTTTTTTTTTTTTTTTCAAATTCAAATTCAAATTATTTATTTCTCAGAACATGGTAGGTACACATACAACTAAAGTAAATAAAGGTACCTTGAATCTTCACGTCACTCCCAAGTTGTGTTATCGGATTAAAAAACATCACTACACACGGGCAATGGAAAGAGATATGCTCGGAGTTTCTTTGCGCGATAGAATCCGGAACGTGGATATTCGCCAAAGTACCAGAGTCACCAAAATAGCTATTAAAAATTGACCAACTCTGAAATCACGAAAATATATCAGCTGTTCCATAGAAAACGGCCATTCACACTCTAAAAATGTCACACCTGATATTTTTTTCGCGATTTCAGTGTTGGTGATGTTGGTCCCAGAGTAAAAGGGTCTAGAAGAGATCGCTTTAAGTGATAAGGCCGCCTGTTAAAAGCCTAGATAATTACTGTAATTTATAATGTTATCCTTGTTTTTGTGGTTTTTAATAAAGAGTTATTGTATTGTTTTGACGCCTTTTTGTCACACAGTCACACTAGCTATTTTGTCGCTATCCTTTATAGGTCACATTCAATATAGTTATAGTACGTCACATTGTATCTCGACTTATTCTCAACTCGTCCGATGTATTTCTACAATTAAGCATAAAATAAACATTTTCAACAATAATTATGGGTACTATTGACCCGGTTTGCCTTACCACAACCGCTCCGCGTAACCTGTATTTAATAGAAACTTTATGACATAAGTAGGTAGGATACTGACCGATAAATACCTACATTTTACGTGTAACGGATCATCCCCAATTCCGCTAAATTCAGCTCTTTGTCACTTATAAATTTTCCGCCTTAATTCTTGAATCGGCTTATTACAATATTTTAGTTTAAAGAAAAAAAATTATAAGCTTTTCTTGACTTCGAACCTTTAAGAAGATTAAATCAACAGTTATCAAATGCCGTAATTTGCCATCGCAATTTGTCAGAATCTCAAGTAATGGTCATAAATCTCTTGAAATATGAAAGTTTATCAAGTTAAGTGTGGAAGCGAGTGAATTTGTTTAACAAGAGCCTAACCGAGAGAATAAATTATGCTTATTTATGCAGAAGTGAATTTCCAGGTCAATATGCCTAAAACAAGCCTACTTCCGAGTTACTTTCTGCTATAAAAATTGAGTTAAATAATCGATAGAAAAGTTTACGATTCGATAGAACACGTAATAGCCTACAGCTTGCACACAACGTGATCCTAGATAGATAGATCAACTCTTTTTTTTTCACACCGTAGGTACATTACATACACACGATAAAACAGCACACAAACTTGTGGAACAATCGGTGACCTTATCGCTAAGAGCGACATCTAGGATGTTAAATAGTTAATGTTAGCAATAGTTTAAGAAAAGACTTCACTTGTTTAGGACGTTTTATGAGAGAGACAGATAGGGAGAAACGTAGAGAAAGAATAGGTACTATTTGCAATATTAGCCTCCTCACTCTGATGGTTTTTAACTGGACCTATCTGTATAAAGTCATATAAATCAATTATCAACATGTATATACAAGCAAACAACTTAATTATTGCCTTTACTGCACAATAGCCGATTTTTAGGTTTCTTTGGCGAACCGATGGAAGTAGGAAGGGATTTCGTCCTTACGAGTCCGCGCGATTACCTACGCACTACGCCGCATTTTATTTCAGATGTCTATTTTTCACTTACCCAGCATTAGGCACAGCACTGGTAGAGATCGTCCAAAGAAAAGTTAGATGCGAGTTGCAAGTTAGGTGTATCTGGAGAGATCTCTACGAGTATTCCTTCTATACGGTACATCTTTTGTTATTCTCATGCCCTAACCACTTCTTTCAAAGCGGGTTTCATTTAAACCGTGAATATTCATCTCCGTTATCAGAGTGAAAGATCTAAACGCGGAATATTTGGACAGATTATACAAATTGCTTGTTCGCAGACTTCGCCGCCTTTGCGCTTATCTTCCATACTCATCGTACCAACATTTCAACACTCGGAGAGACGAAAGCGTTTCGATTGATGAATCGGTCAAACGGATTTTTTAACGGATACCGCCTAAAATAAGTCGGATTGCAAAGATAACATCTCTTTACATATCCCGTTTGCGATCCAATTTAATATCAGAAATTGGATTTGCGATTTTATACCACTGTGAGACTAAAATATACGATTGTCGTGATACATTGACATGTTGCGAGGATGAATTTTAATTACTTGATTTGTAACAGAGATTTTGCTCTAAAATATTACAAAGCGTTTTTGCTAATCTACTTACGCGCTTTGGATACATTAACATGGGTAACAAATAGAGTAGGTAAAGGCATAGAAAAACAACTAATATCATCTATCGTGTTTAAATTAATTAATAAAATCACCTTTATTTCATTAATTTCCATCTAGGTCTCATGAAATTACGTACTTTAACATAATTTTTACACAGTGATAGTCATCGTTGTTTGTAATAATTATTAATATAAAAAAACCGACTTCATAAAAATGACAGAACTGGAACAAATTTAAATAAGACCACACGAGAAGCACCAGCTTTCAAATAAAAAAAGAATCATCAAAATCGGTTCACCCAGTCGAAAGTTCTGAGGTAACAAACTAAAAAAAAAAACATTTGCATTGAGAACCTCCTCCTTTTTGGAAAGTTATTCATTATGATAGGTACAATCGACCCCTAAGATTTTGTAGTATTTATTGTTGAGGAATTAAAATTTATATAGGTTAGTTGAAACTAATCCTCTCTATCTCTCTCATATATGTCATATTTTTGTCGACTGTTCGTCTCCAATATGTCAAATATTATTATTTAATAATTGTAATTGACATATATTATTTATATTATACTAGCTGTGCCAGAGACTTTGTCCGCGATTTCTTCAGAAAAAATAAGCCGTTTAGCCGTGATTATGTAGCAAACAGACAGACGGACAGAGTTACTTTCGCATTTATAATATTAGTGTGGATCTCCCTCTTCTAATATCTCTTAATATATTTTTCTATTAATATATATTTCTATAAATATAATCATGAGAGCTAATTTGTAATGTGTTAAATGTGTTTTCATGTCTGATAATACACTCGTATTGCCAGACATCAAGACGCAAGGTACCAAGTCAACTCATATTGACAGGTTTCCCTCAATTCCTGGTATCAGTGGCGTTTGTTGGCAAATCTGATAATATCTCTCAACGACCCTGGATATGTCCGAGTTCCTCGTATCATAGTGAAAACTGGTTCTTCAGGAACTTTGTAAGTATGTCTTTGTTGGAAATGGCTGGTAAATACCAGAATTGCGGTTGGCCTCAGTAGTTTTTAGTGTCTACTTAAAACTAGGGCTATGTTTATTGCATCTACCGTTAAAATTACATGCATCTCTTACATGAACGTCTGTCTAGCTACATTAAGTATACCTTTTTTTAAGTTATAAAGCTTTAAAAGCTTTTTTCATGAAAGGCGGCAAACATACTTCTGATGTAAGATGTAAGGTAAGCGGTCACTTATAAGTATTTCAATATTTTCTAAACTTATACCTACCTTTTTTTTATGATACTGGGTGACGAGACGAGCGAAGTCGCTCGCCTGACCTACCTACCTATTTATGTACTGCCTATTATAATTGTTTTTATATATACCTATTATATCATTCACCTTATAGGACGTTTTAAAAAAATCGCAAGGAGATGAAGGTTAATGAAAGTCTACGCGTAAAGTGGGGGGAAACAAGTTACCTATAAAAAAAAACAATTAATATTCCTATCTTCCTATTGAATAAGCTAAATATTATGAATGCTAAACACACAACACAACCACACTCTTAAATCTTAAGATTTTATATTCTAGAATCGAGAGATTAACACCCGGAAATAAAGTTTGGCGAACTATGCTCTGTGGCAATTAGGTATTACATGATCAATGTAAATGTTATGGCGTCAAAAATTATGCAAATTTTTATTGGAGTCTCTTTCGTTCGTAGTTTAACATATAGACCCGTTTTAGAAATCGAGAAACGAAGGTTAGCTGCTAGGGTTTTATCAACCAACTTTTGTGTGGTAACACATCTTCGGCGATTGTAAAAACCACATTATTTTTATTTTTATTGAATAGGCTAAATATCGAGTATGGGCACTTCAAAATAATATGAAGAAAATATTCCACCTCTAAGGGTGGGAGATTAGGGCATGAATGTCATTTATTGAATTTCACCAGCTTCCTGTAAAGACATTTTTTTTATTTTTTGAAAAAATACTTTATAACATAAAATCTCGATAAAAAACATTTCTTCAGATCCATATAGCTTAGCTTCCACACGACCGGTTTACCCAAGACTCTGTATGACAAGTTGTATTTTTAATGTATTCGGCTGCGCAGGCGCTTGGCACGTGCGCACCGACTTGTTTAAATTTAGAACTCTCTGGATGTGGCACGGCGTTACAATCCCGAAGATATAGTACGTATCTACTCCGAGTATACTCGAAGTATTCAGTTATCTTTGACTGAAATTATAGGTAAAATTGGTGATTTTTATTAATTGTTATTAATTTTTGATAATTTAACGGGCGCTTTATTTCGAATAAAAACAGTAAATGAAATATTTATATTCGTATCCAATTCAGTAGTAAAAAATACAGGTCCATTTATTATGTGTATGTTCGCGAAATTTAGTACACCAACGATTTTATTAACACTTAATGCAAAAAGAGGGATGTTATAAGTTTATCGTTTTAATCTGAGTCTACATGTTCGTAGAGTTTATTAAGCTTGGGAAAAAAAAAAATTTTTTGTTTCGCATAAGTCCTCGTTAGATCACCAATTTATCTTGGTAAACGTACGATGTAGTCGTAGCCGGAGCACGCTCACTTAGAACTTATATTCCCATAACAAAGGTACATGCTAATTTGAGATTTGCTAACCCCGTTGTGCACACACATATCTTCTGCAAACCAGGGGCCTTACCCCTAGCTTAACTTTTGCGAGCCAACTTTTAGTAGGTACCTGATAGGTACCTAAAATTAACCAACTCATTTAAGCTGCATCGTTTAAAAGCGTCTAACTTGAATGAACGAAAATCCGTTTTACTATGCGTGTGTGCGTGATTATCGTTCATTCGAGTTAGACGCTTTTAAACGATGCAGCTTAAATAAGTTGGTTAATTTTAGGTACCTATCAGGTACCTACTAAAAGTTGGCACGCAAAAGTGAAGCTAGGGGTAAGGCCCCAGCTTCTGGTAGTACTAATTATAAACCTACTTGTAAATAATAATAAAAAATGTGTATATAAATCAAAGCTGATAAATAACAAAATGACTACGCAGATTTGTTAATTCACTTCCAGCTAAATAATTAGCTTCATCGATATTAATAGGTACGTAGGTATACTTAAAGTATATGAATGGTAATTAACTCAAGAACTCATAAAAATTTTATTCAGTTGCTCCATTTCATCTGATTCTGACTTTGATAACAATTTTATCACTCGATTGCATAAAGTAGTTACCTCAATATATTTATTTACAAAATTTTATTACAGATATTATTTATTAAACAACTTTGTTTCAAATCGTAACCGCAGGTATGGCACGAGGAAAACCGAATAATTTTATAATTAGTAAAATGTGTACCGATGCAGTAAAATTAATGCATCTACCGCATTGACCTAAATATATGACTATGTAAGGAACGGCCCAATAGAGCTTTTCAAAGTTCAGTGACTCATTGGCGATTACAAATATTTAGTACTTATAATGCTCACCAAACTCAGTCAGTCAGCACTAACGTCAAAAATTCGTGGTTTTTGCACTTACTAGGTAGCGACTTAATAGAGAACAATGTGAAAATAGCTAGTTAGATAGATAGATAAACTCTTTATTGTTCACCCCACAAATTACATAATACACGATAAAACAGCTTTAAAAACTAGCGTAACAATCGGCGGCCTTAATGCTAAGAGCGATCTCTTCCAGGCAACCTTAGGATGAAGAGAATTCATACAGGAACTACACTAATTCTAACTTAACGCAATAAAATTTAATCCACTCCTTATCCCGCATGAAAAAGACAAACTTATCACATTTTAGCTCTATCTCATTGACGCACGAATAAAAAAAAGTTGGCCCACGCGGGACGCCCGGCAGATGTGAAACATGACGGCATAAGAGAACGTCATGACTTTTGCCGTCACGGCATACGAGTCAGTTTTAATGTCAAGGCGCGCCAATAGATGTTTCACATCAAAAGGGTGGAATGAATTTTATCGCGGTGCGTGTCCAAGGCCTGCTGGGACACAAATTTTCCAGGTGAGCATATCTTTACTTTCAAGATCTTTGATCAACCGCCAAAGTTATTTTATAGAGTAGTTAATATGATGCAAACATTCTACGTGGTGGTCCAAACCACCCAAGCAGAATGAGGATATTATTTTAATTTTCTTAATTAGTTATTAGCTGAAGCCTAAAAGAACTCATTTTCAAACTTTTTATTCTATTGGACCAAGTTTTATTTCGCTTTAACTTCGGCGGTGGATGTTAAACACTGAATGAATACATGTATTCTGATCACTTACTAGTTAAAAGTAAGATTGTACCTAGGAGCCGATAACATCAGATGATCTGAGGCCAAACGCATATCCTGTCAACCATAAAAACCCACAGTGAAATGTTAAATGAAAATGTTTTCATTCGGCTTTTTACGATGTTATTGCTGCTGTGGGCTAAAACAGTATAACTATTAACTTCAGGCGAGTTGGTGGCAAGCCTATAATTTAAGGAGCAGAATATGGTGCGCTGCTATCTCACACACATTTATTTGATGTTAGCAAAAAAAACTGTCTACTTCTGAAAAATGTGCTTCAGTCATTTTGCGCATTTCATATTTCAAAATATATAGATTTTTATTTATAAGTATTTTTGTTTATAAAAATATGGGATAAACAGTTTTTCCCATTTATTCTGGTCATTATATAAAATATCAGAACAAAAATTTGTTCTAAACATTAACTTCGTAAAATGACCGAAGCAAATTTATCAACAGTAGACGCAGTCATTTTACATCTTTAAAAAAAAACATCAAATTCGCGACCGAGATTGCTGCACCCGGTATTCTGGCCGTTAAATATATATATATATTTTTTTTTAAACGGTCCGATTTGAAAACCCCTGCAATCGGTTAAAAGACAAATAATTAACTAGTTAAAGTTGCGTACCTGTAAGAAAGTGCTGCCTTCGTCCCTGTACAAGCCGAAGGGCACATCGTTGTCAACCAGATCCCGAAGGGTCACCCATCCCGAAGCTGAGAGGAACTGCGCGCTCGTCACCGCGCATATCGCGTCTTCCACGTCTGGAATTAGACGAATTTCGAGGGTAAGTCAAAAAGGTAAAGTTGATTATGCTATCATTTAATTGTGCCTGGTAGAGGAATGGTATTGCGTAACATACCTAAACTCCGTCCAAGACTTTATTTGCTCTACATTAACATTGTTAAAAGCTGAACTACGAATTCTTATCACTTTCGCTAGGTTTTTGAACTGAAGACCCTGCAGGTACTTTATATACTTCAGTGAAATATCAAAAGAAAATGTTTTTATTTATCCGCTTTTTGCACTATACGTGTACGAGTTTAAATACATATTTTAAAACAACCCAAGTTAAACAGATAAACTTTTTTATTTAGTTTCACCTGTCCTCGTGTCTGTATTCAAACCTTGTAAGTTAAATTTTACCTACTTTCCGATTTCCGATTGAGCTGAAATTTTGCATACATCTTTACTTCTGGTGGCAATACAATATGCAATACCCAATACTGTAATATCTATTTCCAAAATAGCCGCTAAAATAGAAATAAAAACGTTTAAGTAAATAAAAATTTTAAACATTTAAGTAAATAAAAATACAAAACATTTAAGTAAATAAAAATTAAAAACATTTAAATCAAAGTTTGTTTAAACATTTTTTAACAAACAGTTTTTTTGACATATATTTCATAATTTCAACCGAACACATAGAATCCGATATGGTCTAGTGGCTAGGATACCTGGCTCTCACCCAGGAGGCTCGGGTTCGATTCCCGGTATCGGAATATCTTTTTGCATGTTAATTGTTATGTATTTTGCACAGGTAGACATTTTTTACTTACCCGTAAAGATAATTTCTTTTGAGGGATAAATAATTTGGCCCTTCAGTGGAAGAAATACGAACGGGATTTGCGGTTTGGTCGCGCCGCGGCCGAAACTTGCCATCAAGCATTCTGTAATCAAAAACAATATTTTATTACTTGAATGCTTCGATCAAAAAATACATTTGAATGTTAGGAATATTTAGAATTCTTTGGTCATCTTCAACTGTAATTTAATTCATACTAATTACTAGGTAGTACACTAAATACAGTAAATGCGAAAGTTTGTTTCTTTATTTGTTCATATTTCACGGCAACCGAGCAACAGATAGACGTGATTGTGATAGACATAGTTGGAGGGCCGGAGAGTGACGTAGGACACCCTGCGAGGATGTGTCCACGCGATTAAAACCACGTGGTATCCACTCCAGAACCTTTCTTCCCCATCGGTTATAAGTTCTTCGAGCGAAGTGGCCTGCCAATATATATATTGTCACTTCAACTTGCAGATTTTAATAGCTATTTCGGTGACTCTGGTTCTTTGGCGAATATCCACGTTCCAGATTCTATCGCGCAAATAAACATACTAAATGACATGACCCTAACCTAACCCAGTTTAAAATAGGGCCCCATTGTTTTTGCACCTTACCTAGCTACGCAACTTGCATGGGGCTACAGTAGCTGTGGCTTTAGTACGAGCACTTGCGAAAAAGTTATCGTTACGTAAACGATAGCAAAATGCATGAAAAATTCAGTTTCCTTTCACGTCCGATAGAGGCGCTGTTAAATTTTTCATACATTTTGCTATCGTTTACGTAACGATAACTTTTTCGCAAGTGCTCGTACTAAGGTCACAGTTGTAGCTTGATGATTTGGCGACACGCTTACCGTCGATGTGGTTAACGCAGATGCTGCGGTCCTCTCGGAAGGCAGGAGTGTCACGCCGGCAGCGACACACGCAGCCGTCGCCCAGTGCGGACAGCGCGGTGCCGTGCGACACTTCCATGCAACGCGTTGGGCCGCAGTCTTCGCCTAAGGACATCATCTCAATTAATTTTAACCTTAACATATGCTAATTCGAGATTTCTGACTGGTTTTCCATGGAGAATAAATAAACAATAATAATAATTAATAAATATCTGGGACATTTGTTGCACACACGGTCAGTCGGTCACCTGCCCCCAAACTAAGCAAAGCTTGTTAATATGGCTGCCAGAGATTGATATACGTTACATGTCGTACATATACATTTTTAAATAAATACTTACTCAGACCTAGAACAAACATAAATTTTCATCACATGAATGTTTGTCCTAGATGGGATTCGAACCCACGCCCCAAGCGCAGAAGGTAGGTTCACTACTAGCCACAGAGACAGTCAATAACTAACAGTGGAGAACTGGTTGCACTACTGTTGAAAATGTTTCGTTCTGTAAATCACGGGTCGGTCAAACTTTGCACTGAATGTAAGGCCAAGCTATATCTATAAGTACGGCCAAGCTATACGGTAAGTATCCACTTCTCCAGTTTAAATCACGAGTGAATTGGTTTCTTCTAGATAAGCGTGCTCCATCGTAGGCCACTTGGGCGAGTTGGCGGTCAAAAGCAAACATAATTCAATAAATAAAATGGTACCTACTTAGATAGTTATCTATTCCGAGATCTATCTCTGGATTTCATTTGCTATAGAAAGGGCTCAGCTATCAGTTGGAGTATAATTTTATTATGCAGTACGAATCAATATCTGGTGCCTTACCCCTAGCTCGAAAAGTTGACCCGCATAGGTGTTATTTGTCCAATTCCAATGTCCAATTTGTCCAAGCGGTAGTTGATGGTAAGTACCGTTTAGAGAAATAACACCTATGCGGGTCAACTTTTCGAGCTAGGGGTAAGGCCCCTGTGATATACAATAGTTAAGTGAGGGCGCTACCATTCGGTTTGATGAACAAATCTGACTGCCAAGACAAGTTTTAGTTCCCGCATTTAGCCACTTCTGTGGATAAGGGCACTGTACGGTAAGTTAGTAACATAATAATAATTATCAATCTAAAAAACCGACATTTTAAATAATTTCGTTTACTTGGATCAGAGAAGATATTCTAATTTCCTTGCTTGAATGACATATTTTTCTCTATTATTTTGGTATGAAAACTAAACAACTAAACTGAATTTAATGATTATTTTATTGGACCAATCTGAAAGTATGTGAATCCATTCGGATAGATTTTTGATCATATTTTTTTAATTATTTCTGTAAAATTATTTTCCAAATTGGTTTATAAATGACGGAATCCTGAGGTAACAAATATTAAAAAAAAAACATCGGAATTGAGAATTCTTTTTTAAATCGGTTAAAAATAGACAACCTTACCAATAAGGGAGAAAAGATCTCCTGTAGCCAGCCTCGTGATGTTTTCTAGCGCCATCTCTCCGGTCGAGGTAGCAAACACGCTTATTAAAATCAGGAAAAGCTTTGCCGCCATCTCGTGAGGATTTCTTGAACCAGCTCGTGCATCCATTGTTGTCATTTTGGCATTTTCATATAGATGGCGGCGTTTTCAATTCTTCGTTGGTGCAATAAATCCATTTTCAATGAAGAAATTGTAGTATGTTTCATTTTCTGAAACAAAAAACAATAATATGTAAGTAAACATCTCGAGAAAATCTTCGACCAAAATAAAATGAATGGACGGGCCCAGTAGAAGCGCATTTTTGAAGATTACAAAATGAGCGCCAGCTCTCATTTCGTTTCAGTCGGTCTCTAGCCGTAGGAAGTGAAACACGAGTCTATTGTTACGCGATAACGAAACATCTGACAAAATTATGAATTCGTATGCTTTACCGAAGTGTAAATACACAAATAAAACCGATATCTATTTTTTGTAACAAATATACTGTACATTTTTATAATTAGGTGTTGAAGTATATGTCCGACGATTTTGACTCGTTTTTACTGATCAAGTTCAATGGTTAGGGCCCGTCCATTCATTTTATTTTGGTCGAAGGAGAAAATAAGCCAAAAAGGAGGTGGATCTGTGGAAACTCCCATTATTTAGTACCTACCTGCAAAATATGTCCAAAACAATGGACTCGTTCAAATCTTTTAAAAAGGTAACTAGATCTAGATAGGTTATAATTGTGGGAAAATGCCCCTGCTTGTAGTAATAAATCAAAAGCGTCCATAAAACGTGCCGAAGGCATATTTATTGAAATACGAGTTAAAATTGATCATTCGAATTCGTACTAATCTTTCGAAATCGTAAAAAATTACATTTTGCTTTAAATTAACTCAAATTTTCTCCTCAATTCAACATAACCTGTTGATAGCAACGGGTTTTGTTTTCTGTAAATATTTTAGTTTCAACAGCTTTTTGGTAATGGTGTCGACTCTGTCGTACCACTTAAACTAAACCACAGAATACATAATAGTACACAAAACTAATCTAATAAACCGCCGCCCGCAGGCATCATATTTTCACGTACATATTTTTTCAGAAGAAAAAAATCGAAAAGCCCTAAAGTAGGAAAGTATCCAGATGATTTCGAATCGATTTGTCAAATTTTGAACGAAACATTGTATAAAGAACGGTTGACGTTTGTTAAAACGTCATCCGAGAAATTTGCGCGCATTCCATATACTAGCAGTTTTAATAAAAGTGGAATCAAAGCGCTTCGTACGGGTTTTCGAAATGTCAACCATAAAGCGGTGTCGAATTATCGTGCCCGCTCTGGCAGTACGATAGAAATAATTGGCCAAGAGCGTGTCGAGACAAGAATATGGTAGGGTACCGTAATCAAAGCCATATAATTGTAGTCCTAGTTCAGAAAATTTTGGTTATAGAAAAATTCGAACGAACGAAGCTATGTGGACTTAGCCAAATTTCAGAGATATACAATCCAGTTTTATCGCAGTTACTCAAAAATTCATCATCAGATAATGTTCAAAATAATTTTGAATGAAGGTTTTAAATATAACCTATCTGTATTGTAAGATTCAAGATTCTATGTCTTATAGTTTAGAAATGCAGGGGGGGGGGCAAATTTTTGCCACTTTGGCGGGCCATATTTCGCAAAGTATAGACTTTATAAAAAAGTGATGTATCAAACCTTACCTTCATTTTAAAAAACATTTTCAACGATACCCCACACGAATAGTTGGAATGAAAATAAAATTTTCATCCCCATTTCACATTAATACCAGAGCCACCCCTACTACTTTAAAAATTTATATCTTTATTACAAATGTCATTATGCAAAGTTTCATTCATTTATCTTAATAATTATAGAAGTTAGAAGGTTTTAAAAAGTTCAGACGGACGGACGGACAGACAGACAGACGGACGGACAGAACGAATTTATAAGGGTTCCTTGTCGGGCTACGGAACCCTAAAAAGAGGGTTATGTTGGAATTAAAACGTCCTTGGGTTGGAAGGAGTGGTAACGAACAGTCGATCTTTAAGCTGGTATCGAAGCGGATCGCAAAGCTTGAATTGTGTAATGGGGGGCCGAGAAATCAGCGGTTGTAACGTGAGTAGGTACCTACCGGATTATATATTGCTAAATAAAGAGTTCTGCTTCTGAAATATAATGGTTTTATTAGGTACTAGTCGACCCCCCCGGCTTCGCACGGGTGTAAGCTCGGCCTTCGGCCTCGCGAAATATAATATAGCCTATGTCACCCGGGGATTGTGTAGCTTCCCAACAGTGAAAGAATTTTTCAAATCGGTTCAGTAGTTTCGGAGCCTATTCAATGCAAACAAACAAACAATCAAATCTTTCCTCTTTATAATATTAGTATAGATACATATATAGATACCAGTATGCTGGCAGCATTGGTACTTAGCTGAATAAAATTTAATTTTAAAGCCATTACTTGATAAATTATCGAATAACATAACATATTAGATTCGTACCTTCGCTGTTCTTGTAAAAGACATCAACGCGCACCACAGTTTTCCCAACACCTAAATGAATATTCAACGATGTTAAATTGTATAATTTCCTAGATTTTTAATTAGATTTCAATATTTTGCAGATGTCACTAGACAACCTTGCAGATTCTAATCCCATTTATTGCATACTCGTTTGATAACTAGCTGAACAAGGTTGTTTGCTCTAAATTCGTCTAAAACATGCATTAATGACAAACCAATCAGGATTTTTAGACTGAAAAGGATATAATAAAGTCATTGTATCATTATAAACCTCTTATATTACGATACTCATTCTAACTTAATTTGTAATAGAATAAGGTAAAAAGTGAAAATGTTGAGAACATTTTATTTATGCAACCGCACTCAGTTGCATAAAAAAATGTCAGTCAGACGAACAAGTCACTTGCCGGACGGTAAGCGTCCCGCTTGCTTATAGACACAACAGTTAAGTACTAACTAGAATTAATAACTTCTACATTCCTGCGAGACAATGCACTGCATATTCGACAAAGAACCAGAGTCATCGACATAGCTATTAAAATCTCCAAGTTGAAGTTGCAATGGGCAGGCCACATCGTTCGAAGAACCGATAACCGATGGGGAAGAAAGGTTCTTGAGTGGAGGAAGACGCAGCATAGGTAGGCTCCCACTAGATGAAACGACGACATCGTGAGAGTCGCGGGCATCCAGTGGATGCAGATGGCAGGTTGTCGTTCAGTGTGGAGGTAAAAGGGGGAGGCCTATGTTCAGCAGTGGACGTCTTATGGCTGATGATGATGAATGCACTGCATTCATTACCCTGACATTTACATGTAAAATTTCTTTATGCCCGTAATTTCACTGGATTCCCCTCATTCTGAAAGCACTTATCCGTCTTTCGACTCTCTGCCTATCTGTTAACTATTCACGGTTAAACCAATCATGATAAAACTTGGCAAGAAAGTAAAGTTTTAATCATGAGAATAAATACAGAAATATTTACTATCTAGAAAATCACAGGCAAAGCAACAGGACCCGGCTAGCTTTATTACAAATTTGATAAAAGCTCTAGCTAGATTTAAAGTAGTTATTGAAAGTCTCTCAAATCATGAGACGATTACAATTCAAGAGATAAAATAAGCAGTCAAGATCAATTTCTATGGTCGACAATTGCCCTTCCTGCCCTTGGGCTATTTCCTTAGAAATTACTCTAATTTTATGTTATCAAGTACAGAGACTATATTTCATAGGGTAAAACAAAACGGATGTTTAGCATTGCTTTGACTGCCTTGGTGGCCCATCTGGTAGTGACCATGCCTACTACGCTGCGCGTAGGTTCGATTCCTACATAGGACAAACATTCATGTGATGATATTTGAGCTTTGCTTAGATTAGGCTCAGATGACCGCGTGTGTTAAAAATATGCTAAAGTTCTGTCTGAGAGAATGCATTTCTGACAGGTCGTGATCAAATGACACGTTAGTGCGTTTTGTCTTCCTAAATTCGGTGGTTACAACAAAGAGTTCCCACGCCATAATGTTGGCTTCCCTGCACTTCCTTGTGAGGAAGCAGGGAAGTGCAGGGGAGCCCACATTACGGCGAGGGAACTCTTTGGTGAAAACGAAAAATGTCTCACTTCAGTGAGTGAAACGCACTATACGATGTAACTTTGAAGTGACAACTATAGACTGAAGTCAGTCAAAAAACTCTCCGTAGGAGTATTACATTCTCTTGGAAAAAACGTCAAGAACCTATCGCTGATTAATTTATATAAATCAACTTTTAAAAAAAACACTTCCAAAAATAACCTAGCTCAGACATGTTTTAGCACATTTTTAGAAAGAATATTATCATTAATAAAGAATATTCGCATATAGTATTCGTCTAGTCGAATATTATTAAAAACAAGACACAAAAAAAAACAGCTGTCACAGCGAAAGCTTTGATTATCTTGGATCCGTCTCTTAATATCACACTTATCTTCTATAATTTGTGGATTTATAAATAGCGTGTCATCGAACGCTGTTTCATGACTGTTTTTTATTTTCTTAATAATTTTTCTGTGGCTGGTTAAATAGTCAATTGAGTCAGTTTCAAGTACAAAGAGACTGTTAACTATAGTGTACTTTTCTTATGACATGGCAAAATACGGTTAAGGATCCCTCTGGAGTCCTAGTTAATTTCTAGAGTTCCCTACCCAAAGGACGTAACACGTAAGGAGTAGAAATTTTATGGCGTGTGTCAATCCACCAAATCGCAACTGCGCCAGTGAAGTAGATATGGCCCAATCACCTTTTCGGGGTAGAGCTAAAGTCCAGCAGTGGACTATTAAAATACTGTTAATGATTACAACCAAACGCCATACATTTTTGTCTGCATGGGTTTGGTCTAACTGCTACCACCAATTACTACACACCGCGGATTGTGTAGTCAATAGTATCTTTATTCAGCATCTGATTGAATTGATTTTTTTTGACTGCCTCGGTGGCTCAGTTGGTAGTGATCCTACTTTCTGTGCTTGGGGGCGTGGGTTCGATTCCCATATAGGACAAACATTTGTGTGATGAACATTTGTGTTTGTTCTATGTCTGGGTGTTAATATCTATTTAAGTATGTATTTAAAAATATATATGTATGTATATCAGTCTCTGGCAGCCATATTACAAGCTTTGCTTAGTTTGGGGTCAGATGACCATGTGTGCAATAATGTCCCAGATATTTATTATTATTATTAATATTTATTTGATTGATTGATTATCTGAAGGAGCCAATCCGCAAAGTAATGTCTATTTTTATACCATAACTTTTTCTGACTGTATATTTTTGCTGTCATATTGAATGTTGCTCAGTGCTGAGTGGACTACGCTGGCTAGGCTCTTATTTACGCATCTCGTTACTGTACCGTACTGTACGGTACTGTACTTGTCTATCAAGACATTTAAGCCGCCTTTGCCCGTTCTCCACTAAAAAGTTGTAGAAAAAATTTTTAGAGCCAGTTCAACAAGTAGACTTTACAAAATATCGTCAAAACTACTTATATCTATTAGTGGTTGTAAATACATTATAGTGAACTTTTTTCTAGCATAATAACTTGTCGAGAATACAGTTACAAACTTAACATTTTTTACGCATGTTACCCAAATACCTCATTACAAATATATGACTCAGCAATCAAAATTAAAATTCAATCATTTACTCATCCCAAAATGTCCATACAACGATTCACAAAAGCAGAACCTCTCCAATCAATCACTGTGAATTCTTTCACATTATTTCCGTCAATTATAGTGTCAAGCCGAACCGTACTTAATTTGTTTCTAAACAGTCATCAGAAGCCCCAGAAGATAGTTCACTAAAAGGTTTTCGTACATTATTATTAGTAGATTTAAAAAAATTAATTGCCTCGGTCAAAGGTCACGTATAGCCTGTAATCAATAAGCTTTGAGCCCATAATCCGGTACTGAGCCTATATAATAAACTGACGCCATAGATAAGTTTCACTTTCATAGAGAATTTTCGTGTACCGGTTCTCTATGGAATAGAAAAGTGTACATTTAATTTGTATGTGGCTTAGACGTGAATTGTAAAGACGTCTGTCGATTATTAATATTCTAATGGGTTTTAAGTCCAAGCTTTTAACGGTCTGCTACAATATTAAATTAATAGGTGGTCGTTAGATAGTTTTTGATTTCAACACATCTGCTCCGTATAATAACTAAAGAGAAATCCAACTCTGGTTTACCTAAATACATGTTAATGTTTTTTTCTTTGATCTATGGGTAAAAATACGTGCCACCTTTTGTGCGCAATTGTGATATATTAGGGATCTACCTGGTGTATCTACATATTCAAGGTTCTCTATCATTGTAGGTACCCATCAACGCTGAATCAGTCATCACAAGTGAATCGGTTTCTTCAAGGCAAGCGAGCTGTGTCGTAGACCGCATCATCGTTAAACATCAGGCAAGTTGGCGACCAAAACAAAAAAAAACCTTCATTGAGTGTTAATGACATTTTTCTATAGAACAACAGTTTTTTATTGCGATATCAGGGTTGGTTCTAAAGTAAAAGTTGCTTATATTTATGAGTAAAAATCTCACAATGATATATTTAAATATCTCCGTCGTCTAGTCTAGAGATACACCCAGTATAGATATAAATATAAAAACTCATTTACTGACTTTCTGATCACGAAATCTCAAAAACTATCTGAAGATTTTGCGACAGAATAAAATTAATAAGAGACCGCAGGAAAACGCTGGATGCAGGCCGCTTCCAACCGATCGATGGGGGAGGCCTATGTTCAGCAGTGGACGTCCTATGGCTGAAATGATGATGATGATAAAATTAAGGGGGTCAATATGTGGCTGAAAGTTTACTATGAAAAGTTTTACTATGGTTTAAGCAAAGTCACGGGCTAGAGGAAGAAAGGCATAAAAAACTAGTATTTTTATGGATGACTAGCTAAGCGTTTGACCATAGCTCACCTGATGTTATGTCATTTGGAGCTATTACCTATTCAGCATTACCTATTATTACCTATTAAGTATAACACTTTATTTAATTACTTTCTCGGGTCTAGCCCGTACTTTTGGTAGGCATTGGTGGAGCCGAAGCCAACACCAAGAGTTGAATATAAAATACATGCAATTATGGAATATGTATAAAAAGGAATATGAAACTATTGTACAGTATAGGATAAAAATAAACTGGGCTATTGAAGTGAACAACTTGTGAATAAGAAAACAAACAGTTACCTATTATTAAACGCATAATAAGAATCCATTTGCGGTATATCACATCACATACCTACATGTTTCTTGAGATCAACAAAAAATATGTTATTATTTTTATAGACACCTATTATTATTATTAAGCACACGCCCCTTCACAAGTGTCACCGAGAGACGAATATTTCTTTTGTGCCATGAGCGAGGTTTTAGCAGTTTAAATGACTTTGATAAATGAATTTATACTTATTTTCTTCCTAAAACACCCAAAGTAAATAATATAATGACTAATGTAAAAGCGAACTGCCAAAAAAACACTGTATCATGTTAACATGACATCAAGTATAAAGTCTTCAACAAGCGACTCTTAAATTTCTCTAAAATCAGATACGACCTGAACAAAATAGCATAATCAAGAGGTCCCGTTCTACTGACACCATCAACCGACTAACATTGTCATAGAAATTGAACGTCTGTCCAGTGCATATGTTTGCAAATAGGTCGGTCGGGAAAGTAGGCTGAGTATAACAAACTTTTAATCATGATAATGATAAGCAAAAACGCATAATGGGAATTTCGGTATATCACATCACAGACATGTTTCATGAGATCAGCAATAAATGCGTTATTATTTTTATAGACACCTACATGAAAACAGTTGGATTAGAAACGTTAACATGTTTTATTATAATCATCGCCATTCACGGTAATAGGACTGTGTCCTAATTATTTTTATTGCCTTATAAAAAATCTGATCATAAATATAGCCCATCAACGAAAACAAAATTAAAATTTATTCAAAAATTAATAAGTTATGAATATTTTATCTTCACGGTAGATAGAGGGCGAACTTTACCAAGTCCACAAATTATTTTAGGAAAAGGTTAGGCCTTAAAGTCTAATTTTAGTGCAAGCGTACTCTTCAAATAATGGATACATTAAATGCTATGTTTGAGATAAGTTATTAATCGATACTCATCTCTTGACAGGCAGTACTTTACCGCTTTCGCTTTTCACCATCTTCCCTAAAATGATGTATTAGTATGTTCACCACACTTTCGTTAATAACAGATGCCAAAAGATTGATATTAACAACTAATTTCTTTCCGTTAACCTACTACTCACGGCGTGACCTCTCTAAATCACGATACTATAGTATGACCACGATACTTATTTGCTAGAGGAACCTATCGTCATTTATTTGTTGATTCATTTAGATACTATCGTTTTAAAAATTGAGTTTTGACAAAAAAATAAAGTTATGAAAATATAATTACGAAAAACAGTGACTGTAAAATTTTATAATTACTTACTTGAATGTACAGTTACAAGCATTGGTAAAGATAAATATATTTTAACGTTCTGTTTTTGGTAGGTATAGTTCATAAAAAAACGATTTGATGGTAACAATGCTAATGGCAAAATATCATTAAGTACCTCGTTTCGCTTAAGTTACCTAGTTATACCTCAAAGATTTAGGTTTACTTAGATATAACTAATTACTACAAATAAATATTATATTATAGTGTAAAAATAGTAAAAACACGCTTTAGTGACTCGTTAAAACTAACAAAAGGTCTCAAAATCGAGAAGTTATATTACGACAATTAGAAGTAGGTTAAAATTGATTACTAATTGGTCAAGATTTGATTACATTGTTGGTAAGTTATTTTTACAGGGCAAGTGCATTTATTAACTAAACAAAATACAAACTAACTAAAACAATAAAAACTACTTATTAAACAGTTGGACTGCCCAGACATGACGGTCTAGCTAGACACAATACAAATGTTCAAGCCCACGACCAGTTGGCAGCGTATACCCGGTATGCTAGCAGAATTATGGTTAAGCCAGAAAGACGCCTGCATTTTGGTCACGCGTCGCAATAACCCGGCACTAAATATTTTTCAAAATTAGGTGAGCTGAAGGTCTCGAAAGGCCCAACATCTCGACATTCTCAACAACCCCAAATGTCTCAAAAATGAGTTTGCACTAAGTTCCACTAACGTAATAAAAAAGTTTCAGTTACAAGTGAAGCTAATATATAGCGTGTATAATTCTTATACTCGTGACGATAATATTATAAGTACGTAACAGTTATCGTGGTCAACCTATGCGGTGCCTTATACGGTTAAAAACTATCAATTACTTACCGAAAGCATATTGCTTTTATCTACGTTCACAAGTGGATCATTATGACTGCCTCGGTGGCTCAGTTGGTAGTGAACCTACTTTCTGTGCTTGGGGGCGTGGGTTCGATTCCCATCTAGGACAAACATTTGTGTGATGAACATTTGTGTTTGTTCTATGTCTGGGTGTTAATATCTATTTAAGTATGTATTTAAAAATATATATGTATGTATATCAGTCTCTGGCAGCCATATTACAAGCTTTGCTTAGTTTGGGGTCAGATGACCATGTGTGCAATAATGTCCCAGATGTCCCAGATATTTATTATTATTCTAGTTAATTCATAAAAACCCACCAGTGTACAACTGTACACAATACTTATTGAATATTGACCTTTCTAAAAGATTAAAATGGTTTATGGGTTTTTACTATTGTTCGATTTGTGAATATTTTAGTTTATATTTATTGGTTGTTTCTAAACTTTTTAACCTACTTTATTTCTTTCGAAAATATTTTTATTTACGAGAGTATTGGTTGAGCACTCAAAAATAAGTATTTAAGATATTTTTTAACGTAAAGATGTGACCTCATGCACAACATGATTAGATCTAAAAGGAAATGAAATTGGTAATATATTGTTGAATTAATGTTTTAATTTTGAAATCAATAGCGAGTAAAGAAATCGTTTATTGGGAAAGTTTGTGCCAAGAATATTAAAGTACCTAATAGCTCTACGAAATAATCGCAAAATATTTGTGTAGTAATAATTACAGACATAACTGATAACCCTTTAAATTAAGTAAGTACGTTTTCTTCTAAACTTTGACATTACGATCATTAGTTTCTTATCTATTTAAAATGTTAGGAATTAGTGACCAACAAACATCTTTAAAAAAATGCGCTCTTATAAAAAAGGTTCCTTTTTTTTTAATGGCATGTGCCTTTATTAAATAAACAAAATACTAGCTAAAACTAACACTAAATAAACAGTTAGACTGTCCATAGACCGTTGAAGATCTAAAGACAATCCAAATGCTCAAACCCACTATCAGTTGGCAGCGTACCCAGCATGCTGGCGGCATTACCACGTTGAATGGCAATGCTTATACGTTGAGCCAGATACACGCCAGCATTTTGGTCTTATAAAATAAATCAGATGACTGATGACTGTCTATTGTTGTTGTGTTAACTTTTATTATATTACACTGTTTTAAACTATCGCGGTTGTTCACTACAGTTATTCCACAACCTTACCACGGTAAATAACCGTAAATAATCATATAACTGTGTTATTATAATGTTTTATAAGTCACTCTTTCTTATCTTATTCACCAACAAATAATAAAACTTGTTAATTTTGTCACCTTGCCAATTGAAACACAATGCAGTGGCGCTTCGCTTGTTTATGATCATGCTAACAATTAATATTATCATTAACGTCTGTCAACAGACTACAAGCAATTGTTTTATAGTGTCAATTACTTTAAATTATCTTATTATTATTTACTAGTCGTCCGGCCCAGCTTCGCACGGGTGTAAGCTCGGCCTTCGGCCTCGCTACAAAATATAATATAACCTATGTCACCCGGGGATAGTGTAGCTTCCCAACAGTGAAATAATTTTTCAAATCGGTTCAGTAGTTTCGGAGCCGATTCAATGCAAACAAACAATCAAATCTTTCCTCTTTATAATATTATATAATAAATAATAATATATATAGTATATATTTCCCCCGGGCTGTCAAATACGAGCCTTGACGCCCCACACTTTTACGGCAAGGTTACCTAACACCCAACGAGGCAGTAGCCAAAAAAATTTTGAATTTATTTTGCACGTTTTTATTAACTGTAACTATAAATTATACGGAGTAACACAGAACGTTGGTATAAGCCGAAAGAAGGTCATTGTACTCATCGTTATGAACAATTTTTACAATGGAAGTCGCGAAAACAATCGGCTGTTCCATTCACGTCGTCGAGTTTGAATAGTTTTATGGAATATCAGATATATTTTTCACAATTTCATTAGTTCCATCCCATATTAAAAGTTGTTCACCGTCTTTCAGCTTAGTTTGTGTATTCTGTGGCTTAATATCACTGGTCTGTGTAACCCTATAGAACTTTTACTACTTTCTACTAGAGCACCTGAGTTCTCAAAATGTTTATTATATTTTTATTCTTTCCCCAAGTGTAATGTAGTCCAGAGTATAAAAAACATATCTAGTTTTTTTAGGTAATATCCCCTGTATTCTCACCGTTCCGTTAAGACTTCAGCGGAGGTGAGGTTTGACACTAGGATTGGTGGAGATACATGTAGTTTATACAAACATAATTTATAATAATTTATTGCTCAGAACAGTGTGAAATAGTCCAACAAAGATCAGTCTACTTTCGTTTTGAAAGGTAAACACTGTCGGCCTTGTGGTCACGGGCCGCCAATCGCTCTAAGTGATTTGAGATCCGAACCATCTTATCGATTCATGGAACCCCGTGACCACATGATTCAGTTGTGATTGAATGAACATAAAATGTTCATCATCAGCTAGAAGACGTCCACTGCTGTACACCTCCACCTTAAAACGCCGCACACTGAACGACAGCTGCCATTTGCATCTTGGATAGATTGGATGCCCGCAAGTCTCATGATGTCGTCGGTCCATCTAGTGGGAGGCCTATATACATTTAACTAAGTTTATTCCCTGTTCCTGTCTCCATAACTTACAGTGACTAGTAAACAACTTGAGCATAAATTAGTGTATTGGGAGATTCTTAACACATGAAATAAAATCCAACGTACGTCCTTCGATCCGCCTAGGAGACCTAGAAATCAATACCTGCACATTTTTCAAAATGTTTCCGATCATCTAAAGCGGGAATTAATAGGAACTAGGCTAATAACTAGGTCATTAATTGCCGGATGACATCGGCTTAGTATTGGTTTTGGATGTCTTCTGACCTCAATTCAAACAACCAAGCAAAAGATCGCGCACGCCTTTGTTACAGGAAAGGAACCTTCCTACGTGTTAAAGTGACAACAGTGCGTTCCTCTATGGAAATCTCTGTGCTCCCACAAATAGGTCACGGAGGGGGTAATTGTAGTTGCATTTTAACATAACTTGGCTGCCCCGATTACCAAGAAACACTATAATGTACAGTATAATTTGTTATTTAATTAAAGGTAATGTTGAGTTTGACTGTGATTGACTATGAAAGTATTTAACTGTGAGATAATCAAGTTATTATATAATTTTCTTGAAGATGCATCCATAACATTTTCAAATCGAAGAGGAGGTACGTATTACGTAAGATTTATCTTGTGATGGCTTCGTAATCTTCGCAATAATATCATTTTAAGTTAGATGAGTACAGATTTTGGTTAGTAATTAATAAACGATCTTGTCACCCTTTTTAGGGTTCCGTACCCAAAGGGTAAAACGGGATCCTATTACTAAGGCTCCGCTGTCCGTCCGTCCGTCTGTCCGTCCGTCCGTCTGTCCGTCCGTCCGTCTGTCCGTCCGTTCGTCTGTCCGTCCGTCTGTCTGTCTTCCGTCCGTCCGTCCGTCCGTCCATCCGTCCGTCTGTCACCAGGGTGTATCTCATGAACCGTGACAGTTGAATTATAATATATAATGTATTTCCGTTGCCGCTATAACAACAAATACAAAAAAAATAGGATAAAATAAATATTTAAGGGGGCTTCCATACAACAAACGTGATTTTTTTTTGCTCGTTTTCGCTTGATATTGATAACAGCAAGAGGTAGACGCTTGAAATATTCACAGAATATTTAGTTATATATTCACTTTAAAAAGAAATTATTAAATTAAAATAAAATTTATATTTAAGGGGGCTCCCATACAAAAAACGTGTTTTCTGCTGTTTTTATAGATAATGGTACGGAACCCTTCGTGCGCGAGTCCGACTCGCACTTGGCCGGTTATTTTGCATGTGGTCTATTAGTTGGCGCATTGATGTTGCTGTAAGTGGACATTTGAACACGGACGATAATTGCACTAAGGCATATCGCCTTGGTTATCTAATCTGGGTTACAGCGGACGTACACTACTGGAGCCGTACCATCACCTGTTTTAAGTGATTCAGTTTAGGTGATTGCGAAAAGTTGCGTTACCGCAAACCGTATCTCGGCACGTTAAAGTTCACGTCTGCGTGATTTTCCGCAGTCACGTAAACTGAATCGTTTAAAACAGGTAAAGGTACGAGGTCGGAGCACAGCTGGCTCATGATCATAGTGGATACGCACCTCCACACCAACTCATTTGCTGTTCGTTCGCTAGATATGTACATTAACACACACAGGCCTGACACGAAATTCAACTTCATCAAAAAATTCTGACTTGTTAAATATCTAATACGATTTTAAGATGCCACAAGGAATATTCGTGACTTACCATTCAATATATTAAAATTTAAAAAACATTCATAGCATTCATGCAATAAATCACGATCTCAGATCAGTATACGCAATTAAAAAGATCGTAAAATGTAGCTGCCCAACTTTCTTCTATTAGGATTAGAATATGTAAATAACACCCAATAGCTTTGCGCAGTCGATTGGGAATACGTTTTCTCTAAATATTGTTGGTATTGTAATAGTTTTTCAGGACTACACATATAGACTGTACCAAGCTGAAAGGAGGTCATTGTACTCATAATTATGAACAACTTTTACTATGAAACCAACCCTGAAATTGCGAAAAAACCAGCTGTGGATCTTTGAAGGTGTAGTCTTCTTGTAATTTCCCTTATGTGGTGTCAATAAAGTGTTGTTGTATTATTACCATTACTGATGGCGGTATATTGTATCGGAGTCCAAGACTCACTTTGGGTGGCTGGGCCATTGTAATATTTTTTTCCATAAATATGTAGTTTTTTAAATTCCTAATTATAATAAACATTCTACTGCAGTGCCATTTGTTTGTAGAACAAAATCATAAGATTTGGGGCCTTACCCCTAGCTCGAAAAGTTGACCCGCATAGGTTTTATTTGTCTAAACGGTACCATCAACTACGATAAGCGGTAGTTATTTGATAGCCGCCAAGCTTTGCCATTTTCACGCACACACGCATAGTAAAACGGATTTTCGTTCATTCAAGTTAGACGCTTTTAAACGATGCAGCTTAAATGAGTTGGTTAATTTTACTAACTACTTTACTAAAAGTTAGCTCGCAAAAGTGAAGCTAGGGGTAAGGCCCCTGAACTAAGTCTACAACAATTCCTATATGTGTAACTGTTCACTACTCAATCTTATTAGTACTAACTTTATTGGACTTGTTAATTAAAAGAAGATGGTGTTATATAAATAATCTACCTAATTATACTAATATTATAATTATAATTATTTTCAAATACGTTATTCCGCTTCTAATATAATTGATACTGCTCAGTAATACTCACTAATGGCCAATAAATTGTAATCAATCCCGATAATCGATCACAACTGATCAAGGGGTGTGGCTAACACAGGATGCCTAATTAGTAGCTTTTTTATTACCACTAAAAACACTTTTTAGTGCGCTTCTAAAGACGCCTTAGTTAATTACAATCTAGCCTAATTGTACTATTAAGTTTTTTTTTGTGGAGTGATAGTCTTGCGCATAACATCTTGCATCTTTGATAATATATAGTTTGGATCTGCCTTTAAACTCGAGCTAGTACCGAAAAAAGTCTGCCAAAAACTGAAGGGGGCGAGGTAAACACGTATTGCACACACTGACATATTCTTACTAGTTCTACAAACGCACACTTCAATATTGAACGCACACAACTGCAAATGATGTGATCAAAATGTATACGAATGGACGATCGAGGGGGGGTGTAAATGCCAAAGGGGAAACAGTAGGTATAACGCTTCCATTTATTTATTTTTTCTGAGTCTACGATAGAGCACGCTTGCTAATGTGCTCTATCCATGAAAATGACAAAACGCAAAAATGCGTTACAGGAAGTTTTTAAGGCGAGGTATTCCCACTTTTAAGCAACGCTTATTACTATAGATGACCATAATCCTTGGTTTATTGTATTAAAGTCGCATTTAGCGGAGCAAAATCATGGCTCTTACACACAGTCGTGCGTTTCGCTACTTCTATTTTTGGGATTTTTCTCATATTTTTGTTGTAATGTAAAATGTACCTCACCGGTTTCCTTAATAATTATGAAATCTATATATCAAGATATCGCAGACATAATTTAATAAATAGGTAATTGAATGAATCCAAAAAAACAGAGATAAAAGCGCAAATCAGTGCTACTTTAATTTTTTTTTTCTATCGAGCCAAATGTGTTTAATCGTGTTTCGGTCTCATGGGTTTCCTAGATAAAACATTTAATTTTGTTATGACCCCATTTTCATAATTTTAAGCTACCATGGAGGTATGCACACTTAATCTAGAATGACCATAATTGCTAAAAGTCGGAAAAGAGCGTCTTAAATGTCAAATGTGGTGATCACGACATATCTTGGAGATTTCAAACGACTCAATTCTTGCAACAGTCTAGTTCAACTTTAGACGATTGCAATAGTCTAGTTCTCATTCGAAATCCGCTTATTTTGATTAGATTATATAATTTTTATTTAAAAATTGACTGACGAAAAATATTGTGTAAATTAATTATGAAATTGATAATTATCATATTTATAATGTATAGATATAGTTTATGTACGAAAGTTGGATTTCAGTTCACGCGAAATTTCTAAATCAAAACAAGAATTTCGTCGTTATTTGCATTAATTATTCACAATGACACTGTATTCGGATCACACCTGATTATATTTTATTCTTTTGTTGACATGTTCGCTAGATAGATTCCCGTGGCTTCAGCCACAGTGGATTAACAAATCATATAGAACTTGGTCTCTTTGTGTCTTTTATCGCATTTACAACGGGGAATGTTCTGAAGATCTGTTCGATCAGCGGGGCTATTATGGATCTTTGATCGGGATCAGTCAGTGTCAGAATTGACAGAATTTTGACACTTGAAAGGGGTTATGACGCAAAAAAAAGCGTTGTCTATTTCCAATTTCATACTACGAAATTGGAAATAGACAACGCCTTTTTTTTGACATAATTTTGACAAGTCGCGATCCCGATCAAAGATTCATAATAGCCCTGCTGATGCCATCATCGCGATTTTATCATCGCAACAGCCGCCACCGCATGAAAATTCAGCCACATAATATCATAGATCGGTGGCAATCGCACACTGTGCGTTTTACGCCCATAGTTACTTATTAATAGTTTATGTTACTTTGATGACAATATTATATCATCAGAGGAACCAAATTGCATATTTTTACACATGTTGTGAAATCGGGGTTTTTAATTTAAAATTATGTATTTATAATTCAAGTTGGTGGGTGTGGATTTGGGTGTGGGTGTGGAATTCGAGATTAGACTTCCAATCCGATCACCGATGTGGTGGTTGGGTCTTTTTACTAAGTCATACCGTGTTGCGTGCACGCAGCGACGTTGCGGCTAAGAGAACGGATTGTAATCTCAATTAAAAAAACAGTTCCTGTGCGATTTTCCACGCGGGAAAAACAGAGGGCATTGCGCAGCCATTGAGGTTAGACCTTTAACTGAAACATAAATTAAACCAGTAAAAACGTGCTAGACGACATATAGCGGTTTCCACAACATAATTGTTTGATATACGAGTAGTAGTTGCATAAAGATGCAACCATTTGGACCACTCGCACTCATACATAGTTATGAACTGGCAACGGTCCATTTCACCGACTACCGACATAATTGCATAACAAAATCCAATGGAAATTCAATTATACTTAAAGACATTTAGAACTATGATGTACTACTAAGTATATGGAGTCTGCGCTCAAAAATGTTCAAACCAAACTATCTACGTGTGGTTCAGACTAAATTAGACAACGACGTCGATTCTGTCATACCATTTTTAAACTAAACTAAATTTGACACCTCTATAATACCTAATTGCTACCACCGTATCCAAAATTGAAATTGATTTGAATTTACACATTGAAATGAAAAAGACACAGAAAAGTTTAGTCCTGTCAAATTGCTTTAGTGTAGCGAGTGCTACAACAGAATCGATCCCATTGTCATAATTGACTGCATTTCTAAAATTTATGTAATTTTAAATAGATAAAAATCGCATGTGTGTATGTTTGTTTCCTATGGACTCTAAAATGGCTGGGCCGATTTTGACGGGACTTTCACTGGAAGATAGCTGGTGTTATAAGAAGTAATACAATGTACCTATACGCATTATAGTTAAATAACTCTTGGCATTCTCTACATTAACATGTAAACCTTTTTGGAAATAAACTTTACTGTACTTTAGTAATTCGCGTGGGTGAAACCACGGGGCACAGCTAGTTTTAAATAGATAAATTTAGGATGCTTTTTCGTAAAATTTGTATTACATTACAACATCCACCGTGTTTACTACTAGTTAAGAAGGAACCATTTATCATGATATCTGCTTCACGCACCCTTGTTATTAGCCGCTTTTTATAAAACTGGAAATCGTGGACAAAAGCTCAAAACTAAGCTAGTTCATTTTAAGTAGGGCGAAACATTAAGAGCTGCAACGAGGTCGAACAACATTGTCTCTAGAGTGAAAGAAGGCATTTCCGCGATAAAATCTTGGCTATAATCACGTTATGAGACCATCAGGAAGTCTGCCGGCGATCTGTAGAAAAATCCGGTACATGACAATAATATCTACTCGGTAAGCAGCCTAAGCAGTCAAGGTTTTAGTCCACATTTGGTTGGTCAATTTTTTAGCACTGGCCCGATATTTATACTTATAAATGTTGATTATTTGAGGTTTGTGGGCGTAATAAAACACTTAGTTAAGGATTTAAGTAATTAACTTGTACGTGTATTATCCTTATTAATTTATATTTGGAAGTGATGCGACTAGTTCCTATCAAAGAGGCGAACGGCGAGTAAGTGGAAAAACAAAGATGGCGGATCCATTTCGTTCACAAATGAAATCGTTTAGAAACTTATGACAGATGAATTTTTGTAAACAATAAAATAAAATCAACAATAAATAAGTATCTTTTAAAGATTACGTAAATATTCATCGTCTACATTCCAAAATCATGGAATTGCATAACTTAATATAAGTAGAATCCTCCAAGTTAAATTAATTGGCAAAATTATTAATCTACAAAATGTATCTCGAGCATATTTTATTGCGTTAATTATCGAAATAGCGACGATCCTTTTCGTCACGATTAAAACGTTTCCCATTTTAATTATACCTGCGATGTTGCGTAAATTAATTTTGATATATATTCTTGTTTTTTTTTCCTAAATCCAAAAAATTTTGTCCCGTATAAATCGAGCTACATAGGGGATGGCATTTTTGTATGTAAGATTGTAATTTTTTAGTTAAAAACGAGGAAGTTGATTCTTAGACTTTCAGAAAGTTTATACTTAAGTAAAAGTTAGTTTTCATTGTTTTATATACTTAATACTAATCCATGTGTGTGTTCCCGGCTGGACTGATTTTGAAGGTTTTTTCACTGGCAGATATAGCTGATGTTATAAGGATTAACTTAGGCTACTTATATTCCGTATATAACGCATGTAAAACCGCGGGGTGAAGCTAGTAGTTAATAAATCCACTCAACTCACAAGTTAAATACCTGACTCATCAAAAAATGTCGAAAATTATTTGACCTACGAAACTGAGATTTTACAGTTAGATTCCTAAAGGAGTGTAGAGGTGCTTTAAGATATTATCATGATTTTGCAAAAAGGCCGAATTAAGGGCGGCAAAAGAGGATTGAAAGTGTATATTAAATTCATGCGTACGAAGTCGCGGGCAACAGCTAGAAAATAACTAAAAAACCTTAGAAAACTAGGTAAAACAAAACGGGGTCTATTTGGCTGCGCAGTCGAGTTTGGTGCCGCCGAGTTGACCCCTAACTTATCAGTCCAAAGGTAGGAACAAATACAAAAATTTGCGACCCAGCGATAAAACCTACGATCAAAACAGAAAAAAGTTCATAACTTATAAACTGCTCAAAAGATTTTGATCAAACGTAGCTATGAACCACCGCAATGAAATCTATTTTTAAGCTAAAAATAACTTATTCAATACATATTGTAGAAAAATTGTTACATTAGTACATAAAACATCTACACTAATACAAAAACGCACTTCTTCATACCGTTCCGTGGTGGATAATAATTATCAATACATAAATACGACTTCATAAAAAATTCGGAACAGGGGCCTTACCCCTAGCTCGAAAAGTTGACCCGCATAGGTGTTATTTGTCTAAACGGTACCATCAACTACGATAAGCGGTAGTTATTTGATAGCCGCCAAGCTTTGTTATTTTCACGCACACACGCATAGTACAACGGATTTTCCTTTATTCAAGTTAGATGCTTTTAAACGATGCAGCTTAAATGAGTTCGTTAATTTTAGGTACCTACTAAAAAGTGGCTCGCAAAAGTGAAGCTAGAGGTAAGGCCCCTGGACCAATTTAAAATGGAACAACACAGGAAGCACAAGCTTTGAAATAAAAAAAGAAACATCAAAATCTGTTCACCCAGTTGTTCTGAATGTTCTGAGGCAACAAACATTTAAAAAAAACTAAACTATTTACCTATACTCCTTCATGTGCCATACCATTAAATAGGTCTTTAATAAATTAAAGGGAGATTTAGTAAATACATCATTTTTCGTTCAGGCATACCGCGACATCTGAATTGCCAAAATACCGTTGTCTGTTTTATTTTGAAAGTGGGAAACTTTTACATAGAGGTTGCCAGAGTCACACAAATCTTTTACCGTGGCCGATGCATTTGATTATCTTTCTATAAATCGGTGACCATAAATAACCGTTCAATAAATATCAGCGCAACACCACAAAATAAATAGATACAGAAGGCCAGCTCCATTACAACAAGCGTTAGCAGGCGAACGTACGCGTATTTGTGTGCGTGCGCCTGCTAACGCTCGTTGTGATACGTTAAGACAGTTTTTAGATTTTTTGTCTGTTTGTTTGTTTGTACACTCATACTCACATATCCTAACCCACTGGACGGATTTAAATGCGGTTTTCATGAATATTTATTTATTTATTTATCAAAATTATGCTTAGCTATGACCAGATTTAAGTACAGGCTATCTTATTTTGCGAAAGGGAGGAAAAAAGGGTTGAAAGTTTATATGAAAATCTACGCGTACGAAGTCGCGGGCAACACTGAACTAGTTAGAAATAAATGTGTTCTAATGAAGTGTTTTAAATCGAAACTCTCAAATCTAAACTTTTTACAGAAATTTATAGTTGCTTTGCCAGCCCTCGTCGCATGCGCGTAGGTTATTGAAATCAAGGTCAGCCAAAGCCAGCCTTCTGTACCTGCTTACTTTGTGGCAACACTATCACCACTAAAGTGAGAATTTTTTCGACTATCATGACAGCTAAAAGTGTATTTGTAACGGGTGACCACACTGACCGTTGACCGAATCTACTTAGAGTGTAGCGTCTGGGAAATCTTACGAGTATTTGAAATTTCAATGTTCAAGTATTGTCTAGTCTAGACTGCTACAATTTTTAATATATGCTTAAACGGAACGATGATATTAAACGAAAAGAGGTCATTATACCCATCATTATGAACAATTTTTACTGCGGGACCAAATTTTGCATAGTTTAATGATATATTTTCGACTAATCTACACTACTTAAATTTTGCATAACATTTGTCAGTGCGTTACATATGTCAAAATTATGCGTTATCAAAACAAACATATTTAAAACTCAACATCTATGCGCCAAAAACGGCAACAAAATGCAGTGCTTATAAGCGGAAAGCACGTCATTACCATATGTGTAATAAATATTTATTACACATAATTATGTCATTACTATAACAGTCACGCATTTGAGGAATTCGCTGTAGCTGTATAGCAATATGGTCGGTTTTTGTGAATGGTTGTTTTTTAGGCAGGCGGTCACCCATCCAAGAACCAACCGCGCCCGATGTTGCTTAACTTCGGTGATCGTACGAACGTACGTGACCAGAAATTTGTGTCTGACTCGTACTTGAGTATTTAGTATTTGTTGTTTTACTTTAGAGTGTGTACAATAATCATGCCAAGTATGACGCTTGTAAATATCACCGTTTTTACAATAGAGTAAATACTAAAATATGTTTTAAAAAAAATCGTTTATTGTACGCTTTAGTTTAATTTTTTTTTTACTTTATGATTATTTCCTAGTTAATTCACCGTAACATATATGATATACTTACTTATCTATGTGTCACGACATGCATGTGTCTTAACAATTTGATTACTCTTAAATGCGGTATCTAATAAAGAAATGGTTTAACATTAATCAATGAATAGTAAACTAAATACAGTTTCACTTTTACGGAAATGGTTATATGTCTGCATTTCCGCGTGAGAAGTTTCGTAGAATAAATTATACACGGTTCATTTTAGATGTTCGATTACGTTGAGTACCATACTAATAATATAAATGCGAAAGTGTTTGTTTTACGAGCCAAAAAATTTGTCATTCTTCTTTTAAGCAGCAATAGAGAGACAAAGAATACCTACTTTTAACCCGGAAAAAATGTACGGTTCCTGCGGTACATTTTGGAGAGTGTGCATTGTATCTATAGGTATAGGTACATGATCTAATTACTTCCTGTCTATTTGTCTATCGGACGGCCTGCATGGCTAACATGCACACCGCGACATAATCAAAACGCATCAAAACGAAAACGAAAAAAATTATTGAAAACTATCAAATCTTGTACTAAGGGTACAGCTGCTTATTTTAAGACGCCTGTGTGGTTTTTTTGTTATATCTCGCAATTACAGACTTTTTTATCTCTACGTTTTTATTATATATATAGATACTAGCTGCGCCCCGCGGTTTCACCCGCGTGGTGATGAAAATCGGTGATGATGATGAAAAGTAGCCTATGTTTTAATCCAGGACATAAGCTATCTCTATTCTAAATTTCATCCAAATCCGTCCAGCCGTTTTAACGTGAAGGAGTAACAAACATACACACTCACACACACACTCACAAACTTTCGCATTTATAATATTAGTGTGATAGAAGATAGATAGATGTATAGATACCAGTCTTGTCACTTGTAATAAATAAATAAAATTAATCAATACTATATGTTAGACTAGACTACTATATTTCTTGTTCAATGTTCAAAGTAAACTTTTCTGATTTCAGGCTAGTTCAGACCAGACAAGATGGAACTTCAAGATAGATACTTATTACATAAACACGATAATACCTACATGTGGACAGTTTTTTCACATGATCTGATGATTTACCACTTATTTACACTCGAGACCCGATGAGAAAGGAAATAGGTGATTAAGATACAATCGTAGAAACGTAATAAATGTCACGGCGAACAATGTTGTTAGAATGAAATAGGGTTACGTGGAACGGTGGTAATAAGCCGAAAGGAGGTTATTTTACTCATTCCTATGGACAACATTTACTACAGGACCAACCCTGTTTTTATTAAATACATAAGTAACTAACCTTTACCTTTAACCTTCACATTTTTTTTTAAATACATAAGTAACTAACCTTCACTAACACCTTCGGGCTATGAGTATAACTCTCTATTAGGATTCCCTGTATCGGGGATGCCATGGAATTCACTCAAAAAGACACATTTAACATACACACCAGTGCAGATATTCTAAATAAGCTTTTTAATTTGAGTATTTAGTGCGATTTTTTCCAATTGCGTTTATTTTTACCTTTACTCCATCGCTATGATTTGTTTGAATTAAGAACAGCGCCATCTAGCGCCATCCCTACCTACTGCTCTTATTTCATATAAATCGTAGATAGATCGAACAGGTAAACGCAATATATAGGGGTTTGATTTGTGTTTTAAATGGACAATTAAAATTCAAATAATTATACTACCGCGTCAACACTCCCTTTGACATATTTATGGGCCACGTGACTTCAGTGACGTCACAACTTCACAAGTAAGCAAACGAGTTCTTACTCTCTACTTGTTGCCTGTGATGTCATAAGGACATTCGACCTACATAGAGCGTTTGCAGTCAAGCCACGTGATGAATGAAAAAAAAATTGAATCATTCTCAAAATCGGGACTTAGTTTGTAGTTTTTAGTAATATTTTTTTTAAATAAAATTTTTCTTACTAAGGATTTCTTATCACCAGCATGAATCATATTTTTAATACAGTCAATTAGCCGAAATATAAATACAGTAAAAAAACTCGTACTAGGCACTTAGCTTTATACAAAGAAAAAATTACTTTCAAACTCAATCAAAAAAAAATCATCAGTTCCATACATTTCATTGGAAATGTATGGAACTGATGTTTTTTTTTGCAATTTCAGGGTCGATCCAATAGTAAAAGTTGTTCATAAATATGAGTACAATGACCTCCTTTACGAGACTCTAAAAGCCCACTACAATAAGTATGTACAACGTGTCTGTTTGATAAAAAAATCTCACCTCAATGTGAAATTAATAAGATGTTTTATAAACATAATTTAATGCTTACTGTGCAAAAACCTGTATCGATTCTCATGACATACGGATAATAATCGATAATTACTAATCAATCGGAGAATACTTTACGGGAAATACCTTAGTCATATAAGATTTGCCGATGACATTGTGACTTTTGCCGACACTCCACAGAATCTGGAAAACATGCTGAAATACCTAGCAACAGAGAGCAAGAAAGAAAAAAATACTTTGAAAACTAAAGTTATGACAAAAGGACAAGAGGATAACGTAACAGTAAAAGATGAACAAATAGAATACGTAAATGAATAGACTTATCTATCTTATCTTATTGTAATGATGAGCAATCCATAGCTTTTCAAGACTATACGGAAAAGGAAGTAAATAGTAGAATTGGAATAGCGTGGAAGAAATACTACGGATTAAAGGATAATTATAAACAAAAGTTTTGATATAACGATAAAAGATAAAAGTATACGACGTTGGCGTACTGCCGTTCCTTATATATGCCAGAAGAAGATGAAAACAAGATAGCGATGTGTCAAAGAAACATGGAAAGAAGTATGATGTGCATGAAGTTACCTGATTAAATAAATAATAATAAAATCAGACGAAAGACCAAAATCAGAGACATAATTGAAACTATTAGAATATTACAATGGCATTGGGCAGAATTTGTAGAATAGGAAACTACAGATGGACTAAGAATATTATAGAATGGATGCCGAGAGAAAAAGAAAAAAGGAAGGCCGAACAGACGATGGGAAAATTTGTTTAGACAAAGACATGGAAAGGAGTGGATGAGAATAGCTAGACACAGGAAATAGAAGGCCTACGCCAAAGAGGCGACATCTACACCGGACTAAATTATTGAATTGACATATGAAATAACGACATGCACTATAATTAAATACGAATTGACGGAATTGAATAATGACATACATAGCATAATAATAATGAAACTAATGACTAAAATAATGTTCAAATAAGAATTTGACAATATGAAATAACATAATAAGTGTACATGTAACATAATAATGGGTAGTTGAATAAAAGCTCTTTTATTTTTACGATACTAATCAATCACTCATCACCATTACTACCTAAGAATATCGTAACACCAAAAAACGCTGTATTTGAATAAAAATCTGTGTATACCGTTATTTATTACAAGCTAACAGCGCCTGTTCAATTTTTGTGATAATAATTCTTGCAGTAAAAAAAAACCCGCGTTTGAAATTGCTAATCCTGAAACTCTTGGTAAGGATAATGGGAAAAAGTATACAAATTATGCATTGTCAGGGGTCCTTGATAAGTATGAAAATTTTAAAATCAATCCGACGTTTTGAAAGGGGTGAAAATCAAGTTCAGAGATTCTGTTACATAGATACATACCAAGCTAATAAAAGCATGTTAAAAATACCTAATTAATGTATGCCACTAAAAGTTAATATGTAAGGTTTAATTAATTCCTTCACTTTTTATTAAATGTAGGTATCATTTGTGTAATATAACCCGCCAAGTGGCAAAAAGTTGGTATCTCTCAATTTCTAAACTAAAACTAACTAGACGAAGAAACTTCCAACTCGCCATGCTGATGGGTTTTTAAAATACATACCTTCAATATAAAATTATAAGTTTATAACGAACATTTTGTGATCACATTTTTTTTTAATTAATAATGTAAAACTATAATAAATTCAAGACGTTCTATTGATATCATGAGATCATTGACCTCTCCTTAAAATGATATTGACAAAGAATATTTCTCAAGTTGTTTTTCTCTTTGGCGAAACCATACAAATTATATGTTGTGACGGGATGATACATCTTTGAACGGCTGAACTTTTCTTTGACCATAATTTTTTTAACAATGAATGTGTCCACAGTTATGTCTGTTAGAAGTTAGAGCCCTACCATACGCGTGTCTCGACACGTTTTTGGCCAATTATTAATTTATTAATTAGTTATGCCATCTTTAGTCTTTATCGCTCTTGACAATATTGAACTCGATTGAAACAGGCAAATTTCGGAGTTACTTGTAACTAACTTCTCCAAGGTTACTCCGCCTTTAAAAGTCGCAAAAACTTTTCCAAATTGAGACGATTTGAGGTCCATATATTTTGAAATTCAGACATAATAGTTACCTCCTTAGTATTGCCATAGTGGCCATTGTGCAATAATTTTGAGATATGAACCTCCTGGCACCGCCAGGACACCTCCTGACCCCTGGATGAGCCTTCTTTTAATTAGTTAATTAATTCGTTTGCAAAAGGTAATTGTAAGTGGAGGGGCTCTTGGCTGAACCTCACAGTTACTGAACTGCGGTGCGGAAGGTAAGTGGAGAAACCACTGCATTATCATGCCTAATTATGGCGTAATGGCAGATACCGCCGGCAGAAAACCACCAAGCCTGGAAGTAAAGTTAACCCACTTGGAATAAAGGCAGTAATTAATGAGATTTGATTAAACTGCTATCTGCCTATAACTAGTAATCAAATGTTTGTTATCAATATTATATCAAAGCGAAATACTTCAAAAAAGCTAAACATATATAGCTCTGGTCAGTGCGCGTGGCCTTAAGGAAGGTAAATTTATATGCAAATATAGGTACGCGTAAGAATTCGCAGGCAACAGCTACTATTGTACTCACTAAATGAACTTATAAAACGTGACAAACTCCGGCAAGTTGTTGGGGTTGTTACAGGTTACTGCTCCTAAACCAATTCCTTTTCAAAACTGGGGTTACCGACAGTCCCCTATGTAGAGGGTGCATGGAGACTGAAGAAACAGCCGTGTAATTGCTGCTGGAGTGCAGCAGCGTGGCAGAACAACGAAACACTATTCTTGGATCATAAATAAATAAATATCTGGGACATTTTTGCACACATGGTCATCTGACCCCAAACTAAGCAAAGCTTTTAATATGGCTGCCAAAGACTGATAGAGGTACATATATATTTTTAAATACATACTTAAATAGATATTAACACCCAGACATAGAACAAACGCAAATGTTCATCACACAAATGTTTGTCCTAGATGGGAATCGAACCCACGCCCCCAAGCACTGAAGTTAGGTTCACTACCAACTGAGCCACCGGGGCAGTCAATCATCATCAATCATCGAAGACGCTCTGGGAAGCCTGCGCAGGCATCAGCGAGGCATCATGGCTTTCCTGGACGAGACTGGGTGGCTGAACTAGCTGCAGCTGGGTAACGCAAAATGGGCCAGTGTATATGGCCTAGCCAACACAAGTTGCGGAAAAAGCCTACTTCACAAGTAACAAATAAGTAATGTCCTTGTGTGTACCTAGTTACCTCTAGTATTTGCCCATCTAAACGATAATCAGACATAGCGGTATTTTTCGTGCTCTTTCGGAGTTTTCATCAAATATTCTATACAAACCAAATATATTTATTACTGACCAAATATACTGTATGTAAATCATCATAATCTATCATATTTTTATCTTATAAAAATGTGCAAAAGTGTTAGATACTATCGAATGGACCATAAAATCGAATTTATTGTAGCATCGAAGGAATAAACTTTACCATAAATATTAATTGACCAGACACATTTTGTACCGTTATACAGGGTTACGCATATAGACTGTACTAACCCGAAAGGAGGTCATTGTACTCATCATTATGCACAAATTTTACTATGGGACCAACCAAGAAATCACGCAGAAAATATCTGCTATTCCACACATTATGTCGAGTGTCAACGACTGATTCTATGGAACAAACAGCTGATAATTATTGCGATTTCAGGGTTGTTCCCATAGTAAAATTTGTTTACAATGATGAGCACAATGACCTGCTTTCGACTAAGTACAGTCTATATGCGTAACCCTGTATATTGTCCAAAATAAGAGAAAACAAACTTTAAAAGTTGTGACTGTAATAACTAATACCCAGAAAAAGTTTTAGAGAAGCAAAAAAGACTCAAAAGAATGCACATTATAATCAATTTCAAACAAGATATTTAGTATTAATGGCTTTAGCTCTAATAATTCGGTGTTATAAATAAAGAGATTACAATATACGGCCATTAATCAAAATTGAGTTTGAAATTGTTTATTTACACATTTATAATACTAAATTATATCGAAATGTTTTTTATTACCAGTTGAAATGTAGACCAAGTTATCTTTAATAAATTAGGTGACATTTTTGCCGTAAAAAATCTCGGTGTACTTAACGGGTACAAAGAGTGCCAGGCGTAGGTATGCGTTTAAAAAATGTTTTTCTTACACTGTAGTCTTCTTTTGTACGAAAAAAATGACATAAATTAGTCTAACCTCCATACAATTAAGGATTTTGACATTTATACACCTAATCCGTAAAACTACTATGCCATTGGCTTCGTCCGTCACGGCATGGTAAAAAAAACATCCGGTATTATACAAGAGCGAAATACTGATGTATGCTCATTGACTGACACGAAATTTCGCAAACTAATTGAGCTACGACGCTGAATTTTAGCAGGTTTGTAACGTTAAATTCATGTAGAGATTCACTAAAAAGAATTTCGCGAAAGGGGGACAAAAGGAGGTTGACCGTGTACGCGTACAAAACTCTGTACTATTTGCGGTGTAGCATGGTGCCTGTGATTGTGTGACATTAGCCGAATCCTGATTATGTTACTTGCAATTTGGGATTTAGCCGCAAATTTGACATTTCTACTGTATTAGTTAAAAAGCTCAGCCCATGCTTGTATTGACAGCATTGCAGAATTGACAGCTGCAACAGCATTATAAAAGCTGAATAACAAGCTTTTCTTTACATATTTTACTGAAATGTTTAAAAACCTAGCGGAAGTGATCAGACTTCGTGGTTTTCATTCGGTTTTTAAAATTTTATTGCAGGTGTCAGAGCAAATAAATGCTTACGCTCGCCGCTGACGCTTTGATCGCGTCGGTATGACCGAAGCGATCTTCCGTCACGTCGGATTTTCTTTTCTGGGGTACATCATGCCATTCAAATCATTAAAATTGTCTTTATTCATAGACTTTATTTTAACATAACATGACCAAATTCAAAACTGTTACTTTTCTATTCTTCCATATAAAAATGAAACGAAATGTAGATAACTTTGAAATGTAGGTATAGACATAAACACATCAAACACATTTATTTAGATAATAGGTAAAAGTTAAAATAGATATAAATAGGAAGGTACGATAACTTTATTCAAATCAAGTACTTAAATACTACCTACATACAGTTGCAAAGATGAACAAAGATGAAATGTAAAACAAGACGGGTCATGATCTCTAAACACTTTGAATATGTACAAATGTAAAGAGTATCTTTTAGTTAGTACGTAACAAAACAGCTGTTTATAAATGCATGTTGTAGTAGGTAATGTACAAGACATCTCGGCGCTTGACAGTTGCTTGTCAAAAGTGACAGGTCGCCGTAGGTGGGCATTCGAAATGTAGTAAGTACCTTTAGTATAAATTTTTATATATACCACAAATATTAGTAGGCACAAGTCAAAATGTCATCTAGTACCTAAGTATAGGTATTTCTATAAGTACTATTGTAGGTTAACCGAAAGTTTCATAACTTCGACCCGTTAAAACTAGAAGTTTATAATACATTGTTATCCTAGGGGTGAAAGTAACTTATTTAGTCAGGAGACGGGGTTTGGCGCCTGAGCGTAGCGAGAGCGCTAATAGTTCGAGGGACTAAATAAGTCTTTAACCCCGAGGTAAGCACTGTGCTTTTCGTTACGAATACAAGGAAACTAAAAATAAAAACATGAACTGAAACTGGCAAAAGCATGAATAGTGCGGGACTATACTCTGAGGAGAAAAAAAAAGTTGGAACATGGTTCAATAAAAATGTGAAAAATGAAAATAGAACTAGTTTTTTTATTTTTATTTGAGTGTCTGTCAGTTGTCAACCGTCACTGTCAGTTGAAAGTGATTCTCCCTAGGGCTGAAATGTATTAGTTTCAACCCGCTCCTTGGGCAACTTCAGATCTACTTTCCGAGTATGAGTAATGAAAAATTAATTTATTCTGCAGACATTACATGTACCTTCTTATTTACCATCAGCTTTTACAATAATAATTTCTAAGCGAAAATAAAATTACATTCGTTCAAACTATCACAGATACCCATAGTAAAAAATATTAGATACGTGTAAAAAGTTTTTTTTTTACTAAAGTGAAGATATGCATTAGCATTGTCATAATTAAAGTTAAATAGTATTATCTAGCATCATAGAAGTTAATTTAAAAAAAAAAATATATATATTTTAGTCGGCAATTGCATCCGCTAATTTGTAAGTAACTCTTGTCCTAAGATGTTTTTTTATGTTTTGTTTTGAATTGCGAGTATACTGTTATAGGTTTTATTCTGTTATCCTACTAACTTCACTTAACCGATGACATGCCGTTATAGTTTTTTTTCCAAAAATATCTAGGTGTAAACATTTAGCTGGTCGAAGTTGTATCAAAATGAGACGGTGAAGGCCCTTAAGGTTTATGTTTCAAATAATTATATTTTAAATGATTTAATTTATTTTAGTGCCAATATTCGAAATAATCAGTACATTAGTCAGAGATCGATAAGTTTTTATTAGTATACCTACTCTTAAATGTCGGGAACTAAAATGAGACAAATACTTGATTTCCAAAATTTTGGACACTTAAAATATTTCTGTTTTTGTTTAAAAAACACACCCTTCAGTCGTCGTTTCATTTAGGTACCTAAACCAATCACCAAACTATACCGCAACTATATTTATACTAAATATACCCACACTATCATAACTTACCAATCACAATCATTTCCGAAAGTGTCATCCAGTAATGAAACTCCACTCAAAAACAAAACATTACAATCCTGGCACAATCACATGCAAATTAAAAAAAAAACAGCGCCCAAGGTCGGAAATGTCAAAGTTTTCCCGCGCAAATCTTCGCGGAAACCGCCATGCGCCACCGCGTTCTAATCGACGAGTGTTGGTTGACTATGCTAGAGAAGCGACTGAGTTCCAACCTGCCAGTGGCATACCATTCGACTTCATTCGACCTCGGTTACGGATCATTCAGCCAGCATCGAAAAACACGGTCAGTGTGCCTTATTGACGAAATATGAAAATTCACGTTCGAAACTTGCATTTTCGGAAGGCGGGACCGTATAAGATTAATTTTATAGTTGGAAATTCAAATGAATGGGCGGAATGGCACACCGGACACGCGGAACATGTTTCGATGGGTTTTTAAAACATTTTCACTTTCGTTGCCCTGCACCTGCATATATAGTTCAATAGAGAAAAGTTTGGTAGATTTGGCTACTCATTTGTATTTTTAATAGTTGAAAAAAAATTGCTTACACGTAGTATAATAACTATGACGGCGAAGTTTTAGAATAGCATGTTTTCACCATACATTCAAACAAGCAAAAAACCCTTAATTCGGAAAAGAGGTCACAACTAATCAGCTGAACCGCAATGAAACCATGTTTCAAAGAAAATGTACAAAACATTATGTATTGTATTAAAATAGTACATTCTACACTAATCTACTATTTTAATATGATTTTAAAATTTTATTCAAAGAAAATGTACTAAATTTTCTTTTATAAACATGGTTTCATTGTGGTGATGTGTGATGAAAACATGTCGTGTCTCACGTCGCGGGTGGCATATTGAACCCTGAGCGTAACGAGGGACTGTAGAGTTAAAAAAGAGTTATATAGAGTCCTGAGTGAAGCGAGGGGTTCAAGCTGCCCAAGACGAAGACAGGCTTTATTCCAGAGGAGCATACTCTACTTTCCACACCTTCTGCGAGACAATAAAAAGCCAGGTTTCACTGAAAATCACAGCACCAAACACCGTCTTTTGTTTCACATTCTTTGTAATCGCATCTTTTTCTTTCTTTTTTATTTAGTTCTACTTATGGTGGCCAGTTCGATTTTCGAGCAAAAAGCATTTTTTTACTTAGAGTTTTCCACGAGTTTCCAAACGAATTTAACGTTCCAAATTCAAACCACTTTATTCCCTAGGGAGTTTCATACAACTTTGTATCCTTTAAGAGATAATGCTTTACTTTACGTTGAGTTTGCATGATATGTAATTGGACATTGTCGAGCAGGTGGTGTGAAAAATACTTTGTATCCCTTGTTGTGACAAGAATCCTGCCTAAATTACTATGAAAACAATGTTATTTTTAAGGATCCATATACAAAGGGTGTTAAGGGGACCCTATTTCAAAGCTTAAGCTAGCCATGTGACTTTCCTACCAATAACGGCCGTAACTTAAGCTAGTTGAAATTTTCTAAAAATAAAGAGATATACAACAAACGTATTTTGCTTATTCTAGCCAGTGTCAGCACACTCTGAAGTAAAATATTTTCTAATAAATACCGGCCAATTACGATTCGAACGTACGGTAAATATCTCGAACGGAAACACATATTTTAGGTGCGAAACCCTTAGTACACAATCCCTTTTGCACTTGGCCGGTGTCTATCGTCCTAGCCGGTGTTTACTGCATCTCTCTATAGATACGAAGTTACATCAAACTCAGACAAGTACCTACCGCAAGTGCATAAAAAAGTCACTAAAGAGTTTATATGAAAGTATAGAGATACTTAAACTCGTAATCAGCAATCAACTTATATTTTCAGGGAATCTGGTAAAAGGACGAATTTAAGAAAGTTCTGGCACGCGGCGCGTACAAACTAAGAGCAATTATTATTTCTTTAATTGAAAGATATCAATTGATTTTGCATAAAAGCCGACTTTCTCTTCGCATAATATTTTTTTATCTAAATTGAAACAATCTGTAGATCCATCATCACCATCCGTTATTATTATAAATCCAGTATCTTGTGTGTTATTAAGTATTATTATTACACTATTATTTAACTCAAAAGTTAAAGATTTATGGTCTTGTTTATAGTCTTGGGAAATACTATTTAAGGAAGTATTTCAAGAAGCATATTATATAAGAGTTTTTATAGCGAGAAATATCTGTGCCCCGCGGTTTCACTCGAGTAGACATTCCTTCAGGGATTGTAAATTTTTCGGGAATTTTCAAACTACACGCATTCAAAAAAGTCACATCGACCCGTTGCTCTATCGCTGCTTAAAAAAATGGACCGGCAAATAAAAAAAATACTTTTGCATAATATTCTTAAATAAATCATTGATTGATTTGTTTATTAACTCTTTATTGTTCACACCATAAAATTTCATACAGAGGACAAAAAAAAACTCTTAAAAAGTAATGTAACTGGCGGCCTTACCGCCAAAATTGATCTCTTCCAGGCAAACTTAGGATGGAAAGGATTTATAGAAGACGTAGAAGTCGGGGTGTGCAATAGATAGAGATAATAATATATTTAACTATTTATGTTTTTTTTTTTAATATATAACTACACATACAGTCTAATACTTACACACAATTTATACATACTAGTACTTAATAAACGTTAAGATAAGTATATTAATATATATGTACTTATAATATAAATAAATAAATACAGGGTGATTCATTTGTCAGATCATGTTTAGTATACCTTCATACAAAGCAGCATACAAATGTGGCAAAAATTTATATTTTTATATAAATTAATGTTGTGTTGTTTTTTTTTTTTTTTTTTTTTTTACTTTTTTTGTTGTGTTGTTGTCTTTGCCAGGAGCGACGTACAAATTAATGTGAGTTTTTTTTAATATTAGTTTTGTTTATGGTAAAAAAAAAGTCTGTTTGAATATTGTCGATTGTCGATTTTGTAGATTTATGAAATGAACTGAATCTCTAAATATCTCTAATCAAACTTCTTTCTCTGGGTTTTCTAGTCTGTGGCATAGCTATTTTATGATGCTGAGAACAAGGAACCTCTATACATCAAAGTCTACAATATATCGTACCTGATGTCTCACCGTTTTCCATCATTAATCGTCTATGTAAATATGACAAACGACAGTATTAATGTGAAAGGTCGCATTATGCGTAGAATTAATAGAACGTTTATCATTTTCTATGCGTTGTAACAGGCACCTATTGACATTCGTAATGATTTTAATAAAGAGTTTTGATTGCAGAGTTTTGGCACTAACGTGAAAAAAAAAACCTGTTTCCTGATTGTGTTATTTTCCTAAACTTGAATATTTTCAAGTGTTAAGGTGATACGTTTCACTATGGCGGGAAATACAAATTTCAAACAGTTTTTTTGTTCTTGTAGCTAGGCCGGGTAATTATTCTAAACGATCACGATGTTTGCGAAAATTTATTATTATTCTTCACAAACTCACGTTAAGCTATTTACCTCTAATGCACATTATTACATACATTTGTCAATATTTTTATTTTTTGCTATTTTAAACGGTTTATTGACAAATGTAAGTAATATGGTGAGTTATTAATTAATAGATGTACATGATAATGTAAAGAACAACCAACAATTTTCGCAATCACTGTGTCATTTCACAATAATTACCTGGCCTAACTACAAGGACAAAAAAACTGTTTGAAAGTTCAATTTCCCGCCATACGTGAAACGTTCCACCTTAATGAATGCAATTCCGTAATACCATTTTCTAAACTAAACAAAAATTGACAGCTCTAAAATTTTTGCCATTCTTTTTTCACATAATCAAATGAAAAGAGGCGGAGATATTTTTGGTCCTATCAGACTAGTTTAGTTAGTTCTAGAGTATAACCGATGCCAATGTGTTATAATGGTGGATTATTATTTATTGAGTGTCCATGAACGTGCTCGACTGTGGAAAAGTGATATAACGAGGTGAAACATGAATTTTCGTGATGTCTCCTAACTCCATAAAAGCGTCTAGTAAAGATTCTACTACTTTAATAGAACATGCATTTGACTTGACCGTGACTTACTTTGCTAGACTCTGACTGTGATTATGACTTGTTTGACGATATCTATATCTGTCAACCTGCTTATTTTAATACTCACGTTGCCTTAAATATTAAAATGCGTTTTGCACACGACGCATCTAAGTTAATATGAAAATGATTAATTGTCCTAATGAATTAATGTAATAATATGTATGGGTTGTTATGTTGCCTTAAATAAATGAATTTTAATTTTAATTTAAGTTGCGCAGGGTACTATAATAAACCCCTGAATAATTTCAAACCTTAAATATAACCTCTTCCACACAAAGTCTAAGTTACTTGCGCTGTGTATAAAAAGCATAGGGACTTAACATAATAAATCCCCCTAATAAATGTCTGTAGATGGACCTAAGGGGGAAATCTTATAATCACCTAACAATAACCCTCTGGAACTGTTGTAAAATAAAACACTTTTACGAACATTATACAGGGTTACGCGGAAAGGATTTGTACTAAACCGAAAGAGGTCCAAAGTACCCATCGTTATAAACAACTTTTACTATGAACCAACTCTAAAATCACGAAAAAATAATCCGTTGGGACAACATTTTGTTGAGTGTGAATCACCGTTTTCAATGGAACTGTTACAGGATTCATTTCGGAGAATGTGCATTACAGCTACATGATCCTATCCTACCATCCCATTTCTACTACAGGGGCCTTACCCCTAGCTCGAAAAGTTGACCCGCATAGGTGTTATTTGTCTAAACGGTACCATCAACTACGATAAGCGGTAGTTCTTTGATAGCCGCGGCTGTTATAGGCTATCAAAGAACTACCGCTTATCGTAGTTGATGGTACCGTTTAGACAAATAACACCTATGCGGGTCAACTTTTCGAGCTAGGGGTAAGGCCCCTGTAGTAGAAATGGGAGTGGGCAGACTTCCTACTTGTCCTGGGGCCTTACCCCTAGCTCGAAAAGTTGACCCGCATAGGTGTTATTTGTCTAAACGGTACCATCAACTACGATAAGCGGTAGTTCTTTGATAGCCGCGGCTGTTATAGGCTATCAAAGAACTACCGCTTATCGTAGTTGATGGTACCGTTTAGACAAATAACACCTATGCGGGTCAACTTTTCGAGCTAGGGGTAAGGCCCCAGGACAAGTAGGAAGTCTGCCCACTCCTACCCATACATTGTGGATTTTCCATGATACGTACCAAAAGTTTCGATTCTACACTTCTAATCCGTACGGCCAAGGATTAGAAGAACCTGCCGGCTTCCTTGTTTCCTGAGAATTATAATCTGGGACTTTTCAAAGCCAGAGTGAATAGGTATCTTCTAAGTCTGCGTGCTTCATCTTCGACCACATCGTCGCTTACCAACGGGCGAGTTGGTGCCCGTTGGTAAGCGACGATGTGGTCGAAGATGAAGCACGCAGAATTAGAATATACCTTAGAAGGGCAAACGCGGACTAATTCGCGATAAAAGAAAAGAACAGCTGTAATTTTTTCGCGATTTCAGAGTTGCTCCCATAGTAAAAGTCACATATAAGAGAAGTAAATAGAACGGAAATGAGAAGGAAACTCTGTCGCCAGGTATTGTGACAGATATGTGATTGAACGTTCTTATTTATGTCAACGTGTCGAACTCCGCGTCACAGTTGCTAACACAGTTGCTATGGGTTGATATGGGTGCAAGTGGCAACAATAAATTTCTTATAAAAATGCCTTGACAGCCGTTGTGTATTATGTATTCAGTGCAGCCGTTCTAATTTAAATAAAAAAATAACTTTTCTGTGGTAAAAAATGTTCATAGTTATGGGTACTATGGACCCCTTTCTGCTTAGTACAGCCTTTCCGCGTAACCACGTATATCATAGATTCTGGACTCTACATTGAACATTATGTGATGAAACTAACGTACTTTGTCACAATGAATTTGTCTTTATTTACTCACTAACGAAGATGAACTTACAGTTTTGTTATAACGGTAAAGTTCTACAATAGTAATAGTGATACTTACTTTGTTTATTTCTCAATGGAAGTGTGTCAACGACGCAGGACCTTCATTACAATAAGTTTTCCGAGTATTACTACAGCTTGTAGGATTATGGGAAGATATGTTCAAATGCGAACGATGTCCATTACAATATCTCTTCACAAGTGGGTTATGTGAACATGAGCTTACATGTACGACACGGTTAGATTTCTTGGAGAATGTTATTAAAGTATAAAAAAAAATTGTATTAGGGTGAAACGTTTCACTTTGGCGGGAAAATCAAATTTCAAACAGTTTTTTTTTGTCCTTGTAGCTAGGCCGGGTAATTATTATGAAATTACACAGTGTTTGCGAAAATTGTGGCTTGCTTTACATTATCATGTACAGCTATTAATCAGTAACTCACCATATTACTTACATTTGGCAATAAACCGTTTGAAACAGCATAAATTTGTTTATTGACAAATGTATGTAATAATGTGCATTGTAGATAAATAACTTTACGCGAGTTTGTATAGAATAATAATCAATTTTCGCGAACATCATGATCGTTTACAATAATTACTCGGCCTAGCTACAACAAAAAAACTGTTTGAAATTTGAATTTCCCGCCAAAGTGTAACGTTTCACCTTAAAAGCTATACTTGACAGTGACCTATCTTGCTTGACTCAGAAAGAAAGAAAGAAGAAAGAAAATAAACTTTATTCGACTTTATTTCAAACACCTTATATCTATAAAGTTATATGATTATTTACGGGATATTTACCGTGGTAAGGTGGTGGTGTAAATAATCATATAACTTTAGTGAACAACCGTGGTAGTTTAAAACCTTATATCTATGTTTTTATATTTATCGGGACTTATCGCGCAATATTAAATATAGGTAAAAATAGATACCTTTCGCTCGACGTTTCGACCATGTTACAATGGCCGTGGTCACGAGCTGACTGAAAACTGCGGGTGAGACCTTATATCTATTATGGGATATATATTTATTTATATTTTATGTGCACCACCCACCTTTTTCAAATTCTTTAGTCCTGTCCATCCAAAGGTTGCCTGGAAGAAATCGCTCTAGGCGATTTCTTCCGCCGCCTTCTTCTTTCGATTTAGGCCGCCCATTACACTGCCGTATATTTATTTCTGATGTTAGTTTTTGAATTTTTCGGTGTGTAATAAAGAGATATTGTATCGTATCTAAAGAATACAATTATTGTCGAATTATTATTGTCGTTATACTGTGTCTATGACTTTTTTGACAATTTCGTAAAACTAACTAATCTTGACACTGGTAAATGCAGAAGACGTGAGATGCCAAGAAAAATGAAAAAGAAACAATTTGGCGAAATTTGTAAATAAGAGCTTTGGCTTAAAAATTATCCATCACTCTGAGCTGACACTTTTCTAAATACCTATAACGACACTAAGAATACATTAAAGTTAATTTTATAACTCGAGAGCCTGCGATGAAAAACACCTAAATTATTATCCGACAGTTTAACCACGGGCCGCATCTTGGATGTAATATAAAAGTAATTGACACAGGTTAAGTATTCGTAGAGGTCAAAGAAAGTGGAGATTAGTCCTAGCATGTAAAGTGATATGTTTTATATATGTAGTAAATACATATTTATCGCTTAGATCAGTCATTCCCAAAGTAGTTATATATTGTTTTAAACTATCACGGTTGTTCACTACAGTTATATGATTATTTACGGGATATTTACCGTGGTAAGGTTGTGGAAAGAGCTCTCGATATTTCGGCGCAGTTACATGCACCATGTTCACGGGAAGACATGACGTTGACGGACACCATGTTGACGGATGTCTTCCCGTGAACATGGTGCATGTAACTGCGCCGAAATAACGTGAGCTCCTTCCACAACCTTACCACGGTTAATATCCCGTAAATAATCATATAACTGTAGTTATATATTGTGTTACATATATCGTATTTATATGCCACGTATTTCATTATTACATTACACCCCGTCCTTAACCTCCTCTGTATGTCCTCTCCATACTAAGGTTGCCTGGAAGAGATCGCTTATTGCAATAAGACCGCCATTAGTTTCACTAGTTTTAAGTTGTTATTGTCATATGTATCTATTTAATTTTTGGTGTGAACAATAAAGAGTTATCTTTCTATCTATCAAGAGTCGATTTTCAACCTTCAAAAGGTGGCTGGAAAATATTTAGAGCTCTATGAGATGTAATTTGAGGTCCATAAAAGTGAATCCTATTTTTAACCGACTTCAAAAAAGGAGGACGATTCTATGTTTAATTGTTTTTTTTTTTTCATGTTTAACGATTTCTCCGCCAACTGTTAACGATTTAAAAAAAAACTTTTGTTCGGTATACCTACATCTAATTTAGTCCCATTTTCTCTTATTCCGGACCTGATGATGGGATCCCAGGGAAATCGAGGGCAATACTCAAATTTTATAGGCCCTTATTACTTTTTTCGTATATTTTTGAATTAGGTTTTTAATGTGATCTACTTGTCATAAATCAAGTGATCAGTGTGCATTGAAAATAGTGAGTAAATAGACCGCAATGCAGAGCAGCATTAATATTTTCCTGTAGCTGAACAACAATGGCAGTAGGTAATGCAAACAACTTCAAAAACGAGCTGCCGTCTGAGTCACACAACCTTCTTAAAAAACAAACCTAGGGAAACTGATGAAAATCAGCGGATCTACCAAAAATAGAAGGTGGTATTTGCGTCAAAAAAGTTTGGAGACCTCCGGCTTAAATTAGCTTGTGCGAGCTAACACGGATAGGTGCCTGTTAAATATGTATGACCAGTGTGACATCTACGCATTTAAAGCTACAGTTACACGAGCGAACAATACCATTAAATTACATTACTACTAGGTATAGGTACAACCCGGCGTGTATCTTTCTTTGTATGTTATATCTCTCACTTTCTCTGTATAACTTTGCTTTGGAATTAACTAGTAAGGAATCTTCAAAATACGTCTACATAGTAGGTCAAATAAAATTGGTTTATCGATAAAATCACACCAAACTAATATTGTAAATGCGAAAGTTTGTGTGTCTGTCCGCACCAAAAGCTGTGCGGATTTAGCTAAATTTGGCACGGGGATTATACTTTGAATACTTTCATACCGGAAAAATCTTGGTTTTTGTTGGAGCGCGGTCAAAATGGCGGGGTCCTTACATTTATGATTTTTGCGTATAAAAAATAAAAATATGTCGTTTTTTTATACCCGGAATATCTTCTAAAGAAATTATAACTTTTGTAGACTGTATGTCCTTGGTCTAATAATTAAAGTATTTCACACCTTATAGTAAATATCTATAATAAAAATATTATAAATTTACATTGCAATAATATATTCTAAGAAAGTTAACATCACTTTGGGTTGGTTTGGCGCACCCCGCTGTCAAACGAGCCGTCGTGTCCAAACAACATATTAAATAATAGATACAATATTTAAATTACAAACTACACAAAGATTTAGCAGAACCGTTAGGAACCAAGCTGAGTTACAAAAATATTATATTTTCATTTTGTACCTACTTGTTTTAGTATTTGTCTTTAAATGAAACGCAACTTAAACGCATCATTTCGAGCTTTCAAACCTAATTACTGTTGTCGCTTTTGTGAGTGAGAAGGAAGAGCAAAGACACATCATGTCTGTGAGCACAGAAAAGAGAAGACGAAAAAATTATCACTTCACTGTCTGTGTCAGTGAAGTAAAGTGTCTGTGAGCACCATGATAGGTATCATGGTGAGCACCGTAGAGAGCAGCATAAATCAGAGTATAATATATCCAGTAAATTTCCGGGGAGTGGAGGTTTGGTAAAGTTTTGACGTTGACATGTAACTTTTTATGCCATAAGCGGCAACAAGCAGGCCCAATTCGTTAGAAATGAGGTTATGTTTACCTATTTTACCTAGCTTTTTGTTGACAGAGGAGAAACCATCACAAGATAAGCAGTTGCGTTGCCTGTGATAGAAGCACCTGTTAAATTCACTCAATAGCCCTGGTGCCTCATCGTTTAGGCTTTTTAGCTACGGAGAAATTATAAAACCAAACTTCATCTTTATCCGAAAATCATGATAATATCAACTACTTATACCATTTTGTAGAGCTTTTTATGCTTGTTCATCGACTTTTTTGATAACTTATCATAATCCATGTTCCATGTTGTTGTAAGGGATGAGAAAGGTTACGTGATGTGCGGTACTTTTTAACCGACTTCCAAAAAGGAGGAGTTCTCAATTCGACTGTTTTTTTTTTATGTTTGTCACCTCAGAACTTTCGACTGGGTGAACCGATTTTAATGATTATTTTTTATTTGAAAGCAAGTGCTTCCCTTGTCGTCTCATTTCAGGTCCCTTGTGGTCCAGGTCCAGTTTTGTCAATTTTTATGGAGTCGGTTTTTTATATTGATAATTATTAAATTAATAATACCTATGTTTCGGATTAAAACTTTACTTCACCTACTTATTTAATATTTGTATTCTCCTGGAGTACCTATACAATGGGACTGCTATGTCAACTATTATAAGCCTCAAAATAAATTGGAATAAAAAAAAAAAACGTTTCATTTCGAATATATTTCATGTACTTAATTCCTTTCCTATAATAACAGACTATGCACACGCTACCGACAACCTATCAACTGACAGCCAGTGGGAGACTAGGCAAATGACTTTGCGCAAAAACCCGGCCGGAGAATGAAAATATGTGCTCGTTCCTTCTGTGATTACAGTACTGGGAATTTGAATTAGTAAAAGTGCTTAGATTTTGCTTATAGCTAATACATCCTTTAAGTTTAATCGAGGCTCGAAGCCAATAGTGATTACTGATTATACAACAAGTGATAAAAAAGGTAATTTAATTCGAAGGACTAAGGTTAGATCATGAGAGCAGCGAAGGATTCTAGACGTGAATCCTCATAGCTGTTTTTTTTTTTATGAGTTTACTCTTCTTTCTACCATTGACTGCGAGAAAATAAATTGTAGTACATATAGTACCTATTTATATTTCCAATGACATAAAATAACCACGATAACTGAAAAAATACTATATATAGTTCGTTTCACGAAAGAGTTCCCTCGCCGTAATGTTGGCTCCCCTGCACTTCCCTGTGAGGATAAAAATAATTTTATCGAGATCGGTTAAGCCGTTTAGGCGTGATTATGTAGCAAACAGACAGTTACTTTTGCATTTATAATATTAAAGTGTGATACGTAGAGTATCGGTGAATCACGTAATCGGATTCTTATTACCTTGCAACAATTTCTCCGAAGTTTCGACGTTCTGCAGAACAATGGCAAAATTCCACCGATGCTCACTTCCCGGACGAATAGAGTTTCTCACAACATCAACATGATTTCCTGGACTGGTACTTTGATTGCTGATCTATAAAAAGTTAATAACGACAAAACGTTTTCGGAAATGCGTGTGTTTGTCGCTGTTTCTTGGTTTTGTATAATTCGTTTTACTTATAGCATAGACAAAAGTAGTTTGTCTATGTTTATAGGTACATCCGTCAACTTGCTCGTATTTGTAAACATATTTTAGTAATTATATGGCATGTTCCTACCTACATACAGCAAAAATGCCTCATTTGATAAATGAGGTATATAGGTAGATTCAGGGTTAGCCAATGGATAGGATACGTCTTCATAAAAAGATAATGGTGGCATGAAAAGTAAAGCATGAAAGAAAAGTCTTAGAAATTATAGTGAGGTTTGGTACATCATTATTTGTTTAGATATAAACCACCAAAATTATATTTTTTGGGTTATTAATCACACTAATCTCACTAATATCATATAATATGTGAAAGTTTGGATGGATGGATGGATAGATGGATGTTTGTTGCTCAATCACGCAAAAACAGCTAAATGAACACATAGGCCACTTTTCATCATCATCGCCGATTTTCATCACCACGCGGGTGAAACCGCGGGGCGCAGCTAGTAAGTTATAAACGATGAAATTTGCTAACATTTCAACTCTCTAGCTCATTGTGAAGTTACCTTAAAGGCAATTTAAAAATATAGGCACACCGAACTTTTACACAATGTAATAAAAACGCGGTAAAAATAAAATAAAGGCACCTCCATAATACAATCCCATGCTTATTGTAAACCTCAAAGCATGTTATCATGTCACTTTCCTTTAATGGTGCGTCAAGGACCCTTTTAGTATAAAATCGCAAGAAGGTACACGTATAGTAGATACACCAATATCTATAGAAAACCGGTCTACGTTTAGTGCTGAGCAATTATAGTAATATGGTTCTTAATTGGCCAATAGCATCGCTTAAGTGGCACCGATATCATCCTCGTAAAGTTTCACTTATGGAAATCAAAAATCTAACGCATGAAGTGGCTGATAAACTAGTATTACTTCTAGGTACAGTCATCTCAAACTTAAATTAAGATTCTAAAGCTGAAAACTTTGAACGTCAAAAATATATTATGATGGTATTTAGACACAATAATACATATATTTATACATATAATATTAAAATTAAACACTTTTAACAGATATTATCAAGCATTGCCATTCAACGTGACAACGCTGCCAGTATTCTGTCCACTTTTCCCTCCACCAATGTTTTAGATTGGTATAAGGTTTGAATATGAATATGATAAATTTTAAGGCTTTGTAAATTTTTTATGCAGTATAGGTTAGCCACCTATATTTATATTTAGGATCTTCACACCATAATATGCAAATCTATCTTATTACTTGCATTACTACCTTATTGTTACCTACCTACTTTTATTGTTTTTCCTTGTTTCCTGAGAACTACAACGTATAGGCATCTTCAAGGCTAGAGTGAATAGATTTCTTCTAGAATCTAGATCAACGTGCTCCATCCTCGGCCACACCGTTGCTGACCATCAGGCGAGTTGATGGCTAAACTGCGATCTATTCTAGGATGGTATATAATAAAAAAAATTACATCTACGTTGTAGTTCGATACCTACATACTGAATGAAAAGCTAATTCAGGATTACACGGAACGATGGAAGGTACTTTTTTTCTATGGGTGGGATCAATTTCGATAAATATCAGCTCTTCCATACACTTCGTTAAATAAACAAAATACTAGCTAAAACTAACACTAAATAAACAGTTAGACTGTCCATAGACCGTTGAAGATCTAAAGACAATCCAAATGCTCAAACCCACTATCAGTTGGCAGCGTACCCAGCATGCTGGCGGCATTACCACGTTGAATGGCAATGCTTATACGTTGAGCCAGATACACGCCAGCATTTTGGTCACGCGTCGCGTTAATCAGACGCTCTGAAAGATTTCACACTTCGTTGAGTGTGAACGACTTTATATTTCAATGGACCAGAGGACTTTTTCAGGATAGCCAAAGATGGTCATAATGATATGCACAATGACCTCCTGACACATGTTTGTCTATTCCTGTAGTTGCAAAGCTATAAGTAGTACCTATTGTATGCCTAAATCAACAAACTATCAAATCCAAACCACGTACTTAAGGTTCCCAAGGCTTTCTCACTTTCAATTTGTGTTAAGTTCTTAGCTTACCTATTTGTAGAGAAATTTTCAATTGAATAGTTTGAATTGGTACGTAGTCTACGTATTCTGGCAACCTACACGCTGTAAAAAGACATGATTGATTCAAGCTGGCGGCAATTAGCTATACTCTATAAAATTTATTTACGAGTATTCTTGCATCACAGCTTCTACGTTGATTTACGGCTCTTTCACTATCAAAACATAATGAAATCTAAACTGCCTATCTGTCTCCCTAAATCTAAGTGGGAAGCATTTTTTTCTAGATGGTCATTAGAAGTTTCATATGAGCTACTGCTAGGCGATCGCATCGCCGAAACAGTTGAATACTTTTAAGTAGTGAGATTTTTATTGTATTTAACATTGACATTTCGCTTATTATATTTTTTTTATCTGTTTCATTTTGTATTTGTATATTTTTTTTATGAAACTTGGAATATACATTAAATAAATAAATAATATTTGGGACATTATTGCACACATAGTCATCTGACCCCAAACTAAGCAAAGCTTGTAATATGGCAGCCAGAGACTGATATACATACATATATATTTTTAAATACATACTTAAATAGATATTAACACCCAGACATAGAACAAACACAAATGTTCATCACACAAATGTTTGTCCTAGATGGGAATCGAACCCACCCCCCAAGCGCAGAAAGTAGGTTCACTACCAACTGAGCCACCGCGTCCAGCCACCGATTTCTACTTCAACAACTTTACAATCATGTAAATAGACGGATCAATCGTAAAAATGCAAATATCTAATAATTGATAGGAACTAACAACTAATTGGGATCTAGTTTCAAAAGCTTGTAAAAGTTAAATTACTTACTTTCATAATGGTTGTAAATGGAACAGATATACTTACATAACAAGTGGATCACTTTAAAAACCGACTTCAAAAATATATGAAAAACGTAATAAGTGCCTATTAATTTGAGGGTTGCCCTCGATTTCCCTGGGATCCCATCATCAGATCCTGACTTGGTGACAATGGAACCTAATTGGAAGCATACCCTACCAAACAAAAGTCTTTTTTATCGGTCAAGAAATCGGTGAACATACATAAAAAACACAGTAGAACATAGAACCGTCCTTTTTAGAAGTTGGTATAAAAAGTCGGTTTATGCAAAACGCTCAGCACGTTCACGTTTATCGGATGATGAACTGACTGACATACAGAGAACATTTAGTTAATGAGGTATCTCTGCTTACATAATAAAATAATAGAAATAATAATAAAATCCTTCATTACGATCGAGATTCAAGCCAAGACTAAGACACCTTAATCCCCGATGCGATTACTCTACTACCACTGAACTGTACTACTGAAGGAAATGACTTTTTGTTGTTTAACACTACAGCGATTTGCAGTATTTGCGCCTTTATTTTCTTTTTTTTCCCTTTTCCGTACCCAAGGGCGTAAACGGGACTCTATTACTAAGCCTACGCTGTCTGTCTGTATGTCCATCCGTCCGTCCGAAGTTGCGCGACCGCAAACCGTATCTTGGCGCGTTAAGGTTAATCGCGTTCGCGTGATTTTGCAAACTGCGCTAATTCGAGTCCGCGATTATAGTTACTCGTAAGCCCCAGGTAGGTACTATTTTTCGGGGTGAAAAGTGATAGCTTATTTTGTAAGACACACTTATCCAACGTATAAATTACGTCCACTCACTCGGAAACATACACTCAAACTTTCACGTTCATAATTCTTTGATTTAGCTTGCCTGTCATAACTTCAATCACAATTTTGGTTCAAAAATGCACCTACGAAAGCATGAAACCCACAGATATGTTCAAAGCAGATACTGTGTCCAAAATGTGCTAAAATCTATTATGTTTAAACCTCAGACCAAACAAATAAAGAAGATATGCCTACAATGATCATTCGTATTCAAATGTATCCGTGTTTCTCCCATGTTTTTCACTAAGTATACCGCTAAACCGCTAACCAAATATCACATAAATAAAAAGTTAACCCAAAAACTGTAAGTACGGCACACTTACTCGTTTTTTCACGCACACTGTTGGCTACTCAGTGACGCAGCCTCCTCAGTAGAGTGAAGCCTTCATGGGCGAGCAGGAGGCTGGCGAACTTTACTGACACGTCGCGTCACAATATAATAATCGAATAAAAATGTAATGAAAAACAAGTGGAAGTGTTTAAATTAGTAGTAATCTGATTTTGTGGTTTACAAACAGCCTTTTCACTCTCTTCTGCACCAGCCGGTCGCTAACACACACTTAGAGAATGACTGCGACACCAATAAACTAACTTATAGTCTACATGCAAACTTAGTAATGTCCTGTTTTACCCTTTGGGTAAGGAACCCTAAAGAGGGCGACAAGGCTCTCTGCAGGGTCAGTTCGATCAAAGGCATCAATCCTGATTTAGGTCAGATGCGTTCGCACCCGCCACGCCAACTTACCATATCTCTCTCTGGTTGTCTGATCTGTGATGTTTAGCCATCTTCTACATAATTTTAATGCTCTTTGAACTCAGGCCGCTGATGACGACCATGCTCCTATTATACTAATGTATGTTAGATAACGCAGTCGTTAGTATTTTGTTTCTTTTTATGTAATCGCTTATTTACAAGTTTGGTTTGGTTACGTCTTTGATCTACTTCCTACACAGGTTTTACAACTGATTGGCTTATTAAGGTAAGTTTTTATATATTGTCTTATGAAAATCAGTTTTTTTAGTGCTTTCTTTCAGCTTTTTAAGCAACTTCAAAAAAGCAGGGAGTTCACAATTCGTTTTTTTTATGCTTGTTATCTCAGAACTCCGTCATTTATGAACCGATTTGGAGAATACTTTTTTAATTGAAAGGTTATTAACTAAGTCTGTGTGTTAACATCTATTTAAGTAGGTATTTAAATATATATATAAATGTACGTACGTATATCAGTCTCTGGCAGCCATATTACAAACTGCTTAGTTTGGGGTCAGATAATAAAGACCGTGTGTGCAAAAATTTCCTATATTTCATTTATTTATTCACTGAGATTGAAATGGTCACTGTCCTTTTTTCGACATCAGTTCAGTCGTGAAAAGTTTACAAATTGGCAAAGGATCAGTAAGAGAGATAAATAATTAAAACAAATTTCAACTAACACTACATACCTACATAACCTATAATACAAAAACAGATTACCCGTTTAGACGCAATCCAAATGTAGTACACTATAAATTAGCAGGGTTAGCTTGCTGGTGATGATATGCTTATACGTTGAGCCAAACAATCGCTAGCATTTTGGTCACGCATCGAATAAATCAGGCATTTTTCCTCAATGTCGGCATTTTAATAAATTATTAAAATACGATGAAATTCCGGTCCCAAATAACCTAATGTCTCAACTCGTACATACTTAATTTTGCATTTATAATATTAGTGTAATGCGTAAATTTTCTCAATTCTCATTCAGGATTAAAACCTTTAACAAAAACCATAGCTCAGCATCATTTTCATTAGTTTTCTCCACCTCACAATGTAATGATGGTCAATTAATTCCAATTATTTTAATATTCAATAAAATTTCCAACGGTAGGCCACAAACTGCACATTTCTCAGCCACTTTCCCTTTATTTAGTTCCTATTAATAAGTATGGTGCTTAAATTCATGGCTTTTGAATATTTTAATTATGTTTACAAGCTATTCACTAATAAATGAAAAACTATGGCTTGTATAGTCACGTTTACTTTCTATTTAGATGACATTGTATGCAGGGGCCTTACCCCTAGCTTCAATTTTGCGAGCCAACTTTTAGTAGGTACCTGATAGGTACCTAATTTAGTAGGTACCTATCAGGTACCTACTAAATTAACCAACTCATTTAAGCTGCATCGTTTAAAAGCGTCTAACTTGAATGAACGAAAATCCGTTTTATTATGCGTGTGTGCGTGAAAATAACAAAGCTTGGCGGCTATCAAATAACTACCGCTTATCGTAGTTGATGGTACCGTTTAGACAAATAACACCTATGCGGGTCAACTTTTCGAGCTAGGTGTAAGGCCCCAGGACGCCGGCTTTTAGGCTAATTTCAGACTACGCTATACTTGTACTATATGTATTATGTGGCTATATTATTGTGCTAATAGTAGGTATAGCAAATAAGGAAATAAGTAAGGTAAAAATAAGGAGCCAATATTATAGTGCAGTTAAGTGTGAACGTGTCCATAATAATGTATGGTGCGCGATATTGTTGTGCTATTCTGAACGAAATGAATGTATATATGCTATTATATTATAGCGTAGTCTGAAATTAGCTTTAGACGACCCCGTGGGGGCTCAATGTGCTCATGCCTATTTGATGACTCGTTTAAAAGGCAGTATGATTAAAAGCTAATGCATTTTATAAATGTAGGAAAGTTAGGAACCAAGTATATCATTTCCGCAGTGAATAGCAGTGCTAATTACAAAATTGACATATATTTTTAACACACTTTTAATAGCTTTGAATGTATATGTGTAACGGAATCTTTGAACGTGATTTTCAACCCCCTTCAAAACGACGGATTGATTTGATACACACTTATCAAGGACCGATGACAATGCAAAATTTTTAGTTTGTCCCATTATCCTTACCAGAATCTTCAGGATTAGCTATTTTAAAGCATCAAAACTGTTTTTCTGATGAATTTCTAGTGTAATTCCGTTTCTACGTCGCTTCGTCGCTTACTGTCCTAAAACTGCGACCGGAACCACCAGAGGATGGGCAGCAGCATCCTCCAAATTTCATGGTGAACGCTCTGCGATCCCCAAGCCGCCTGCCAAGCGTGGGGAGTGGGGAGCGTTAAGGACTGACGAGAAGATTATCGAGCTGGAGGAAGAATTGAGCAAAATACGTTGGGACATCATGGGACTATCTGAAATCCGACGAGAGGGACAGGATGGATCGACCAAAAATGAGATCGAATTCATCATGACGACCAAGAAGCAAATGTTCAATGATGTCTCCGTGATCAGCAAGGTGAAAACCGGTAGCAATCACCGAATTGTCAGAAGCACATTGAATATCAACATCAAGCTCGAGAGGTCTCGTCTGGTGAAGTCCACGCTCCGTCCTGGTCATGCTCAAATCCAAAACCCCAAAGACTTCCAACTCGAACTGCATAATCACTTCCAGGGCCTAGCCGAATGCGGAACTGTGGACGAATTGAACAATGGGCTGGTGGAAACTGTCCAAGCAGTGGGGTCCAAGTTCTTTAAGACCCCACGCCGAAAAAGACCTCAAAAGCTCTCAGACGAAACCATTAAGTTAATGGAAGACCGGGCTGAGATGAGACTGCAATCTTCAGCTGATATGTCGGAATATGGCAAACTTAATAGACGAATCTCGAAATCGGTGCGACATGATCTGCGTTCCTATAATACAAGATGAAATTAGGGACGCAATTGGGCGGAACCAGGGCTCAAAAATGTTCACGAAGAATTCGTCTATTGGGAAAAGCCAAATGACGAAGATGAAGATCGAGGATGGCAGTATCATTTCATCAAAGCCGGAGATTCTGAGAGAGCTCGAGAGGTTTTACGGACAGTTGTACACCTCAACACGACAGCCTATTGTCAGCGCAGGACAGGACAAGAGAGCTAAACTGACCCGACACTACACTGAGGATATCCCAGACATCAGCTTGTACGAGATTAGAATGGCTCTGAAACAGCTTAAGAACAACAAGGCGCCGGGTGATGACGGAATCACGACAGAACTTCTGAGAGCGGGTGGAAAACCGGTACTTTTGGTTCTCCAGAAGTTATTTAATTCCGTCATACTCGAAGGTACTCGCCTGAAGCATGGAATAGGAGTGTGGTGGTGCTTTTCTTCAAAAAAGGTGATAACACCTCGTTGAAGAATTATAGGCCCATCTCACTCCTGAGCCATGTGTACAAGTTGTTCTCCAGAGTCATTACGAACTGTCTCGAAAGCAGGTTTGATGACTTCCAGCCTCCGGAACAAGCCGGTTTCCGTAAAGACCTGAGCACCATAGACCACATACACACGCTCTGCTAGATTATACAGAAGACTGAGGAGTATAATCGGCCATTATGTCTAGCGTTTGTGTACTATGAAAAAGCCTTCGATTCAATCGAGACCTGGGCAGTATTGCAGGCCCTCCAGCGTTGTCATATCGACTATAGGTATATCGAAGTGCTGAAGTGTTTGTATGGAAACGCCACCATGTCGATCCGATTACAGGACGAGAGCACGGAACCAATCCAATTGCATAAAGGCGTGAAACAGGGAGATGTTATCTCTCCGAAACTGTTCACTAACGCATTGGAGGACGCTCTTGGACTGGAACGGATTCGGCATCAACATCAATGGCGAATACATCACTCACCTTCGTTTTGCCGACGATATAGTCATCATGGCAGAGTCGCTGGAGGGCCTTAATACAATGCTCAGCAACCTCAGTAGCCTTTCCCAACAGGTGGGTCTTAAAATGAACATGGACAAGACAAAAGTCATGTCCAATGTCCATGTTGTACCCGTACCGGTAATCGTGGGGAACGATACTCTCGAAGCTGTTGACCATTACACCTATCTTGGACAGATTGTTCAGTTAGGTAAGTCCAACTTAGGCAAAGAGGTCGCCCGAAGAATCCAACTCGGATGGGCAGCGTTCGGGAAATTGCGTGACATCTTCCCGTCCAAGATACCACAGTGCCTGAAGACAAAGGTGTTTGATCAGTGTGTGTTGCCAGTGATGACATATGGTACTGAGACGTGGTCCTTAACTGTTGGCCTTTTGGAAAAACTCAGAGTCACACAACGGGCAATGGAGAGAGCTATGCTCGGAGTTTCTTTGCGCGGTAAAATCCGAAACGTAGATATTCGCCAAAGAACCAGAGTCACCGACATAGCTATTAAAATCTGCAAGTTGAAGTGGCAATGGGCAGGCCACATCGCTCGAAGAACTGTTAACCGATGGGGAAGTAAGATTCTTGAGTGGAGACCGCGAACCGGAAGACGCAGCGTAGGTAGGCCTCCCACTAGATGGACCGACGACACTGTGAGAGTCGCGGGCATCCAGTGGATGCAGATGGCAGGATGGCGTTCAGTGTGGAGGTTAAAGGGGGAGGTCTATGTTCAGCAGTGGACGTCTTCTGGATGATGATGATGATTATGATAAATTTACTTGGTAGATATTTGTTGATAATGTTAATTTTATTGAGTCAAATTAAAAAAACACAGGTAAATTCAGGTAAACAAGGGTTCAACAACAACAACAAGCACAAACAAACAAAACACAAACACTACCACAAATTCCTTATTGTACTTGAAGCGACGTAGAAGCGGAAGTACACTAGAAATTCATCAGAAAAACAGTTTTGAAAATGGGCTTCCGCAAAGTAACGCCTGATTCAATCAAAAATTTTAAAGCATGTTTTTTTAGTTTTTTAAATAGCGAGAATTATTAAATCCAAGAAAGCGGACATGCTTCAGTCTGATCATTCGCTCAACGTAGATACTCATCGTACTACGTTGGCTAACTATAACTTGAAAAGTACTTTATCCTTTTTATAAAAAATTGAATAGCGAATGAAATAGCGTTCACACAACATATGGGAAGTGCTTGTGGAAACATTCCTCGAACACGGTACATATTGCTTGCTTCCTAACTGTGGGAATCTACGCAACATTGTTATCAATGGAAATGAGACAGTGTTTATTTTTCATTCATAGACACAAAGCAATGTAGAGCGTTTTTTTTTTGTTGTTGAAAAAGTTGTTTCTGCTTTCAAAAAAGTAATGATATTATAATAGACAGAACAATAATTCAAATTATTAGTAGGTATAACTGAATGAGCCACTACCGTATTTTCGGAACGAAACTGAAAGTATGTAATGATTTTTAGGGTTCCGTATACACATTGGTTAAAACAGTACCCTATTACTAAGGCTCCGCTCTCCGTCTGTCTGTCTGACTGTCTGTCCGTCTTTCACCAGGCTGTACCTCATGAACCGTGATAGTTAGACAGTTGAAATTTGTATAGATGATGTATTTTTGTTGCAGCTATAACAACAAATACAAAAAAATTGTATAAAATAAATATTTAAGGTGGCTCCCATACAAAAAACGTGATTTTTTGCTCGTTTTTGCTCGATATTGACGGCAACAGGTAGACTCTTGAAATATTCACAGAATATTGAGTTATAAGGAGGGCTCCGATACAACAAACGTAATTTTTTGCAGTTTTTATACATAATGGTACGGAACCCTTCGCGCGCGAGTCCGGCTCGCACTTGGCTAACAATTTACATTAAAAAGTGGGAATATTAATATAAGGTTATATCGTTATACTTGCAGGGTCAATAAAATTTATGTACCTTACTTACAAACACCACTTTTCAGTAGAAGCATTCATCCTCAAAATCAGTCTACCAAAAAGTTTTTTTTTTTACATAAAAAAGACGATTGCACAGAGGTTATGTTAAGAATTTACAGACGGACAGGACAGAAAAAACGAACAGAATTGAGATCCTGGATCCTGAAGTAGGTTTAAAAATAATTGATATATACCGATGGAGTCTTGTGATTGATTCATTATATAACAAGCCATCTCCAAATTTAGATATTATTTTTCGAAGGGCAACGTTTTAATGAAATTTTAATATCACTCCAAAATATTTATGAATATTTTAAATGGTTATCCACGCAGTGTTTGAGAATAGTACTAAGCTTATACAAGCCATGGCGGCACTAAGCCGTCAAGGCAAGGATCTTTTTGTGATAAATCGAACATAACTTTTTAGTATTTAAGTAACATTATTTTGGATCTGGTTTTAACGTAAATGCTGGGAATTCAGTGGGTTATAAAAAAACGTACTTGAAAATGATATCAGAATCACATTACTTTTGACAAAAAAATACCTCGAAATATCTTTGAATTTTGTCATCTATTAATAGTTTGTGACCCAGACAAAATAGACACCAGTCTCAATAATAATATGTTGAAAAAACTTCTCATCTAGACCAACGATATTCATGACAGCATAATAAAATGCAATAAATTAGAATGTAGCACAATGGTCACGCGGAAGGCAGAAAACGTTGTTTTGCTACGACCCTAATAATAATAATTAATATTTTGTCACAAGATAACTGCGGCATAATTAATAATTTTTTTGATGACAACAGTTGCTGATATAAGCTGTTGTGGAGTTTTGGTAACAATATGAAAATACAAGTTTCACCTCATCACATCACTTGCTAACACTTTCACGAAAGCTTAATGAATAATAATCCACCATTATTACATATTAACACTAGAAATAACACCATTAGCCTTAGTACGGGAACTTGCGAAAAAGTTATCGTTACGTAAACGATAGAAAAATGTATGAAAAATTGAACAGCGCCTCTATCGGACGTGAAAGGAAACTGAATTTTTCATACATTTGCTATCGTTAACGTAAAGATAACTTTTTCGCAAGTTCTCGTACTAAGGCCACAGTTTACGAAAATAATACAATGAGACGCTATGTACTCACGTAGGCGCTAAAACCTCTTTTTATTCGAAAAAAGTTATGTTTAATAGGTAATACTCTGATCTATGGTTATTATTAGAAACCCAAGCAAACTTCCTTCCTACATGTAATATACATACTGAACTTCTTTGATTTTTTTAAAGAGTTTTATTTTACTTTTATTATGGTACTATTTTTGTCGACGCTTTTATCCACTAGTGCAAAAAAGTCTTTTGTGCAATAGAGCATAAAAATCATTTTTCATTACTCATACTCGGAAAGTAGGTCTGAAGTTGCCTGAGGGGCGGGTTGAAAGTAATACATTTCAGCCCTTGGGAGAATCACTTTCAACTGACAGTGACAGTTGACAACTGACAGACACTCAAATTATTTGAAAAAAAAAACAGTTCTATTTTCACATTTGTATTGAACCATGTTCCAACTTTTTTTTTTCTCCTCGGAGGATTATGTTTCCACACTTCTCGTGCATTTGCCAGTGTCAAAGCTGTGTAAAAAGTATAATGTACCCACTATTTCCCTTCCAAACATTATCAAGATCGGTTGAACCATTTCTTCACGAAACGGCGATAAACAGGCTAGTATATACTGCATGCATTAAAATACAGGGTTACACGGAAAGGTGGTTCTAAACCGAAAGGAGGTCGTTACACTGATCTTTATGAATAACTTTTGCCAAATCAACCCGAAAATCGCGGAAAAAAGCTCTTTCATAGAAAAATATTTTGCGATTTCAAGGCTTATTTTATAGTAAAAGTTGTTCCTAAATATAAATAGGTACAACGACATCCTATGGTTTAGTACCTCTGTTCTGTATAACCCTGTAAAAGCTTTTATATCTAGTTGAATAAAAAAAATGCTAAAAACCACCTTACCAACCACCCCTTACTTCTATGAACTCAAATCAAAGCAATTAATAGTTGTAAAATTAATAATATGTTAATTGATGACCAGAGGCAGACTAAGCAGGAGGGCAGATGGGGGGGGGCCCGGGCCCAGCCTCGGATCCAGTCCCAGGGGACCTCCAAACCTCAAGAGACTTCTAGAGATTTGGAGGCCCCCAGACTAGACTATTTCTAATGAAATCCTAAACAAGATCAAAATTTGTTCAGTAGGTATATGAGGCAGTTTTATTATTATATGAGCTTAAAATTCACGTCAAAAACAGACACGGTCAACTTGGCTGACGAACCGCAGTCTGACTAACAAGATTTTTTTTTGTCTTTCTCATCCGTTGGTCAGACGGCGGTTCATCAGCCAAATCCGTCACGTCTGTTAGCTACTCAACGTTCGCGTTCGCGTGTTTTTGCAAACAGCGCGTACCTATTTGAGCCCGTGGTTAGAATTAGGCGTAAGCTTCGACCAAAATAAAATGAATGGACAGGCCCAATAGAAGCGCATTTTTGAAGATTACAAAATGAACGCCAGCGCTCACTTCGTTTCAGTAGGTCTCTAGCCGTAGGAAGTGAAACACGAGTCTATTGTTACGCGATAACGAAACATCTGACAAAATTATGAATTCGTGTGCTTTACCGAAGTGTAAATGCACAAATAAAACCGATATCTATTTTTTGTAACAAATATATTGTAAATTTTTATAATTAGGTGAAGTATAATGTCCGACGGTTTTGACTCGTTTTTACTGATTAAGTTCAATGGTTAGGACCCGTGTATTCATTTTATTTTGGTCGAAAGGCGTAAGGCCCCTCTGACGCCCTCTGGCCCTGGGCCTCTGACGGACTTAGTCCGCCACTGTCGCTGACATGTATCTAGCCGCTGTTTATATGTTTTTAATAACTCAATGCTGATCTGTTCAATTAAGACTTGGATTAGGTCACATGTTGCGTAACGGCGAAAGTGTTAATCTACGGCATTACTACGGTAAATGGACGAATAGACACAAATTACCCCCGCAACGGTATGAAATTATAGTTTAATAACATAATCTTTTGTTTGGCGAATAAAAGTCGGGTTTCAATAGAATTCCGCTGAAATTAGTGATTAAGAAGTGAAGGTGTTAATTATATTATTGACTAGCTACGCCCCGTGGCTTTTTCGCTAGGAAATTGTTTTTTACCGGCATAACTTTTTATTAATAAATTATTTTAAAAAAATATCCTATATCGCGTATGGATTCATTGCTGCGTGAGAGAAGTTTATAGGTAATTATAATATTTTATGAACGCTACAATTACATATAGTATCGCTAATGGTAACCGCACTCGGCAGATTTTTAGTTCAGGAGCTTTACGGTTAACTCTTAAGGCGGGCTCGAATTAGCGCTGAAACAGCGCAGTATGGAAACTCACGTGAACGCGAACCTTAACGCGCAGAGATACTGTTTGCGGTCGCGCAACTTTTCTCATTATCTTAACTAAATCGCTTAAAACAGGAAGCCTCAGATGACAAAAATCGTTTTTAGCTAATTTTAACGCGCACCGCACCGATCATACTTGGGTGCAACCTCAGATCAAACAATGGGAGATATGCCTTCAAAAAAATACAAACATACACCTTCTGTCCGCCATGATAAGAGAACACCAATCAGAGCGAATGACGTCACGATCATGAAAGCAAAAGTTTTTTTATGATACTGGGTGACGAGACTAGCGAAGTCGCTCGCCTGATGGCTCTTCACGCTTGCCCATAACAGCTCAACGCCACTCAGAATTTTGAACTTCAACAGTTCAAAACTCTGCTCTCTGATGGCAATGCACTGCGCTCATCACCCCGAGATATAAGATGTCAAATCTCTGTGTGCCCTGTAATTTCGCTGGAAACCTTGCCCTTCAATCCGGAACGCAGTAGTGTTTGCACACTACTGCTTGGTGGTTGAATAACTGACAAAGGTGTGGTACTTCCTCAGGCGGACCCCTGCAAAAGAGTCCTACCACTACAACATAATTTTATTTCAAAGTTCGCAGAAGCTGCAGTAAGTACTGGTGATAAAAGTAGACGCGAATACCTGTGAGAGTTTTTGGCGGGAATAAAAAAATTCTAACTGATATTAAACACCTATTTTCAGGTGTAAGGAATAAGTGTTTTTTTGGAAATATGTAGTAAGTGCGTAAAGACATCATAAAAAACAATATTTAAGGCATGTACCTATGTGTGTGGGTGTGTGGCATTCATGTGATGTGATGAATATTTGTGTTTGTTCTATGTCTGGGTGTTAATATCTATTTAAGTATCTATGTATTTAAAATATGTATGTACGTATATCAGTCTCAGGCAGCTATATTATAAGCTTTGCTTAGTTTGGGGTCAGATGACTATATGATATTCTATATCTGCTAAACTACGAAAGGTAGTAATTTTTAAACTTTCGCGATTCGAACACATGTTTTCATATTTATCGGGACTTATCGCGCACTATTAAATATAGGTAAAAATAGATACCGTGCTCGTGACCACGGCCATTGTAACATGGTCGAAACGTCGAGCGAAAGGTATCTATTTTTACCTATATTTAATAGTGCGCGATAAGTCCCGATAAATATGAAAACATACGAAAGGTAGGTACGAAATGTACTCAGCAAACAATATATCGGCAAATCACCTAACCCGGGTGATACCTACCTAAGCTAGCCCTAGCCCGCATCATTCAAAATTAAAGGCTCATGAAGACTGTACTTTGTTCAGTGATAAAATGCAGGTAATACTAGTCTATTGTTTGAAAATCTGGTTGCGTTGCAATTGAGACATTCCAGAATTTACCGTTGCGAAGGAAATTGAGAGCGAAACGTTATTACCAAGTCACAAGGCAGACTTCTTGTGCGCGAAAATCGGTGAAAATTTTGGGTGCAACGCAACTAAAATTTAGTCAGCTGAAAGCGTTGCACCCTCACATTATATAGACACACAAGGGAGATATGATAAGTTAGCTGGCCTAAATCAGGCTTGAGGCCTGTAGTCAAACTGCAAACTGCCTTGCCGTCCTTTTGAACCTTTTTTTCGTCCTTCCAAAAAGGAGGAGGTTCTCAATTCGTCTATATGTTTTTATATATTCTTTTATGTTTCTTACCTCAGAACTTTCGACTGGGTAAACCGATTTTGATGTTTTTTTTTAAAGCTGGTGCCTCCCGTGTGGTCTCAATTGACAGAACTGGACCAATTTAATTTGGTGCAGTTCTGTAATTTTTATGAAGTTGTTTTTTTATATATGTAGATACAACCATTTCATTAGTGGCGCTGAAAATTTCATAGTGTGCGTTACGGAGTAAATGCCGTACCGTTCTGTACATTCATCACGAACAATAATCATATTATTCTGAGGCACATACGCCTTGTTTGTCTAATCTGAGCATGTATAAATATCTGGGACATAAAATAAAATAATAAATATCTGGGACATTATTGCACACATGGTCATCTGACCCCAAACTAAGCAAAGCTTGTAATATGGCTGCCAGAGACTGATATACATACATTTTTTTTTTTAAATACATACTTAGATAGATATTAACACCCAGACATAGAACAAACACAAATGTTTGTCCTAGATGGGAATCGAACCCACGCCCCCAAGCACAGAAGTTAGGTTCACTACCAACTGAGCCACCGGGGCAGCCAATCTATCTACCCATATATTTTTATACAGCTAAAACAAACTGCTCTAAAACCGAAGCCCTTGATCGATTTCCATAGGAAGCCATCAATAGAAAGCACTATATTAGAAGTTCTGCATTATCTCGACCACTGTCGCCGACCGGTGACCGCACGTAGCTGTCATTACTGGGACGCTCTGATTGCCATCAGGGACGTCGGATCTCGCAAACCAAAGATACTTGCTGACTTGGTACATACGAATGAAATGTAGGTACCTACTGCAGGCCTAGCACGAGGAGTCTGGGCACGGTTGAGACATTGGGTCTGTCTGTATCTTTTGTCGACACGTGTTTGACAAAGTGCACTAAGGGTACCTATACCTAATTGTTTATTGAATTGTCATTTCAATTAAATTATATTTTTTGTATCAGAATTAGTAAAATTTTGTTTCAGCTTAGGTTACTTTTCTGTTTTATGTAATTACTAGCGACCCGCCCCGGCTTCGCACGGGTGTAAGCTCGGCCTTCGACTTCGCTAGTATGACCCGCTCCAGGAACACAAAATTTCATCCAAATCGATCCAGCCGTTTTAAAAGTAGCCTATGTGCTATTCCAGACTTTAATCTATCTATGTGGCAAATTTCATCCAGATCCGTTCAGCCGTTCTGGCGTGATTGAGTAACAAACATCCATCCATCCATCCAAACTTTCACATTTATACTTGTTGGTAATATTAGTGGGATTATTTTATATCAGGTTAGGCTAAATTAGCATCATAAAATTTAACCCAAGTAATAATTTTCCATCTTGACTGTAAAGATACCAACCAGATAGTTACTTTCGCTTTTATAATTTAGTTATGATACTTAATAGGAAAAACGACATGTACATAGTTTTATATCACTTGCAATAATGTAAGCATTCATCATCATCAGCCAGAAGACGTCCACTGCTGAACACAGGCCTCCCCCTTTAACCTCCACACTGAACGACGTCCCTCCATCTGCAGCCACTGAATGCCTGCGTTTCTCACAATGTCGTCGGTCCATCTAGTGGGAGGCCTACCTACCTGCCTACCCATGTAAGCATTATGATACCCTTAATTCATGTTAGAAATTGCGAAGATGTTTTGTTGTATTTCATTTCTTCGCCTTTTCAAGTTACGGTAAAAAAATTATTGATAACAAAGATTATTCTTTGCGTTTTGTCTGAAATGAAATGTGTCTACAAATAATTGTATTGTAATCAATGACTTTCAAAAAGGGGGAAGACACGTGACATCCAAACATTGTACCCATTAAATATGGCTCGATTAAAACAACATTTTGACAAGTAGTTGCCTACTTAGGTAGGCCTACTTCACGTGCTATCACAAACGCCAGTTCAATTGTGACTGAAGTCGATTAGGCCCTTGGGCCTAATTTATGCGGTCCACGTCAAGGAGTTCGTCCCGTATCTTCCCACATTTCCTTACATCAATGATTGTAATTAAAAAATCAAAACAGTTGTAGTTGTAAGTCTAAGGTTGTTGAAAATGTATTTTTTGCTCGAAGATTGTAAGCAAACCTCTTAGTAAAGCTGTTTACCGAATTTTGTGGTGAGGTAGGTAAGTGGCTTGCTAGATGTGATTACGTTGTAATAAAGATAATAACCAGTGGTTACATCGTCATTGCAGACTAAGCTTATTTTATTACGTCTCTATATCATAGATAGATGTTGACCTCAACAATAAAACCATACATAAATATTTTGTTTGTGAATTTTGCGGTGAAGAAGTTACGGTTTGCTGGTAGCCTTTTAAATTTAGAGCAAAAGTTGAATAAACTGTACGAATATGTTATGCGTAATATGCAGAATAGGCCTGTGTCCTAATGGTTCATTTATTAGCTATAAATAACAGGCTTAGCGAAATATATAATTAAATACATTACACATGCTGAAAAAATAATTTTAATTAGCTGATAAATTTCTGAATCGCTTTTAAGAGCTCAAGAGACAGCCCCTGGAATTTCGAAGCTTAAGTGAAGACCGAGCACAGAGCAATCTGGAAAGTCTTCGCTCAGCAGTGGAACATACCTGACTTCAAAGTAAATTAAATTTAAGTAAGTACTCTTGAAAACTTACACTTACTTACAAAACATACCTACACAGACACGGAACCTGTCCCTATACACATGCACAAAGACAAGTAATGATTAACTACAACTATTCTGAATGAAATAGAGTTTTTCAGAGTGACAATATAAAAAAGAAATAGTTGAAGCTGACTCATTCATGGCGATATAACAGCATCTAGCACAATTATAACTTTATTATAATCGTAGTCAGCTTGTGACCACGGCCATTGTAACAATGTCGAAACGTCGAGCGAAAGGTACCTATTTTTACCTATATAAAATACTAGCTGTACCCGCGACTAGGTCCGCGATTTTTTTCAGAAAAAAATAGCCTGTGTCCGTCCTCATGATACTCTATTACCTCGCAAATTTTTATCGAGATCGGTTAAGCCGTTTAGCCTTGATTATGTAGCAAACAGACAGACGGGCAGAGATACTTTCTCATTTATAATATTAGTGTGATTGCGCGATAAGTCCCGATAAATATTAAAACTTGTGTTCAAATCGCGAAAGTTTAAAAAATACATATACCTATTGGATTCGGTTATGTTATACTGCGCTTTTCTAAATCCGATCATTCCCGTTTTCCACCACCCGCTAAAAAATTGTGTAGCTGTCTACCACTGGTGGGCAGTGACAAATTTTTAATTACTGTCGTCACTACTGAAATACTGGGTGACGAGACGAGGGAAGTCGCTCGCCTGGTGTCTCTTCATGCTTGCCCATAACAGCTCAACGCCACTCAGAATTTTGAACTTCAACAGTTCAAAACCCTGGATGGCAATACACTGCGCTCGTCACCCCGAGATATAAGATGTCAAATCTCTGTGTGCCCTGTAATTTAGCTGGATACAACGCTTTCCCGAAATTATTGATTTTATTATTGGTTTTATGTTTTAAATGCTATTTTTCACGTGTCCAAATGATCGCTATTGTTTCCAGGGAATAAACGTTTTCGACTTAATCGAATAAAAATGATGTATCTATCTATTTATTGGGCAAACAAGGGAGGAAAAAATACTGCGAATTGACCAAATATTGCAAACCTTTAATGACCCTTTTGAAACAAGTAGCACGTGCTTCATAAGGAATAACTTAATGTAGCGTAAAATTTTGCATAAGTGTGACTTTTGATTGATTGATTGGATACATTTCAGAACTATATTGAACTAGGATTTCTTAAGTACCTAAAACATAAAACACAATTTCAATAGGTGGAAAAAAAGTCTTACCACTTTAATAGGTTGCAAGTAAAAGTCACATTCAAAGTAACGATAGACCTACACTTTTTTTGCCATGCCCTACCTACATTAAGAACCTAGATTAGGTATTCATCCCCGGGAATTTAATTAACAAATTTAGTAGATTTTCTAGAGCTATTATAGCACCAGGATCAACTGGATAAAGGGGTGTTTTTTTAAGGTTGCTGAGGTGGTAACTAAACGTTTTAAAGCTGCGCAACATTTTATGCGATGATACGGCCTCGTTGGAGCACGCTTGTCTGGAAGAAGAAGAAAACGATTCACTCGCGACTTGAAGACACCCAGATTGTAACTATCGGGGAACACCCATTCAGGCAGTGCATTCCACAGACTAGCAGTTCGCACAAAACAAGTGAAATGAAATTGCTTCGTCCCGTACGAAACGCTATGATTCCAGTTTTTGAATTATCAACCATAACTTCGAGCAGATTTTTATTTATTTTTTATTTGTATGGTAACTAACAGTCTAATAGTATGTAACTTAAAAAATAGATTTAGTGACTGGGCCAATTACAAGTTTCCGCCTATAGAAAAAAGACTAAGATTTCGAAATTTAGTGTACTGCTACACTAAATTTCGAAATAATTCGAACTAATACTATAGATAAATATGATTATGAGTAAATTCAATGCGATAAACAAGTATAAGTAAATATACAGGCTAAGTTTGAGAATCAAAGAATTAAGAAGCTAAATGTGAGCGTAACGCTCACACTATCGCAGAATACCACACCGACGCACACTCTTAAAAATGTATCCGATAAAAACCGATAGACTAGCAACTTTGCGATGCTCAAGACTATAAGAAGCTTATTCTGAACTAGGGATTAGTTGCTGATGAGCCTCACCAAGCCTCACGTTTATTAGCACGTTTCTCAATAGACTCCAACGCCCCAAGCTGGTTCGAATCCTATAAGTCATCGTTTTATTCGAATCTGTGGGCCAGAAGTGCTAGAATTATTATGTTAAATGTTCCACATAATTGTAGCAGTGATCTCTAGAACCGTTTGACATGTGTGTTGTTGGTTCTATTTACAAAACTGTTAGATGTCGACACTTAGCCATTATACAGCGTGAGTCGCCTGTTTCGTCCCGCTACTTACACCTAGAACTATGTTTAAACTGTCACAATAATTGTACACACCTGCTTCTGGTAATATCATATGGATGAAAAAAAAGAAGTTTTCAAACGTCAATATCTCGAGAATCATTAGTTATTATAGATATATTTTTGAATTTCAAATTTGAGATTCTTAGTGATTTCAAGAACGATCATAGTTAATGAATCCTTGGTGATATTAAAAATCTTACTAGACATAAATAATTATCAATATAAAAAATCGACTTTATTGTAATGTCAGAACTGGACCAAATTTAAATGGAACCACACGGGAAGCACCAGCTTTCAAATAAAAAGAGAATCATCAAGATCGGTTCACGCAGTCGAAAGTTCTGAGGTAACGAACATCAATTATTAAATAAGAATTTTGGTGCCGTTTCGGTAACTGTACCGATGGTGAAGCTAGAAAAATAAAAATAATGAAAAAAAAAACCTTTAATTTAAAAATATATAATGACAAAAATAACACTTCTAATTAACACATAATATTTTTATGGTCAAGTGCCTTTATTAAACAAAACAAAATAACAACACTACAAAAACAGTTGGCGGCATTACCACGCCAATTTGAAACATTCCAATTTGATCCAGTTGGTTTTTATTTTGATAATTATTTTTCAAATAGTTATCACTTGTAGAGTGGCGAGCAAACCACATCCTTCTCACAGCGTGCACTCCAACCGACAATAGGCAGGCACAACTAGCTGAAGGCCTGGCAACTCAGCGTTTTTAGACGTTTGAAAAGTTGAGGTAGGTTCATTAGGTCCACCACTATTACCAACTACCAAGCTTCTAAGAAATTTAAGGGCATTTTTTCGTCGTTTTATTCGTCATTTTAATAGCTTTGAAACCAACCATAAAGTCACGAAAAAAACTATTCCATAGAAAAATGTCTATGACTGAACGAAATGTACGGAACGAAATTAATTTCACGGTTGGTTCCACTGAAGTGAGAATGTTGGTTCAATAGTAAAAGTTGTATATAATGATGAGTAGGTACTAGATAAGTAGTTCTCATAAGACACAAATAAATATTGTACGTGCTTAGATTATCACTATGTATTAGATTAAGACTAAATTAAAAATAAAGATTTATTATTATTGTTATTGATTAGTTAAATTTACGTTTAATTCTATCTCCGAAAACAAGTAACCCCGACAACTTTAGGAAAACTATTATGAAGCAAAGTGGGAATAGTATCTCAACGGCTTTTAGTATAAGATTCATATATTCTAGTTTTAGAGCAAGCAAAATACTATTTTGAAGCAAGTTATTTATTTATTTATTATTAACTAGCTTTTTTGCCCGCGACTTCGTACGCGTAGATTTTCATATAAACCTTCAATCCTTTTTTCTTTCCTTAATCCGGCCCTTGCGCAAAATAACATAGCCTATACTTCAAACTCGTCACAGCTAAGCATATTCGTGAAAACACCATTTAAATCCGTCTGCATTTTCTTCCAGGGGTTTAGGAGATGTGCATGAACAAACAAACAAAAATTCTAAAAACTGCCTTAACATGTTCAGCTACTTATTTTAAGTCGCCCTGTGTGAAGTATTTGATAGAAGCATGAAAGTAAAAACACCGTCAACAGTTTTCAAATCAAAAAGATAATGTGACCACAGTGCAGAGCATGTTTTGAAGTATTATTTTTGTCTAAACCATAAAAAGTATATCATGTCATGTCGGGATGATACATCTCTGAAATTTGACTGTCCAGCTTCGCTCGTTCGAATTTTTCTATGACCATCCAATTTCTGAACTATGAATACGACCACAAGTATATGGCTTTGGCCACGGAACCCTGACATATGCTTGTCTTGAAACGCTCTTGGCTAGTTATTTCTTATTTCGCGTGCATTTGTATGTATACCTTGATTAGAAAGCCATGAAATAGAACTACTCTATTTATCTGTTAAAATATCACAGTAAAATTCATTCTTTATTCTTATTGCAAATATACACTTTCTTCTTCTAGAAGCTAAGTTTATATACCCTGCATAAAGGGTGCAGCAATGACTTATGTAGTGGCTGGTCACAAAACCATCCAACAGACAGAAGTAATTTTACCAAAAAAAACATACTTATTGTGATAGGTTACTTAATTATATATGAGATCATACAAAACTTATGACGGTACTTTCTTACCTATTTATAGATCTATATTTATTTTCTAATTATAATTTTCTAAATTTTACCGTCGAAAAAATCTTTTATCTCGTAATAACATTTTTTGGTTTAGAAACTTACGAAGTTGGTTCTAGAAAAGTGCTATTATTTCTTTATTGCGTCCGGAATTTTGTTGTATAGGTTTATTGTCATACAAATGGCCTTTTTTAAATATTTCTTTCGCGGGACTGAATTAAAATAGGATGTGGTATATTTTGTGTTTTAAATGCTAACATAGAATAAAATCTCCGTATGAGTATTATATTCTCTTGGGAATAAAATACATTGGATTGAATCACCAAAGAGGTTGTAAGGCCTATGTTTTTATAACATCCTTGATCTACACGTTCATTCATCTAAGAAGGTTAAGAAACCTTCTTTAAATTTAAACTGATTATCTGAATGACAGTTGACAGTTTAAAAATTTTAATGGCTATGTCAATAACATTCTCTTTGCTTTGGACCTCCTTGCTTGAGGCTATGTGACGATCCTCATATTACGTTTCGGGTAACGAAGAAAATAATCATTGATTGTTTAATTTCTTTTATGTAATAATAAAGAATTAAAATAAATGATATAACATAGCCTATGTTTTAATCTGGTAATTTCTAAGCATATTGGTGAAAACCGCATTGAAATCCGTCCAGTGGTTTAGGAGATGTGCGCGGACAAACAAACAAACAAACAAACAAACAAACAGACAAAAATTCTAAAAACTGTCCTATCGTGTTCAGCTGCTTATTTTAAGACGCCCTGTGTGATTTATTTTTTGTTATCTCGCAATTACAGATTTTTTTATCTCTACGTTTTTATTATATGTATAGAAGATATAGAAGATATAGATTTGAAAATTGGATCATCAAAGAAACTGTTTATTTAACAAATACACTTCGAAGTGAAATTACTTAGGTACTTACTAGCCTAACATAAGCTAGATTGTAATAAAATTAAGGGGGCATTTTTAACAAGAACAACTTAATAACAAATTTATAGGTACCTACTTATTTTGGAACACAGTGGCCGAAGACCGAATTTTCGCGTAAAATAAGTACTATCGAATTTCATACAAATTTCATGAATTTCGAACTTGAAATTTGTATGTAATTCGATAGTACGTATTTTACGCGAATATTCGTACTTCAGCCACAGTTTATAAAATGTTTGGCCACATATCAAGATTAGGCTATAAAAAGATAGAGTCGTAAAACTTTTTGTCTTCCGTTGACGGACGTAAATAAAATCTGACATTCAAAGCTGACAAGCTATTATCCGAACGAGGAGATAGTGGTAATTACCAAGCTATTACCATACAGTGTGATTTTCGGTTAAGTGCAAAAGGTTTGTAATCGCCTCACTGCTTGGTATAGGCCTTTCACTTGCTGTGCCATCTGCCTCGGTCCTGTGCTACCTTACGCCAAACTCTAAACGCAAGCCCGAACAGGTGCAGTTTGCAAAATCACGCGACCGCAAACCGTATTTCAGCGCGTGAAGGTTCGCGTTCACGTAATTTTGCAAACTGCACCTATTCGAGACCGCGTTTAGAGTTGGGCGTAAGACTTGCGATGGTGACAATATCGGCAACCCATCTTGCTGGACGCTGGAACTCTAACGCTTGTTTAACTTAAAATAGACTTTTTTTGACTCTGATAATTAATGCTACCATCTTGCATAACTTTTTTAGTTATCCTTAATAATTAGGAAATATTATTTCACCGAATCATTAGAGACATGTGTTACGAATTAAATAACGTGATTTATTACTAATCATCAGCAATAAAGACATCAATCAGAACAGTAGCAGATTTGTGCAAAATGCTGGCGAGTAATAAAATGATTTAATTTATATTGAAATTTGCATTGATTGATTAAGTAGAAAACTACTTCTGAAAGTTTCGCTGGTCAATAAAAGAGAACGGGCAAAATAGAATAAAAGTGTCTATCAAATCCTGTGAGACACGTAACAAACATACCTAATCAGGGGGCCGTTCGGCTAATGTCACAGGCACCATTCTACTCGCATATAGTATTGAAAACATGCTTATTTCAAATCTTATGTCACTTCAGTTAAATCAAATTAAAAAGCGTCTATTACCTAGATAAAAATACAAACATAAAACGAATCATCATAGGTCATCTGTAGTTAATAAATCAACGAGCCGACGAAGCGTTCCCATGACTAAACGTTTATGGTCGCCCTCAATCAGTTTTCACCATTCTAATCATAAAGCCACAAACAATCGCGCACGCTAAGGCATAATTAATCATATTAACGGAACGGAACTACTGGTTGGAGAGACAGCTACTGTTGCATGGTAGTTACGGGGTTTCATTTTCTTTGATAGCAGAATCTAGAGCGTCCTTATTTCAGACCAAATTTGAATAGCATGGACGTTTTAAATTACCTACTAACTTAAATGAATAGATATCTTACAAGGATATAATTTTGAACCCTAATTATTTGACCTTGAACATTAATTATAAAAAAATGCCTAAGGATAGTTTGGCCTTTTTTTTCGTTTGTAATAGATGAAACACCAATCAACTAGCGGCTAGTTGATTAATCGTTCGGTTAATAGCCTTTTATTGATACTCGTATGTTCTATAAGTATATTTCTATTCCCAGCTAGACTTAGGACAATTCTATTATTATTAGTACCAGATACCTACTGGTAAATGGAAAAGACGGACGTAGCCAAAATCCTAAAGGAAGAAGAGAAAAGATATAAATAGATACCTACCTAATTAAGTCGTCGAGCGGCTAATAACTTAATCTTCATGTAAATCAGATTATGGCTTTTCTTTCTACGAGGCATAGCGAAAATTCTCTACATTCCAATATGTGTAAATTACTCTATTGCCAGATTGCGTGAAACGCCTCTGCGTTGACGCGTGCCCATATCTTCGGTCTTCATATATGTTCTGCCTTTGTTCACGCAAGCGAATAATCGAAATCTTATCATCTCCATAGCATTTTGTTTTGTACTCGTTCGTGTTTACTTTTTTCACGTTACATAGCGTATCTCATATATACGTAGTGTATCTTTTTGTTGAGAGATTCTGGCAAATTGGATATCTTTCACTAACACCTTTATAATGTACTTAGATTCATTTTCTCTAACCCTTGAGCTGGGGTGTTAGAAATCGGCTATACTTAGTACCACGTTTCTGAGTAACCTGTAGGTATACGAGGTAACTATGTATAATGTAAATAAATTCCAACAAACCGCCTATCCATTAAAACTTAAGTTTCACTTCCTAGAGATAGGAATTCAAGCATATGGGAAGTTTTACTTTAATTACTTCAAAACACTCGCGTGAAGAGAAGGTAGGTAGGTACCTAATCTGCGCAAGTCTCAGATGAGCCAATTTACATATTCGAGAAATCACTTCCCTACATTCAAACATTTATTTCCTTGGTTGCGATTCGGAAACCGGTCGGTTTAAATTTAAATATTTATGTAGCAACATCAAATTCGTGGATATCACCATTTTTACTTTCTAATTCCTACGATTTGACCGAGTCGCGCGCATCCTACGTTTGTTAGGTTTTCCAAAACTGTGAAAGTTATCATTAGCATTCAACCATCATTTAACTAAATGACCTTGGCAAGGCCAGTAAAACTTGTAAAGGTATTTTCTCTGTGATGGATGTTTCTCCATCAAATATAATTTTAAAACTTAGATCACTGTATCTATTATGATAATTTAGGCGTGACGGAAATGGTATTAAATGGTGTCTACTAAGCTATACTATAAGTAGGTCATATAGGTGACTTAGTGCCGGCGCTCGCAGACGGCGAAGCACGGGACGGCGCGGGATGGCACGCTTCGGCATGCCGATAAATGGCGATGGATGCCAAAAGATCCTGTGACATCCCAGTGCATTCCACGTGACGAAAGCTAGATTCAAACTTATTTCAATTACTTAGCACGCACATTGCTTTAACGACATGAAGTTACCTTTGCGCCTCACGTGATTCAGCGGCGTGCCTCGGTGTCCCTGGGAATGACGCGACGTGCCTAAGCATCCCTGGGAATGACGCGACGTGCCTAAGCATCCTGGGAATAACGCGACTGCCGGGGCATTCCGCGGCATCACGTGAGACATTTCGGCTTATTCGTGTTGAAATAGGGGAACGTCAGTGCTTACTTCATTGAAGTACCTAAAGTTCAAAATAATTTGTCAACAAAAAAATCCTTTGCCGTACCGTGTATCGCCGTCCGTGAACGTGGAACATTATCAGAGAGTAGAGATAGAGCAGAAAGTATAAGCAACAATACTCACAGTGACTTTCATGTTAACATGTTTTTTTCACGTCAAAGAGATAGCTTAGCTTTATATTACTAAAAAAATCATGAATGTAAACTCACCGACCTCCGTGCGAAGAAATATGCCGCTTGCGATATTTCGCCAACTGCTCCAATTTTGTCAATAAAGTTGCACCAAACACTGACCACTTCTCACGCTTCCTTACGCAAAAGTCTTAAAATCGAAAGGTAAACAATATTCGCACGGGTTTTGCAATAGGACATTCGAACCGAGCTAAATGTCATCTTCCTAATTTTATTCGGTAGGTAGGTAAATGCGAATGCGAAATGCGGTGTATCTTAAACCATTTTTTTTAACTCTTATTGATATTCCTAAAAAAACTATGATCAGGGGCATACCACAATCTCAATAGCATTGATTCTTACGTGGAGTTTTGTCTCGCTCTTTCGGATAATAAAAGAGCAAGACAAAATTCGATGTCTGTCATACTTTTCGCTAGCGGAAATTGTCGCGCGCGAAAACAAGTACCTAATAGGCAAATTAAATAAGATCGTAAATCGGTTTTTTTATTGGATATAAGTTGATAGACTACATTACGGCTTTTTTGTTTCAGCCTTAAGCCACCAACTCGCCTGATGGTAAGCGACGGTGTGACCGAGGATGAATCAAGTCAATCTAAAAGAAATCTTTTCACCTTTAAGATGCCTAGATTGCAGTTCACTCGTAGACGTCCGGTTGTCCACAGATAAGTCGAGACTAATTTAATCACTAAGCTAAGAAGCTGTGTATACTACACTCCTGTCTCTCAAGTACGTACCTACTTTATGGTCACATTCTAACACGTTCAAATATCAGTATTTTTTGTCAATATTCTGATGTCAATTTTTATTCAAGTCCTAGGAATATCGTCACTCGTCAGGCTATATTCGTCAGAGACAGCGTATATCCGACGCTAATCTATTGTTCTGATGCCGACGTGCGCCAAGTGCGATGTGCTCAAGGCCTGTGAAGCGAACTACGGAGATTCGCAGATTCCATCAAATTTACAGATGCATTCTGTTGCGCGGTGTTGCTTGCGGTTTTCCGATTTTAATTGCGTGGCAGAAGTTACGAGAATCGATAATCGGCATGATCATAATAAAAAAAAATCTATAAAAAAACGGTCAAGTTCAAGTCGGACTCGCGCAGGAAGAGTTCCGTACAATTATCTATAGAAACGGCAAAAAAATCACGTTAGTTGTATCGAAGCCCCCCTTAAATATTTTATTTATTCTGTTTTTAGTATTTCTTGTTATAGCGGCCTACAGAAATACATCATCTGTGAAAATGTCAACTGTCTAACTATCACGGTTCATGAGATACAGCCTGACAGACAGACTGTCGGACAGACGGACGGACAGCGGAGTCTTAGTAATAGCAACAATTCATTATTCTATATGATCGTTCTTGGTAATAGGGTCCCGTTTTACCCTTTGGGTACGGAACCCTAAAAACCGTACTTATATTAATTTTAAAAGCGAGACTAATCCTAACTAATACCTATTGTAAAAGCTAAGTAACTATGTGCAAGTCCTCTGTCTGTTTGTTCGCTTTTCACGAGTAAATAGCTAGGCCGATCTTAACGAAATTTGACAGGAAGATAATATGCGTCATGACGACGGTCATAGGGTACTTTTCCCCCCAGAAATGCGGGATTCAGCTAGTTTATTACATAAATATAAAAATACAGCAATCCGTCATTAAAATGTTTCTTGTAGGTAAACAAACAAACAGTCTAGCTTGTTTATCATAAATACCACTCTATAGTTAACTGATGATCGCATGTCTTACTTGTATACGATACGATCGCGTGTTACTTGTATAAAGAGTTACTTGAAAGTTGTTTTAGTTTGTGTGGAAGCATAATTATTGGTGAAGTTATATTAAAGATACTTTTAAGACGTCGTCTGAACATATAAGCTTTCAGACTATGTTATAAACTCGATTGATGCCCGTGGTACTAAAGATCTTTCATTCTAAATGTGCACGTCCCTCCACCACACTACGCATACAAAATAGTATAAAAATATGGTGGACATTTAGAATGAAAGATCTCTACCCTACCAGTAGTACTACGGGTTTAAAAAAACCGTAGAACTACCAAGCGATCCAGTAGTACCACGGGAAGTTTTTTTTTACCCGTGTTACACTCTTAGTCGACATTTCATAGTTTGACACCTGTCACTGACATCTATCCCTTTGACACTTGTCACTTAATCTGCACATACTTACGTCTAGGATGCGTTTACGGCAGTTATCCAGACTAAAACTTATACTAGATGAACGTCAAAACACCCGTTTTGGGACTCCACGAGGTGAAAAATTATACTGGCGAAAATTTAAACTGCCCGTTTACGGGCGTCCGCTGGTATAAGTTTTCGCCTGACTAGATTAAATTTTATCTACCTTTTGAGGTCGCTAAATTTTCGCCTGCTTTCAGATTGACAGCTGTTGAGGAGGTTAAGCTGTTTTTGATATTATTTAGTTCGAATCTTTTTGTTGTAGATGTTTAAATATAAAATAAAATTTTATATCTATATAATGATAGATTGATATTTTATATTTTACTATTATATACCATTTTATTTAAATATATTTTACTTGATATTTATTTATTATTGAATTTATTATTGACAGCTAGTATTGACATAATTGACATAAAGCTATGACGCCGTTCAGTGAACCTTTTTCACCGGTGAAAAATTCGCCGAGTCCGTAAACGCACTCCTGTGGGCGAAGTACGAATTTCCGCTACGTAAAATACTTATAGAATTCCATACGTCGAAAAGCATTGCGAAGTCGCTGTCACATAATGTATAATATTTTATTATTATGACACTTTATTTAATTACATTCTCGGGTCTAGCCCGGACATTTGGTAGGCATTGGTGGAGCCGAAGCCAACACCAAGAGGCCCTGTTGAATATAAAAAATACAATTATGGAATATGTATAAAAAGGAATATGAAACTATTGTACAGTATAGGATTAAAAAAGTCTGGGCTATTGAGGTGAACAACTTGTGGATGGAATAACAGATCTATAGAATGAGAAACGGCACCTGCCTTATCCTGTCTCATCTCAAAATATATTTAGGCAGGTGATGACTAGCCACCCACTGAATGGGCCCCCCATAAAGGCTGCCGTATCTTGGCACCGGAGGGGCAACATCGGCGTGGGTGGCTTAGGGTGTAGAGAGTTGTGCTGCACTTTCACTAAGAGCTACTCGCGGCGTTATGCCCTTTAACACTTCCACCCTGGAGCTTAGGTTCTTAGCTCTTGCGGTTTCCACCCCTGGACGGCCGGTTAAGGCAAGCCAGGGGTCAGGGGTCTCATTTAGCCCCATGGAATCGGGGTACGCGGTGTCGCCACTCACCGACGGCTCGCCATAAAGCCGCTCCTGCGTTTTTATTATTATTATTATTATTTTTGACATTTAATTAATTGTTTGTATTAGTAAATTTTTAATTTAATTTTAATTAATTGTATTCTTATTTGGACTTGATAATGTGTAATTAGTGTAATTGGTTTTAAGCCGTACTAATGACAATAAATAAATAAATAAATCAAATACTATATTTTTTTTTATGAAATTCGATATGTACCTATTTTACGTAGCGATTACTCCTACTTCGCCCACATTATAATGCTTAGTATGAATGTAGACTTCCTAATAAATTGAACATGTGAGAGTGAAATTGACGTGTCTATAACTTAATGTTGCGATTAAATGCCATAGTTCAGATCAAATGCAACTCTTTCGCACGTTTTCAAAATTTTTGAAGATAAAAAGTTAAAATAAAATAAAAACTGACTATGCATTATATTTAGAATAAAATTGCAAATGATATAAAACAATTTTCGTGTTGATATATTATATGATGGCGGAGAAGCAGACCGACCGTTCCCGTAGCTTCATTTGGTTGTGCTCTGAATGAATTCACAAAGATAGCTTTAAGGAATTTGTGTTATTTCTGTAATTAGATAATTTAATGTATCTACACTACCGCATTAGGTAATATACCTCTAAAGATAGTTGTAAGTTTGGAAATAAAATAAATAAATAAATTTCTGTCGAAAGGTGAATGTTGTCATTTTTCGCCCTGTACGATAAAAGCAAGGGACATTCACGATAATTATTAGAATATATATTTTTTATATCAGTTGCATATATCTGTATGTAACATGGACTAGCTGCGTGACGTGATCTATAAATATAAAAATCAATTGATGTTGTTAGTCTTGCTAAAACTCGAGAATGGCTGGATCGATTTTGGCTAATTTTGATCTTGAAATGTTTGTGGAAGTTCAGGAGAGGTTTAAACGGTGAGTAAACGGCTGGACCGATTTGGATGAAATTTTGTGCCCCTGGAGCGGGTCATAGTAGCGAGTCTGAAGGCCAAGCTCTACGCGTACGAAGTAGCGGGTATCAGCTAGTGAAGAATAAAGGTAATTGAAGCGACTATTGTATTTTCGATCCCCAAGCCGCCTGCCAAGCGTGGGGCTATGGCAACACCCCTCTTAGAGGGAGGCCTTTGTTCAGCAGTGGACATTGATGGCTGATAATGATAATGATGATTGTATTTTCAGTAATATATTTAAATACAATATATAATTTTTGATTACTGTTAGTTGCGGGGCAAAAAACGTGTGTATGCAGAACATTATTTTTTACAAACAATGTCATCTCTAGTATAGGTATGGTGTTTGAATGTCCTGGTGACTCGAGTAATGTTAGCCACAACAAAATAAAATAAATAATAATTTATAAAAAAACATTTATTAATTGTACTCAAAATAAAACATACAGGTATGAATATCCTCAAAATGTATGTATATAATAAACGTACACTTTTTTATTCTTGCCTTACCACTAGTTTTGTCAGTCATAATAAAGTAATTTAGATTTTTTTTAATCCAGGTTCAGGATGCCAAATTACGTAGGTATATCACAGATTTTTTTATTAACCAAATTCACAATAAAATACCGCTCTTTATCCGACTTTTATTGTCACTAATACGCCGTAAGTGATACAGAAGAAACTGTAGGTATAACACTTCCATAATTTTTTTTCTGTAGGTCAAATGCATGCATAGTATAAAATAAAAAAGAACAATTTGTGTCATTATGTGGTACCTACCTTAAACATGCTATCTAATATATGTGCGCGAATTTCATAATGCGCAATAAATTATAGTGTTTGAACTCGCAGAGTCAAGATCTGTGAGGGAGTGTTACTTTTAGCTGAACATAATGTTCTATGACGCACAAACACTTACGTGACTCTCGTTATTGTTGGCCTATCGTTTCGAAATGCGGACGCAGTTTAGGCCGACACACATAAATGGGTTGCGGCGACGCAACGTTACGCCCGACACACATAAACGAGATGCGGCGACGCAACATTGCGCCCGACACACATAAACGAGATGCGGCGACGCAACGTTACGGCCAACACACATGAACGGGATGCGGCGACGCAACGTTACGGCCAACACACATGAACGGGATGCGACGACGCAACGTTACGGCCAACACACATAAACGAGATGCGGCGACGCAACGTTACGGCCAACACACATGAACGGGATGCGGCGACGCAACGTTACGGCCAACACACATGAACGGGATGCGACGACGCAACGTTACGTCAAGCACACATAAATGGGATGCGGCGACGCAACGTTACGACCGACACACATAAACGGGGTGCGCCGACGCAACGGTAAGGCTGACACACTTAAAAGCATTGCGGCGACGCAACGTTAAAATCGTCGACGCCGCACGATGTAACCCAGAAACATTTCACGAACGAATGTTCCTGGGTTACATCTAGCGGTGTCGCCGATTTTAACGTTGCGTAGCCGCAAGGCGTTTATGTGTGTCGGCCTTTTATGTTTCATGCAAGCACACCATTGTTGATGTCCGCGACTGATTTGACAGTGACAGTGGGTGTGCAGGCGGCGCGCGCGCGGCTCCGCGACGACAACACCCCGATGTAACAGAACCCCGTGTCAATGCCGTGTTCACGTAGATACCGCATCCATTGCAGCTGCTTCATTGACGGCTTGTCCGTGTCCGTCTTCACTTCTACGAATTTTATCTGAAACACAAGAGATTTTTCCTGAGAGATATAATCTGAGCCTTTCAATTCCAGAGTAAATAGGTATCTTCTAAGTCTGCGAGCTTCATCTTCGACTACTTCGTCGTTTACCAACAGGCGAGTTGGTGGTCAAACGCGGACTTATTGACGATAAAAAAAGCATCAGACAACTTATTTTACTAGAATTTCACAATAGCCTATCAAACATACTCGTATATGTTAAAAACAACAGGCTATGTTACAAATAACATACCAACGAAAATGTTAAAATCGGCTAATAAAGTTCTGATATATAAGCGTTGGGGAAGAAAGGTTCTTGAGTGGAGACCGCGAACCGGAAGACGCAGCGTAGGTAGGCCTCCCACTAGATGGACCGACGACATTGTGAGAGTCGCGGGCATCCAGTGGATGCAGATGGCAGGTTGTCGCTGAACGACAACCTGCCATCTGGAGGTTAAAAGGGGGAGGCCTATTTTCAGCAGTGGACGTCTTCTGGCTGATGATGATGATGATATAAGCGTTTAAAGTTTTTTTACCGATTTGAAAGGGATGTTCTGCCCTTTTCCCGCAAAGTGTCAGTAAGAAAGGAAATACGTTTTGTTTCGACGTTACTTCAAAAAACTTATATCTAAAGGATATGATCAGTGCCGAATGGGTCCATCTAGGCATTAATGCCGATGATAATGATGTATGGAGTTAATCTATGAATCCTCGGTATGGCGTACTTACAGATGACGTCATTCGTAAATACTATGTCTAGCAAAACATTAAAATGCTTATATCTTACTTAATTTTGCAAATAGTTTTTTTTTTTTTTTTTGCAAGAGAGGTCTTTGGGTGGACGTCTGCCAACCGGGTCCGCTAGCATATTATTATTATTTTATCGTAAATAAGTCCGCGTTTGACCACCAACTCGCCTGTTGGTAACCGAGGATGTGGTAGAAAATGAAGCACGCAGACTTAGAAGATACCTAATATTTATAAATTTAAAATCTTCTGCTGTCCAGTCTACTGGTATGCCTTATAATCCGAACGTCCAACTAAGGGCCCTGAGGTATCGTACCTATGGTCAACTACCGTCAGTAAAAAAAAGTTTCTTACCTTCTTAGTATGTATATTCCAGAGTGTGAGATCAGGGAAGCCGCTGTGCGAGTACCCGTAGTTAGTAGCAAGCCGGCGGCAGAGCGCGGCGACGGCGCGGGCGCCGAGACACGTCGCTACCATGCGGATGTTCTCCCAGCTGATGCTGCGATTTATACCCGACAATTCATCTAAGGAAATAATAAATTCAATTATTATCAATACAAAAAACCGACTTCATAAAAATATAAGAACCGGACCAAATACCTCGGAACTTTCGACTGGATGAACCGATTTTGATGATTCTTTTTTTATTTGAAACCTGGTGCATCCCGTCTAATCCCATTTCTATTCCACTAAACCAATCGTTTTTAAATTGTTAATGAATTGCCTCAAAATTTACACTTTTGACATAATTTCTATACCAAATGTGTCAAAAGTTACAATTTTGAGGCAATTCATTAGCAAATTTCCCATTTCAAATTTGGTCTAGTTCTATTCTAAAAACTATTTAAACTATTCTCGAATCGGCTTTTTTAGCTATGAACGTAGATGTATTTAAATGCTACATAAATCATTATCTTTAAGATGTACATAATTCTCGCAGTTTATGAACTAAAAAACACGCTTTAAAATCGGTAATCCTGAAGATCCTGGTAAGGATAATGGGAATAACTACATATTTAAATTATTGCATTGTCATCGGTCCTTGATAATTGTGCAAAATTTCAATTTAACTCGAAGTTTTGAAGTAATCGAAAATCGAGTTCAAAGATTCCGTTACATACATACATCAAATCAAATCATTTATTCGGGCATAATTTATGGTAGGTTATAGTATTGTAGTATCCCAGAAGCTCCCGTACTTGTCAGAGACTGTGTGACAGGAGCTAATGGCTTCTCCTAACACACATATAATACCAAGCTAATAAAACCGTGTTAAAAAATGGTACTTACATTCAGGTCTTTCGTCCCATTTAACCCTCATTGTTTCTACCATCTCATCAGTAGTCATGCCTTCTATCTTCATCAGTCTATCGTAGATCAAAGTCTTCCTGTTCACATAGAAGCTTTCATCGTACATGTCGAGCGGATGCAGTTGGTAATGCGAGAGGAATATGCCGACCACTCCGCGTGGCTTCGTGTAAATTATGTCCCAGAATAGAAGATAGTACATAGTTGTAACTATCCGCCCTTCCCAGTGCTCCCCTGGAAAAAGTAACAAATGACTTACCCCAAAGACTTTCTATAACTAGACATTTAATGCAGAGCGAACATGTTCAGACACTTCATCAGTTGACCACTACTGATATAAAAAACACGCCCACTGATTCCACCGAACCTCACGTCATTTCCGACCAATACCGTAGGTACGTCATCACTATGTTTTGTTTACATTTTGATCTGACGTTGAATGGGCCAATTAGCATTTAGTAACCCCTCACCCCGCCTCTCAGGTATTTGACTGAATTGTTTCCATTGAAAATAATCGTAACTACAAGTCTGGGCTACGTAGTAGCTATACCTAGTCTGTGACTTACCCACATGTCACCCATATTCATAAATATAATAAAGGTACCTCGAATCCTCACCTTGAGTGCTCACTTTCCTAAGGTTCCCCTTTTGTTGGTCCTCCAACCTTCCCTCCCTCATATTTGGCATCGTTGGTGTCTATCAAGGTTCCCTCAGTCAACTTCAAAGCGAGTAATTACGTCATAGATGACATCATTAGATCTGTAGATATCGTTTATTGAAAAATCTTAGTAAGGGAATCCCTTAATTTATCGACTAAAAATGCCGAAACATCACTTAAGGGTGAGTTGAGGATTCAATACCTTTATAACGTTTACAAATATTGGGTTAAAAGGTAGAAAGATAAAAAAATGCGCGAAATATAGTTTTAACGGGAGTATCGGTATATATATAAAATAACATTTTCTAAGATGATGTAACTACAACTCAGCGAAACAATAAGTATAATATAATAGCTTAGTAAATCAGTACCAGGAAGTCTACAGGGGAGGCCTATGTTCAGTAGTGGACGTCTTCTGGCTGATGATGATGACGATGATGAAGTCTGTACCTGTAAGTGACCATGAAACTGATCCCTGTTGCCCAACTCACCGTGCGTGTAGTCGCCATTTGTCGTATAATCAAGAGCACAGTAATCTTCTGCGTCCAGAAACTTTTTCCCGTCATCTGTATGAACTACGAATTTCTTTTTACCCCTTTGATTAGTAGTTCTGCAAAGAACAAATGATTGCTTAGTACGAGAAACCTAGAGATGAATAATAACTAGGATTGGTACAACCTGCCAGCTTCCTTGTTTCCGGAGAGGTATAATCTAGGCCTTTTCAAAGCCAGAGTGAATAGGTATCTAAGTCCGCGGGCTACATCTTCGACCACATCGTCGACACAGGCGAGTCGATTGTCAACCGCGGGTCCATTCGCGACAAAAAAAAAGAGAATAATCTAGTGACCACTCTCTTATCCCCGTATTTATAGACGTAAATAAAGAAACCTCGAATCCTTACGTCACCCTCAAGAGGTAATTTTTATAAGCCAAACACCACTTGAGGGTGACTTGCAAAATGTGCAATGAGCTACCTTCCGCGGTGTTTCCGAGAAGCTACAACATAGGGTTCTTCAAAAGCCGAGTTAATAGTCTTAAAGGGTCGGCAACGTATTTGTGATGTCTCTGGTGTTACAAGTATCTATAAGCGACGGTGACTGCTTACTATCTGGCGGCCCGTCTGCTTGTTTGCCACCTATGGCATAAAAAAAACGTGAGGATTAGAGGTTCCTTTATTTACGTCTATGAATATGGGGGTTAGTGGTCACTAGAGTATCCTTTTTTTACGCGAAAAAACAACTTGAGGGTAGCGTAAGGATTCGAGGTACCTTTATTTACGTCTATGAATAGAGGGGATTTGTCTCTGACAGGACAAGTTATACACACGCATTTGAAATAGTACAGGGGCATTACTCCCAACTCTACGGGTCCGAATTGGTGCAGTTTGCAAAAAATGTGACCGCAAACCGTATCTCGGCGCGTTAAGGTTTGCGTTCGCGGGATTTTAAAAACTGCACCTATTCGGGCCCGCGTTTAGAGTTGGGCATAAGGCCCCTGAACACTTATCTACTTAATTCTCTTGGAAACTAGTTTTTAACAACACTCAGTGTCGCATTCGCTTTAACCCAAACAATTTCGTAACTACCTCAGATAGTATGTAACACTTCAATTATTCCACCAAAAATCATACCACAACACAAACCAGAAATGGGCAAATGTCACAGACGCTAGTAGCCATATCGAGAAATAAAAAAGTGACTACGGTGACATAAAGGAGGTTTTTCTGTTTGTGTTGTGATGTGATTTTTGGTGGAATACACAACAAACAAATTTGGTACAAAATTGTTGTATGGCAGGTACAATTAAGTTACACTGCAAACTTGTGAAGCCCTGTACAGACCTAGCAAGCAAGCGCAAGCGAACGCATGCAAACGCGTTGCCTCTTGTTTGATTCGTGAATCGAAAGGCAACTTATGTTTGCATTATATATATTTAATTTTTCATTATATTTCATATATTTTTTCGTAAAATGATCTTAACAAAGAATGTTTTCCCAGTGGATTTCTTATTGAACTCTTTCTTTAAACCATAAAAAATATATGTTATGTCGGGATGAGACATCTCTGAAACTTAGCTAAGACTACAGAGCTTCGTTCGTTCGAATTTTTATATAACCACTAATTTCTTAAATATGAATATGACTACAATTATATAGCTTTGGTTACGGAACCCTGCCAATGCGTGCCCCGACACACTCTTGGCCAGTTATTCGTTACTTAGATTTAGGGTAGCAATCTCTAAAATTTGGCAACCAGGACAAGACGCGTGAAAACCCTGGATTTTAGAGCCCAGAACCGAGACATGTCAACAGGTTTTTTATACATAGTCAGTGTAGAAAAACAGTTGAAAATGTCATAAATCACCTTTTACAGCAATGTTACACGCAACGTCGCGGGTGGCCCAAAACTTTAAATTTTTAAAGCCGGGCTATAAATGGAACCCCGCCCGGACGCTCCTCGGATACCCTCTAAACTAGGACAAATCCGGGGAAACCCGGACGGATGGCAACCCTACTTAGATTCCACTTACTCCATATGCTGTTTCCTAACATGCTCTGCATTAAAGGTCTTCTCGAGTATCAGATATTTGGTACCATACTCGAGAAGCTCTTTCCCGAGCCCCGCCGCTAGCTGTATGTTATGTTGGGTCGCAATCTTGTTGGCTCGCGGCCGCATAGCGTCCTTCGCTTCCTCCGACACGCTGGACTTCAAGCCTTCTATAAGTACTTCGGCAGCCTGAAAAGTCAATATAAATTGTAAGACTGATTTATAAAATTCATTATGGCCTTGATAGTAAATGGTACAAGCTCATGCCGTTCTACAGTTATGCGCCTGATGCGCATTTTATGTTTCGCAGACTAGGCGTTTGACCACAATTTCGGACGGACGGTGTGGTCGAAGATGGTAAACACGGATGGATCGGTTATCTGTCAAATGTCAGAGAAAAACACAAATACATATGTAATGCAGTGACATTTTGTGTTTTGAATGCTAACAATGAATAATACATTTGATTGTCTATTAAAGTGTACATTTTACAGCTTGGTTTGTCTTGTAACGAAAACTTTTCTCTTCTGACAATACTATGGAAAACTCGTCAGTGGAAGAATTTAATCCAATCATCTTCCTCAGATGTACTACAGGGTTGCTAGTATTTAGAACAATTTGCGATAGTTGCGCATTAATTTATTTTCCTTTTTGCCAAGCAATAACCTCATAAACTAATTCAATGTGAAATTTATTTGCGATAGTGGCGTCCTCTTTATTTACTACATTTTTTTGGCAAGCTGTATGCACTTTTATTTGATGTTTTTTTTTTCATTGATCAAGTGGCATACATGCGATATGCCATTTACCATCTTAAGTGGTCACCGCCGGCTATAGACACCAGCAGGTGTCGCGGTGAGCATGCTAGCCATGCTGCAATACCTGGGGCATTGTCAGTGCGTTGCCTACCTTTGAGAACTCTATTCACCCCTCGTTTGAAGCAGTCCAAATTATACTGTTTTGTATACAAATAACATAGTTGACAAAAAAGATTGAACATTACTGGCGGCTGTAAAAAGGATTATGATTTAAAAAAACTATTCCAAAATACCTCATCATGCCTCGCCATGAGTTTATGCAGCACCAAAGCCTTCTCCGCGTACCACTCTGCTTTCTTATGCTGCCTGAATGTGATCTGATATATGAGAGTAGTCAGTATATCCAGGGCCAGTTGGTGGTGAGACTTGTTCTTCTTTAACTCCTGAATGCCGCCCTCTAACATCTTCACATACAAGTATGGCGGGGTGTATCTGCGCAGCCATGACGGAAGAGCTTTGTACCTGAAAATTTGTAGTCATATTTCTACTGGTAAATGTATATACATTTAGGCATAGCATTGGCATGTAAATCAACAAATAATAAACACCGCCAAGCGCGAATCGGGCGCATGCTAAAGATCCTGAACTGAATGAAAAAAGGGTTTTTTTTTGGTGTGGAACCATCGAGATACAATACCTAAAGATTAAAGTTAAATGATTATTTACGGGATATTTACCGTGGTAAGGTTGTGGAAGGAGCTCCCGATATTTCGGCGCAGTTACATGCACCATGTTCACGGGAAGACTGAAGAATGCGGGTGGTTGGTGAAAAAGTTCAAAGTTAGGTACAGCCAAAACGATCTACCCTCTTTCTTAGTCTTTTGCTACGGTTATCACTGGAACTCGAACTCGAACCTCACATACCTAAAGAGTCACAGAGTATAGGTATCTCAATGTGTGGAATCCTCGGTGCACGTGTCCGACTCGCACTTGGCTGGTCTTAAGTTTTAAATTCGGTAAGTGTGATAGTTTTATTACCTCATCATGTCTTCTTCATCTATTTCATTGTATAATTTGTAAACTTTTATTACAATGCTGCATTTTTCTGCCGAATCCACTTTCGACAGATATTCTTCGTAAATCAGATGGGCATTCCAATACCTGGAAAATTTCCACTTACTAGTTTATTCATAAAATCTATACATATAAAAGCGAAATACTCTCACTGACTAACTGATTGATCTGTCAATCAGTTAGTCAAAAGATCTTGAAAACAATTCTGAAACTAAAATTTAACACGTAGAATTTTTTTCGGGGTGTAGAGAGAGGTACATTGAGAAAAGATTATTGGACTGAGCCGAATTAAGGGGGGCAAATGGAGGTTATAAGTTTATTTAAAAGTGTATGGATACGAAGTCGCAGACAACAGCAAATCTATAAAAATTAAAAATTTATGCTGTTCTTTAGTAAATGCATCACTTGAGAACGGCTGTACCAATATGGCTATTTTTGTTTTAAAATGTTCGTGATAGTCCAAATTTGGTGTTTATGGAAAGGAAAATTTGAAAAGTTTCCCGGTTTTTTTTTCAAATTCGGGATAAGCTGAACTTTCTTTTTTCTATCAGTGTTTGTATGGAACATAACACAAACAAAAATTTGGACAGGACAACCGTTTATCGAGTTAGCTAGTACAATAAAAAAAAACATGTTATATTTATAGGTGGCAATGTATAATGCTCCTGGCCTCCATAACACTCATGTAATTATTATTTCAAACTAGATGTGCTAAGCTGGGTTTCACCTGCATAGACATTTCTTTAAAAACAATTTTTCCCAGATAATTCTCGGCCAAGCGCTCGAAGAGTCAACACGTCCTGAGGATGCCTCGTGAAGAGGCGAAACACGTGTCGACAAAGAGCACTAAGGAAACGGGTAATTTTATAATATTTTTTTAAATTCAATTAATATACATTTCAATTAATATATTATATATTTTATGTTTCAGAATTAATACATTTTTGTTTTCAGGTTTATCATCATATTTCATTTGTCAGAATTAATTAATTTTTATTTCAGATTACTTTAATAATTCTAAAAATAAAAAAATATTTCAGAATTAATTAATTTTTGTTTCAGATTACGATAATTTTCAATTTATGTAATTAATATTTTATATCAGGTTAGGCAAAATTAAACTCAATTAAATTAACTTTATCAACAAATATCTATCACAAAGTCCTTATTGTACTTAAAGCGACGCGTCGTGTAATTCCGCTTCTACGTTCTTCTACACTAAAAATTCATCAGAAAAACAGTTTTGAAAATGGACTTCCGCAAAGTTTCCGCCTGATTCAATCAACTAGGAATAATTCTTATTAACTATTTCAGGCAGTAGACATACTTTACTAACCTTGCAAATTCCTCTTTACATGTAAAAGCAACACTAGCATTGTCCAGTTTCATGTCTTTATCAACAGGATATGTTTCTCTCTTGATCTTGTCGTTAATGAGCATGAGCTCCAGTCTCTTGTCTCTGATCGCCTCGTAGTTGATGCCCAGATACATCAGCAGGTAGAGCTTGTCCAGAGTACTGTGTGCCAGGTCCGATAGCCTGTAGCATGTACCTGCTTTTGACTTCATACTGAAAACGAAATAAATATAGTGTTATAGAAAGTTGTTATAGTTAATACATTTTGACAAAATAATATAAAAAAGACTTCGCAGAGAATTCAATAAACGGGATTCATTACTAATTTATTATTTTATTTTGTACATGGCTCAGCTGATCACAGAAAGAAGGATAAAAATATGTTGTAGTGTACTTTGTATGTGCCTATACAGTGACATCATCGAGTGAATCGGCTTCTTCTATACAAGCGTGCTCCATCGTAGACCGCATCATCGCTTAACATCAGGCGAGTTGGTGGTCAAACGCAAGCCTATCTATTCATAAAAAAAAACATCAAACTAACAGTCAGGAGCTTAATACATGAACTATAAGCCAGGTCGCATAACTAAGGTTTTGATTTTATCGCTCTGGGGGTGAGGGGCAAAACAGCCCCCGATCCGCTAGCATAATGGGCGACTCCTAAGTAAAACGGCCAGCCTAGATGTAGTTAAATATTCCATTTTATTTATTTGATATTAAAATTTATTTATTTGATGAAAGGCGAGCAGTAAAGGCCAATGTGCCTATATCACATCTGTGTCAAAATTTTGTTTTTTACATTTGTTAAAAACTGCTGTATTAAACTTACATGTCAAGCACTCGTTTAGAGTTATTGGAAGTACCCTGGGAGAAATAGTTGCTGATAGACTTCTGCTGGCTGAAGGAGCGCAGGGAATTTTCTGCATCTTGCTTTGATTTAATTTTAAGCTTGAAATTTTTGGCGATTTGTTTGATTTCTTCAATTTTTAATACTTTAAATAAATCATCAAAATCCATACAATTGTTACCTAGAACAAAAAAATATACTTTACCTATACAGCCTTACTTTAAAACATTAATAAGTTAATTAATACTGAAAATTCCTTTGTCAACTTCACTCTATCGGATATTGACGAATGCTAAAATGAGACGGCAATTTTAGGCATTGTTTCTGAAGTAATTTTTTAAAGTAAAAGTCATGTTATTGCATGTTATGCTACATAGGTGACACTTGTATGTTAAAACAGTGACCTAATTACATGGCAATTTATGTTATTTGCAAAACTATGCAAGTTTTCTATAGTTAAACAATGATCAAAATTTTTAGTCACCTACCCCCGTGTCACAATTTTCGTCTGCGAAAAGTTAGCAGCAATTTTAGGCATTGTCTAGCGTTTTTAGGTTAGGCCAAGTGTGCAATATCGTGCCCATGACTAGACAATTTATCTTTGTATGTATCACATAAAAAATTGGGTGTAGAATACGTAAACACACACACTAGCAAAATTTTCTCTCATCCAAACATGATTTAATTTTTTTCATAATAAATAAACTTTATGATGTAAACAAAATTAACCTTACTTAAAAAGTTACTTAAATTAGCCAATACTTAAAATTGGTTTATTTGTTTCTTGATTACAGGGTTAAAAGTGGTTCATAATGAGTACAATGACCTTCTTTCGGCTTAGGACTAACATGTCGTGTAACCCTGTAAATACTTACCAATATTAGCAGATGGTTTAACCAGACCATTCTCAATCAGGCAGTTGAGCATTTCCATAAATTGAGAATCACCAATTGGCTCTTTTTTATCATTGGTGATTTGAACCAGCTTTTCTTTCCTGTACCATCCACGCTGGCGCCAGTACAACCTGCAGACTAGTCTGATTCCTGGCTTTATGATGTTATAACAGCAACTAAGAATTTCTAAAGACTTCTCATCCAGCAGTTCTTTTAAACTTTCTTCTTTAAGAAATTTGTTAATAATTGTGAGGAGAAATACACCTGTAATAAAAACAAAAAAAATTGTTCAGTATACTCTGCAGCCAAAATTTTACCAAATTTTTTACTAGCTCCACCCTACTGCTTCACCTGCGTGGTCATTCCCTTGAAACCAATCTATTTTTCCAGCATTAAAAGTATCCTAGTCAAAACTCCCTCTCGACTTTTTCTTTCTGAAAAATCATGTTTATTTGTTGCTGTATGAAAGAGGAACAAATAAACACACTTTCACAAATACAGCAACTCTGAAACTGCGAAAAAAAAACCGCTGTTCCATAGATAATAACAGCCATTCACACTCTACAAAATGTATGGAATAGCTGATCTTTTTTTTCCAACTTAATAAATAAATATCTGGAAATTTTTGCACACATGGTCATCTGACCCCAAACTAAGCAAAGCTTGTAATATGGCTGCCAGAGAGTGATATACATACATATATATTTTTAAATACATACTTAAATAGATATTAACACCCAGACATAGAACAAACACAAATGTTTGTCCTAGGTGGGAATCGAACCCACGCCCCCAAGCACAGAAGTCAGTTTCACTACCAACTGAGCCACTACAGTCAATAATAATGTTTGGTCCCATAGTAAAAGTTGTTCATAATGATGGGTGGGATGGGTGAAGGGTCTAAGTTGAATCCCATTCAACTTAGACCCTTTACACGTAATCCTGTATAATACTAGCTGAATCTCACCGTTTATTTTTAACGTCTGTCCTACATTATAATGATTATTTACACAATGTACATTATATTAAGACCAATTTAAAGAATAAAGTTAGGATTGTTTTAAGCTAAATCCATTTCTGATTCCTAAAAGTACAATAAAAATAGAAAGCAGTCAACTTTCACTGGACCATCACTGGTTTTTTTTTCATATAACTAAAATCTACAGTAAGAAATGGACAATTTAAGGTGTTGGGACAGTTGGGAAGATAATTAAAAAATGCTCACTCTTATCATCCATTCCTTCACAAGCTTTAGTGAAATCCTCATCTTCGACTAAGTCTTGTTGAAACTGAGAGCTGTTGCCGAAATATTGCATTACTAAATTTCTTTTCACTGGTGACCTTTTGCAGACTGCACGCTTTTTAGTAGGTGAAAAAAACTTCTGAGAATTTGGGCTGCAAACATTTTTGCTTAATGATGCTTTAGATTTCTTCGGAGTTGAAAGCGTTGTGTTGTATACTATTGTTGTTTGAGAGGAATTTGACGATTGACTAAGGTTAAAGTTTTGTGACATATTGTCGTTTTTATCTTCTGTGGGCGAAGTGTTTTCGTCATCGCTACACAAATTTACCACTTCTTCTTCTGTCTTGACTATCACACTTAGATTGTTAATTTTAGCTGCTTTATCAGGCGATGCGGTTTTAACAAGACTCAAGCTTCGTCTTTTCTTTGTAATGTTTTTATCACTCATAACTGGTGTGTTGGCTGATGATAAGGTTGATTTCCCAGTAAGAGATACAGGGCTTGATTTGCACTTATAGTACCGGTCCAGGCTGGACTGCCGGCTCATTGTTAATCAAATGGAACAAAAAGTAGGTTGAGCACCAAGATGAGAAATTGGTGATAACTCAATACACTGCCAAAACAGGTGTTTCCATTTCATTTAAGTATGTTATAATTTCTTGCTCGTATACTCTAAATAAACACCCAAATACTTGAGTAAATTAAAATAAATCTAATAGAATTAGAACAAGAAACGTAAAAACCTGTACAATTGTACACAATGCCTGCCTGCCCAAAGTACTCTTTGTAAAAAGTAAGTACTCTTTGTGCCTGCCTCACTTGCCAGGAACAGCAAAGGAACAGCTGACAATTCTGACAAATGACAGTGACTTCACATTTTTTTGTATATTTTCTTCGCCCATTGTTGATCAGGCTAAACCCATTTAGGCCATACCGCCCAGTCTTCTGTATTTTACTGTCACAATAAGTACTGTCATAATAAGTTTTTTTGGCACAGGGCCCTTATTCCGCACGGGCAAACGCGCGCTATCGTGGCCACGGTAAGTTTCCCTCAAAAAGTTGGCCTCTATTGCTTAGGAAATAAAGTTCAACTTTTGGAAGTTAACTTACCGCGCCACGTAGAGCGCGTTTGGTCCGTGCAGAATAAAGGCCCTGGTGTATATCTGTGCGTTTCACCACATTCACCCATCACTTCTCCACACTCGAGCACATTCACGAATACTTATATACCAATCCACTTGAATCTATCGTTATTACGTTGAAGATCTAAAGACAATCCAAATGCCCACTACCAGTTGGTAACGTACCCAGCATCCTAGCGGCATTACTAAAACATTACATAATTTGTGGTGTGAACTATAACGATATCTATCTTGCATATTATTTCTTATATATGCGTTGAGCCCTTGGACGAAATATCGCGAATATCTCTATTTTTGATATTTTCATCCAAAGAACTCGTTTGAGCCAGAAAAAGCCAGCAACTTTTTTCTCATAATTTATGACTCTTCTAATTTCCCTCCTTTAGCCAGCTTCAATGTCAATCAGTTACAAAATTTTGTTTATTGAACACACAGATTGAACACGGTTTGCGGATTTGATAGCGTGTGTTCTAAGTTCTACATAACCACAGATATACACAACGTGTACATAACCTACAACCATCCATCAAAGAGAATGTAATACTACGTACCCATAGATTGAGTAGCAAATTTTTTTTTAGGTCTACGTAAGTACGTACCTACCATCCATTGTGATATGAACGAACATTGATGATTAGATTTAATTCATAGAATTGTGATTGAATAAATATAAATAGTTATAAACAAATGAATTGTTTGAAAATGATAATATGTTAAGGTGAAACGTTTCACTTTGGCGGGAAATTCAAATTTCAAACAGTTTTTTTGTTCTTGTAGCTAGGCCGAGTAATTATTGTAAACGATAAAGATGTTCGCGAAAATTGATTATTATTCTTTACAAACTCGCGTAAGGTTATTTATCTCCAATGCACATTATTACATACATTTGTCAATAAACAAATTTATGCTGTTTCAAACGGTTTATTGCCAAATGTAAGTAATATGGCGAGTAACTGATTACTAGCTGTACATGATAATGTAAAGAACGACCAACAATTTTCGCGAACACTATGCCATTTCACTATAATTACCCGGCCTAGCTACAAGGACAAAAAAACTGTTTGAAATTTGATTTTCCCGCCAAAGTGAAACGTTTCACCTTTTTCGCTCTATTGAAATGAGTAATAATTCAGAATTCAAGTAGGCCACCCTCATCTACCTACTTTTGTTTAGTCATATCAATCTTAGGGACCTCGTTATCAAAGAAAACCTATGCCAAAAAGCTTGCTTACAATATAGCTTTCACCATAAGTAAACATAAAATAAGTACCTAAGTATGTCAACTGAATTAAAAGGCCTTGATTTTTCCAAAATGAACCAGAGTGGCCGTTATTTTACTAAATCAAGATTAGCTATTACCTTCCCCAATAAAAATACCGTGTGTGCATGTCCAGTAAGTACCTAACATAACACCTACTTACATTTTAACCCCTGGATGAATTAAAGAGAGCCTTTATGTCAATAGTCATCTCAACTAATTAGGTCAATAAGACCACTACCGTCACCTCTCCACCACGCTATTACATTGACTGCGAAAATTCGCGCGACTGCAAATAGCGCAAACCGTATCTCGGCGTGTCATGATTCACGTTCAAATAATTTCCCCCAGTCACCTAAACTGAATCGCGTTTAGGAGGATGCCCCCAGAGTGTGTGGGTCGTTCAAGCGCTCGTTCAAAAGAACTTCCCAACCTAAGAGTAAATAACTTCCCCAACTGCTCCCCCCTCAAGAAAATCCTATTGTCGTCTCGTTTGATAACCATACGAGCTCCCTGCGAGTAAAAGTGTTTTATGGCGACAGGTTAGCAAACATAGCGACCGATAGTATGTGAGCACATGGGTTTAATAAGTACTTCGGTATAAAAAAAAAACATTCTTTATTCCATGACGGAAGAGTTTAGAGTTTTTATCCCGAATAAGTCCGCGTTTGACCACCAACTCACCTGTTGGTAAGCGACGATGTGATCGTAGATGAAACACGCAGACTTAAAAGATACCTATTCACTCTGGCCTTGAAAAGTCCCAGATTTACGAGTCCGAGAGATTTGTGGGTAGGGCGCACAATACTAAGGTACAATAGGTAGATACACATCTATCACAAAACAAATCCATTTGTTTCGTGAGGTACATTTCTACCATTGAGATGGTATGTACACAGGGTACATTAATATTCCTATGGTAGATACCTAGAGACGTATCCTATTGATTAAACAACAACATGACGGAAGCGAAACCCAAACAGGTTCGGACTTACCAGCCCACTTACCAGCTAAACTCACGAAATCGTTTCAATGTGGAGAGGGTGGAGAAGATGCTCAAGAGCATCGTTGATTCGGAGCTCGAAGAGATCGAATACTCCGAGAAAGTAGTTCCAGAGCTTTGTCTCAACCTCTCTGAGACAATCAGGAATGCAGTAAAAGAAGAAAAATATGACAGGTAAAGTGTTTATCTCTCTTTAGTTTGTCAAAAGCTGTGAGACATGTTTTGATTTTTTACCAAGCAATGTTTTCAATATTCTGTATATAATTAAATTAAAAGTTAGACAATGTAATCCCCATTCCCATAAAGTTGCAAAAATGATTCCAATAATGGCAACTCCTTTTGTGGCCGGGGCTGGCTTACTGACTATTCTATACTGTTGTTGCTGTAAGTGCTTTTGTAAGGGTAAAAAATGAAATGGAAGATTATATTTTGAGGGTGTAATGTTCCCAGTTTCCCACACAGAGTTGTACCCTTCTATCTACAAAAGGTTCTACGGTATGTACCTCCTTGTCTATATACGTATCTACTAGTTGTTCGCCTCATACTGTAACCTAGCGGTTGCCCCCTATAATATCTTCGTAACCCAAGTATTTATTTACTCTGACAGCTGCAATAAATTAAGATCTAGGTAAATTAAGAATTAAAATCTCTTTCGGTAGGTTTTTGAGCGTATGACTGGAGCTAGTAGGTAGATAGGTAGGTACCCGATATAATTCAGTGAAATAGCTAAGTATTGATGTCAATTCTGTTGTGCCATTATCTAAACTAAACTAAATTTGACAGCTCTAAAATTATTGCCATCTTTTTCAGACGTATTGAAATGATAAGAGATGTCGATAAATTTAGTCCTGTCAGATTAGTTTAGAGAATGGTACAACATAATTGATGCCATTATGTAATATTCACAGACCTAAAAAAATTTTTGCTATGCTACGCAGCATTCACTGCTTTTTTGCTAAATCTATGGTAATAATAAAGCTCCTCCGCCATTCTTATAACCGGCCAAGTGCGAGTCGGAGTCGCGCACGAAGGGTTCCGTCTATAAAAACGGCAAAAAATCACGTTTGTTGTATGGGAGCCACCCTTAAATATTTATTTTATTCTGGTTTTTAGTATGTGTTGATATACAGCAACAGAAATACATCATCTGTGAAAATTTCAACTGTCTAACTATCACGGTTCATGAGATACAGCCTGGTGACAGACAGACAGCGCAGTAGTAATAGGGTCTCGATTTACCCGTTGGATACGGAACCCTAAAAATTAACATAACTAACAATTTAAAAACCGTCTTCAAAATCAGTAAATACGGAATTTCATTTACTTGGATGACATGTTTTTTTTCAGTTATTTTCATTTTAAAACCAAACTACGAAACCGATTTTGATGAAACTTGTATGGGATCACCTCTGAAGTATGGCTTACCAAACAAAATAGAAATCATCAAAAGTGGTGGAGAAATCGGTGAACACATAAAAAAAAAACTGTGAAACATAGAACCGTCCTCCTTTTTTGAAGTCGGTTAGTAATTTTAAATAACGTTGCATTTGCCGCAACTGCGATTTCGCGATTTCAGGGCTGGGTCCCATAGTAAAAGTTGTTCATAATCATGGCTACTATGGACCCCTTCGGGTTAGTACACTCTTTTTGCGTAACCCTGTAGATTTACTAATTGCTGGAACGTACTAAATACTACTTTCACTACTCGATGAATCTAAAAATAGTTTGTGGGCAAATCTGCTGTAAATTAAATTCAATATAAAAAACCAACTTCATCAGAACTGGACCAAAACTAAATGGGACAAAATAGAAAGCAGCAACTTTCAAAAAATAAAGAATCATCAAAATCTGTTCACCCAGTCAAAAATTCTGTGGTAACAAACATAAAAATAATAATAAAAAAAACAGTTGAAAGAGGAGGTTATCAACCTCTTTTTTGGAGTAGATAAAAAAATTAAAATGAATTACAAATTCGAGTGCAATAAATCCACTTTAAGTCAGAACGTAATATAATTCCGTATTCTTACTTTGACTCCGCTAGGTAGGTACTTACTCTACGTAATAATCAGTTTAGTTAGCCTAAATGAAAATATTCCATCCAGACAGGCACTTAGCGAAGTGTGCATTGATTTTCCTCACGCAAGCGCACGCAGCCCAGACTGCTCGGTTTCTCCCCTCTTCCCTGGACCATTTACCCCCTCTATTACTGTCCTAGCCTAGGTAGACGAATGATATCAGCTCGGCACTTATTATCGTATTCTGAAGGTAGACACATAATAGTATTATCGCGTAATCAAGCAAGAAAAGGCAGGCGATGCTTAAGAAATATATAGTGCCTGAATTTTTTATGTAAGCAATCAATTAGTCCTAGTAATTTTTTGGGTGGTTCGAAGAGAAATATGTTTAAGTTTGTACACTTCACATAGTTTTGGCTCGGCAAAACTAATAACCGGCCAAGTGCGAATCGGACTCGCGCACGAAGGGTTCCGCACCATTATCTATAAAAACGGCAAAAAAACATGTTTGTTGTATTGGAGCCCCCTTAAATATTTATTTTATTCTGTTTTTTAGTATTTGTTGTTATGCATGTTACAAGTGGATCACATTAAAAACCGACTTCAAAATTTGTAAATACGCAATTTCGTTTACTTGGATGACATGTTTTTTCAGTTATCTTGATTTAAAAACCGAACTACTTAACCGATTTTGATGAAATTTACATGGGACTACCTCTGAAGTATCGCCTACCAAAAAATAATCAAAGTCAATTCATAATTGGAAACAATAACAATTGGAAATCGGTGAACATACATTTAAAAAAATAACATAGAACCGTCTTGCTTTTTTGTAGTCGGTAACCTAATAATTAAAACAGAGGGGAGGCGAATTTTCGGTCGGCGCTGGGCGACGAAAACCCACGCTACGGCACTGAGTAGGGCGAAGAACTTCCATATGCCTACGGCATCCAAGGTATCAAATCCGCCTCTGATGACTACGGAAATCACGACTAGTTGGAGCATTGGTCCAACTTAAGACAGGCCACATCAAAGATAATATAAATCGTCATTGGGCCACATTCATGCAAAGTCGTAGTAGTGCTCGCAATGTCTCTCCTAGTAAAAGTCTATACTTATTACACGATATTGTCTGCAGGTACCGTATAATAGTGTGCGTGAGCATCGGCCAGCGGCGGCAGCAGAGCGTGCAGATGTTCCACTCGTTCCTCTGGGACCTGGACCGAGACTCCTTCGCCACGCACAACTTCGAGAACCCGCACCTCTTCGCCAACGTCATCGTCTATGGTGTCTATTTGGATTAGTACGTGAATCAAGGTTGTTCTGTGTCCATTTGGTTTAGTTTGTAAATAAATGTTGTTCAAAAAGCACAGTCTCAAGTATTTTAAAACAGTTTACTTTCTTGAAATATATACCTACCTATCTATTCATATTTTCACACATTTTGTATCTACGGGAAATCAAACGTCTTTAACAAGTGTGTGTTGCCAGTGATGACATATGGTACTGAGACGTGGTCCTTAACTGCTGGCCTTTTGGAAAAAATCAGAGTCGCACAGCGAGCAATGGAGAGAGCTATAGGTACCTGCTCGAAGTTTCATTGCGCGATAAAATCCGGAACCTCGTTCCGGATTTGATTTTAGCCGAAGAACTACAGTCACCGTCATAGCTGCCAGGATTTGCTAGTTTAAGTATGGCAATGGGCAGACCACGTCGCTGGAAGAACCGATGGGGAAGAAAGGTTCTTGAGTGGAGACCAGACCACGAACCGAAAGACGCAGTGTTGGTAGAAGATGGACCGACGACATCGTAAGAGTCGCGGGCATCCAGTTGATGCAGAATATGACAGGCTGTTGTTCAGTGCAGCATATTAAGGGAGAGGCCTATGTTCAGCAGTGGACGTCTGGCGGATGATGATGATGGGAGAAGGTTCAAGACGTCGGAATCGCATGCATGCTAGGCGCATGCAGTAATGACAGTAGGTATAACTTATAAGTGGACAAAGGTTACGACAGAGTGGTGACCGAAGAAAGGTAAACGGAGCGTTAATCGTCCAGCTGCAAGATGGGTTTACGATATTATCACAATACAATAACTCTTTATTAAAAACCACAAAAACAAGAATAACATATAATTATTATACATTACAGTAATTATCTAGGCTTTTAACAGGCGGCCTTATCACCATCGCAGGTCGAACCTGGACTGGATTAGCACAGGACCGACGCAGATAACATAGCAAGAGAGATGCCTAGGTATATCCAGCAGTGTAAGGAAGGCTGTAGAGTGGATGAAATTATGAAACGAGAAAAAACAAAGCAAAAAGTTCAAAGTGAGATGGAGCCGCACGCGCGCATTCATTTTGAAAAATACCGCCGCTGAAAGTAGCAGTTGAAACTACACTCCGGTACAGTACCGGCTTAATTCCTAAACCTAACACAAAAACTTTACTTTCTCTTCATCAATACCTACTCGCATAACGAGTCTCTTGGCCGTCTCTCTGGAGACGCGCAGGAGTCGTGCCGAGCGTATTCCCTGATGAATAGGGGCTCGGAAACCGATTGGAAGCTCGCCTCGACCGATAACAAACATAATACGTGAGTAAGCCGTCTGTTAGTCATTTTAATTTCTAGTCCCTTAACTAATAACTATGGCATTTTAAAATAGAGTCATTTGGTTTTTTTTTTTTTTACCATGTGGGTGCCATTGCCATTGCCACCTATTCTGATAGAATATGTGCAAAAACAGAATCGTTCGATAAAGCTATTTGGTCGTAGCATAACGGTGGACTAAATTTTAGTCAGAATATAACATAGTAGCACCCGAGTACTAATAGTCCCTTTGTCGAAAACAAAAAATAATAAAACGAATTTGTAGGTCTGAACTCGCTCTACAAGTTTAATACATGAAATTTTTCGATATCTTTCACGAGAAAAAAGAAAATAGTAAAAAAAAAACGCTCCCAAAATTTTTGTTTTTGTCGATCGATATCTCAATAACGATGAATGATAGGTGAAAAATGTATAGGACCTTATATGTAGACCCTAAAGGAAGCAACAAGGATTGCAAAAAAAATTGTACTCGTATCTCAACGGAAAACCGAGTTATTGTGGAAAGAACCTTTTTTAAGATAGCGAAAACTCCACAAGCCAGTTTTGGTCGACATTTTGAAGTTAAGCTTTTCAAGGCCCTCCCCACGTAATATCAAAAATTTAGCTTTCTCGGTTCACTTGCATTTTTAACCCGTTTTTGCGGACGTAATGACTGGACTATAATTATGGTGGTAAAAACTAGTCTGTTATGCCTGATTAATTTACACTTTGTTAAGTATCGAGTGCGACTGACAAGTTTAGCAAGTGTTAAGTAGTTAGTAACTGACGCGCGGTTAAGTGATGAGCGCAAGTTACAAGCGCAGGTGCGAACTAAAGTAATATTTTTACGTTTAACTGCGTTCCCCTCCACCCAGTGCCGGATTTATATTTTTTACGTAGGCCACTTTATTCCGCCGCCCCATGTACCTTTATAAAATAATAATTTTGAACTTCCTCTAAAATCTGCCGCCCCTAGGCTGCGGTCTTTATGGCCTATTGACAAATCCAGGACTGCCTCCACCGCTGATCGTTCTTACTGGTTACTTTGAACCTGAAAAACCGACTAAACACTGTAAACGTTCTGAATACACTCAACACTTGACAAAAAACTCATCAATGAATCACGTATTTCTCGCACTTGCACTTAACAAAGTGTAAAGGGCATTAGGGTAGTTGTCAAGTGCAGGTGTCAAGTCTATTTCAAAGGGCTGTGAAAACTGAGTAGGTACGTACCTACCAAGTACCAAACATTTTAGTCATGCCAGCAAGGAAGGCAACAAAGTTATCAATATAAAAAAACTGACTACATAAAAATTTCAGAATTGGACCAAATTCAAATGGGACCACACGGAAAGCACCAGCTTTCAAATAAAAAAAGAATCATCAAAATCGGTTCACCCAGTCGAAAGTTCTGAGGTAACATTAAAAAAACAGTCGAATTGAGTACCTCCACCTTTTGGGAAGTCGGTTAAAAAACAGTAAAATAGCACACGCGCGACCCCAACCGCACTTCTCTTTTTGCAGAGACTCTAGAGACCTCCTTGAAATACTATAATTAGGTACTTTTTACTTCTAGTTTTTGTTATAGAAGTACTGAGAAGTACTTTTCACTGCGATATATTTGAATGGTTCCTTAGGTTTGAGGATATTTATAAATAAAAGACACCCCTAAGCATTTTTACAGATCATATTTATTTATCCATTTCATAGTATAGATATCACACTGGCCCGCCCTTATAAAAATAAATATGTAGTACAATAAGGACCCGTTCTGCGGATCGGCTGGCGACTGGCGTGACTGGCGCCCCTGCGCGGACCTCCTCCGGTAATAAATATTGGCATCAAAACGACACTAACCTACAACAATTTGGACACATTCGATGGCGCGGTCACACCAGCCTCGATACTATTGAATTTCATCAAATATCTTATACAAGAAAATTCAGAGATAATTCTAAACCATTATACAGGTCGATATACACAAGATTTAATTAAATATAGGTACTTTTACATTAAAGTTCGCACATATTTGACACACAAAGCGAAGATTACTGGATAAAAAGACTAAATCAGCTAATATAAGATATTGGTCCGAGACACTGAAGCGAGATGTGTACGTACGATACGAAACTAGCACCAAGCCACCGTACGATAAACAAAGCAGCATGTAGCCCTCGCGTCCTGCCACTCCACTCACAACAATACAAAAGCTATCTACTTCGTGCGACCCGTGCGTGCGCGCGTCCCGTGACGTCACCACACCGCGGCTCCGAGCATCCCGTGACATCACCACATTCGCAGCTCCGCACGTCCCGTGTCGTCACTACGCTCGCGGCCCCGCACGTCCCGTGTCGTCATCACACTCGCAGCCCCGCGCGTCCCGTGTCACCATTACACCGCGGCTCCGCGCGTCGCGTAACGTCACGACACTGCGGCCCGCACGGGTCGCTTGCGCTCACGCACACTAGGCCCATAGCAAAAATGTTCCAAAAAGGTAAAAACGTTATAAAAAATCGAGTCTGTTTGGGGATCAGCTGCGCGGTCCGTGGAGCGTAATATCCGTGAGCGCGTTGAGCAGGGTCTGCCAGTCGGGGCAGCGCCTCCACCAGCGCTGCCGGTCTACATTCAGCCTCTCAGTTTTACATCTGCGTGATATGTGTTACAGATAATATTATATAGTACTGGGTACATACCTACGACCGCTGTACCTACATATATGGCGGTACATCGCTTATACAAAAACTAGGAGTAGACAAATATACGTAGATATCAAAAAACTAAATGCAGTGAATATCTGTATCAAAACATTAGTCTAGAGATAAGTGAGTGTACGTTCGATTAGATATGTGATATTAGTGTAAAGATACAAAATGCATTATTCTGAGAACAAACAGTCAAGTTCAATACAAAAATACGATCTACATCGAACGAAGTCGGTTCTTACAGTTAGCCACAAAAATAGTCGATACGTTAAACTCGGCCTTTCTTTCCTAAACAACGTGCAGTTGCTTCAAAATAAATTCTGTGAAATCTCTCATTAACTATAAAATAATTTACAAAAGTTTAGAAGTCCATAATTATCAATTTAAAAAACAGATTTCACAAAATTAGTAAAATATGCAATTTGAGTTTCATCGATGACATAAAATTGTCATCAAAGTAACAAAATGTTCCAGTCCAATTTAAAAGCCAATCTGCTGAACCGATTTTGATGAAATTTCTATGGGATCATTCCAAAAGAATCCTTTAAATTAAAAATATAAATTTCCACATCGGTTCATAAATGACGGAATTCTAAGGTAATATTTTTTTTTTTAAATACAACCTAATTAGGAACCCTTCTTCTTAGAGTCGGTAAAAAATATAAAAGAACTTTAGGCTCGAAAAAATATAAAAAAATAAAAATGTAGAACAGTGGAATCCAACTATCATCATACAATCCCGACTCCCCAAGGGAGTCGTCGCGGCGGGCGGCGGGCATCTCAGGGCGAATTTAAACATTTACATTAATAAAATATTAAAGCTTAACATACATAAAGATTAAGCATCTCTGCACCTTACGATATATAATAGCCATCAAAATAACTGCAGATTAAAATATCTCATCTTAAAAATAAAGTCTTAAACGTTAAACTATAATAAAAGACTCGTCCATGTACCGAAACGACTCCTAACTTAGGCCAAATAAAAACCGGTTTAAAAAAATATAGCAATTCATCGTTGTTCGCCGTCGCGTTGTGGACGAATTTTAAACAAAATAATAACTAAGAGAATGTGATAAACAGTCATTTAAAACTTAATTTCGAGATGGGGATCGCCTGCGGGACGTAGACGTCCTGCGGGACGTAGACGTCCTGAGGGACGCAGAGGTCCTGCGTAGCTACCGATGTAACAAACAGTTTGTGATGTAACGGAACGTCAGGCAACAGTGGCGCCGCGGGCGGCGAGCAGTGAGCAGCAACAACTTCTAAAATAAATCAATTGGCGGTGGTTTGTTTGTTCAGTCCTCAGGGGAAACAATTCAGCTCGACTCCTTTTCCTTCTCCTTTGACTCTGGAAAGTGATGCTGTCATTAGTTGAGTCGCGAATTCAGAACATTTGTTAACCCCCGACGCGAAAATAGGGGTGTTATACATTTTACGTGTTTATGAGTATTTGTGTCTGTCCGTGGCAACGTTGTTCCCGAACGGCTGAACCGATTTTGTTAAAAGGTGACTTGATCGAGAATGTTCTTAGCTATGATCTGTTCAGCCGTTTGAAGACTATTAGCTCTTTTGTCGGGGGTTTTTAGAAAATTTCGATTTATACTTGTCATAAAACTTGGGTCAACCAGAACTAGATGTTTCTTCTTAGGTATTTTGACGAATACATTTTTCCAAAAAGCATGCTACGTAATTTGCTTATGTATGGCCATGTATTACGCATAAATAGATTGGATGTCATATAGGCTGATGTAATTTTATGGCAAAATTTAAAAAATATCATTGCAGAAATATTTTTATCTATGGAAATACACAACAGTGGCAAAATTTGTTTGTAAATTATCTTTTAAGATATTCATGATATAATTAAAGCCCAATATAGAATTACACGCAAAAGTAAATATTTTTTTGCTTCTGTGGCCCTAGTACGAGAACTTGCGAAAAAGTATTCGTTCCGTAAACGATAGCAAATGTATGAAAAATTCAGTTTCCCTTTACGTCCGATAGAAGCGCTGTTAAATTTTTTATACATTTTGCTATCGTTTACGGAACAAATACTTTTTCGAAAGTGCTCGTACTAGGGCCACAGAAGCAAAAAAATATTTACTTTTGCGTGTAATTCTATATTGGGCTTTAATTATCATGAATATCTTAATAGATAATTTACAAACAAATTTTGCCACTGGACACTGGCCGATTAGTTCAATATAACGTTTTTCTTTAAATTAACAAACGACATTACAATCCGACCACAAATTTTCACCAAACTAGGGCCTGGTAATAAGTTACTATTCTCTAGCATCTATTAATAAACGCGTAGTAGAAAGTGAATTCCCGAATTTTGTCTTGTTCTCTCTTTTAACTAAATAAATATCTGGGACATTATTGCACACATGGCCATCTGACCCCAAACTAAGCAAAGCTTGTAATATGGCTGCCAGAGACTGATATACATACATACATATATATTTTTAAATACATACTTAAATAGATATTAACACCCAGACATAGAACAAACACAAATGTTCATCACACAAATGTTTATCCTAAGTGGGAATCGAACCCACGCCCTCAAGCGCAGAAGGCCAGGTACACTACCAACTGAGCTAACGGGGCTGTCTAACTTAGACAATTGCTCGAAAAAGACAACAGACGGAGTAACTAATCTATGGCTACTCGGCGTTTATTAATAAGGAGGTAAGACTTTAAAACGACTAAGAGAATGTGATGAACAGTCATTTAAAACTTAATTGCGCGATGGGGATCGCCTGCGGGACGTAGACGTTCTACGGGACGCACAGGTCCCTCAAGAAACTAGTTTTTTAAAATTGGTGCTAAAACTGCAGTCGATTTGTAATGTCTTTTGCGCTCATAGTATCCCTAATAGAAGATCTCCCGACGTATGACCAAGCAGTCTTGGCTAAACGTACCTTACAGCCCCTAGACGTGTACTAAAAACTTCAATAATCTTGATCTAAGTTCTAATTAGCGTGATTTAAGCTTAATTTACAAGTGTAGATCTAACAGAAAGACTTGGTGAATAAGGGAACACCTATGATACTTTAAGGCTCGATATCCACTAAAGCGAAAATGAGCCGTGCTATATTGGCTGATATCAACCAATGGAAATGCAAAAAATTGACAGCTATGACGTCAGGCTAATTACTTCATCAAGATAAATTGTAAGCCGATAGAATTGCAGATTTTTCTATACAATACTACTAACATTTTTTACTTCTCCAGTGCGGTGAAGTCTCGCTACAGAATAGACATATATGCATTACATATTGTATAGAGCTATGCAATGGGATCAGTTTTGAAGTTTTAATTGACAGTCTTAAGCTAAATAAATGTTGGTGTCTTTATTTTGTAGCCTAAAATAAAAAAGACAGCAATATTTTTATTAAGTTTAAAACTGTCGACTAAACCTTCAAAATTGATCCCATTATATTAAAGTCGTCTTGCTCTCATCTCTGCTTTGGTGGATGTTGTCTTGGTGGAGGCTATTTAGTCTTGTGCCTAAATACCTTAACGGGGGGGTAATGACCCTTGCTTTGGGTACTTTGGCAGTGCTTAACTAGTCACTGGTTTTAGATCACTGACTTATGTGAACAGAAAAAATCTCAAGCCGTAACTAGTGATTGTGATAAATCAATCAAACTTCAGTGGCGTAGTGTGAGGGATGGACTCACGCGCAAATTGAATATGGTCACGGACGACAGAAACACACACACACACATCGTCGCTTACCAACATTATAAAACGGTTTAAAAAACCGCTACGCCACTGGCAAATATTTGCGAGATATTATTTAACAGTAGGTACTACTATCAGAGTCTATATCTCACTCTATGGTCACTATGGGATGATGGAGATGGGATGCCGACATTCGGCAGATGATAGAGAACTATGGAGACAGTTGGAGAAGGCCTATGCCAAAAGGCACACCGAATTGAGGGAAATTTTCTAAATATGTAGAAAGAATTTATACAAGTTATGTAAAAAAGCTTATTCGGAATAATTGGCTATTGTATTGTAAACTCTCCGAGTATACTAGCTTTTAGTTGTTATGTGCTATTATGTCTTCTCTGCTATTTTTCCAAAAGGCTTACAGATATGATCACCAGGTCAAGGTTATTTTTACGGTGTCGTTCTAAAACCACAACGAACAGGCGGAGTGTCACCGTATTCAATACAGATATAGATGAATTGAATCATAATGAATTAAACTCGTACAGTGAATTATAAAAAGCATTTGTAATTAAGCATGATGTGTTCCTAATTGACCCAATATACGTTTTTGGTTGTCGACCCGTCGAGTGTTTGCAAGTCTAAAGGCTGTAATACGGCTGAGAAGCCGCGAATGCGTTTAGCCAATTGTTGCGTGCGTAGTTAAATTCAAAAATATAAGCGAAAAATAAATAATAGTTATGGATATTTCTACTGGTGAAGTCTTAATGATTTCAATTCTGTATATGTTGATATCATGATCTGCCAAAGCGATCTATCTAAGTGTCAACCCAATGTTATAAAATATTATAAACTGCACTATTTGTAATATTTTATTTGCTCTAAAAGCTGCAATAAAATTGTAGAAAGTCGAATGAAATCCACGAATTGTCACTTTCGCTGTGTTTTTTAACGTTAAACTTGTAGCAGGTACTCGATATCCTTCAGTAAATAAAAGAAAATGTTTTATACAGCTTTTGCAGTTGCTGCTGTCAATGCAAATAAACGAATGGAAATAGAGTAGTCTGTTTTTCTTAGAAGTGTATGCAAACATGGATGGTAGACTAGCAACAAATAATAGTACAGTGTTAAAAGTGCTGTCACTATGGCCATATTATTTACTTTGGACCTTTAAGAAAATCCAGTAAATTTTCGTTGAAATCATTAATCAAGACACCAGCAGCAGATAAAATATGATGAATGCGAAGCGTCTACGCGTCTACGCATGCCTGGTCACGGTTCGAGACTGACCTTCGTCGCTGTTACCGTTAGTGAGCGGTTCTTCACCGTTCTTTTCCTCACTTTTTTCTCCTTCCTTTTCCCCGTTTTCAGTAGGTTTTTTCTCATCATCCTTTGAGTCTTTGTCCTTCTTCTCCTCGGAGCTCTCTTTGGCGGGTTTCTTCTCCTTGCCGGACTTGCCCTTCGCGGGCGTGGCGGGCTTGGGCTTGGGTTCCAGTGACGGGTCCAGCACCAGCTTGCCAATGTTCTTGCGGTCGTGCATCTTCTGCATCGCTTCACCCACCTGGGAACATGGAGATTGGAAGGTGATTAAATGTTCCGAATGACTGATCTCCCAAAATCCAAGGATACACGGATACTTTCTTGTCCAATGCAAAATGTAGAACCGTAACTAAACTTTCGAGTCGACTAAGTAAAGATTCTGCATTCCAATCACCCAATAGGCTTACGGACAGGTGTTTTATTTGTTAACAATAATAGGCTTAGTGAAAAAAATATATTGCATGTGTTATGCACCCTGAAGAAATTATTTAAATCGGCTTATAAACTTCTGAGATATAAGCGTTTAAAGTTTTTAGGACTCCTAACACCCGTGCTGGAACAGCAGATGGCGCCACCAGTACCCTGCACCTAAGTATGCAGGCCAGTACTCACGTCCTCGAGCGCCCAGGTAGAGTCGACGAGCGGCTTGACCTTGCCCTCGCGCCAGAGGGTGAACACGCGCTCGACGGCGCGGCGCACGTAGTCCGCGCGCCCGTGCTGGAACAGCAGGTGGCGCAGGTTCAGCCCCGCCAGGCTCTTGTTCTCGTCGAACAGCTTGATCGGGGACACCTTGTCCACTTGCCACCACTGTCGGAAGACCACACACTATTACATACCTAGTTAAAACAAGAAAAATAATATACAGGATTGATTAATTGAGGATTTGTAGAAATGTTACAAATGGCGCTACATACTCTCAGTAGGTTTTTTAATTATATTGGTTTTATAATTATGAAGAGTTACGTTTGACCACACCTGATGGAAAAAGACAATTGTCTCAGATGTTGCGCGCTTGTCCGAGAAATGCCTATTCACTCTTGTGTTAAAGAAACCAAGGTTGTACTTTGTAGTAAACATTTCATTTAACATGAATTTTGAAAACGCTGCATGCGTGCGACCATTATATTTTATTTTTAGTTATTGAGATAAAACACGGTCAAACCAATTACATAAATATCTCACAAATTATCATTATACATAAAAAAAGATTATAATAAAATTAAAATACATTATTTACTACATTGAAATCATTGTCACATAACAGCAATAATAATTAAGGATAAAAATAAATGTCAAAAATCATAATCACCAAAATATGGTGGTGGCATTTGAGGAGTTCAAGATTTTCGGAGACTTTGATAGAAGACCTGATGACTGTAGCTCAATTAGATGAAAGCAAAGCAATGATGGGCGTATATTCAAATCAACATCAGAAACCACAAAGCTTTAGAAAAGGCCTATCTTCAAATCAACATCAGAAACCACAAAGCTTTAGAAAGAAAATTGGTCAAGGATATAAGTTCGCATGCATTCACACATTCACGTTTTTAGTCGCATCCAGTCTTGGAATAATTTCGGCTGCGTTTGGGCGCTATTCAACCGGATAGAATTCAGCTTTGAAAAAACCGACTATGCCACTTTGGATGCTTGACTGCTCAGCGATAAAAATACTTCCTACATGCTTCCTACTTAATACTTCCGCTCATAAAATTTTAACATTAATGTGAACGATCGGAACTCTATAAACCATTTCATTAAATGGCTTTCAAGAAGCTTTGTTCTTATCCATACCAGTCTATCTTCGTCACCAACTACAGCCATTGTATCCCATTCTGGATATAAACCAAGAAGCATATGGCATAGTAACAGAAATCTAACGCAAATACAAATCATTTATTCGTATAATCTAAAGTTGTTGTGTAAAAAACATTGTAGTTGATCTCAGAGGCTTTCGACCTAGTCAGAGATCATATGATATGCCTGTCCTTTGCAAAGCCCCAGGGCTTTATCGCTTAAGTCCTGTGATGATTATGTACGTCTGCAATTCTGCTCGTGTGGATGATGCAAGTAAGTAGACAGGAGAAGAATAGCTCGCGAACGCCTTTACCATCAGACTTACACAATAAGGCCGGATCCTATATTCGACCAACGATTTTGACATCGACATTTGACTTCGTCGATTCACATAACCCATCTCGCTCATACCAGTCCAAGCCTATTTTATTTGTCACTGCATCGACGTGTTAATAAATCACTGCTAATAAAACATATTTACTGGCAGGTTTATTATCTTGAGCGGTTCACACACAAGCGTCAAAAACACTGGCCAAAAGCATCAGATAATTATAATTAAAGACTCACGGCACGCGCTGCGCTGAAGAAGCTCTTAGTCTCGCCGGTCACGATGTTAGATGATCCTGCGATAAACACCATTGTTTAGATGGGCGTTCACGGCGTGCGTACGGCGCGCCTCGAGGAAGTGCAGTGTAAACAACGCTTTATAAACGCGGTTTTAGACGGATGACTTACTTTGCACGTACGTACTGTTTCTGCTAACGATTATGATGAAATTTTGTTTGTGTGGATGCTTTTTAGAATTAAGATGTCGAAATGTTAGTATCGGGGTATTATCGCTAGGCAGAAGGCACGAGAAGTTATCGAACAAAAATTTGCAAGCACAGAACTCTGTGCTTGCAGAGGCTACAAATTTTTGTCTTCATTTATCTACACTAATATTATAAAGAGGAAAGATTTGTACCTATTTTTGTATGTTTGTAATGAATAGGCTCCGAAACTACTGAACCGATTTGAAAAATTCTTTCACTGTTAGGAAGCTACACTATCCCCGGGTGACATAGGCTATATTATATATATTTTGTAGCGAGGCCGAAGGCCGAGCTTACACTCGTGCGAAGCCGGGGCGGACGGTAGTATTTTATAAAAACGTTGGTTTATTTGGTACACTTGAACGATTTGAACACATGTTTTAATTGCCTATTGGGGCTTATCGCACTTCACATTGTTAAGATTTTTGTTGGTTGATGCGAGAGGTATTTTACCCAAACAATATTGATGCATATCATGCATATGATAAGTTTCGACAGGCAATTAAAAACATTGTCTTGAGCATTTGGATTGTCTTTAAAGTTATATGATTATTTACGGGATATTTACCGTGATAAGGTTGTGGAAGGAGCTCCCGATATTTCGGCGCAGTTACATGGACCATGTTCACGGGAAGACTGAAGAATGCGGGTGGTTGGTGAAAAAGTTCAATCGTCACAGGCGAAAACGAGACGGAGCATATTGCATAAGCGTATGTCAACTTGAGTAACGTTTTTAAGTAAGGCTCTTAGATTTTAATTTACCTACAACTATTTAGTTACCACTCCTAAGCGCGCGTGTTAAATCATATATAGGCAAATCTACTTCAAGGGTCACCAAGAGACCGACCTAGCCGAGTTTGGGGCCCGCTGTAAAGTCAATTATAACCTATGTTAGACAATTAATGTATACCTCCGCAGATGGGATAATGTAACAACGTTTTAGAAATAAATATTTACTTGATTTAAAAGTGAAGAAGAGAAACTAACCATAGAGAATGTACCGGCCCATGGGTTTGAGGAGCTGATATCCGCGGTTACACTCTTCGCTGCACAGACAGTCCAGTACGATGTCCACGCCATCTGGAGATACTCTGAGGAAATAACAATCTTTAGAGCATGCTATGAGACAGGAACTTGTTTTTTTTACAACAGGCTTATTGAAAAATATTGCTAAATGGAATAGATATCACATACAGAAGGAATTATTCAAATCGACTTATAAAGTTTGGAGATATGAACGTTTAAAAATTTTGGTCAGATTAAGACGGGATCATCATCATCACCCATAAGACGTCCACTGCTGAGCATAGGCCTCCCCCTTTAACCTCCACACAGAACGACATCCTGCCATCTGCATCCACTGGATGGGCGCGACTTTCACGAGGTCGTCGGTCCATCTAGTCCAGGCCTACCTACGGTGCGTCTTCCGGTTCGTGGTCAGTAGGACGAAATGCTCTGTCCCTTTCCCGCAAAGTGAGTTTCAGTATGGAGTTTGTGTGGCGTAATTACAAGTGACGCCTTTTGTAAGTATAGTTAGTGCGCTCTGTCTAGCAAGACATTACAATGCTTAAGTATATATTTTTTAGGTTTTTTGGTTGATTTCGGTGATAATCTTAAGGTCAGCTTTTTATAAGAAAATAATCAGTCCGGTAACCTAAGAGGTACTGTCAGAAACAAAAACGTTTTAAAATCCAACGATCTCCAAATGAGGCATGTGCGTATTCAGATGGCACGAAACATTTCTTAGTTTTGATAGCGAGTTTAAAACAAGCCATCTTCAGCGGTTTACCAAACACCGGCAAACTTGCAGTCAACAATGACAAGTAACTTGCCAGGAAACCCCGTTTGCGGAAACGTAAACTTTATCCACCCTATTCAGATACGCATCAAAACGGAATTCGAGTTAAAACTTATCCGTCAGAGTTCATAGACTTGCACGCTGCGCCGCAGACTGTTCGCATAAACTACGGAATGCCAGTCCTTGCAGTTATTACAGCCCTGCCTTGAATATTCACATTTCATTTACATTCTAGATATCCGCTCAATAAACTCAATATACCAATTTCAATCTCATTTCTACGTACTGTATATAACTTGTGTTTATTTACGCTGAACTTGTGCGGCTCCACTGTTTACTCTATGTAGCACACCAGATATAAAAATATCTTTGTCTATTTACGAGAATTAAATGACGCGCTTGTTACGAAGCAGCTGCCCTAAGGAGCGGGTTATAAACGGAACAATTAACGCACGATGTGACCAATTTCCTAGGACCCTGAGACTCAACACCGACCTCCTATTTCCCAAACGAATGAAGCCTGTGTGAAACAGGAGAGAGGTCTAGATTCACTGGAGGTAAACGAATCACACGGACTCGACGCGAGCTCTGAAATATGTAACTGTAATGACCGCCAATTAACTAAGCTCGGGATCGAGTACAATTTGGTTCACTTACCCAGGAGTCGGGATATGGATCAAGATATTATTATTGGAGTGTGGTATGTGGTGGAGATTGAGTCGGTCATACGCGGCGCGCGCATCGCATATGGCCTCATTCGGGTTTATTTCTTTTGGCTAAAATATGTCGTTCCTAAGTTTTATGACAATGTAAGTTCTACCTTAAAAAGATATACTAGCGAACCGAAATTGGACGTTTTTCCTATTCGTAATTTGCCCGCGGATTCTTTATGAGAAGTAATAGGAATTCAAATCTCGGTTGGCGAAATTTATGTTGACAATAATGGGAAAACAGAAGCGTAAAAATTCTCACAGAGTACATCTCACATGTGTAACATAAACAAAGGTATTATTGGGGAGATGAAGGGCCGCCGAGCGAGCTTTATATTTAGACGGCGCGTTATCGCGCAGCAATGCCGCTCCATCCCTTCATTTTTAGAAACGATTACCAACCAAATTAATACGCTCTTTGTGAATCATTTGAACAGAACCCGATTATAGGGAATAATTTGAAAAGGAGAAACAAAACTATGATAAATTGTAGCGAACGTAAAATATAACCCAACAGTTGCAAATATGATATTATTAAGCCATAGTAATAATATAAACTCATTTCATCTTCATTTTTAACTGACTTCCAAATAGGAGGTACTCAATTAGGTTTTTTTTTTGTTGTTACCTCGTAACTTTCGACTGGGAGACACGATTTTGATAATTCTTTTTTTATTTAAAAACTGGTGCTTTCCGTGTGGTCCTATTTGAATTTGGTTGTGGACATTTTTATGAAGTCGGTTTTATATATGAATAATTATTATTTAATACCGGGTTGCATCTTGCTACAGTTTAAACTCTAAATCAAATTATTTTCTAAATAATTATAACTTGCTTCTGTTATTTAAATTAGGTTATCTTGCGACAAAAAACTCGAACATCCTCGAGCAGGCGATTGTTGCGAGGACGAGTTTTTATAGCTTCCTACTGAAACCTTAGAGCCAAACCCACATAAAGGCGGAGCGTTGCGTAGCGGCAGAGTTAAAATTCTGGTAATTTTTTGCTGATAATGAACATTTTTAGCGCTCAACGCAACGCGTCAGCTTTTAAGGCTTAAGCACACTGCCACAGAATAATCAGTAGCAGCCTCAGCACATTTTTAAATTGGCATCTGTGCAACTTCTTGCATGATCGAATTTCATACGAACATTTCAACCAATTTGATGATCTCATTAAATTGTTGAAGGGAGTATTAATTCAAATGGTCAGGATCATAAATCTTGGCGCACTGGTATTGGAGTCGAGTATCAGTACATTATCGCACGATCTTAATGTCTTCGTGTAATGGCTCCATGTCTTGTGAGTCCATCTTTCCGCGTGATGAAAATTTATGACAAAAACTGGAATAACAGCGTTCTGCGTTCTATCCTACAGGAACCGGTTACCTTTTTAACCGACTTCCAAATACTGGAAGGTTCTCAATTCGACTGTTTTTTTCTTCTTCTATATTTGTTACCGCAGAACTTTCGACTGGGTGAACCGATTTTGATGATTCTTTTTTTTATTTGAAAGCTGGTGCTTCCCGTGAGTTCAATTTGGTCCAGTTCTGTTATTTTTGGTCCAGTTTTTTATATTGATATTTTTTTGAAATAATAAGCTACCTCCATACCAAATTTAATCCAAAACCGTTATGCCGTTGCGGAGTTGAGTGGAAACAAACATGCTTGAATACAAATTTACGCATTTATAATTTGATTATGATTGTATTGTCACGTACAAAATTTACACACAAAAACAAAAACACGGTTTTAAACTATCACGGTTGTTCACTACATTTATATGATTATTGACGGGATATTTACCGTGATAAGGTTGTGGAAGGTGCTCCCTATATTTCGGCGCAGTTACATGCACCATGTACTGGTGCATGACAGACTAAAGGGCGATTGGTCGAACAGTTTACAGCTAGGTGCAGACAAAACGATCTACCCTCATTCTTAGTCTTTTTCTATAAGTCCCGACAAAACATAACATACTATAATCACGGCGTACATAGTATTTTGTGGAGATCTATCCACAACCTAAATTGCAACCTAATTTGCATTTACCACGGTAAATGCAAATTTTATTTTTCAACTATTTCCATATCTGGGTTTCGATTTTTTATTTGATATTAACTTTTACGATATAATTAAGTGCGAATTACGTCGAAGTTGTTATAAGGATATCTTAATAGGCTATCGTATGCATAAAATACAATTAGGTACGCATTACTTGGCTTTACATAGGCACTGCAACAGTATCTCCTCGGCTTGTAGCTTTAGGTCACGGACTTCTCAAGTCTTCTCAAATTACAATGCTATTTTACGACTGACTTATTCCGTCATATCTTTGCTAAAATGTAGCAACTGCCTACAAACATGCAACTTTTTGGAACTGTTAAAAAGGCGTACAGTGTATTTTTAGACCCCAGATTATGTTGTAAGTTAGAAGAATAAATTTCTGTGGCAGTATCTAAGGTCTCTGTAGATCGATTTTAAAGCAGATTTTTATTTAAAAGCTGGTTTGATTGCGACGGTTCTAAGCTTTCTAATAAAACTCTGCCCAGCCGTTAAAAAGTAACAATCACGTTTCCGAATTGATTAGGTAGGAATTAAAAAAAATTGTCTCGCGGTTTCACTTGCGTAGACATTCTTTTTTTTTTTTTTTTTTTTTTTTAAATTAATGGCTATCGCCCACATTTAGGGCACTTTGGCCAACGTCACGTTAACAAAAAACGAACGCGATTTAAAATAAAACAATATATGACCAGCAATCCTAAAACAAAATAAATAAGTAATACAATACATATAAATGCTTACAAACACAAAAATACACTATAAAGCACTTTATACACTAACATTATTGTCAGAAAGAAAATTACTTATAATACGGAAAATGGAAATATCATTTGATGAGAGAAGAACAGACATAGAAGTTGGAAAAGGAACTACAAGACTAAGAGAAAGAAAAAAAGCTGAGTGATCAAGCAGCGGACAGGAGAAGAAAATATGATTGAGGTGGCCGTCATCAAGGCCACACTCACACAAAGAAGAGTCCCTGATACGTAACTTTTTAAAATATGTGGGAACACAACAGTGTCCCAACCTCATTCGAATTATGCAACTTGTAATTTTTTTACTAAAGTGCATTCTGGCAAACCACGGCCTCCGAGGGATTACGGGCTGGAGAGCCGCATAAGCGGAACCCCTAGACCTGGCAGAGCCACGCCAGCAGAATGACCATGACTTAAGTAAAAGAGACTTAGGCAGGGATGCAAGATCATGGGGAAAGATACAGAAGGGAATTTTGTCTCCGCAGACAACGGCATCCTTTGCCACTCTGTCAGCCCGTTCATTTCCAGAGATACCAGCATGACCAGGAATCCAAACAAAAACAACTTCTAGACCTTTGGAATTGCAGATAGATAAGGATTCCTTAAGGAGAAAAAGAATAGAGTTGTGGGAATTGGGGGAAAAAGGGTTTGAAAGAAGAGACTGAAGGGCACTCCGACAGTCAGTAAAGACGAGAGAACGGCGGAGATTGAAAATAAGAATATATCGAATAGATTCAAGGAGCGCCCAACACTCACCCGAAAAAACTGAGGTTTCAGGGGGAAACTTAACCTTTTGTACAATGTTAAATTGTTCATGGAAGATACCACAACCAACACAGCCTATAGGGGAGAGTTTTGAAGCATCAGTAAAGATATAGTGCCACCCATGCCAATCCCTCCGCAGAAGATCACGGAAATACTCATCAGCATGGGGGTCACCAGCACAAATGTCAAAGTCTAAAATTACATTTGGACGAGAGACAATGACATCATAACTAAACGAGAAAAGAGGAAGCAAATGAGAACGGAGAACAGGATCTTTTAAAGACTTATAGGTAACAAAACTCTTCACTAGAAGAGGAAGCTGCTTATGGAGCCAAAACCGAGAAGAAAACGAGAAATTATGGAGAAGCTGAAGTTTAGGGACAAGAGGATGATTAGAAAACTGCACACAGCGAAAAAAAAACCTATTAGATAGAAACTGACGGCGAAGATGAAGGGGAGCATCAACACATTCAACCTGAAGTGCATTGATAGGAGAGGATAGCATAGCACCAGAAACAATGCGAAGGGCTTTCGATTGAATCAAATCCAGTTTCTTGATACCACCCTTGTTAGCTGGCTCCAGCAAGAAGGAGCCATAATCTAAAATGCTACGAATAATGGCGTTATACAAAAGTTTCAGTGTAAAAGGATGAGAACCCCACCAAACACCTGATAAACACCTTAGAATGTTAATATTTTTCCGACACCGATCAGCAATATAATCACAATGCAACTTTCCACTAAGCTTATTGTCCAAAATAAGACCAAGAAATTTCACTGACTCCTTAACTGGAATCCTGGACCCTTTAACTAAGATATCTATTTCAGGGGGATTGCGCTTTCGAGAAAAGAGAACAATGTTACTTTTTGATGGTGAAAGATCTAGACCATTTAAATGTAGCCACGAGTTTAAGCACTGAAGGGATTGAGAAATACAGTGACTGGCAATGTCAATTTTATGGTGAGAAGTATATAAAAGGATATCATCCGCATATTGAAGAATACGGCAGAGACCAATAGATACCTCTAAATCAAAAGTATACACATTATATAGAGGAGGACTAAGAACAGACCCCTGAGGAAGACCACGCCAAATGATTCTGTGAGGAGAAATTGAAGAATCACTGCAACGAAGATAAATATACCTTTCAGTTAGAAGATTCATGACAAAATTACATAACTTAGGAGGAACCTTCAACAAAGAAAGTTTATTTCCGAGAATAGAAAGCTGGACGGAGTCATAAGCGGCAGAAATATCTAGAAAAGCACCAATAACTGATTCATTTCGAGTAAAGGCAAGTCTAATATCAGTTGTAAAAACACTTAGGCTATCCATAGTGCTCTTGCCTTTTCTAAAACCATACTGAGATTTGGCAAAAAGGCCCTTACTTTCAAGAAACCATTCAAGGCGGTTCTTGATCAGGCGCTCAGCAAGTTTCGCCAGGACAGAAGAAAGAGCAATAGGACGATACGAATTATGATCCTCCGGGTCCTTATCGGGTTTAAGAATTGGGATAATATACTGAGATTTCCAGCTAGCGGGAACAAAACCAGACTCAAAAATAGAGTTAACCAAAGATAAGAAAAAGAGAAGTAAACTGTCACTCGCCTTCGTGAAAAATGAATAAGGTATGCCATCCATACCAGGAGCAGAATCTTTGACGGACTTTAATATATTTTTCAATTCAATTAATGAGAATGGCTGATCTAGGGGATCGTTTGACGAAGTAACAGCTAAGGAGGGTAATTCCGAAGGGAGTGGACAATACTGAGGAGCTAACTTATCCATAAATGCCTCAGCCCAAGACTGAGAAGGGCTACAGCAACGAAGAGGAGGACACCAGGAGCGTCTATATCGGCGAATTTTCAACCAAATAACTGAAGCAGGAGTACTAGGACTTAAGCTAGAGCAATAAGCCCTCCAACTATCCAGCTTCTTCAAGCGGAAAAGGCGCTTAGAACTAGCAATGGACCTATTCACTTCAGAGAAGTTCTCTAGAGTCATAGAGCGGCGGAAATTAGCTTCAGCCACCTTACGGGCTTTAATAGCGTTACTGCAGTCCTTATCCCACCACGGAGGAGGAGGCAATTTTCCAGACGAAGGCTTTTTAACAGGGAACGATTGGCTAGCACACTCATGGAGCATACGGACCAGATTATCAGAGGAGGAAGAGATATTAAAAGAATTAACAGGAGGTAAATTAGCAGAAACAGAAACAGAGAGGTCGTGAAATTTTTCCCAGTTAGGACAATCATTATAATTTAAAATATATTTAAGAAGAGGAGGATTAACAGAAACACGACTAGAATTACGTTGAGGAAATTCAAGAAGAATAGGAAAATGATCACTGCCATGAGAAGAAGGAAGGACATGCCACGACAGAAGAGAAGCAAGCTCAGGAGAGCATAATGAAAGATCAACAGCACTGCGAAATTCATGAGGACGAGTCCTTCTAGTAGGGGAGCCATCATTAAGAATGCAGAGATTAAGAGTATCAAGAGAGTCCAACAAAAACTCACCACATTCATCGGACTTACCACAACCCCAAACAGAATGATGACAATTCAGATCACCAAGGACCAAAAGCGGCTTTGGTAGGGAACTCAAAACCGAAACTAATTTACGAAGAATTAACTTAGAAGGGTCAGGAATATAAAGTGAGACAACAGAATAATTCTTGGCACGCACAGCAATTGCTTGAAAACCACTATGAACAGGAATAATAATAGGAGAGAAAGGAATATTATTTTTTATCAGGAGGGCAACACCTCCAAAACCATCTTGTCTGTCACTTCTGATGACATCAAAGCCAGGAACTCTAAAATGAGAACCAGACTTTAACCATGTCTCAGAAATAGACAAGGCAGTAATATTATATTTATTAACTAAATATATAAGATCAGATAATTTATTATATAGTGATCTACTATTCCATTGAAGGAACTTGAGATCCATTAGATAGAAGGGAAATGAGTGAATTTAAATTAAATGCAGCGTTGGACGGTAAAGGATGGGAAGGGGAGTGATGAGCACGGGGAGGGTTGAGAAGAGAGGACAAAAGATTTAAAAGTTTGAGAAGTTCAGAGATAACCGATTGAACAGATGGAGACTCGGGGGTTTTATTAGGGTTAAGGGCACATCCATTAGGAGCGGCTTCCGCAAAGTCACCCCTAACAATGTTTGAGTGAGCCAAATGGTCATAGCCAGAAGAGGGAGAAGTTGAACCAACAGGCCTGTTTTTTTTACCCCTGTAGTGCACTCTGGTAGGCTCCACAGTAACGTGATTAGTTGAACCCGAAAGCTGAGAGGGAAAAGGAGGAGAAGGTGCCAAAGAAGAAGAAGTCACTTCTGCATAAGTAATTCTTGATGAGGGGTGAAGTTTCGATGCCTCTGCGTATGATAAAACATTTTGCGACATTGTTTTTTTAATAGAAATCTGGCGAGACATTTCGGGGCAGATTTTATTGGTTGCGAAGTGACTACCACGGCACCAAACACATTTGGCGCCCTCCGCATCTACATTGCACGAGTCTCCAGTGTGGGCTAAAGAGCATTTGAAGCATACTGGCTTCGACCTGCATTGGATCTTGGTATGTCCGTACCTACAACAAGAAAAACACTGGATAGTAGGTAAAACGTACTGCTCCACTTGAAAAGAGTTATAGCACAAAAAAACTCTTGGGGGTAGGAGTTGGCCATCAAAAGTTAAAACAACCGTTTGAGAAGGTTTCCATGACACTGACCCATCAATCACCAATTTGAAGTTCAATCTACGAACTTTGATTATCGGGCCGCACTCTTGGGGCACCCGTACTTCCTTTATTATTTCTTCGTCGGATAAATCGACGGGGATGCCCCGTACCAGACCCAGACGAGTTACATTATATGAGGGAATAAACGCTTTATACCCCTTATTAGCGAGGGAGCTCGAGTCTATGAAGGCATTAGCGGCCTTAAATGAGTGGAAACACAGCGAGATTCTATTTCGGCCCACGCTTTTAATTGATCCATCAACAATGCCTACAAATTCTCTCGAGCGCTCAAAAAGGAATCGCCCGAAAGTAACAGGGTGCAAAGAAGTGCTATCAGAAGATACAACCGCGATTTTTTGTACGTGAATAACATACGGCCCACGATCGGATGAAACATAGCACTGACGTGCAACCGGAGTTGGAGCGATTTTTTGGCCCGGGGGCAAAAATGAGGAGGAACTTGTTGAAGCAATTGTCTTCTGACCTAAGGGCAGAGACGCAGATACGGGGGTTGGAAGAGTGGCAAGGGGAAGCTCACTGCTCACAGTCGAAAAAAAATTTGGGGGTGTGTTTTGTCCTGAAGTAAGAATTACGTCATCAGCAATTTTAAATTCTTCACCAGAAGAGTCAATGGGAGAACATGCTCTTACATCCCGTTTCAAAGCTCTACGCTTAGAGCGTTTATGGGTTTTTTGGACATCCTCCGAGGTGGATATTGCTGTAAATGCACCAGGAGAGGGAGGAATATTGTAATCGGACGCCATTATTCCACCGCCAGGATCAGGAGGCTCTTCGTCAATCATATTAAAGTGTTAGAAAAGGGGCTACTGACAAAAATCAAGATATATAACTACAATGATACTAATTATACTAGAAATGAAACTAAAAATTAAATGATAGCTATTTACTAGGAAAACTGGTCAATTAGCTATGATAAATGGATTTAAATAGAAAAATATAACCGGAAAAATTTTTTTCAATGGTGACACGGCGATGACGTTCGACCAAAAAAAAGCGCGTAGACATTCTCTCAGGAACCGTATATTCTTCCGGGATAAAATCATCATTGCCTATGTCACTCTTCAGCTATCTCTATGCAATAAAAAGGTCGATCCGTCGCTTTATTACTGCGTGAATAGCAACCACAGACTAGGTATACCTAGCTAACACGTAGATAGCAACACACAAACCAACAAGCACACTTTCGTATTTATAATATTGATATGATGTGTAATTTCAGAGGAAGACGTAGAAAATCTTGACTGTCTGTACCATAGACCTAAAAAAATATTTGTTGTGACATCCTATAGTCTATTAAATGTAAGTTGATTGAAATGAAGTATGTCAAAATCTTCGATTAGTGCTGGGACAATTCGGACCAAATCGAGAATAATATGTGTCTTTAATTATCGACTGGAAGTGTCTTGCACGAATAATATTTTTAAACCAATCTATATTTCTGTTGTAGTACTATTATGATGAGACTTTAGGATAATGAAATAAAACAGAAAAAGCAAGTACAATTTTTTGTAATATAAATAAATCTATTGTTTAATCTAATGGTGTACATTCCAAATCAGTGTCATCATCATCATCAGCGTTAGAGTCACTTGAGAAATCCTGCAGATTAATAATAAATGCTATTCAATCAATAGTCAGTCTAGTATGCTATTCTAGTAGTCAGTCTTTGGATAAAGATGCTTCGTTCCGTAAAATTTACTAAGACAGTTGCTAGTAATTCGATATTATTATACTATATACAAAAGAAATCTAGGTTTACAAAAAAATAGTACGTTATCTGTACGAGTTTTGTACTTCGATAGTACGCAGAGGAAATTCTGAAAAAACATTAAAAGAAATACCATTTAATTCACACAGCAAAATAAAACGATCGATTTTACATTTATCGATTTACCACGTCCCTAAATTTTTTGTCAAGTTGACGTAACCTTGTTATGACAGAATGGAAAAATATGGCTATTGTATTGTGATAATCCACACTAAATGCAGTTCCGTTTTAAAATTCAAATATACTTTTACTATTTATATGTACATCACTTGTAGTTCATAATAGTTTAAGACGCAGAAAACCAGTGATCTTTGTGTTACAAGTAAATGCAATTCGCCAGACGTTATTACAAAGACATGCCCTGAAATGTCGTCAGCTGTCGTTTCAATCAAGCTACATTTAAAGGACTATAAATCTATGTACCTACCTGAAGTTTGATTGTCAAAGGGTATTTTCAATATGTACTTACTTCCTGACTTCAGTGGTGTAGTCGCCGCCCCTTTCCAGCAGATGGTCAATGTTGTTGTTGTTCGCCTTGAGAGCCTCGTGCTTAGACTTTGAGCAGACCCCGAAAACGGTGACGTCTTCAACTGTCTTCGCCAGTTGGGCTACCGCTTGGCCCTGTCGAGATAAATATTGCGATGAATATTTGGCTTTGGTTAGTTTTTTCAAATTGATGGAATCAGATTCAGAAAGTATTGCTCTAAGACTTATACTTACACAATACTTACTGCAGAACTCCCATATTCATTGACGTTTTTTTTATTTTTATATACTGAGTGACGAGACGAGCGAAGTCGCTCGCCTGATGGCTCTTCACGCTTGCCCATAACAGTTCAACGCCACTCAGAATTTTGAACTTCAACAGTTCAACACCCTGGATGGCAATGCAGTGCTCGTCACCCCGAGATAAAAGATGTCAAATCTCTGTGAGCCCTGTAATTTCGCTGGAAACATTGCCCTTCAATCCGGAACACAGTAGTGTTTGCACACTACTGCTTGGCGGTTGACTAACTGGCAAAGGTGTGGTACTTCCTGAGGCGGACCCGTGCAAAAGAGTCCTACCGCTACACAAAAAAAAAACGTAAATAAAGGCACCTCGAAACTTCACGTCGCACCCTCCAATGGGTTTTTTAATATGCCAAAACACCACTTGAGGGTGCTTAGAGGTTCCTTTATTTACGTCACTGAAGTGAGTTTTTTTTTACGTCTATAAAATAATATGGGGGTTAGTCCTAAGACATTCTGACGATCGGTTGGCTTAGTGGTAGCCAGTCTGCATTATCAGCAGGGGGTATCAGGTTCGATTCCCATCCAGGTCAATATTTGAATGATGAATATCTATTGGTCTGAGTCATAATTGTCCGTATCTTTGTGTGTGTTCCATGGCATCAACGACACAGGGAATCCTAGTTAATTTATAAATCGTTTAACCTCATTTCAAAATGTTAACGAGGATAACAGTTATGTGGCAATGTTTCTCTGACAAAATATTAATTTTGCTAAAAACTTCTATGAATGGAATTCGCTCAATATTTTCCTGTGGCAGCCTCTCTCATAGAACCACAAAAGGCACATATTTCATGATTCAAATCCTGATTTGTGTTTAATTCGGGACATACATCCAACGTCACCGCAACCACACACTGTCATAGAACTATTTATATATAATTTTTTTATTAATTTCAACAGTTTTCCTTCGCTTTAATCTACATGAATGGCCCTCGCTTGCGGATGTCGTGCGTCAAAGCGTCGGCATTGTGAGGGAAAGACAAATAAACACAGATCGTCTGATTAGCATTACGTTAAGTAGGTCTCCAGTACATTTAACCAATTACTGTTACGAAATGGACATTATTTTGGGGATTTTCAATGTCAAACATAGTCATAGGAATAACATTAATATGAGCAAAAAGATCATGACGCAACGTCAAATAACAAAAACTGCCCAAGTACGAGTCGCTTTCGTTCACTGAGGGTTTCACTGAGGTTCTGGTGTAGAGTTACGAAATATTACCCGCCAAAACACCGTTTTTTTTCCAGAAATAGCTCATCTTATTTATAAAAATATCGTCAGGCTATCAATGTTGTATAGCTTGAAGACGAAGCCCATTTCCCGTACGTATAATATAAACACTCTCCCCATTCAATTAAGTTTTCATTGACTATCATGAGGCACTCATAAAACTCGTAACAATAACCAATTCCGATCATCGAATATTGCTATAAAAAGTCAATTATCTAAACATAAAGCCCTACCAGCATGTCCGATGGCAATTACGCCATATTGATTGACCACATTACCAGTTACCATGTACGGGTCATTTCCCTACAAATTGATTCCCCCCTACTCCCGCTAATTAGTGTCCGAACCCCACTCGTAGGTCGTCGACCTCGAGGGTAACGATGACGTCACGACGTACATTCCACACCATTTTTTTTCTCGCCTAATAACTAACAATTAGACTAACATTGCATTGTTTGCACTCTTATTAACTCCACATTCTTAAAGCATTAAACAGAACCGGGGGGTCAATGGTACTGAAAGTATTTTTGGCTTCGCGGATTTTGTCATGATCTTTTAAGGGAGTCGCGATCCATTCAGCGGTGTATTTTTAATGAGGTCCTTCGCGGAAACTCGTTTCATTTTGGTTGTACGAGTATATGAAATTAAATATTATGTTTGGTAAAAGTGCTTGAAATATTTTAAAAGCAGTCTAACTTTTTCAGTAACAAAAGTTTTTATACTAAGCTAAATTTAGCTAAAGCCATGACTTTGCTAATGGTTTGTACCTACGTATAAACAATTTATTTTATCCAAATTGCACTCTAGCACATCTAACTATTAGATAAACTGACACAAACTTACCTACGTCATTCAGATTAACTGATAAAATGCAAGCTGCCAAGCTGATTTAGGCCTATGATCAAAATTCTAATACTCATTTTCCGTAACCTTACCATCTACCTTTAAAAAATGTCCTTCATAAACAGATCAAAATCTTTATGAAGACAATATTCTGTGTAAGCGTTTATCAAGTAGTTGTTAGGACCTCTTCGTTTCACAGTTTGTCAAAATTCGGCTATGAAATCTAATGCTTTTTCAGAAACAACGACGTAAAATTGCATTTGTAAAAAAAGGAACGTTTAGCATATTTTACAAAGCTACACTTTTGCTATCAGACAATTAGCTCAAAACCTTCACGCTTGCTTCACGATTTTTAATTAGATTCATTGCTTCTAGCATGCTGGCACTAAGCCCGCCATTCCAATAGGGTGGTCTGTTGGAAACGAGTTTCCCCTAGCAAGTTAGCATGTAGATGATACTTACCACACCGCCGCCTGCCGAATGTACCAGTAGACTCTTGCCAGGTGCCAGATTGGCCATCTCGAAGAGAAGCAGGTAGGCAACCACGTAGTTTGTGGTAATTGCGACAGCGTCCAACGCTGTCATGCCTTCGGGGAGCACATAGACATATTGTGCGGGCACCGCGACTAGCTCCGCCCATGCTTTGTACTCTGGCAGGGCCACGACTTGGTCGCCGACCTGGCAACAAATGTTAACGATGTTAAAGGAAGTGGATATGAAGTAAAATAAAAGTTGGTGAAATCAGATTATTTTCATATTATTAAAGTTTGGACATGATGAGCAAAACTTCTTCCGATCCCATGCTGCGTTCTTCAGATGCTGGTATTTCAATCCGGTCCACTTCATAATATTATCCAGCCACTTAGCTTCACTTCCCCAGAAGAAATTAGAAATGCATCATCGAATGCCATCACTTTTTTTTTGTACATGCGGCAAGCTTTTCAGATAAATAATCTAAAAATCCATCATCGAATGCCATCACTTTTTTTTGTACATGCGGCAAGCTTTTCAGATAAATAATCTAAAAATCAAGTTCCCAGAGCACTCCTTTCATCATACACAGTTTTAATACCTGAAATGCCTCGCTAATTACTTTTTTGCTATGCAATTTCATAATCATTTCACCTAGAATGTACAAAGGGGACTTATAATGGGTTCTGTATCGTGATCAGTGTAGCATAAGACCGTGATTTCCACTGTATCATGACTTAGATAAGGTATCCAATTACAAAATGTTAGGAATCGGTACATTGTACTCAAGGTAACAAATTCAATGTCCGCCATTACGCCTTTAGTCAGTAAAATTTATTGCAGATTATCTTTACCTTCCCGATGGATAAAAATGCAGATATTAGTTTCGAAACGGCAATGGAATTTAGCAATATAATTTATTATGTGCAGTTTTCCAAGTAAATTGAAACATTAAGATATCGAAAGTAATAAAGATAGAACCACCTTGCGTTTAGTGACGCCGAAACTGGGGGAAATGCAGTATAGAAAACCCTAAGTAATAATTTTTGTAAAAAAAAGTTTTGTTTAGTTACATAAATACTGCTTACTTGAAGAACTTCAAAAAACTATTATTGAGCAGTTTTTTTGCACTGCAAATAATACGCTAGAAGACTTTTTTTAAACTGTCCTATTAAAATGTAGTCCATAAATGTAGCTGAATGAAAATCTGATCAAACATAAGCAACTTATAAGCATTTTAATATCATGCTAGACAGGGAACGCGAAACAGCAAATTATGACGTCCCTTCTCTGTACGCCATATAAATTATATTCTGACAAGTATGGCGCACAGAGGTGTGACGTCATTTTTTGTTTTGTGGTCAAGGGACAGAGTTTTCTCTACCGAAATTTTGTAACGCTTATATAATCAGAACATTAATAACCGAAATTCTTCATCAAAGCTATTGGTTTCAACGATATATTCATCAGTCATCTATTTGTCATCATTCGTTTCCCTATTGTGTTATAATATCCCACCTTTAAGTTAGTGACACCCTCTCCGACTTGTTCGATTTCACCAGCGCATTCGAAGCCGAGGATGAACGGCGTCTTAGGAGGTGAATCGATAGCGCCCTGTCGCACGATCAGATCTTGGAAGTTGAGGCCACTGTAACAAAAGAAAATGTAGCCTTAGAACAAAACTTTATATACACGACTATCTTAATACAAACGAACATTAACATTATTATTATATTAGTTATATAACGAGGATATAACATGTCTTATTTAATTACTAGTGCTGTTGCCCGCGACTTCGTACACGTAGATTTTCATATAAACTTTCAACCCCTTTTTCCTCCATTTATCCGGCCTTTGCGCAACATAGCCTATACTTCAATCTGGTCATAGCTAAGCACATTCCCGAAAACCGCATTTAAATATGTCCATTGGTTTAGGAGATGTGCGTGAACAAACAAAAAACAGAAAAAAATTCTAAAAACTATCGTAACGTGTTCAGCTGCTTATTTTAAGACGCCCTGTGTGATTATTTTTTATATCTCGCAATTACAGATTTTTTTATCTCTACTTTTTTTTATTATATTACGTATAGATATAACGATAATATAACATGTCACTTCACTTCACTTCTTGGATTTATAGCCTCTGCGACTATAGTGTCACAATTCTGCCAATGTCCGTTTCGTAGCAGTTTTGTAAACGGTATTATAAAACGTTAACTAATAATATGCTCAGTGTTATGTCCATTATCTTATTTATTTATATTATTGTCAAACAATCAAAATACGTTACACAAGTATCACTCGTGTAACAACAAAATTGTTTCAAGCTAAATCCAATTTTTTTCCTTACTCGAACAACTTGATTAATCGCAATCAATCACTCAAGTCGGTCAACTCTATCGAGGATAACAAACAACTTTATAAAACTAGGACCACAGGAGCTATTATGTACGCATGTGGCGATTACTTATTATCATTTGTATTCGCTGGCTATGCAACGGCACATCTCAAACAAATTCTTCATCTAAAAAAGTCAAATATCCGCCAATGGTATTTTTGGCGGATCATATTTCACAAGTGATATACCTAAAACAAGTGGATCTCATTAAAAACCATCTTCATAAATAAATAAATAACGTAATAAGTGCGTATAAAGTTTGAGGGTTGCCCTCGATTTCCCTGGGATCCCAACATCAGCAGTGCTGTAACTAGCCTTTTATGCGCCCGGTGCGAGCTTCTATAACTGCGCCCTTGAAAACAAAACTTGGTCCTGGTGTGGTCACTTCTGCGCCTCTTCAGAGTCTGCGCCCTGTGCCTGGGCACCGCTGGCACAGCCCTATTTACGGCACTGATTATCAGATCCTGACTTGGTGACAATGGGACCAAATTGGAACTATACCTTACGAAACATAATATTTGTTTCCTTTTTCGTCGGTAAAAAATACACTATGTCTATATGATCTTCACTTTCATTTTAAAAGATCAGTTTAACTAATACGTCACTTGAGGGGGGCACATAAATTTTTTTCACCCTCATTTCACATGTCATCGTCTTATATTATATAGACTTCACCTACCCAGTGACCAGCCTTGAACCAACACGAATCTATCCAAAATCGATTGAGGCGTTTAGGGTGTAGGTGGAAACATACAACGTGTATGCATACGTTTGACTTTGGCGTTTTCGGGTAAATCTACGTCACACACAATGCATCTATAATATTTTGTAATCGGGCTGCTAATGCAAAACATTAGTGATGTGACCTATTTTCAGATTTTTGAGTGATTTGCCATTGTATATCTAGATATACGGGCTAGCCCGGTAAATCTAGTTGGCTATAGTCCATCGCCATACGCAGATACGTAATTAGCGTAGTGCAGGAATGCGGTAGTCATTTGTTATTATATCATGTTCTCTATAGCACGCTCGGCATAAATATACCCGCATTTGAATTTTAATCATATAGATGTGCCAATCAACTTCAACATGGGAGACCATGACAGCGACGTCTGTCCTTTGTTACTAAATAAAGTGAGCGATACGAGCCATTCTTGCACGTAGGGTTCAAACTATGGCCTGAATTTACAGGATTATTGTTTATGTGTTGATCAATTCTTTAATAACCAAAAATATTTTGTGATATTTAGAAATGGGCAGCTATAGGTGCTCAATAAAAGTGAAAAAAAAATATTTTCTAGTTGGGCCCTTGTGTTTCACCGGCGTGGTGATGAAAATCGGTGATGATGATGATGATGATGAAAAGTAGCCTATGTGTCAATACAGGACATAAGCAATGTATATTCCAAATTTCATCCAAATCCATCAAGCCGTTTCTGCGTGATTGAGTAACAAACATCCATCCATCCATCCAAACTTTCACATCATAATATTAGCGGGTATATATGTATATAATATTATATATATATATTAATAATATTATATACACAAAAAAACGAAGAATTCTTTTTTTTTACAGACAAGCGAGTGTAATAAGTGCGCACCCCATGCAGCTAGGCGCCAGACATCATGTCATGTTAGGCTTTCGTGTTGGAAATCGATATTGTGCGATAGGTCCCCGCGCGCGCGAGGCTAGGTAAAATATACGAGGGCTTATGCGGACATAGGTCTTGCCTACCGGTACTACCTAGGTGTCGCGTGACTAGCTCCGTACTTATAGGTACCAATTTCCACGCGAAGTCTCGACAGGAACTGACATTCGTTATTCGTATTGAATGGGATATATTTTTGAATGTGATATGAGTACCTATATTACAAAAATTGCAATTTCTAAACTACGAATGTTAACTATCTAGGTGATTTATTAGCCGTAACAAAGATATCAAAGTCAAATTGGTTTAGAAACAGTTTTAACAATCACCTTCCTACAGTTTTCAACACCAAAATAACCATAAATAAATCCTACAAGCACATAACAGTACACATTCTGTAAACTGCTGCTGCATTTTCACACGTGTTTACTTTAAATATCGGTTTACTGTCGAAAGTAATAAACGTCTGCATCGGTGATTCAACAACCGAATGGTTAATGTTCCCGAAGCCTATTGTGCCTTCACCTAAACAAGGAAATACCACAGAGTGAGCTAAAACAACGCCAAAAATACCCACCTCAGTACAACAAACACAATAAACCGATGGCAATCCTATTTGGCAGTTGGCAACAGCCGGTCTGCCGTTGAACTAGAGACGGGTGAAAAGGCATTTCCTTTAAACTATTAGCTTCCTCTTCCATCGCTGTCTCAAAATTGTTACAGCAAAAGTAGCTTTTCCAACGAGTTCTATTTCGTCGACATTTCGAGACTATAGTATTATTTTCCCGGTACTTACATTGTAACAAAGTATTAGGTATTGATCTCGAGATCTTGACCTGGTTTTCAAATTTTATTTGTAGCTGTATGTTTTCGATCTAATCACGACTCTTTACAAATGATAGATTTCTAGGTTACAAAATATTAGTGAAACAGGATCGCTTGTTGTAGTTTCCACTATGAAGACTATGAGGTCGATACATTGCTTCAAGGCTTAGCCAAGTTTAATTCCAGCGACAACATTAACATAAGCATTCCATTATAGTCTATATATTTACTATTTATACTCGTGCTACTACGGTTAGTATTTTATTATCAACCGTGATTCATTGTTTATAATAGTAAATAGTCAGCGACTGCGTACAAATGAATCACAACTTCTTTAGGCATATTTGCGGTAGAGGGAAGCGGATGACGCACGACGTCCGCGCTGTGTCCTCAGTACCTACCGCTCAGTTCCTCGCGGTATCCCCTTTTTAGTGTATCTGCACCCCTGTCGTGACGTCGACATTAATAATGCGTTTAATCCTCGTAATTCTGAATAATTACAGCGACATGGGAATCAAGACACAGTCTCGAAACGATCGCACCAGACGCGACGAGCCCGCATGGATTTTATTGGATAAATTGGGCGCGGGCTCTACGATTTCATTACAGAAAAAGCTTTGGCCTACATTACCGAGGACCCTGGGACCCACGTCACCGAGGGCAGGAATGTTAATCCGAGATAATCTCCAGCGAGTCTCGTATCGAATTTTACGCACGCTACCTGACCGCTTATTCAACGCAGACTTGAATGGTTTCCTTCAACAACAATAGTTCGTAATGTGCACGTCATGCGCAGGTAGTCGACTGCTCTTTGTTACTTAATCCTTAAAATCGATGATAGCTTTCTGAATAAGTTCCAATTTGTTCTCTTGTATTCCGCGTCGACTATTTCATCGAATTGAAAGCGATAAACTCGTTTACCTTATCGGCAATACGTGCCTAATCTCCGTAAATTTTGGTTATCGCTTTCTCTTCTGAAAAATATCAGGACCAAAAACTCCAAATTTCAAGTTTTACTAACGTTGCGTGTTTTCGGATTCTTATATCAAGGTCTGGGGTTCGATCTCAACTAGCTCGTTAACATGAACCACCTGCTACAAGTAGCCAACCCTGCCCTTCTTTTCACTTATCTTAATTGGACGTCAGCCATTTCCGAAAGATTAAAACGTTTGTTAAAGATATAGCACAGACGTTTCAGCTCCAAGTGCTATTAATTTAACTTTATTTTATACACAGCACAACTTTACTCCAACATTACGTATTTAAAATAAGGGTTTTCAATACGATTCTAATTATAATCCCAGTAGGTAAGCGCTAATGCGATTAAAGTGTTGTTGCGTCGAATCTAGAATTTCTATTCACGCAATGCAAATAACTTCACGGCTTATTGAACATCAATGAATGATATGTACGGAATAATTTTGAATTATTTATTCTTCAGATAGCAAATCGCCCCTATCACGTCCATATAATAATTTGAAACGGACGATTCAAATGAACGATTGAATGAGTAAGCAACCCTTGTTCGGGGTAATTTGTAATTTCATCGGGGTTGGAAATGGCACGACCTGACAGCAGGCGTCGCGACGGCGCGGCGGCTGCGTCATAGCCTAGACTTCTGAAGTACCTAGACACCTATTAAGTGATAAATTGCCTGGTTTTATATTTAAAAACTTTTAATCGCTGAACTTTATATGGGAAGTTGTCCAATTGCACCAAGCATCGATATATATGTACTACGAACACACCAAGCTATAATATTCATATTTTCAAGAAAGGCAACAAAACTGACGTTCGATTTCGTGCATCGTTCAATTCTGTCAAGAACTTGCCCAAGTCGGATGTCGGGCGTCACGTTCCAGTGCGCTTCGGCGAAATCCTTCGACGCGGCACACGCTTTACTCACACGCACCGAGCTTGGAATTCTGAACTTTGCACTTTCATTTTCAACCCTCTTGACAACAGCGAAAGCGATGAACAGTAGAAGTTTTACGACAACTCCGTCCCTTCTATAAATTTTAAAACACCCAAGGAGCGTTCGATCGGAACACATTTCGTATTTGTAGAACGTGTCGAGCGAGCGTATAGCTTCTACATTGTTCAATATCGATCTGTCTGGAACTCGCGTCCGGACAATGAGATGTGACACTACTTGGATGATGATGTGAGTACCTATATAGCAAATATATCGTATTTTCATAAAGAAGAATGAAATAGAAAGTACTCTACGCATTTGTCTTCTAAAGGCAGATTACTGATGAATAGCAATAATGCTAACATGGCCGACAACTAGGAATCAGTTATAACAAAAAACAAATTCAAATATGTAAAGGAAAGTTAAGAGACCACGCACGAGGAACAATCTATCAGAGTTTGGTTCATCTGTTGCCTTGGGAGAACATAAAAGTCATTGTAATTCAGCGTGTGTTCGTATAACTTGAAACTCTCTTTCCGTCCGCACGGCGAGTGCTCATGTTTCATATTAGAGAATGGTACGTGTTCTCAGTAGGATCAGAGACGGTCGCTCTTATAGCCTGCGATTTAAGGTCGCGAAAATTATCAATATTGAAAGAAATTCCTTTCCACGAACACCCGCCATTATCTTTATGCGGTCGAGAGGGATCTCTCTCACCAACAATTTTCTTTTCAATAAACAACTTTGCTAATAGACGAAGAAAATTTACCGTTCTCGCTATTTTAGTAGCTGGCGTAGTTAATTTGGAGTCTAATTTAGGAGAAGCTAATAGAATCGAAGTTATCGTTGTTATATTAAATAATGCCACAAAAGTAATACCCGTTATAGAGGAGCAACCAAACAGCAAAAGTTATAAGAGCTTCGACGTAATCCTTATTGATTGCGTTCAATTTGATTCACGACAAGCGGAAATGGGCTTACATATTGGTAAAAGCCTCCTTCACATAAATATAAAGAAGGATGTTTTTAAATTAATGGCTAGCTTCAATGAAAAGATGAAAACATATAAAAAGTTCTCGAAGTAAAATAAAAAGTAGATAAAATGGTCGAGAGCGAATCATCGCGCAGTAGCTGTGGTCTCACATTTAATTACTTTAACTCGGCGACATACCGACGTATTAATTTACCGCGTGGGGAAGGCATGAGCTATGTGACTCAGCCCCATGCCAGTACTCGTCCTGCGGAATAGACTGAGCACGTCCGCTGAATAGGAATAGCTTGAGCTACCATTTTCATAAGCGTAGTACAATCGCACCGAATGGAATTTCCTCGTTCGCGTACTTTCTGATTCATTTGTATTCAGTACTGACACGTATCGTCGGCGAGTTAGCGAGTTAATACACAATAACGATTATGTTATGAGTCTTACGAGCATAGAAACGTCACCGGAAGTTTGACTGGCTGAATCAGTTATTGGCGCATCGAGGCTTCTTACTGATGGCTTTAAATCCATTATTATCTTGATGGACTTCGAGACTCATTATAACCATCGTTTATCTACTCATCTTTTGAAGAACAATAAAACCCATTTCGTAGAGTAAGCGCCTACTGCTGTGAGAAAGCTTTTGCAATGCCGATGTCATTACTTGATAATAATAACAACACAGTCAGGCTTTTAGAATATTTTCAAGTGATTAAAAACTAGAGTTTGAATTTTTGTACTGGCATTCAGTCACGAAGGAAAGGAATTTGTGCCAGTATGTCAAATGTAGCCTTGGCGTGTCAAAGGGAATGAATGACCTAGTATTTACACAGTAAATAACACTAGGGCACCTCCTCAATGTTGGACAAACAAGCCTTGGTAAGTCATAATCAAATATGCACAAGCCACGTCCTAACATTTTGAGTCAACAATAAATTAACTTAAGTAAGCTTGTCACTTAACAGCAATTTAGCTGAAAGGGAAGACAGTCACTCCATTCTGCGGCTTAGCAGTGATTAAATATTTGGGGAGAGAAATTCTATGAACAATTTTTTGATTCTTTTATAACCGAAGTGGTGCACTGCCATGTTTATTACAGGCTTTATATTATCTTCACTTGTGGCTAACTAAATAACTAGCTAGATTTTAGGTTCTACTTCTGATTGGCAAATAGATTTGAAACTTTAGTATAATATGTTAAATGATATCACGAAAACCCGTACGAAGCGCTTTGATTCCACTTTTATTGTGCGTACTGCTGGTCTGTGGAATGCGTTGCCTGATGGGTGTTCCCCGATAGTTACAATCTAGGTGTCTTCAAATCACGAGTGAATCGGCTTCTTCTAGGCAAGCGTGCTCCATCTTAGACCGCATCATCGCTTAACATCAGGCGAGTTGGCGGTCAAACGCAAGCCTATCTATGCATTAAAAAAAAAAAAATATCAAAGGTTTCATAAAATAGTTTACCATCGAACTGATCAGTTGATCGAAGCAGGATAGTAGTACTCTTCAATGGCTAATAGTAAACCCTTTTAGTTTGGTAGATAATTTGGTTTGTTTGTAAGATTACCATACTAAGAATTCATTTATCCATGCTCCATCATCAGACCTTCGTCACCAAGTGTAATGACCCCTCGATTTTGGTTCCTTTAGTTTGTAAGTGAGTCACTAAACAGACTTAAAAAATATATATATATATAATTATTCCTGTATAACCAGTTTTTTTTTTAATTTCTTGGTGATGTTTTGTTCAAATTCAGATTCAATTTATTTGCCAAAACATATGTAGAAAAAGGGGCTGTTTAAATTATATCCAAATATGTTTCTCTTCGATGAGACATGCATATATAAAAGTTAATTTAGCTAAAACGAAACAAAAATATCAAGTAAAGAAATACATAATATTATGTCAGATGTCACTAAAAAGCACACACATAGTTATAATTCATGTAGAAATGATCCCGTCTAGTCAGTCCAGTCAAGACAAGACCCAATCTATTGTATGGCGATACTGCAGTACACATTCAGATATTCGTCAAGAGTAACAACAACGAACTAATAGCCATTTGTGCAAGTTGAACCTAAGCTTAGATGAGTTCAAATTTTTGCAAAGCATAGTTCGAAGAGTGCTGACTAATAGATCCAAACTCGCCCTGAGCGGATAGACACAACCGCTAATGTATATCAAATGAGTATTAGGAAGCAACAATGCAGGTGCCTAAAAGTGTTAATATCCGGCTAGCGGGCCACGAGGGCTGACCAGAATGAATACGACTGTAGCCGTGACGAAGCTATCGGCTTCCGATCTAGCGATCGGCCGCGGCGACCAGCCGCCTGTGACAGCTGCCACCCCATTACCGACCTCGGAGCGCCCATTAATCAACAACGATAAAAGCACACAGGCCCTTTCAGTGAGCTCAGAGCTTATCTGTTCACTTGAAACTTAAGAACCAGCGTTGGGCAATGTTGCCGGATACAGCGAGATATCCGAATTGAACAGTAATTAATGCCGCTCTTAAGTTTAACAATCGGGTCTTGTCTCGCAAGGCCGTACAGAATTCTTTTAGTTCTGAGTTGTGTCAGATAAGACTCCATACGTGAAACGTTATCGACGCAGCCCGTCTACTGATTCTTTCTTCCATTCATTGCGCTGTCCATTCCTGAAGTTTTCGTGATAACTCTGTTACTAAATATGATCAAATTTTTTAATACTACTTAGTCTAACACATTTTACATTCATACATATAAAGTCAACTGTCAATAATGATTCGAAGTCTGGCTTATAACTGCTACGCAGTATGCACAACTGTGCAACTCTATAATATGTAGGTATGTTGTTTCACTGAGATAAATTAATTAATTAATTAAAAAAACGTTTTGCAATGGTAGTAATTGCGAGTACTTGTTAGTCAGCCGTCGGCCGCATGCTAATCGTGAGCCTTGTCCGTCATGTTTCGGCCGAGCTGGCATCCGTTGCAATTGTTCAGTGTCCAGTGTGTCCACCCAGGAAGTGAACTTGCATTCCGCAGATGACTGAACGTTTACTTTGGGCCGAGTGCGAGTGAATAATTTAATTGAATCGTCATCGACATGGCTTGCGCAGCTGCTTGCCTCGTATGGAACTTTGCCATTCAGATGATGTTCATTATTTTTATCATGTTTGTTATAATACTACCTATCAGAAGTTGCTAAAAGAATCTAGTCAATTTTATTTTTGTTAGACATTTTCAGATTGATCTTCAACAAATTATTCTCAAGCAGCATTCATTTATAAGTGGTCAAATTTAGCTCCATCTGATGAATAATGATCTAAAATTAGCTGAAATATTTGAAATTCCTTCCAATTATCTAAAACAGTCCAAGTATTTGTTAAGTGCGAACATCTGCTAATGGATGAGCGGAAGACACGCCGGGACGTGCGTGTGGTCCTATTTTTATAATTCGATTTACGCATTATTACCGAGTGGTATCAATTTAAATAGGCAATAGAAATTCGAATAACGCAGTACACGTACTAAACAATTTTATATACGGCGATTGTTCCGATTCCTACAATATCCACTTCAAACGCTGCGTATGCGCGTGTTAACCAACCAACTTACGCACGATACTGTTCAAACTCTAATATTAAACAGACAAGAATTCGATGAGCAATTAACGCTCTCGAAAGCCTCCGTTGCACAACTGATAATAGGCTCTTGATTTTGAACTCCGGCACGACTAGTTCGATAAACACCGGCCAACTGCGAGTAGGACTCACACACCAAGGGTTCCCGCACTCAAAAACAATGTGTTTTCTTTTATTCAGTTTGGAATCTTTAGCTTAGCGTTTTACTTTACAATTGTGTACTATAATCATGCGAAACTTGACTTTTGAACGTATCGTTTTAGTAAAATATAAAAATACATTGTAAAAAAATGGGGCCCGGTACTTCAAAATGTTGTTATTATTTCTTAGTTAATCCACCGTAACATTACATATTCTGTCAAAATTTCAACTGGATATCAATTATGGTTCACATTATACAGCCGTTAAAAAGTAGGACAGACTGACAGCGTAAGCTTAGTATTAGGGTCCCGATGCCACCCTTTGGGTCATCATCATCCTTTCAACCATAGGACGTCCACTGCTGAATATAGGCCTCCCCCATCGATCTCCAAAAGGGCCGGTTGCGGAAGCGGCCTGCATCCAGCGTTTACTCTGCGATCTCTTTTAGGTCGTCTGTCCATCTTGTGGGTGGACGTCCTACGCTGCGCTTACCGGTCCGTGGTCTACATTCAAGAACCTTTCAGCCCTATCGGCCATCTGTTCTGCGTGCTATGTGTCCTGCCCACTGCCACTTCAACTCGCTAATCCGGTGGGCTATCTCGATAACTTTCGTTAGCCTACGGGTCTCCTCATTTCTGAATCGATCTCGTAGTGTCGTAGTCCCTTTGAGTACGGAACCCTAAAACTTGCCTTATTTTTTTGCCGTAAGCACAAAAAACTCGCGAGAAACGTGCTCTCAGAGCGCTCGCTTCATCTTATTTCAATTTCGTCTACTTTTATTATTGTAATCTTCATCGAGGGCAATGGAAGTCTCGAGCACGAATCTAAGTCATTACGATGTGTACAATTGTAAGGTATGAATAATGAATACAACAGATATTAAAGTAACGGTATTTCACCCTCCACGATACGTGTAATGTAACGGTAGAAATAAACGAAATCTTATTGAAGACTTGACAGGAATGATGGATGAAGAAAAGTTAAAGGGCGAGCCCTCAAGTTGTTGACGGAGGGGCCCTCGGCGCGAGCAAACTGATAGGTATTAGGAAGAAGTTTAAACAATGGCCGCAAGTGGTTTCCGCACCCAAACCTTTCTATTTGCACTGATCTTCCGGAAAAAGCACACATCTTCATTTTATACATAAAATAACATTAAACTTGATATAATTATACCAAGACAAATTGAACATTCTATCCGGGAGTTTCTTTTATGGCACATGGTATAATAATATTATACTTCGCCAGGTATGGCATTCCGAGACACAAAGGTCACGTGTGTGACACAAGCCTACGTCATCAACGCTGTGTTACCAGTAGCATGAAATCATAACTCCGCAATCTCCGTGTATTAACTGTGGGAATCCGATAAATCTATGTGGTTTTGATTTAAATAATTGAATTATCAGAACCGAGGCAGATGGCTTATCAAAGGAGAGGCCCAGCAGTGGGAAAGGGAATGCTTCGAATGATGATGATGATGATATGTATTATCATGACAGCTACAGTTTTCAAACACGAGCAGATGAAGATACTCTTTTATTTTAGAATCATCAACCACTAATCATCAGAAGACTCGTGAACATAACACTGACCATATTATTAGTTACCGTTTTATAATACCGTTTACAAAACTGCCACGAAACGGACATTGGCAGAATTGTGACACTGTAGTCGCAGAAACCATAAATCCAAGAAATTAAATGAAGTGATACACACAATACAAGGGAACCCATTTCAAGACAACAGACTCATTAAAAAAGCTGAATTCTTCGAGGTCCGCAAGAACTTCTTATCTGTGACAAAGTTGACTTCATATCGTTCCCAGAAAGTGATAACATTTATGGTGAGTAAAAGTTATTCGACGTATCTATTGTCGTGCATGATCCCTTTTCTTTTATCTGAACTTCGATAAAGAAAACAAATAACGTATAGATAGGTTATTCCAAATATTTACTTACACGTAATCTATCTGAAGATTTCTGAGATAACAAACCAGGTTCTAAGTATGCTTCACTTAATGTTTGTTTAATTTTCCTTCTTGGATTCTTTGTGAATAGAATAATTTGCTGGTCTGTTTACTGACTTAACAACAAGTAGAATTCAAGTCAGTAGTAGTAGTAGTTATTGAAGGATAATTTCAAAAGGTAGGAGGTACCTATCAACGAATAAAGTAACAGAAAGCAGTGAAATTTCACTTTCGTCTCAACGCGTAATCGAGATCCCGCAGAGTCACATACGGACGAAATGAATCATAAAAAATGTATCGAGTATAATAAAAGTTTTAACAAAGCAATAATATCCGAAATCAATGTAACCGACCCTCATATTAAACATATGCGGGTCGAAAAAAGGCATCTACGGTACAGGGAAGACGGGACGCGCAGGGTAATAAACGGAATATCATAGTGTGCCCGATATGTTGGGTAACTTTGGGTCGGGTGACTTGAGGCAAAAAGGTGTCGGGACAGTGTGGCCGGGAGCGGGAACATTAGGGCGCGCCGGCCGGTCCGGGTACCGCAAGGGTCTCGCTCAGTCTCCTGACTAAATATAGATCCGCAAACCACCGCCACCGGAATTTGTACTCTAAACACGTCTGCTTGAACACGCCACGGGTGCGGTTCGCCGGGAGCTACCTTGGGAACGCCTAACTTAATTTCCACTAAAGGGACCCTGTACTTATGAAATTAAATTTTGCCACCTTTTGAGACAAAAAAAGAACCGGAAGTTTATTATATGTTAATTATAGTACGTATGTAGCAGTCGTAATTAGCAAGTAGCATTAAGGCCTTTCTCAATGTACGGCACTCAGCCCAATCTTCGACTTTTTGCTTCAGAGGCCTATGTGGACAGAGTAAGACTGATTATGTTGATAAATAACAAATAGAGTAACTACGAGCATTCAAGGACATTTGGTTTGATTGTATATGTGACGAGACAACGTAAAAAAAAACTACTGTATTGTTACAATGACTTCCAAACAACAAGTAGATATAAATAATTCATACGGGGCTTGCAAGCTCAGACAATCTTACTTGCTAAATTCAACCCTCGCCGCGCCTGGAGTCCATCAAAATTTCATAAGAACCAGACAAATGATGTAATAAACAAATGTAATAAAGAACAAGGCACCCAATTTTGACTTCTTAGTAGATATAGGGGGTAGGCTAGGTACTTATACCTAAACAATTATTGTGGAACAAAGAAAAAGCTCAAGAACGGAATTGTGACTGAAAAAATATTAGCATTCCAGTCATGGAAAAATAAATCTCATGAGATTCCACTACAGAAAAAATACCAACACATGCTTTTATTCATTTATCGAAGAGCATGGTTAATGGGAGCTATAAAAAAACAAGCAATGGCGTCGAAAGACGTAGGGCCTGCGGAGATTGGTCGGCAAGCGCGGCGCGGCAGGGGACGCCTCGTATTGATCCGGCGCGCGCCCGCGCCCCGCGCTTCCTCCTTCGCCAGACATTACAGGAGCACTCGCAATACTCCCTCCCCCCTCCTCCTCACCCTCCTACTCCAGCCAGGGTGCGACGCACACCACCTACCCCCGACACCGGCACCCAGCGACAGAACCACACCCCTTTTCAAAGCGAGAAACGAGTCACGGGATTTTCCAATATCATTTCAATTTACTGTGCAATATTGAAACTAACCGACAGACAGGACCTAATAGAAAAAAAATACTCTGACTGACAGCGACGAGGCTTTGAAAAATACGCATGTGAAGGTAACCACGATAAAGATCTAAATAATAAACTCCCGACGAACGATTAAAGCTCAGCGATTTGTACCCAGAAACGCAAGCTTAATGTCGCTGAAGTTTTATTACTTGTCATGGGGGTTGTATTTGTCAAAAAAGATATAAGGGACACAGCATGTTGACTTCCATATACAGTAGCGGCTTGATTCGATTATGGGCACAATAAGCGAAGGAGCATTTTCGTAAGTTCGTTGACTCTGGGAACAATGTGTCTGCGGGCGACGGCGGCCCATCTGCTGAACAGCTAAACATAATATATAAAGAACGGCGATCCAGCTTCCAACAAGCACTTACACACCAGGAGTATCGTGATTCGAAAGTCATTTACGTACTTTGACGATAACAGACCTGTTGCTAACCCAATCCTTGTGTAATCGCCGATACCGCGATAGGGAAAACAAAATATTTAAATGCAAAATAGACAATTCAAAAATGTCAAAAATAATGCGTCTGGTTAATGCGACGCGTGACCAAAATGGCGTGTTTCTGGCTCAACGCATAAGCATTGCCATTCAGCGTGGTAATGCCACCAGAATGCTGGGTACGCTGCCAACTGACAACGGGCTTGAGCATTTGGATTGCCTTTAGACCTTCTACGGTCTTTGGGCATTCTAAATGTTAATAAACACTGTTTTAAACTATCACGGTTGTTCATTAAAGTTATATGATTATTTACGGGATATTTACCGTGGTAAGGTTGTGGAAGGAGCTCCCGATATTTCGGCGCAGTTACATGCACTATGTTCACGGGAAGACAACCAACCACAAGCACAACCTTACCACGGTAAATATCCCGTAAATAATCATATAATTCTAAATGTTTTTGTAGTGTTAGTGTTAGCTTGTATTTTGTTTAGTAAATAAAAAAGCACTTGACCTATAAAAAAATATATACGTATGTATGTAAATCCTCAAGAGTAGAACTGTCACTTCTATATAAAAAAAATTGAACATTAACATGTTTAAAAACATGCTACCTGTTACAATGTTACACAATTTTAACAAACTAATGTTGACTAGATTGTATTAAATGATTAACATGTCATGATCTATTGGCGAATACAAAAAAATAATTTTTACAGCTTTTATTTAGTTTCACCTTCCCCGGTCCCTGTCTGTCTGTAATCAAATCTTGCAAGTAAAATTTGACCCACTTCCGGTGTTAGATTGAGCTGAAATTTGACATACTTTTCAAGTTCCGATGACAATACAATATTATGGTGTAGATTTAATTATGGTGACGGTGGACAACGGCACTCCTCAAAGGATAGTTAACTGGCAGTGTTTGGGCTCATTTTGATCAGCACACCGTTCCGATCACAAATTTCATAAAAGCTTGGTTTGAAGAAGATAATTTTCAATAAAAAACTTGTTTTTAGTTTCACTATCTGAACATACCTTAGGCAAAATGAAAAATCACCGTGTGATCAGTTGACGAAAAATTTAATGTAGTAATTTTGCGTTTTCCTAACTGACCACACGTGTGATAAGATCCTTGTGATCGGTTGTGTGGTTGTGGTGAGTAACCCACTTTTTATTAGTACAAATTGACAAGTATAAATAGAAAAAAGTTGACAAACTGCGAAAGACCTGATAATATTTAACGACTGAAAAGATTTTTTTGAATCATAGCTAAGATGTCTTTCGATCAAGTCACCTTTCAAACAAAAAAAAATAATCACAAACGGTTCAGCCGCTTGGAAGCTACGATGCAACAGACATATATACACGTTAAAGTTATAACACCCCTCTTTTTGCGTCGGGGATTAAAATCGTGCTTGTTACTTTTTGTCAGAAGAAAATTGAACGTGTTCCGCTGAGACAACAATGGCTGTACATTTTTAGGGTTCCGTACCCAAACAGTAAAGTGAGACCCTATTCCAAGACTCCGCTGTCCATCTGTCTGTCACCAGGCTGTATCTCATGAACCGTGATAGTTAGACAGTTGAAATTTTCACAGATGATGTATTTCTGTTGCCGCTATAACAACAAATACTAAAAAACAGAATAAAATAAATATTTAAGGGGGCTCCCATACAACAAACGTGATTTTTGCTCGTTTTTGCTGGATATTGATAACGGCAACAGGTAGACGCTTGGAATATTCACAGAATATTAAGTTATAGATTCACTTTAAATGAAAATATTTAAATTTAAAAAAAAAAATATTTAAGGGGGGCTCCCATACAACAGACATGATTTTTTCCCCCGTTTTTATAGATAATGGTACAGAACCCTTCGTGCGCGAGTCCGACTCGCACTTGGCCGGTTTTTCGATGTTACCAAGAATTATAAAATTAATGGTTCAGAAAGGATACAAAAAATAGGACAATAAAAAAAAACTGATAATTTCGCACATGTGTTTAACCGTCCGACCAAAATGAACAAAACAAATACAGCGACGACATTTATACAGATGTGCATATATCATAAGTTCCGACAAAAGTCAATTTGGTCCCTAACCCACGTGTGCACTCCGTAAAAATGATATATTGAGTTATTATCACTTATTAGGTGAGTCAGTGGTGATAGCAACTCTGTTGACTCATTCGAACAAGTTAACTGCAAATCCGTTGCAAATTGCAAATAAAGTAATGAATGACGCACTGTTAACAACTCAGATCAGACAAACAAAGCAGATATGCCTTTATACATTTATCAATTCGTATTTAAATGTCTTCGTATTACTCCCACTTTTTAACCAACGAAAATCAGTGGCCTTAGTACGAGCACTTGCGAAAAAGTTATCGTTACGTAAACTATAGCAAAATGTATGGAAAATCCAATTTCCTAAAGTTATATGATTATTTACGGGATATTTACCGTGGTAAGGTTGTGGAAGGAGCTCCCGATATTTCGGCGCAGTTACATGCACCATGTTCACGGGAAGAAATATCCCGTAAATAATCATATAACTTTAGTGAACAACCGTGATAGTTTAAAACAGTGTTTAAATCCGTCCGATAGAGGCGTTGTTCAGTTTTTCATACATTTTGCTATCGTTTACTTAACTATAACTTTTTCGCAAGTGCTCGTACTAAGGCCACAGGAGGTTCTCTAATCAACACGTAACCACGCATGACTTTTTACTGAGCAGCCCATTTTTTTTTTTTTTTTTCACTATACCTACCTCTTCACGCAAAAACTAAGCACACTTACTCATTTTTCACACATGTTAATAAATTTACAGCGACACCTATGAACTAACTAATCACATCACATCATCAGCCAATTAACGTCCACTAATGGACAAGGCCTCCCTCATAGAGAGGGGTGTTGCCATAATCCCCACGCTTGGCAGGCGGCTTGGGGATCGCAGTACGTTCACCGTGTACTATTAGGACGCTGCTGCCCATCCTCCGGTGGTTCTGGTCGCAGTTTTAGGACATACCCGGGTCAACTAACTAACTAATAGACCAAATGAAAAAAAGGCGACAATATCGTCTGCAGGGCGAGTTCGACTAAAGGCATCAAGCGTGATTTAGGCCTGATGCATTCGCACCCGCCACGCCACCTTACCATATCTCACTAGTTTATCTGATCTGAAGTTAACAACCTGTAATTAATTAGTTTACCCTGTGTTTACCACCGTTTACATTGAATCAACATTAGCTGGAAACAATTTAGTATGTTTTATCAGTCCTATAAATTATATACTTACACGTTACTTTATAATAGTAGGTACATTTTGTAAATATAATAATAAATATGTATTGTACGCTGTACAATGTAAACAGCAATGTTAAAATTCGCCAAAACTCGAGTAAAACTAGCTCGTCAAGGATTCCGTACTTGTACTTTTTTCCGTAAATTTTGGACTTTGGGGAGGCACTATACGTTTTATCTTTTTTATTATTACACCACAAAAGAAAAAAAGTCAATTGATACGTTTTATATGACACCAATTTGACAATATAGCGTTTCGAAGCCCGCCAATTTCAGACTTCTTTTTCAGCAAGGATATAACAAAAAAATGTCTGTGTGGATTTTTTTGTGCCGGCTAACGTTATAAAGATATGTACTAAATTTCAAGTCGATAGCTTGTCGATGCTTGCATTGATAGATTGCAGAGTGTCTGAGAAGGTCAGCTGCGATATACAGATAGATGATCGAAAACCGGAGTCTCACCACAAGGGTTCCTTTTTGCCATTTTGATACGGAACCCAAAAACTATCCAGTACTTAGGTAGTTCCAATGTCACTAAATTCATTAATACGCGTAACATAATACGCGCACTGTTCACTTTCAATCAATAAAACTTTAAAAAAAAAAACATTGCACTGATAAAAATTATGTAAATGCATTAAAACATCGGTTTACTCAAAGGGCGTGCTTCATGAATTGACATAGTAACAAAGTGCCCTACGATAAAATTGATTCCGAATAGCTTTACGATGGCCCATAGGAATACAATATCCCCGCATTTTTATTATCATCGACATTGTTATTTCGAATGAAAGACGTGGATAATGATGCAGACAACTTGCAGACCCATTAGGGTTTATTATCAAGAGAGAGCACATTAAAAAGTGGGTATCACACGATAGGTACCTACAATGTGGACACCAGCAATTAATATTTGATATGCTCGATGTAGTAGCGGGCAGTAAACACTACCCCGTAGAGCGTATATTAATTATGCCAGCATCGCCACCCACTCAGGTATAACAAGGCTATTCCAATCGAGTTAGCTCAAGAGAATTACTTTCTAGTGACTCATAGGAAGAGAGCTATCTCGCACAGACGTTCTCAATAAGGAAGAGGGTAATAAACAAATTCATCTCTCCCATCTTATGTGGCTTCGGTGCCTATTAAACTGCACAATACTGCACTTTATGCATACAGGCCTGGCTCTGTCTCGGAGGGGTGCGGCTATTTTTAGGCATTAAATTGATACGCCAACAAAGGAAAGGATGTAGGCAATTAACACGCACTTTCGTTACAAAAAGACTCCAAAATTCTGCGGTGGAATCATTGATCTTACGTTATCCATGACCCGAAATAAACTATACTCTCGAAATGATGTAGGCCAGACGCCCCGCGCCCATGTGTACAACAAAAAATAAAAGTCCAGCCATCACATTTCCCCATCATCTTTACATACAATTAACCACTCTCGGAATAAAAAAGAAAGCCAGTTATATCTGAGGCGTGAGTAGATCCATTGTTCTTGGAAGTTCTCTTACTGACACTGACTTAGCCGAATTGAAAATAATAGTGCTTTATTCACTGGCCGGTTTTCTTAGAGAAGTCTTACAGAAACACATCGGCCGAATCGAGTACAGCACGCGAGGGCCTCGATAGGAAACAGTAATGTGCTGGATTTCGTTATAAACCATAACATTATCATTAAATTAATGGTGCTGTTAAACAAAGAACTCACTCACGTCATAAATAAACCGAGCAAATTATCCATCAATCGGTATTTAGTTTTATTACATGCTTTTATTTAATTTCACCTGTCTGTCTGCAATAAAATCCTGCAAGTAAAGTTTGACCCACTTCCCGGTGTTCGATTGAGCTGAAATTTGGCATACTTGTCCATTATCCATCAATCGCACATCGGTATTTAGTTTTATTACATGCTTTTATTTAATTTCACCTGTCTGTCTGCAATAAAATCCTGCAAGTAAAGTTTGACCCACTTCCCGGTGTTCGATTGAGCCAAAGAGAATACAATAGAAGAGATTGAGCTGATGTTTGGCATACTTGTCATTGTATTCTCTTTGTAATTCTCAAGTTCCGATGTCAGTACAATTTTATAGTAACAACCATAGACCTAAATTTTTTTTGCTACTAAATCAACTAACAACGAGCTGATTTGATGATAGTGACGGTAGACAACGACACTCCTCGATGGATAAATAGTAAACTGGCAGTATTTAGACTCATTTTGATCAGCATTCAGCACACCGTTCCGATTACTAATTTCATAACAGCTTAGTTTGAAAAAGATATTTTTTTCAATAAAAAAATGATATTGTTTGTTTCGTTGGAATTCCTACGGTTCTTGTAAATTTATAACTGAACTAACAGAGTTGAAAGCTCGATTTTTTTATTAACTTTTCGTTTCACTCAACTCATAAACTTATACGCAAACGGCAGAATAATTCGAATACTGATTTATATTGAATGATTAATAGATTTAATGACGAGAAGGTAACTTTAGAAGATAATCCTTTTATGATTTTCTCCTCGTCCTTAAATCCATTAAGGACGAAGAATGTCCCGTAATGTGGTGAAGCCATGGTGACCGCGGCACCGGACTGCGTGACCGTAGGTACTATTTCAAACATCCAGTGGCCTTACCAGTTAAATAATGACTATTTAATCGCAGGTCAACACCCTCCGTGTCTAGCTCTAGTTCGTGATGAGTTTTTTCACGGTATCGTGTGTGTTTTAACTTACTTTGACTCAGTGCCACACTTTCTCCTTTAGGAATTTAAAGGATGCTATTAGGTAAGGAATACGAATGAAAAAATTAAATATCACATATCTACGCGTATTTATCCCATCATGAAACTTTTTAAATTATCGACGTATTTTAGTCGTCCCTTATGAAAGTCGTCAATGTAGGTACCTACCTAGTTACAAATGTTTCTATTACCTTATTTGTTTACGAAAAGGATCTCCAGTTCTCAATTTCAAATCAACATTGATAGAGACTCCTACGTTTCCATATTCATATTCATTTATTTCATAAATATTATTTACATGTCAAAATTTTAGATAGTAGATATAAGGAAATAGTAATAATTATTAGGTATAAATATAGTATAAATTAAGGCTTTGTACAATATATTAGCAATCCAACTGTTTTTAATCCCTGAGGCAAACAGGCGTGTTATAAGTTTTAAAATGTATAGGTATCTGTATGTCTGTCTGTGGCATCGTAGCTCCCAAACGGCTGAACCTATTTTGATGAAGTATTTTTAAAGGTGACTTGATTGAGAGTGCTCTAAGCTATGATTCAAGGACATCTTTTCAGATGTTTGAAGATTATAGTTCTTTTATCGGGGGTCAATTTATACTTGTTGTATAATAAGGTAAGTATTTTAGGTATTTTGTGATAGCTTGTTTGATTACGGACCCGGGTATGTCCTAAAACTGCGACCAGAACCACCGGAGGATGGGCAGCAGCGTCCTAATAGTACACGGTGAACGTACTGCGATCCCCAAGCCGCCTGCCAAGCGTGGGGATAATGGCAACACCCCTCTCTATGAGGGAGGCCTTGTCCAACAGTGGACGTTAATTGGCTGACGATGTGTTATGTGTATGTTTGATTAGGTAATAAAGGCACACATTCATTAGATGAAAAGCAAACATAATAATTTTAACGATTAAGTTACATCGCAATATCAAACATATCGAAACGCCAAAGCGGGGGTATTAGCATAGTTCTACTATGGGTATTAGTTAGTGCAGAGCTCATCGCCCCCTACATAGCATAACATGTAAAGCCAGTTAGCACAACCAGACCTAGATGTAGGCAAGTCTACGACGGCGCAGGCGACGGCATAGCGGCTGGCTTGTGTGGGCGGAACTCACACGTTTTTGCGATGCAACACTAGAGAGCAAACTTGCTCTGATACCGGTTGAGACGCGGTCCACTCAGTTAATATTTTCTGAGCAGATGGCGTCGTATGTCGCGGTCATTTACATAGTACTTCGTCGATAAGCGCGCTATATTTAGCGCGAGATGCGCAGTGCGCAGGCGCACCTCTTGCACCTACGGGCCCTACACGGCCGCGACCGGATGCGAGCCTCAATCGTTCCTCCCTTAACTAGTATAATATGTTAGAATAGATAGTTCATGCTGATAAACTATTTTGGTGAACTTTGAAAGAAATGCTTGTGGTGCGGCCTCAGATCAGACAAACAAAGGAGATACGTATGCATTAGTACAATTTATCGTTAGTATTCAAATGTCTCAGTTTTTCATACTGATTTTTTTTCGCTATAAGTACTGTGAAACCACTTAACGCAAAATCGGATGCCACCACACAAATAAAAGAGCCGGTAATTAATAGTGCACATGCAAAACAAAAGGCAAGGTCGTCGTCTGCAGGATGAGTTCGACTAAAGGTATCCAGACTCATTTAGACTGGATGCGTTCGCACCCACCACGCCACCTTACCATATCTCCCTTGTTTAAATGATCTGAGGGTGCGGCCGACCATAACCGTAATATCCTTTACATGTCCCTGTGACGAGAATGAGGGGAAAGGCCAAGGTTAAGCCATTATTATTACGGCTTGGTTTTAATAATTATTATCAATGCCTTCAGACAGAACCCTAAAATTTTAAATGGCGATAACTATAGCTTCGAGCTCTGACATAGTACCTATCCCAAAAAGTAAGGGAACCAAGAATGAAAGTGCTCTGTTCACTTTCAACCAGTTCAGTTATCAACTGCTGGCCCATTACCGAGGCAATAAAGAAATACCCTTTTCATTACGATTATGTGAGGGGAACGAAAGAAATCTTTCACAGTTAAGTGGTTGTTTTGTTAAGCGTTTAACAAAGTGCAGTTAACGTTAACGAGAAAAGTGGCGGATAACTCATACGTCTCGGCGATGCAAGTAGCATGTTGACGCAGCTCGCTCGGTGCATTATCTGAGGCACTGGAGCGATAAAAAACGAACAAAGAACAATGTCAGTAGGCACTCAACTCCCTTTCGCACGAACTCGACTCGTTCGGGCTTCGTATGACAAAATAACATCAATTTGTTGGGAGGCATCCGTGCGGCGTCCGCGCAGCCCCCGCCGCGCTCCGCTGCGCACATGCATGCACGCACCTATTCTACTTCGATTGAAAACATATTTACATGTTAAGCTACTGAATAAGCAATCGTTTAGCGAAATCGAAGAAAAGCGACTGTTGGTCACGTTATTTTCGACTCTAGAATATCGATTAATGATTCGAGAGGGAGACGTCACAGTCTGAAATCGATCGAGTGTAAATCCGTTGGGCGCGTCCTCGTCATAATCGGTGCTGGCGAGATTGCGTGCGAATTGCAATCGTGCAATCGCAGCCGGCCCACGGGCTCACAGGACGCGGGCGCGACGGCTGCGCCGCTGAGGCAGATGTTAATGAGGCGAGCGCGGGCGAACGAGACCCATCCCAACTACTCCGGTGACTCGTGTACACCCTACACTGTCTACCGTAAAAACGCGCGCGTTAAAATATCGCATGCCAGATCAGTTTATTTTTTTACAGAATGTTAAGTAGATCCATGTCAAAACGATAAACGGTTTCGTGTAAGCGCGAAAAGGAAAATATTGGCATAATTCATCATCGTGGTTTAACATAATATTTGAAAAAACCGTCCAGACGATCGGATCCGTGAAGAATTTCGATTAATGAACAAATCGACACAATTAGAGGGTAGGTATATAGTGAAACAAAATTAACTCACCAAGCCTTGACGCGTATGAGGACCTCGCCTTCGGCGACGGTGGGCTCTGGCTTCTTAAGGATCTTAACAGTTTTGAGTCCGCCGAAGCCGGTGAGGACGACGGCGCGCATCTCCTTGGGCGGCGGGGTCTCCTTCTCCTTGTCCTCGGCTGCCTTCTCGGGCTGCTCCTCGGGCGGGGTTTCAGTGGAGCCATTCTCGGTAGGGGTGGGAACCTTCTCGGGCGCTGCGGCCGCGGTCGTTTCCGTGCTCTCCGTCATGTCTGAGTGTGGGGTGAGGACCGAGCGGTGCAGTTAACGGACGCGGTGCGAATGAGCCAGGACTGAGTACAGCGGAAGCCGGCCGGCGAGACGACGCGTCGCGGAACGAATGACGAGGGAAGGGAGAAGCGCGCGCACCGAGGGTGGCGCGCGGGCGAGCGGACGGGGGGGGGGCGACGGCGGGGCGGTTAGCGCTCCAGCCGCGAACAGGTGGCCACCGCGCCGGCCGGTTTGCTCGCCCGGTGCCCGCACCCCGCCGGCTATTACTCCAAACTCCAAAGGATCTGGATTAACTTTATTGGAGGTCGATACGGACCTACATTAGTTATGTCCCAGGCCGACTTCGCACCTTGTCCGGCCTAAGACGATACCTTCCGAATTGTACTCACCCTAGTACGTGACTTGGCAACGCGTCGCCGGTCGATAATGTGGCTACACTTACATACCTACTGTGATCGAGGGTTCTATAGGCTACACCCCTACATACCAGCAGCTAGGTACCTATACAGTTAAACACACACGTGTACGCAATAGGCCGTCTCCAGAAAGTATCGAGGCTGCCCTCTTACCAAAATGAGACGTATTAGCGACCGCAACCTGTTGAAGGTTTCTGCGCAAAAAGTAGGTAAACGTTTCCATTGTTTATTCTCGTAATATTTGCGATTCAATATGTAGGTATCGAGGCGATGTCGATGCTCATGCGCCGGTGCATGCTCTTGTTTGTTGATAACGGTGTTCAACATTGTTGATGATAAAAATAAGGTTGAGTACCAGCGCGACCTTCACTGATGAAAATAAACATTAAAATGGCATGCCTGGTGCGATACTGATTGTTATATTAAGTTCTCACACAACACGCTGCGGAGCTTAATCACAATATTATGCGAAAAAGTCACTCTTATTAATAGTGCGTTCTCAAATCCATCTAATAGGTATTAAAAATGATGTTGAAGAATTTAATCCATTTTTCGTATGTGACCAAAATGCTGGCAAGTTTCGGACTCAATACATAATTTGTCAATATGTTGCCAGTAATGCCGCCAGCATGTTGGGTACGCAGCCAACTGGTAGTGTCGTTGAGCATTTTCATGTGACAGTCATGGGGACTACCGACAGAAGTGAAAACTTAAAAATTTGGAATAACTGTAACATTACCATGTTGGTGATGGTGACCCATAAGTTTAGCCCCAAAAATCGCTTAGTTTTTTTAAAAATTATAGCTAAGAACACCCTTGATTAATTCACATTTCAAACAAACAAAAACAATAAATCAAAATCGTTACAGCCAAATATTGGGAGATACGAATACAGACAGACAGATACACACGTTAAAGATATGACACCCATCTTTTTTGGCGTCGGAGGTTAAAGGCTCAAAATTAAACGGAGCTCGACTTGTTAAAGGCATTGAGTTTATTTCAAGACCGGACTATATATGAATATGGGCTAACCAACCAATTCTAGTTATTAAAATACCGTAAAGAATAAAGACATCAATTTATAAAGGAGGGTCGAAAAGACACCCCTATGGCATAATTAGAACACGAAACTAGGGCAGATGTTGATATTATCGCAATTTATATCATACGAACTTTTGGGGATACCTGTTACTAGGAGAGCCAATATATGCTACATTTAACCTATTGCATGTTTAGAACAATTGCTATGTAGGTAGATATGAATAAAATATTATTATGTAAATAATGTGGGTAGGTAAATAAATCTGTACCTAATGGCTACGCAACTAGTTTCATTGAACTCACTAGTATTAAATAGTTTTACAGCTATACTGATTATGAGAATTCTCTGAATAGGTAGGTAAATCATATAAAATTTCAATCAATCTTTTGGCTTAAGCATTTCGCTACTTTACTTATAAATAACTTGCTTTTTTAACCGAATTCCAAAAATGAGAAGGTTATCAATTCGTCATTTTTTTTTTGTTATCTCACATCTTTCGACTGGGTGAATGATGATTCTTTTTTTTATTTGAAAGCTGGTGCTCAACCCATGAGGTCCCATTTCAATTTGGTCCAGTTCTGACATTTGTATGGAGTCGGTTTTTTATATTGATAATTATTTATACAGGGTTACTGGTAATAAGGCGACCTCAGTACAAAACAAACAACTTTTGTTCTAAGACTTTTCGAAATTCGCAAAAAATAAAAACAGGATCAACTTTGCGCTGATGCTCAAGACTCGGATGCTTACTCTGAACCAGGAATTTATTGCTGATGAACCTCTTGGCACTTTTCTAAATGGACTCCAACGCCCCAAGCTGGTACCTACTTGGCCGATCCATCCCAAAAGTAATCGTAATCAAACTAAAGCCCTAAAATTCAATATTATCGCTGCGAGCAGTAATCAAACTAAAGCCCTAAAATTCAATATTATGTAGGTGTGTTTTTATACTTTTAAAATTTAGATCTATAATTATGCAAAGTTTCATGCACTTATCTTAATAAATATAGAAGCTAGAGGGTGAAACTGAAAAATTCGGACGGACGGACAGACAGACAGACTGAACGAATTTAGAAGTGTTCCTTGTCGGGCTATGGAACCCTAAAAACTGTGTCGTCTAACTAAAGATAGAGTGAGGCTGGACTAGCATTTTGAAATAAATCGATATAGGTACACTAGAACTGAGTGTCTTCACAAACTAAGACTTGGAAGGAAAAATCTCCAAACTTATGATTAAAGGAAGTTCCTTTCCAACTTCTTAATTACTTGCTGATGAGATATGAAGACCTAGATGGACCGACGACATTGTGAGAGTCGCGGGCATCCAGTGAATGCAGATGGCAGGATGTCGTTCAGTGTGAAGGTTAAAGGGGGAGGCCTATGTTCAGCAGTGGACGTCTTCTGGCTGATGATGATGAGATATGAAGCCACATAGACAGGTTGACTTACACTGAAACGCACACCAACACCAAAAGAATGCCCTGAATTAGTGGTAAAATTAATATAATTATTGTTTTTTTTATATATTTAAAGTATCACTCCACAGACACCGGGGTCCGTGACTTTTGTAATGCTTTACTATTATTTTGTTAACTTTAACGAATTTACACAATACGGGGAGAGGAAGTTATTTTGATCTTAATCTAAGGTTAAAACAATTTAGTCATGTTATTACTAGTTTATGTGTATACAATTATACAACATGTATATAAAATTATTGTTTTAGGTCATTGACTTTAAACAGGTTTAAACTGCAATGAATAAATTAAGATTCTTGACACAAAAAACGAATGTCATCGACTTGCAATAACTTACATCAGTTCCGTATAAGAAGCTAAAGATAATAACTGTTTTTATTAGTGTAGGTATTTAATATAAATATTTTACGAGTATAATCTTTTGATTTATCTTAGGGCCGACTTCACCATCAAAGTGAACGCGATCAACGCAAAACTAAACTGGTATAGAGTGGCTTATTGAGTTGGGTTTTGTTGGTGAAACCTAAATTGACGTTTTGAACTCAATAAGCCACTTTATACCAGTTTAGTTTTGCGTTGATCGCGTTCACTTTGATGGTGAAATCGGCCCTTAGTATGTATGGTTGATGGTATAAATTAACTCCAGCAAAGTGTGAATCTGTACCAGGACAAACCGAATGGCTTTTTGCCTTTTTGGTGGCTTTTGCCTCCCTTCCCCATTTAAAAAAAATTTGGTTTGCATTTTTGAATTGAAAACTTCTTTAGGCGCGCTGAGCACTTTTAGGGTGAACAAAAATCATGGAACTCGCGCCATCTCTTGTAGAATAGGTGAATTACTACTTAAGTTTTCACTTCTGACGTGCAGTTCTGAGTTTTTTTTAAATGTCATAAGTGACAAACAGGCACACGGCCTGCCTGATGGTAAGCAGGCACTTTCGCCTATGGATATTTGTAACACAGAGGCATTACAACTACGTTGCCGACCCTTTAAGAATTTATTGACTCGCCTTTTGAAGAACCCCATGTAGCATCTCGAAAACACCGCGCAAGGTAAAATAGAATGAAAGGTGGTATAATGTATGTTAGACTAGCTGCGCCCCGCGGTTTCACCCGCGTTATATACCTGGTTGAAGCAACTTCATCTGCAACCATATCTTGGCCATCGTATGGCGCTTGTGATTGGAGAAAACAAAAGTCATTCATTCAATTCGCGCCTAGGATTGAGCCGCTCGAAAAGATCATGCTGAAAATTCAAATTCAGTACCTTTTCATCACGGGGGGGGGGGGGGGACGAGCTGTCAAGTATAGACAATATTTCATTTGTAGCACGTTATATCGTCATTGGTATGCTCATAACCACCTTAACCGATTTGATCAATGCAGTGTCGATCCCCTCGATGCATGGTTCGCGGGTGGCGACGTCATCATAAATACAAGATGGCGGATGAATGGATGTATTGGAACAAACTCCCGGCTTCCTGAGATATATAATCTGGGTCTTTTCAAAGTCAGAGTGATTATGTATCTTCTAAGTCTGCGTGCTTCGACCACATCGTCGCTTACCAACAGGCGAGTTGGTGGTCATGGGACGCAATAGAAAGGTTTTTTTTTTAATGAATGTTTGGTCTAGCATTTTTTATTTGCAAAATATAATTCGCTAAAAATACCGCCGTCGGGTTTTTTTACAAAGAAACTTGTTTCTTTTTGTTACATTCTATAATTTTTTATACTAATCTTATTATCATCATAATACATAGATACATAATACACAGATTCTTCACCAGAGCCACACCAAAAATGCATTTTTTGTATACTTTTAAAATTAAGATCAATACTAAAACTGTAATTTTGCTAAGGTCCATGTACATAATCTAAGTACATAACTATAAAAGTTAGGTTCTAAAAAGTTCAGACGGATCGACAGACAAGACAGACAGACAAGACGGACGGACAGAACGAACTTATAAGGGTTCCTCGTACTACGGAACCCTAAAAAGTGTATTTTAAATACTATTAATGTTTAAAAAAAAAAATTAAAAAAAATTTTTTTTTAAAAAGTAAAAAATGTTTTACACAAATTATATTATAAAACAGTAAAATATAGTCTTTTATAAAGTAGAGATGTGTATATTAAATAAATATATTTTTTATTTATTTAAGAAATATTATAAATAGTGTAATGGTTGCCTGGAAGAGATCGCTTTTAGCGATAAGGCGCCACTTGTGGCACTAGCTCGGAAGTGTTTTCTAACTGTTTGTAATTTTTATTTCTGGTGTACACAATAAAGAGTTTCTATCTATCTATCTATTGTAAAAGAAACTTTACTGACATTTAAAGGGAATAAATAGATAAGTAATATTACTATGTATTTAATTTCGTCTATCTAAATCAAAATACAGTATGATATGAACCATCATTGTCGAATCTATAAACTCAAGATTGCGTAAAGATAAATCATCCGTACAAAATAAACAGAAAATAAAATAGGAGTGTAAATTAAATAAATAATAAACTGCTGAAACGGCTCAATAAATTTCTACAATAAATGTTTATCTTTGCCATGGATTCTGAAGATTTAAGCCATGTTTTCATTGAGCAACAATGTTTCGGATTTTATAATATGTTCGGATACACAGTTTCTGAAACATCACGTAGATGTTTCCCAGGAACAATGTTTCGGAAACTGTGCTAATTTCGAAACATTGTTCCCGGTAAACATCTACGTGATGTTTCAGAAACTGTGTATCCGAACATATTATAAAACCGAACCGATCTATACATTTTATAAAACCGTAGAGATAAAAAATCTGTAATGGCGAGAAATGAAGAAAAAAAACATATAAAAATAAGCAGATGAACACGTTGAGACAGTTTTTAGAATTTTTGTTTGTTTATTTGTCCACGCACATCTTCTAAACCACTAGACGAATTTAAATGCGGTTTTCACGAATATGCTTAGCTATGACTAGATTGAAGTATAGGCTATGTTAATTTGCGCAAGGGCCAGATTAAGGCAGGGAAAAAGAGGTTGAAAGTTTATATGAAAATCTACGCGTACGAAGTCGCGGGCAACAGCACTAATCTTTAATAAACAAGTGAAACATGCGTTCACACTCTGTAGCAAAACTGATTTGTTACTGTGTTCCCCATCGCGAGCGGGGAACATAGAAACATGCCGATAAACACGTAGTGTTTACCGAAACAAATAAATGTGTTTCTAAAACAAAATTATTTGTTTCAGAAACACATAGATTTTGTTTCTGAAACAGTTTTTATAAATTAATTGTATCTCAATACATGGCTTAAATAGAGAAAAATCTTCCCTCACAATGAACAAAACAAACAGAAAATATGTGTGTAAGTTAAATAAATAATTGAAACTACTCAATCAATTGCTATAATAAATCAACTATGTTTATCTTTGTCCATGATTTGAAAATCGTGTTGGTAGATATCATCTTCGTCATCGCAATTGTAGCCAGCGTAGTAAACATCCGCATCATCGTCAGAATCCTGGAGGTTCTCTTCTTCCTCCTGGAGCTGCCAGTCCACGTTCGACGCTCGCAACTCCTTGTTCATCTTGTTTTGGAGGATCTGGAAATTAATATTATCGAAATCATGAAACTTTCCAGAGACGAAGATCTAGATAACAAGGTGGAAAGGTGTATTGCTTAAAATACGTGAGGGCCAAAACACAAGCACGCGGTACCACGTCGTGTCGCTACCATGCAACATGGTAGCACTTCACGCCGTAGGGTCGTGAAAAAGTACAAGGGCGATATCATCATCATCAGCCATAAGACGTACACTGCTGAACATCCCCCACAAACGACATCCTGCCATCTGCATCCACCGGATGCCCGCGACTCTCACAATGACGTCGGTCCATCTAGCGGGTGGCCTAACTACGCTGCGTCTTCCGGTTCGTGGTCTCCACTCAAGGACATTTCTTGATATACCTTATAGATATGCTTTAGTGTAATTATCGTGTGTTCAAATGTCTTCATATTTTAATCTTTTTTTTTAACTATAAGTACTGCTTAACCGCTTTTCCGACTTTTAGCAATTTTGGTAATTCTGAAGTTTGTCTACTTCCATGGTTAGCTTAAAATTATAAAAATGGTGTCCTATCAAAATTGAATGTTTTATCTAAGAAATTCCAAATACCGACACGATTAAGGACATTTCGCTCGATAGGAAAAAATACATTAAATTGCGCTTTTCGGCTTTTTTTTTTCATTCTAATATCTATTAGTTAAATTATGTCTACGACATCTTAATATACAGATTTCATAATTATGGCGGGAACCTTAATGGTACATTTACATTACAGCTACACTTTTCAAGAAAATATGAGAAAAACCTCAAAAATAGAAGTAGCGAAACACACGACCGCATGTGTGTAATCAGAATCACCATGATTTTGCTCCACTTAATGCGACTTTAATACAATATATTAAGCCTTATTATCATCTGTAGTAATAAGCGTTATGAAAATGGGAATACCTCACATTACGCAAAAACTGTAAATACGGCTCACTTATTAATTTTTTACGCACACTAATAAACTTTTAGCGACATCAAAGAACTAACTAATAGTTCACATGCAATATGACCCTCCTTCTTGCGCAGTCGGGGGAAAAAAAACCGTCTGGCTGGTGAGTAAGCCTATAGGCTTCAAGCCGTGTGTTCGAATCCCATTTAGATGTTCTAGTTCAATGTTGATAAGTTTGATGAAGGCATGACCAAAGTCTTAAGTCAATTGTTATACAATGGATTCCGTTCTCCTGACTTTATCATATATCTACAGTAGACAAAAAAGCTTTTGTATTACAATCGTAAAAATTACAAACAATTGAAACTTTAAATCATACATAAAGGATCAATAGAAACCGTGCCCATAGCACCCCACACCGAACATTCTTATGAATGACTCAATTCTATTGCATAAAGCGTGTACTGCAATAATGCATCACATTTTTCCCACACAAATTTGGAGTCCACGTCATCGCAATTCGAGGGAAATAAACACGACACGACGATAAAGACGGTCTTTCAACTGATGGATTGATAAGGTCGACTTGCAATGCAGTTTTTTCATGAGTACATTATTGTACGAGTAGATTTAAATTATTGAACCAGGCATTACATTGCGGAAGGTCACCATCAAACAAAAAGTTTTTTTTTTATCACAGACTAGCCGCCCGCCCCTGCTTCGCACGGGTGTAAGCTCGGCCTTCGGCCTCGCTACAAAATATTATATAGCCTGTGTCACCCGGGGATAGTGTAGCTTCCCAACAGTGAAAGAATTTTTCAAATCGATTCAGTAGTTTCGGAGCCTGTTCAATGCAAACAAACAATCAAATGTTTTCTCTTTATATATTGGTTTAGATTAGATTATCTACAAATTTGTTTCAGGTTTCTGTCTTCATTATTATAAGCTCATCATTTACCCCCCGTAATAAAAAGACTCAAAGTTTGAATGGATGGATGGATGTTTATTACTCAATCACACAGAAGCGGCTGGATAGATACACATAGCTACTTTTCATCATCATCATCATCACCAATTGCCATCACCACGCGGGTGAAACCGCGGGGCTCAGCTAGTAAACCTTAATATTTAACATTGTACTGACCTTTTCCTAGGTGCAGCATCGCTTAAAATTTATTAAAACTGACAGAAGTTAATTTGAAAATAATCTTCTTCTTTCATTCTTTTGAGATGTTTCGTTTTTTATTTTTATTTTAAACTAGCTGTACCCGCGACTTCATCCGCGATTTCTTCAGAAAAATATAGCCTATGTCCGTCCTCATGATACATACTATTACCTCGCAAAATTTTATCGAGATCGGTTAGACCGTTTAGCCGTGATTATGTAGCAAACAGACAGAGTTACTTTCGCATTTATAATATTAAGTGTGAATTAAGTTTTTGGACTAAAATTTTGCCACTAGTAAAAAGGTTGTAAAAGCTTGATAAAACATGATTTTAATTAACAGAAACATACCTTTCTCTTAAGCAAGAATTCAGCCAGCTCCTTCCTCTGATTGGTGACGTCAACTCCCTCTGCCCTCCTGTCGCTCGTCCTGTATGATATGACGTCATCTCTCGGTCCCTCGAGTCGACTCCAGGCGTCCCTACTCTTCTTCTTGGCAGCTAGGAGCCTGTTCATGATGTTTTCGTGGTCTAAACCAAATACATTGTTGGTCATTTCGGGTATTGGTGCCTCAATCAGTGGGACTTCGTCGTCTAGTCGTCTAATCTTTGCCTGTAAGAGTGTGAAGATATCAGTAGTGTTAACATAATTAGTAATTTGCCCTGAACTGTAACCCGATACTCGCGATCTTCTCAACCCCTGGACAGATTTACTCATATTCAAATTTAAAAATTGGTGGAACGAACTACTTGCATACAAAATGTTTTAAAGATCGGCGTAACCATGGGCAAGTTGTCGACGAACTAATATCAAAATCATTCGATGAGCAAGTAATTCCTGTTCTGATAAGCGCGCGCTTACAATTAATTAATTGTAGGTAAAGAGAAATTAAGCTAAATTACATATATCATTAACAGAAAATAAAAATCCTTTGATAACAAACAAAATTAAACAAATTAAATACCTAACATTAATATTATAAATATATATTTACGGCCGTCTGACATGTGTTAGCGTAGATGTGTGTGTGTGGTGTGTGGGATTTGAGTGGTGCATGTGTGTGTGGTGTCTGTGGTGCGTGTGTGTTTAATGTGTGTGTATATACAAACACTATTAAAAAAAACATATATGGCAAACAAACTAACAGACCGCATGATGGTAAGCGATCACCGTCGCCTATGGATACTTGCAACACCAGGGGCATCACCGAAACGTTTCCAACCCTTCACAAGACTCTCAAAAGCCATTTTGAAGAACCCCATGTGAATTTATCTCCCCAAGTGAATCTCATGTGCTAAGTTAGAAAATACTATTTGCTCACTTGTACTTCAGGCGAGAGCTTAGTGTTCAAAGTGAACTCGCTTCGGAGAAGGTGCCCAAGATCTGTCGGCGTATAGTCTTCCCCGTAGTCTGCTACCGCCAGCCGCCGGTCCAGTTCTACTATTTGAGCTTCTTGGCGGTCTGAAGTGGATGAAATGATGACGCGTTAGATGGATAGGTAAACTTTTACCACAGTATATATTTAAGCTAAAGCAGTAGGTTGACTTTAAAAAAATGCCCGAATCGATTGACGTAATCAAACGAGCGACCTTTTCACCGCCCGCATCAATACTTCACGGTACGCTCAAGTGAGCTACCATAACATAAAAAACATTCTTATAATAACCTAATATTGAATTTTGTCTTGATCTTTCACTAGCCGAGAGAGCGAGACAAAGATTATAATTAGAATGTGTTTAAGGTTGTGGTAGACCACCATAGCAATAGTTTTGTTTTTGTAGTGGTAGGACTCTTTTTCAGGGGTCCGCCTGGGGAAGTACCACACCTTTGCCAGTTATTCAACCGCCAAGCAGTAGTGTGCAAACACTACTGTGTTCCGGATTGAAGGGCAATGTTTCCAGCGAAATTACAAGGCACACGGAGATTTGACATCTTATATCTCAGGGTGACGAGCGCAGTGCATTGCCATCCAGGGTTTTGAACTGTTGAAGTTCAAAATTCTGATTGGCGATGAGCTGTTATGGGCAAGCGTGCAGAGTCATCAGGCGAGCGACTTCGCTCGTCTCGTCACTTAGTTGGTATCATTGAAAAAAAAAAGTTGCGCACGCCGTGTCATTGAGATACGCAGAGCGTGTGCGTTGTCAGCAAGACTACAACACAAAAAACCGACTTCAAAATTAATGAATAGGTACGCAATTTTGTTTACTTGGATGACATACATTTGCCAGTTATTTTGATTTAAAAAACTGAACTGATTTAGAAAAAAAATCTACCCAATCCCCAATCTAAAAGTAAAGTCCTTTCAAATAAAAAAAAATATTTTCCAAATCGGTTTACAAATGACGTGAGTTTGGAGGTAGCAAACATTAAAAAAATCCAACCAAATTGAGAACCCCTTTTTGAAGACAATAAACAATAATTAAAAATTATGATATAGGGGGCCAGGCTGTTGAGTGTGAGATGTGACATTTTGATGACTAAAGGCCCCTTATCATTATTGAGCCAATAAACATACCTTTGACAAAAACAACATAAGGCACTTCTCCCATCACTCTCAAAGTTGACAACTCATGCCGTAGCGCGCCGGCTATCTTGTTGAGTAAAGCCTCCGTCTCTTCATCTGACGAGTCACCTTTACATACCCAGAACACATGCACTGCTTGCAGGTCTGGTGTTATTTTAACCTGAAATTAATGGAGGAACTTAACACTTAATATTCACACAACAAAGTTACACAAAAAAGTTATACCTTATTTTTATTTATTTATAAAAAATAGGCTTGCGTTTGACTGCCAGCTCGCCTGACGTTAAGCGATGATGCGGTCTACGATGGAGCACGCTTGCCTAGAAGAAACCGATTCACTCGTGATTTGAAGACACCCAGCCTGGAAAAGTTTAGATTTACAATCTATTAGTTTAACAATCAAGGACATGCCGTCAACTCAAATACAATTTTTTTTAAATCATTTTTAGGGTTTTCATAGTACTACAAGGATTCCTTATAAGTTTGTCCATCCATTTTTGATGAGCCATTAGAAATTTATATAGTTATTAAGGTAACTGCATGAAACTTTGCACAATCACAGTTTCAGTATAGATCTCAATTTTAGAAGTTTAAAAAGAATGTGTTTGTAGGGGTGTCTCTGATACATGTGAATTAGGAAAAAAAAAACGCTGCATCCCCTGGAATGGGGTATCATTTTTTTTATTTTTTTTTTATTTATTATTTATCTCAGTGTATAAAATACATGCTATGTATATACAACTCTGCCAAACTGCGTAGCAGTTTGTAGGCAGATATCTACTCTCATTACAACATTGCAGTATTGAGTAGGAACATTTTTTTAATTTTCTTGTTAAGGCAAGTGCCTTTACTAATTGAACAAAATACATGCTAACACTAACACTACAGAAACAGGTTATCATTGGAACACTAGGAATGGACAGTGCCAAGAGCCCGCAACAAAAGAAAGAATCCGAGCAACAATTCAACACCAAAATTGAATTCAGAAAATCAAATTACAAAAGTCACTGTTGGACAGAACAAATATCAACTACAAAAATTTCTCTGCTAAGTCATTCTATCCAACAGCAACTTCCTCAATGCAACCTTATATCCAATTCTGGCCCTAAACTGTCCCTCGAACTCCGCTGGTAGATCATTGCACAGTCTTGGCACTATCCATTAAATAGATCTTTCAAAATGAAGGGTAGGTATCCACTAGATTATTTTTTAGATATCCTTTGTGAAATATGGCCCACTCCCCCACCCTGCATTTCTAAACTATTATACTATATATCTACGATCTATATACCTCTAAAATTTAGCAAGTCCTCTGAGCTTCGTTTGTAAAAAATAAAATATGAATGAATAATCCCTTGGCCACAATTATATGCTTTTGGGTACGGAACCCGGTATTTTTAATTCCCTTCAATAAAGCGGCACATCTTTAATTTTGATAATCTAATAGTAAATACAAAAAAAAACTACTTTTGGCTAATCAAAAAAAATGTTGCACCAAAACTTTTTGAAATAAAACAACAAAACTGAATCTTATTACAACATTTAAAGTCGAATTTGTAGCTTGATGCAACCAACAACTGCTATTGCAACCAGATTCACTTTGATAGTACTTCGTAGTAGTATCATAGTGGTGTAAAAAACTTTTGAGTACTTTTACACAAATTGGCAAGGGTGGATTCTGTTATACATATATTCTAACCTTGGAAATCTCAATGCCCCTGCCAACTATATTCATGGAAACAGTTCCAGTAGACATGAGATCCGTGATTTGTTTCATGAACATTTTGTTTAGCATAGCTGCCCTTCGCACCGACTGTTTGCCTGGCTCATTCTGTGTTTTTGTTAGACTCTTCACACTCGGCATTAAGTCTGTCTCCATGTTTGTGGGATACCATTGTCTGAAAAGTTTGAACATGAACTTACTTTACTATTGTGAATCTATAAGGAACTTCAGATCTGGTTGCATCCGATACCATCTGTAGAAACTTAGGGTTTGTAACTTTGTACTAATTTGTTTGTATAATCATAACATTTGTATTAATAAAACAGTTCTTAGTTCAGTCGCATCGAGATACAATACCTGTAGAGTCACAATCTTTAAGTGAAAACGTCCGAACGTCGTTGTACATACCTACCTAGACATCAATTATATAGTTCACAATGCCATATTTACTTCAATTTAAATGTTATGTAGCTTGCAGTGTTCAATGTCGCTTGTCCGATAGGGCATTATAGCACTAGCATCGCGCGGCGTTGTTGTCGGATCGCTGTTGCCTTACAACTAACCAAAAAGTCTGCGCAATGCGTAGCGTGCGCCGAGTTTTGAATCGGTTTTTTTGCCACGATTGTGAATATAGGTATTGTACATCAATGTTCAGTCGGTAGTTTTTTTAGTTTTATGAATTTTCGTTCATACTGGGTAGAAGTATTACTGCACCTAAATATAACCTAAACATATTTAAGGTATACCTTAAATACGTAATCTTTAACTAAAATTTGTACATAGATAGTCGGTCTCACCTTTTGACCTTAGGGTTTACCATCTTATTAAGCTTCACACCAAGCTTTTTCATACTAAATGCCGTAGCAGTTACATGGTAAAATCGCCGAACAGTTAACATTTTAGTTACTTTATAAACTTCACACGGGTGATTGTTACATTATTTACCTAACGCGTAATTAATCTAAATTATTTTTTTACTGTCTTCTTGAGAGTTGTAGGAGTTTTATTTGATACTAATGTGAAAAATAAATATATATAACTTTGAGTGCACAGCGAAAATAACAAATTTTATCAAATCAAAACAAAACCACAGCACAGAAACTGACAGAAACGATCTTCTCTTCTGTCAGCTGTCAGTCGAGAGATTGTCAATTATTGTCAATGCTATTGACTCGTGGTTTGTGTCGTCACTGTCACTTGTGTAGTTGCAGGTTGGATATGATCTGTGGATATTGGCTTAGCCGGGCTAGCTTATCAAAGATATTTAGGTGTGGCGCTTGTTGAGTTTTGGTGGATTATTATTTATTTATTAACCGTCTTACTTAAAAATCTTCACAATAATCCTCTCGCAAACCTCTCTCAATTGCGAGGCGTTTTAAGACTTGATCCAGGATCAACTTTTTTTCACCCATATATCTGCATAAACCTATTTTATCCCTCTCTCAGATAAAATACCCACAGAGAAACAAAAATCATTCAGTTGGCGCAGACTATAGCAAAAATAATCGACTAAAATTCTTGTTGAACGAATAATGTATGAAAATTTTGATTTTTACGTCAGTGGTAATATGAATGTCAATGTCAGGTGTCAAATTTGACGGTACTCAGAGCACGCGTGTGTCAATCTGGGTTAAATTTTTGCGCATTTTCTGTATAAATAAATAATATTTTAACTTGTGTTAGTGAAAACAAGCCGATTTCAACAGTGAACAGTTTCGATTTCAGCATTCAGTAGCGAAAACACTCTGCTGGAGCCGAAATTTAAGGATAAAAAGGATTAGAAATGGAGCTCGTAAAAAAAAATCGCTTCATAAATTGGAGTGAACAGGAAAAGGTAATTACCAAGTTTTAGTTGTATGCTGACCCTTAAAAATGCACGAATTAACATGATCTATTATAAAAGAGGTCCAAGAGTTTTGGATTGCAGGCCACGCACCATTCCTTGTTTCAAATTCGATTCATTATGCCAAGGCGTTATTCTAACATGACCCATGATCTTTCCTCTGTTTGCCAACCACAACTACTTGGAATATGGCCTGCCAGAGGTCTAAGAACACCACAGGCAATATTTATGGCCAAATACAACCTACAATTCCTCCAAAACCTTGGTTCTTCAAATAAATAAAAAATAGATAAACATGTTACTTCTACCATCTGTTGCTTGTACTTCAGTGTTCCTCGCGACAATTAGAATCCGAGACCACTCCCTCTGTGTATTTTTAAATGCATACTTAAATGGATATTAATACCTAGACATGGAACAAACACAATTGTTCATCACATGAAAGTTTGTTGTAGGTGGGACTCGAACCCGCGCCAATAAGCGCAGAAGGAAGGTTCACTAGCAATTGAGCCACTGGGGCAGTCTAATAATTGCTCGTTTAGTTAAATATTCAATAAATTAAGCATTTAGTTAGTTTGTGCACGTGCCGTGTGGTACGTTCGTGCGTGAAGTCACCTGCCGGCCCAACGGAAGACCAGCGTCGGTTGTTTACAACCGGCATCATGCTGAGTTGGAGCCGGATTGTGACAAAAAAAATATGATAAGATTTAATTAAGGCGTGCCGAAGTCTTTACCCACAGCTATAGTGGTTCGCAAATTGATCCTGCTTGCCATATACTTGTGCAATCAGGTAGGAAGTCAAAACTCTGTCATGTGTTCTAATGTTATTATGTTTTTTTAGGTGCTGTCGAGCTTTCTACACGAAAACGAGTCCATGTAGCATGTACTATTGCAAGGCCACAGAAGACATGATTCAAGTCGAGACTCCTTAAAGAAAATCAACAACCACAAGTCTCCAATACCAAAACACCTGGCAAAATAGGGATAGAATAGTTTAGGCAGCGACCCAAAGCCTTGCTCTGTTATCTTAGGAGCTTGGCTGGTTTATGTAAATGTGTTTAGCTAAATGCACAATACACCCCAGCCAGTGTCAGTGCAGGTCTTGTCACCCTAACTTTGAATTAGAATTAGGGACTCTTGGGGTTGGCTTCAGCTCCAACAATGCCTATCAAATATCCGGGCTAGACCTCGAGAGTAAAGTTAATCAAAAATACATACCTATTTAATATAATTATAAAAATACTATGAGAGAATTAGTACTGAAAATATGTTTAGTATTTGATTACATATTTAAAATCTATGCTCTTATGTAAGATTTTTAATTAAAATACATGTTTAGTTTTTGTGTAAGTGTAATATATTTTATAATAAATTATTTTCCATAAAAATGCTTTGACTTATTCGGCCAATGTCATCATTGATAATGTCCTCGTTGTTTGTCATTTCTTCATGTTAAAGTTGTGCTGTATCTGAGGAAATAAATAATCAATTAAAAAAACCGACTTCAAAATTAGTAAATACGCAGTTTTGTTTACTTGGATGACATATTTTTTTCAGTGAGTAGTAGTAGTTTCATTTAAAAACCAAACTACTTAACTGATTTTGATGAAATTTATATGGGACCACCTCTGAAGTAAGACCTACCAAACAAAAAAGGAATCATCAAAATCAATTCATAATTGGTGGAGAAATCGTTGAACATACATAATAAAATACAGTAGAACCTCCTCCGTTTTTGAAGTCGGTTAAAAAAAGGAGATTGTCATATTCAATGCATTACAATGTTCCTATATCTAGTCATTTGAGAGTGGAGATTCTGAGAAATGTTAATGAATTAATAGAAAAATAAATAGCCAGACATTTAAAACTTATTTTGGTGGGACAACGGGTGGATACAATTATGTCCACTGTCACACAAAGCACCCTGAGACTACCAGTGGGATGAAGCAGTAGATTTAACAGAATGTAACCCTTTCTCCAGTAACGAGCCCAGGTGTTGTTTGTTATTTACACCTGAGCTCATTACACTAAAAGAAACTGAAGAACAAAGAAATCCCAATGCCTGCCAAGCGTAAAGTGTACAACATGTGTATTCTACCAATACTTACCTATGGGTGCCAAACCTGGAGCCTAACAAGGGCTCGCACCCAAAAACTCAAGGTATGTCAACAAGGAATGGAGAGAAGCATGTTGCCCATTAAGCTGAAGGACAAGTGAAGACTGACCAGAATATGGAAGGCCACATGCGTGACAGATGTCTCACAGAAAATCAAGTGACTAAAATGGCATTGGATAGGACATGTAGTCAGACTCCCTAAACAAAAATGGATCAAAGAGGTCATATTGTGGTACCCCGGAGATGGGAAGAGATCATGGGGACGACCACATAGAAGGTGGGAGGCTGACCTACCAAAAGGGTGGCGCATAATAGCCAGAGATAGGGAGAAATGGCCACTTCTAGAGGAGGCCTATGTCCAGTGAGGACAACCTGATTCTGAAACTGGTGTTACAAACAATTTTTTTTAGAATTAAGTATTGTTTTTTTTTTTAATTAAGTAGTAAGTATAACTAGTATATAATTGTGTAATTGGATCAGAGAATAAAGGCTATTTTTATTTTAACCCTCTCTCCGATCCTCTTCGAACAAAAAGCTGAGATGCTAGATGCAAAGCTAATAAAAAAAAGAGTAACTCACCTAGTTCTTTGTAAAGAATCGACAAATTGTGCAGAACAGCACTATCGTAGTTTTGATATTGGCATAGTTACCCCTCATCAATTTCAGCAATATCAGAAATCGCTGCTTCAAGACACTGAAGTACCTTTCAACAACATTGCGGGTTCGGATATGCCGGTTGTTAAAACGCATCATGTGTGCTGCCTCCAGTGCCACGATGTCACATATTTTAAGGTCAGCATCACAGACGATCTGAAAATCGTTTTTTACATTTAAAAATTATTTACTGATAACTAGCTGCACCCAGCAATGTCAGTGACACATGTGATTTATCATAATACCTATAAACATGAGTTCCCACTGCTGGGACTTGACCTTGTCTTCCTAACACAGTAGCAGTGTGCGGCAGGGTTAGAAAGCTATGCGTGACTATAAAATCTTGCATGCCGTTCTACGAATACCGACATGGATTATAATATACAAGCTGGAATGGCATTGTGCAAGATATGTACTTACTTGGGTATTGATAGAGAAATGTCTCTTACTGTTGATGTGATACTGGCCAACGTCTCCTTCATTATTTCTAGGTGCATGCAATCTATTGCACCCATAATCCCTTGAAGGCCGCAAATAGCTTCAAACTTGCTGATAGCGTTGGCTTTTTCCATCATAATATTCAAAGGCATTTTTATGTACCTACTGTGAACTTTTGGGAGCCAACGCTATTGCTACTTTGCGGGCCACACGTGACAGCGTCTGCTGGCTCAATCCGCGCAGTCTTCTTGGATCTAAAAATAAAACATAACTTTCTTACTTATCTTGGATTCACATACATACTGCATAACACGAAACTTGAACAAAATAAGTATTTTTTATCTACCTCATGGTGGCCCCAATATCTGATTACTGCCATTACTTGCAGTTCCACAGGGATGCCGCCACCTCGCAGATTCACCTGTAGAATAGTGTTCCGTGGTCTGCCCTCAGCAAGTCAGAAATCCGGCGGATATTTTCATTGCTGGAACGGTACCTCAGCCGAAATTCATCATCCGATAAATCATATATACCATGTATCGGATCACGCCTTAATTCTCTGGCGTATCCTTCTTTTCAACGCGGGAGCTCTAAATTGGCGTAACATGTCCACATCCCTTCGGAAATTGCACAAATCCATGATAAATAACCACAAAACTTAGCCAAACAACAAAAAAACAACCTAAAAGAATGTTATTCAATCAGCTAAATGCTGATTGGCCGATATATACTGTGATCTATGCTGATTGGTTAAAAAGCCGCCATATTGCCTCGCAAAGGTCTCTTAACAACGTCCGGCCAGTGGTAAAATTTTGACAGCTATTGAGAGCGCTTTCAAAGCCCTCGCAACTTTTTTTTTGGTTTTAGGTAAGAATTTCGCTTGATCCGCAGATCAAAGGTCTCTCAAGAATGTAAAAAGATTTTTAAGTAAGACGGTAAGTGTTCATGGACGTGGACGTGGAATACTTGACACTGCCAAATGCAGAAAAGTGTGACGCCAAAATCCTCACAGAGTAAAGAAAAAAGCTAAGATATCTATGTGTGGATTGGGTTGACGGACCGCCGTCCAACCAACGGGAGAGAAAGAGTGCGAATAAATGGTTCCTTCTCTTTCTCACTCGTTTATCTGACGATGGTCAGTCCACAGTCACCAAACCAGATGTCTGTCAGCACTATCACTGTCACTTTTCTTAAACCATAGACAATTTCGCGCGGGTACGCGTGGGAGGGCCGACGTGCCATTCCCGCCTTCCCGCCAAGAAGCTGTCAAAATTGGGACGAATTTGCTTGTTTATTTATGTGTTTTACTGTGTTAAAGAGAAATTATACCTGAAATCAACTAATTTACAATGTCTAAAACTGAGGAGAGTGACGAAAATTGGGTTTATAAAATGAAAAGTCTGTGTACTGCTCTGAACGTCGACAGTGTTGCAACTAAAAAGTCCATGGATTCATATTTGGATGTAAAAGGAAATTTTACTTTGGACGTGAGTATTTAACATCTTAGAGGTTTATTCTATTATATTTCTTCTTGAAGCATCAATAACATTCTAACAGACTCATGAACTTTGTCTTTATGAATTGTCTAACTCTTTTTGACAACACTCATCTGACTTGATTAAAAGTTTTATTTCTCCCATGAACATGGTTATTTCAGGGTGATCCTTTGCACTGGATGGCCTGTGCATTGTATGTAGCCTGCCGTACTTCCGTCACACCGACAGTGCAGCCAGGAAAAACTGTTCAAGGAAACTGTGTCAGTCTCACAAAACTGCTCAGACTTTGTAACATTAGGTATGAATTCAACAATTTCAGTTGTTTTAAATTTATGATAGATGTGGAATTACATCTACTGCATATATCAATAATATGGTTGGATTGTCTTAAGACCTTCAACGGTATATGGATAGTCTGTTTTTTTTTTTTAGTATTAGTTAGCTTGTATTTTGTTTAGTTAATTAAACACTTGCCCAGTAAAAAAAATATATTGTAGGTATTTTCTACATTCTATTCTGCATTAATATTATTTATTATGAGTTTATTACAGACAATTTCTTTGAGCAGCATTCTTAATTCCTAAGGGCATATCTTAATATCATATTTGAATGAGAACTGTAAAGCTAATTGAAAGCGTAGCCTAATATTCTAAATACAGAAGTAAATTGATGTTGAATAGCCACAGTTCATTAATCAAAATTTCCAAATTTATTTTCAGTCTGATACAGTTTTTCACCAAAATAAAAAACTGGATGGAGATGACTTCCATGTCTACAGACTTCAGGGACAGAATATCACGCTTAGAACAGAAGTTTGCCGTATCTACTGTTCTTTATAGAAAATTCCAGCCACTTTTCCTTGACATATTCGCACCATTACATGATGACGTGAAAAACACAAGAAGTGGAAGAAAGTAAGATAATTGATACATGTTAGGTCTAAGTTTGTTAAGCTCTCACAGCTGCAATAACATTTTCTTTTAATATTTCACTTATTCATCATTATCAGCCTATCATTTTCCCACTGCTGGGACACAGTCCTTCTCTCAGAGAAAGGATATGGGCAGTCCACCATGCTGGCCCAGTTGTTTTGGCAGCCAAGTCGCCTGATGTTAAGCGATGATGCGGTCTACGATAGAGCATGTTTGCCTAAAATAAACCGATTCACTCTTGATTTGAAGACACCTAGATTGTAAAACACTGTTTTAAACTATCACAGTTGTTCACTATAGTTATATGATTATTTACGGGATATTTACCATGGTAAGGTTGTGGAAAGAGCTCCCGATATTATCCTTCCACAACCTTACCATGGTAAATATCCCGTAAATAATCATATAACCTAGATTGTAATTCATGTAAACAATATTTGAGGGGAAGTAAATCACGGCTTTGTTCATAGTGGGCACGAAAAGGCTTCATGGTTGATATTCTGAAAACCCACATACAAAGAGCTTTGATTCTACTAGTATTGTGCGAACTGCTGGTCTGTGGACTGAGCTGCCTGAATGGGTGTTCCTGGTTAGTTACAATTACACACGGTACCGCTCGAGCTTGGCTCTGACGCGCTCCCGCGCGTCTAGATCTGGCTGTCTTCAAATGCGTGTGAATCGGTTTCTTTTAGCCAAACATGTTCCATAGTAGACCATACCATAGCTTAACATCAAGGCGAGGTGGCCGTAAAATGCAAGTCTGTTATTTAATAGTAAAAAGTAGATACTCTCCAACTTAAATTATATTAGATAGATAGATAGATAGAAACTCTTTATTGTGTACACCAGAAATAAAAATTACATACAGATAGTAAACACTTATGAGCTAGTGCCACAAGTGGCGGCCTTATCGCTAAAAGCGATCTCTTCCAGGCAACCATTATATCATCATACCATTCTATTTCAGAGTCACAATGCACACCAATGCATTGTACGACTTTACATGGTGCTTATACATATGTGTGAAAGGAGAATTTCATAACTCAGCGAATGACCTTGTGGACATGTATCATGTGTTGCTGTCTTGTCTGGATTTTATGTATGCGAATGCTTTCATGGACAAACGGATAGACCTGCTCAATCCTTCATTTAAAGGTAAGGTTTAAAGTTCACATATTAACTTCGTTCTTGTCAGCTGACTGACATGTTTGTATAAATAAATAAATATCTGGGACATTTTTGCACACACGGTCACTTGACCCCAAACTAAGAATTAAACTTGAATGTTCTATCTAGGGAACCCAAAGACCGAAACTGACATATTGCATGATACTAAAAAATAAAACACTGATTTGCGCTTTTCTCTGGGTTTTTTTATTCATTCATATACTTATTTACTAAATGATGCCTAAGATATCTTAATATAAAAATTTCATAATTATTTATTTATTTATTTTATTTTATTTGAAAAACATACAGTGATAAATAACTAGATTACTTATATATTAAATAATTAAACACCATTTAGCAGTTATGGAGGGGACCACAAAGGTACATTTTACATTACAGCTATACTTTTAAAAAAATAGGATAAAAACCTCAAAAATAGAAGTAGCAAAATGCACAACTGTGCGCCATGGTTGTGCTCCACTAAATGTGACTTTAATTAATATAATATTAAGCCTTATGGTCATCTGCAGGCCTAGCACGGGCTGTGAACAGATTGTCTTTCCACCGTTTTTATCCCTCTAGAAAGAGACAAACGTAGCCCATATTCCAGCTCTGTGGCGTCTACATGCAGATTAAAACGGTGGAATGACAATTTTTCCACGGCCCATGCTAGGCCTGCTGTAGTAATAAGCCTTGCTTAAAAGTGGGAAAACCTCGCCTTAATGGAAACAAGCTTCATGACATATTCATTCATAACATATGTATATAAAAAATATTTTTCAGGTTTTCCGAGGGAATGCCTAAATGATGACTATGTATTACCTGCAAAAGTGCCATGCATCATAGCAACACTCTGTGAAATCAAGGATGGATTGGCTGTGGAGGCTTCCACTATGAAAGAGTATAGTTTCAGGCCTGTTATTCAATCATTCTTTGAGAAAAAGGTAAATTCTTCGTTATTTTTTGTCCAGTTAAGTAAAGAGAGTAAGAGAGAGGTAGTATCACTTATCATAGGTGGCGGTCGAGCGCAAGTCTACAATATTTTTTTTAAACATGTTACCTAATTTAGTATCCCAAGTTCATTAGTATCCATGGTTGTACAACTTGGTCCTACTAGGTATTTTTTTCTGTATTACTACTAAGGCGCCGTTCAAGTATTACGTAAGCAGATATATTACAATTATTTACCCCTCCTCCCCCTTGTCAGCAAAAGTAAGCAAAACTCTTACTCCTCCCTCCCATGCTTACGTAAACATTGGTATATGGGCAATTCCATATGTGACTGACACTACATTTGACCCAGATTGCGTTATATTTTGTCATACATTACGAATACCATTATGTTTACAGTTTCAATTTTATCATGTGTTTATCTGTAATAAAGTGGTGTAATATGATTTATTTGATAAAATGTAAACGTGACTGACACTACATGCAAAAGGAAGTTGCGTTCGAGAGTGATTTTAAACTACGTAAATCTTCCTCTGTACAGGCGTTATAATTTTAAATTGTATCTATAGACGAAGAACATGAAACGAATTACAGGAAAATGATAAAATAAGAATCCTTAGATTTTTAGAAAATTTGTTATTAGAAAAATAATTCGTGACTGACACTTCAGAGCAAAACGTGACTGACACTACCATCTCACACCTTTGAATTGCAAAATAGTAATGTTTCTAAATGGAACCTTAGAATCTGACATTACAGGATATAACATAGGAATTTTATAATAATTTTAAAGATATAAAATACGTATTTATAAATTCTAAAATGCTAGTTTTGAGTTAAATCACAACTTACAGTAAGTCACTCATAAAATGTAGAAAACAAACAATTAAAACTAAAATAATTCAAATAAATATATTCTTAGAAGCATTAATAATATAATTCTTAAAAAAATACTTTTTAACAACAAAAATATTTATTTATGATATTCAATGGTCTTATTGGAAACGTATAAAATACTATATTGCCGTTAAGGATCTGACTAGGACTGGGTAATATTCTTAGTATGTCTTCTAAAGACACCTAAGACATGTCTTCTTCAGCTTTGAACAGAAAAGGTTCGTTATTTGTTACTTTTAGTAGGCTTATAAGTTTGACTTTGCCATCTTCATGAACACCACTCTCACAATCGTCGCCGATTTCTGACTTCGATTTCTTTTTTACTAAAATATTCAAATAATCCACTATCTTGTAAGTGTCTCTCTGCTTGCGCTTCCTCTCCGATGCTGTTTTGGACATCTATGAGAAAAAATTACAAACAAAATGCCACAATTCTCGATGATACAGGCCGTGACTGACTCTACAGCATGACTGACACTACAAAAATGTTTAAAGCAGTTTAAGACTTATTAATAAAGATAATAAATTTTTGATTTCGGTATCATTTAAGTAATTCTGTCAAGTAGGTTTTTTTTTTCCTGGTTAAGGCGAAATTTTACAAAAGTTAGAGGGAAAATTCTTGTAGTTTATTTTTCTTGTATAGTATTCATTGTAGTCTTATCAATTGAATATCTTTTAAAAACATAGTGTTTACATAAATTACTGACTATTTATCGGTAACTCATTACGTACTTAACCTACTAGTATGTAGCAAATCATTACACTAATTAAAAATACTTACTGTGAAAATTTTATTCAAACTCCACCACAAAATACTCTCTGAGCTGATACTCACGAAGCTATCTCGAAAATGACAGTATTGGCAAAAAAACAAATGATAAAACTGTGTTGCCACTGTAAAAACTCAAAGTACTATAGTGTTGCCACCATACTAAAGTATTTTTTTTGCGAATTTTTAATTTTTATTTATTTCAATTATGGTAGACTTTTGCATGGAAATGCCCATATGCATTTTTCTTTTAATGTAAGTATTCTGTTTTTTTTTTTATTGATTCATGAGCAGCAGGGCCATAATGTGTAAAAAAGTTAATAATTACTGCTGACGTAATCATCATCTAGACCCCCTCCCCACCCCCCATGTCATCAAAAATAAGCAAAGAATAAACCCCCCTCCCCCTTATACTGCTTACGTAATACTTGAACGGTCCCTAATAAAATGTATCACATATGTGTTCTCAAGCTGCAGCTGCGCTCTGCAGTAAATTGTAAAAAGCTGAATGTAAACACTTTCTTTAAATAATTCACTTTATAAATAGAAAATTAAAAAAAAACCTGATATTAGAGCTATGTTTCCACTTTTATTGTGCAAAATGCTAGTTTGTGGAATGCACTGCCTGAATGGGTGTTCCCCGATAGTTACAATCTGGGTGTCTTCAAGTCAAGAGTGAATCGGTTTCTTCCAGGCAAGCGTGATCCACCGTAGGCCGCATCATCGCTTAACATCAGGCGAGTTGGCGGCCAAGCGCAAGCCTATTCTAAAAAAAATATTAAAAAAAAAACATGCCATAAGTTTTACGATTTGATTATTTATAATGCATAAAACTGTTTTCCTTTGCAGATCTTAAAAGGGAATCCAAAGGATTATACAAAAGTAATATATGGGGCAAATTTTGAATCAAATCTAAAATCATTGAATAATCTATATGAGACTTATGTCCTCAGTGTTGGTGAATTTGACGAAAGGATATTTTTAGGTAAATACTTTTTGTGCTGCTATAAAACCTTAAAACCTCCAATTAATAAAAAAATTAAATTGACATGTAATGTCATATTAGTAAATGTAAAAATAATACACAAAAACTTGCGATTATGGCTAAAATTACTAACTTGTATTGCATCAACCCAGTTTTGTCTTGCTTTGTTGATGAAGAAGGTATGAAAATGTTAACTTAGCTGTACCCTCGTGGTTTTACCTGTTATCCTACAGCAGGCCTAGCACGGGCCGTGGATATATTGTCTGTAGTACTAATATATTGGTATATATATTGACGCTTTCCACCGTTTTCACGTATAATGATAATTAAATAAAAATGGTACTGTTAATGGTACTACTTTTGTTTGTTTCTCATAATAGTACCGAGCATTAAATAAGCAATATGATTTAAAAATATGCCAATATTTAGACTTACAACCATATCCCTTCGCTCTCTTCTTTCAGAGATATGCAAATATTTAAATTATGTGCTTTAATTATGATTTTTTTAATATTTTCGCAGGTGATCATGCAAACGAACAAATCGGCACAAAAAATAAAGTATCAAGAGATGAAATATCACAAGTTATTGCCACTTTTGGCCCCGTGAGTATCACAAATGCATTTATTTTGCGATTCTTTGAGCTTTATAGCTTATGAAAGACTTAGTTCAGATTGCAACACAAACAAATCAGGATCGTTCATTCTATCTGTGCACGCCCCTCCACTGTATTTTTTTAGTATTTTGAATGCGCAGTGTGGTGGAGAGGCGTGCACATTTAGAATGAAAGATCCCTACATGCTTGGAGAAGAAGACTCACTCGGATGATATGACATATAAATAAAGAGCCCTCCACGTCGCAATAGAGTTAATTTTAGCGTGTACAGTGAAGTGAAACAAACCAAATTTCATAAATATTTACCTACAATACAAGCGCTCGAAGCGCGCGTGCAGGCTTTAATCTATCGTATTTCACTCAATCTATTATTAGAGTATTTCATTCGTACTCTTTAGGGCTGATATAAAAGCGCGCCTTGCTTAGCGAGGTCAAGATCTTGGGAATCGCAGTGGAACAAGCCATGTGCTATTCTTGAATCGCTCGTATGATGTTTCGCATGAAAATATCACGGGAAATCATGCGAAATGACTGAATTTTGATCGATATCCCAAACAAAAGTAGCATTTTTTAAATAAATATTACACTTGGTAACGTAACGATTGGTTTGAACCATTCGAGTTTTTTTTTTCTATCAATAGAAATATTTTTTATTTAGCATGATATTTTCGTGGGAATTTGAACTCAAAATTATATCAAAATAAAATTCTAAAATTGAGCCCGGCTCGTTAAATCCCGGCTCAAAATGCATACTTTTGTGTTATTTTTAACCGGCTTCAAAAAGGAGAGGGTTCTCAATTAGTTTTTTTATAAATTGTTTGTTGCCCGTCCGAGCTCCTTCATTTATGAACCAATTTGGAACATTATTTTTTTAATTCAAATATACTTTCAAATTGGTCCCATAGAAATTTCTTCAAAATCGGTCCATTTGGCTTTTAAATCGATTTTTATTTTATTTTTTACTTTGATGACAATATTATGTCATCCAAGTAACCGAAATTGCATATTTAACAAATTTTTTGAAACGGTTTTTTTAAATTGATAATTATTTGTTTTCAAGACTAAATAATCACGCGTATTCTGCGCTCAAAAAGTGTTGGCTTACTATCATGACATCTTCCAGAGTGGCCGAGCGTGCCCGGACACACCTCTAACCGGACGGGCATATTTGGCTCGGAGAGGCGAGGAACTCACGCCTGTGTCCGAGGCTAAAAACAGCCTGGCGAAACTCGCGGTCTACTTGCACCAGGCGCGACCGCAGCCCTCGAATCATCTTATGAAGCTGTTTGTGTAAGTTAAATCATACAGGTTTACGCGGAAAGGGTGTACTAATCCGAATAATGTCCGTTTAATGATGATATAAACACTTGACAGCTCATCCTTTACCCCGCTGTGATGAAAAGGTACTAAATTTTCAGCAGGACGTTTTTGAGCGGGCCAATCGGAAATGAATGTCTTTTGTTTTCTCCAATCACAAGTTTCCACACGAATTTAACGTTCCACATTCAAATCACTTTACTCCCTAGGGAGTTTCATACAACTTTACATTGAGGTTGTATGATATGTAATTGGACATTGTCGAGCAGGTGGTGTGAAAAGAATCATATTCCGAAATTGATTTAGTTTATTGTTGTTTTGAAAGGCGACTTAATCGCGAATTATCTTGAGTATAATTCAAGAAAATCTCTTTAGCGTTTGAAGATTATGAACTCTATCATCTATTTTTTTTTATGTTCAATGTATTGTAACAGAGAATGTGGGGTGAGCGAAGACATGATAAACACGAAACTAATCAAGCCATGCACCACCTGGATGGAGAAGTTTGCTGCCAGCGGTGGCCAGGGCACGGAAATCACATCGTTCCGGTGCAACATGATCACATGCTTGTATTATAAAGTGCTGGAGCATATCATAAGGGAAGAACATAGGAAGAAGCCGCAGGTTTCGTTACAGGTAACACTTTCAAACTGAATAAATTCAAATAGCCAATGAGACAAATTTGTGATTTGCTAAAAATAATAGCCTCAATGAAATGAAAATATCATCAGCCAGATGACGTCTACTGCTGAACATAGACTTCCACACTGTACGACATCTTGCCATCTGCATCCACTGGATGCCTGCGACTCTAAAACAATGTCGTCGGTCAATCTAGTGGGAGGCCTACCTACACTGCGTCTCCCGGTTTGTAGTCTCCACTCAAGAACCTCTCTTCCTCATCGGTTATCAGTTCTTCAAGCAATGTGGCCTGCTCTTTGCCACTTTAACTTGCAAATTTTAATAGCTATATCGGTGACTCTGGTTCTTTGGTGAATATCCTCGTTTCGGATTCTATCGCGCAAAGAAACGAATAGAATAGAGTAACTCAAAATATAATTAAATAGAATATGTATACTGAAGAAACTATTTAAAACTGCTAATACAGTTCTGAGATATAAGCGTTTCAAGTTTTTGGTTTGATTAGGAAGGGATGTTCGGTCTCTTTCCCTTTTTTCTTTAAGTCCCGATAGACATTTAAACCATATCACTGTATGTTTTTCAAATAAAATAAAATGAAATAAAATAATATCCAAATTACGATAGTTCAAAAGTTAATTTAGATATAGTTATATGATTATTAACGGGATATTTACCGTGATAAGGTTGTGGATGGAGCTCCCGATGTTTCGGTGCAGTTACTTGCACCATGTTCATGGGAAGAGCTATTTTAGTCCCTGTTTACGAATAATATATTAGCGCTTTTCAAATAGATGCGAGTGTTTTATTCAAATATAACACAATTCATTTCTCAGATGCTGCTATCACAAGAGACCTATCAGCTCGCCGTATACGCGTGTTGTACAGAAGTTGTGCTCCATGCATACGGTATCCACTCCATGAAGTTCCCCCGAGTGCTGCAGATATACGGCCTGAGCGCTTTCCACTTCTACAAGGTCATCGAGCTGCTCGTACAGGCGGTGGTCGACAAGCTCAGCAGGGATGTTATCAAACATTTGAATGCTGTAAGTATTAAATAGATTCTTAAAGGGTTGGCAACGTAGTTGTGATGCCTCTGGTGTTAGAAGTATCCATAGACGACGGTGATTGCTTACCGTCATGCAGGCCGTCTACTTGTATGCCACCTATGGCATTAAAAAAGGTGTTATTTAGGGACTCACACGGCGCGTAATAACATGACGCGACTTAGGTGGCCTTTGGAGATAGAAAACTTTATTGTTTGCACCAGAAATGACATAGGTACATAGAACACAAAACAAAGCTTAATACTAGTATAACAACAAGTAATCGACGATGCGGAAAATAAAGCACGCAGACTTAGAAGATAGATTCACTCTGACTTTTAATGGTTGTCAGACTAGGCTTTTGACAACAGCTCGCTTGATGTTAGGTGACTATATGGTCGAAGATGGTAAACACAACTAGCCTGGAATCGGAACGGCTCTGAAGTGATGCTGTTAGAAGTTCAGAACACATTGTTTGTTAGTTGGCGACAGATTTTCAACTTGAGGGTGGTAACTAGCTAGCCAGCATTAGAAGGACTACCACCTTGCTATGGTTTCGATTAAGTCTTGATGTTCATTAATCTTATTGAACAGAGTTATACCACATCTACACTAATATTATAAAGAGGAAAGATTTGTACCTATTTTTGTATGTTTGTAATGAATAGGCTCCGAAACTACTGAACCGATTTGAAAAATTCTTTCACTGTTGGGAAGCTACACTATCCCCGGGTGACATAGGCTATATTATATTTTGTAGCGAGGCCGAAGGCCGAGCTTACACTCGTGCGAAGCCGGGGCGGACGGCTAGTAATACATATAAGTACAAGCACAGAAGATTCCCTCCACTAAATCATTTAAATAAGTAGCGACTTTTGCTACTACACAATAAAGTGCAATTCAGGACGTGCGAGCGCTCACTACCTACAGCTATATTAACCTAGAAGTTGCCTCTGTCTATCGCGTAACTCTTACCGCGTTATCTCTGTTATCGTTATATCGCACGGCAAGTCCGACAAGACGACTACTTGTAGCTTCATACCTAAAGTGCGGAGTGCGCCAGGCCCTGGTTATACTTATTAGTGTGACATAGTCTGATGATCTGCTGTCGTTTGCAGGTGGAAGAAGAAGTATTAGAGTCGTTAGTGTGGACGTCAGACAGCCCGCTGTGGGAGCAGCTCAGTAAAACGCCCGTGCCCGCCTCGGCTGATGTCTGCGTTCACGAGTCACCGCTACGAAGATATGGCAGTAAGTATACCTGACATGAAAACTAAATTCCACAGAACTTTATTAGATTAATCCCGCGGGTTCTACTACTTTGCATGTCTTACGTTAGATCAACTAGCACACCGCATAAAGATGTGATCACACTTATCGACTCAAAATCTACTTGAGCCACAGAAAAATAGATCGGCTGTCAAGGCATTTTTGTAAGAAATTTTTTGTAGCCACTTGCACCCAAATAAACCCATAGCAACTGTGTTAGCAACTGTGACACGGAGTTTGACGCGTTTACATAAATAAGAATGTTCAATCAAGGTTCTGTCATAATGCCTGGGGACAGATTTTCCTTCTCATTTCCGTTCTATTTACTTCTCTTTTCTATGGCTTTAGCCGTTTACGTATCACCACACTTGTCGCATTAAGTCGATAGTCAAGTCGTTTACGCGTCGATTTTATTGACTTTGATTAGATGAACTATTATTACATAAATAATAAAGAAATACTGTTTAAATAATCCGTTACTATGTTTCCTGTAAATAAGGGTCGAAAGTGAGAGGGTCTAAAGGCATCGTTGACGGTCTGGGCACAAAATATTTATCACGCCTGTAGTCGACGTTGGCTGTCAAAGGATTAAACATTTTTAATTGTATTCTGTACAATATTTTTGCTTATTTTTCTTACAGATAGTCTTCAGTCTCCAGTGTCGGCAGGTTTTGACAGATTCATCACACCAACGGCAGATCAGGCCAAAAAACAGCTATTTAAAGACCCTATCAAACCTGGACAGTCACTATTAGGTATGTTACGCATATGCACACAATTAAATTGATATTAATGTTATTTAAAGCCATCGAGATACAAAACTAGAGTTACAATCGTGTCTAAAAATGTCCGAACCAAAACTCGGCGCACGCTACGAATTGCGCAGAGATTTTGGTTAGTTGTAAGGCAACCGCGATCCGACTACAACGCCGCATGATGCTATAGCATACAAGCGACGTTGAACACTATGCAAGCGACATAACGACTAAATTGGAGTAAATGTGGCATTGTGAACTATACATTTTATCGAAGAATAAATGAGAAATTAGACCATTCTCTTTTTGGAGTGTCATCAAGATCACCAATGAGGCACCATGTAAACACAACACACACACACAAAACACATTGTAAACTTACAAGTAGTTATAAATCTTAATCATTGTTTTTCTATGACTTTTTCTAGTAACAACGAACAGTATAAAACAAGAATCCACCACATCTCCGAGCCAACCACAAAACTCAAACGGTGACAACGGAAACACGTCAGGACCAACAACTCCGAAAAAAGCTAACAACTCACTGGTGCTCTTCTTTAGAAAGGTGAAAATATTGAATATGACAGTTTCCAAGTTTCTAGACGTTTTGGGCCTTTTTATGGTTCAGTAAGCAAAGGGTAAAATGGGGTAAAAAGGGTTAAGGAGGCTCCCATACAACAAACGTGATTTTTATGCTCGATATTGATAACGGCTACAGGTAGACGCTTGAAGTATTCACAGAATATTGAGTTATATTATTCACTCTAAAAATAAATATATAAAATAAAATTCATATTTAAGGGTGTTCCCATACAACACACGTGATTTTTTACCCGTTTTTATAGATAATGGTACAGAAACCTTCGTGCGCGAGTCGGACTCGCACTTGGCCGGAATTTATAGACATGTAAATACTGGTGGTTTAGTCTATCCTAGCGATTCTCTACAACTATAAGTTTATATAACTCTTTATTAAAAGTCCACATAAACAAGGAAAAACAGGCACAACACAATGAAACAGATGGCCTTATCGCTTAAAACTATCTCTTCCAGGCAGCCATGCATGGAAAGGAATTACAATAACAAAAATAGTGACCTTAATTAAAACGATTCAGAAGTAAATAATAAATAAATATCAGGGACATTATTGCACACACGGTCATCTGACCCCAAACTAAGCAAAGCTTGTAATATGGCTGCCAGAGACTGATATACATACTTTATTTTTTTTAATACAAATTTAAATAGATACTAACACCTGAGTAATACGTCTTATTACGTTAATTCTTTCCATCCATTTGACTGCCCCGGTGGCGCAGTTGGTAGTGAACCTATTTTCTGAGCTTGAGGGCGTGGGTTCGATTCCCACCTAGGACAAACATTTGTGTTTGTTCTATGTCTGGGTGTTAATAAATATTTAAGTCATCATCATCAGCCAGAAGACGTCCACTGCTGAACATAGGCATCCCCCTTTAACCTCCACACTGAACGACATCCTGCCATCTGCATCCACTGGATGCCCGCGACTCACAATGTCGTCGGTCCATCTAGTGGGAGGCCTACCTACGCGGTCTCCACTCAAAAACCTTTCTTCCCCATCGGTTAACAGTTCTTCGAGCGATGTGGCCTGCCCATTGCCACTTCAACTTGCAGATTTTAATAGCTATGTCGGTGACCCTGGTTCTTTGGCGAATATCTATGTTCCGAATATTATCGCGTAAAGAAACTCCGAGCATAGCTCTCTCCATTGCCCGTTGTGTGACTCGTGAGTTTTTCCAAAAGACCAACAGTTAAGGACCACGTCTCAGTACCATATGTCATCACTGGCAACACTGGTCAAATATTTAAGTATGTATTTGAAAATATATATGTATGTATATCAGTCTCTCGCAGCCATATTACAAGCTTTGCTTAGTTTGGGGTCAGATGACCATGTGTGCTATAATGTCCCAGATATTTATTTATTTATTATCCAATGCATGGTTGCCTGGAAGAGATCGCTTTTAGCGATAAGGCCGCCAATTGTTTCACTAGTTTTAAATTGTTTTTATCATTATTATGTTATTTTTGGTGTGCACAATAAAGATTTATCTATCTGTCTATGAGAACAATATATGGCACTTATCTAAATTATACTTGTTTGATATCCAGTTCTACAGCCTAGCAGTGGTCCGAATGAACGACCTCTGCACACGACTGGGACTCACAGAAGACCAGGAGCTAAAGCGCAAGATCTGGACCTGTCTAGAATACTCGATCATGCACCAAACTCAACTGATGAGGGACCGACACTTGGACCAAATACTCATGTGCGCTGTCTATGTTATTTGCAAGGTACGTTTGCAAACAGATGACCTCAATGCCGCCGGGACATTCAAAATTTAGTTATAATAATAAAGCCTGTTTATTTCGAAACAGTTACAATGAAAATATCATTTCTTTTTAAATCTAGCCTTCACATATTTCTTTTAACACATTAATTTTTACTTTCTTCGCTTTCTCTGTTCTTTTGGAGTCCCTTCTTGGTGATGGCCTCCTCCAGCTCATTCCAGTTCTCTCTATCTTTAGTTTTGACTCCCATTCCCCAGCAACACTGAAATCGTAAAAAAATATCAGTTGTTCCATTGACAACGGTCATAGACAATTGACAAAATGTGTGGAGCAGCATTTTTTTTTTTGTTATTTTGGCCCGGTCCAAAACCACAACACAGTGGCTTCCAGAGGATGGACAAACCTCCCAGACGACCCAGACGCAGATGGAGGGATAAACTGGACTCCTACTTGAACGACTGGACCCATATTGCCCAAAACAGAGACAAATGGAAAGAGGGAAGGGAGACCTTTGCACTGCAGTGGGACGATGCAGGCGATAAATAATTTAAAATAAAATGGGTTGGTCCCATACATTGATGCAAGGAAATAGTGGGAAGATACGGGACGATCTTGACGTTGACCGCACAAATTAAGCCCACAAGGGGTAGAATGTTTGGATGTCACCCGTCTTCCCCCTTTTTGAAACAGTCATTGGTCCCATAATAAAAGATTTTCATAATGACGGGTATAACTGACTCTTTTCGGCTTAGTACACACTTTCCGCAAAACCCTGTATAATGCAAGGCATTCATTAAAATGTAGTTTGCTGTCTCGCAACTATAGTCTGTAATTTCAGTGCAACTTTTGGTTCAACATGAATAATTATTTCAGGTATCGCACAACTCCACCAATCTGGTGGAGAGGACATTTGCAGAAATCATGCGATGTTACCGACAGAGGCCGCTTGCGGACAATCATGTATACAGATCGGTATTGATCAATCAAAGCTCTGAAGACAGTGAGTATATGTTATTACTAGCCGTCCGCCCCGGCTTCGCACGAGTGTAAGCTCGGCCTTCGGCCTCGCTACAAAATATAATATAGCCTATGTCACCCGGGGATAGTGTAGCTTCCCAACAGTGAAAGAATTTTTCAAATCGGTTCAGTAGTTTCGGAGCCTATTCATTACAAACATACAAAAATAGGTACAAATCTTTCCTCTTTATAATATTAGTGTAGACAAGCTTTTATTGTATTGTATTATTTATTGCGTATAATGGGTTTACAAAAAAGTTGAATGAAAACAATGGTTCGCCATTATTCTGCCTTTCAGCATGCAAAGTTTGAACTTGCATATGGAAACTAAAAAATTACAATTAATCAATCAAAATATTTCCTCACTTAAAATATACTATCACTAATTTATAAATATCACTGAAAATGAAGATAATATTAATTGTTACATCCAGACAGGCATTTTGCACTATCACAACAACTTGCCCTGTTAGTATGTTTGTATGTGTGGGACCCTGGATTGTACCTGTTCAGAAAGCAGGTAAAAAGAACCACGCCTATACTGTTCTGTTTCAAAAGTGCGACGAAGAAATGTAAATAGTTTGACCAACATTATCTGTATACGCATCGACGCACAAAAACGGCAACTAAATGCAGTGCTTATATAGGCGGGAAACACGCTATTACTCACAGTAGCGCATTTCAGAAATGAGTCGTAAAGCTAAAGCAATTTGGTTGGTTGGTTGAAAATACAGTTTTACTGCTTATATATAATCTACAGGATGTAAGGAAACGTCTTGTTTTTTAAAGTAAGCCAATAAAATATCCAGCTGACGCCAGAAGTCAACTAGTGACCTCTACACGCACATAGCGTCTCGTACACGCTCGTGCGCTTTTGTACCTACGCGGTGCGTTGACCCCGAGTTTTGAACCCATTACATTGCTGGTTTTCAAAATACTAAACCACTAAACCAACAAGTTATAAGGCAAATTATTACCAAATCAGCTTAATTTCAGCTTCAAGAGTATTTGTACCTTTGTTGTTGTACCTTACACCCAGTAAATTTTTAAATATAATGTTCAATAATGGGAGAGCCACCATGATATTATCTGATAGCATCCCCTTGCTAAGTTGTATGTACGCTAAATAGCCGACGCGAGTAAATCTGGCAAACTCGTCAAATAGCTATATGTATGTAAGAATAAAACCAGAATCATGGAAATATATATTTTACTATTGTTGCAGGCCCAGCGGAAAGAGGAGATTTAATCAACTTTTACAATAAGGTGTATGTACAATGTATGCAAAACTTTGCCCTGCGTTTCACCGGAAAGCACAAAGATGTAAGTTATCAAACCCTGCAGAATATTTCAAATAGAAAGAAGGACAAAAAAGTATATTTGTAGTTGATTGAATCAGGCGTTACTTTGCGGAAGTCCATTTTCAAAACTGTTTTACTGATGAATTTCTAGTGTAATTCCGCTTCTACGTCGCTTCAAGTACAATAAGGAATCTGTGATAAATTTACCTGGTAAATATTTGTTGATAATGTCAATTTTATTGAGTTTAATTTTGCCTAACCTGATATAAAATATTAATTACATAAATTGAAAATTAACGTAACCTGAAACAAAAATTTATTAAATAAAATAGTATTATTTTTAGAGTGAGAAATTATTTCATTTAATTCTTTAAGAATTGTTATATCTATTTTATTGGATTGAATGTCTTTATTATTTATAATATTTGTTTGTTTAATTTCTTCTGTTGTAAATAATTCAGAATTAATAAATTTTTGTTTCAGGTTACGTTAATTTTCAATTTATGTAATTAATATTTTATATCAGGTTAGGCAAAATTAAACTCAATAAAATTAACATTATCAACAAATATTTACCAGGTAAATTTATCACAGATTCCTTATTGTACTTGAAGCGACGTAGAAGCGGAATTACACTAGAAATTCATCAGTAAAACAGTTTTGAAAGTATATTTGTGACCAACTACACTTTAAAAATCACTAAAAGACTGGTTAAAAAGTCACGAATCAGCCTAAACTCAGCAAAATGCAGGCTGTTAACCAGCGCTGGTCTTCCGTTGGATCTGTGCAAATTGTGCAGTTCGTACTCTCTGTCTGTCAATTAGTTACCTGTCATTTTACAAATGTTTTACCAAAGTGGCCTTTATTTGTATGTGTAACTTGTTTAATATGTAGTCGAGTGGAGTTACAAACTTATTCGGGCCAACGCCCTCCCCAGGGGCCTTTTTTCTGGCACGTTCGTAATTGATCTGTCACTTTCGCGCGGTTGTAATCTTATCTGTCTCTATCGTTAGAATATTATGAGAGCGGCAAATAATCTTGACCATGCGTAAAGCTTCCTTTCCACGGCGCGCTGTCATGAAAAATGAAAATTTATTAAACTTTTGTTTTGCTATTTTCTTTATTCATACATCTTCCATTGTACAATGTACATAAATTCAATTATTATATATCTTTAAAAAATTTGCGTAAGTGAGATAGACGATGCACAAAATATAGGCACTTAACAGATACAATCTCGAACGCGTATGGACCCACCCACTTCAGCCACAATTTAAACCATGTATGAATGTATGTCTACATGTAGAGTTTCTGTTGTCATGCAGGAATGCAGTTTGTCGCCGCTGCCGGCAGGGCGCGGCGCGGGCGGGTGGTCGCCGGCCGGGCAGCGCGTCTCGGACCGCCACCAGCTGTACGTGAAGCCGCTCACCGAGCCACCGCCTACCAACCACCACCTCACGTACCGGTTCAGTCGCAGCCCGGCTAAGGTAACACCACTATCTGTTATGTACTACTAGTCCACCGCACATACCGGTTCAGTCGCAGCCCGACTAAGATAACACCACTATCTGTTATGTACTTCTATTCCACCTCTCGTAACTGTTCAGTCGCAGCCCGACTTAGATAACACCACTATCTGTTATGTACTTCTATTCCACCTCACGTAACTGTTCAGTCGCAGCCCGACTAAGATAACACCACTATCTGTTATGTACTTCTATTCCACCTCTCGTAACTGTTCAGTCGCAGCCCGACTAAGATAACACCACTATCTGTTATGTACTTCTATTCCACCTCTCGTAACTGTTCAGTCGCAGCCCGACTTAGATAACACCACTATCTTTTATGTACTTCTATTCCACCTCACGTAACTGTTCAGTCGCAGCCCGGCTAAGGTAACACCACTATCAGTTATGGACCACTATTACATGACGGAGTTTTGATCTAACAACTCACCTTTAGTCATAGTAAATACCGGCCAAGCGCGTCCAAAATTTAAAATGTCATTAAAAATCTAAAAATATCCAATCGTAAGAATGTCCAAAATTAAAAATGTCCTATAATATAAATGTTAAATAGTAAAATTAACTCCATACTGACACTCACCTTACAAGAAAGGGACAGAGCATATCTTCCTAATCTGAACAATAACTGTAAACGCTTATATATCAGAACTTTACTAGCCTATTTAAATAGTTTCTTCAGTAACTGTATTAAATTTAATTATATTTTTCACTAAGCCTGTTACTTTTGATAACTCAAACACCTGTCCGATATCCTAATATATAATTATCAATATAAAAAAAATCATAAAAATATCTGGACCAATCAGAAATGGGAGCACACGGGAAACACCAGCTTTCAAATAAAAAAAGAATCAACAAAATCGAAAATTCTGAGGTAACAAACATTAAAAAATAGTCGAATTGAGAATCTCCTAATTTTTGGAAGTCGGTTAATAATGAGATGTTTTGTTCGTAGGATCTGCACGCGATAAACACTCTAGTGTCTTGCGAAGTGGGTGGCACAGGCGGGGTCCGGCGCATCGCGGGTGGTGGAGACCCGGAGGCGGTGGTGAAGCGAGCGCGGTACAGCGCCGCCGGAGTCGCGCGCAAGCTGCAAGGCCTCATGAGCGACAGGCAGGCTATATAACTGTACGTATACTCTCTTCCTTCTTAGGGGTCATCCATAAAATACGTAGCACGTTAATGGGGAGGGGGAGGGTATCACCGGAATGTGACAAGGGGCAAAAGCTTTGTGACGTCACATGTTAAAATTCAATAACGCGAAATTTATGTGAATAAAAAACTTAAAAAAATTACAAACTTAATATATTTATATTAATATAGTAATTGTTTTAGGAACTCGATGTGTAAATGAGAATAAAACCGGCCAAGTGCAAGTCGGACTCGCGCACTGATAGTTCGGTACCACCATATATTTTGTTAGATACTAAAGTATAAAAAAGTAGTGCAAAAAGACAACACCCCATCAACGCCCAGGTCACTCATCCTAGTACCGACAGCGCCCGAAGTTGCTTAACTTCGGTGATCGTACGAGAACCGCTGGTGAACAGAAAGGTGTTTTTGGGACATTATTGCACACAAATGGTCATCTGACCCCAAACTAACAGACTGCCAGAGATTGATATACATACATATATCTTTTTAAATTGATTTGATTGACTGCCCCGGTGGCTCAGTTGGTAGTGAACCTACTTTCTGCGCTTGGGGGCGTGGGTTCGATTCCCATCTAGGACAAACATTTGTGTGATGAACATTTGTGTTTGTTCTATGTCTGGGTGTTAATATCTATTTAAGTATGTATTCAAAAAATATATATGTATGTATATCAGTCTCTGGCTGCCATATTACAAGCTTTGCTTAGTTTGGGGTCAGATGACCATGTGTGCAATAATGTCCCAGATATTTTATTATTATTTATAAATACATATTTAAATAGATATTAACACCCAGACATAGAATAAACAAATGTTCATCGCACAAATATTTGTCCTAGGTGGGAATTGATCCCACCCCCCCAAGCGCAGAAGGCAGGTTCACTAGCAACTAAGCTAAGGGGGCTGGTCTACATTAGATAAAATACCAGCGAAGTTGGAATAAGTAAAATACAAACTAAAGTTTTGTTGCATGGGGGGGGGGACCACTTTTAATTTTTACTTTATTACTATTTCTTTAATTTTTAATTACAATAATTTTCTTTTGCAGATTTGCTAAAACCGTCCAATTTGGAACGTTCGAGTTTTAATGGATTAACATTCTTAGTCATTTTACGTCATTTCAAATTGTACCAAAAATGCTTTTAGCTCTCTCGCCACTTCTTTCCGCTCGTAGTTACAAATCTTGACGAATTTAGAGAAAGAAATCTAAACTGAATTTTTATATGAATCATTTGGACCGGTTTCCAAATTATTTATAATGATATTGGTGCTACCGTGTTAAGATGTAGCTAACGAGAGAATGTATGCCTTGAGAAAGCCCCTCGCTAGAGTTGTACTCACTGAAAATTAAGCATATTGATCTCATTTCCTTATTTATGTTGAATGTATAGTATTGATATGCCATACCTTGAAAGTTGCTCATTGGTAACATAATGTTAAGTTATATTATAAACAAGTCTATAAAGGCTGTGTGGAATGAATTGGTTCAAATATTTGTGGGACCATGTCTTGTGTTTGTACAGAACACATCTACCCTCTTATTAATAAACGTGGAGTAGCCTTGGAATAGTTACGCTATGTTTTGTCTTTTTCTCTCTTTCAAATTTTGAACTCGATCGAAAAAGACAGTAACTATTCCAAGGCTACTCTACGTTTATTAATAGGGGTACGAGAGTTTATTTATTTGTAAGCATGTGTGTATCCATTTAGCACTATGTATCATTCACAATGTGCTTTACTCACAGAAAAGAGAAGTAAATAGAACGAAAATGACAAGGATACTCTGTCGCCAAGTATTGTGACAGATATGTGATTGAACATTCTTATTTATGTCAACGCGTCGAACTCCGCGTCATAGTTGCTATGGGTTTATATGGGTGCAAGTGGCTACAACAAATTTCTTGCAAAAATGACTTGACAGCCGTTTTAATTTAAACAAAAAAAAACTTTTCTGTGGCCTTACTACTTTATTTCATACATCAATAAGTGTCCAAGCAGGCCTGACGCACTCCGCATTACAAGTAGCAGTCTTGTCGGTCTTTCCGCGCCATAGACAGAGAGGCAACTTCTAGGTTAATATAGCTGTAGGTAGTGAGCGCATTCACTTCCTAAATTGCACTTTATTGTGTAGTAGCAAGAGTCGCTACTTATTTAAATGAATATGCGGAGTGAATCTTCTGTACTTGTACTAATATATATTCTATGGTCCAAGGCAATAGGTATGTTCTTACCTAAAATAAGTTCCTTTAATCTTGTTTACTCATATCAGAAGGTAATTTTGTTTTACTTTTGCTTCCATTAATTTTATATTCCTTAGTTTGTAAGTGATCACATAAAAGTTATAAATCAATTCTTGACAAACTAAAAACTTCTAATGAAAATTAAAAGATTGTATATTTCGGACGTAACCATTTTTATCATGTATTTTAGATTCTAGTTGTAGGATAAATAAAAGATTGTACTCTACTGAAACTTTTTTTTATTGGTATATTAAACTACCCTTTAAGATGATCAATAAGCTAACACTAAAAAATCAAACGGCATAATGGGGTCGGTTCGTAGAATCTTTACAAACTGTGCTAGCACAGTCAGTACCTCAGATCAGACAAGCAAGGAAGATATGGCTTAGTACAATTTATCGTTCGTGTTCAAATGTCTCTATTTTACATGAAATTTTTTTTACTGTACCGCGTACGCAAAAACAGTGTACTGTTCATTTTTCACACACTACTTGCACCGGCACTAATAATCTAATAGTCCACATACAAAACAAAAGGACTGCAAGGTGAGTTTAGATTTTCGATTAGAGGTATCACTCATTTAGACTGGATGCGTGCGCACCCACCACGCCATCTTACCATATCTCCCTTGTGTGAATGATCTGAGGTTTATGCTTTTTTTTTCATAAGGTGACAAAATTCAAAGACGCTTCATAAAGGGTCTGGGCGCGTAACAAAGTAACAATCTAGTATCTCGTTGCGGCACATCGGCTATGTTAAATTATTCCCACCTTCCACCTTTCCGAAGTTGGGGATTGGCGTGACCTTTCTTTTTGAATATAAAACCAAAAAAATTGTTTGCATACCTGTCAAACGGTATGTTAGTGTCAAAAACATTCCTAATGAAAGTCACCATTATGAGCTATCGGCGTGACGCACATACGTGACCTTGTTTCCCATCTATCCCTATAAAAAGGTTAATTCTTAAAACTCCCATAACAAGGGTAATAGCTATGCTAGCGCAATGGGTCTCCAACCCCACTTATTGATAAAATATTTACAATATCAGTCATTCTACTCACCAAAACAATTTGCTGTGGTGTACTTGGCCCTTATTACGCGCGCTAACGTGGCCATGTTAAGTAAACCTCAAAATGTTTGTCTCTAATTCCTTAGGAAAAAAAGATCAACTTTTTGGGTTTAACTTAACGCGCCGCGTTACGAGCGTGATTGCTCGTGCGGAATAAGGGCCCTTATTAAAATGTGCTAGCAAACCACTACTAGTGACCCTAATACAATAATTTTCGTAGTTTAAAAAACTAAAAAACATGCTTTTAAAATCGCTAATTTTGAAGATCCTGGTAAGGTTAATGGTCCTATACAAATTATTGCATCGTCATCGGTCCTTGATAAGTGTGCAAAGTTTCAAATCAATCCATCGTTTTGAAAGGGGTGAAAATCAGGATCAAATATTCCGTTACATAGATACATACCAAGCTAATAAAAGCGTGTTCAGCCGTTTGGGAACTCCGATGCCACAGATAGACTTTAAACTTGTAAAACTTGCATCGAGGGTTAAAAACGAGCTCCTTCACTAAATATGCAGTGAGAGTATGAACATCTCCAAGCGCGCAGGGGCCGTATGGCTACCTCTTATCGCGGGCTCGAAACAGCGCAGTGCGGAAAATCACGCGAACGTGAACCTCAACGCGCCGAGATACGGTTCGCGCAACTTTTCTCATCACCTAAACAGATTCGCTTATAACAGGGGGTCTAGACAAGAACCACTTTCTGTTAGCGTTAACGCCTGCGGAAAGATAAAATTGTACGAAAACGACATTAGCAGTCACGTGACATCTCTCAAGCTAATGTCATTTTCATAAAATTTTATTAATTAAATTTATAATCACCGTCCAAATTTGTGTTCACCGGACAATCTCCTTCGTTTGATGGTTTATCCCAATACGTTGCATTGGCGAAATTGTGGTGGCGCCGCTCCAAAAGAGAGGCCATTAAATTAAGAGTTGAAGTTGTAACGTTAACGCTAACAGAATGTGTTTCATATCAAGACCCCAAGGTAGCCGTAAAGCCTCAGATCTACAAGAGCGAGTCGTCGGAGGTGGAATGTTGTGTGTCGGCGCGGTCGAGCGACGAGCGCTCGTGTCAGGTGGCGCGCCCTTTGCCCTCTTTGATCGCGATCACGTAGCGCTGCGCCACGCGCTCCGGCGGGGAGTACCCGTCCGCGTAAGATGAATCCTGGGGGAAAACGGACAGATTTTAAAAACTATTTTTAAATCGCACTAAGCTAATATTTAGCCGTGATCTCACCTGATGGAAAGCGATACTAAAACTATCTACTACTATGCTAAATCATAACAAACCTGTCATTTTTAATAGTTAAATAACTAGATATTAAATTTATTCTTATTTATAAATTTTACTATGACAAATTTTGGTTGATTTGTGAATTAAAAACTTTTTAAGAATACAATTTAATTTTAAGCAGTATTTAAAAAAAATTGGTTGTCTGTAAAGTCGTTTCACGGACGATAATTTTACGTGATAACGTATGCGTCACAAGCCGAACGCTTAGGCCGATCGTGTCTCTCTATCGCTTGTTCCGCGCTCTCGCTTGCACGCTCGGCTCAGGCGGAACGTGACCTTTTTCGTGCGTGCAACCGGCGTTCATCGATTTATAAGACGTTATCACAAATTAAACTTTATTTATTAAAAAACACTGCCTACTAACAGGAATACTAAATAACTGGAGAATGTGTTCACTTGGATGACATCTGATGATTATTATCAAAGCCTAGTAAACGAAATTGTGTATTAATAATTTTGAATTCTGTTTTTTAATTGATACCAATTATGTTGTCTCTCACCTCAAACAACACTTCATATGGATCAGCCGCGCTGCCCGGCAGCCTGTTGACGACAGCGCGATAGAAGCACGTCGTCTGCGGGTACAGAGCCATCACTACGGCTCCCTTAGGGAACAACGCATGGTCGTCAGTCCGCGGGTCAGCTCGCATCAGAGGCAACGGTACCACACGTCTTTTGCTCAGGACGTGACGATTCTTCTGTTCCTCGTCTATATCGTCCACCTCGTATTTGCCTTGAGCTGGCAGCCAGCTGACGACCTGGTGGGTTACCATAATCTCAAAAACATTCTTATGGCTTATCTTACGACCTTACATTGAATTTTGTCTCGCTTTCTCGGCCTATGAGATAGCAATATATAACAGACTTCATAAAAAAGTCAGAACTAGACCAAATTGAAATGGGACCACACAGCCAGCTTTCAAATAAAAAAAGAATCATCAAAATCGGTTCACCCAGTCGAAAGTACTGAGGTAACTAACATTAAAAAAAACAATCGAATTGAGAATCTCTTTTTTGGAAATCGGTTAAAAAGTCAATGTAAGTTATGTAAGAATGTCCCCCGAATGGTTGGCTGTTGGCATCAGACCTCAGCTAAGATCCAGTTCTCCTCCTTATCGGAGACCCTGACGAGGGCAGCGACAGCGTCCCCCGGTCGCGCGATATGCCCGGGGTCCGCCGGCACGGCCCCGCACAGCTGCGGCGCTCGCTCGCCGACTCGCCCCACGTGCAGAGGTAACGTCTGCGCCGCGCTGAGGAGCATCTTCATCAGCGCGCCGCATCCGATCGTCTCTTTATTGCCGGCGTGACGTGCCTGGACAAAGTAAGGAACAGCGCGATAAAGAATAAAAAAAAAATGGAGACATGGATATGAATATTTTGCAAAACCATAGACGAAGAAAGGTCAATTTAAAAAAAACTTGTTTATTCTCATAGACAGGCAAAATCTATCTGTCTGTCTGACACTGTCTGTCATGCTTCTTTTTGTTTTTTTTATTTATTTCGTAGGAGAGAAAGAGATAGTCTTCTTGGAATAATAGTGTTCCGTGGATAGAGTATTGGTGAGCTATGTACAATATCACACGTAAAATTTTAAAATTTATACATAACTTGTAAATAGACTACAGAACAATGTTTAATGTAGTATAGTATTTTGTGGTTATTGTTTTCTAATAGAGTACTTCTTTTTCCACAACACAACACAAATTAGTCGGTATATAATGTTATAAAATGTCTCCTCTTTCTTGTGTTGTAGGTTTCATTGAACAAATGCGAAAAAAATGATGATGATGAATGATCTATCGATGGTTATCGAGCTGTCAAAAGACCTCCCACTATGCCAAGCATAGTGAACGGCAAACATCTTGAAAAATGCACAGTGAAATTAATGGGGTACAAGTTGATTTCAACCATTCGAGTCCAAACGATTTCTTATTATTCTTATCATGTTTTTTTTTATGATACTGAGTGGCGATACGAGCTATGTCGCTCGCCTGATGGCTCTTCACGCTAGCCCATAACAGCTCAATGCCACTCAGAATTTTGAACTTCAACAGTTCAAAACCCTGGATGGCAATGCACTGCGCTCGTCACCCCGAGATATAAGATGTCAAATCTCTGTGTGCCCTGTAATTTCGCTGGAAACATTGCTCTTCAATCCGGAACACAGTAGTAGTGTGTGACATGTACATGTGTTAACATTTCCAAGCTAAGGCGCTTTTGTTAAAAAAAATGCTGGTCACTGCAATAATGGAAGCTGAAAATGGCCCATTACCTGAATTCTGCGATCATTCTTTATGGTGCGTATCTCATAAATTCGTGACAATGCAGCTCTCAGCAGTCTTTCTTCCTGTTCGGCAGCTGTCAGACCCGCTTTATAAGCATTCTTCAGCTGCATTTGTTGCTAAAAACAAGTACAAATCAAGATTTATAAAATACTGCTGAGGCTAAATTCAAGGTTGGTCCTATATTAAAAGTAGTTCATAATGATGCCTCCTTTCGGCTTCATCATCATCAGCCAGAAGACGTCCACTGCTGAGCACAGGCCTCTCATTTAACCTCCACACTGAACGACAGTCGTAACCCCTATATTTAAAGTCATGATTAAAAATTAACAAATGTAAGACTAAAATCTAATTACCTGTTGTGAGGAGCTGGATGAATCATCATTAGCTGGAGGGGATTCTGCAGCCTTTTCTGTTCTTAGTATTGTGTCAATACACTGTTCATTGCGAGCGCGCTCTGCTTCTACATCGTAGATCAGTCTGTGAAGGGATCTTAAGCGCTCCTACAAAAAAGTACAATCCTTTAAAAAAATCGAAAATTTTATTTTGGCACATCGTATTTCGCAAACAGTACATTGAACAAAAAATTATGTACCAAAGGTGATTTTTATTTTAAAAGACTAATTCTAATTATACGTCACATGCCCGAAAAGTTTATGTAAGCCTAGCGTGCGGCATTTATTGTACCTACTGTGATGTCACACTCAGAAAAAGCTAATGGATGTGTTATAGGTACCTACAGTTTCCCCTTTAGCACTGACAACCCCCCTTGATTGACAATACACACCTGGTGAAATAGGGGTAGAACAGTTCAGGCAGCGACCCAAAGCCGTGCTCCGTTATCTGAAGGAGCTCGGCTGGTTTGTGTAAGCTGTCAGGGGCAATTGCACAATACATCCCAAGCGGGATGTCAGTGCAGGTCTTATCATCCCCCACTTTAATTTAGAATTAGAACCACCCTTGGTCGTCCATATGAACATCTCGTTTGCAGTAGTGTGCCGCTCAATATAACCTAATAACTTTCAACAATCTCAAACAATATCAAAACAGCCAACTGCTTTCGAAGAGACTTACAGTTTACTACGGCAAAATTTGACATCTGATTCGATCTACTGCCAAGATGACGGAGATGGAACTGAATTATGTGGCGTGCTAGTTAGAGCTTTGATCCAAGTTATGACAGGCCACATGCCAAGTAGGTGAACTCGCAGGGTCTCTTCTAATAAAGGTCTGTGGTACTTTTTGTCATGTTCTGTTTGCAATCTAGATAAAATTTACTAAACAAAGTGATCTACACTAATATTATAAAGAGAAAAGATTACATTTTTTTATTTTTGTATGTTTGTAACGAATTAACTCAAAAACTACAAGACCGATTTAAAAAATTCTTTCACCATTAGAATGTTACATTAACCCTGAGTAACATAGGTTATATTTATTAGTGACTGTTTAAAAAATAAATCTCCATCCATGCGAAGTCGGGACGGGTGGCTAGTAAGTACTTTATAAAACTGAAACAACACAAGTAAAGCCATGAGGAACAGACACATTTTGGGAAGTCTGGTAGCTCACCTGAACCTGCTGCGCAGCCACATCAGCTGTGAGCGGCATTGTGCTTTCTCTGAGATATCCTCCAACTCAGGTATATTACGTGGATCCAAACTACACCAACAAATGTCTAGAACAAGTATGAATGAATAAAAATTAAAAACCCTCGATGAAAGAGCTGGTAATCTTCAAATGACTTAACAGATTTTCTTGAATCATAGCTGAGGACACTCTCGATCAAGTCACCTTTCAAACGAAACAACTAAATCACAATCGGTGCAGTCATTTAGGAGCTACGATGCCACAGACTGACACAGATACACACGTAAAACTTACAACAATTAATATTGGGTTGTAAAATCCGATAGTCATAATGTTTTTTAATATATCTGGGACATTATTGCACATATGGTCATCTGACCCCAAACTAAGCAAAGCTTATTTTTTTATATAATTATGTAGCATTAATGTGTATACAGTATTCTGCGGAATACTCCGCTATCCTATACAATGCCGAATGTGTAGTTGGCAATGTATAAAATAGAATAGCAGGCAAGGAAATTGTTACTAGTACTTTATATACCGGACATCACTTTACAAGCTTAGCATTTCTCTCCATTCCATTACAAATATACAATCGACAGACACTGGCCAGGGTTTGGTAAAATGTAGATGTACAAAGCAATCAAAAAGCAATGTGGCAACAGGAAATGCTTGTGTGTCAAATATTTTATGTATTTGGAAGTGTCACAACTGCTCATTATGTATGATTAAATCTACACTAATATTATAAAGAGGAAAGATTTGTACCTATTTTTGTATGTTTGTAATGAATAGGCTCCGAAACTACTGAACCGATTTGAAAAATTCTTTCACTGTTGGGAAGCTACACTATCCCCGGGTGACATAGGCTATATTATATTTTGTAGCGAGGCCGAAGGCCGAGCATACACTCGTGCGAAGGCGGGGCGGACGGCTAGTAGGTAATAAAAAACTTTTAACTACCTATGTATTTATATTCATTCTACTACATATTTTTTTTTTAATTATTGGTTTAATAAGTAGTTATAATGTCTATCTATAAATATTGTTCCTTAGTGTTCTGCGACCAAAAGGTTTTGTGTAAATAATGCATGAAAGAAGTTACTGGTTGATAAGAAGTGTTTAAAAAATATCATGAGTTATATCTATTATATAAAAAAATTATAAGGTAGCCAACCCTTGGGGTTGAAATATATATACTTAAATAGATACCAGTGTTTCCACTTTTAACAATTTCTCCCTTTTTTAGGGAAAAATTACTAATAATATTATATAAGGGACATTTCATTTAGGACAGGGATATAGGGAGTTTTGGGGAAAATCTACTTAATGTTTTTTTTTTTTTTTTTTTTTTTTTAAATCCCTTTTTTTAAAGCAATCTGTCTTTTGAAGACAATAATCTTTATTTTGAACTGTTGTCTTAAGTGACGCGTCTTGTGTGGAATACGCCCATTGACGCATCCATCCTCATAATTTTTCTTATTTTGTTAGGTCTTGGGGTATCTTCCTTTTAAGTCTCCTTGGAGGCCTTCTTGATATCAACATCTTTGCTAGTTCATTTGGATGATTTTGCAGTCGTTTTTGATAAGTTAGGGCGTTATTTCTTATTTCTTCTTCCACTGTGGGCATTTCCAGGTCCTTGTGTAGCGTCTCATTTGTGACATACCAGGGAGCGTTGGTTATCATCCGTAGCACTTTTGACTGAAAACGTTGTAGAATGCTTAGGTTGGTTTTTGAAGCCGTTCCCCAGAGCTCGATTCCATAAGTCCACACAGGTTTTAGGATAGTTTTGTATATAAGTAGCTTGTTCTCTAAACATAGTTTTGATTGTTTTCCAAGCATCCACTGGTGTTTACGTAGCTTCAGACTAAGTTGCTTTCTTTTTGAGAAAATATGTTTTTGCCAGGTGAGTCTTCTATCTAGATGTATGCCAAGATATTTTGTTTCATCTACTTGTGGGATTTGACTTCCATTCATTTCAACTGGTGGACATGTATTACGCCGTAAAGTAAATGTGACATGGGCTGACTTAGTCTCATTGACCTTGATGCGCCATACCTTTAACCAATTCATCACGGAATTTAAGTCAGTTTGCAGTAGCTGCGATGCTGTATTTGGATCTGTATGAGAGGTTAGGATAGCAGTGTCATCTGCATATGTGGCTACCGTTGAAGTTTTGTTTATTGGTAGATCGGAGGTAAATAACGTATAAAGTACGGGCCCCACCACACTGCCCTGTGGTACGCCTGACTTGATGATGTAGAGTTTGGTTGTTTCTTCTCCCTGTCTGACTGTGAAATGTCTATCAGTGAGGTATGCTTTGATGACGGTGTAGAAACTGATTGGTAGTGTAGTTTTAATCTTGTACAGCAGGCCATCGTGCCACACTCTGTCGAAGGCCTGAGTTACGTCCAGAAATACAGCAGAACAGTACTTTTTGCAATCCATATCATCGCGGATCTTTTCAACCAATCTGTGAACTTGCTCAATAGTGGAATGGCTTTGTCGGAACCCAAATTGGTGTGAAGGTATAAGTTGTCTTTCGACTATTACGGGCAGCAGACGTTTTAGGAAGAGCTTCTCAAATAGTTTCGAAGTTATAGGCAGGAGGCTTATTGGCCTGTATGAGGACGTTTCTTGTGGTGATTTTCCAGGTTTATTCAGCATTATAATGGTGGCTACTTTCCATTGGGGGGGAAAGAAACTAAATCTTAGTATAGCATTAAAAAGCTGTGTTAAAAACTTTATACCATTTTTTGGCAGTTCGTTTAAGCATTTCGCAGTGATGAGGTCATATCCTGGCGTCTTCTTAAGCTGTAGCAACTTGATCATATTTGCTACCTCTCCTTTTGTGAAAGATTTAATGGGCAAGTCCTGTTGGTTGGGAGCAGCCAGCTCTTCATTAATAAATTTTTCCTCTTCTTCAGTGATTTCTCTACTGTTTGGCGTAAATATTTTACTAAGGTGTTCTGCAAAAGTCTCGGCCTTTTCCTTATCACTCCTTGCCCAGCTCCCAGAGCTAGTTCTTATAGGAGGATTATTTTGTACTGTCTTATTAATAGTCGATGTTGCTTTCCAGAGAGAGTAGTCTGTGGCAGATGTGGCATCGAGATTCCGTAGATGTTCTTGTGTGATATAATTATCATGTTCTTTAAGTGCATTCTTGAGTATACCGATTGCCTTATTCAATATTCTTTTGTGTTCCGGAGATCTAAGTGTTTGCCAGTTTTTGCGAGCAATTCTCTTTCTTTTTATCAGCTCTCTAATTGACTGGGGTATGCTGTTATTTATATTATTATTATTTTTACCGTTTGGAGAAGGAGTTGAGTTCCATGATGCGTTTTGAATGCACGAGTTAAATTGTTCCACAGCTAGTATAATGTCATCTTCAGTTTTCAAGTTTATGTCAGTTTTCAAGGTGCACTTTATTTCGTCCCGATACATATTCCAGTTTGTTCTTTTGTTGTGCAGAGTGCAGCGAGTGGCTTTTGGCACTACATTGTTTGATATAGTAACCAAGACTGGTGAATGGTCCGAGGACAAATCTGTTAGAGATGTAGCTGTTATTTTAGTTTTTGGTATCCCTTTATGTACTGCAAAGTCTATTAAGTCTGGTATTCTGCATATGTCTGTAGGCCAGTAAGTTGGTCTGCCTGATGAGGCAGTGCTAAGACTCAATGTCTGTATGGCTTTATTGAGTTCTCTCCCTTTAGTTGTGATGAGTCTTGAGCCCCAGTTTGTATGTTTTGCATTATAGTCACCACCAGCTATGAATCGATTTCCTAGGCTGTTGAAATAATGCTCATATTGATATTTTTTGAGTGCATGCCTCGGTGGACAATATATTGCTGATAATGTGAGTTGACCCATCATATCATACAAAACAATATTGGTCGCTTGTATATAATCTGTGCAGTAATTGTTTGTCTCATAGTGTTTAATTGTTTTCTTTATGATGATAGCGCTACCTGCATGTGCCTTTCCATCTGGGTGATTAGTGTAATATATTGCATAGTTAGGTATTGACATGTAGCTTTTTGCTGTAAAGTGAGTTTCTGTTACTAACATAACATCTATTTTTTGGCTAGCGAGAAATGCTTTTATTTCTAGATCATGTCTAGATAGCCCATCGGCATTCCATATTACTAATTTGATTTGTTTGTCCACTGTGAGACGATTGCTGACAAAAGATTGAGCATTACCCCCATCTTGTCCATTAAGTCCTTCATCATTTGTTTGAGCTCCTGTATGTCGCTCGATTGGGAGTTGGCGTTTGGGTGGTTTGGTGTCTGTTCTGTAGCAGGGCTTCTTAATTTCCCTTTAAGTGTATTTATTACTTAATGTGATAACGCTTTTGTTTAAGTAGAGGATCCCCTCAAACTCGTAATGAATGTAACCTGTCTAGTTTTAGTTGACCTATTAATTGTGCTATGACCGTAGTCACAGATGACATAAAAACTAAGTTGTATTATACCAACAGTTGGTTTGTTTTTCATTCTGAGAGCGACAAAATATTATATTATTTGTGTGCTTGTTTTTTTTTTTCGTTTGGTGTTAGTTTGCTGGAAAATGTAAAAACTTAAAAAGGAAAAAGACTAACGGCTACTTCACATATATCCAGAAATGCTAGCAATTGCTCAGTTATGGAACCCAACCAGAGTCGTGTTAAGTGCAGCGAAAAACTGTAAAAGTAGTGATTTTATGTTAATAAATATGTAGCATTATATTTTATTCTTTATTATGGTCATGCTTCCTAAACCAAGGAATGTAGATATTTTTTTAAGGAATTTTAGGGATAAATCTTAAACAAACTAGGGAAAAATCCAAAATTGAAAGTGGAAACACTGTAGATATTAACACCAGACATAGAACATACACAAATGTTCATCACACGATTGTTCTAGGTGGGAATCGAACTCACTTCCCCGAGCGCAGAAGGCAGGTACACTACCAACTGAGCTAACAGGGCTAGTCAAGAATCCTTAACTTTGCTTTAAATTCGTGATAGCGCCCTTTGTAAACCACATATCCACATAATCATTGAGGCTGCTCATGTAAACAAGTGTGTATAGAATATGGATAAAAACCGGGATAGGGCCACGCTATGCTAGTTTGCAACTCACCAAAGTCAAAATGCTGTACCAAGATGGTCTGATCATTACAATTAGGATTCCTAGTTTAGCTAAATAACACAACCAGGCAAATAAACAGATAGATTACAAAATGCAAAACGAACGCAGAATACCGCACACGCACGCATTGACGAACGGAGACAGACAATCTTCTATTCTCTTTGACAGACAACAACATTGTTATTTGTTTGTTTAGTTTGATTGAATTGTTTTTTTTTCCACCCATTACCAATTACTGGGCAGTCTAAAGCTTTAAAGACCATGCCGCCTCGTCTTACGTATTTTACTGATGTATGTCATGATTGTTACCTAAGTATATACTTACAATCACTGAAGTGAGAATTTTTTTCGTTTAGACTTACAATGTTGTTATTTTTTCTATACTATTTGTGGTATTCTTTATCATGGTGCCTGTGACCAAAGAGAATACAAACACTACGCTAGAATTAGGCAAACGGCTCTGATTATGTAACTCGCTACTTGCGATAATCATTAGCACTACTTCTACACTATATTCCGAGATATAAATAATATCGGTTTTAATACAAGTTTTTTTTTGCAATGAAAACGAGGATAATAAGTTTGATATTTGAAATTATTGTAACGTTGAAATCTGACTGCGATTTTTCAAAGAGTGACTTTTGATGTCATCTCGTAATGGTGCCAGATTCTAAAAATTTAATTATTACCAATCCAATATTGTCTCGTCAGCGCTTGACTGGTTTTTTTGGAGTCTGTATAATGTATAATGTCGATTTATGTAGGTATATTGTTTTAAATCACGGTATAAAGAAATGGTCAAAAAGTTTAACGCAAATATTAGTATTGAAACCGCTGCTGTCGCCAAACACACGGTGAACGGTTAAAACTGGCCAAATGCGAGTCGGGCTTATGCACTGAGGTTTCCGTACCACCACAAAATACAATAATTACCATTTTAAATAACTGGACCAGTGCTAGTCGGACTCACGCACGAAGGGTTCCGTACCATTTTCTATAAAAACGGTTAAAAAAACACGTTTTTTGTATGGGAGCTCCCCTTGAATATTATTTTTATTTTAATTTAATAATTGATTTTTAGAGTAAATATACAAATAAATATTCTGCGAATATTTCAAGCGTCTATCTCATGCCGTTATTAATATAGAGCGAAAACGAGCAAAAAAATTACGTTTAAACATAAAGTCACCAACTCGCACTTGATCATTATTTATTATTTTTTGTTATACTTCAAAGTGTGTACTATAGTCTATATAACTATTCTATTAGCGTAGCGTTACATTCTCTTTGACTATACCTAATCATGCCAAGTTTGACGTTTGTACGTAATACCGTTTTGTATTGAACAAATAGAAAAATACGTTTAGGACGAGCTTTATTTTTTCTGAGGTAATATACAATACATACAAAACAATGTATTCTGTGAAATTTTCAACAGGCTATCTATTACGGTTCTAAAGATATAGCCGTTAAAAGGTGGGGCAGACAGACAGACAGACAGACAGCGTAGGCTTAGTAATAGGGCCCCATTAACTCCCTTTGGGTAAGGACTAAGGAATGATGCTATCTGACCGCACGTTATGATAAACCAAATATACCTACTATTTTATAATTTTAGTAGTTTTATTTGCGAAGTGCAACACTGGTTGTTTGGTTTGGCTTTTATTTTGTGGGGTATTTACGTGATAAAAATCTGTAAATATCAACGTAAGACAAAGATGATATTAGAAATACGCCGTTTAAAGTGAATTACGGTGTTTAGATGCAATAAGTGTTAATTATATTTTACAAGTGGGTCATTGGCTTCATAACGGATTTGGTTACCGGCGGTACGTCAGAGAAATGTTCGTAATCGTAAAGAATATTGTATTCAGTAGGTCACGATATACTGATATGTTAAATTTCTTTCCAGGAAGCCAGTGTGGTATTTCTTTGTGTCCGTTTAATGCTTCAGGCAGGCTGTAGAAATGGCAGAAAATGATGATTATATTATTGATTCAATTGACAACAATCACTTGGACGGAACAAACGGTTCCTTGAACATGACCGACAACAGTCTTGGGGTAAGTGTTATGCTCATTTTGTCGTATCGCTGTATCCCGAATAAAACTGTGTACCTCCAGTTCAAATTACATGTAACTACTTACAAACAGATGTAACTTTGGATTGTACACAAGTTGAACACAGTTCTGTTAGGTGTCAAGTTATTTTACATATCATGAATTTCTATTTTGCAGTCTTTAATTAGAGCCATTGCTTACGCACTTTGAAACATCGGTTTATTATTAAGTTATTAACGTGACAATTTGTTTACAATATCCTCTAATAATCAAATAAATAACCCTTCGTATTCTTAGCTTCCCACTAGCTTAACCTGTGTTGGGGATGTCATGGAACATACTTAAAAGACAAACAACGAATACCGGGAATCAAACCCAGGATTTCCTGCTAATAATGCAGATGAGCTACCACTAAGCCATTTTGAACATTAATACTTAGCTTTTTTGAGTATCCCCTACTAAAATGAAATAATCACATCACATCATCAGCCAATTATCGTCCACTGTTGGACAAAGGCCTCCCTCATAGAGAGGGGTGTTGCCATAATTCCCACGCTTGGCAGGCGACTTGGGGATCGCAGTACGTTCACCGTGTACTATTAGGACGCTGCTGCCCATCCTCCGGTGGTTCTGGTCGCAGTTTTAGGACATGCCTGGGTCAAATGAAATAATACTGCATAGTTATTTAACTGTTGTCATGGTTTCTAGACCATTTTGTTTATGAATATTTTCTTTTTACATGTCTTACAAAGGTAAGGCATGGTATGGTAATAAATTAAATAACCATATTACAAAAACTGATGTATAAATGTCATTAGGGGTTAGTTAGAATATTGACATAATTTTATTACCGCTTTGCATGAGACTAAAGAAAACCAAAATTTAATTGATCACTACTATAATTGGCTCCGCTGGATTGACTTGCGCATGTTTGCACGATATTGTCACATCCATTAGAATATCAGACAAAATCTATACTTGGTCTTAGTTTTATTAGTTCTAACAGGTGCAGAAAGTTTAAAAAAGCAGATAGATAACTGTAAATTCTGATCTCTTTTGCTTTATTGATATTTTGCTGATATACCTACTACCATGAAATAGTAGAAGTATTATTTTTATTCAGCATTTTTCAATGTTATTGCAGATACTAGATCTAAAAAAAACTAGTATCGTCAGTATAAAAGAAATGAATATTGATTAATGTAATCATCTGGTGCTTGTCTTTTTTGTGTAGATATAGCACCAATGCTTACAAAACAAACAATTTCAAGCAATTATAGGCTTTATTTAGCAGTGTTTAGCACATCATTCCTTAATATCATGTGTTAAGTGCTATTGTAGGAGATGTTTATGCTTAAGACCATCTTTTCCTACTTTTAGCAGTTTTGGTTATTCTAAAATTAAAATTATATAAATGGTGTCATATCAAAATTAATATTTTATCTAGAAAACCACAAATACCGAAACACAATTAAGCACATTTCGCTCGATAGAAAATAATAATAAATTAACACTGATTTGTGCTGTTCTGCGTTTTTTTGGATTCATTCAAATACCTAATAATGATCTGATGTCTACGATATCTTAATATTCAGACTTCATAATAATGGAGGGCATCGTAAAGGTACATTTTACATTACAGCTATACTTTTCGAAAAATAATAAAAAAATAACTCAAAAATAGATGTAGCGAAATGCGCAACTGTGTGTAAGCATTTTGCTACAATATATTAAGGTTTATGGTCATCTATAGTAACAAGCGTTGCTTAAAAGTGGGAAAATCTCGCCTTAATATGCACAAGGATACATTTCTACAGATACACCTAGCAAAATCACCTGAGATGATGTCTCGAAACATCTTTTGAGATTACTATCCGCATTTAACCAATGTGATATGTATTCTATGCCTTATGCACGTCACAAACACATCCTCACATAATGACAAGTTTTCTAGACACTATCTCAGCAGGCCTAGCACGGGCCGTGGACAGATTGTCTTTCCACCCTTTTTATCCCTCTAGAAAGAGACAAACGTATCCATATTCTAGCTCTGTCGCGTCTACGCGAGGATAAAAACGGTGGAAAGACAATTTTTCTACGGCCCGTACTAGACCTGCTAGGCTTTGAGATATCAACAACATCCTAACTGATGAGTAAGAGAGATTATATGTCTCAAAAGCCAGTTTTTGTTAACAGATACCGGGTGTAAGGGAAAGGCTCCTGAAGCCAAACTCTAGATAAATAGATAGAAACTCTTTATTGTGTACACCAGAAATAAATTACAAACAGATATAAAACACTTAGAAGCTAGTGCCATAAGTGGCGGCCTTATAGCTAAAAGCGATCTCTTCCAGGCTACCATTTGCCACAAATGGCGATATTATTATACTATGTGAACACAATTGAATACCAATAATCATTTGCCTTATACTTGCTGTTTTTGTGGTTTAGAATTTTGCAAAGCAACAATGTAAAGCGTACAAGCGCGCGGCACACCGCGGCGCAGGACGTTCATTGACCTCTAGCGTTAGGCTGTCAGCTGATATTTTATTTGATCTTTAACAGTAGATCTTTATAATTCTTTAAATCTGGTGTTACCAAGATGAGTCCGGTTTTTAGTGCACAATTCCTTCATATATTGTACTAGTCCTTAATTATATTTAAAATAGAAGTGTCTTTAGTTAAATCACGACTGTTCCGTGAACTAACTTCATTCCAATCAACGCTATGTAAAGAAGTAACGAAGTTAATCCACGAAGTTTGCATTACTTTGCGAACATAAATAAAGAACTTTTTTTAGGTATCGTATAAGCAATCACCAGCACTATCACCAGTTTCCGTTCTCCAGAGCGTTTCCATTACACCCTGTTTAAATCAGAGATATTGTCTCGAGACATTGAACATACTATTACATTCTTTACACCTTTGCATTCATATTAATGTCAGGGTGGTGATGAAGCAAGCGGCGGGGAAGTGCCAGACCTGGCAGCCATCAAGGCGAGGGTGCGTGAAATGGAGGAGGAAGCAGAGAAACTAAAACAGATGCAGACAGAAGTAGACAAGCAAATGAGTTTAGGAAGCCCACCAGGACTCAGTATGTATATTTGGTACTTCCAATCAATATCCTCACCAAGTTCTCCAGTGAGTTATTCCAGGACCTGTAGGCCTAGCATGGGCCGTGGACAGATTCTCTTTCCACCGTTTTTATCCCGCTAGAAAGAGACAAACGTATCCATATTCTAGCTCTGTCGCGTCTACGCGTGGATAAAAACGGTGGAAAGACAATTTTTCTACGGCCTGTGCTAGGCATGCTGCAATATTAGTTTTGTCCCCAGTCATTCGCATTCAGACAAACAATACATGTAATAATTATGTTTCACCACTTAAATATTTTTTCTACAATTTGCATAGTTGCATGATTGTGAACTAGGGTATCGAATTGTAGATGTCGGTAGGGGCGCCAAAAATTGAATAGCCTACTGGCGGCAAATGTGTAAATCCACCACTGATTTCAACAACTGAACCAAAATTTCAAATTAACAATCCAAGACATCCATGAGCTTAAACCACAAAATTAAAGAAAGCAGGACTTAAAAAACAATATGGCTTGTTAGTTGATTGAATCAGATCTTGCCATCAGTCCATCTTCAAAACCTTTTCTTTAAACGCTAATACACAAAGCTAATACACTAGCTAGAGTGACTAGAGATTTGTCAAAGAAACAGTTTTAGAGATAGCTTGACTTGAAAATTTGTTTTGACTTTGCAGCGAGTCCGTTAAACATGTCACTGGAAGAGAAAATAGAAGCCGACAACCGGTCAGTGTACGTGGGGAATGTTGATTATGGAGCCACAGCTGAGGAGCTGGAACAGCACTTCCACGGGTGTGGCTCTATCAACAGGTAAGATAGCACTTTATCATATCACACTAAAATTTAAAATGCATGTTTGTGAGTAAGGCCCAATGTCGATTGCAGTCTTCTAGGTGGTGTCGCGACTTACTAGCAGCGATAATGCAAAATCAACTCATAATTGATTAATGCTAAGGGGCCATCCATAAATTACGTCACATGCTAAGGGGTCGGGAGGGGTCAACAAAGTGTGACAAGGAGGAGTGGGGATAAGTTTTGTGATGACACATGTCATCTAAAGTTTATACGTTTTCCTTTTTTGTGTGGTCTTTTAGTAAAGAGTTTTCTTATCTTAAAGTACTAAAATTCTACACTTTAAATGAAAAACTTCAAAATATTATCAAATCAATATTATTATAATCAAATTTGTTTGTATCACTTTTTGACACGCAATGGTCACTTTAAATAATTTAAAATTACAAAAATTGTGACGTCGCACCACACTAATGTAAATGTAATCACAACAAAGTGTGACAAGGATCGGCGACACAAAAAATCATGAAATTCGTGTTGTACCTCATGAACTAGAGTTTAGTTTTTAGACAAATTAGTTTATGACTAAACAAATGAGATCTTTAGGGTGATTGATACAAAAATAAAATAAATTAGAAGAACACACCTGCACCAGTAATGTGAATGGGCCCTAATAAGTGAGCTGTAATTAAGTTTTACTTCTCTGTTTTCGCAGGGTTACAATTTTATGCAATAAGTTTGATGGTCACCCCAAGGGATTCGCATACATCGAGTTTGGAGATAAGGACAGTGTACAGACAGCCATGGCTATGGACGAATCATTATTTAGGGGTCGCCAGATAAAGGTATGTTATCTTTATTAAAAAAATACATTATTAAAATGCCAGCTAGAAAAAAAGAGTCTCAGACCATAAAGATCGCAATTTATTGCTTATGTATTTTGTAATCTACGCTAATATTATAAAGATGAAAGATTTGTATGTTTGTAATGAATTAACTCAAAAAGTTACCCTTTTGTAGGTCTCATGTTCTCAAATATCTGGTTGTTGTTTATTGTAACTCCTTAAGTCCGTGCAGTGTAGCATGGTGACTTTGACATTAGCGGAACAGTCCCCTTATTATGTAACTTGCAACTCGCGATTTATTTGCTAATTTGAAAGTTTCCCTATGACCGAACTGTCAAATCAGCCTATAATTAGACTAAATCATGAGTTACAAGTTACATAATCATGGTTTGGTTAATGTCACAGGCACCATGCTACACTGCACAGACTATAAATGTTTTTTTTTTTTTTTGATAACGTTTACAATGTCAGATTAGTGGTTTTGGTGTACCGCTAAACCAAACTGATCTAAATTATCTAAGTCTTTTAATTTAAATATGTAACAAAAATTTTAGAGCAGTCAAATTTAGTTAAATTCAGAATATGGTACAAGTGATTCGACGCCATTGTGACAAATGAGTTTCATTAGAGAACAAACTCCCTTGGGCATTATCATCGAAACATCAAGCCAGAGGTTTACCCTCTGGCCATACTCATGCCATAAAATCTAGGGATATGTGGATTGTATTTCTTTCTATGTGTGCCGTGATAAACTGTTATCCATTCTAAATTTAACATCCTGTGAGAAAAAGACAGACATGTACCATATTCTATCTTTGTCTTGTTAACGAATTATTGTTCTTTTTTTGCTTTGAATAGTGAATATAATTATGTGATGTAAATATTCCAGGTGATGCCAAAGCGCACGAACAAGCCAGGGTTGTCGTCGACAAACCGACCGCCGCGGACGATGCGCGGGCGCGGTCGCGGCGGCGGCGGCGGCTTCCGCGGCGGGTACAACGCGTTCTACTCCGGCTACCGGCCCGTGCGCCGCGGCAGGTACAATCCATATTAACGCACACACACCCGCTCCCAGCCTCGCCTGCTCTACTAGCTGCAGTGTACGCGACGCGGGGGCGCGCCCCTTGCCACCCCACCATGGTCCTAGGTGAGCGACTGAAAGCGATACATGGTGCGTTTTTACACGGGCTTAGTACTTGTCATTAGTGCTAATCGTTTAGTACTAACCTGCCTGAGAAGTAATCGTTTACACGTTGGTGTTAGCAGAATGGTGATAGTGTCCAGACATCCCGGCTCGAACTTCTTTTCAATTTGTCACTAAACACTGGTCGTAGCTGTTTACACGGTCGGTTAGTGACAAGTAATTAGTGAATAGGATCGATTTCTATTCTCTTGCATTGGCACTTTCACTAATACTAAGCACTTATTCAGTATGTGTACGCCCGAGGTAAGTGACAAGTACTAAGCCCGTGTAAACTTAGCATTACGACTACAAGGTACATAACGTTTTGATATTGTCGCACTATGTCGTATCGCGTTGCTGGATTCGTCGCTTACATAGGACAATGAGTTGTCGATCTTATTTAGAAACGTGCAGAATAGGCCTTTAGCTAAAATGTACTTTGTCTGGTTCTCACGGCACTTCTCAGTGAGAAGTTGATAGAGCATGTTTATAGCATGAATTAGCTTATCGAACGTTTGTGAATAACGCCCGACTATGCAACTGCATCTTGAATACAGACCGAGCGGTGAGAATATATTTATTGACTGTGTAAATGTTATATACGAAACATTTGAAGATCGGCAGGATACGAACCTGCTATATCCAGGTTTACACCCCGAGCTCTTTTACCGCGTAGTTTCATAGACTGGTTTAAAATCATAAGCAAAATTTTAGTATTGAGGGCAGCATATTTAGAAAGATTAGTGGTGACTTGTTTATGACAATTTTTTGGAGGAACTCTAGAACTCACAAAATAAAATGTCTTGGGTTCTAGGTAGCGGAGCCTTTAAATTCAGAAATTTTGCACTGGATATAAAGCTAAGTGATTGATTAATTCATTTTGAGCCCTCGGTCTGTAATCTAAGATGGAAATTGATAGCCATGCAGCGCCCCCGTCGCGATAGTGTGCGCTTACCTAAGCGAGGTATGCATGGACTCTGATAATGTACCCATTTGATTTGTCATAACGTCAATATTATGCTTAGAGTCTGAGCTTACCTTGGGTAAACGCGATATTGAAGACTTTTGGCTATCTGACCTGGGTACAAAAATAACTAGGTAAACATAACAGGTTGCAAATTATTTTAATGTATTGATATTTGACAGAAGAAAAGTACATATTTTTTTACTCAAGTACCGATACGCCCTGAGTTTGATGGATGTTTGTGTAGTTGTCGATTATATGCAGTATTGGATATTTCAAAAATGTATTTGGTGCATGCCAGTCTCAGCTGTTGTAAAAATTGTTGTCTTGAAACTTGTTATGTTGATCAAAAAGACTATTTATATTCACTTTTAAGTGTGAGAATAAAGTTTTACAATTGAAAAAATATGTATTTTCAATGAATATGACCTTTCCTTTATTTTATTTGGCATGGTAAATTGCATGCCACTACTTCTGTTGTAGACGGTGACTCTTCTGATATGGACTATTAGTTTGTTTCTGAGTTTTAGTTAGATTCTTCTGTGGTTGCATTTTAAAGCTGATTGGTAGTACTTATATATTGTTATGGCCTGAATATTTATTGGAAGCTTCTCGGGAATTTGTATTATTTACATATCTACTTCAGTTTATTTCTTGTAGAGTTAGTATGAATTTAGTTTTATCTGTTATAGTCTGTGCGGTGTAGCATGATGCCTGGGACATTAGCCGAACGCCCCCCTGATTATGTAACTTGCAACTCGCGGTTTAGTCGCAAATTTGACAGTTTCAAATATATATTTTTATTGTTGTATGCCTGACGCCTGATGTTAAGCGATGATGCGGCTTACGATGGGTCACGCTTGCCTAGAAGTAACCGATTCACTTTTGACTTAAAAACACCCAGATTGTAACTATCGGGGAACACCCATTCAGGCAACGCATTCCACATACTAGCAGTTCGCACAATAAAAAAGGAATCAAAGCGCTTCGTACGGGTGCGTACTATGACCGAACTGTCAAATTAGCGACTAAATCGCAAGTTGCAAGATACATAATCAGTGTTCGGCTAATGTCACAGGCACAATGCTACACCGCACAGACTAAAAAAAACTATCAGTTAAAGCAATCTTGTAAAATCAAGTTTTGCTTTGTTTTTGTTCACTCTTTGTTTCACAGTATTTCATTTATGCATCTACAACACATTCCTAGTAATGCCAAGTTTTTTGAGAGTACGTAATGAAACAACTGTTCAATTTAAATGATGCTATAAGGCAATACTGGGTTAACGATTACATGAACCACTTAGGATATTTTATTTTGCCATAGACGCCTTTGATCAAATAATTTGACAAAGCACTCAAGTACACGCACATCATATTTTTGGTCCGGCATGTGTACATTTGTGAGGCTGGTTCTTGTTGCGATGAGCACCGGTGCGGTTACTAAAGTGACTGACGTTGTTCGCAGAGGGTACAGGCGCGGGACGTATTACTCCCCGTACTGAGCGTGGTAGCGCCGCGCCGCGGACCCACCGCGGTGGCCCCTCCCCCAGCGCCACCCGGGGACATTGTAATCCGCTCGCTCCGCCTGGACTCTTACTCTGTACTGTTTATTCATAGTTAAGCGAACGGACGTCTCACCTTGTGTAGAATCTAAACGGTACTGGCCGGCTACCTCGCGCAATGCAGCGCAGTGACAACCGCGCTGCGCTCCGCCCAACCTTTGCCGGCCATTAAGAAAGTTTAACTCAAAATGAACTGAAGTGTGTGTATCGAAACCGATTTCGACTGTATCGAACGAAGAAGTTAACTATCACCCGATTTCATGTACATTATCTATTTGGTCATATGTCACGAGTACACAATAATTTTGACGATATAATTGTAATTTGATAAAGTGTTGCATAGTTTGTATGTAGCCTAAACAAAAATGGATGTTGCCAGGTTTCTAATTTTCTATTCGGGCTGTAGAGGCTTAGATAGATAAATCAAAAATATACCTAAGAGCCATTAGAATTGCTAGGTTCGATTAGTTATTTACTACTATGTTACATCATATAGCTACAAACTTGTTATGTAAGCATTTACATTAATGGCAAAGTTTTAAGGTCTCTGCCCACTGAACCGGCACATACCACGACCGTAATCTTACTGACTCACAAAATATAATTTGTATGAATTAATATGAGACTATGCCCACTAGACAGTTCCATCACCAACCAAAACCGTAGCGTGCCATAACCATACCAGCAGCGAATTCCCGACGAGAATATATTGCCTGGTGTTTTTACGGTCCGTGCATAGTACGCGGTCTAGCAATGGCTAGACCGGTGTGCGCAGGTAGCCTAACAGTGAACATACGCGTTATCACCCTGTTAAAATCATGTTTCTTCACTATTCCATTAAAAAAAAAACTGTTCTAAGCGTTGTGTTGAAATGAAATAGCTGATAGAATGGGAACTGTACAGTTGTACACTGGATACACGGGTATAACACGGTAAACAAACGGATTGCATACGGGTATAACACTGTCACCAAACACGTATTAGGGCATAACATGATCACCAAACACGTTGTACATGGGCATAACATGATCACCAAACACGTACATGGGCATAACATGATCACCAAATGCATTATTTATGGGTATGATTTATGTTATTGATACATTCAAGTTGGCAGAGCAGAGCCGTATCATGCTTTTACATGCCTGATACGGTCATAGCATGGTATGCAGCAGTGGACAAAGACCTTGAATGTAATGCTGGATCCACTCCAGAATGTCTCAACTGACATCAGTGCAAATTAGGCTAAAACTAGAGCATATTTTTAGCAGATGCAAGCTGTTCTTAGGTTGGGTATTTCAATAATGTTTTCCTTCAAGTTTTGTAATTCTTACCTATCTTACATTTGTATGTTGATTGAGTCGACCTTATGAAATGTCCAATATATTTTTCGTCACCTCGTGACGTTTCTTAGCAATAATTATAAGCTAATTAAAAATTATAATAGTGATACACATCGCAACATGCATTTTGTAAAGCGATCACATTATTTCTACTTTTACCAATAACTAACACAAAATGTGTAAGTATATTATTATCTTACCTCAGAGTACACCATTTTGATTATTTATTGAAACTGCTAATAAGGTACAATTGAAAACTATACGCTGTCCAAGTTTTTTAGTTTTGACAGCTGCTATAACTTTGTAGAAAAATTAATTAATAATTTTCGTTTAATTTATTCACGATAGATTATGAGCTATCATCTACAAGTTATGTTTATGATCAGAATGTATGGTTTTAATTCAGCTTTTTACAGTCGACTGCAGCTTTCAGAATTAAAAAAAATACTTGCACAGAGTATTATTAGATCCATCTAATGAAATTTCCACAGACCCAACTGGATCATTTTCACTGGTGGATCATAGGACTCTCCTGTTAGACCAGCAAAACTTTATACTTAAATGATAATGGAATAGGCTACGAGACTTCCTTATGTAAAGTCCATCACCGAAAATCAAATTAAAATATGTTCAAAATAATTGATACAATCATTTTATTATCTTGCAGAGATAGCATTAAACTTACAAATGACGACTTATTACTACACTACACAAATTCTCTACAAATATCCGATCTAAAACCACGCTTAGAGCCGTAACAGACACGTCAACATGGCTGACGTCAACCACTTCAACCAACGAGAGAAAAAGAGAGGGAAATTATATTCTCACTCTTTCTCTCCCCTTGGTCAGACGGCGGCCAAGTTCGATATATCTGTTACGGCTATTATATACAACCAAAGATAATATAACCGCTTAATCGCGCATGAGTCATGATTAGCTTGTGTGTTTTGTAAGCCGCGTCGGTCGCAGGGGGGTTTGTATGGCGATTGTGATTGGAGATAACAAGTCATTCATTCAACTCGCGTCTAGGATTGGCCCACTCGAAAAAGATCCTGCTGAAAATTCAGTACCTTTTCATCACGGCGGGGTAAAGTATGAGCTATCAAGTGGTTATATCGTTATTGTATACAACTATTTTAACCGATTTAAATATTTTGTTCAGTATATATATAATATTGAATTTTACTTTTCACTAAGCCTGTTATTTTGAACAAATCAAACATCTGTCTGATAGCCTATTCTGTGTTAGTACACCACTTAATGTGATAAGTAAAGCAAATTACACCACAGACCAAACACGGGTCAGAAGCAGCACTGGCTAAGTGCGAGCTCGTTCGTTTTGAAATAAATGGAACTTTATGAACGGCATTGCAGCAAATATGAGCGAGGATCCGTGCACAAGCTGCTCCGTGGTGGTTTAATTTTTGGACATTTCCATCAAAGTTCATATTTCACAGCATAATGAACTCGTGTGGTGGTCTTTTTCATTTCTAGAATTTCGGACAATTTGGATTTCCACTGCATTCCAGACAAAAGCCTGAAATTCCGGACGTATGGCAACCCTACTCCATGGCTGCAAACCGAGTAGCACGGCGCAGCAAAAGCACAGTGAAGAGTAATAAGGCAGCCATAGTGATACAACGTGGGCCCTTCAAGCTGCCGCTTGCTGCGATGTGCAGCCTGTAAAGGGTCCCGCGCTGCTAACGCATAGTGCTACTACTGACCCGCATTTGGTCTGTAGAAACTTATAAAGTCCTACGTGTCCTAAGTAGTACCTATTTTTGCTAGTTTTAAAGGTAATACAGTTTTTAAAAATATATGACGACTAGAGCGTCCCTATTCACAAATCAAAACCATTTATTTCACAGTATAATTTTGAATATAGCTGGAAGTTTTTCGAATTTCAATGTTGAAAGTACCTTTCCGAGTGATAAACGTCTTTTCAAAAAACAGGGTGAACAAATGGTCTTGTGAATAGGGGGTCTGAATAAAAGTGCTCTTCATAGGAGATTGCCCATACTATGTGTATCTTATTATTTGTTAGGTACCTTGCCTACCTATGTAAGCACAATTTTGAATAATTTTTTGTATATGTGTGTCATTTCATTTGAAAAGAATACAAAATCACTTTATTTACTAATTTTAACAACAGAAAATAAGAAGAAAAAAGTGGTTAAAGGAAAATGAAAAATAATTTAAGAAATAATTTTAAGAACAGAATGAATGTTGTTTTATTTACAACACAGACTTATTAAAAGTCTGTGATTTACAACATATTTTATATGAAATGGAGGTTGATACTCGGCGACCTATTTTCACACATTTACCTCTTATTTTTTTTTTGTGCTCCTATTTAGTTTTACATACCTAATAAAGGACAAAAAACTGAATTTACTGAAAAAATATGAATAAATGAATAGTTACTTCATCATAATCATATCAGCCATAGGACGCCCACTGCCATATGACATGGGCCTCCCCCATCGATTTCCAAAAGGGCCGGTTGGAAGCGGCCTGTATCCAGCGTTTTCCTGCGGTCTCTTTCAGGTCGTCCGTCTGTCCATCTTGTGGGTGGACGTCCTACGCTGCGCTTACAGGTCCGTGGTCTCTATTTGAGAATCTTTCGGCCCTATAATATAAAATAAATGCTCACTTACCATGAAAGGCTACGTTCCCAATGGGATTAAGATAGACGAGAGACTTGCTCATATCATGTATAGTATTTATTAGAACATTGAGAGATGCTCATGTGTCCATGAGTATTTCTCACCGGTATGAGAGTGCACCTATGCTACTGCTGTAGACTAAAACAAATCTTTAAAATTATACAATAAAGAAAATACCTATCTACGTGGGTAACAAAAGACAATATCATACCATGAATCTCGGTACCATTAGCTAAATGCACTAGCCGTCTGTGGCCTAAAAACTACTGACAATGACAGCTTCAAATTATTGTTGCCTGCTATAAATGGATTTGATTGACAATAACATACAGTTAGATGTCAGAATTTGATAGTAGGATTTTGACTAGTTCCGAATCATACCATCAGTGCAAATGAAAACCAATTTGCCTAAATAAATAAATAATAATTATTATTATAATCTACTCTACTTTGCTGTGTACAACGGCGTGTTAGTTCGGTTTTCATTCTCAATATTCAATTATGAGTATAGATCAGATATATTGGGTTCGATTTCCACCTAGGGCAAACATGTGATGAACATTTGTTTATGTTCTATGTCTTGGTGTTAATATCTATCTAAGTATTTATTTAAAAATGTATATTATGTACGTACATCATAGTCTCTAGCAGCCATAATATTACAAGCTTTGCTTGGTTTGGGGTCAGATTACCGTGTCTGCAACAATGTACTGGATATTTTATGTATCGGGCTTTATGAGCGCTGATGGGGATTCGGAACACAGTACAATTGTTTTGTTTGGGTACATACAGTTGTCAAATCAAAAGTATTCTCTTTGGTATTGTCTTGAGTCAGATCCGCAATTATTTGCAAATAAATAAAGTAATACCCGCGACATAACTAATGTAAGTATTATAATAGTTCACTTGCAAAAAATGTCGGCTGTTGGACCAGAGTTTTATAAGTACATAAAAAAGCTCGAAGAAAATGGGGACAAACTACCATCTGTATCGCCTCAACAACGCCAGCCGATCGATTTCGAGTTTAATGTGAGTGTAATACTAAACTTTTTAATTTAATGGGGTTTGTAACTGAGCCATAACTTATAAAGATTAAATTAATCTTCCAGAATTCTACCTGCTACCAATGTAATGGGTATTACGGGCCGAGTTTCGGCGAGCCAGTATGTGTGACTTGCCATGCATTCTTGTTCCCCGATTTCCCCTCATATCTCCCGAAATCGTATTTCTACAATGATAAAACTGACGATGGAGACTCTGGAAATGACGAGCCCTCAGACCTGAACTACGGCTCGGACCAGAAAGTCACCAAGTTTATTCCAATCCCAGCATGGTTCTATTACACCAAGGTAAGATTTTTAATAGTGCATAATTGTTTTCTTAATACTCTGGTCAGATTAAACCTAATAACAGGTTGTTAGTCCAGATTTTAGCCGACTTCAGGTTTCTTCAGAGAGGTTTCCAATTTGGGTCATATTTATTATTATCGTCTACATCATTTAATTTTGTTCTTAAATTAAAGTTTTTTTACAATAAATATATAAAAAACAAGACATTAAAAAAACCTGTTAAATATATTCTTGTAATTAAACAAAATTCAAGCTGTTCATCTATCTGGGCCCATCCTCTCTCTTTGAGAGAAAGCCTGTGTCCCAGCAGTGGGAACATGATAGGCTGATAATATTAATAAATAATCAAACCACAAAATAAATAGTTTTTTGTACTCAACTGGGCCTCTTGGTGTTGGCGTCGGCCCCACCAATGCCTTTTACAGGTCCAGGCTAGACCCGTGAATAAGTTTAAATAAATCTATGTCATCTGTCTGTCCATCAATATAGTTGTTGATATAGGTCCATCATGGACCTATATCAACAACAAAAAAAAAACAATAATTTTTATACGCACAGACAGACATAAACAGTCAGAACAAACTTATAAGGATTCCTTGTAGGACAATGGAACCCTAAATATTTACAGAATAGTAGACAAAACTTTTAGCAAGAAACTTGTTATTTAAATGTTGTAACAACTAGCTGCACCCCACAGTTTCACCCGTGTGGATTACTCCTTATATCATCAGCTAGTGCAAGTCCCGACTGTTTCGGAGTCCATATAAAGGGTTTTCCAATAAGAGGTGTTATTTTGAATAGCCCGCTATTTCGGTAGATGTCACTTTTGAAGCTGTCATTTCTTGGCATTTGACAAGTAGAAACTACGCCATTAATAAAAATGGTACGATACACGCTTCAACAACGCATTGAAATTATTAAAATTCACTATAAAAATGGTGAAAATTTGGCAGAGACGGTTCGTAAAACTCGAACATTTTTGGGTCGTCGTGAAGCACCTTGTCGGACCGCAATACAGAAATTGGTGGAAAAATTCGAGCTGTTGGGACAAGTTAGTGATGAGAAGAATAAAACCCGTGCACGTCGCTCAAGAACAGCCGAGAATATTGCTGCTGTAGCCGAAAGTGTTGAAGAAAACCCAGGTTTGTCCATTCCTCGTCGTTCTTTGGAATTAGGTATTCCACAAACGTCATTACACCGTATTTTGCATAAAGATTTGGGTCTTAAGGCTTATAAAGTCCAGTTAACACAAGAACTCAAGCCGGCCGATCATCAACAACGTCGTGACTTTGCTGATTGGGTCGTTGAAATGCATGAAAATGATCCGGAATTCCATCGAAAAATCATCTTCAGTGATGAGGCCCATTTCCACCTCGGTGGCTTCGTCAACAAGCAAAATTGTCGCATCTGGGGCTCAGAAAACCCAAGAGTTATTGTTGAAAAGCCTCTCTATCCTCAACGTGTGACTGTTTGGTGCGGTTTATGGTCCGGCGGAGTCATTGGACCTTACTTTTTCGAAAATGAGGCTGGCGCAACAGTTACGGTGAATGGATTGCGCTATCAAGAGATGATTAACGATTTTTTATGGCCGGAATTGGATGGTATTGATCTGGACAACGTTCACTTTCAACAAGACGGCGCTACGTGCCACACAAGCAACGAAACCATTGATCTTTTAAGGGAAAAGTTTCCGGACCGTGTTATCTCTCGAAGAGGTGATCACAATTGGCCACCGAGATCTTGTGATTTAACACCTTGCGACTTCTTTCTTTGGGGCCACGTGAAGGAGAAGGTCTACGCCAACAGCCCAGTATCGATTCAAGACCTCAAAGATGGAATTCGTGAGGCTATCGAGGACATAGAGCAGCCACTTTGCGATTTAGTTATGGAAAATTTCATGAAAAGGATTTTGTCCTGTAAGCGTGGCCGTGGTGGTCATTTGCCTGATGTTATTTTCCACTATTAACGGCATACCTTCCTCTTTGTAATGAAATAAACATCTGATGATTTATAATAAAAAATGGCATTTTTCTTTGAATATCAAAATAACACCTCTTATTGGAAAACCCTTTATATACACACATCACCATCGGGGATATATATACAAACATCGCCATCGGGGATATATATACAAACATCGCCATTTATATTTATAGATTAAAAAATTCTCAATAAGTTGAATTTGAATTTCTTTACCAGCGGGGTTCGAACCTGAGCCAACTGGGTTTTTACGTCCCAAGTGCTCTATCTGTTAAGCAAAGGTCACTTTCCTGACTGCTAAAAAAAAGTGAAGTAAAATCCTCAAGTGTCAGCTTTTAATATATATAAAAAAAACTTTCGAACAAGTGTTATGTTGCAGACTTCTGCTGACAGTGAAACAAGTCCAGAAGACGAAGCCAGCCATGCTAGTAACTCAGGCCCGGGTGCGAGCAGCAGCAATGGTGGCAGCTCTGATTGGGTTTCGGGAGAGTTCTTGGACCTCAGAGCCCCGCGACCGCCTCCAAATGTGGTGCGGTCATTGCAGGCTCTGACGGGCGTCAGAGCTCCGCCACCGCCTCCAAATGTAGCGGGGTCATTGCAGGCTCTGTCTACCCCGAGACCACCAGACAATCTGGCACCAGGTCTGGTAGAGCAGCTGCCATCTGAAGGTAAGCCCAATAGATAGCTATTTAACTATTGTTAGGTTTTCGCGACCATTACACATAAAAAAAGCGGCCAAGTGCGAGACGGGTTCGCGCACAGAGGGATCCATACCACAACATAAATTGTTAACTACGAAAGTACAAAAAAGTAGTGCAAAATGACATTATGGTCAGGCAAACGTTGCTTAACTTCGGTGTTCCCACATACATACCTACACATATTGTCTTTTATATGTAAAAAGAAGATTAGCTGGCAAATAAAATTATAATTATAACCATTGTTCCTTAGTCGGTTTAAATAGACCGCATTTCCGATCTCAACAGGACGCAAACTCGGGACACAGAAAGCGTAGAGGCTTTATTTGGATGATTACGGCCATCGTCGTCAAGAACAGTTCCGATGCAAGTGGTTGCAAATTAGATCTTGCGCGTTTCCACAAATTGAAATCGCAAACGGGACGTTATTGTTTGTTTTATTCTCAGTGTTGCTGTGCATATTCAGCTACCTAGACGACATGTCGCTGTGCGCGTGCGCGGTGGTGTGCGCGCGGTGGTGGCGGCTGGTGCGCGCGCGCATGCCGCCCGCGCGCTGGGCTGCTTTTACAGCGCGCCGCTGGCCTCTCTTTCGGCCTATGCTCGACAACTACGACTGGCACAAGGTATACAGAATTATAAATTTGTGGTGTACTCAGCCGGGATTACATTAAAGTGTTAATAATAACCATTTTACACAGACTGTTTCAAATCGAAAAAAGCATATTTCGATTGTCATTGTCAAACTCAAAAAATAATTTTAATTTAAAAAAAAGCAAATCCTAGCCTTTTTCAATGCACACCTAGTCTGTTCTTAAACACAGATGTTATTCTTTATCACATCTCTTTGCTACTGTATTATTCTGCTCAAACCATACATGTGTTCTAGTGGTAGGACTCTTTTGCAGGGCCCGCCTGGGTAAGTACCATATCTTTGCCAGTTATTCAACTGCCAAGCAGTAGTGTGCAAACACTACTGTGTTCCGGATTGAAGGGCAATGTTTCCAGCGAAATTACAGGGCACACAGAGATTTGACATCTTATATCTCGGGGTGACGAGCGCAGTGCATTGCCATCCAGGGTTTTGAACTGTTGAAGTTCAAAATTCTGAGTGGATTTGAGCTGTTATGGGCAAGCGTGAAGAGCTATCAGGCGAGCGACTTCGCTCGTCTCGTCATCCAGTATCATAAAAAAAAAATCATTTAACGTGAATCCATAAAACTTTTAAAGTTAAATCTAAAGAGTGAGAAGGCCAGGGTCCTCTACCACCTAACCATATTTATAATCGCTCATAATGATGATTGACGTTGTTCATAATGATGGGTATTATGAACCTCTTTCGGCTTAGTACACCCTTTCCGCGTAACCTAGTATATTATAGGAGCCATACTATACGTATAGAGTGTATTTTACACTTTTTGGCATTTGTGCAATTTTTTTGTGCAACAAAACGCAAGCCTATTACTTACATTTAATAATAAAAAAACCTGTGTGTGAGTTGGAATACGAGCTTCAGTCCAGCTACCATAGTAATGTAATGATGGCAATGAAATAAATATATCCCCCCCCCCCACACACACACACACACGCGCACACACACACACAATATGTCAACAACTACGACAATAGGCATGTGTCGTATTTTTATATCACCTAAAAAAAAAGCTTGTCATAAATAGAGCATATCAACGAAAACAACATTAAAATTTGTTTAAAATTAAATAAGTTATAAGTATTTTAATGTCCTGCTAGATAGAGAGTGCACTATATCACGTTGTGACGTCATGCCGTGCGCGCGCCATACAAATTCTATACTAACACACGCTTTGCGGGAGAGGGAGAGACAGCGTATCCGCACTCTATCCCCACCAAAAAGTTTTAACGATTTAGTAGTAGTTTTATACCAGAAATGTATCAGCCAATTTAAATTATTTTTCAGAATGTATGTCTGTAATGTATGTAATTATATAGCCTGTTAATTTGTAATAAATGGTACATTAGGAAAATAATAGTAATTATGTGCTCTGCACTTTTCTTACTATAATTATTTTCATTTCAAGAAATACCAGTCGCTAGTAGAGTCCTCATTCTGCCGGAACTGTCTGGTGCAGATGTGTGTGCAGGCGCAGCCGGTGGGAGAGGAGAACGCCTGGCGCAGGAACCGCCTCTGGATGGAACTCAAGGTATTACAACAAAAGCCGTGTGGTTTCACCCACTTTTCTAAAGGAATCATAATCTTTTCAGAGTAAAAAGCCTATGTGTTAACCCAGGGTATAAATTAGCTCCACACCTACCTAATTTCATCCGAAATCCGTTGCGCTATTATAGAGTTATGGTGTGAACATGCTGCACTAAAACGTTGCATTTATAATATTTTAATGATGCAATTTTATAGCAGAAAAATAATATGCCGACCCTAATAAGATACAGATGGAAAGATTAATGAACTAACTATGACAACATCCCTCTTTTTTGTTAGATCCATATTTTTAAATTGTGAAGTGAAGTGGCATCAGGCGAGCGAAGTCGCTTGCCTGATGCCACTTCACGCTTGCCCATAACAGCTCAACACCACTCAGAATTTTGAACTTCAACAGTTCAAAACCCTGGATGGCAATGCACTGCGCTCGTCACCCCCAGATATAAGATGTCAAATCTCTCTGAGCCCTGTAATTACGCTGGAAACATTGCCCTTCAATCCGGAACACAGTAGTGTTTGCACACTACTGCTTGGCGGTTGAATAACTGGCAAAGGTGTGTTCTTATAGGCAATCGTGCTCAATCGTAGACCGCATCGCGCTTAACATCATGCGAGTTGGCGTTCAAACGCAAGCCTATTACTGAATAAAAAAATGAAACGGTTGCCGTCAGATTGTAAAGCGCACATGCCACCATCGCTTGCCATACCACACGTTAAATTTAAAACAGATGCTGCGCAATGATCCACCCGAGGGTATAGCAGCCACGCCGCTAGACCTGAAGTGTTGTCACTGGCAAGCCATGGTGATGGGGCCGGTCGGCTCGCCGTACGAGGGAGGCGTCTTCTATCTCTACATACAAGTGCCGTACTCGTAAGTAATCAACAGACTTGTTTTAATATTTATTGGGACTTATCGCGCACTATTAAATATAGGTAAAAATAGATACCTTTCGCTCGACGTTTCGACCATGTTACAACATGTGTTCAAATCGCGAAAGTTTAAAAATTATTATTTCAACAGCGTTGTTTGGCATAAACCTGGTAATATTTTCCAAAATTGGTGTTCATTTGAGTGTTTGAATAACATGCACGAATGTAGGCATATAATCTACTAGAGGTTTTTATGGGAAATAATACATTCGGGATTTTAATATTCTGGACATTTTTGCACACACGGTCTTCAACTTCAACTTTTGCTTGTGGCTTCAGCGGTGTTGCCGCAACTTGGCCAATGTCTTGTTTGGTAATATATATTTTTATAGATTGGCCGGTCGAGGGACAATGCAATGTCAGCTTCACGCAGTTGGATGGTGGTATCTTCTTCTTTGTTGAGGATAATATCTTCTTGATGCCTCTAACCCGCTACAAAGGACATACACATGACATCACTACACAGAAATAGATAGAATTAGTATAATATAAATAATGTAATAAGTATGAAATAAGTGTTAGTTTTATATTATTGATTTTAATAAATTTACTAAGAACATATACAAAAGGGGAATATACAAGGGAGAGTAGGTTGGAAAAATTAGTTGGGCGAAGAAGATCATCCGGGATCATATCATAAAGGGAGAAACGACATCTGGTACAGTCAAAAAAGATATGATCGGTTGTACCTTCATCCAATCCACACTCACAGAGGGAGTGGTCGCGGACTCTTCGGTCTACTGACCTCAAAATTAGCAAAGCTTGTACTAAGGCTGCCAGAGACTGATATACATAATTATATACTTTTAAATACATACTTAAATAGATATTAACACGCAGATATGGAACAAACACAAATGTTTGTTCTAGGTGGGAATAGAATCCATGCCCCCAAGCTTAGAAGGCAAGTTCACTACCAACTGGACCACCGGGGCAGTCGAAATATACGTTCCACTGAATTTAATAATTTTAATCATATTATGATTAAATTCAGTGGAATGTATCTTTTCGTGTTGTTTCCTTATTCTCCATGAAAACCTCTAGTAAATTTTTCTCCATTACTGGGATGTGACTTAGTTTTTATTATAACTTATTTGAAGATATCTTTTTATAAAATTGACTTGACACTGGCTAAAAAGAAAAGATGCTTGGAGCCAAAAAAAAACCTAATTGAACCTTGTACTCAAAACTTCATCGTCTTTTTCATTTCAGTCTGGTTGAGCTAGGCGTTCTATGTCTCTCGTGGTCACGAGAGGCCAGAAGGTCTTCTGTGGCCCTATTGAATAACTTGTTGAGGTTGCTTTCATAAAAGCTAGATTGGTTCATTCTGGGTTTGTCTGGGTTTCTTGAAGGCGAAGGCCATTACCGGAATAATAATAATAATAATAATATATTTATTACCAAAATATTTGTACATTTATATAGATTATCAGTGATCCCCAAACTAGGCGAGGAAGCCTGTGTTTTGGGGTTCTGAGCACGAGTTGTGTAGGTACAATTGTAAGCTTAGCGTATTTACTAGGTTATGTTATATTATTACAGCTATTTGTAAATATAAATTCAAAGTAGATATTTAATAGTTAAAGTTAAGGTTACAAAGAGTTATAAATTAGATTTTGTAGTTGTGTGCTGTAGGTATGTGGGGTGTGAATGGATTGTATATAAGGGATGCATGCTATGATGTATAGAAAGATGTTAATGTGTATGTGCAATATGATTTCTACTGATTTTACAGGAAAGGAGACTTGTACAATAATAATTTTTCTGTTTTGTCATACGAGAGCGTAAGGAGCCAGTTTCTAACCATGCGTTTGCATGTTGAAGCGTTGCAGCCAAGAATGATGCATACTCTACATACATTGTTATAGGTATTGGGGTGCGCAAATTCTGGGCTTCTAAGACCTAGTAGTGAAGCGTAATTAGGGATAGGCATTCTGAAGGCTCGTCGAGCCATCAGGTAATTATAGTCTTCCCGATTTAAAAGGGCTTTATGAGTTTTGACTGTGGCTGTTAAAATGAAGAGTTGTCGCACCCGTAGTACTTTAAACTCTTCATAAATGCTGTTTGTGGGATATCTAAATGGATGTTTCAGTATGACTTTAATAAGTGCACGCTGGGCTCTCTCTACTTTTAACATATAAGTTTTACAGGTGCTACCCCATACTGAAACGCAATACTGTAGAATTGATTGGCACAGAGCCAGATATACCTGTCTAATAATATCAATCGGAGTGCAGTCTCTAAGCTTCTTCATTATAAAAATAAGTTTTCTAGTCCGACTGGAGAGATCAGTGATGTGATCTAGGTAGTTTAGGCGTTCATCAATTATCACTCCCAGATATTTAATAGAACTGGTACGATCTATATAACTACAGGCACATCCATTATAATTGAGGGAACCAAAATAAGAACAAGTATGAATTTTTAAAGCAAGATTGTTAGGAGGACTGCCTACGCAGGTTTTAGAGAAAGTAATGTATTTTGTCTTTTTTATATTGAGTGTTAGTAGGTTCTCATCCAGCATCGACGCAACATGCGCCAGTGCTTGCTCAGCAAGGTTAAATACTCGGTCCCAGGTTTTTTCATAAAACAATATTACAGTATCATCAGCGTATGTTATAATTTGAGCGTTATCAATAGAGCAGTTTACAATGTCGTTGATATACATCGTAAAGAGAGGGGGACCGAGAATACTGCCCTGTGGCACACCATAATCAATCGTTAAGTCCCCACTGGCATGTGAACCTACTTTCACATACTGCCTACGGTCATTTAGGTAGCTCGTAAACCACTTTAAAGCCACACCTCTTATACCCATAGACTCCATCTTCTTAAGAAGCAGGCCCACCGAAACCGTGTCAAATGCCTTGGCCAAGTCTAGAAATACTGCTATACATTTATCACCAGCTTCCACTTTAGACGATACTAGATTGACAAGGAGAGAGACAGCGCCTTCGGTGGACCTACCCCCACGAAAACCAAATTGTCTTTCCGACAACAAATTGTGTTTATTCAAGTAAGAGGTTAGGCGAGCGTTAACTACCTTCTCAAGCACCTTTGAGACAGTACTTAACAGGGCTATGGGCCTGTAGTTGTCGGGGAGATTCTTGGGTCCGTTTTTATGTATTGGTGACACTGCGGCAATTTTCCAACAGTCCGGAAAGATTCCAGAAATTAAACTACAGTTAACTATATGTGTTATGGGTACTAGAATTGAATAAAGGGACTTTTTGAGTAGAGAGACAGTTATCTTGTCTGAACCCGGAGCGCTATCAGTTTTGAGTTGGAGAATAAATTTAGATATTTCGTAAGGATCCGAAGGTACCAAGAAAAAAGAGTCAGCGATGGAAACAGCAGGTTTGTAGGCTGAAATAATTGCATTTTGCGTAGTAGATAGCTTATCAAGTATCTTGTCAGCTAACTTATTACCAACAGAGGCAAAGTGCTCATTGCAAAATAGAAGTGACTGACTTGGGTCATTTTTAACATTGTACAGGAGTTCGGAAGAGTCATTATTGTTAGGCGTCGATTGACAGATGTTTTTAATTACTTTCCAGAGCTTTTTTGTGTCATCTTTGCTGTCCTCAATTTGTTTTGCGTAGTACTCGTTCTTTAATTTCTTCAGTTGTTTGCTACAGAAGTTGCGATATCTTGTATAGACTATTCGGCGCACCGGGTCATCAGGATAAGATCGCAAATCCAAGTGCAGCTTATCTCTATGGCGCATGCATCTAAGTAGTCCCATAGTTATCCATGGTTTAATGGTGACCCATTTTCGCCCAAATTTTACCTCTTTTGTATGTCTCTGCATTATGCTCGTAAAAGTATCAATAAATTCTTTGGCGGCAGAGTTAGCACAGTATTTTGAGGTAACGATAGACCAGTCAACCAAATTGATTTCAGCTACCACTGCGTCTTCGTCAATTTTATGTCTAACTATTTTTTTAGGAGATAGCTGACTAGAAAAAGACGTGCACGCTATAACCATGTCATGGTCTGTAATAGAAGTTTTACAGATAACACCAACAGAGTGAGAGTTTGACTTTATAAAAATATGGTCAAGACAGGACTTTCCCCTTGTTGGGTTTGATATAGCAGGAAGTAGACAATGAGACGCCATGAGACACATGAACTCCATAGCCTGCTCGTCTGTGCCGTCGCAGATGTTTATATTTAAATCGCCCGTAACTATTATAGACGAGTACTGTTTTAGTGAGTGAAGGGTATAATCTAGGGAGTTAAAAAATGCAGTAAAGTCTTTAATGGATGGGGACCGGTAAGAACCTAGGAGTACAATGTTATTATTAATCGTAATTATTATTGAGTCAGCATCAGCAACTTCTGTAAGTATCACTGAAGATGTTAGCGAATTTTTGATATAAATGACAACACCACCGTTTTTATTTTTCTGTGATTTTGACCGGAAACTGTTATAGCCTGGTAACTGCTCTATTATCTGGCCATCAGAAAGCCAGCACTCTGACAACACAATCGCATCTACATCCAAATTTAAACGCTGCAAAGTTACCGCAAACTTGTCAAAATTACATTGCAAACTTCGAATGTTAAGGGCTAGAACTTTAAACTTATAATTAGCTCTCGTAAGGAAACTATTGCATAATTCAACCGACTCAAGTGTATGACACTTAATTGATACGAATTCATCAATTTCTTCGGCAACATTAAGTAAAGCCATCCTGATAAAAGTGAAAGGTAATAGTTATAAATCTCTGAATTGTGTGTGTCATTCTGATCATATATAATATTATGCAACTTCTATTATAAAGTACAGCATGGAGATATACTAGTGTTAATTTTATCTTAGAGTTAAACGAGCCGCACCTGTGTGAGTGTGTGTTTTGTGTGATTTGTAGATGTGTTTGAAATTTTAGATGTTTTTGTAACCTCTGGCCTAATATAATATTAATAAAAAAACATATTGAAAATATTGAACATGCTATAGTATTAATTAATAGCAACCTCCAAAATAATAAGATATACCGAAAAAGATAGAGTAAACTAGTTAGCACAAAATAAATGTTAGAAATAGCCGGAAGTTTTATCCGACTGTTATGTGGAGGGCCCAAGTTGGCGCTCGAGATCGTCCATACTCTTGATGGAGATGGCAGGGTTTCCCTCTCGCTTGCGTACGTATATAGTACCTCCTTTGACCCAGCAGAACTTATAGTCTGCTGACTTAGCAAATCCTCTGGCAGAACGAAATAAGTGTCGATTTCCTTGGGTAAGCCGCTCATTTATGTAAATGGTTCTTGACGCTCCAGCCACCCCGATGTCAGCACACGTTAGATTACGCCTGCTTTTCCCAGCCGCCAAAAATGCTTCGCAGGTGTGACGGCGCAAAAAGCGCACAACCAAGGGACGCGGAGGAGGGGTCGAGGAATCGTTATCAGCATCATCGCGATCTATAATCCTGCGGGCTCTCGGACCGACGCGAGTGACGAAGTCTAAGTCCTTATTATCAAGTGGTGCCCCTATTTTTTGTGATATTACTTGCACTAAGTGCATGGGGTTTTCCTCAGAGAGCTCATATATGCCCGATATCTCTACCTCGCTGCGAAGATTAGCTTGAGCACGCCAATCTAATTCTTGTCGCAGCTCTGCTATTTTATTACGATATAGTATTAGGTCATTTTCTCGCTCTTCTACTTTACGCAGTCTAGCGCCAAACTCGGTCAGCTTATTTTCTTGGTCATCTATACGCGAGACACAGTGCCTTACGAGATCTGACATTGAAGCCATCTGCGATTTAACATCGCCAATATCGCAGCGCAGCAATTTTATTTCTGCGATTAACATAGATATATCATCAGTTGTTGCGGGAGCGAAGACGGGGCTCGCAACCGGCGTCAATTTACCTACATCAGCGCATTCAGTGCTCAGTGTCAGCGGTGCTTTAGCGCTGATGTCCACGGACAGAGCAGTCGCTGCTACCGAGCGCACGGGCGTGTTTGTATTATCTCTTTTAGGTTCCTTGCATCGGCACAGCGGGCACACCCAATTTAACTCATCGAGACCCTTTTTATCTATTACGTTAACACAGAAAGGGTGAAATATGTTTAGGCATCTCGAGCATTTTATGCTGGGCCTACTGCTTGTGCTCCTGATAGGTTTAGCACACTCTCCACATTGGATTAACGATGTGATTTTTTCCATAATTATTATAAATCGTATGCGCTGCGAACTGTGAAGCGAAGGTAAGTGTAGGCACAGAGAATCGTAGCTCGCAGCAGTTACCGCCGGCCCGAGGTCCAAAGTCCGTAACCGCTCGAGCTCTGTTGCGCGAGGGAGACGATTTATTTTCTATACGAAGCCCGTCTCTTTTACTCGGGGGTGAAGTGGGGACTATCTCGGTGGTCAACACAGCCAGCAAGCAATACTTTTATGCACTTTACCGAGATTTATTATTTTTCAATGTACACCATTCTGATACTAATTTCGAGACGCTTTCGGGTGAGAATAGTGTGAGGTAATTAGACTGATTTCTAAACAAGCAAACGCGTCCACACCGTGTCACTGATTTACTCGCACTCCCATCCATTACCGGAATAGTTACATTGTCTTTTGTCTTGTTCGATCAAGTTCAAAATTTGGAAGAGAGAAAAAGACATAGCTCTACGTCACTACTTCAAGACTACTCAACGATTATTAATAAGGGTTTAAGCGTGCTGATCTTATCATTCGGGGACTTGTTGTTTCTTTTAATGACACTTGGGTTCTTTGTATATAATTTTATAATCTTAAAAACTGTTTCTGAGACAAAACTCTATCCCTTATTAACTTGATACGATATTGAAGCGGAAATACACAGGAGATTCGTCTATTCAACAGTTATGAAGATAAAACTTCCGCAAAGTAATGCCTGATGCAATCAATTTTTAACCGACTTCCAAAAAGGAGGAAGTTCGCAATTCGACTGTTTAAAAAAAATTTTTGTTACCTCAGGACTTTCGACTGGGTGAACCGATTTTGATGATTCTTTTTTATTTGAAAGCTGGTGCTTTCTTTTTTGGTCACATTTTTCCACACAAAAATTATTATAAATGACATCTGTCGGAACACCTCAGTACTAAATCGGGTATGCGCTCTCTAAAACCGATAGTGCCTAATTAATGCACGTGCTATGGGATAGAGTGCGCATATTTGGTCCAGTTCGGACATTTTTATGAAGACGGTTTTTTATATTGATAATTATTTATTTGAAAGCTGGTGCTTCCCGTGTACCCACATGGGAAGCACCAGCTTTCAAATATTCCCATTCCAATTTGGTCTAATTCGGACATTTATTGAACTAGGTTTTTTTATATTGATAATTATATAATGTTGTAGTTTTGCAGCGGTTCAATCAAATACTTAATTCATTTGCTGATGTTTAAGTGCTTGTTTTTGTTGTCAGGTACCCCATGAGCCCGCCAGTGGTGCGCTTCCTGACTCGCATCCTCCACCCGAACGTGTCGAGACACGGCGACGTCGGCATCGACTCTGTGCATCACAACTGGTCGCTCGCGCTCACGCTCAGCAAAGTGCTCATATCTATACAGAGCCTGCTCACTGACCCCTATACTGCTGTAAGTATTAGCTGAATAATTCAACGCATACCCTTTAGTCCCTTTTAGACTCTTGCACCAAAAGTTCTTTAGAGCTATAGATTTACCAATAACAGTGTAGTTACTAAAATTGGTACCACTTTTGTAGTGGTAGGACTCTTGCAGAGTCCGCCTGGGGAAGTACCACACCTTTGCCAGTTATTCAACCGCCTAGCAGTAGTGTGCAAACACTACTGTGTTCCGGATTGAAGGGCAATGTTTCCAGCGAAATTACAGGGCACACACAGATTTGACATCTTATATCTCGGGGTGACGAGCGCAGTGCATTGTCATCTAGGGTTTTGAGCTGTTGAAGTTCAAAATTCTGAGTGGCGTTGAGTTGTTATGGGCAAGCGTGAAGAGCCATCAGGCGAGCAGCTTCGCTCGACTCATCACCCAGTATCATAAAAAAAAATGTTGACCGATGTTCATATAAACAACAATAACGACAAAAAAAAGCTTTTTTACTTAATGCTATACCGTTATGACAAATTTTTAGGGTTCCGTAGTACTATAAGGAGTCATTATTGGTTCTTTCTGTCCGTCCGCCCTAAATTAAGAATTACAGTTTTAGAATAGATCCCAATTTTAAAAGTAGCTTTTGTCCATGTATTTTGATATGAGGTGTTGTTATGTATACAGGTGTGCATGGAGCCTGCGATCGGTGCGATGTACGTGCACGAGCGCGCGCGGTTCGAGGCACTCGCGCGCCGCTGGACCTGGCGCTACGCCATGCAGGAGCTCTTCTACTGACACTCGCATACATTCAGAGGGAACAGTTCACATTATGAAGTCATTTAACTATTGTCAGGTAGTACAACAATTTTTTTGCCGAACCAGTACTTTAACTGAAATGTCGATGTTTGTTATTGCTAAAGTGAGATGGTGCAACCTACCCTTAGTTTTAACAACAGCTTTGTGATACAAAAATTGTCAAAATCCGTTATAAACTAAATTGTGAATAAGTTAAAAAAAAAAAAAATTGAACTCGGATACGATATTTCTGTAATCAATTATATGAAAACCATTTAAAATCAAATATAAAAAATCTAGCACTAAAATACTTATTTACTACACACTTGATTAATCTTTTAAAACTTTGATGATCGAATATTAGAAAATTCTTATGACACTTGCTAAATAGACAAGTAGTGTGGTGCCAAAACCTGAAAATAAACAAAAAAAAATCGAGCACGATCATAAAACGGCCAATGTGTGAACGCGGCAAAATATACGATACAGGTCGAAATGTATGATTGTGAAACGTGTGTTATAATTATATAATTTATTTTTATTATGATGTGATGTAAGGATGTATACAGGAATGTAAATTTAGTTATAGGTTTAGAAGAAATCTTGTTATATCCATATAGTAATTTAAATATAATTAATTTGCCAAGGTTCGCACATAGCGAACTTCTTTGGAAATATTTTGCCAGTATTGCGTCTTACACACGGTGCATGTAACCTATGAAAAGGGGCGCGCGAGAGCCAGTGGCGTAGCTACGGGAGGGCTAGGCGGTGAAGTGCACCGGGGCCGTCAAGCTCAGGGGGCCCTCGGACCCTAAACAGTAAACCTCAAACTAACCTTGCAAATAAAAACCCTTCATACTCATTCATGTAATTAAGTAGCTTTAAGCACAATAAAGAGCTGATGATAAAGTAGCTTTTTACCTTTAAACTATTTAAGTATTTTTTTACATGGTAAAACCTAACCTTGTTTAGATAGGGCCCCATTTATTTGCACCGGGGCCTTTGGTTACCTAGCTACGCCACTGGCGAGAGCACGATGCATGTATAAAACGTGAAACAAAAAGGTGTGGTAATACTGAAGGGTATGTACTCATTTAACACCAGCCCACCTCGCAAGATTACTAATTGTTCAGCAAGAAACTTGTGAATGCACCCCTTCTATTGGGGTATCATGTTAACGAGGTTGCTGACCTTGAGCATATCATTAGGTAGGACTCTTGCAGGGGTCCGCCTGGGGAAGTACCACACCTTTGCCAGTTATTCAATCGCCAAGCAGTAGTGTGCAAACACTACTGTGTTCCGGATTGAAGGGCAATGTTTCCAGCAAAATTACAGGGCACACAGAGATTTGACATCTTATATCTCGGGGTGACGAGCGCAGTGCATTGCCATCCAGGGTTTTGAACTGTTGAAGTTCAAAATTCTGAGTGGCGTTGAGCTGTTATGGGCAAGCGTGAAGAGCCATCAGGCGAGCGACTTCGCTCGTCTCGTCACCCAGTACCATAAAAATAATGAAATGTTAAAAGTTCAACCTCCAGCGTTTAGTTTTAGTCTCTGGACTAAACCTGTAACCTGTAAACCTGTTAATAGTGAAAGTGAAATACCTTCAGAACTGAAAAATATCTTAAGCAAATCGGAATGATTTAGACCCATACCTTTTTGATACAATAGTGTTTTAATTCTTATTGAATCTTACTTACGTCTTACACATAATGATCAATAAATGTACCTAGGTAGCTTCAGTTAATGTTGCCAATATTTTCACGAGTTCCAATATAAAATAAATAATGAACAAATATTCGGGACATTTTTGCACACAAGGCCATCTGACCCCAAACTAAGCAAACCTTGTCTTTTGTTCTATTGAACCAGAAAAATATAATTACTATAGTCATAGATCTAGGATGCAACCAAAAAAATAGGTCTGTGATCATATTAGTAAAAAAAATACGATTAGTATTTAATTATATACTCTAAAACAGAGATATTAAACGGTGACTGCCTTACAAATTTGGGATTCAGTATTTTTGACAAAAAAAAACGTTCCAGAAATAATACATATATTTTTCAAGACAGAAAAGTTTTTTTTTGCAACACTATACCTACATGCATTCTTCTCAAGTCGCGCCGGTTGGATGAGCCGTGTGACTTACAGTTTACATTAGGTACAATTAAAGTAAATTTTAGTACCGTTTTGTAATAAAAAAAACTATAATGCATGAAACTATAATTTCGATTAAAATATATATATGTATCTCACTTTTATCGTTTGATTACTAGTTCTAGGAAAAGCGATAGATCCATGAATTTTTTATTCGTCGGAAAGGTTCTTTTGAACAAAAGTATACGGATATCAGGAATGAATTATTTTTAATTTATATCTACAGTAAGTTCTCTAAATATGGACTGGTTACATAATAAGGACCACAGTAATATATCGCAAGTTAGCGTTGCTATTGAAATGAAATTGGCTACAAACGATCCACCTGCGTTGCCAGGCCTCCCTAGTAATACTTAGTAGTCATTCACAGCGGGTTTCAGATTTCAGACTGTATGCATGTCGATGGAAGCTATTTTGACTCTGTTTGATGTCATATTTCGGTGAGTTTTGTAAGTTTATTAAAGCTGTTTAAATATGAGTAACAATTCTTCATTGATATCACTATCTGTATATATATTAACAGATATACTCGTATTTCAAGTAACTCGTAAGTCGTAACCATATCTAATAGGTATAAATAAGTTTTGAGAAAATTAAAACCTTGATATGGCATCATTTTTAATATGGACCGATCAAGGGGTTTCAAATGTGGACTAGTGCGTCCATATTATAATTATGTAGTCCATATTATGAGCCCAGTATTTTTTTGTTTTAGAATATGGCCTCAACAATTCTACGAAGTACAAGCAAAATAGGACAAAGACTGCAACTAATATTCAAGAAGGAAAAATGGTATATTAAGTAGGTATCCCATGTAGTCTTTCTTAAAAAAGAAAATAAAAACGTAAGAAGCTACAGAAGCCAACTTCTAGTTCTTAAGAAGAATGATCCAACGATGATCAGCGATGATTGTTCTATCAACAATGATACTGACGAAAGTCCTGATAGGAGCCTAAATGGTAATGCAAAAGGCACATAATGTGAATGTCCTTTTTCTGAGGATATGGGTGAAGAGCAGTGGGTGCAATGTTCTTCTCATCAATGGGCTCATAACGCATGTGCAGGTGTACAAGACACCGAATTTTTGTGTAATTTTTTTATAGAAAACTTACTATTTTTGTGTGCTTCAGAGATTAACAGTATTTATACCATAGGCATTCCAGACTGATTACTTAAATAAGTTGCTATAGTTGTTAAGTTGATTGTAAATCCTACGTCAATGGTATGCTCCATATTATACACTGCAGGTTCATATTAAAAACCTAATGGTCCATATTAAATAACTTAATTGAAAATTGATATATTTGCCATTTTTTATTTTTTTTACGTGTCCTTATAGTAAACTAGCGGCACGCCCCGGCTTCGCACGGGTGTAAGGTCGGCCTTCGGCCTCGCTACAAAATATAATATAGCCTATGTCACTCGGGGATAGTGTAGCTTCCCAACAGTCAAAGAATTTTTCAAATCGGTTCAGTAGTTTCGGAGCCTATTCAATGCAAACAAACAAACAATCAAATGTTTCCTCTTTATATATTGGTATAGATTAATTAAAGTTAATAGTATGAAAAAGATTTTTGACTAATTTAAATTAAAAAAACTCACTTAACTACTAGTAATTGAGGTTTATTTATATAAATCTATACCTATGGTGGGTATGGTAGTCCATATTTAGAGAATTTACTCTACTCGCTTCCTGCGGTTTCATCCACGTGGATATTCTCTTGGAACCGTAAAATTTTCCGGAATAAAAAAATTGGGTTCTTTATTGTGTGAAAATTACTTTTACGCAGGCGAACCAATTTCGATTGCCATATTATGTGGGAATATATCATAAAGCTTACTTCCGACTTCCCAGAAAGAGGGTATTGTTTTTCAGGTGCATGAAATACTGGCTGCGCCTCGCTTTTTATCCACGTGGATATTCCCTCAGGAATCGATAAAATCGATCCTCAGGGATAAAAAGTATCTTATATAACTTGCGGGCCATTGGCTTAGGCCTTTTCTTTTTCCTTCGTCTCAGCTACTCGGAGGCTCTGTTGCAGGGCCGATTTGGTATCTTGTATCTTATTCCATATTTCTATCAATTTCTCGCAATTACACAACACTGGCTTACAAATACTGCTGCCTGGAGCTCTGCAGTATCCTGGGTAAGGAGATTCGCTCGGCTGCAACCACCTTCTGCTGCTTACTTGACCCGCCGGTGCACTGAACATACCTTCGAACGATTCTGGACTGAGAAACTGGACATTGGTGTGAAGCTTCAGACTTCCAGGAGTGAAGTAGTGGATGTAGACTGCTACAATTAAATATCCCTGAAAATCATAACTTGAACGTATTTTTTAAACGACTTCCAAAACGGAGGAGGTTCTCAATTCAACTGTGTTTTTTTATGTTTGTTACCTCAGAACTTTCGACTGGGTGAACATATTTTGATGATTCTTTTTTTATTTGAAGCTTGTGCTAACCGTGTGGTCCAATTTCAATTTGGTCCAGTTTTGTCATTTTTATGAAGTCTGTTTTTTATATTGATAAAATTATCTATTACCATACACACAATTACATACTGTCACTATTTTTCTGTCACTGTTTTCTGATATTTCTTCTAAACCGACTTCAAAAAAAGTGGTGGTTCTCAATTAGTTTTTTTTTAATATTTGTTACCTCAGAACTCAATCATTTATAAACCGATTTAGAAAATTATTTTTTTAATTGAAAGGATATGCTATCAGATTGGTCCCATAGAAATTTCATCGAAATCGGTTCAGTAGTTTGGCTTATAAATTAAAATAACTGGAAAATTTTGTTATTTGAATAACAATTTATGATCATCCAAGTAACCGAATTTGCCCATAATATACAGGTGTCCGCCGGCAGATTTTCAACTTTGAACTCGCATACTATACGAACGAAACGCAATAACGGGGTGGGAGGGGGGCCAATAGATGCGGCCATATTGCGGATTTTTTGTAGCCATGAGGTAGTGGATGGTAGTGCACCGCGCTTTTGCGGTCGAGGTTACATTAAGTGTGACAATTCTCTTGTGCGTGCAAGGCAGACATTTTGTACACACTTTACTATTCACCGTGTTAGTGATGGGCCGTCCACTCAATTGACCTGGTCGTGGGTGCAAAAGTTTAGAGAATCGGGGACAACAGCAAATACTCCCCGACCAGGTCTCTCAATTTCTGTGTCATCCCCTGAAAACGTCGCCGCCGTGAGAGCCGAATTAATTATAAATCCTCGAAACTCGGTTTGGAAGCAGGCGGCATCTACGGCATTACTTTTTCTCCTCGGCTCTCCAAGACTTTGCAGGTTACAGCAATAGGACGTATTTTCAACAGAATAGTGTCACGGCCTACACAGCCAGAGCATCTATGGACAAAGTAAGGAGCATTTTTCCCGAAAAAGTGATCAGCCGGTTTGGTGACATACCCTGGTCCCCAAGGTCGCCTGACGTAACTCTCTGTGACTTTTTCTTGTGGGGTTTTCCCAAGTCTCGAGTATACAATACCTCCCCGAAAACAATAAATAATTTGAAAGATAATATTCGTTGTGAAATTTGTGACATCTCTCCGGCGCTTTATAAACGCGAGTCTTCGCCAATATGCGGGTCCGATTGGAGGAAAGTTTACGCCAAAAGAGACAGCATTTGGATGGAGTTATTTATAAGACATAAAATCTGCATGATTAAGCAATTCAAATATTTCATAAATTTTATGTTAAAAATGAACACTGATTTTTTATTATTTTTCAAAGTCGAAAATCTGCTGGCGGACACTAAAAATGTTGAGAAGTCGGTTTTAAAAAATTGATAATTATTCTATGTAAAAAGAACTATGTGGTTAAAAATCTTATAAATTACTTATTTTAATTATCTAAACTTATCGGTTATTATTAAAACTAACGAATATGTAGTTATTACATGCTTACTTGAATTTCAATTAATTCGAATTGTATAGGTAGGGATTGCATCGTGAATAATTTCTTAACTGAAATGAAATGCGATAATGCAGTAAGTTCAAACGCCACGTCTGAAATCAATTCGTCATAAAACAATGCTTGCAATATTTTTATTCATTCCGTCATATAATTAGTTTTTTTTTATGATACTGAGTAACGAGACGAGCGAAGTCTCTCACCTGATGGCTCTTCACGCTTGCCCATAACAGTTCAACGCCACTCAGAATTTTGAACTTCAAAAGTTCAAAACCCTGGATGGCAATGCACTGCGCTCGTCAACTCGAGATATAAGATGTCAAATCTGTGTGCCCTGTAATTTTGCTGGAAACATTGTCCTTCAATCCGGAACACGTAGTGTTTGCACACTACTGCTTGGCGGTTGAATAACTGGCACAGGTGTGGTACTTCCCCAGGCGGACCCCTGCAAAAGAGTCCTACCACTACATCTACCAATTTATCTTATCATATAGTTGCAATTTCACTATAGATTGTATTTTGCCTCTCTCTTGGCATCTTGTGTCTATGAATTTTTTCCATCCTACGACCTTTCCCTGGACTTACCGCCTGATCTTCCCCTAGATCTACAACGGGATCTTCCCCTGGATCTAGGCTTGCGTTTGACCGCCAACTATCTTGATGTAAAGCGATCATGCGGTCTACGATGGAGCACACTTGATGATAGCAAGGATCCTTATTATATGATCGTTCTTGATGATAGGTACTACATCTAGATGTACTTACCTATCATACTTCTACTTCTAGATCTTCGACGAGACCTCATTCTCTCTTCTGTTTCATTTCTTGACTGTAAATTCCAGTCATGATCAGGGCCTTACGCCCAATTCTAAACGCGGGCCCGAATAGGTGCACTTTACAAAATCACGCGAACGTGAACCTTCACGCGCCGAGACACGATTTGCGGTCGCGTAATTTTACAAACTGTACCTATTCGGGCCCGCGTTTAGAGTTGGGCTTAAGGCCCCTGGTCTTCCGTTGTAAATGTCACGTGATTGGGATCCATCACGAGGCTCGTTGTGATCTCTTCCATGCGAGTGTCTTGTAGTCTTACCACGAGAATGTCCGCAAGATTTACCAGCAGCCTGGCATCGTGAGCGTTCCCTAGATTTGCTTTTGAGACGATACCTATCGCCTGATCTAACCTGCCGCTGCCTTGTCTCCTTTGAAACACGCTGGTTGGTGCTCTTGGAGGCCATGGCCGCGAATTTCTATGACAACTGCTGCCATCTTTATAACGAACTGCAACAGACAAACTGAATTGCGTTATTTCTTATTTCCGGGCTGTTGTGGGTAGAATTGTGAGATGTGGAAAACATCATTGTGACTCACGAATTGTGAGTCACAATGATGTTTTAATTCTGAAAGAAGCGCCGAGTGTCGGGGTGGTCCGGACGCCTATTTGTACTCCTGAGTTGGTACTATTGCATCGTGTGGTACAACTTGGATGTGGTACCACATGATTGATAACGCAATATTAAAAAATGTTGCGCAATATTCGTAGAATTTCAAAAAAAATATGATGACACATATTGTTTTCTATTGCGCCATAGTATGAAACAAAACAGAGTTCACGATGTTCTATAAACAGAATTCATACCCTAATTTTCCACTCTTATGGTGGCCCTTATACCTACTGACCAAGTGTGTATCGAGACACGCATGTCATAATGGTATGGTTCCGTAGCCAAAGCCATATAATTGTGGTTACATTCATAGTTCAGAAAATTTCGAACGAAGCTTGGTCGGTGGACTTAACTTAATTTCAGAGATGTACCTATCATACTGCAATATACGGTATGCTTGGAGTTTCTTCGCGCGATAAAATCCAGAACGTAGATATTCGCCAAAGAACCAGAGTCACCGACATTGCTATTAAAATTTGCAAGTTGAAGTGGTAATGGGCAGGCCACATGGCTCGAAGAACTGATGACCGATGGGGAAGACAGGTCCTTGAGTGTAGACCACGAATTGGAAGACGCAGGAAGGTAGGCCTCCCACCAGATGGACCGAAGACATTGTGAGAGTCGCGGGCATTCAGTGTATGCAGATGGCAGGATGTCGCTCAGAGTGGAGGTTAAAGGGGGAGGCCTATGTTCAGCAGTGGATGTCTTCTGGCTGATGATGATGATACGGTAAAGGGGCGTATGTGAAGAAAACAAAATGAGGGTGCCCTGCGTGAGTATCAAAATATAACACAATTCCTTAAAATCCTTTTATTGCTTATATCACTACATGTTGCAAGCACATTATAAAACAAGAGGCATACAATTAATGGAGATGATAGTAATTTATTATTCTATTCTGTATCAATTTAATTGAATAATGTACTTATTGGATGTCAGAAACTATGGAGAATTGGAAATGTCCATGTTGTCGGGGGATGTCTTTTCGTCATTCACGAAAGTATCGGGCCCTTTGTCGTCTATAATGGTAGTATCCTTTTCCTGTATAGTAGGTAGTAGAGGCGTGAGTTCACGCGATTTTCTGCTGTGAGGTGTTTTGGAGTCTCGATGCGAGCGGCTCTTGGAGCGGCGAGAGCGGGAGCGGGAGCGCTTACGGTCACGGGAGCGGGACCGCTTCTTGTCACGTGACCGCGAACGCTTCCTGTCTCTAGAGCGAGACCGTTTGCGATCTTTGGACCGCGAGCGTTTCTTATCCCGAGACCTCGATCGTTTCCTTTCCCTAGAACGCGACCGCTTGCGATCGCGAGAGCGGGATCTTTTACGAGACCTCGACCGCTTTCTCTTGGAGCGGGAGCGCGACCTGCGCCGGGACCGAGAGCGATCTCTCTTCTTATCTCTATCGCGAGACCGCGACTTATCTCGCTTTTTCGACGGCGACCGATCCTTTTCTTTCACGGTGACTTCTTTATCTTTGTCCTTATCATCGGCGGGAGTCGACGCCTTGGATTTGGCTTCTTGTTCGGTTCCATTAGTCTCGGGAGTGCCGAGGTCGACTACGGGTGGCTGGGGTGGTGCCGGCGGCGTCGGAGGCGGCGGAGGTGGCAGCGGTGCCGCCGGTTCTTCTTTAACCGCTTCCTTTTCTTCTTTGTCGATTTCCTTGGGAGGGAGTAAGAGCGGCGCGGGCGACTTGGATTTTTCTTTCTTATCCTTGTCAGCGGATTTGCGGTCGCGCTTGTCGCGGTCCTTGTCCTTGTCGCGGGAGCGGTCACGGCGCGTGCGCGAACTGCGGTGCCGGGAGCGCGAGCGCGAGCGCCGCGAGCTACGGTGTCGGGACCGGGACCTGCTAACAATGTAAATGACACGTTACTATTGAAAACAACTCATACGCCAATTTAAATCATAATACTATACCTCCAATAAGTCATTCTAATGCCATCCATCCACAGAAAAGAGAAGTAAATAGAACGGAAATGAAAAGGAAAATCTGTCGCCAGGTATTGTGACAGATACTTGATTGAACATTCTTATTTAGAGCAACGCGTCGATCTCTGCGTCATAGTTGCTTAATGATTTCTAATGACTGACGTTTCGTTTATATGGGTGCAAGTGGCTACAACAAATTTCTTACAAAAAATACCTTGACAGCCGTTCTCTAATTTAAACAAAACAATATTTTTTTTCTGTGATCAGTATTCTTGGTCTTGCAAGTTGTGCAATATTTTAATGCAAAATTATAACACTGTTTTTACAAAAAGTAACGATAAGACTAGAATAGACCGCATGTTTTTTGTAGTGGTAGAACTGTTTTGCAGGGGTCCGCCTGGGGAAGTACTACACCTTTGCCAGTTATTCAACCGCCAAGCAGTAGTGTGCAAACACTACTGTGTTCCGGATTGAAGGGCAATGTTTCCAGCGAAATTACAGGGCTCACAGAGATTTAACATCTTATATCTCGGGGTGACGAGCGCAGTGCATTGCCATCCAGGGTTTTGAACTGTTAAAGTTCAAAATTCTGAGTGGCGTTGTGCTGTTATGGGCAAGCGTGAAGCCATCAGGCGAGCGATTTCGCTCGTCTCGACACCCATTATCATAAATAAATAAAAGACCGGGCTTAAGAATATAATAAAAAAATAATGGTAAGGTTTGATGTAACTGTGAGATGACTTGCAGTCTTAGACTTGTTTAACTTTAGAAGAGTCCATCTAGATTCTAATTATTGCAACAATGCACGACCAAGACCAATTGTAAGCAAAACTTAATTCTACTATTACACATGTGGCATATCAAATGCATTGAAATTAAATGAATTATATTTACCTGGAGCGATGTCTGTGTCTGGAGCGGGAGCGACGCGAGCGGTGCCGGGAGCGCGAGCGCGACCTCTTGCTGCGGTGACGCGAGCGCGACCGTCGTGACCGGGACCGCGATCGACGACGGGACCGCGACCGCGAACGAGTCCTGTAGTAGTACAAACATCATATATACGACCACAATCATTATTACTAGTTTCTCTTTTATTTTTGGGTTTGCGTACCCAAAAGATGTAAACATACCTATTATTGAACCTACACTGTCTATCTGTCCGTCTTATATTTACAACTACCTATCTACGGCTCCAAAGATACAGTTATTAAAAGGTAGAAGGTAGAATGGAGGGACTGACAGACAGTGTAGGCTTATTAATAGGGTCCCGTTTAGAACCGTTGTATAGCCAAGGAATCGAAGAACCTGCCTGCTTCCTTCTTTCTTGAGGGATATAATTTAAGTGTTATCTAGGTCAGAGTGAAGAGGTATCTTATGTCTGCATGCATACTTCTTTGACCATATCATTGCTTACCAATAAGCCAGTTGACGGACTTATCAAATCAAATATTTATTTATTTGCTAAAAATAAAGTAACTACAACCAACAGCAATACAATTAATTCTCACAGTTAAAAAAATCAATAAACACATTTTAAAATTGCTAATCCTGAAGATCCTGGTAAGGATAATGGGACAAACTATTTAAATTATTGCGTTGTCATCGGTCCTTGATAAATATGCAAAATTTCATTCCACATTTTGAAGTAGCTGAAAATCAAGTTCAAAGATTCCGTTACATACATACCAAACTAATACAAAAAAAACAGTGTTTAAACTAATACAAGCATGTTAAAAAAAGAGAAAGTAACATTGCTAAGGTCTTTTTAGTTAGTTATTTACCTCCTTTTGTCTTTAGAAAGAAGCCCAATAACAGGGTCAATAGCTGCAGAGATAAGGTTCTGGGCTTCCTTCACTCTGCACATGGCCTCTTCAATCTCACGCTGTGCAGCTTCATTGCTCTTGGTCTGCGGCTTGCAGATAGCTTGAGTGGAGTGGAGCACCTGAATTTATAGAGACAACATGTTAGTAAGAATCACAAAACAGAATTTTACAACGAAAGCTTGTATGCAATTTATTGCTTACTAAATAATATTTAGGCTGCACACCTTTCCTAAAGGTTCCATACCCTTAAGGGGATAACTAATCTGCTCATCCGGAGGCCCGGTGATATTCAATTATCCAGATGGATAAGTCAGGAGAAGATTATCTTAACAGACAAATACTAAATTTGGCTCTAGCGTTCTAGAAGAGGCCTCGGAGACCGGTGATATTCATTTATCCAGATGGATAAGTTAGAAGATTATCTTATGAGACAAATACAAAATTTGGCTCTAGCGTTCTAGAAGAGGCCTATGTCCAGCAGTGGTCAATAAAAAGCTAATGATGTAACCAACTTCAAAAAAGGAGGGGGTACTCAATTCAGTTTTTTTTTAATGTTTGTTACCTCAAAACTCCGTCATTTCTGAACCGATTTGGAATTATTATTTTTTATTGAATGGATATACTTTCAGATTGCTCCCAAAGAAATTTCATCAAAATCGGTTGAGTAGTTTGGCTTTTAAATCAAAATAATTGAAAAAACAGTGTCATCATTCAAGTAACCGAATTTGCCAATTTGATACTAATTTTTTGAAGTTAGTTTTAAATTGTTAATTATTGATAGGTTACTTTTTCCTTCTCCCCATAGCCTCATATGGACAGTGCTCTGCTGGCACTCAACCAGGTAAGGTTACTTACAGTGCCTTTTCTGTCTATGAATAACACAACTGCGACATCTTTACGATATTTTTGATATGACTTTACCTTTATAACTTGTCCTTCGACAATGGTGTCATTAAGTTGTAGCGCTTTAACCATGTTTTCTTGTTCCGTCATCTCAATGAGTGCAAACTTGGCTTTATCCATCTCCCTTTCACATAATCTCATGTACTTCACCTCACCAGCTTGGCAGAAATAATCAATCAACTGCTGCGAAGTCAGGTTCCCAATTTCGGAGACCAATACTGTCCGTCTGATCTCTTCAATGGTCCTGGAGTCCAACATAGCCGGCAGTGGAGGATATGGCGGCAAACCTACCGCAGCCATCTTTGGGTCGTGAGATTGAATAACTTGATGCGGAGGCACACCTTCCAACGAGTTTATAATATGCGCGGGAAGCCGGGGTTCAATGTTATTCAGGCCAGGCACTAGTGTGCCATTGTTAGACATCTCTAGAGCTTTGTGCTCGTCGGGAATCTCGCCCGACTGCATTGGAATGACAATTAGGGCTCGGTCGATAAACACGGTATTAGTCAAATGCTGCGCGACATTCACGGTTGTCGAATCGTAATACTTCACATAGCATATTCGCGACTGCACTGGACACGACACGTCCCTGATCGTTGGGTATAGCCTGATATCATCTATCTTTCCCAAGTATCCAAAGAGTGTCTGCATTTGATCCTTCGTTGCTTGAGGGGCGATATTGGTGACTTGGATCACCCTCGTGCTGCCGGACACCATTTTCGATGACTTACACATCAAGGCGACTTATTTGTTCTTCTGAATAAAAGTACAACTTAGCGGATGCCTTATTGATAAATAAAAATCTACATTTTGCTATAATATAACGAAAGAATAGAACATTCGTGAAAAATAGTTAAAATACCACAACACACGCTTCACTTTTTTCAATATCTTTGACAATACTAGTGATGCGGTAGTGGTATGAAATTATTAAAACGAAATATATCACCGATTCTTTTTAACGCCGTTTGTGGGTTCTGCCAAAGGGTTTCAATAGAACCCTATTATTGATTTTCGCAAACACCTTGATCATTTACAATAATTACCCAAGCTAGCTAGCTACAAGGTTAGAAAACTGTTAGAACATTGAAATTCCCGCCTTAGATGAAACGTTTCACCTTTGTATTTAGTAATATGCACCACTGCTATTATTTATTATTATTTATTTATTATTATTCACATATCTATTTATTTTCTTAATTTTTAAGTTTTTTACATCAAATATAATTATAAAAACATAAATAATATAAAAAACTTAAAAACTAGGGTGCCGCCGGCAGCGGGGCAGGGCCCAAGCTACCGGTGGTTAGGGCTGCAGAGTGAGGAACCTCCTGACAATGCGTGCCGTGTCAAGAATTACTGCCTTCTGCATCTGACCCTTGACCCAACCGTCTAGCGAGAGCCTCTTAAGGTGGTGGTCGAGGCTCTTCGCTATAAGGCCGTTCACCGATACAACTATCGGGACAATGATCGTCGAGTCAACATCCCACATGGCGGTTACCTCGTGAGCCAAGTCAAGGTATTTGCTGAGTTTGTCCTTCTCGGCCTTCACGAGGTTCTCGTCATGCGGGATGGTGATGTCGACGAGCACTGCCCGGCGCTGGGACCGGTCGACCATCACGATATCAGGCTTATTGGCGACAATAGTCCTGTCCGTGATGATAGACCGGTCCCAGTAGAGCAACGCACTACCATTCTCGAGAACTGGTGCTGGTGCGTACTTATAGTACGGCACCTCAGACTCGACAAGGCCGTATCGAAGGGCAAGTTGCTGGTGGATGATCCTGGCTACTTGGTTGTGCCTGTGCCATTATTATTATTATTAATAATAGCAAGCATAATATTACTTCGTATATTTATTTATATTTCATCTACATGGGAAAATCCTTTAACAACGGCTGGTATACATTGCGAAACCTGAGTATGATTCGGTGACGCAAAGATTCTCTGAAATGCGAATTAGCCCCCTCATATAATTTAAAATAACAGATATTGGTGTTAATTCTGTTGTACCATTCTCTAAACTAAACTAACTAAAACAACTTTGGAAGGACTAAAGTTATCGGCGTTTCTTTTCATTTGAATGCATTAGAAAGGATGGCAACAATTTTAGAGCTGTCAAATTTAGTTTAGTTTAAAGAATGGTACATCCAAATCAACGTCATTCTCTTATGGCGGCTCCACATTAGTGCCGTGAAGCTCCGAGAACAAGCGTGAACGTGAATGTGGAGGGTTTTCGCGGAGTTCACGCGCGTTCACGCCTGTTCCCCGATCAGAGTCGGTATTTTGTCCCGCGACAAAGGGTTCGCGCCTCCTTCGCGCGGCGTTCACGCGTACACATCCACATTCACGGCCCCGCGCCAGTTTACTCCGGACTATAAAGGCGTACGGACGTTATCCACCATCCTACCACCATCTTCTTTTTTTCCAACGCTTTTTAATAACTTTCTTGTTTTGAACGTCTAAATAGTAATATGTTGCCACAGCAAACAAAGTTATTGCAGCAGCAGATTCTACGTCCATTTCGCGGCGGGTTTCACGAACGACTGTGAGCATCCCGTGAATGTGGAGGGCACGACTTGTGCGAGAATTCACGCGTGAATTCACGGCACTAATGTCGAGCCACCATTAGTAATAACTGCACTCTGCACTACGTGTATCGTGGTATAGGGTGCGGCCAGGGGGGTGATTTTTATTATTAGAATCGAACTATTAATTACGATTAATCGAGCGAGTGTGCTTACTGGCTTATCTCTGTTCTATGCAATGCTGCCAGGTGAAAATTTCATTGCCAGTAAACTAAATAAAATCTACTAATGGTATTTTCTTATATTTACATAAACACGTTTTAAAAACATAAAAGCCGTAACAGACGTACGTACCACGAACCACGGACGGTCCGTGGTGCGTGGTACGTACGTCTGTTACGGCTTTAATGTAACGTTAACGTTTTTATGATCCTTCGTTCAAGGTCTTTTGGCATTGCTTGCCAAGGTAGTTTTTAGTTTAGGGATTATTGGCGATGGCAACACTTGTAAATTACATTGTAGCCACAGATATAGTAGGTCTGTGATTGTAGCCAAGGACGTTAGAAAAAGGTTTTAAAACGTCATTGCGTCCTTGATTGTAGCACGCACGGAAAAGTAAAAAAAATTGTTCAAGGTAGCACGCTAAACGAAAAAATTATCACCTGCGAGTTTTAGCGCCAATGAGGAAAAAAATTACGTCACCTCGATGTATTATTTTTCTAACTAGTGCTATTTCGTGTGTAATTATTGTAGATTAATTAACAACGGCTTTTACGGGTTAAGATGATTAGAAGATTATTGTTTATAAGAGTTTTCTTGTACGTGCTTAAACTTACGTGTAGGTATTAATTTTTGGGATATTTCCATAACTTCACAGAAGCCTCTAGTAAAGTCTCCACTAGGGCATAACTTGGACTTGATCGTGACTTACTCTGCTTGATTCTGTTTTGTTGAACGTTATTACCTTGCAAACCGGATTATTATTCAGACTGAAGGACTCTGTACACATGGTCATGAAAAAAATAAAAAAATAGTACTCTTGCTGTCTGTGCCGGTTGGCGCCATACGCAAAAAAAGTTTTATATAAAACTTTATTGTCTTACGTTATATTATATCGTTGTGACTACAATACAAAGAGATTAGAAGGCTAACTATAATATGATTAGTGATATAGAAACTTTGAAGACTAAATTAAAATCTGGTTAGTTTTTTAAACCTAGCTTTAGTCCGTCGCGTCTAGCTAGAGGTGGCCTATACCCAGCAGTAGTGGATCTCCACAAGCCAAAAAAGTAAAAAAATATTTTATAACAACCACCATCTGTATCGCGGCGCATTAAGGTTCGCGTTATTTTGCAATATGCGCGTATTCGCGCCTGCGGTTAGAGTTGGGCGTAAGGCCCCTTGTCTAGTCCATTAAAATACTTATTTGAATTACTTTACTAGTCTTACTACTTATACATTCATTTTCAGCAACTAAGTTGAAATTAAATATGGAAAGAAACGTGTGTCTCGCTCGCAAAAAAGAGCGGTCCTTGAATGAACAACTCGTAACATTAAAAGCTGAAATTGAGTTTTCAAAGGAACAGTTTGAGGTAACTAGATAAATCTACAATATTAATAGTCTTTATACTTCTTATCGTGTTATTTTATTAGTTTGGACCAAGAAAATAAAATACTTAGATGCAACAACAAGTCCATAGTTCCATAATTATCCTTACATAGTCAAAGCCTTTTTCCTTAACTTCATGGAGATACAATCCTTGGCCTCGGAGCAATAGATTACGGTATCAGTACCCCCTGCCTGTAAGCCTATATACTACTAAATAAAATAGGAAATTTTCTAGCAGTGCGGAACCGCGAGTTCATCTTTTTTTTACTACCCCCAATTGAAGACTTTGTAATTTACTAACATAAGTTTATGTAGAAGTTTTCAACACTGCTGGTTTGCTGCATTGATGACTGGTGGCTGGTTTAGATGGCTAAAAAACGACAGAGTTAATTAAAATTCTGTCGGAGTAGGTACATCGAGAGCTACCTCTACAAGTCTACATAATATAAATTGGAGTCCACACATATCGGAGTAGGTAATATAGATGAACTAGGTATACATACATAAATAATTTTCAATATAAAAAAACCGACTTCATACAAATGTTGGAACTGGACCAAATGAGAGCAAATGGGAAGCACCAGCTTACAAATAAAAAAAGAGTCATCAAAATCGGTTCACCCAGTCGAAAGTTCTGAGGTAAAAAACATTTTAAAAAAACAGTAGAGTTGATAACCGACCCTACCTCCTCAAATCGGTATTACGTACCATTCAAAACCAAAATCTGGAACTCTGATCATCCACCCCACGGTTTTTGTTTTCTTTTCTGTGATCCACCCCACGGATATTACTTCAATAGATCACTAACGAGACTGAGTTGGGACGAGTTGTTGGCGTTGTGGAAGGTGATGTTCGGGATAGCACTAGGTACCTTTTACCTTGCTGTCGTGAACGTTTGTTGTTGTTTCATTTTAGGATAAGAAAAGTCAAATGGCTCAAGCGAGACAGCAGATATCGATGATCGAAATATGCTCAGCATCAGAGAAAAACAAAGTAGACGCGCACGTCGCTAATCTAGAAAATCATATGAAGGGATTCCAGCAACTTTTCGACAAAGGTCTGCGAGCACAGTTTCTTGGTTATATTTTTCCAAGCACAAGTTCGGTCGTGCATGGAGTACTGCTCCCACCTTTGGGATGGATCAGCTAAGTACCAGCTTGAAGCGTTAGAGTCTTTTTTGAGACGTGCCAAGAGACTCATCGGCAACGAATCCCTGGTTCAGACTAAGCTCCTTAGTCTTGAGCATCGGCGCAAAGTTGCTAGTCTGTCAGTTTTTTATCGGATTTATACATTTCGGAGAGTGTGCATCGGATCTGCATGATCTAATTCCCTCCTGCCCATTTTTCTATATTCACTCGCGATTTGAGACACCCAGGTTGTAACTATTGGGGAACACCCATGCAGCGACTTGCAGGTCGCACAATAAAGTACTTAGGTAATAAGGAATCAAAGCGCTTAATTTTTTTTCCGTGGTTAATAGATAATTGAAGGTCTGCAACATATCTGTCATGCCCCTGGTGTTAGGCGACAGTAAACGCTTACCATCAGGCGGCCCGTCAGCTTGTTTGCCACCTATAGCATTAAAAAAGGATTAAATTATGCGTTTAGGATGGTACACGGACGACCTTTAAATATATTTTTTACTTGGCTACTGCCGTTTCGTTGTTGGGGCAATTATGGCAAATAAATAAACCTATAGATACCTACTTAATGTTATTCTTTAGAACGTGTCCTCTTCGACATACGAATGAAAGACTTACAAGAAAAGGAAGCAGAGGAGGAGGAAGTGCAGCGTCAGAAAGAGAGGGAGATAGCAAAAAAGAACGAGCAAGAAGCTAAAGAAGCAGTGGCGGTTGAAGCAGAGTGTGACGCTTTAGAGAAAGAATGCACAGTTTTGAAGGTACCTATACCTACTATATACCTACGTATGTATGCAGCTCAAACAGTCATCGTCTCATCAAACTTGGCATGATTATAGTACCTACACACTCTAAAGTATAACAACAAAATAATAAATAATGGCCAAGTGTGAGTCCGTGACAAATTTCTGTTCATTACCAAGTTCTGGTAATTTTGTTACTTGGACGATCTCATCATTTCTTACACCGAATCGAAATGCTACATTTTAATAATTTTGAAGTCGGATTTTTTATTGATAATTACCTATTGTATTTTGTGGTGGTACGGAACCCTCAGTGCGCGAGGCCGACTCGCACTTGGCCGGTTTATTTTACCTCTAACAGCGGTTATCCTATCTAAGGATTGGCCTTTTCAAAACCAGAGCAGCCAGAGTGAATATGTATCTTCTAAGTCTGCGTGCCTGGGTCATGCCCCGTCCACCCAGAGGCTTCACTAGCATGCATGGCCGCAGTGGCATAGCTAGGTTCCCAAAGGCACCGGTGCAAAAAAAAAATTGGGTCCTAGCCCCTGGATAAGGTTTTATCATGTAAAAAATATAAATACTCTAAAGGTAAAAAGCTACTTTATTATGCTTAAAGCTACTTAGATATTACATGAATGTATATGGTTTTTTTTCGCAAGTTTAGTGAGGTTATCTGGTCAGGATCCGAGGGCCCCCTGAGCTTGAGGGCCCGGTGCACGGCACCGCCTAGCCCTCCGATAGCTATACGCCACTGTGCACAGGTCATTCGCATTTACGTACCTTAGAGTTGGAAACTAATCGACATTGATGAAGATCAAGAATACATCTTTGACCACATCATCGCTTACTAACAGCAGGCGAGTTGGTGGTCAAACGCGGACTTGTTAGTAGCTTTTTTTAATATAAAAGCGAAAGTAACTCTGTATCTCTGTATGTTTGTTCGTTTAAACGGTTGAGCCGATCTTAACGAAATTTGGCAGGATGATAGTGTACTTCATAAGAATGGACTTAGGGTAGGTCACGGAACACTATTACTCGGGGTAGGTATTTTCCCCCCAGAAAATGTGGAAAAACTGGAAAATCGCAGGTAACATAGCATAGAAAATGCCCTACTTTTGCGGTTGTGATTAAATATCTAAATTATTATTAGCATAGATTTTGATTGATTTTTATATCAACATCTATAGACTAGATAATAGCCCTTATTTAAAAAAAAAACCGACGCACACAGAGGGTTGTTACCTGTCTGTCTTCGGCATCTTAGCTCCCAAACAACTGTGCCAATTTTTTTATTTATTTTTTTGTTGAAAGGTGTCTCGATCGAGTTTGTTCCGAGCTGTGATTCAAGAATATCTGCTCAGCCATATGAAAATCTTTTGTAGTTTTTTTTTTTAAATCTGTTTTACTTGTTTTGCACAGAAAAGAAACAACGCTATTATGTTGAAGCTGAGGCGCAAACTTTTGGAAACTGAGAATGCCAGACGCGTACTAGCGAAGAGAATTGCTAATTGATACTTGGAATAAACATGCCAGAATAATTTATCATTCTTTTATTATCATTAACATCAATAAATACGAAAAAAACTAATTGATTATATACGAACTACAACACACGTACATAAAACATCACTCATACATGGACAATTAAATTAGGTTTTTTCTGGTCCCATGTAAATGCAAATTTCATCAAAATCGGTTCAGTAGTTTGGTTATTGAATATTTCAACCAAGTTAACATATGAGATATCTACCTTGATGCTCTTGCACACAGTGCAAGAAACCTGCTCATGCTCAACTAAGGACAAAGGCACGCATGCGAGAGTAGGATGCATGTAATTATACTTGCATAGACATAGGTAGGACCCTGGGTATGTCCTAAAACTGCGACCAGAACCACCGGAGGATGGGCAGCAGCGTCCTAATAGTACACGGTGAACGTACTGCGATCCCCAAGCCGCCTGCCAAGCGTGGGGATTATGGCAACACCTCTCTCCATGAGGGAGGCCTTGTCCAACAGTGGACGTTAATTGGCTGATGATGTGTGATGTGAGGCATAGGTACGTCTCTACCTGCGTGACTTAGATGCACCGTGTTCAAGACACACTTAGATAATGTTCGTAGGTACTGAGTATGTACAGATTTTTTTATTAACTAACACCAGTATCTACCTACTTACAAAACCAATCAAGATTCAAATGAAATATCTTGGCGTTATTAAATTATTATCATGCCGATAATTAAAATTTCAAAAATTAGGTATGTACCTAGTGTAATAGTATAACTTTTTCTTTATATACCTATATCCATCAGAACAAAAAAGCAAAACTAAATAAATATAACCGGATAAGACTAAAACAAAAATGACTAAATAGCAGGGCATAAACTAGGTACCTACCTAGTTTATGCCCTGCTGAAGTCCTAGTGGATTTCTTTAAAGGCAATGACCAAAAGGGTTCAGTTATCCAATTGAAGCAGTAATGCAACACTACGCTTGATCCAGTGAGCTGCTGGTTTGTCAGATGGCAAATAGAAAGCCAACACAAAGTTAGACGAGTGACCCGTGGTGGCGAGTACACCTTTCCTCTCTAAAGTCTTATAAAGAGGACATCTGTATCGTGTTCCTTCAACAAATTCTGTTTTCAAAGCGGGAAACAGCCATACCACCGGCATATTATCGTTTAATATCTTAGGAAATTGTTCACCAATAGCGTGTGTGTTGCGATCCCAACGACCACCGTCCATAAACAATCCATGCACAAACACGCCCCATTCCGGAGAAGTGTTTTCATAATCTACTCTACGAACTTCGAACTCAAATATTAATAAATCGATAGGTATCTTTTTCGCTCTAGCATAGTTCTGAACAGAACCCGTGAGGAATGCCTGTGTAAAGAAGAAACCAGAAAGCCAAAACGTAGGTGGCTTACCCTTGGTATACCAATCATTTAACATGTTAAGACGATCAACAAAATCGGAGATATAGCTAGGCAACGGTTTCAGACTTGGATACGAAACTTTACGCCAGTTGTCAGGTATTCTGCCCAATAGCATGTTATTGGACTGCAAATCCAAGGCCGGTGACATGACTATTAGGCCTTTTACAGCTTTCTGTAAATCACGCAAAGAATTCCTAATTTCATTGTACAATTTATTAAACCTTTCCATTTCTTGAATGAGTACAGTGTTCATTGATTCGTTGTAGTCGACTGGATACTTTTTCGAGGCTTCTTCAACGTCGAATTGCGGGGGCAACTTAGAAAGTATTTCCGCAGCCATTTGCACGAGTATCAGTTCGGTATTGCCTCCTTCTCCGCCGCCACCGCCACCTTCGACAAGAACCAGTGCTGTTGTCAACGCCATAGAAATGGAATAGTCTCGCGTTATTCCAGCATTCATGTGCAATCCATACACCTGAGGCGGAGGATTGACAGGGACGGTTTCTATGTGCTTGAGATAATCTTGATATTCACATCTACGCGGTAAGCCATATTGAGGACCTATATCGCAAAATAGGTAGTTGGGGTCATTTACTACTCCTGCGTTCACATAAGCGTCCAAAACGGTAACTATTAGCCTACGATCCCAGTCATCAGTGACTCTACCCCCGTAATTACATTCACCAGTCAAATATTTTATTGCTACATATTGGATTTCTTCATACTGGTTCAAGAACATTTGCAACTGCATTACTGATATTTGAAAATCAGAGTCGTTAAAGCCATACTGGATATTCCACCCTAAAGGCCCAAATTTCTTTCTCTCTTGCACAACAGCATGGAAAAAACTTATGCCATACAATAGTTTGCTAAATGTTTTATCTTTTCCAGGACATCCTTCAAAAAACTCTGCTTCTTTTACTGGTTCTGATATGTAAGATCGGTTTAGATTATGTTGCAATCCTGTCGGAGGTTCGTTAGTCATTTTAACTCCAACTTGAAGGACTGCCTGAGGAAATTTATCCGATGGGTAACTCGTTAACCACAACCTAAAACTAAGATCCGTATTCGTTAGGTCAAATCCTTCAATAATTTTTTCCATTGAAGGAAGCCAGGAAACAGCTAAATGGCAGTTCTGTAAACAGACCCAGCCACCTTCTAATTGAGCTTTTTCTATCATTGCTCTTGCGATTGGGCCTTGTCCTTGACCTAAGGATATAGAGTTGAATCTATGAGAATATCCCATTTTTTCGCAATATTTTATTAAAGCTCCCATTGGATCAGACCCTGGAGATAAGATAAATATCAAAGGCGCAAGACAGTTAGAATCACCAAATGATTTTCCTATATCGAATGGAGGCGGTGTAATAAACTTTCGCCCCATTGTCTTTTCAACAAATTCTGATATGGCGGTAGTCAATTGGTCAGGTCTCAAGACTCTTATAATAAGTAGCTTCTGAAAGATACTTAATCTTGTATCCCAACCTCCGGGTAAAGTTTTATGGTGCGGTTCTATATCATCATATACATCTTGCCATTGCTTGTTTACATTAATGAAACTATCTTTAAATCCTTTGTAAGTCGGCAAATCATCGAGTCGACAAATTTCATCCCAACCTTTATCAGGTATCCAATCAACAGGTTTATGTAAGGGATTTTCAATAGCTATTCCCCCAGTGATGAGAAACATATGCTCTTCGTGAGCCATCTCTCCTGTTGAAAGCATCATCTTTGCGCACATGACATATGAAAACATTAATTTATCTTTATCAAATAGTGAACGGCACACGTTACTGTACAAGTTGTACGTAAAGGTATCTCGCAAGAATTTTAGTCTTTTGTCTAGATCTTTGGATTTGTTAGCATTTTCTATAGATATAATATACAAGTTAATAAACCACGTTAATGAATACTGGTACATAGGGTCCACATTGGGCAATTCCGTAACGCAGTAGTACAAAACTGCAGAGTGTGAAGCTATAGGTCTGTAGCCCATTCGGAATTTTTCGATAATTATTTCGGTTTCAACACTAGCTTCCTGTTTTTTCATAATATCAATCGACAATAATTTAGATGAATCTAATACTTCAATTGCTGACTCATCTTCTAAAATGTCCCCCTTTGATTCTTGTAGTGTACGTAAAATATCATCTTCAACTCCCTTAAGTGCAGCGCGATTTGCAGCGCCTTGCACAATAAGTTTTTCTCTTTTTTCTTGTAAATCAGGCCTTTCTTTAGCCACCACTATACCAAGCAACTGGTCTTCTAAACCATCTTTCGTCAAAGCAAAATTTATAAGTGTCACTTTATTGAAGATTTCTGGTAAATAATGGGGATTTCGAAGCTTTGTAGTCATGTAAAGTCTGAAATGCGGGGAATATTCAATGACATTGTCGCCTAAGGCAATGAATTCTTTGCCAGCTTGCATATAGGTATTTTTGAGCAAAACTGGATCCAATGGAGCCTCTACATCTTCAAGTATACATTCCATAAGCGCCGGTTTACCGTACTCGAGGCATGTTTCTATAACTCTCATGTAATTACCATCACTGAACTTCAGAACTTGTAAGTCATTGGCTTTCTCCATGGTCTTAATCCATTTATTAGCCTGCCCTTGAGGATCAATAAGTAAAGACCATCGCATTGAATTATCTTGAATAATGCCGTTATCAGTTGAAAAAGAGTCTCTCGGTAACCCTGCAATATACCAATTCTGAATCTTGATATCAGTGCCTAAAATATCTTTAAACACAAACACCTCTGAATGTGGCATCTTTAATTTAATTACAAGATCACGCCACTGTTCGGTGATTTCTATTCTTATTGGAAGTATATAAGGAGATAAGTAAGCAATGATTCCACAGGAGACAAGAATATCACCTGCTAAATTGTCATATAGTATTTGTAAATTTTCAGCAGCTTGTGTCCAACGAACTCTCTCTCCACCTAAGCCCCCAATTAACTTTTCAGCTCTGTATAATTTGTCAATACACGATTGAACTTCATCTTCTAGAGCTTTTTTCTTAATATTTGCATCTTCTAAGGCTTCATTTAATTCGGCTAATTTAGCTTCCAAACGAGCAACGGTGGCTTTTTTCTCTTCCAAAATTGCCATAGTTTCGGCAAATTCTTTTTCTGCTGCGTTTAACTTAGCCTTTTTTGGCGCTACAACTTTCGCTACAGCATCGTACATATCCATAGCAATAATCCATTTGCACAGACCTTCTGCAGCTGCGGAAGCTTTTGCGATTATGTGAGGTTTGAAGTCTTTGTTCGATAAATATTCTTTTCTTATTTTTTTCATTGTTTCTATAGTTATATTGTCTTTGTCAAAGTTTCTCAGAGATTCTAAGAAGCTCATATCACCTAAAACTCTTTTGCTGGGTCCCCAATAGTCTAATATTTTTTTCCCCGGATTATTAGGATCCGGAATTTTATCAGGTGCCATACCTTTCATTACGCATACAGCCGCCATAACCAATTTGACTGTTTGAGGAGGGTTTTTCATAGACTTCACGATCGTGATATCAGCCGGTTTTAGTGTATTCAATGCAGCAATCGCGTCTTCCAAAATTGGTAATGCTAGCGCTAAGTCAGCTTCACAGTCTTTTTTAAGTTCTTGAGCAGCAGCTGCTTGTACATTTGCAACTTTTTGATCTTCCTTTACTTGCGCTGCAGCTTTATCAGCGACAGCAGTTTCTCCTTCAATCTCTTCCATCATTTTGGCAGATTTTGCGGCCATTATAATCAGCTGAGGTTTTAACTCATTCAGATCATGTTGCATTATTGACACAGCATCTGCTGCTTGCATTAGCTTATCTAAACCATTGGTATATCTGAGTTTTGCTCCTCTCAGTTCTCTTTGTTTTTTGTTAGTTAATGAAGTAAATGATTTTATTAAATCTAAATATGATGCAGAAGTGATGTAGGTTTTTCGCCCATAATGAAAGTAAAAGTTTGAAGACACAACTCTGGCGTCTACGTGAAATTGCTTACAGGCTATAACGGCTGCTGCTTTGATTTTATCAGAAACGTTCACTTTTACCATGTAGTAATTTGCTACCATCGTTAAGGCATCTTCGGGCCAACTGTCATACCAGTCGATAGTACAACAGTTAACAAGAGATGGATAAAGGCGAAGTCGTGTTCTGAAAGAGCTTCCGATAGGACTAAAGCAAAGTACTACATGAAGTTTGGCTTTACATCTAGCTATGAAGAACGCAAGAATCTGCAGTGGGCTTATATCCAAATTCCTGTTTCCTCCTTGAGCACCCAAACGACAGAGTTCTAAAATTTCTTGTTTTTCGTCTAAACCATATAAATTAGGAACTTCTCCAGAATTCAATAAGCTGTCTAAATTTTGAATAAATACTTCTTCTTTTATTTGACTCTCAGTGAACAAGAAAGCTGTGTCTTTATTTAGGCCACCAGACTCCCGGAGTACTAATTTTATGTCGTCTTGCCAATCTTTGACACTGTATGCTTTTGTAATCTCTGGTTGGAAAAGTCCTAGACTTAATACGGTGGTAGCTAGGCGAGTAAGAGATTGACGACCTGAGCCGCCAACGCCTACTAATAACGCATTTCCAGATGGCATAGAAAGTAAACGACATATTTTTGAAAGATGTTCTATAGCATAGTCGAACAAGACAATATTCATTTTAGCCTTGTGCATTGCGTTGTATTCAACTAGCATCGTCGTCGCGACATTCAAAACCACCTCCTTAGATGGCATTTCCTCATAACGTCTCTCGCCTTCTGCACTGTCAGTGTCTAAATAACAACCAAACATCATATTTTTTATAGTTTCTTCTGTAACCAGCTCTCTTTCATTCAAATAATTATCTAAAGCTGATTCAAACGTGTCTTTCATAAACTCTTTAGTAGATTTTTTCAGCACAGCAAAGAACCAACTTCTATCTTGTTCATCCACAAGCCTGTCATAAAATACTCTCATTATTTCATGTACCCATACTCTAACGAAGGTCTTTTTATTATCAGCTGATTCTTTTCGCAGAAGAGCACATCCTTGAATAACTCTGGAAAAATCTCGTAAATTGAAAATATAATGCGATTTGGCTGGAGTAGGTCGAAGTCCTTCCGTAGCTTGATCGTATATGTCCATAGTAGCAGCTATAATATTAACTATAGTTGGCTGTGTATCTTGGCCAAATCCATTACGTCTCCAACCAAGTTGCAATAAAGTTATGAATATTTTAGACATACTCTCTTTTGAAAATTCATTAATCGAATATATGTTATAGTGTCGTAACATTCTAGGATATATTAACTGCCGGCTGCCTCCTACCGGTCCTATAGCACCATAAAAAAATGTGTCATATATGAAAAGTTTTTCAGTGGTTTTTAAATCGTACCAATGTCCTTTATCGAAATATAATCTTAAGAGTTCTATTGCAGGCTGTGCGCCGTAAACTTCTTTTACAGGCATATTCATATCATCGACAAATATTACCGCATGCTTACCCTTTGACGGGCCATAATTATTTTTTCTTCTTTTATATAATTTTGATATAACTAAGTCTTGCGTTTGATTTGCCGAGGTAGTTGTGGTAAATGTTATAAACCCAGGAGTGTATTTGTCCATATCGATATTATTCATCAGGTAATTTTGAATATAAAAACTTTTGCCTGTTCCTGTCGGTCCTATAAGAAGAAGCGGCTTATAAAACTTTGTATGTATCCTGAGGAGAAACATATACTTCTCAGTTTCCAAAGTAGGAACAACTGTTTGAAGAAGATTTATTTGTTCTTTTACATGCATCGCTTTTACAGCATCCGGCCATGGCTTCCAACAGCCTTTGCCTTTATACATGTAATAGTGATCTATAATCGTGCCATCTGAAGGTATTGAGACGTCAATTCGTTCTATATGATGTGGGATTCCTTTATCACCTCTGAAATATTCTTTAACTAAATCATCGAACTTATCTCGAGAATCGGTGTTAAGTATCCCCCCAACACCCCACACTAAAGCACTCATAAAAGAAGCTACGAACCATGTTCTTGTATATCTAGTATCTTCTTCGCCTTCTATTGCATCGTCCATTAACATTACTATGAGGCGCAAAGTACTCATTACCAAATTTACTTCGCCAGCTGTCACAAGTTGTCCACAATATTTTCTAACATAATATATTAGTGGGTCGAATAACCAATCGCACATATCATAAATATATTCCTCATTTTCCTCGTACCAAATAGGATTCAATGTGTTTACCCACGACTTATAAAACGGCTTAAACCCAAGTGAAGCTGATTCCATGTATATCATTCCACATCGTGAAACAGTAGCTGGCGAAGCTTGAGACAAATCCATAACTTCAAAAATCATAGACATAACGTTCGACATGGCCATCACCTCACCCGAAGTCAGACACAACTTTTTATTGTCATCTAAGACAGTATTCATGTTTTCGATCCACACAGCATCTACAGGACCATCGAAAACGATCCACTTTTTCACGGGCGTGTCTTCAGATGCAAAGTCGCGGAACATTGTAGCGACTATGCCGTCAGTCCATTCGTATGAAATAGGATCAAATGCACCGTACAGCTGGCCCATTGTCACAGCTTTAGGATTTAGAACTTTGTACATGCTTGCACATCCTCCTGGCTGGTTTCTTTCTTCCATCAGGGTTAGAGCTTCAGCCAGAATTTGCAAAGTGACCGATTTACCCGCATACGGATCTCCCACCAACATAAATCCATGCCTAACAATCATCATTTCGAAGGTTTGAATAACTTTTATCATGAAACACTCCATCGGTTGTAGGTTATTTATTTTACAACAGTCTTCACATGCTTGCAAAAAGTTTACGTAGTCCGGTTTTGGTAAATAAATACCGGGAAACAGGTCAGATATAATGCCTTCAAATAGAGGAACGTCGAACGACAAAAATTTTGGCAAATTTACATCTGTGATGGATCTCAGAAGCAAAACATTTTCGCTTTCATTCGGAAAACTTCTCTTTAGGTTACCGGCAGCAGATAAAACCGTTTTGACTGCACGCATACCGTAATCGTAGTGGTTTTGTGAAGATAACTGTTCTGAGCACAAACGATAAGTAGTGACAATTTTTATCGACAACGTTCTGGCATCAATAAAACCAAAAGAATACAATGAAATTTCACCGATCATAGCATAATCTGGAACCATCATAGCCACAGTACGGAACAATACTTTTAAATTGTCTGGTAATTCGGAACGGCCAGCGTAACCCGGATTCATAGTGATGCACACATAACAAGCGGGGTTCAGGGTTAAAATGGTACCTTCGAAATCAAATGTTTCCAAATGTTGCCTTACAGCTTGTACTATACATAAGATTTGTTGAGCTATGACAGACAACACTTCAACCTCAATTCTGTTAAATTCATCAAAGCACACCCAAGCACCACAAGAAGCCAATCCTTTAAAAAATTTACCCATCGCTTTATAATCCAGACCATCCGAGCAATTAAACACGACACACTGTACAGCTAATGCTTTAGCCAAATCTTTTGTAGTTTCCGTTTTTCCCGTCCCTGCTGGACCCTCTGGCGCACCATTTAAATGCAGGTAAAATGCGCCTATAAGAGTACGGTAGCATCTGTCCGTCAAAGGCGTAATCACTAAACGATCAGAGTTCCCTAGATATTCATAAGCAAAGTTTACAACTGCATTAATAATCTTAACAAACACTCTTTCTTCTTCCCAATAATAGCGCAGTTGAGCCAGCCATTGGAAGTCAGTTACCTCAGTTACATTTTTTTGTACGAGTTCAAATATCACATCTTTCGCGTGGACGTCGATAACTATGAGTGCTTTTACTGTAATACTACTAAGTTTGTTCAGATCTGGTCTTCTTATAACAGCGACAGTCTCGTTTAACTGTTTAGTAAGACTCACATTAAAAGCTTCTAAATCAGATAGTTTATGAGTATGTAACGTCTCATGAACGTCAACAGCCCAATAAATTTGAGAAACTGCAAGGACGACCATTCCTTCCCAGGAAAGGAGCCAATCCACTCGAGTTAGGGTTGGATAATCGTAGTAAGATAATTCAGTCTCCATTTTCACAGCTCTCAACATTTGCTGTTCAACTTGGACAAGCCATTTTTCAACAGAACCCCTAGCAGCAGCAACGCTGATAATTTCAAGAAAGTCAAGTGTTTCTCCTTCCATCGATATCATAGAGGAAATATTGAAATCCGGGTCGAATACGAGCCTATTTATACCCTCAAAGCATTTCTTGAGATGTGGTTGCACTTTTAGAGGATTTTTCGTTTCAGACAATATTTCTAGCATTTCATCGTTCGACAAAAAGAAGAATCTAGGGAAGTATAATCGTTTCTTTTCTAAATAATTGTTGACACCGTCATTGATCTTCTCTAAAAACACTGTAGCTTGTTTGAGAGATTCCAAAACACCACTAGCTCCGGCTATTTCGAGAACGTGAGGATCTTTCTCGACACAGGTCATGTAACGACGATAAATATTATTCACTTCAACAAACATCACGCCTTCTTCGGGCATTTGAGCAACAATATCTTTCGAAGAGAAAATCGGCAACAAATATAGCCACTGACTTTGCACTTTACCCCATTCGTCTATAGTAGCGTTAACTCGAACTATTTTTTCGTACCAAGCTCGTACTTGTGTTTCAAATGGCTTGACAAACGCAGAACCGCGCATTCCAACAGTTTTTATAATATGATCATCAAGAACGCTTTGAATATCGTCGAGTCCTGAGAGAATGTGTATACCTGAATCTTTATACGGGCTAGTTTTGAAACATATATCCGTCCATTCTGATATCATTTTGTTAAGATTAGTCACAAGTGCAAGTTCTTTCGTTGCTGCAACACTTATGATTTCATATTGGTCGATATCTTCCCAAAGGTTGAAGTTTATTATCTTACGAAGCGTAGTACCAGCGGTTGGAGTGAGGTCAAAGCTTGCTATACCAGACATTTCATCCCAATGTCGCTGCATCAGAGCTGGGTTACACATGATGTGGGCCATCGCTACGTTAGGCCTCCATTCTTTAAGTTCTGCCACTGCTTGAGCGCATAATTTCATAGGTGCAGGAAGATTGTTTACATCCGGGTCATCGACTAGTCCTTGAAATCGTTTTTCAACACCTTCGGCTATTTGCTGTTTTATTTTCATACGATAATTCTTGGACAGTTTCAGGAATTCTTTATAGTAGAAGTCATGGTCAAATTCAATGGCATGGTGGTCTAAATATTCAAACACTCCATCCATCCAAGTATAATAACTTCGTTTCCATCTATGAACTAAGTGTATTAAGCTGTGAAATGGAAGAATATAGTCCTTCAGTTCCTCTAAGTCAGGATAATTTGTCACAGGAAACTTGAAAGTAGTTTCTTCTTTATTTATCCAAGCTACGAGTTTATCGCAGTCACCTAAACGATAAACTAATTTTCTTATGTACTCGAGATACTCGAGCGAATGATTGACATCGTCCATGTTATCCAGAAGTTCCAAATAAGGAGTCATACTCAATACTTCTTTATTGAGAAAAGCGATCTTAGCTTGCAAATTGTCCTCCATCTCTCCTTTGAATGCTTCATAAGCTGCGGCATTTCTATCAAAAATAGGTTTGATTTTTTTTAACCAATTCACTGTTCTGGTGTTAGACTCTACATGCTCATCGGAGAGTGACGTCATTTCTAATAGATTAGAAATTATGTTTATTTGTAACAGTATTCTCTCTTTCAATGCTTCTACTAAAACTGTCTTGGCATGTAAAATGTAAACTCCCTGTTCAACTAGTTCAACAGCATTTGCAGGTTCCTTCAGAGCTTTGGCTGCTATTGTTTCGAACTCTCCGCAAATACTGTCATTTTCCGCCATATGAGCTTTAACAATTCCCCCTATTATATCGTTTACGAACTCCAATGCTCTTTTCTTTAAGCCATCTACCATTCGCAGTTGGCAAACAGTCGCGCAATTAAAGTATTCGTTTTCTAAGATAGCAGTTATTCCAGAATCGATTTCTTGGAAATATAAAATTTTCTCGCGTCCTTCTTCGAACTCTGTTCTTTCTTGGATAAACTTCATGAGAGCCGCTTTAGCTGGAGCCCCATATAGCATGTTGTATTCGTTTCTCAACCTATCTAGATACTGAAGAAGAGGCTCGAATACTTCATCAAGTGACTTCTGCAATCTTTCGTGGCCATCTTTGTGTAACCATTCATTATAATGAACGGGCAAAGAGTCGAAGTCGTATGGCAACCTCAGATACTGTTCTATCGGCATGAGCCTCTGAGCCATGTGAGATATAGAGTCCGCAATACTGTGGAATATTCCGTACACCGTCTCAAGAGTCGGATCGTAAACGAACTCGCCGTCAAAGTCAAGGTCGAGGTTTAAAATAAGTACGCTTTCAGGGTCTACCAGTAATTCAATGATCGCGTCGATAGATCTACGCATTAGCTCTTGTATCTGCATTGATATCATTTTGGTGGCACATTTTACAAAATCTGGTATTTTTTTCGGACGCATTCCTCTTAGGCATCTGGGGTTTTTCAACCAATTTACGAGTACTGCGTACCAGGTACTGGAAACTAGGTAATCCGCTCGTCTGATCGTATCCAGGGCTTTCGTGTGAAACTCGTGTAACGTTATAGGGCCTCGAGCTCTGTACTCCGCCAAGTTTATGATGAAAGGAGGAAACATCTTCTCTGAAGATTCGAGCACGAGTCTAACGAAAGGATGCAGCATAAGCGAACTGCCTTGTAGTTTATTTCGGTACTTTAACATTTTTTCGTAGTTTTCTGTGACACCATTGAATTTAAAGTAGGGCTCTTGATACCTCTTGCGGGAGACTCCCGGCTCGTCGCGGATCACTGTCCTGACGGCGAGCGCGTGCAGGTCGCGATCCCACGAGGCCTTACTTTCGTTGATAAGCTCTTCCATCATATTCGGGAACGTCACACGAAGTCTCTGGGGGACGAGATTGCATATTTTTCGTTCCCACGCTTTTAGCATCGGTGGTGGCTTGATTTTTTGGGCACATTCTCTTATAACGGCAATATGACGAGACTGTGATATTTCAAGATTATCTCGCTCGCGTCTCGGCATCGGCGGTCGGGCGACTTCCACTTTTCTCTTAGTCGCTTTTTCTTCCAATACTTTGCGGAACTTGGCTTGCTTATCCTGAAATTGTAAAAGTAAATAAATCGAATGAATGATTAATCGCTAGGCTACGTAGAGGATGGTGTACCTACCATTAAACAACACACAACTAACCGTGAAAGGTAAAAAAACAGTAAATAGAAAGTAAAAAATTAAGAACAGGAATGCCCATGGATACAATAACTCACTAGTTTTCAATCTAATCACAGTCGTCACGTCATCGCGTCAGACGCTCTAATGGCTATTTCTAGTAAGTAGGTAATACTGTATTATAGTTTACAGTGACTGTATCTGTATATTAAAAAAGTATTATTTTTTTTACTGCGCCAAAAAAAAAATACGACATAATAAGACAGTTTAAAAAAATACCACAACATTCGTGTTTTTATTTTTGTCCCTTAGTCATACTATGTAATGTTTTAACTGGAGCTTTAACTATAGGTATAGCCTACACTTGACACTTGAGGTAATGCAAGGATTATTTCGATGCCAGTCACATCAAAATCAGTCGGGGCGTTTAGGCGTGATGGTGGAATTGAGAAACATACACACACAAAAACACAACAATGGGTTTCGTGAAAAAAAAACCAATATAAAAACTAAATTCATAAAAATGACAGAACTGGACCAAATTGAAATGGGACCACACGGGAAGCACCAGCTTTCATATAATAAAAATCAAAATCGGTTCACCTAGTCGAAAGTTCTGAGGTAACAAAAAAAAGTACAGTCGAATTGAGAACCTTCTCCTTTTTAGAAGCCGGTTAATAAATTATATGCAGTTTCGAAGCTATCTTAACTTTCGACTGGGTGAACAGATTTTAATGGTTCTTTTTTTATTTGAAAGCTGGTGCTTCCCGTGTGGTCCCATTTCAATTTGGTCCAGTTCTGACATTTTTATGAAGTCGGGGTTTTATATTGTTAATTATTTTAGTGCTAAAGTGCTAATGCAGGGTCGAGGAACGAACGGGTGCCGTCAGATTGTAAAGCGCACATGCTACCGCCTGGCCACTATCGCTCCAACTAAAAGTGAAGGTAAACTATTCTAAACCTCTTTCTAACAATTTTTATTATTATACTGAGTGACGAGACGAGCGATGTCGCTCGCTTGATGGCTCTTCACGCTTGCTCATAACAGCTCAACGCCACTCAGAATTTTGAACTTCAACAGTTCTAAACCCTGGATAGTAATTTCGCTGGAAACATTGCCCTTCAATCCAGAACACAGAAGTGTTTGCACACTACTGCTTGGCGGTTGAATAACTGGCAAAGGTGTGGTTCTTCCCCAGGCGGACTCCGCAAGAGTCCTATCACTACAAAAAATTCCACATACCTTGATCCTATTGTATGGTGGCGAAGGGGTAAAGGGCAGCTTGTCCATCATATGCACGTCAGGTATCGGGCGCATGAACGGCACCCGACACCCATTCTTCGTTTGCAAGAGCTTCCTCAGCTCACTCTCGTCCATTGTGCTGCTTCTAACAAAAACTAATCACAAGAAACAACAAAAATAAATACATTGTTGAGAATCTCGTGGCATAAGAAAATGAATTTTGTTTGGAGAAAAATAAACATGTCAAGAACCCAAGAGAATATAATACTCCTACGGAGATCAAGAACCATGGCAACAGAGTTTGTTTTGTAAATAATTGTAAAGAGGTCGGAACACTTTTCGTATTTAGCTGGTTAAAAAAAAACGCAGTGTTGCCACCTTATGATACATAATTGGTTATATAAAAAAAGTCTTCCAAATAAGCGGGCACTCAAACAAAATTATTCATATTATTGGAGCTTAAAAAACTACTGAGCCAAAGTTGATGATTATTATATGAGATCATCTCGAGAGCATTATCTACATAATAAAAAAAAGTAAATAGGTTCACAAATATCGAATATGTATTAGAAAAAAAAATTGAGAACCTCCCATCCAATAACGGTTATTTTCCGACAAGTGGCCTTAGTACGAGAACTTGCGAAAAAGTTATCGTTACGTAAACGATAACAAATGAATGAAAAATTCAGTTTCATTCCGGTCCGATAGAGGAGCTGTTAAACTTTTCATACATTTTGCTATCGTTTATGTAACGACAGCTTTTTCGCAAGTGCTCGTAATTAAGGCCATTGCACTCAGACATTTCACGATGTTGAAGCATAACAGGCGCGGATCCACCGTTGTGGGCACGATGGGCATGCCCACAACCTTAATACGTGACTTGTAACACCCCACAACTTTACCAGCGTGAAACTACGATATACCTACTGTACGAAATCTTGGTCAGGCCGTGATATAATTTTTTATAAACATTTCCTTTGTATGTATGCACTATATCGATCATGCACGAGCAAGGTTCATATGCTGACTCGCACTTGCCCGATTTTCGGGTGGCTGTGACCACAACCTTTTTTGAGGGCTGGATCCGCGCCTGAAGCATATACCATATCTATACTTCTATACCAATGGTTCTTAAACTTTTTGTAGCCACGGACCACTTTCAATGTCTCAGTAACACTACGGACCCCTTGCGAAGATAATTTTAAAATAAGAAAACAGTGTTACTTGACAATTACTTGATTTTTGGTTTTGTTTACTTAAATAAAAATAAAACAACTGCATCAAACGAATTCTAATAAATAAACCTCGGGAATGTGGACCCTTAGCACTCGCGTCATGGACCCCATAAGGGTCCATGGACCCCACTTTAAGAAACCCTGTTCTATACTTAGGAGCTAAACAAAGTTTTCGACTTTGTAGGGAGTAATCTCTTGAACTGCTAAACCCATTCTGAAAATGATATCACCGATAAAAATACACACTATCCCTGTGTGACATTGGCTACGTTTTGTTGACAACGCAGACAAAGGCACGTGCAAAAGATAATCTACACTAATATTATAAATAGGAAAGATTTCTATTTTTGTATGTTTGTAACGAATTAAAACAAATACTGGACCAATTTCAAAAATTCTTTCACCATTAGAATACTACATTATCCCTGAGTAACATGCAAAATTTATTACTAGAATGTTTAATAATTATCAATTTTAAAAACAGACTTCATAAAAATGTCAGAGCTGGAACAAATGGAAATGGGACCAAACGGAAAGCACCAGCTTTCAAATAAAAAAAATCATCAAAATCGGTTCACCCAGTCGAAAGTTCTGAGGTAACAAAAAAAATATATTGAAAAAAAAACAGTCGAATTGAAAACCTCCTCCTTTTTTGAAGTCGGTTAAAAATCTCCACTTGTGCGAAGCAGGGACGAGCGGCTAGTGCTAAATATAATGGCACAAAGTTTCACGTTGGTTTTCAATACAGTGGGGTTAGTAAGAGAACTTGCGTAAAAGTTATCGAAACGTAAACGATAGCAAATGTATGAAAAATTCCGTTTCCTTTCACGTTCGATAGAGGCGCTGTTCAATTTTTCATACATTTTGCTATCGTTTACGTAACGAATACTTTTTCGCAAGTGCTCGTACTAGGGCCACAGGTAAATCAAAGACAATTTATTTTATACAAGTATTGAATTATATTCGCACAAACAATCAACAGATGCACAAATATAACACCGTTCGATATATACAAATAGTTTTTTTAAACAACATCGTGAATAATTACAACAATCACAATAAATGATTTCTAGTTGAGATTTACAGTAATACCTACATGCGATAAGTATTTACCTAGCGAAATATAAAAAGAAAATGTTTTAGCCGCCCTTTTTCCTCTCGACTTAGCGGTAAGTTAACATTGGAACTCATCATCATCAGCCATAAGACGTCCACTGCTGAACATACGCCTCCCCCTTTAACCTCCACACTGAACGACATCCTGCCATCTGCATTCACTGGATGCCCGCGACTCTCACAATGTCGTCGTACCATCTAGTGGGAGGCCTACCTACGCTGCGTCTTCCGGTTCGTGGTCTCCACTCAAGAACCTTTCTTCCCGTCGGTTATCGGTTCTTCGAGCGATGTGGCCTGCCCATTGCCACTTCAACTTGCAAATTTTAATAGCTATGTCGATGACTCTGGTTCTTTGTCGAATATCCACGTTTCGGATTCTATCGCGCAAAGAAACTCCGAGCAACAGTGAAACTAAATAAAATTACAAAATCTAAGATATATTCAAGACATTCAAGAAAAAATTTCATGACTATATCAGTCTTCATTCGATGTACAATTTACATTCAAATTAACTATGATATCACATGCGTTTTTATCACTAATTAAAAAATCTACATACTGCATAGCCATTAGCCAATGTATAAATGTTTTTCATGGAATTGGTACAATTAAGTGTTAATCGCATGACTTCCTTTACAAATTTTGCTATTCAATCTTATATTTTTAATCTAAGTCAAAAACATAAACATGGCACTAATAAGTACCTAAGTACCATTTAGGAACATTCAAAATAATTTCATTTTCAAAATGAAATGTGTGAAAATATAATTAATTATAACTCGTTTATACAACTGCCAATGTAGGATTTAAAAAAAAAACCGCTTCAATTCCATTTACAACTCTGCTTCTTTAAGGACTTCCTTACCTTCAGTCATCGATGCATATGAGAACTTAAGAAGCCAATAGGGTAGATGACTGATGTTTATATCAATGAAATCAATAGCTTTGATGAAGAATTTAAGTAAATATAATATATTTATTGAAAAAATAATTTAAATCGGTTAAAATGTTCTGATATAGCGTTTTAAGTTTTTGGTAGAGAAAACTCTGTCCCTTTCCCACAAAACAAAAAATGACGGCACCCCTCTGTGCGCAATACTTGTCAGAATAGAATTTATATGGCGTACAGAGAAGTGACGTCATAATTAGCTGTTTGCGCTCTCTGTCTAGCTTGATATAATGCTTATAAGTAGCTTATTTTTGATCAGATTTTCATTAATCGGCTATTATTATAGGCTACACTTTAATAGGACAATTAAAAAACAGTCATCTAGCTTATTGAAGTGAAGTCCTGAGGGTGACGAAAAATATTAGCTGTTTTCAAACATTTCGGTGTAATTTTCGGAATTAGTCTATAATATGAAATTTGGTGTTTATTCGATTTTTTTGTTATTAGCCAATCAGAATATACACACATAACACCAACAGAACTGATAATTTCATAACAACATAATTATGGCCACATTTTGGTGGTTACTGAGATTTTGTCTATATATCTATAGTATCCCTATTTGGTGTAAAAATAGTATTTGTCCATAGTGTGTAACTTTTGCTGTCTAAAATTATCAGGTCGAATTTCAACAAACCGTTTCCATAAAAACTCACTGGCAGTTTGGTAACGGCCTTAATTGCAAATACTACAGCGCCGCCTTAACACAATAAATTGACCGCAAAAATATTACACAATGTACATTATACTACAAAATGATTCCACATATTTATATTTCTTCTTACATCTAAGTTTTTTTTAAATACTAATACAAAAAACAAAATATTATAAAAAGACTTTAATCCAGGGTGCCGCAGGAGCAGGGCTTAAGCTACTGATGGTCAGGGCTGCAGAGTGCGTGCCAAGTCCAAGATGACCACCTTTTGCATCAGAACCTTGACCCAACCGTCTAGCGAGACCCTCTTAAGGCGATGGTCTCAGCTCTTCACTATAAGGCCGTCCACCGAAACGACTATTGGGTGTTATTATTCGAATATCAGTGAGAAGCATTTATAACAAACGTGATCGAATGAAGTCATATGTTTTGGACTAACCTAACTATAGAGTAACTAGCTGAAGCCCACGACTTCCTGCTATTCTGCAGGTATCGTCTAACTGCAGGAGACACTAGTATGCATGGGCGTGGAGCTAACTCAACGCCAAATTTCATCCAAATCCGTTTAACCGTTACGGAGTTTAGTGGACAAACACTCTTCTGAAAATTCTCGCTTAAATATTTAGTTTGATATGAATCGAGTACAATGTACATAAACTTTTTTAATTAAAAATCTTTTTCGTATTCTTCTCAGCAACCCCTTTCATTTGATACCCTTACCATGATGGTAGATATATACATTTTGTCTGCCATCTTGGGGCGTCCGCCATATTGAATTTATCTAGGACCAAGACAAACCCAACGGGGTTACGTTATTTCGTTTAGGAGTTCTTATGGCCACGGCCACCTTCTGTCTACATCATCAGACCAGCTCAATGGTACAATAACATTGCATTGTCACCGACCTTACATAAGTATGCCAAATTTCAGCTCAATCGGTTTAAGATAACTGGTCTAAAATTCAGTTGCAAGATTTGTCCCCCACATATGGACGAACATCAACAGGCTAGTTAAATAAAACTTGTAATAAAACTATTTTTCTCTTGAGATCGTGTGTTGCGACCTTCAACAAAAATAGCCTCTTTCTTTATCGCTATGCTTTTTGGTGCAAGAGAACACCAATATCCAATTTACGCTTCAGCACAGACTAGTTTAAACAAATTGTATGTGACACAATAAGTATTTTTTTTGCAAAAAACACAGATTGAAAATATATAAAACAGTAAAACAATTTACTTAAGTGGTAACTTTTTCGTTTGAACCATAATATTCATGATAATATAACCACTAGATGGCGCATTTACATTGTGCACAAGCGCTTGTGATTGGAGAAAACAAAAGTCATTCATTCAATTCGCGTCTAGGATTGGCCCGCTCGAAAAAGATCATGCTGAAAACTTAGTACCTTTTCATCGCGGTGGGGTAAAGGATGAACTGTCAAGTGATTATATCGTCATTGATTGATTGATAATATTTAACCAAGCCACCCCGTTTCACACAGCCGTTCTATCCCTGAATAGAAAGTAGGTATAAATGATATAGAGTTTATAGACAGGGTATTTGACTGATTTTACGAAACCATCTTAAATTGTTAATTATATTATAATAAAGCAATCTTGTGATTTAATTTTCATAATTTTCAGTGTTTGTGTTTTAAATGGTGGATCGATATTCAAATTATTAAACTACTGCTTACACGCTCCCTTTGACTTTTATGGGGGCACGTGATATAGTTTTACTCTTTCCTAATTAGTCAATAAGTCAAGGTTCTTTGCTGGCACGACTTGACCACATATTTTTATTTATTTATAAATAATTATCAATACAAAAAAACGACTTCATCAGAACTGCACCAAATTGGAACCACACGGGAAGCACCAGGTTTTAAATAAAAAAAGAATCATTAAAATCGGTTCACCCAGTCAAAAGTTCTAAGGTAACAAACATAAAAAGAAAAATAGCAACCTCCTCCCTTTTGGAAGTCGGTAAAAAATGGCACGACCACTAAAAATCAAAATTTCGCCATCCCGCTTTACCACGTTCAAGAACACTTAATAAACAATAATCCACCATTATTACAACACTAGAAAAAACACAAATTTAGAAAATTTTGAATCTGTATGAGAGTGTTTGTCTAGTCGATATGTGTCTGTGTTGGTTCTGGTAAGAGTATGACACTCTGGAGGCCCCTCGTTTTACTAGTGTTTACTAGACTGAATTTAGTTTTTTTTCCGAAGTCTCTATTGTAGGCCCCTTTTTTGTGGAGGCCCGGGGCTGTAGCCCCGGTTGCCCTCCCCTAAATCCGGCGCTGAGAGTGTCTCAGGGTGACTCGGTGTGTGAGCAGCCAGGGTTAAAGTTCTTAAATCTATCGTTACTTATTTAAAGAGATTACACCTAGGCCCGCAGAGTGGGCTTTCTATGGGGTCATACGAGCGCGCCGAGCAGTCGCTCGTCCGCTGAATGCTCCTCCTCTTCAGAAGCAGACTTATCCTTCTTTATAGATTGGTATCGCACCTGGAAACACAATTGTATTGAGTTAAGGGCCTTCTCACATTTTTTGACGAAAAATTATTATTTTTCAGGCAATCGTGTTAAAATTGTCTTTTAAGTTTGAACAAAATTTTAAAAACTACAGTATGTTCCAGGTAACTTTAAAATTTAATGTCGAACGCTCACAAAAACATAACATGCGAGATTAGGAGAGGTCATTGTTTTAGATAACACAGTCGTAAATATATATTAAGCAAAAACAGATTTTTAGAGCAATGATGAACACTCTTTGATGTTATATGCAAGTATATTTGTATATATTTAAGGCGTTTGGGGTCGAGACATTAGGCCTTTGGGGACCGGGATCTCACCTCATTTTCAAAAATCTTTCAGAGCGCCAGGTTAATGCGACGCGTGATCAAAATGCTGGTATGTATCTGGCTCAACGCATAATCATTGCCATTCAGCGTGGTAATGCCGCCAGCATGCTGGGTAGGCTGCCAATTGATAGTGGGCTAGAGCATTTGGATTGTCTTTAGACCTTGAACGGTCTATGGGCAGTTTTTGTAGTTAGATTAAGCTTGTATTATGTTTAGTTAATAAAGGCACTTGCCCATAAAAAAGAAAGTATATTTATTAGTTTACTAGTGCTGTTGCCTGCGACTTCGTACGCGTAGATTTTCATACTCTTTCAACCCTTTTTTCCTCCCTTAATCCGGCCCTTGCGCAAAATAACAGCCTATACTTCAACCTGGTCATAGCTAAGCATATATTTCGTGAAACCCGCTTTTTTTTTTTGCAATATTTTTTTTAAATCTCTGTGTTTAATATTATGTATAGAAGATGTAGATTTTATAAATTTACCTTGGTTTTAATTTTGCTGCTGACCCCTCTGGGGTGATACATCAGGAAGTTGTCTGTCACCCAGAATATTAAAATCTGTAAAGAAAATAGCTGATTCTTATCTTGTTCAATACTAGATGTGATCTAGATGTTTTGATCATTGTACAGCTTCGCCTTAAACTCAAGCTAGTACCGATAAAAGTTCGCCATAAACTGAGGGGGGTTTTTCGTAATTTCGTGATTAATCTATCCGTGATGACCTGTAATTGGCTTTGTGTATCTAGTTAAGTATATCTATAAGACATTTGTAAGCAAGCTGCTGGTCGTCCTGTGGAAAAAAAATATGAGTACAGTGATGTCCCCGAATGTTTCCACTGTCTACCAGTCACCCAGTATATTAGTGTAGATGTAGTAGATATTGGATCATGATAATTGATAATGATAATAAAATAAAAATTATAGTTTTAAGTAATTACATCTCGTCTCTAGGTATTTAGCCGTCTTATGTCACGACAAAGCAATGCTTTATTGACTCAATTAAAGAGATAATTGTGACCTTTGTCATAGCCTGATAACGCACTTGGTTTGTAGGAACAATAAAGTTTCACACTCAGAAAGCTAATTTCAGACTACGCTATACTATTGTGCTATATAGTATAGCAAATAAGGAAATATGAAGGAGCCAATAATATATAGTACCTACAGTTCAGTGTGAACGCGTCCATAATAATGCATGGTGCGCGTTTTTTTTTTATGACACTGAGTGACGAGGCGAGTGACGCCGCTCGCCTGATGGCTCTTCACGCTTGCCCATAACAGCTCAACGCCACTCAAAATTTTGAACTTCAACAGTTCAAAACCCTGGATGGCAATGCACTGCGCTCGTCACCCCGAGATATAAGATGTCAAATCTCTGTGTGCCCTGTAATTTCCCTGGAAACATTGCCCTTCAATCCGGAACACAGTAGTGTGCAAACACTACTGTGTGACCGCTTGGCGGTTGAATAACTGGCAAAGGTGTGGTTCTTCCCCAGGCGGACCCCTGCAATTGTTGTTGTGCTATGAACTATTAACGCTATGATGATATACTATTAATTATATTATAGCGTAGTCTGAAATTACTTTAATTCCCTGATTCTCGGGGATGCTATGAAACCTCAGATCACACTAACAAGGGAGATATGGTAATCAGGCTTGATGCTTTTAGTCGAAATCACCCAGCAGCTGACCTCGACGCCCTTTTTTGCAGGTGAACTATTAGTTAGATCTTTGCTGTCGCCAGAAGTTTCTTAGAGTGAGTTTAGTTTTTACAGTTTTTGTGCTAGACGGGTTAGCAAATAAAATGTATGAATAATGGAGACATTGGAACACGAGTGATACTCGTACTAAGGCATAACAAGGGATGTTTGTATGATTTGAGCATGGAATACACACTGAGACACGGACAACTAACCCCCATACCTAGATGTTTAAATTCATCATTTAAACATCTGCACTGCCGGGAACCGAACCTGGAACCGCGCTCATGAGGCAGACGTACTAAATACTAGGTACTACTGAAACAAACCGGTCATCAAATAGAATAGATGGTCGTAGCGGAAAGGGTATGTACTATGTACTAAGCCGAAATGGGTTTTAACAGCCATCATTATTAACAACTTTTACTAAGGGTCCAACCCTGAAGTTACGGAAAAAATAATAGTGGTTCCATAGTAAATGGTCATTTCTACTCGACAATATGTATGGAACAATTGTTTTTTTTTTTCGCGATTTCGGGGTTGGTTCTTTAGTAAAAAATATTTATAATGATGACTATAACAGACCCTATTCGGTTTAGTTACGTGTTACCCCGCTTTTTATGCCATATGTGGCGATGGGCCGCCTGATGTTCAGCGATCACCATCGCCTATGGATACCTGCAACATTATCACAGATATGTTGCCGACCCTTAAATACTCTATTAAATTAACAGCCAAATAACAGGCAAATTCATCTCATTCTGAAATTGCAGGTGTGAGGCAAGACAGATCGAGTAAAACGCACAGTGTGCGATTTCCACTGTATAGGCACTTACATTAACAAAGAACGGAATAATGAGCATGACCACTGCTAGCTCAAGCCGCGGATCCGAGACGGGCGACAGCCTCAGCTTGGACAGCACAGCTACTACGGGCGGCATTCGGAGGACCAGCGCTAAGACAGACTTGGCGAACGTTGCCAGCGCTGCATATAGGACGCATTGACATATCCACGCTGAGCACATTGGCGGTTTACCTGAAAACAAACAATAATATCAATGACCGAAATTGCAGAAAAAAGAAGAAATTGAAGGGAGCTCTTTAACATGCAGTGAAATGGTGAAAGCTTATGTAATAATAACCTAAGTACATTATAATTTATATACCTACCTGTATGATTGCATGTAGTAGAGATAGAGGCAATTTTCAAGTATTATATAAACACCAAGTTTTTATATATGTTTATTCGTTTTAGAATGAAAACAGCATAAGAATGATTAGAAATACATAGATGTGATTAAAATGACAGACTGACTTAGTAGGTTGCTTATGAGTCATAAGCAACCTACTCATAAGTTATGAGTAAAAATAGTAGTAGCACTAGTGTAGTTAAACTCATTTATCAGTTAGAAACATGTTTTGAAAAGTCATTGCACTCGCTCACATTCCATAAGATAAACAGTATCTTGGCACCGCAAATGGTCAAATACAATAATAATTACAATGTTTGAACTATGAATAGTTCAAGGCGTCAGTGACTGCAAACAATTGACGTGTTCTTGCAAATAAAGACAGAGTGCAATAATATTATAATAATAGCATGCAATAATAACTATTGTTTTAAACACTGTACTTATAGAATCGGAACCAGAATTCACCGGATTCCACAATCTGGCAGACGCAACGTAGGTAGGCCTCCCCACAAGATGGACCGACGACATCGTGCGAGTCGCAGGCATCCAGTGGATGCAGCTGGTAGGCTGTCATTTAGTGTGGCGTTAAGGGGGAGGCCTATTCAAATAGTGGAGGTCTTCGGCCTGATGACTTATAAAAAAAAATTGCTTTATACTAGATTAATTATTGACTTTATATGGTTTATATTATTACTAGCGACCCGCCCCGGCTTGGCACGAGTATATGTTTTATTATATACATAAACTTTCCGTGAAAAATTATCTAACTGATAGTGAAAACCGCATCAAAATCCGCTTAGTAGTTTTAAAGATCTAAGCATAATTATGGGGACCGACATACAGAGGGAAGTGACTTTGTTTTATACTATGTAGTGATTGTTTATTTGTTATTTCAATTAGCATAATTACACCATGACATGTAACTTTTGTTATGAATAAAAAGTATTACTTATAACTTTTGTTATGAATTTATTCTCATTATCATCATTATCCGCCTATCATGTTACCACTGCTGGGACACACTGCGACTCCTGCACTAACATCCCGCTTGGGGTTTATTGTGTATTTCCCCCTACCAGCAGCCACCCGAGTCAACCCAACTCCTTGAAATATCGGAGTGAGGCTCTGGGGCGCTGACACAGTTGCTACAGTGGCGTAGTAGCCCAGTGCATGTTAGTGAATGTCATAAATTATAGAACTTTTGAGGTTCTTGGACATACTGGTTTCCTCACAATATTTTCATGAACCGGGTTGTATCAGATTATATAGCGCATATGGCACCGCCCGGGCAACATCGGTCAGAAAAAAGTATAAATATCACTATAAAATACCAGAGCATGCCTTTGGTCCACTGGTAGTTAATGATGATAAGGAGAAAATTCATAGCAATTTTAAAGGTATAGCTCACCATATTCGCCAAAGTTGATGAGTGGAATGTCATAAGTCCTGGCGCAGTGCTGTGCGAGCCTGATGCCGGCCCATATGATGAGCAAGCCCAGAGTTGAGTCCAGCATGAAGTTCACTATGTACCTGTATGAGAAAGATTTGCCTTTGTAAAGTTAGAGAGTACAAGCTAGTGTCTGTATTAGTGGGGAGTTTTTTAGGGGTTACCTTCCACTTTTTCCGTCACTTGTTTGATTTTTAACCGACTTCAAAAGAGGTGGTTCTCATTTTGACTGTTTTTGACAGTTTTTGCTAATTGTAAACACATTAAAAAACTTAATAAACAGGATTTTTTCAAGAGTGATTTGATGAAAATATTTCACACCAAATGCCATTTCTGGACTTGTTGGTGTAGCAGCGGTATGGTATCAGTATATTATCTTCCTTAATTCTGAACACATTAAAATTTTGTTTAGTGTTCGGCTCTGTTTATGGTCAGCTGTTTTATAAGACTAGCTGCGCTTCACGGTTTCACCTGCTTGGATTACTCCATATAACATCATCACCATTTATATATGAGAAGATAATAAAAAAACTTCCGGTAGCCTATTGTAAAGCATGGAACTTTGTTTTTCAGTCATAATTACAGACCTTTACCAGGATAGACACCACGAGTTTACCTACTTTGCATGTCTTATGTTGAATCAATACTCCAATTTGTATGCCACATATTTCAGTTCAATCTCTGCCATCTCCTCTTGGCAGTAGCATGTTAGACGTCAATACAAAAAAATTACAAATTGCATACACACAGTAATATAAAAAAAATCTTCAGAAACAGTTGGCCGTGCAAATGGAGTAACCACTAAATTGCTATTGTGACGTCATAGTAGGTACAAAAACATTGTGCTCGCTGTGTCTGTGCTAATAAAGATCTGTGGTCAAGGATATGCCATTGCTTAAATTATGGTAATTAGAAAGGCTTAAACCTTGGCAGTTGCAGCAAAAACTTCATTTGATTATGAGTGTGTACAATTTAGGTATAAATCAGGGTTGCCAGACTATTTCTCAGCTAGCCGAGCATTATAAGCAAACTTTGTCATAAATTTATATTCATGTACAAAGCAGGACATAATGAGAAGTATACTTTTCAATAAATCATCTGCTATCCAATATGGAGCAGAATTACCATTATGTTTTGTTTTTGCCTTCTGAAAAACCAGACAAACATACCATATACAGATAAAACCTCAAACTAGGTGAGTGTAAATATATTGAGCTATTTGAGTGTCCAGAAGTCTAGCAGTTCTGGCTTGAGATTTTAGTTATTTGATGACTGGATCCCACTCACCAAACTTGCCAGCGGTACTTGCCAACCATCCTCTCCAATTTTAATGTTTGTAAGTTGGCCATGATGAGGATTATCAATATGAATGTAGTAGATGGGATTGTCGGGGGCATGCTTGGACCCACATATTCACCCAAATGGATATTCCACAAGAACTGTACATGTGATTGAGATAAAAAATATCCTATCTATGTCACTCTCCAGCCCATTAAAAGCAGGTTGATTCAGTATTTTGCAGATGTATGAAAAAATTACAAACCAACAAACTTTCTTCACTTTCCTATTTATATTATTAAGTAGGATAAAAAGATATTTGCATACAGTAATTATAGACATACCATGTACAAGGATTTCCAGTAAGATGTGGTGATAGCCATAGGTTGGCTGCATGAATGATGAGTGCTCCAAGACCTTGTTTAGAGGTGTCGTAGAACCAGATTAGCCATGGTCGTCTCGCATAACGAGGCTCACAGAATCTTTTACCTAAAATATTGAAACATATTTAATTATCGAATTAAAATAAACACACAACTTTTTAAACTAACTTTCTTATCGATTTGTACTATTGTGGCCATAAGAAGACGCAAAACATCTAGACACAAGGATAGTCGTAATAGATTCGCATTTAAATGGGAATGCCGCCAACTGAGATCAAGAATCTTGAACTTTCTTAAACTTGCAACTTCTTACCTACAAGGCATGCAAAGGCTAAAACAGCCAGCAAGAACTGCATAAACCAGCCGTAATTATCCGTGAGAGCATCCTTGGAACAGTGCAGCTCCGATAAGTAAATATAATCGGAACTGTTATTCATTTTTTCATTTCTTGCACTACAAACCTAAGGATTTGTCACTAAGTATTCGTTCATGTTATTTTACGTGAACGTAGAGCAATTTGAATGTGAGGTATTTATGTCCTCTAAAATGAATGAAACGTAACTTTTTGGGGAAAAAAATATAACAACGCAACGCAGGCGGCTGCAAAATCGCAAATATTAATAGGTACCTATTGAAAAATTGAAATGGGTAACGACAGCTGACAGTATTGTCAATGTCATTGACATTGACTGTCAGCTGTCGTCAAGTTTTTTTTAGGTTAATGCTTGTAATAAGCTTGCAATACTTGTAACAGACTTGTCAACTTGGCTGACGAACCACCGTCTAACCAACGGGAGAGAAATAGAAAATTTTCTTTCGCTAACATTAAAATTACTAACATTTCAAAAACTCTAATCACCCCAGCTAGTATGCACACCGTGACAAAATTTTGTCGACTCTTTTTATCGTGCCACGCGAGACAGGTGCGGTGCTAAAGCCGTAAACAGACATACTGACCACGTACCACGCACCGGCGCGGCGTCTGACCAACGAGGGAAAGAGAAAATTTTCTCTTTCCCTCCTGTTGGCCAGACGGCTCGTTCGTCGGTTTGTGGTTCGTGGTACGTACGTCTGTTACGGCTTTTAGAACAGTTGGCACCTTGTCGCATTTTCGCTCGGCAAAGTGACGACAATATTTTGTCGCGGTGCGCATGCTAGCTATGCATGACTTAACAAATTCTTTTACTTTTTTCCTTGTTAATGTATGCCTTTTCCATTCTAGTTTTTCTGAGGTGCGTGGTAATTTTTTGGTAGAAGTTTAATGTCTCATATGGCAATGATTTATAAAAAAACTACCTCTTTACTAGGCATGTCGATTCTTCCTGAAAAAAATCGATTTTCGAATCGATTCGAATCGAGGTCCACTGAATCGATTCTCGATTAAATCGGCCTCTGGAAGATCGATCTTCGATTAATCGATTCGATTTTCAAAAAAAAAAAATTTTTTTTATCCGTTTTGAATTTCTATTCGGTTAGATTCTCGAGGACAAATTTATGCCTACTATTCAATTTAAAAAGATTTTTATTTTTATTTGCAGCAGAATAGATCGAATCGATATAGAAAACGATTTTTAAATTGAATAAGTATTAATTGCAAGAACAATTACTAGTTTTCGGTGAAACAAAAATATCGATCGAGATACAAAATATATATAAATATACTTAAGGCATACCTTAATCCTTCTTTTTGGAAGTCGGTTAAAAATTATATTACGATTTAATGATAAAGAAGTTAATAATTAAATGGTCACCTGCTGGAAACATGCTTTAGCTCACTTTTTTACTTATACATACAGAGCAAATAGATCACAAAACAAATGTTATGTACACTGTTCATAGAACACCATAAAGTATAATAAAATTATTATACATTCCGGATACGTTTTTGTTTTTGGGCTTATAACTTGGTATGCTAAAGCCATTGAGGCCATACTGCCTCGTCTTACGTAGTTTAGCACAGAAATGTTTTTTTTTTAGGTTAGATTCTCTTCTATTTTTTGTGTATTTTAGTCATTCTGCCCCAACAAAATACAAAAATGAAAATAATACCATGAGGCAACATGTTTTCTTCGCGTTGGTGCCAAAACTCTCATTACAACAAAGTATATAATAGAATATTCTAGGTTATTAAGGATTTTTATTCGAGATTCTGATGGTGACAGTTGTCAACCTGTTCGCGCGCTTAGCGATGATAATGCCGTTACTTCTAACATAACTACCGTAATAAGCCGCGCAATTTGGGCATACTATAGTTCGCACAGACTGCTAGACTATTGTTCGATAATTAAACTTTTACAGCATATAAACGATCTAGAAAACCGATTCCATAGATAATCCCGTGAAATATTATCGATTCTATGTGGAATGCACTGCATTTCTACGATCTATATTAGCACCTCAATATCAACATCGTGAATCGGTCCGATTCTCAGGGTTCGAGAATCGATCTAGTGAATCGATCCATTCTGTCAGATCGATCAAAAAAATCGATTTTCTGACCTCAAAAAATCGATTTTCCGATTAATCGATTAAAGATCGACATGCCTACTCTTTACCAAACATTTTTCATCTTGCGGCCTCTATCGGTCGGTCATTGCCGCCATTTTTTGTGATTGTACTTGAAAAACAGAAAACTAGATTATTCGTAAAATAAGATTTTCATCGTGAAATTAGACATTACATAAGAAAATACGTTCTTTGAAATCTTCGTAGTACAGGTACGTGGCCTTTTGTCTTGTTTATATTAAATGAACGCAATACCTACGCTTTTGCGGGTGTGCCGTTCACATCATGTTATCGATTTTAGAATACAATCATCCGGTAATTTTGCTATCAAATTACTTTGTGCGTGTACTGCTTGAATAATTCCATTATCTGCCCTTTATTTAATGTACCTACAATCACGACTGTACAAGCATTTGGAACTATTTATCGGACTGGGTAGTTACATCCTCTGGAGGACGAATATTTAAGCCTTTGTAACTACTACATTAGGTACATCTATTTGTGACATGTTTTTCGTTTACAAAGCATAATAAAATTAAGGAGGCTCCAAAATCACATTAGTTCATTCATACACATAATAAAAGACCCTAACCTCAATTCACCTCATAAAAGCTTAAGTATCTATTCTGAAACTTACAAAAATACGGGTCAAATTGAGAACCTTCCTCCTTTTTTGAAGTTGGTTAAAAATTATGTCATTGGAACAATAACGTCTGTTTTAAAATGTTTTGTAAGTACAAGTAAAATTTTACTGCACAACCTTCCCCGTTTATTAAAGCTGAGAAGTCTACATGTTTGACAAAAAGAGCGATTAAACCACCCAGTGGCCACCCTCAAGTTCTTCCAAGGGCTAGGGCCAGGGCCAAATGGGAGAGTGTGTGTGCCTCGGCCAGAACGATTAGGTCTGAAGCTTTTCCGGAGGCCGGTCATTGCACAGGGACGGACGTGGAAATCACTAGGGGCGCAAAATGTCAGCAACAAGATTACAATGGGTTCTGTTGCGGCAGACAAGGTGTGTCTGGCAGGTGGGAACACTGCGGTCGCAGATAGACTGAGTGGGACAGATGGTCCTGCACAGCAAGTAAGGGAAGCGCGGGGAGCCCTGACGTCGTACGCTGCGGCTGTCAAGCTCTACCGTGTAGTGGTGCAGGACAGGGGTGGCGTAATGATGAATGAGCTCAGGCCAACTCAACTTAAGAAATGTATAGACAGGGCACAATATCGTCCCTTCAAAGAAAATCGCGACAAGACGAAGAACGATTGTAGGCTGCCTCTATTCTGGCAACTACCTACGCTAACCTGCGGTTGCCTCGGGATGAATCCTCGCAATGACTTCACACTGGCATGGCTAGCATCGACTGTCGTGTAGCGGCCTTGTCTAGGAAGGGTCTGGAGAGCTCCGAGTGATTCCTGAGAATGACTTGCTTAGGTACCACACTGGTATAGTTTAAGTCCCCGACTTTGGTGAAGATAGAGAGGACTTCGAGAGATGGCTGTACTTACTCAGGGAGTTCCTGTCAGAATTGAATAAAAACGTAAACGTCGACGATTAACCGATCTTCAAGCACTTAATGTGTCAGAAGGGTGTTACATATAACCACATTCTGGTGTTGAGTGTTTCACTAGAGGATGTGGCTAAACTGAAACGCGTAGACTTCTGGACTGCAATATACTACTGGATCGATCTATTAAAAACAAAACCGTGTTACTGTGATAGAAACTTATCATCTGTAACCCTGTCATGCTAACAACACAACGACAGCCCCGTTAGCTCAGTTGGTAGTATACCTGCCTTCTGCGCTTGGGGGCGTGGGTTCGATCCCCACCTAGGACAAACATTTGTGTATGTTCTATGTCTGGGTGTTAAAATCTATTTAAGTATGTATATAAACATATATATGTATGTATATCAGTCTCTGGCTGCCATATTACAAGCTCTGCTTAGTTTGGGGTCAGATGACCATGTGTGCAATAATAATGTGCAATATAATGTCCCAGATATTTATTTATTTATTTAGGTTATATTTAAAACCTTCATCTAAAATTATTTCGAACATTATCTGACTTTTTGAGTATTAACAGGGATAAAACTGTAATAAATTCAAGGCGTTCTAGCTCAAAGGTCATTGACCTTTTTGTAAAATGGTCTTAACAAATAATGTTTTTCGATCAGTTTTCTCTATGTTTAAACCATAAAAAGTATATGCTATGCCGGGATGGTACATCTCTGAAATTTGGAAATCCACAGAGCTTTGTTCGTTCCAATTTTTTCTAAAACCATCTTTTTCTGAATTATGGATTTGGTTACGGAACCCTACCATATGCGTGTCTCGACACGCTCTTGGCCAGTTATTTTTTTTATATTATGAAGATGGAATATTATTTAAGTCACTGAAATAAAATTAAATAAAACATTAAAATTAATTCAACCTCCTAAAACAAAAAAAAAATATTAATTTTGTAACAAAAAAAATATATTCCTGAAACTAATTTATAATTGATCTGTAATAATAAGAATATAATATAATAAGATAATAATTAATTTAAACCTGAAACAAATTAGTGATTTATGTGTGTTGATAATAATTATAAATGAATTTGATTCTGAAAGAATTTAACAATCAAACCCTTATCATTAGAGCACTTTTTCGGCACGGGTTTCATCCTGGCACGACATGATGACTCTTCGAGTATTTAAGAATATGTCTATGGAAGGAGGAACCCTAAGCATATCCATGTCATGACATGCACTTGACAGCTCATTATGAATTATGCAGTAGAAACTAGATTTTTAGCTGTTGTAGCTTTTTTAACTGACTTCCAAAAAGGAGGAGGTTCTCAATTCGACTGTTTTTTTTTTGTAATGTTTGTTACCTCAGAACTTTCGACTGGGTGAACCAATTTTGATGATTCTTTTTTTATTTGAAAGCTGGTGCTTCCCGGTCCCATTTTATTTTGGTCCATTACTGTCATTATTATGAAGCCAGTTTTTTATATTGATAATTATCTAACAGTCCACATCATCTAATTTATTTCAGAATATTTATTTCTTGTACCACTATTTACGAATTCAAATGTTTTAACAACCGTTATTTCATTCTATAGAAATACGAATAGGGTAAGGCATATGATTAATTGTAATTACTCTTAAGGGAGTTTGAAATAATGACATTACGTTATATATACATTTTAAAAAGCTACGTGTATTCTAGCCTTCATAACGTTATATTAATAAGATAAATTGTTATTTAGTCTAAGCATAGTCTACCAAATGCTGAGTTCTACAAAGTTTTAAATTATGATAATAAGACCTTCCAAAATAAAATAAATAAAATCTGTTAGTGTTCTGTAAATAATAATTAAAGCTACTCTTCCCGTCCTCAATTCTCACGCTCGCGCATTTTCACATCATTGAAAATAATACCTTGGTAGAGGTGTACATCGCGTAAAATCACTGTCCATTTGTTTGTATTGTTATGATAGTCAGCAAAACACGGTTTTGTCACTATTTGGAAATGGACACTGTCAAATTAAATTATTTGTCAGAACATGGTAGGTTACACATACAGACAAAGTAGCATACAGGGTCGTACAAATGGAAACGTTTCTCAAATGTAGTACAAATGTAGAGTTTGTTATGTTAATTAGTTTAGATTTGAAGTTGAAAAAGAAAATGTATGTCTATGTTAGGATGTTGTCAAAATCATATTATAGTTTAGTTGTATTTTATACTTAAACTAGCCGTCCGCCCCGGCTTCGCACGAGGGTAAGCTCGGCCTTCGGCCTCGCTACAAAATATAATATAGCCTATGTCACCCGGGGATAGTGTAGCTTCCCAACAGTGAAAGAATTTTTCAAATCGGTTCAGTAGTTTCGGAGCCTATTCATTACAAACATACAAAAATAGGTACAAATCTTTCCTCTTTATAATATTAGTGTAGATTAATAAAATTAACATAAAGTTATTATATGATTATTTACGGGATATTTACCGTGGTAAGGTTGTGGAAGGAGCTCCCTTACGGTAAATATCCCATAAATAATCATATAACTTTAGTGAACAACCGTGATAGTTTAAAACAGTGTTTAAAATTAACATGTTTATTATATCATCAATAATGTGAAAATGTGCAAGTCAGAGATCTGCAGACGGGAACAGCCCCCTTAATGGCTTGCTCCGTCTCGCCCTAAAATGCTTTTTTAACTCTGGGCTTATCACAAAGTCAAAAGGCTATGAAATTTACTAAGTAATCTGTAAGATAGACAGGGTTCCGCCTTATTGTAAGTAACATTTATAAATTTTATATATATCAGTTCCACTGAGGTTTAGGGTAGAAAATAAAAGAAAATGGGTATTAATACAATTTGATTACTATAACCCATCGTTGCCATCCGTCCGTAGAGTCATTAAATTGAATCCGTTATTTATTAGTTTGCGTGCACGCTGGACTTACGACCGCTTTTACGGAGTCTATTTAATATGAGCGGACATGCAATTTGTTGTAAGCATAGAAGAAGCAGGGTGTGTAAGTGTCGCCTCATCCCACCGCGGGGTGTCGCGCGGGTGATGTGTGGTAGTAGATGGTAGGAGCCGCGGGTGGTGGTAGGCGACGGTGTGGTGGTGCTGTAGACCTCGCCGATACCGGGTATCGAAAGTAGAACATGATAATTATCGAGTGTGGTCGGTGGGAGCGTGCAGCCGTAGCCGATGTCCATTCCCGTGGCTCAACCGTCAACAAACGGTCGCGCGGCAACTGCTCATGACATATGCATGAGAGTAGCGCCGACGACGCCACCGCCTGCCTATACCACCGCTTAAATATACAAGGACGGGTGGGGAAATTACCAGAGGCAAATACATACAAGATGTCTCCGGGCCGAGTGCGGGCTAGCGTGCGGCACGCCCACGACTCTCCAATTACACTCACGAAACGTCCATCCGATACATTTTCTTTCTATTCTCGACTCATTTTACCTTCTAACCGTATGGGTTCGTCTTCATAAGTCATGAAGACAACCCTATTCTAGCAAATGCGTCATTGTAAATTCCTTTTGGTTTGTGGACGTGCACGCAACACTGAACTCACTGAAATGTCCCTCTGTAATCTAAACTTCTCTTTGAGGAGCGATACAGCAATCAATAGGTGAATAATATAGTACACAATTGGCATGTCATGTTTTCAAGCTACTAGAATATTGATCTAGACTTCTAAACGTCTACAGTACTAACAGTAATTGGAGTTTCACTATTTCGACAAAGTTTCGAGTAGCATTAATGTCTTATTAATATTTCCACTAATGTCAGGTTTTAGTAAAGGTTGGTACGAAGATTTCGAAAGCAAAAGCATCTTAAATTCATTAGAGGTCTTCCAACCTAATTTCTCGAAACAAAGGCGTAGTAGAAGTAAGTAAGTAAGAGTAGCCACCTCTGCGCTCGATGGAGCCGCGCCGCAAAGAAGTTATGATCGATAGAAGCATTAAATATTCAGGCTCACCGCCGACCCACGAGCAAACGGAATGGATAACCGTTGTCTGAAAGGCCACAAGGGGCGAACATGGCCCTACAATTTCCCCTCTCCTAATTACCTAAACGCCCTCCTCAAATAAAAAGGTATTTCTCTAACAACACGATGTAGCTTAGCTGATCGAATTAAAACTAATTACTACTATTCTTCATAACTCATTCAAATACTAATTATATTAATAAATTCTTTCCATCCAATGGTTGCCTAAAAAACTATTCAATAAACAGAAATCCTACTAGAAGAATTTGGCTCTTGCAGGAGTAGGGAACCGACTAATTGTGTGGTTAGCCATTGATTTGAAAAGTTATATTCTTTTATATAGGTTATGAGATCATGCAATAGAAAGAGAGGTCATTTTAGGTTTATGGTGTTTATATACTTACCTCATATCTACTAAAACTAATACATTTTGATGATGATGATGAAGTAAAACCCTCCTCGTCGATGGTTCCTTAGATAAAGAATTAAACTTTTTTTTATCCGAAAAACCTTTTTCATTTATTTTGCCGTAAACTTATCTAATTTCCTATATACAAGTACCTACCTGAATTCGAAATTCGATTTTTTCCCCCTCAACTAATCGTCGAAGATAGGAGGGAAAATGTACCGACATTTTAATCAGTTCTTTGGACATACATAAAAAACAAACCTTGAATTTTTTTTTTTTTTTAATTCTTGAACCGTTCGTATGACATTGATCCCCATTTGAACACATTATGAAGTTTTTTTTTTCATGTCCAATATTTAAGCTAAAGACAATAAACGTGAGCAAGCCTTAACTCGAACTGTGCAAAATTTTAAGACGATAGCTTTTATATTCAAAACAATTAATAGTTAAAAATAATAATAGTTTTAATAACAGTAAAAAAAATACGGCTGCGACAAACAGGCATCGAAGTCGCACCATAAGGGTCACCATATATCATTTTAGTATGGAACCCTAAAATTACGATAAGTAGACTATTTTTCACCACAAAGGTGCACAAATCTTAAAAAGATTCTCCCAAATGTATAAATTTCAAACGTGATTTTTATTGCTATTAGATTTGAACTTAAATCGAAGATTATCCGAATGCGGAAGCTATAGGGAGTCGTAAGGTAAGGTTAACACTTGTAATGCCTTAACGGTCCGTTGAACAATATCTCGGAGCGGGAGCGACAGACGTGTGCTCCGGTACGCTCTTTCGGGCGTGAAATAAGCGATCGTTTTGTACCAAGCTGTAATCAGTAGTAGGGCTAGGTGCATTTAGACATTAGTCTAGACATTTAGTCTAGAAAACTTCTCAGCGCTTTAACCCGTGGGGACAGAATAGAACTTATGGCGCATCGGGCCTGTGTTGCTTAAGTTCAGATTAGAACTTAAGGCACTTGGGTCGTTAAAGATATTAACAGCCATATTTAAATGTAGTGTAGTAGTGGGTATTCTTAAGCCTGTTGTACACGGTTCTCTACCCGTCTCTACTGCAGGCTCAGCTATACTACTCTACCAGTTCCGAGTACTCTACCAGTTTTAGTATGGTATGGTAGAGTAAATGATATAGTGGGTAGGTAGCTTGGTAGAGTATTAAACATTGCGGAGTATGGTATTCGGAACTGGTAGAGTAGTAGACTAAGAAAGAGGGTAGATCGTTTTGTCTGCCTGCACCTAACTTTGAACTTTTCAACAACCACATTCCTCTGTCTTCCCGTAAACATGGTGCATGTAACTGATACACTTACACACACACAACACACACTGGGTGGGCAGGAGCACCTTCCGAAGTTGTATTTCAGGATATTTTCATTAAAAAAAAACCTGGGAATTATCATACGAGCGGTTCAAAAGTCGAGCCCCAGGCTGACTTGAGCCGACCTATATGTATAATGCTTCGTCGATTTCTCAAAAGAGTTTGATTCTCTCAAGTGGCCAAATTAGAATTTGGCCTGTAAATTAACCGCAGAAAGACAAATATTATGATTATTGACCGTGCTAACAATAATTCGCCAGACGTCACGAGATTGCGGACTGTGATGTCGTTCAATCATACATCTATTTAGGCGCGATCTTTTCAAACAGTGTTGATGAAATCATAAGGTGCATGGCTATTTCTAGTTCAGCGATAAACAAGCTGAAGAAAATATAACCGGAATATCACCAAGCCCACAAAAATTCGACTTGTAATTGCACTCGTCTTTTCCATATTTCTTTACGCTGCGTCGTCGAGCGGTGGGCCTTAAGAGAAAGTGAGAAGAAAAAGATGATAGATGCTCTCGAAATGTGGTGCTGGAGAGGAAAACTGATGATATCGAGGGCTGAATTCAGAATAAATTAGTATATTCTAAGATATCTCTGCATGACACAGCGTTTATTTTTCATAGTTCTAGTTCTCACTCTCAACTTCTTTGTGCATGTATTGCAACATCACTTCATAGAACGCCTTGTGGTAGGGTAACATTGAGGAGACAAGACCACGTGACAGATAGTCATTATGGTGGACCGACCAAATAAAGGCTTGCACTTAACGGTCTATTATCTAAAGACAAAAGTCTTTGACCAGTGTGTGTTGCCAGTGCTGACATATCGTACTGAGACGTGGTCCTTAACTGTTGGCCTGTTGGAAAAACTCAGAGTCACATAACGGGCAATGGCGAGAGCTATGCTCGGAGTTTCTTTGCGCGATAAAATCCGGAACGTAGAGGTTCGTGGAGGTGGTAAGTGGAGGTTCTTGAGTGGAGACCGTGAATCAGAAGATGCAGCGTAGATAGACCTCCCACTAAATGGACCGACGACATTGTGAGAGTCGCGGGCATCCTGTGTGACCACGACCATTCTGCCAAGAGTGCTAACCACTAGGAAGATGAATCATCAATCAAACATACATACACAATAAAAAAATACGGTTCTGTATTGAGAACTTCGTTAAAAATCGTTTAAAAAGGATCTGATAACTAGCTGACGAGAAGTGACACGCGTGAAAGCGAGTAATCCTTTTTTTTATATACATTTTGTCTATAAAGCGTTTACCGTTTATGCATAAAAGGGTCGAATTATAGCTAAATTCGGAATTTATTACCGAAGTTGGCACGATATAACATGGGTCGGTGTTTGCCTGTGTTAGGTCTCCAAAGAATCATTATAGAAACATCTATATCTAAATTATGTCAAAACACAATATCAATACTTTACGGCTTTTGCCTCAAAGAGCCCAGAACGGACGCTATCGGGCGGAATAACAAGGTGTTTCCTGACAGTATCCATAATCGAATTTTACCTTTGCGAAAGGGCTTTTGGCAAAGCCTCTATCAATAATAGATTACGTCCTTGCCAGCCTTCGAAAAGGCCTCCTCTAAATGTCCCCAAATTTATCGCGCAAGAAACGTTTTAGAAAAAAAATATGAGCCTGCAGTTTTCTTTCCTAAAGCAGTTACATTCAACAGAAGCCCCGTTACAAAAAAGTGGCACGTGTATCCGCATATTCTATGAAATTCCTATTTCCTGGAGTTTTTTAGAAATTGGGGCATCAAGGTACTAACAATAATTTTCTAGACAAGAAACTCTAACAAACCACTTACTTAAAAACGGCTTCTATGCAATTGCAATCCATTTGATTAATATATTTCAAAATTATAGACAATAGACTTAGGAAATTATCATTGAAGACATCTGTCCGTTCCCTTAAAAGTGGTGGTTATAGTGGCGCCGTCTGAGCCACCACCCCCACGTTCACTCTATGGGGGTCTTGAGGTGGAAGCCGGGAGGCACCAGCCGCACAGTTCTCACAGATACAGCTGAATATTTCAGCAGGCAGATTGACGCAAATGACAGACTTCACGTCGGCTCTACCACAATTATGCTTGAAATAATTTCCCTTGGAAGAAATGTTGTCCAATTGTCTTAACAGCCTTGTGCTAAATAGCTTTGCCCTCTAATTATCTGGGCAGTTGTATTTCCCGCAGGTAAATAATGCCTTATGCTGAATAGAATAATATGCTGGATTCACCCGTGTCCCACTTATGTGAGGGGTCTATCCTGCTTGTTTGTTTCCTCCATTCGTCCGTAACATTCCTCATATCTGAACTCCACTCCTATTTTTCTCGTGTCATCTTTGACGCAGTCCAAGTCCAACCATACTTTCTCAGGCCGCCCAGTTCCTGTACCAGATTATGGTACTGATTTTTGTTGGTGCTTCTGTTTACCAAATCAAACTTATGATAATGAAAATTTTGTATCTTCTTTAACGTTTTCGCGCTATATTATTTTATTGGACACTTTGCTTTGCATGGTGAACATCTGAACATGTACCTAATTGAAATGAACATACAAAAAAAACATACATACGAACGAACATAGTACCTCCTCCTTTTTGAAAGTCGGTTAAAACACATCAGTCATAGGACTGCACGTCAGAAATGAAAGTGAAAACTTAAGTAGTAGGTAGTTCACCTATTCTACAAGAGATGGCGATGTTCTAAAATACACGGTACTGTGTATTCATTATTATGTATTCTGTGACAGCGTGATGACGCGAGTTCCATGATTTTTGTTCACCCAAAAAGTGCTAACGCGCCTAAAGAAGTTTTCACTTCAAAAAGTTCATGAAACTCATGTGGCCCAGTATTTGGGCAATAGTGAGCACAAATAAACTTGCATGGTGCCGAACGGCATGATGTAGAACGCGCTGAAATGCGCCCAATAGGTACCTATTGCCATTTCATTGCTATTCCTATACCTATACCAGTTTGATAGCATATTTCAATGCTGTTAAAAATCATCAAAAGATGGCATCTGTATATGAAATCGTCTCTTATTTTCCGTCCTTGATTGCAATGCGTCAAAAGGCATGTAATAGTGTCTCTGGGCAAATAATAGAGCGCATTTTGTTGTTGTCTCGTAGTCATGCCAACGATTGTCTTCTACGCCGCTTCATCGGTAAGCTATTAGTTAGGTATTGACAAATACCCACAAACATTAAAATGTTATGTGCGCATACCACATACATTTATGAAATGCCGTCCAGTCATATCGCTGTTTGATCGTCACGAATATTTGGACGACCCACTGATGAGCTTTCGTCTAGTGAAAGCAATTTACTGTGTTTTCCTTAATGGACATGATTTTCATGTGTATAATTTTTTGGGCTATTTTTTAAGATTATTGCTTTTGCAAACGGTGTTTTTTTGTAGTTGTCCTGGTTGGATTCGAGGATCTTTAAAGAATGGTTGATATTGAGATATTAGTGATTGCGAATGGTCACAGTTTTAATAATCAAAACCTATATCCTCAGAAATAAAATAATGTAATCTGTTTATTTTTTTGTAATTATGTCCCTGTTCTTTGCTCCCCCGCTATTCTACCCTCCCAATAAATAAGGAAAGTAGACCATGTAATTCTACATTATGTGTTGTGTTGTGTTATTTTAGCCGAAGTTCCAATTGATGAAAGTTGTTGTTTGGATAATAATTAGGGTGTTCTATATCGTAACTTCTACTTATTATTGTCATAATGTTATGTTCGACGTGTGACACGAACTTAGATCCATGTTGGTCAATTTGTTAAGTGGAGGAGGTGGGCATTAGCGCTCCTAACGACGGACTCGCATGCCTCCACCTCAGATGTTGATACTTGAGTTACTATGTGATAATGTACTCGTAATAACCATAGATAAAGACTTTTTTCCAATAACTTTAATAACAATCCCAATATGATATAAGTATTTAAAAATCAACAGTAATACCCAACTACTAAGCTAGTTCATGAAACTGCTACCAGTGGGAATTGTTCCCAAAATGCTGGCCCCATTACCACGTTGTATGGCAATGCTCACCCTTTGAGCACAGTATACGCCGACATTTTGGTCACGAGTTGCAATTTGCATAGACCAGACGTGATGACAAACCTTTAAAAAATATACATATAATAATTGGTACCTATTCAGGTGTCATTCGATTGTAATGAAATATAAAAGTGAGGTAATTTTCTTCACTGTTTATTTAAATTACGCCAACTAATACGCTACCAGACAGGTGATTGGTTTGTTCAAAATAACACAATATACCCCATGAAGAAATGATTTAAATCAGCTCATAAAGTTCCGAAGTATAATCGTTTAACTAAAGTTTTTGGTCGCATCTATCCCTTTTCCTTTTTTATCGACTGCGTTGTCGATAACATGGATAAATACCTGACAAGATCGTCTTCTAATCCAAACTTGGTTAGTAAGAGACCGAGAGATGAAGCTTCTGCTGCAGCAGAGCAATGGCGGCAGCCGAAAAAGTTTGCTAGCTCCAAAGATGGTACCAAGAAAACCGATAAGGAGACTGGAACGAACAATCGCTTTAGCGGCCTTCCAGTAGATGATGTAGCCTCGGAGATTCTTAAAAAAGCTACGAAGAAGATGCAGATCAACCAAATTCCACCTATATTAGTTGAACTCCTGGGCGACTGGACCCACAAGAATATCAAAGACGTTATTGAAAAGTACGAAAAAGGTTTTCATTTGCAGTACAGAGGCCGCAACAGAGTCAAAGTACAATGTTACTCAACAAAAGGCCACCAATCAGTTAAAGAAGGGCTGCTGAAAGAAAATGTTGTATTTCATACATTCACACGTAAAGATGAGAAACTTCCCAAAGCGGTCATAAAAGGACTACCTAAATTCCTCCAAACTACGATATCGACCGAGTTAGCCTCGATTGGATTCCCTGATGTTACTGTAACCCAGCTCAAGACATTTTACACTACCGAGTGTCCTCCACTACTTGTTCAATTACCAAGTGGAAGCGATATGGGCAAATTTAAGCAGATTAAATATCTTTCGAACTGTGTGGTGGATATTCAAAGATATAAACCTAATAGCAAAGGAGGTACCCAGTGCTTTCGTTGCCAGGGCTTTGGGCACGCTTCAAAAAATTGCAACAGACCCGCCAGATGTGTTAAGTGTGATTCGGCACATCCTACTTGGGAATGCCAGAAAAAAGATAGAGAGGATCCAGCCGTATGCTGCAATTGTCAGCAAAATCACCCAGCTAACTACTCACAATGCCCTGCAAGGCTGAAATATGTTGAGCGAATCCAATCCAAGCGTGAAACTCTACACAAAAACTATAATTCAAGAGTCGTAGCTACCTCTGCGAACCCCAACCAAACCAGAACTTCTTGGGCCCAAATTACCAGCACCAGCAAGCGCCAATCACAGGCTCCTAGACAGAATCAAGATCTACAGGAACTCCGGTTTTCTGCAGAACCAGCCATCTCCCACGTCCCCGTACAAACTATACCTGAAATGATCCAAGCTGAGCGGGAGGCAACAAAAGAAATACTCGTCGAGAAGACGTTAACACGTGATCTGGCTACGGCTGAAATGTTAGAAATACTTAATACTATTAAGTCTCTTAAGCAAGAATTCTCCAGATGTAAAACTTTCACTGACAAAGTTATCCTCATTCTAACGCATCTGGGTCACTATGTTTAGTAATTGTACAGGACTCCGAGTACTTTATTGGAACGCCGACGGCGTACGCAACAAACAGCAGGAACTAAGCCTTATGGTAAGTGAGCTAAGCATCGATGTAGTCGCAGTCTGTGAAACAAAATTATCTCATCGTTCAAATTTTAATATTGCGGGTTTTGCTTGTTATCGTAAGGACAAGCGCTCTAACGGCACTGGTCAGGGTGTAGCAATCCTGGTCAGATCTGACCTTGTCCACAGCCTAGTTCCCTCGCCAGCCACTACAAACCTTGAAGTCGTAGGAATATCCCTTAAACTCTTTAACAGTCATACCATTATTTACGCCTTGTATCAATCGCCCAACTTACCTCTCATAAAAGGCGATTTTGACTCGATCATGGCATCCGGAAGATCAGTGGCAGCAATGGGTGACCTTAACGCAAAACACCCTTACTGGTCCCCTGGACCTTTGAACGAGCATGGGAAACGACTGTATGAACACATGTTGGTTAGCGATTATTTTATTCACGGCCCTCAAGACGCAACTCTTGTTCACTATTGCCCCAAGTATAAACCGTCTACTCCTGATCTCCTACTAACTAAAAACCTACACAATCTAAATCAATTTTTTACGATTAAAGCTTTATCATCTAACCACTTACCTGTTTTTGCCAACTTTGATGTGACAATCACTCGTAAACCAATTACCATGTTTAATTATTCAAAGGCTGATTGGGTTAAATACCGCCAAAGTATGAATAGCCGCATACACCTTACAACTCAAACCTATCAATCTGCTAAAGAAATTGACACGGCTATCGCACAATTTCAAGATTCCATTATAGACAGTAGAAACGCTTGTGTGCCCACCTTAACGTTCAAACCCTGGAAACAAACTCTACCACGATGCATTAAAAGATTAATTCAATTAAAAAATCGCCTTCGCCGCTATGCTGCAGCTGAACCAGTCCCCTTAATACGTAGGCAGTTAAACCAAAGAGTTCACAAACTGCAATCTGAAATAAGCATTGCTCTAAAATCACACAACGACAAGAAATGGGATTCCAAACTAAAGAAAGTAGATAACCCTGGCACAGACCTATGGCGTGTAGTTAAGTCGCTTCGTTCTAATTCTTCCAATCCTATTCCTGTACTTCAAACCAGTGATGGAACCTTAACTTCTACCGAACAAGAGCAGTGTGACGCCCTTGCTAATGCCTTTTTAGGAAATATGCTCCTGACTCATCACTGGAGTAGCGATGAACTAGAATCAGTTGCCTCTTCCCTAACAGTTTTGGACAATGATACGCATGACGATGATTACACTTCTCAACTCGTTCGTCCCAATGAAGTTAAAAAAATCATTCGCAAATTAAAAACTCGTAAAGCTCCCGGGCCAGATCACGTCACTAACTTACTCGTTAAAAACCTACCCCAAAAAGGCATCGTTCTCTTGACTAAAATATTTAACACCTGCTTGACTTTAAATTACTTCCCTGTTACCTGGAAAACGGCCAAAGTAATTGCCCTACACAAACCCGGTAAAAACTCATCTAACCCTACATCTTACCGCCCCATCAGTCTACTTCCATGTTTGGGTAAATTATTTGAAAAGATTATTTACACTCGATTGTCTCACTTTATTGAACATAAGTTAATCAATGAGCAGTTCGGTTTTCGAGCAGGCCATTCCACAGTCCAGCAATTAGCCAGAGTTGCTGAATCTGTATTGCATAACCTAAACCTAAAACGATCAACCGGAATGTTCCTGCTCGATATCGAAAAGGCATTCGATACAGTTTGGCACGATGCTTTGCTACACAAAATGATTAGCTTAAATATACCACTAAAGTTGGTAAAATTGACTAAATCTTACTTAACTAACCGCTGTTTTCAAGTTTACATAAATGATTCACGTTCTTCTCTTAAACCTATGCCAGCTGGAGTACCCCAAGGTTCTATCCTGGGCCCCCACCTATTCTTGGATTTCCTGAATGATATACCCATACAACCACGTACAAGTATAGCTTGTTTTGCTGATGATACTGCGTCATTTACGTCTTCCGATGATGTTGACCTGATAATAGGCAGGCTTCAGCTGTCAATTGACCTCCTCTTAGCATACTTTCAGAAATGGAAACTTAAAATTAACTCTGCCAAAACGGAAGCCATACTCTTTAGTAGGCAGCGTTCATTACCTTCTCGCAGGTTGCAAATAGACAGCTATCACATCCCTTGGAGTCGTTCTGTTAAATATTTGGGTCTCATCCTTGATAATAAGCTTAACTGGTCGGAAAACACGGATAAATTACGACTTAAAGGTACAAAAGCCCTCAATGCTCTAAGTCCAGTTCTTAATAAAAGATCCTGTCTCAGCAGTCGAACTAAATTGAATATTTATCGCACCTTGGTCCGGCCCTGCATATCATATGCGTGCCCAGTTTGGAGTAGCACCTGTCCTTCTAACATTAGTAAACTTCAAGTAGTTCAAAACAAGGCAGTAAAATATTCCTTTAACACCCGTTTATACACTAACCTCAGTAAAATCCACTTAGACATAGGCCTACCTAGTATATCAGAATACATTCTAAAGTTATCCAAAAAATTCTACTTGCACAAAAACCCCACGAATAAAAATGAATTGATCAGGAATATTTGCAAAACCCGCAAAACCGATTTAACTTACATCGATAAATATAAACGTTACAAATTACCCCATCACTTGTTTCTCGACTGCGATGAATAGGAACAGTGGCACGCGCAAGCGCGCGCCTCCGCTGCCTGCTGCCGCGCGCGCCATATACGCCCGTATTATCCTGCGATATGTGGACCGATATGGTGCGCGCGACTCCGGCCTGTACGGTGAGCGCTTGCGCGTACGTCATTCATAACATGCTTCGCTCGCTTGGTGCTTGCTGTTCATTTGTTACCTACTTTGCGCCTAGCGCTTAATTAATCTTATCTTACCTACCCCCTTTCGGTCAGCTTCTGTTAACTAAATTATACAATATTATATCGTAAAAATGTAATACTATTCCTAAAGGTTACATAATAATGTGAACTTAATTGATGCAAACGTAATATTTGAAGTATAACCTATTAATTGTTTTTACCTTACCAGCTATAAGTTTATATAAGTGTCGAGCTTGAAAACGTATTTATGTAGTATTTCTTTGTACCTCTAGGACTTAATTAACACTAGAGATGTCCAATGTATTAATGTTTTATGTGAAATAAAGATATTTTAAAAACTAAAAAACTATCCCTTTTCCGCAACACGAGTGTTAGAAACAAATTTGTATGGCGTACTTACAAGTGACGTAATGTGTAAGTATAATGCGCTGTGTCTAACAAGATATTAAAATGCTTATTATCTTCCCTAATTTTGAACACATTTTGTTTTTGGTGATTGGCTCTATTTATAGCCAGCGGTTTTATGAGACAAAAATCAGTCCGGTAGCCTGTTATGTACAACTAATTTTTAAAGAGTTCTGATAGAGCTGTAATTTGTTTTATAGTTACCATCTATCAGCACAATGGGCGGTCCCTTGATTTGTGCCCTGATTAAGATTCTAGCAAAACAACCACAAGATACAATAACCGTTGGGGAACCTTGCCAGAAACTCAATTAAGAAAAGTGTCCATCAAGTCCTGGCAAGATTGTAGACAGGATTTGTTCGTCTCGTCCTATCGACCCTAGTTACTTAGTACCTAATTGTTGTAAAACGTACAATGTTTTAATAAACATCTCTATACTCTTTTTAAACTAATAACGGTAACATTTTAATTGAACCTTAACTAGATGCCGCATTGTTGGTAGTGATATAAAACAAGTGATTCTTGATTTATTTATATAAGATTTATAAGAATTTTCACTAAATCGTTCACATGCCTTGCTAAAGTTTTATCAAACTTTAGCATAAAGAGAGCAAGCCTCTGTACCTAAAGTGTGCATGAGAAATAGCTTTGACAAGAGCGCCTAATCCCAACTTTGAGATATGTATTCGGGGTTCAGTCGTCATCTTGCGGCGTGAGTCGTTAAGTCGTCGTTTCCGGGCGCGTCGGAGGCAGGGTGTTATCGACGGCGGCGCGTGCTGCGCATGTGCTCCGACGGCGCCCTGGAGTCTCGGCTGACAGTATTTTAGGCCGATGCTCGGCTGCAACGTTGTCAGTTCACTCGCGGGCCTCTAGCAGGCTAACTGCCTAAGCCAACCATGCGACACCCCGCGAACCCACCCCGTTGCAATGTAGGTCCCTCTAATCAAACTATCACCAATCTCAATTGACTTATCATAACTTGCGAAACTAAATACGTTGAACGTCTAACAAATATCTAAATGTAGTTTCCTTCGTTTTAGGTGTGAACCTCTAGGCAGAAACAACCCAGCCTACTAGATCGGTGAGCCTTACTTTTAAGTGTATTTTATAAGACACAATTTTGGCGAACTCGAAACACGATACATGCGATATTTTACTTTAATTTTGCGTATAACTGCTACTGCATGTCGTGAATACTTCCTATTAAATTTTAACTCGACATACGCAAAGTTCACGTTCCCTTCGTTACATCGCCTCGAGGTTATTATCTAAAAAAAGCAGAGGGTTGATTCGAAACGACGAGCGGTTCGTTGGAGCTAGGTAAAGAAACCGTAAGCAGGTGAGACAGCTGGTCGGTAGTGACATTTTGAGCGGCGAACGTTCAGGTTTTTTGAGCATTTTTTGCGAGAAGTGGTGCTTTAGGTCTGGCCGGTCTTTGTGGCGCGGACACCTGCCGGGTCCGATCCCGTCGCGCCTGTTCTATTCGTGCATTCGATTTATCCTCGTATTTAACATGATTCCAAACCAAACCCAACAACTTTAACGGCGAAATTAAATCCTTACATTGATAGCGGCAGTAAATACATACATCCATTGATTGATTAAATGAAAAATGTCGCGCTGTCTACGATATCGCATGTAGGTCGCGAAAAAGTTATGAATTTCGCAGCTTTTATTATAAAGCAATCACACCGGCAATAAAGGCGGGGAACTAACATGACTCTCAAAATCCAACAATGTGGTGTTCGCTAAAAAGCTGTGTCGCAGGAAATGAGGAAAGTTTCGGCGTTGTGGAAACCGCGCCGGTGGAGTGTGGCGCCTCTTTATCGCGAAGTTGGAGCCGCGGGTGAGGGTGGCACCTGCGTGTGTCACTGACCTCATTCACCTGCTCAGACGACGGACCGCATTACCATACGCTGCCTGGGGTCTTACGGCTAACTCGCCCGGTTCGAATCGGCGCTGAAACAGCGCAGTTCTGAAAATCACGCGAACGTGAACCTTAACGCGCCGAGATACGGTTTGGGGTCGCGCAACTTTTCTCGTCACCTAAACAGAATCGCTTAAAACTGGTAGAAAGGCCATGAAAGTCTGACTCAGTCAAGGTTGCTCGATGTTCGCGTTTCGACAATCATTTCAGACTTTCGTTTATTCCAGGCTTAGGGTTAATACTTTTGTTAATAATCATAGGAAAATCGCTTTTTAACCGACTTCTAAAACGGAGAAGGTTCTCAACTCGACTGGTTTTTTTTAAATATTTTTTACCTCGGAACTTTCGTTGGGTAAACCGATTTTGATCATTCTTTTTTTTATTTGAAAGCTGGTGCTTCCCATTTTGTCCCATTTCAATTTGGTCCAGTTCTGACGAAGTCGGTTTTATACATTGATGATTATTACAAGTAGGTACGTGTATGTTAGTTTCAATATGTCCATTTTTAAACACCTGAACCGATATAAATGTACGTGGTATCGGTCTAATTTCAGATCAGACAACAAGGGAGATATGGCAAAGATGCGTAGCGGGTGCGAACGCATCTGGCCTATATCAGGCTTCATGCTTTTAGTCGGTCACCCTGCAGACGACCTTGCCGCCCTTTTTTGCATGTGGACTATTAATTAGTTCAGAGTTGCCGCTACAAGTTTTTTAGTGTTTGTGATAAATGAGTGAGCCGTACCAAGGATGATTTGGCCGTACTTACAGTTTTTGCATTATTATAGTGATTTTTTTTATGAAATATTGACACATTTGGTAGTGTACCTGCCTTCAGCGCTTGGGGGCGTGGGTTCGATTCCCACCTAGGGCAAACATTTGTGTGATGAACGTTTGTGTTTGTTCTATGTCTGGGTGTTAATATCTATTTAAGTATGTATTTAAAAATATATATGTATGTATATCAGTCTCTGGCAGCCATATTACAAGCTTTGCTTAGTTTGGGGTCAGATGACCGTGTATGCAATAATGTCTCAGATATTTATTTTAATACGAACGATAATAATTGTACTAAAGCATATCCCTCTTGTTAGTCTCATCTGAGGGTCTAATTAATATTATCCCTGGTGACGTAGGCAGGCGCGTTTTTACACTTTAAGAGGCAACTAATTAAAATCACTACGAAAAATATATAAAATTTGAATTTAATTATTTTTGCTATTGTTTTAATGTATTTTTATTTTCCTTAAAAAAAAAACTGACTTCTTGGTAACCGGTAAAATCAATAAACGGGATTCATCGCCTAATTTTCAACCCTGAGTGGTAGAATATTTTCAAATTTAAATGGGATAATTATAATGGGACAGCGTAATTAAAAAAAAATATTGATTCACAATGGTCGTAGATATCGCATAGGTACAAAAAAAAAAAACGAATTGAGAAGTCTGAATGCACAAAAACACTGGGGCCTCGACGTGTTTTCGTAAGCCACCCTGTATCGAAAACTAATTTCATGCAATTCTTGATTAGTAAGAGACTGCAACTCAAAATCTCTAATCAAAATTATTTACACAATGTCACTTGATTACTAGCAAACGGAGCACTTACTCAGTCATAACATATAAGTATTTTTTATTTATTTACTAGCTACCCGCCCCGGCTTCGCGCGGGTGTAAGCTCGGCCTTCGGCTTCGCTACTATGACCCGCTCCAGGAACACAAAATTTCATCCAAATCTGTCCAGCCGTTTTTAATAGTTATTCTGCTATTCCGGACGGAGACAAATAGAACAAATCAAAAACCATGAAAATCAGTACAGCCGTTCTCGAGTCTTCGTTTTCTCGAGTTCGAACAAATCCGACTTTGTTTTATAAATACAGATTTAAGAATAAACAATAATATACAGGCACAAACATAAACTACCCACTCTAAATTTAACTACATATAAACTGTTATTACATATGACTGAGAAAATACGATGTAAAAACGAAGACCTCTCCTTAATAAAATTCGACTGCCCCGGTGGCTCAGTTGGTAGTGAACCTACTTTCTGCGCTTGGGGGCGTGGGTTCGATTCCCATCTAGGACAAACATTTGTGTGATGAACATTTGTGTTTGTTCTATGTCTGGGTGTTAATATCTATTTAAGTATGTATGTAAAAATATATATGTATGTAAATGTATATCAGTCTCTGGCTGCCATATTACAAGCTTTGCTTAGTTTGAGGTCAGATGACCTTGTGTGCAATAATGTTCCAGATATTTATCCCTACCATATTATAAATGTGTAGATCAAATACCTTCACACATGACTTCTAACTAAGTAGAAGCAATACCGGATATCGGTTTAACTTGCAAAAAAAATCCCGTCTGCGTGATTCAGGTAAAGTGTCGTATTTACCTATAATAGACGCACTTTTCATATTTGTGAAACTACGATCCATTTACACTCATTATTTTAGGAATTATTGAATACCTTATTACTTTTTTAATAATATTATTCGTAAAGTTTAACCAAATTTACATTTTTTTCGCAAAACATCGTTTTAGTACGCAATCTATTTTCAAACTATGGAACTACAAATCTGACGGCTGTCAGTTTGTTTGTTTGTCCGCGCACATCTTTTAAACTACTAGAAGGATTTCAAAGCAGTTTCCATGAATATGCTTATAAAATACCTGATTGAAACATAGGCTATATTAATTTATAATAATAAATAGTAAAAAAAAAAAATTTTTAAATAATTATTTATAACGCCATCTAGCTTATTTTATAGTAATGTTTTCGTAATGACAGACTTCTACTCGCAGGCATGGTAGGTAGGAAGACTGGAGCGGCTGTTGCCATATAATCTATATGTAAATAAAAATATAGATATTCGCCAAGAACCAGAGTCACCGACATAGCTATTAAAATCTGCAAGTTGAAGTGGCAATGGGCAGGCCACATCGCTCGAAGAACTGTTAACCGATGGGGAAGTAGGTAAGGTTCTTGAGTGGAGACCGCGAACCGGAAGACGCAGCGTAGGTAGGCCTCCCACTAGATGGACCGACGACATTGTGAGAGTCGCGGGCATCCAGTGGATGCAGATGACAGGATGTCGTTCAGTGTGGAGGTTAAAGGGAGAGGTCTATGTTCAGCAGTGGACGTCTTCTGGCTGATGATGATGATGAAATAAAAACGAATCGCCGAAATGTATGTACCCGCATAACTTCCGATAGACTGCACCAAATAGTTTTTTTTGTTTTTGTTATTTTCAGGACAGCCAACTGCTTTTGAAGAGGTTTTACAGTTTATTATGGCGTAATTTAAAGTACGTTTATTTTTGTATTGACTTCTGACGTGCTAATATACCAAGTCGACGGAGATTAAAATGAATACATTTTTTTGCCAGGATCCAACTTAAGACCAATAACAGACACGCAAAGTAGGTGAACTCGCGGCATCTAATCTGTTACTGATCTATGATTAGCAGCTATTTTGGATGTTATGGTGGTGAACGAAAGCGGTTTAGTTGTTGGAAGGGTCGAGGCGCAGAAGGCGGGCAAAAATTATTTAGACATCATTGGTTGGCAGTCTTTACGCGGAGTAATGTTAAATAACAGCGATTAATTATAGATACCGCTCCATGCTTCCTACTTACTATTTACTAATAATTCAATAATAACGTTTGTCATGCATGACATTTCGCTTGACTTATACCAATATTTTTTCCTTATTGGCTTCATGGCTCCACACTTCCAACGTATTTAACCAGTGAAAGTAATATAATATATTATTAGATTGAAATATATTTGAAACTATGGACATGTCGGGATACCTGTATCGAGTCAGATTAAAACTAGACTAAAATCATACTATGACGATAGTATGACAATCCGCATTAAAATGGAGAGTAATAAATCTACAATCATGTCATATGTGTAGGTATTATCTATAAAATATTCAGTATAAATAATCCGATGGATTTGTGCCTATTTAAAGTTCCGTTCGTGTTCGTTAGTGTAACATTTATATTTGGATATGTCAGTCTAATCGTCCACCCACTAATTACTTTGCGCTACGCGTACGAAGTCGCGGGCATTAGCTAGTTTTAAATAAAAATATTTAATACGGGTTGTCAAACTTAATAGGAGCGTCGAAAAACGAATTTTTTGATCGAAGCAGGAGAGGCCAAACAATGTAAATAAAAAAAAAACAGACATAAAGATGTTATAAAGACGTTTTTTCGGGAACGTATCTGTGATGCTCCTGGTGTTGCAGGTATCTATAGGCGTCAGTGATCGCTTACCATCAGGCAACCCGTCAGATTGTTTGCCACCTATAGCATTAAAAAAACACATCAGTCATAGGACTGCACGTCAGAAGTGAAAACTTAAGTAGTAATTCAACTATTCTACAAGAGATGGCGCTGTTTCAAAATACACGGTACAGCGTGACGATGCGCGAGTTCCATTATTTTTGTTCACCCGAAAAGTACTCAACGCGTCTATAGAAGTTTTCACTTCAAAAAGTATTTAGATGTTTTTAATTGAATTTTTTGCCCTAATGAAATAAGTACACTAATTTTTAGGCTATATTTCTTAGAAATTACGTATTTTAATCAGTTAATGCTCCAGCTAAAACTTGGTACCGGAATTATTCAGCCATGCACTCACAGGCTCTCGTCTTTAAGCAGGTGTATTAATAAACTCTCGGCGCTGGCGCACCTACATTAGCATAATCGTCCTGTGTAAATATGCTAATGTTATACATATTTGTAAATGCACCTGATAACCAGGGCAGCAGCTGTTTTGTAGTTTCGATATACCAATAATAGTTTGGAGCGAAGAACTATGGCCATTCAAAGTTCGCGCAACTCTGTACATAGCCCAACTGATACATGTTTTTAGGGTTCCGAACCCAAAGGGTAACGGGTACTCTGTCTGACTGTCTGTAAGTCACAATAATAATAGATATCCAGTTGAAATTTTCACATAATATTTAATGCTACGACGGATTAACTAAGAAATAATAAATAAATAAACCAGACTTCTAAATGAGTAAATATGCAATTTTGTTTACTTGGATGACATATATTTTCAGTTATGTTGATTTATAAACCAATCCACTAAACCGATATTGATGAAAATTATACGGGACCACTTCTGAACTATGGTCTTCCAAACAAAAAAGGAATCATCAAAATCAATTCCTAATTGACGGAGAAATCGATGACCATACAAAAAAAAATACAGTGGAACATAGAACCTCCGCATTTTTTGAAGTCGGTTAAGAATGAAAGTTCAACAAACGCATTTTTTAACGTTATTTTGTATTTGCTGTAGTGTAAGAACGGATTTTTAAATTATCATTGTTATTTGTGGTGGCACGAAACTCTCAGTGCGCGAGCCCGACTCGCGCTTGGCCGGTTTATTGTATAAGTAGTCGTGCCATTTTTAGGGTTCCGTACCCAAAGGATAAAACGGGACCCTATTACTAAGGCTCCGTTGTCCGTCTGTCCGTCCGTCCGTCCGTCTGTCACCAGGCTGTATCTCACGAACCGTGATAGTTAGACAGTTGAAATTTTCCCAGATGATGTATTTCTGTTGCCGCTATAACAACAAATACTAAAAAAACAGAATAAAATAAACATTTAAGGGGGCTCCCATACATAAAACGTGATTTCTAACATTCGAGTACCTTGATTTTGCTACTCAACACTAGATGTCTCCTAATGCGTTCAAGGCATTACGAGACATTGTATTATTGCCGCTAATCACTCATAGTTGTCGTGGCAATACAAAAATCAAATAAATAGGTACTATTTTGCTTATTATAGATAATGGTACGGAACCCTTCGTGCGCGAGTCCGACTCTCACTTGGCCGGTTATTAGTTACAGTATCTTCTGAAGTCATTAAACTTAAACCTTTTTTTACACGAATGCCAAAATAAGGAGTGGTATATTTTAGGGTTCATCATTATGAACAAGTTTTACTAGGGGAACAACACTGAAATCGCGGAAAAAATATCAGCTGTTCCAAAGAAAACCGTCTTTGCCACTCGATAAAATATGTATGGGGCAGCTGATATTTATTCGTGATTTCAGATTTGATCCCATAGTAAAACTTGTTTATAATGATGGGTACTATGGACTCCTTTCGGCTTAGTACACCCTTTCCGCGTAACCCTGTATGTATGTGGGTTTCTTAATTCCACCAAAATTCCTGAGCCCATACTGATTTTGATGTAAGTGGTATCATTAGAATTCTTGCAATAACTTCACACAAAACATTGCCTTTATTATGGAAACTGACGTGATTTTCAGTCATTTTATTTATATTCCACCAGAATTACTCGCGTAAGATTAGGCCGGTTACTCCGACTATAGTTTCAACCGCATTCGGCGATCTTTATCAAGGTGAATGCGCGCGCGCGGCTGCGAACCGCATTCGGCGATCTTTATCAAGGTGGTAGTCGGAGTAACCGGCCTAATCTTACGTGAGTAATTCCCGTGTAATATAAATAAAATGAGTGAATACCACGTCAGTTTCCATAATAAAGGCAATGTTTTGTGTGTAGTTATTGCAAGAATTCTAATGATACCACTTACATCAAAATCAGTATGGGCTCAGAAATTTTGGTGGAATTAAGAAACCCACATACATACAGGATAAAATGAAAACATTGCCTATTCGAACATATATTATTGCTGCGTCGTCCAAATTAAAAAAAACCTCGGTCATAGGACTGCACGTCAGAAGTGAAAACTTAAGTAGTAATTCACCTATTCTACAAGAGATGGCGCTGTTTTAAAATACACGGTACAGCGTGACGATGACGCGTGTTCCATGATTTTTGCTCAACCAAAAGTGCTCAACGCGCCTACAGAAGTATTCACTTCAAAAAACAAATAACGCGATCTATGAAACAATTCGCGTCCAATCACATTTTGTTTTTTAAGTCTGGCACTAGTATTGCCTGCGTACACGCCATCGTGCCTGCATACAATCCGACATGCACTTTGTTCATTAGAAAAAGTGTTGGGATTAGGGATCGGGCGCATGCAACAAAGGCTTTGTGATTAAAGGCTTTATGCCGTGCCGTTCCTGAATATTAAGTTATAAAATTGTTCATAACTTTTATTATTTGAACCTCATAAATGTTGTATAAACATGAACAAAGATAAACCGGCCAGGTGCGAGTCGGGTTCGCGCTCTGAGGGTTCCTTACCACCACAAAATACAGTGCAAAAAGAGAAGTGCGCCCGACGTTGCTTATCTTGGTAAACATATATGGCCTTACTTAAAAACGTTACTCAAGTTGATCTATGCTTTAAAATGCTCTCTCAACTTCTCGCTGACGACAATCGTCACACGCGAAAACGAGACGGAGAATATTTAAGCGTATGTCAACTTGAGTAACGTTTTTAAGTAAGGTTAAAATTTGTCACCGACTCGCAATTAGCCATTATTTATTATTTAGAGTGTACTATAATCATGCTAAGTTTGACACTGTACGTAATACCGTTTTTACATGAGAACAAATACAAAAATACATAACAAAAAACGTTTCTGGTATGGGGTGGTTTTACTTTTTGACTTTATTATTAATATAATATTTCTTAGTTAATCCTCGCTAACATTACCTGACCATTAACATTATATTCTGTAAAAATTACAACTGGCTAACTATTACAGTTCGAAAGATACAGCCGTTAAAAGCTAGGATGGACGGACAGACAGAAAGCCAGCGTAAGCTTAGTAATAGGGTTCCGTTTACTACGGAACCCTGAAAAGAGTCCTTATGTTGTTGCGGATAACGGAACTGTTAAAATGAGCGAACCACTTGCAAGAAGCGGCTATCTGTTGGGACGCTCATCAGGATAAAAAGTATTTTATGACCCATAAAGGGATAAACTGTATTTACGAGTCCGTCCTAATTTACTTTACGCCGTCGCCATTGTATGTTTGTGATCGATTCGGGAAGAGGGCTGGGGAATCGATACTCTCACAACTTGTCTAAACGTCTCTGCGGCGTGCACAGCTGACATAATTTAAATACTGATACGATATACCCAAGTTACTTTACTATTGAATCCTCATCTAATGAACGAAACATAAATACAACATACTCTCACGCCCGCAACCTAACACACTCGTGGACCACTGGACAACACTGTGAGCCCAACTTCTACAAAGCTGGTGCCAAGCGAATATGGGACATATCTATTTGCGTAAAAAAAAGCTTTGATTCCACTTTTATTATGCGAACTGCTAGTCTGTGGAATGGGCTACCTGAATGGGTGTTCCCCTGTAGTTCCAATCTGGGTGTCATCAAATCGCGAGTGAATCATTACTAACGCACGATCTAATCCAATCGATTCCGACTAAGCTCAATCTTGTATTCTTACCCCTTCTTACTGAGTCATACTCATGGATAAGATTGTATGGTACTGTAGATTTGTGACTATATATACAGGGCTACGCGGAAAGGGTGTACTGAGCCGAAAGGGATCCGTTATATTCATCATTATAAACAACTTTTACTATGGTACTGACACTGAAATCGCGAAAAATATATCTGCCGCTCCATTCAAAATGAAAGAACGATTATGAACGACAGCTTTTAACCGACTTCCAAAAAGGAGGAGGTACTCAATTCGAATGTTTTTTTTAAGTGTTTGTTACCTCTAAACTTTCGACAGAGTGAACCGATTTTAATGATTCTTTTTGAAAGCTGCAGGCGTATTATGAAACTTTGATCGGGGTCAGTCAGTGTCAGAATTGACAGAACTTTGACACTTGAAAGGGGTTATGACGCAAAATAAAAAAAAAAAACAGCGTTGTCTATTTCCAATTTCATACTACGAAATTGGAAATAGACAACGCTTTTTTTTTTTTACATAATTTTGACAAGTCGCGATCCCGATCAAAGTTTCATAATACGCATGCAGGTCCTTCCCGTGTGGTCCAATTTGGTCCAGTTCTGAAATTTTTATGAAGTCGGTTTTTTATATTGATAATTATCTATGAAACAGCTGATATTTTTATCCTTATTTGAGAGTTGCTCCCATTGTAAAAATCGTTCATAATGATGTGTACATCACACTTCACACTAATATTATAAATGCGAAAGTTTGTGAGTGTGTATGTTTGTTACTCCTTCACGTTAAAACGGCTGGACGGATTTGGATGAAATTTAGAATAGAGATAGCTTATGTCCTGGATTAAAACATAGGCTACTTTTCATCATCATCATCATCACCGATTTTCATCACCACGCGGGTGAAACCGCGGGGCGCAGCTAGTATTTAATATTGCGCGATAAGTCCCGATAAATATTAAAACGTGTACATACGAGTACATATCCTTTTCATTTTTTTCGCTAATAAGTCCTCATTTTCAGAATTACCATACCTCTATGATACACTTAAGATCGTTAGTTGCTAAAATTAAGCGGAACTAGTGAGATAACTTGAAATTGAATTCAGTGTCTTAATTTGTGCAGGTAGGATGAAGCGAGACGCGTACAACGATGACGGGCCCATGATGAAGAGGCAACGCCATCCTGATGACGAAGTCATTTTCCTGATACCCAGCAAGGTCAGTTCGGAGTTAATTTTTTTAGGTAACTAGTTTCAGTAGTAGTTTGCCGGCAAGCGCAGCGTAGGACGTCCACCTAAAAGACCGCAGGGAAACGCTGGATGCAGGCCGTTTCCAACCTGCCCTTTTGGAGATCGATGGGGGGCCTATGTCCGGCAGTGGACGTCCTATGTCTGAAATGATAATGATGAGATAACTAGTCTCTCTAAAAATGTTTTGGAAGAGCAGTCGTTAAAATGATGGTGACTTTGCGGCAGCGACTAGCGACGCCCTAACATTCTTTTTACCCCCGACGCAAACAGGGGTGTTATAAGTTTAACGTGTGTATCTGTGTGTCTGTCTGTGGCATCGTAGCTCCCAAGACTAAACCGATTTTGTTTTTTTTTTTGTGTGAAAGTGTTCGACTGTTTCTAGCTATGAAATTCATGAAAATCGGCTCACCCGTTTTAAGATTATCATATTTATTATCAGGGGTTTAAAAAAAACTTTTAATACTTGTTATTATCGTCATATCCGAAAACCCGTACCAAGCGCTTTGATTCTACTTTTATTGTGCGAACTGCTAGTCTGGAGTGCGCTGCCTGAATGGGTGTTTTCCGTTAGTTACTATTTGGGTTAATCGGTTTCTTCTAGACGAGCGTGCTCCATCGTAGACCGTATCTTCGCTTAACATCAGGTGAGTTGGCGGTCAAACGCAAGCTTATTAATACATAAAAAAACTATATATATATATATATATATATATATATATATAAATGCAAAAGTGTGTTTATTTATTGTAACAAACATTTTTTTAAACGTATTTGCTTTAATGTAAAAACCTCTGAAGTGAGAATTTTTTCTTCTTTTTTCTGTGGTAAAAACGGTAATACGTACAAGGGTCAAATTTAGCATGATTATAGTACACAATCTAAAGAAAAATAAATAAATAATGGCCAAGTAGGAGTCAGTGACAAATTTCTGTTCACCGTCAAGTTAAGCAACGTCAGGCGTGGTCGGTACTTGGATGAGTGACCGCCTGGGCGTGATGTCTTTTTTTTACTTAACAATTTAAGTAGCTTATGGTCTTAATTGAAATCGTGTTTATATCATTGAGAATTCACCTAAATAAAAAAAGTGTAATTGAGTTTTATAACCATTATCATCAAGTTTTATATTAAGTTTTGTATTTTATGTGGTGGTACGGGAATCCTCAGTGCGCGAGCGCAAGTCGCACTTGCCCGGGTTATTTTAAATTAATTATGTATATTTACTAGTACAATACGTACTAGCTCGAAGAACCGATAACTACTGGGGAAGAAAGGTTCTTGAGTGACCACGAACCTGATGACGCAGCTTAGGTAGGCCTCCCACTAGATGGACCGACGACATCGTGAGAGTCGCGGGCATCCAGTGGATGCAGATGGCAGGCTGTCGTTTTCGGTGTGGAGACTAAAGGGAGACGCCTATGTTCAGTAGTAGATGTCCTCTGGCTAATGATGAACTAGTTAATTATTGTGTAGGTTTTTTAATGTACGATGTGGTGTGACCAGGTGGCCGGTTCGATCATCGGCAAGGGCGGCGCCAACATCACGGCGCTCCGGGGCCAGGTCAGTATACGTAATTAGCCGAGAACTAGGGTATTAATTGCTCCATGTCACATTTCCACTATTTGGTATTCGACAGTTAATTATACGTAGAGGCCATTCGACCTCATACTAACTCATTCTTTTAAATAGAGTAGGATACGTAATTAGGTACAATTACAGCAGAAAGGTATTTCGGTAACTCGTAAATCATTTGTACCAATAGTTTACCTATACTTGTTTTTAACTGTAAATTTGACTTTTAGTTGTAAGGTAATTATAGATAATCTCTTATATTGTATTATAATCTTACCTTTTAACATTTTTCGCCACAGGTACGTCTACCAATCTCTTTTTCATGTATTTTACCAACCGTGCCTCTTTGGGACCAGACCTATCAGACCCACCTCCGAAACTTTATTTGATCACCTCAGTTCTCGTAAAGTTCAAGAGTTTTGTAAGAAGAATCAGAGATGCGGTCTCGATGGCCGTGTTGTGGCCATCGAGGCCCGCACAGCGGCAAGTCCGTAGGCTATAGACAGAATAACCCCCCGGCAGCCAGTTACAGGTCTTTAGAGCCCCGAGACGCCCCTGTGGCTCGTAGCTCCCGCGACCCGCGACTCCGCTCTCACTGAGACCTCTGTTGGCTATTTTCACTAAAAGGAAAGTTTGAAAATTACACATACTGCTCTATAAAGGAACTTACCTCGACGTAACCCTTTGGGAAACTTATCGTATGTACATGATTATATGTACAATATTCTAACTTGCTTACTTCGAATAAGTCTAAAGGGGATAGTTATGGATAGCGCAGTGAGTGTTAGTCGAAGATGGCCAACTAGTGTCGCGAGGGTAGTGCGTGTGCGCGCGGAGTCGCGTGGTGCGCCGCTACAGCGTGTCTTGGTTGCCGGTCCCGCCCCGTGGACGCCGCTGCCCCGCACCCGCCGCCCCGCCACGCAGTTCAAAGCCTCTATAACAGTCCCAGATTGCCCCGGCCCCGAACGGTAAACTATATCGCCAACATCTACTCTCAAAACTATAAAAAGCCCGAATGAGCTCTTTACACTCGTCAACAGTCAGGAATCTGATAGTGTTTGAAAGTTTATCGGCGTTAGGCGCTTCATTCTCGAGCTCCAGTCGTCATCACGACATTTGATGCACTCGCGTCACTAGTTCGCCTTCCGTTCTTACTTTCACGACCTCGGTGTCCCGCTCCCCGCTCATCAGCCGCTATACTTCCACTCCTGAGGACTATCTCCCATCACTCGAGCCACTTCTGTCCGCACTGGAAGGCTCTTTAGTTTTACCGATTTTAATCATCATCATGCTTCTCAATGATTTCTTCAAACGGCAAACAGACCTCCCTGACCGTTGATACCGTTATTGTCAAATTGTGTTGAAATTTCGATTAATTTTCTTTGTCCACGATTATACGTCGAGCTTACACTGTTTAATCTTTCAGGGTTCTGTCGATATCCGCGGACGATGTCGACACTATTTTAGACATCGTCAAAGAAATTCTTCCAAATTTGGCTGATGTAAGTATTACAGTGTAAAAAATATTAAAATTGAAATGTAACTCGTTATTTAAGTATTTTAATGGTTTACGTTTTCGGCAGGCGGGACCTAACAAAGGAAACATCTCTAATGAAGACCTGGATGTGCGCCTACTTATTCATCAGAGCCGAGCGGGCTGCGTCATCGGCAAAGCCGGCGCCAAAATCAAGGAGTTGCGAGAGGTAAGCCTCACCGGATCGATCTGCCCGACCGATACGTTCACGGCGCCTCATTACTGCAGGCGGGCAGATGGCGCGAGGTTTTGACAAGATGGTAACAGTCATCTGTCGGAGGTACGTACAATTATAGGGTTTTTTACGTAAAGGTATCGAAGCCACACGGATATGGAACCAGAAATGAGAGAGGCCAAAGACTAATCGATTACGCCAGTGAAAACAAACTGTCAATTATGAACACTTTCTTCAAAAAAAAACAAAATAAAAAATGGACCTGGCGATCACCGGATGGAGCCAACAAAAACGAAATCGACTTTGTGCTGTCAAACCGACCTCGTCTGTTCGAAAACATAGAAGTACTGAACATTAACTACCCTTCGGACCACAGGCCAATAAGAGCTACATTATCATATGATACACATTTCAAGAAAAGTAGAACAAGGTTTACTAGCTATCAACATAACACAATAACAAGCGAGGAAGAAATCACCAAGTTCAAAGAATACCTAAACTCCTACATATCGCAAGATCAAATATTCGCCGAGCCTACTATCCCAGTCCAGAAATATTACGACAATCTAATCAGAATCATCACATCAAGCTTGAAAGACGCACGAGTAGCACAAAGCCCAAAGAAAGTCCACAAAATATTTTCAGAGCGTACATTAAAACTTTTTAAAAGAAGACAAGACCTGCAAAAAAGTTCAAATAAAACTAGAGCTACAAGAAACGAAATCTCGGCGCTTTACAAGCTTGTCAACAAATACATAAAAAAAGATTACGCCGACTATAGATACAAAACTATTGAAAAACACATACGTCAAACTGGAAGCACCAAAAAGGCATACAAAGAGCTGAAACCAAATAAAACCTGGATAGAAGATCTAAAAAGAGGCAAAATAACCAAAAACAACCGCTGCGACATCATCAATATAGCGACAGAGTTCTACAGAGATCTATACAGCACAAAAGAACCAGAAGACACCAGCCACGTGAACCAAAATAACAGCAGCGACGATAGCTTTCTAAAAATACCTCAAATAGAAGAAAATGAAGTCATCGAGGCATTGAACAAACTGAAACTAGACAAAAGCCCGGGCTCGGACAACTTAGCAAACGAGACTCTAAAGGCAGCTGCCCCATTATTAGCCAGACCCTTTACAAATTTGTTCAACTCCATCCTCGAATCTGGAGAGACACCCACCCAATGGTCTGAATCTAACATAATTCTGTTATATAAAAAAGGCGACCCGAAAGATATTGGGAACTATAGGCCTATAAGTCTGCTGCCAAGCACATATAAGCTATTTTCTACAATCCTGAACAAAAAAATTAACTCCACATTAGAAACAAGACAACCCGTCGAACAGGCAGGATTCAGAAAAGGCTTCTCTACCATCGACCATATTCACACACTCGAGCTTCTCATCGATAAATATCAAGAGAGAAATAGACCATTGTACTTGGCATATATAGATTACAAAAAAGCATTCGACTCGGTGTCACACAGCTATATCTGGGAAACTTTAGCAGCACAAAATGTGGAAAACGAATATATAAGAGTAATTAAAAGCATATACAGGAAGAACAAAAGTAGAGTTAAACTAGAAACAGCTGGCTCCTGGTTCCCTGTGAAGAGAGGCGTAAGACAAGGGGACCCATTGTCACCTACACTATTTATAGCCACATTAGAGTCGGTAATAAGCAAGCTAGACTGGAATAAATGTGGTGTAAAAATAAAAAATGAATATTTAAGCCACCTACGTTTTGCTGATGACTTGGTGCTGATATCAGAGAATGGAAAAGAACTACAGTATATGGTAGAAACACTAAATAAAGCTAGCAAACTCGCCGGACTAGAAATGAACCGCTCTAAAACTATGGTAATGACCAACAGCACCAAGGTACAAATATACGTCGACAACGAGCCTCTCCAATATACCGAAAAATACATTTACTTAGGCAAACAAATAAGCTTCGAAAAACAAAACAACTACCAAGAGATTGAGCGCAGGGCCCAGCTTACATGGAATAAGTACTGGAGCCTTAAAGAAATATTCAAGAGCAACATGCCAATCAAACTGAAGACTAAAGTTATGAATTCTTGCCTTATACCATGCCTGACCTATGCTTGCCAGACATGGAAATTTAACAAAAATATTATAAATAAAATCATAACATGCCAACGAGGAATGGAGCGGAGTATGCTAAACATAAAACGAATAAATAAAATAAGGCATACAAAAATACGCAACATAACAAAAGCAACAGACGTTCTAGCACAAGCTCTTGCATTAAAATGGAAGTGGGCCGGCCACTTAGCACGCCTGCAAGACCATAGGTGGACAAAAAGAGTGACAGAATGGAGGGGGCCAGTGGGCAAAAGAAAGAAAGGAAGACCTCGCAACAGATGGGAGGACGAAATTAAACGCATAGCGGGTCCAAACTGGATACAAATAGCGCAATCCAGAGAAAACTGGCTCAATTTGGAGGAGGCCTTTACCTGTAGAGGGGTTCTTACAGAATAATTTTACTACATTACAAACTACTAACATATGCAAAATTTTTGAAACTACTAACTATTAAACACTAACATATACTTTTACGATAATATTTAAAAAAAATCAACTTTGTAAATTAGCATTTTCTGGAAGAAATAAAAGGCTTTTTTATTTTATTTTATTTATTATATCGAAGCCACGTGGTGTCGACGATCGGGACGAAGGGCAGATGTGAAAGCAGCTGCCGCGGATCTCGCTTTATCTCTTTGTCGAGCAGGCGCGGATGTTTTTATACGATACTCTTATTCAGAGCGACATGTTTAAAACTCCCCTTGACTTACAAAAACCCAAAGGATACATTTTAACAGAGCAATCTACCTATATCCAAACGATCCTGCATTAAGTTAAATCTAACATCGTTTTCCACCTACGCCGTGAAATTGTTGAAATTACTTTCGCGGAACTCCTATACGCGAGCTTAAAAGCTTTTAACTTCATCAAATTTTCAGGAGAGGGAATGTGATTTTGCAAGCGCTTACTGTTTGGAACAAACAACGCTAACCGGCCGGTGGTTGCAAAGTGCATCCCAGATCAATTACCGCTCGTCCAACTTCGGTCCGGAAGTTTTAATACGAGCGCGGCTGCCAACTTGGCTATCTCGATCGGGTGTTACGTTTCATAACTCCATCTCGCCAGCTTATGCTATGTTTGTCCGGAGATTCGTTGAACTCCCCTCGACCGTTCCCCTCGCAAAGGAACGCCTCTCTTTTGAAACGTTAATATCTTTGCATAAACAACGAAGCTCCAAACTCATTGAACTAACACTCGCTCCAATCTACCTGAAAATGTTGCTCGAAATTCCTTTTATATTTTTTTGCAGCCATCAGCTGTTCTCGCGATTTCTTTGTTCCTTTCATAACGTCGAGGTTTCTTCGGCGTTACCTGTGAATTCCGCAAGATACAAACGGCGCGTATAATTTGCTATTAATTTTATACAACGATGATGGAGGGAGATATTTTTTGTAATAAAAATGTTTTAAAGCTAATGTGCACAGGGTAACGAGGTTAGCGACCTTTTGCGAAGCATGTGCGGGCTGGTGTCTCGGGGAGGTTTCTTGACGTCCTTTGTGGTGCGCGCGTCTGTCGCGGACGCGTGCGGCGGCGCGGGCGGCAGCTGCGGCAGCAGGTGCGCGCGCAGCCGCCGGAAGGCCTCACAAAAAGCGCGCGCGCACCTGGGCTTCACCGGCCTACCTACTTGCACAATGCCCGACGCGAGCCGATTCCTACCTCGTTTTAATAGAAATTTCCAACATATGGCTCCACGCATCCGCCGTTCGCCTTCCTTCGTACGATAGAGGTGGAGCCGCCTCGACAACAGCCTCACTTCACTCGTCGCTCGAAATAATTTAGAGTCGAATTAAAAGCTGGCGCGCCACCGGTATCGTTTGCGCTCACCCCGCCCGCGGACATTATCGGTCTATATAGAGTTGAAAACTGATGTGTGGCTTCGCTTCCCGAGTTCGCCGCTTTTTAGAAACAATGCTTTTGTAATGTTCCCGAAGGGTATCACGTGTTGTGTTCCGTCGGAAGCGGGCGGCGGCGGCGCCGGGCTCGGGTTACCGGAGCTACGCGCACAGCGCACGTGACGCGGGAAGTTTTTTGTGGCCCTCCTCCACGACTCCACATCCTCCTTCAGAGGTGTTCGTTGGTAGCACAAAAAATAGGAGAACGGATACCTGGAATGCTTTCACACACAGATGTGTTGAAGATGTCAGTCCTATCTTTGATGCACATGTGCATGTCTCCGTGTCCAATTAAAATTTTATTGACAGAGTTCAGACAATGGAACATCCATGTATTCAAATCATGATCGGATCAGCGATATGACGCTGTAAGTGCGTCATGCGTTGTTATATCCATTTGAAAGTGCTATTACACGGCGCGGCTTTAGCGACGTGGTGCTTTCAGGCAAATTGCTGTAATTTGAGTTGGCTGTGGCCCTGTATCACCCCTCGCCTTAACATGCGGCATATGTTGAGCAATTAGCGCGCGCTCGGCGACATCGACAATCAGTTGCGGGCACGCGACTCGCTTCCGTTTCCGACGCTCGCCGCAACGGTCACGCCGCGCCGCCGCCGAGCAACGCCTCTATACGGCTTCCAACAACCAGCATCCGCATGCATTCTCGTATGACTAAAGAAAATGTTACCATTGTCTTTCAGCATAAGAAAAAACGGAATGTTCCATAAATATTAGTGACATTTCCACGTGCCAATGAATGGAAAAATATGACCTTGAAAGTTAAGGTGACAACGCATCGCCTAAATTATCTTAATAATGATACATTTTTCGTTTTTTTTAAATTAGTCTATGGATTGCGCTGCCTGAATGGGTGTTCCCCGATAGTTACAATCTGGATGACTTCAAGTCCCGATTGAATCGGTTTCTTCTAGGCAAACGTGATCCATCTTAGACCGCATCATCGCTTAATATCAGTTGTCAGTTATGTAAAAGTTAGACGCTGCTTTGCTTATTTATTGTTCTTATAGGGGTTTGCCATCATAATTACTCTTTTTAACCCCCGATGCAAAAGGGATGTTATACGTTTAACATGTGTGTCTGGCTGTGGCATCGTAGCTTCCAAACGGCTGAACCGATTTTGATATATATTTTTTTAAGTTACTGGACCGAGAGTTCTTAGCTACAATTCAAGAAAAAAAAATCTGCTGTTTGAACATTATCAGCTTTTTTATCGGGGAATATTCGTTACAGGAATAAATTAATTCAAATTTAAAGATAAATTGCTACTGCTAAATGGAACTGTTTTGTAAAGTCACGTTGAACAAAACGTAACCAAAACAAATTTAAATAGAAACTGGAATGGCTTCTGTTGCAAATATAAAAATAACTTTTTACCTTTACATCGTAGACCAAAGGTTTTGACATGAAAACGTTGGAACTTGATTGGCCTCTCTGTTGCTTATGAACCGCTATTTATAGTAGAAAAATTATTTAATTTAAAATATTAATTGCTATATTGCAAAACGACCCCTTTTTGTACGGCTAGTTTGATCAAAACGTAACTAAACTTTTTTGCATTTCAATTATGCAGTTTCAGCGTTTTTTTCTTCTGATTTGAGTTTCTTGGGTTCTGTTTGAGAATGTCTGATTTATTTTTTCCACTGATTTTCTTTTATTTATAGGGACTAGCTGTATCCGATGCTTCGTTCGCGATTTCTTCAGAAAAAAAATAGCCTATGTCCATCTTCATGATACATACTATTACCTAGCAAAATTTTATCGTGATCGGTTAAGCCGTTTAGCCGTGATTATGTAGCAAACAGACAGAGTTACTTTCGCATTTATAATATTAGTATGGATTAGTATGGATGTAATTTTTTTTTATTGTTAGATTGATATGGGTTTAACTTTCACTTATCAACCTATTTTTAATTTATATTGTTTGATATTTTTTATTCTATATGTTATATCTAAATTCACAGAACTGGACTGTGTCTCTCTTTTATTTGAAAACTTTTAAGGCTTGTTTGTTCATATTTTTCTCGCCATGTTATATGCTTTTAAAGTTGTTTGTTTTTCGTAAATAAATAAGAATAATAAATATATAGTCACACAACGGGCAATGGAGAGAGCTATGCTCGGAGTTTCTTTGCGCGATAAAATCCGGGACGCAGATATTCGCCAAAGAACCAGAGTCACCGACATTGCTATTAAAAGCATTGCAAGTTGAAGTGGCAATGGGCAGGTCACATCGCTCGAATAAATGCCGATACCGACCGATAGGGATGAAAGGCTCTTGAAGGTCCTGTCCCGGTGGCTCAGTTGGTAGTGAACCTACTATCTGGGCTTGGGGGCGTGGGTTCGATTCCCATCTAGGACAAACATTTGTGTGATGAACATTTGTGTTCTATGTCTGGGTGATAATATCTATTTAAGTATGTATTTAAAAATATATATGTATGTATATCAGTCTTTGGCTGCCATATTACAAGCTTTGCTTAGTTTGGGGTCAGATGACCGTGTGTGCAAAAATGTCTCAGATATTTATTTAATTGGTTCATCCGTTTGGGAGCTACAATGTCACAGACAGATACACGTTAAACTTATAACTACCCTCTGTTTGCGTCGGGTAAAAAAGTTTTTACTACGTTCTGAAAATGTACACCGCGTAGCAAAGGTTATGAAATGAAATCGTTAACACTTGATTGGCCTCTTTTGATTCATTACTGACCGCCTCTGGGAATTCCTAGCGACGCCCTGCTCACACAAGCTGTAATGTATATTTTTACGCATTTTGCTCGGTAATTACCGATGGAAATATGCTGAAGGAAACATTTATAAATTATTTCGATGGGCTGCTAATAAGGCCAATCAGAAATACCGGACTAAAGATATCATGATTTCCTTTTTCCTACGTACAATATAACTCTGGTTCCTTAGCTTTATAAGTAGGTTTTTTTTAGAATCCGAAATAACTTGTTTTTCTTTCCTTGTTATTGTTATCATGGAATCAAATACATATAATAAATGTTTCTCTAAGTTAGATATTTGATATAAATTCTTAAGCGGCTCTACTCAAATAAAGAATAACTGAAATATTTGAGCCGATTTTTCCTATTTTTATACGTAGTCTAATTAGTAGGTATACCTACGAAAACAAACGTGAAGATATTTCCATACGCCACATACTTACTGTTAGTGTGGTGGTAGAGGTGAAACATTTTTCCACGAAACTTACAGTCCCCTCTAGAGGGTCGCACGCGAATAAACTTTTATGATGGATTATAGAGACCTTCTTCAACTTTACGTCGATCCGCGTGAATAAGTTTTATAGCAGGAATTATGTTATGCGTTCCCCGATGAATAAAAATAGATGGAAACAAAATCGAGATTTTTCAAGATTGCAGTTTTCACTCAAGAGAAGCGACTAACTCGTTTACAATAAATTTTCGTGGTCCTGACGGAGGGAAAATTATTTTCCCTCCTGTTGGTCAGACGGCGGTCCGTGGTTCGTGGTACGTACGTCTGTTACGGCTTTTATTGTTTTGTAAAGCTCCGCCACTTATTTATTTTCGTTTCCGTTAAAAAAAAAAACGATTGTAAGTTTTATTAAAAACTTAGCGATCGGAACAAGTAACAGAAGGACGTCTGAAAGACTTCCGCTCCTGGGGGCGCGGAAGAAGTCAGCGTGTCGGTGAAGAAATGTGTTCGGGGGTGCGGCGCAGCGTGGCGTGGGCGTGGCGCGTGCGGACCGCTCGTTGGACGCGCGGCACCGCCGGCCGGTGCACGCGGCCCGGCAGGTGATGCACGCCGCGACGCCTCATTCCCGAACCGACCGCCCGCTCGAGCACACGCGAACCAAGAGCCCTAGCTCATCGTTTTGACCGTTCGATCCGAAGTGTACCCTGACGATACCCTAAATTTTAATAATTTGCGCGCCTCAAATTCTTCGAGTGGAGTGTTTTAATTATTCAAGTGATGAGGGGCGGCGAGTTTTAGTAGGACACTCGTCATGGCACCTTTCGAGTTTCCCGTGTTGTGTTGTGCGGGGTGGGTCGTGCGGTGCGCGCGGTCGATGGCAGCGCGCCGGCGCGGGAGCCCGCCGGCAGCACGCGGCAGCGTGGCGCCCGCTGCCACTCCGCCGGTAATTGATCACGCGTCTTGCTCGGCCCCGCTCGCCGCCGCCGCCGCCGGCGCGCCTCATCGCAATCACATCATGTAGGTCGCTGTCGCTACGGATTGATTATGTAAGTTTTCGGGGGTTGTATTGCATTTGTTCTTGTTAAGATTTGTTCTGAATTGTCTACGGTTGTTTTTTCTATTTATATACGCGTACAAGAGAATTTAAGAACGTACAAGTAATTTTGTTTTTGAACAGAAGTCTAGATACTTTAAATAAAAAGTACTTCAAGTAGATAATTAAAGCACATAATTACTGCAAGTCGAAGGAATAATTGTAAACATTCCACGCTCTGCCTTTTGCATGTTTCATTAATACAAAAAATTCTTAGATTATATTTTCAAAATTACTTGGCAAGAGCGTGTCGACACACTCACATGATAGGGTTCCATGACCGAAGCCATATAATTGTAGTCATAATTCAGAAATTGATAGTTATAGAAAAATGCGAACGAACGAAGCTCTGTAGACTTAGCCAAATTTCAGAGATGTATCATCCCGATAGCATGTAATATGACTTATTTGTATTGTAAGTTAGAAGTTTATATTATCTTATAGTTTAGAAATGCAGGGGTGGGAGGGACCAACTTGTTGGCAGGCACTATTTCGCAGAGGATAGACTTTATAAAAAAGGTGATGTATGAAACCTTGCCTTCATTTTAAAAGATCTTTTCAACGATACCCCACACGAGGAGGTACAGTGAAAATTGTTTTTTCACATGTGGTACATGTGAAATGGGAATGAAAAAAGCCAGCCACAACCACCACCCCAAAAATGCAATATTATATATTTATTATAATTTTAAAATGGAGATCTATATTACAACTGTCATTTTGCAAAGTTTCATGCACTTATCTTAATATTTATAGAAGTTAGAAGGTTCTATAAAATTCGGACAGACAGACAGACAACGAATTTATAAGGGTTCCTTGTCGGGCTACGGAACTCTAAACACGGTCTGAAAAATAATTAGTCTCATCAATTAAATGCAAACATTTTGCATAAACCACAATATTCCTTTACAACAAAATATTATGTTATACCTAGAACACACCAAGCTACAAAAAAAGTTCAATTGTAACTTTTTTATTTGCATTTCAACCCGCGAATATTTTATTCCGGGTTCCACTCGAAATGGCAGACCAGTCACACAAAAAAACTATACCTTTTTAAATAAAAAAATGTTTCAAGATATACTGGTAAACGTAAATAGATTTTTTAAATATTTTGTTGAGTTTATTCATGAAAAAAACCGTATATAAAATTATTTTAACTGACTTCCAAAAAGGAGGAGGTTATATTCGATTGTTACCTCAGAACTTCGGACTGGGTGAACCGATTTTGATGATTCTTTATTTATTTGAAAGATGGTGCTCTCCCATTCTTCATCATCAGCCTGCATCCGTCCACTGCTGGACATAGGCCTCTCCTAATGCACGCCACTGAATTCAGTCGGCAGTTTTTTGCATCCAGTTTTTACCCGCCGTTTTACGCAGGTCGTCACTCCACCTGGCTGCAGGGTGTCCCACTACGTTTACCTAAACGTGGTCTCCACTCCAGAACTCGTCTACCCCATCGGTTATCGGTTCTTCCACTGCCACTGCCACTTCAGCTTACTAATCCTTTGAGCTATGTCGGTAACTTTGGTTCTATGTCGAATCACTTCGTTCCGAATTTATCCCGTATAGAAACTCCGAGCATAGCTCTCTCCATAGCTCGCTGAGCGACTTTAAACTTGTGGACCAACTTAACCGTGAGTGTCCACGTCTCGGCACTGTAGGTCATAACGGGTAGGACACACTGGTTAAAGACCTTTGTCTTGAGACACTGTGGTATGGACGACGTGAAGACCTGACGAACCTTACCAAATGCTGCCCATCCAAGCTCCCATTCTTGTCCCATTTCAATTTGGTTCAGTTCTGACATTTTTATGAAGTCTGTTTTTTGTATTGATAATAATTATTTGTGTTATGGTTATGCCTGCCCTATTTATAATTAATAAGTCATATAGTTGCAATGTAGGTTAAAAGCGATATCCTAAAACTCAACGGGTGGAATCAGAATTGTTTTAGTTGTGTGTGGAAGATATGGTTTTAAAACCAACGACGCACACGCAGTGCACCTAAATTTAACCATGCACTTGCAAAACAATTTCAAATTTTCATGCATTTGTAAACACACCAGCCTCGATGATGTAATTGAGTATTTATACACGAGTCTTATTTTGTACTCTGTAGAGTATACTATAGGATATATTATATCTAAAGTTTTATTTATATTACACGGGAATTACTCACGTAAGATTAGGCCGGTTAGGCGCGCATTCACCTTGATAAAGATCGCCGAATGCGGTTGAAACTATAGTCGGAGTAACCGGCCTAATCATACGTGAGTAATTCCCATATGTAATATAAATAAAATGTGTGAAAACAACGTCAGTTTCCATAATAAAATATATCAAAAGTGTTGTGTTCCTACTCAAAAATAAAAATTTCTAATGAGAGTAGATATCTGCCTACAAACTGCTACGCAGTTTGGCAGAGTTGTGTATATAATATAGCATGTATGTTATTCACTCAGAGATATATATATATATATATATATATATATTAACTCAAATACTAAGTACGGCTCGATTACTAATTTTTCACGCAAACAAAGAAACATGTAGCGACTCCAGTGAACTAACTAATAGTTCACACACATAAAAGGGCGACAAGATCGACTGCTGGGTGAATTCGGTCGATCGGTTCTAGGTACCCAAACAAAAATCACCATATTTTACATAAAAAAATAAAAAAGCTGAAACTTACACATCAAAACCGAAACTATTTAGAACTTGGTGAAAAAACTGTGGTGAAGAACGTGGCTTAAATTTAAAAAATTAGTTTGTGAATTTATCACCATTTTCACCCGACTGCCCAAGAAGGAGAGTAATGTTTTTCGACCGTATGTATGTATTTTTTTATGTTTCTGTATTACTTCCTGATGACTTGTGACCGGTTTTGATGTCAGAAGCGTTGTTAGATTCATCTTCATGTCCACATTGTCACAGGCTACACATTTTGCAGTCGGGTTCTTTGTTTTTCTACACTATAATACACTAATATTATAAAGAGGATTGTTTATTATTTGGAGGAAGATTTGTATGTTTGTAACGAATTAAATCAAAAACTAATGGACTGATTTAAAAAACTCTTTCACCATTAGAATGCTACATTATCCCTGAGTAACATAGCCTACGTTTATCCCAAAAAAAAAAACGTGCAAAGTCGGGACGGGCGGCTAGTCTTTTATAATATACTTATCACATCTGTGTGCTTGGTATAACTTTATTATCATACATGAACCAGTTCCGCAATAACTGTGTGCATATATTGGAGTGGAAGGAAGGGAGGCATTTTACCTGCAGTGGGACTACCACGGCTGAAATAAATAAAATAGTACATTGTTATCCTACGGGTGAAAGTAACTTATTTAGTCCCGAGACGCTAATAGTTCGAGGGACTAAATAAGTCTTTAACCCCGAGGTAAACACTGTGCTTTTCATTACGAATACAAGGAAACTAAAAATAAAAACATGAACTGACACTGGCAAATACACGAGAAATGTGGAACCATAATCCTCCGAGGAGAAAAAAAAAGTTGAAACATGACATGGTTCAATACAAATGTGAAAATAGAACTGTTTTTTTTTAATAATTTGAGTTTCTGTCAGTTGTCAACTGTCACTGTCAGTTGAAAGTGATTCTCCCTAGGGCTGAAATGTATTACTTTCAACCCGCTCCTCAGGCAACTTCAGATCTACTTTTCGAGTATGAGTAATGAAAAATAAATTAATGTATTGCAGAAAACTGGGGCTCGTCTGAAGATATTCTCGAATCCGGCGCCCCAGAGCACGGAGCGCGTGGTGCAGCTCGTCGGTAAAGCGGACGCAGTCGCAGCTGGCGTCAGAGAAGTCATCGAGCTCGTCAGACAGGTGAGGGAAACGGTGGAATACCACAAGTATTAACTGAACAAAAAAAAAACTGGGTTGAACTTTGTCACAGAGAAATATAAGGGTTCATATAATTATGTGGAATGTTGGCCAGCATGGTGGATTATGGCCCATCCCCTCTCTCTCTCTGTAGAACTGTGAAGTGAATCATGATAAGGCCTGTGTCACAAAAGTGGGAACCATGAAACCATGATAGGCTGAAATGAATAATGATATGTCGCGAACGCCATATCATCCATTCAGGCAGCGCATTCCACAGACTAGGAGTTCGCACAATAAAAGTGGAATCAAAGCGCTTCGTACGGCTTTTCAGAATGTCAACCATAATGCGATGTCGATTATTCGTGCCCGCGCTGGCAGTCCGATAGAAAAATGGGCAGGAGGGAATTAAATCATGCAGATCTGATGCACATGAGTCCCGACTGCCTGCCAGCTCTATGGATAGTGATCGCTCCACTTGGATCTTGGGATGACCCATTGAACAACTTCAGATAAAATCAAAAGTACTCATAAGGCTGCTCGTCATGGGATCGCAGCCCTGTGGAGAAAAGGACAGACTGAGCAGGCCTATTAGAGGGACCTCTCAATGTGGATCCCACGGAGATAATTAGGCCAGTAAGAGAAGTTGGGGTGTCTTAGGCGGTTTAGTGACCCAGTAGCCTTGTCTCATGTTCTATCCCAGGTTTGATTGGCAATGACACAGAGCAATTTTCGAAAATAATTGTATGACTGAACTAGTCCACTTAAATAATTCTGGTGATATTACGTTTTAGGTGCCGATCAAGGGCCATGTGCAGAGCTACGACCCACACAACTACGATGATTACTATGCGGAGGAGTACGGCGGGTTCGGCGCTGGACAGGGCGGCGGTATGCGAGGCCCGGGGCCAGCGCGCGGCCCGCGAGGACCGCCCGCGCTGCCCGGCCGCGGCCCGCCGCCGAGACCACCGCCCATGGGCCGTCCGCCACCACCAGGTACTCAACTTTTATTTTAACCATTCTACTACACTCCCATAGACATCTACCAACGAACAACTAGATAAACTATACTGTGCCATTTGTGTTATGGCATGTATAGTATAAAGCGTTTCCAATTCTTGACTACAAAGTTCCTTCAATATTTCAACATTTTAAATCTTTTTCCATTGAGACTCGATTCCCGGGATGGATGAACATACATATTTATTAAGTTTGTACGGAAACCTTGGGGTGCGAGTCCTACTCACACTTGTCCGGTTTTTTAACCGACTTCAAAAAAGGAGGATGGTGCTATGTTCCACTGTTTTTTTTTGTGTTCACCAATTTCTCTGCCAACTTTTTATTTATTTTTTATATAGATCTACGTTAGGCCACCAACTGTTAACCGATAAAAAAAAAACCTTTTGTTCGGTAGGGTATACTTCCAATTTGGTCCCATTGTCACCAAGTCAGGATCTGATGATGGGATCCCAGAGCAATCGAGGGCAACCCTAAAATTTTATAGGCACTTATTACGTGTTTCATATATGTTTGTAGTCTATTTTTAATGTGATCCACTTGTTTGTCATCAGGTCCGCGCCCCTCGTTCAACGATTTCGCCGGTCCGGGCCCTCGTTCCTCGTTTAATGGGCCGCGGGACCCGCGCGGTAGCTACAGCGGCGGCGGCGGGTTCGGTGGTGGTGGCGGTGGCGGGTTCGGTGGGGGCAATGGCGGAGGGTTCGGTGGGGGCGGCGGCGGAGGGTTCGGCGGTGGCAGTGGCGGAGGGTTCGGCGGTGGCAGTGGCGGAGGATTCGGGAACCGCAGTGGAGGCGGCGCCGGCGGCTTCGGAGGCGGGAATGGCGGCGGCGGCGGCCAGGAGACCACCACACAGGTCACCATACCGAAAGACGTGAGTGCTGACAACATACTCATATATATTTATTCCCGCAGCCACCTTTGATTATATACAGGGTTATGCATATACCCTGTACTAACCCGAAAGGAGGTCATTATACTCATCATTATGAACAACTATTACTATGGAACCAACCCTGAAATCGCGAAAAAAAAGGTCAGCTGTTTAATGCATTTTGTCGAGTGTCAATGACCGTTTTCTATGGAACAGCTGATATTTTTTTCGCTATTTCTGGGTTGGTCCCGTAGTAAAAGTTGTTGATAATGATGAGTACAATGACCTCTTTTCAGCTTAGTACAGGGTATATGTGTAACCCTGTATAGTTTAGAATTGCCTTAAACACAAACTAGTATCGAGAAAAATCTGCCAAAAACTGGAGGGGGCGAGGTAACCACGTATTGCACACACTGACATAATTCTTACTACTTCTGCGAACATACACACTTCAAAATTGAGCGCACACAATTGCAAACGAGATGATCAAACAGAATAGATTTCTTCTAGATCAACGTGTTCCATCCTTGGCCACACCGTCGCTTACCATCAGGCGAATTGGTGGCCAAACGTAGATCTATTCTATATAAAAAATAAAATAAAAAGATGACCAAGGGCGATAAAAGATGATAAAGGGAGTGTAGGTATAACCCTCCCGTCCATTATTTTTTTCTAAAACAGCCACGGACGGATCTTTTTCTTAAATTCAATAATAGCCTTGCGTTGGACTGCCAACTCTCCTGATGTTAAGCGATGATGCAGTCTATGATGATGCTTGCCTAGAAGAAGTTTCACTTGGATCTACAAGTTTACATTTTCACAATCGACAAATTCGACGGCGTTGATACCTTCTATTTTCGTCAAATGCATTTTCTGTTTCCAGCTAGCCGGAGCGATAATCGGCAAGGCGGGGTCCCGCATCCGCAAGATCCGCGCAGAGTCAGGCGCCGGCATCGAGATCGCGGAGCCTCTTCCAGGCTCCTCCGACCGCATCATCACCATCACCGGCACCCCGCAGCGCATACAGATGGCGCAGTATCTGTTACAACAGAGGTACACAACTTTTTTGCATAAACAGCTTTTTGTACAGTACCTATACAGGGTTACGCGTATAGACTGTATTAAGTCGAAAGGAGGCCATCCTCATTGTTTCCTGTGATCTACAATCTAGGCATCTTCAAGGCTAGAGTGAATAGATTTCCTCTAGACCAACGTGACCCATCCTCGGCCATACCGTCGCTTACCATCAGGCGAGTTGGTGGCCAAACGTAGATCTATTTCTATATAAAAAAATGTCATTGTACTCATCATTATGAACAATTTTTTTCTTATGGGACCAACCCTGAAATCGCGAATAAAAGTCAGCTGTTTCATTGAAAACGATCATTGACACTTCAAAATGAATGGAACAGCAGTATTTTTTTCGAAATTTCTGAGTTTGTCCCATAGTAAAAGTTGTCCACAATGACGAGTACAATGACCTCCTTTCGACTTAACCTAGTCCATGTGCGTAACCCTGTTAGCTTTCAATGCCTAGTCGTAGACCGCTCCTCGACTTTTTGGCTGAACGAGCAAAATAGACCAGCGGCCTTATTGTCTAACTGGTTAGATAGTTAAACATTTTAAAAGGCAAGGTACTTGATTCTGTTGAATTAGCTTCCTTGTCTCTTGAATGGTCAAAATGAAGCCAATCATGAGAGACAAGTGAGCAACATAAACTCAGTATCGAAACGATACCAATATTATTATTAGACAATAAGGTTATATTTCAAATGATAGCAGTTTTTACAAGCTTTTACTTATCTTATGTTTGTTAGTTTGTTCAGGTCAAATCTTGCAAGCAAAGACTTTCTATAACTAGACATTTAATGCAGGGCGAACATGTTCAGACAATTCATCAGTTGACCACTACTGATATAAAAAACACGCCCACTAATTCCACTCAACCTCGCGTCATTTCCGACCAATACCGTAGGTACGCCATCGCTATGCTTGGTTTACATTTTGAGCTGACGCTGAATGGGCCAATTAGCATTTAGTAACCCTTCACCCCGCCCTTCAGGTATTTGACTGAATTGTTTCCATTGAAAATAATCGTAACTACAAGTCTGGGCTACGTAGTAGCTATACCTAGTCTGTGCTTGCAACATACACCTTCAGTTCTGGTGACAATAAAATATGCAATACCCAGTCTCATTTTCTAAATAGTCGCCAAAACAAAAATATTTAAATAAGAGCTCGTTTGTAAAAATATTTTATTTAACAAAATCTTGTTTTAAATTCTGCTGCATAGAACCTTTAAAGAGGCTTAAAGTGTGCTGGATTCCGATGAAGAAAAATGCCTTTCTCATTGATATAGAAACACATGGATTTCGGATTTAAATCAAAATTGGTTTGATGTCTTGGTATTTAGTTATGTTTTTGTATAACTAAATACAAAGTCTAAAGCCGGGTCCGCTGCGGCATGTTTTCGTGTTAGCTAACACAGTAACATGTTACTGACACGAAAAAACAAAAAGTGGGTGAAACTTTGGTGTTAGCTAACAGTTAGTGTGTTAGCTAACACGAAAACATGCCGCAGCAGACCCGGCTTAAGGCTATAATATTCATGTGTTTGTAAATTGATGAGGCAATGTCCTTGCTTCACTTAACTACTGAAATGGTTACGACATTTAAAATGGATATACATAAAAACTTTACTTTCTTTAGTTTTAAAATTGTGCATGCATCATAATCATCCAATTTGTAAATACCAACATAACTTTTTTCAAAAAAAAACAATGAAAGATGTTTTGTTTCGACTAAGTTCTAGGCTAATTTCTCGGATTGATTGCATGCTTCAAACTGAAAAATACTTTATACAGAATGACGTTTATGGTTGAGGTATAAGTGTAATTAATACACTGCTACTCCTAATTTTGAACTGGAATATAAATGCTAACGACAAAATAGCACACCATTAACAAAATGCAACTATTGTGCTATTATTGCAGATAGCAGTTGTACTTCAGAAATTATGGGATATCCTTTGATTGTGTGAACTGTAAATGAAAGAATTGCAAACCCTGCCCCCAATGTACTATGCCTTTTGAAAACGTTATTTTTTCCAAAAAAAAATACAATTTCACAGAAAATTGATGAAATTCCAATACTTAAATGGGATTCATTTCCTACTTTACTAACTTTAGAAATGAAAATTTTCTTTTAAATTTAATGGAACTGTTCTCGAGATACAGTCAATTTCAATAAACAAGGAAAAATCGAAAAAAAAAAACTCCCCATAAAAGTTCTGATAATCTTCAAAGTGCTGAACAAATTTTGTTGAATCGTAGCTAAAAACACTCTCGATCAAGTCTCTTTATAAACAATAACCAATTTAATCCAAATTTATTTAGCCATTTAGCAGGTACGATGCCACAGACAGATACACACACCTCACACACATTAATCTTCTTTTTGTGTCAGACTTAAAAAAGAATCATTAAATTGTGTAATTGTTGGGTAACAATTATAACAAAAGTTCTTTCAAATTGAGGACCTCCTCCTCCTATTTTAAAGTCTTTTGAAAATAATTAGTTATTTTTATTTATTTTATTTATTTATTTGGCTGGCCTCATTTTGAGATGGACCAATTGATTCTTCAGACACCATATATATTGTGTCCGAAACATCCATTACTCAATACTTATTTACATGAAGTGAGCATCAAGATTAAAGTAAGAATGGTTCGCTTAGTGAAAGCTATATTTACAGAATCGCATACCAAATGGGTCAGTTCTAATGAGCCGTACACACTTTGGCGTTGACAAGCTAGGCGAGTGACGACAAGCGAAGGCAAGCCTAAGGAAATTGACTGTCTGCACGTTGGCACTTGCATTCGCTCATTGAGCTAAGCCCAACGTGTGTTAGCGGCTTAAAATTCACATAACCAAGGGACGTCTTCTAAATGTGTACATTCCTCAATCATTAGCATTACTAACACTATTATTCTGACGATAGAATGTTTGAAGAGTTCCCCGATTTGGCACCAAAGCAAACTAAGCTTATGTAGAGATTGTTTGATCACCATTCTGAGCTCGATATTGTGAAGATCAGGTAAAGACCCCAACTATTGTCAGTAGAGGACGTAGACTTTCATCTCATAATGGGTATTATACCTCTGTTGGTAAATTCATAGTTGATTAGAAATGAAACGTTCGGTCTTGTAGTTCTTCATTGTAATCTTTGAAATATATTAGTCATTTCTATTCATTCCATATCTCATTGAAATTGTGTGAGTAACTAACAGTTTTATTGTTTGTGACTAACATGTTTTATTACTGAGTATATGCTACCACATGTATATAAAGAGTAAATTTCTTATAAAAAAGTGTTTGGTTGATATAAATAATTTTTACTGTTGGTTTTTATATTTATCATCGAAGTAGATTGTTTATATAACTGGTCTCATAATATCGAGACTAAATAAAAATTCCATTTTTTTTTTTTAAAAAAGCCTTTTGGGTTTATGTGGTAGCATATATTTTGTGTATAACATTTCTAGGTGTCATCAACTAACAACGGTCGAGGAGCAGACGCCCTGGGTTGTATGGAAGACTAGTGATTTTGTTGTTTTTTCTGTATAACAAGGAATCACTAATCTCCCTACAAACCGGCGGCACACACTTCAAACGAAGATAACTTCATGCGGACTTGCCCTTCTGTGTAACTAACACTATGGTTTTCTCTTACTTCATATTTTTCTGTTAATTGTATAAGGCTGCATTTTTACATTTTTGAACAAACTTCTCTGATAGCAACTCGCATGGTATTCTATGGACACATGGTATACATTTTATATACAGTATTGTCAACTGTCACTGTCACTCTCTGCACAGTGTTTAATACTTTGTGGAGTTTTACCAAATTAATGTCATAGGTGGGAATGCAGTCTTATGATATAATATACTAAATGAATTGATTTAAGATTTCAGTCACAATATGTTTTATGTAAGGTTTTGGTTTTGCTTTACTGTGAATTTATTTGGGTGATAAACATTAAAAATATTTTGTTATAACTTTTTTCTTCTTCCACAGTGTTCACGAGAGTAACCCGAATCTCGGCCGCGGAAACTTCTGATTCCGGCTGTACTTTAACAATTAAATTTTACATTAGCTGATGCCAATCCAATTGTTTTTTTTTGTACATTAAATATGTGAGGCTCATCAACGTATTGAAATATCTACTTGTAGTGTAAGTAAAATATACAAAACTATTATAATCAGTAAAAATAGTATATATTTTAGTTGAATTTCATGCACTAAAACTGAATTGTTTATTTATGTACCTTCTGTGCGAATAGTAAATAGTTCAATTTTTCCATAGCTATTGGGTGTGAGTTATAACTTAGTTCTCTGTTTTCCCTGGTAAGAGAATAGAGTTAAAACAAATTGCATTTATCATATTTTCATAATTGTAATTAAAAAAAGTAATAATTAAGGTTGTGTCAATAATTTTACTGAATTATTTGTTACATCGATGTATTTTTAAGCGATAGGTTCGAGTAATGGAATAAATACTTATTTTGTGAACTAATTTTTGTTATTTTGTACTCTTGTCTCCTTCACCCACATCTACCAAACAGTATGTCATTTATAAAAAAAATATCAGACTGATTAACTGACATCAGAAAAAATTGTGTTTTAGGACCACCACCTACCACTACCACAGATGACGCATCGCACAAAACTGAGCACACTGTGTGAAAAGATCTTAATAAATACATCTCACGAGAGACTATTATAGAGGTTGCCCCAAATCTTTCTGAGGGCACGTGGAGCAGCACAAATAACTTATTTGAGCGTGCATGCTCCCATGTACTGTCTCGCTAGGCTCGACGCGTCTTCTGTGATGACTCTTATTACATTTAGGTAGATACTTAGTAAGCAAGTGGCTAAAATTGGGATAAAAAATAATTTATCCCAACTGTGCCAATGCCCCAGAGCCTCACTCCGATATTTTAAGGAGTTGGGTTGGCTCGGGTAATTGCTGGTAGGGGGAAATGCACAATACACCCCAAGCAGGATGAAGTCAGTGCAGGACTTATCGCCCGCATCTCGAATAAGAATTTATTCCTCAAACTGCGCCTTAGCTATGATTTTTCTCAGAACCTAATGATTAAATAAATTAGGTAGTTATTTCCTATAAAGGCAACATGCTAGTAATTTAATAGTTTTTTCACATTTTCTACATTGAAAACAATGGCAACTATTAGCAAGTGCAACAGCAATTAGATTGAAAAAAAAATGTCCATATTAATAAAACTTAACCCAATTTAGGTTTAAGTTAACTTAGCGATTTTATGCTCTATGCGACATTTCAATTTCATATTGAGAGGAATTTAGGTACTATTGAGAGATTAGCATACTTTAGATAATATTGAATTAATCTCATAGTAACTGGTGAATAAGGAACTGGTTTGTTTAAGGAAGGTGGGTGTATGTACTCCTACAACCAGTCTCTCCACATCACTAGACACAAATTCAAGGTCAATTTCATATGACCTATGAATTTATATATTCTTGAATTTAACACCAACCGAGAAAGATAAAGATCTTATTTCTAGTAGTAATCAAATAATGTGACAAATATGTAGTTTCAAATATACTAGATTGGTTGATGGTTTCATTTTATAAATTCAAGGTTTTTTGGTCTATATAAATATTATATGGAATGAAATATAATGAAATTCAACTCGCTATCTGATTCATCATGAAATCTCGAAAACTTCTTTACCTATGAAGCTGAAATTTGACAGGTAGATTCCTTATGTAGTATAAAAGTTTGTTAAGAAAGGATTAAGCTGAATTAAAAGGGGAAATGGATGTTGAATGTTATAGAACCTTGGAGTAAGTGTTCCGTGAAGTCTATCCATAAAAAGTCATGGGCAACAGCTAACTTCAATAAAACCTTTTCATATTGATAAAAATGTTAGTTTATTTGTATAAATCACAATACATCCCCCGAATTCAAATACAAAATATATTCACAAGAAATACCACCAGCTTCTGAAGCTTGCAGGTCTAGCATGTGAGCCTCAATAAAATGACCACATTTTTGTCCATAGAATGAGACAATAGCGTCCAAATTCTAATTGCCACATAAAAATGTGACATGTGCTATGCCTGCACATCAGATCAAGTCTTTTTTTCAGTCATTATGACAATGGAGGAAGATCTGGATGCTCCACCTCATGCTTGTCTAAATAGAACATTACATACCACAGAGGTACTATAACCCCAAGTATCAACATAAAACACACTAAATGGAACCATTTCAGTCCAAAATCTGCTCCATGTGATGTCAGTTCTTTAACTACTACAGTTTCAACAGAAATCTTTTCTTTATTTGGTAATAGTTGAGTATCTTCAGTGACTTGTTGAGCTGGTTCTACGTCAGTGTATTGTATGATGGCAGGGGCAAGGGTGCTGTTTAGGACAATTGCATTACAATCTATTGAACAGTCATTGTCTTCCTTTGAACTAGGTGTGGTTGTGTTCTGTCCATTGACGTTATTCTGAGATAGCTCTTGTAGCAGTGTCGGAGTGTGATTTGAAGTTGAAGGCACAGACTCTACTCCCTGTTCTACTGGTATCCTTTCAGTCAGAACCGAGTATGGTGTTATGGGAACTTTAATTGTATTCCTTGCAAATATCTCATTGTCTTTGTGTATGTGGTTAATCCTTTTCAACTCTGAAACCTGAAAAAATAATGCATTTATTACGGAATCTCTGACATCTTTGAATTCATACTTAGATCCGTCTATAGGCGGAAACTTGTAATTGGCCCAGTCACCAAATCTATTTATTAAGTTTATACTATTAGGCTGTAAATTCTTGTTTGTCTTGTTAAAATCTAATGGGTGCTGTTATCAGATGTCATACTGTTTGTCATTATAACTATAAGTTTATTTAAATGATACTTGAATATATACTTACAGAACAATAAAATCTCAATGCTATAGCTTGTAATGTGTCACCCTGCAGTACTTGTGCCTCAATGAAATGTTCCTGCGGTTTCATCCTATGGAGTTGTATTTCGTGATCGCCGTCGTCTTTTTTACTGTTCACCATATTGTACACCAGATCATCTCCGTTTAGCATTAGGCGCGTCCTATTCAACGAACCTTTATTAGTAACACGTAAACAAAGTCCACAATCCGCATACTACGCGCCAGTCTCTTTCTGCACTCACCTCTGTTTCATTTTTAAATACACTAAAACTAATAAAATCTACCATGACCTGCTACAAAATAGAGTTCTACCTGTTTTCTCTTATATTTTATAATATAATTAATTAACTGAAATGAAATTGAAAATAGTAAAACAGCTGTTAGGCCCTTTTGGAAATTCGTTTCGATTTCCTTTCCATCAACTTGACAGCTGACGCGTCACGACAGCTGACAGTTGTGAGCTTGACGGTAAGGCCGCATCTGTTTTTTTTTTTTACCTTTTAACATTTTTGGCTATTAACTTCATACATAGATCGTTTTTATTTGATCTGAGACTTTAAAAGAACTCTTTATTTTAATAATACCACAAACACAAGATTATACATTACAACAAAACTATTATCTAGGCTTTTAACAGGCGGCTTTATCGCTTACCTTGATAACTTTTTGGTCGTGAGGAAATCTCTTGGAAATCTTCCAAAAGATTCAAAGATACTCGGGGCTGCATTGCATAAATTACGTTAAAACGTTTAGGAAAAGGCCACAATATTAATAGCCCGCTAGAGACGGTCATGAAAAGTAAATAGTAGATTTTATTGATTAAAGAAAAATATATATTGACTCATAGTTTGTACAGCAGTTGTACATACTCTGAGTATTTCTGAGAATAGAGACGTTTACACGCAAAAAACACGGTGTACAACCCACTCTTAATTTTAGAGTTTTATCCCAAACCTATTACTAGACCTACGCTGTTTGTCTGTCCGTCCTACCTTCTAACGGCTGTATCTCTCGAACTATAAATAGATAGCCAGTTAACATTTTCACAGAATATGTAGTCGGACGTGGTCAGTACCTACTTGGATGGGAGACCACCTGGGCATGATGCCTTTTTGTACTATAATTTGCGAACAAAATAAAATGAATGGACGGGCCCAGTAGAAGCGCATTTTTGAAGATTACAAAATGAGCGCCAGCGCTCACTTCGTTTCAGTAGGTCTCTAGCCGTAGGAAGTGAAACACGACTCTATTGTTCTCTTTTTCCGAGAGGGTAGGTGTGAGAAGTAATATCTTTTTAAAACATCTCTCCACAATTTATTAAATTAAAAATAGTAAAAGTACACTTACAATTGAAATTTATGCATAAATGCATGTGTTAATGCACCCTACCTGCCACTAAGTGTTATCTTTACTCTCCATGAACTGTGCACTGTGATTAAAATTTTTAACTTTTAAACTGCACTTTCTGCTAAACAAGATGGACGCCATACAACAATCGCTCAACCAAATGATGGAAACATTCCACAAGCGCCTGGACACCATCGAGGGGCAGCTTCCGAATGCAGCACCACTCAGTTCAGAAGGACTAGTTGCAGAATTTGCCTCTTTCAAGGCCTTCGTTGTGAACACTTTCCGGGCAGTACAAAGCCAAATCAGCATGTTGGCTCAACAAGTCGACCAAGGTGAGATGCGTGCACGGCGGAAGATCCTCCTTCTGCATGGTCTCCCTGAGGAACAAGACGAAGACACAAGTAAAGTAGTTGCTAAGGCAGTAGCGGAGCGGCTGAAGTTGTCCAGTGTTTCCGTTAATGACATAAGCAGATGCCATCGTATGGGGCGTGCTGCAGCGGATAAGCCACGACCTGTTCTGTTCAAGCTGCGTGATGTTGGTGTCCGTGACAAGATCTGGGCGTCCAAAACCAGTCTCAAGGGCTCGGGCATTACATTGTCAGAATTTCTCACGAAGACTCGACATGAAGTGTTTCTGGCGGCTCGTGAGCGGTTTGGTGTCACTAAGTGTTGGACGATGGAGGGTCGCATATTCGTGGTTGGACTGGACGGCGTACGTCATCGCGTTATTTGCATGGAAGACCTCGCTGCTTTACAGGCGAAACTTGTCCCAGCTGCCATGCCACGGGATGCGGACAATCGGGCAGTAGCTGGTGTGGCAGCAGCGGCGGTTAAAGAGGTGAAGACTATGAGACCCAGAAGAGCTCCAGTAATGAAGTCATAAATTTTTTATTACCTTTTCTACTAGTTCTATAACAGGGTAGTTGCACTTCTTTAGCCTCGACCTCCGCCCATTATTGTGTTTTTTACAATATTTGTTTTGCAATTTCGGTACCTCATTTTTCATTTTTTTTCTCTAGTTTATTTCATAAATTTTTTTTTTTTTTTTTTTTTTTTTAATTAATGGCTATCGCCCACATTTAGGGCACTTTGGCCAACGTCACGTTAACAAAAAACGAACGCGATTTAAAATAAAACAATATATGACCAGCAATCCTAAAACAAAATAAATAAGTAATACAATACATATAAATACTTACAAACACAAAAATACACTATAAAGCACTTTATACACTAACATTATTGTCAGAAAGAAAATTACTTATAATACGGAAAATGGAAATATCATTTGATGAGAGAAGAACAGACATAGAAGTTGGAAAAGGAACTACAAGACTAAGAGAAAGAAAAAAAGCTGAGTGATCAAGCAGCGGACAGGAGAAGAAAATATGATTGAGGTGGCCGTCATCAAGGCCACACTCACACAAAGAAGAGTCCCTGATACGTAACTTTTTAAAATATGTGGGAACACAACAGTGTCCCAACCTCATTCGAATTATGCAACTTGTAATTTTTTTACTAAAGTGCATTCTGGCAAACCACGGCCTCCGAGGGATTACGGGCTGGAGAGCCGCATAAGCGGAACCCCTAGACCTGGCAGAGCCACGCCAGCAGAATGACCATGACTTAAGTAAAAGAGACTTAGGCAGGGATGCAAGATCATGGGGAAAGATACAGAAGGGAATTTTGTCTCCGCAGACAACGGCATCCTTTGCCACTCTGTCAGCCCGTTCATTTCCAGAGATACCAGCATGACCAGGAATCCAAACAAAAACAACTTCTAGACCTTTGGAACTGCAGATAGATAAGGATTCCTTAAGGAGAAAAAGAATAGAGTTGTGGGAATTGGGGGAAAAAGGGTTTGAAAGAAGAGACTGAAGGGCACTCCGACAGTCAGTAAAGACGAGAGAACGGCGGAGATTGAAAATAAGAATATATCGAATAGATTCAAGGAGCGCCCAACACTCACCCGAAAAAACTGAGGTTTCAGGGGGAAACTTAACCTTTTGTACAATGTTAAATTGTTCATGGAAGATACCACAACCAACACAGCCCATAGGGGAGAGTTTTGAAGCATCAGTAAAGATATAGTGCCACCCATGCCAATCCCTCCGCAGAAGATCACGGAAATATTCATCAGCATGGGGGTCACCAGCACAAATGTCAAAGTCTAAAATTACATTTGGACGAGAGACAATGACATCATAACTAAACGAGAAAAGAGGAAGCAAATGAGAACGGAGAACAGGATCTTTTAAAGACTTATAGGTAACAAAACTCTTCACTAGAAGAGGAAGCTGCTTATGGAGCCAAAACCGAGAAGAAGACGAGAAACTATGGAGAAGCTGAAGTTTAGGGACAAGAGGATGATTAGAAAACTGCACACAGCGAAAAAAAAACCTATTAGATAGAAACTGACGGCGAAGATGAAGGGGAGCATCAACACATTCAACCTGAAGTGCATTGATAGGAGAGGATAGCATAGCACCAGAAACAATGCGAAGGGCTTTCGATTGAATCAAATCCAGTTTCTTGATACCACCCTTGTTAGCTGGCTCCAGCAAGAAGGAGCCATAATCTAAAATGCTACGAATAATGGCGTTATACAAAAGTTTCAGTGTAAAAGGATGAGAACCCCACCAAACACCTGATAAACACCTTAGAATGTTAATATTTTTCCGACACCGATCAGCAATATAATCACAATGCAACTTTCCACTAAGCTTATTGTCCAAAATAAGACCAAGAAATTTCACTGACTCCTTAACTGGAATCCTGGACCCTTTAACTAAGATATCTATTTCAGGGGGATTGCGCTTTCGAGAAAAGAGAACAATGTTACTTTTTGATGGTGAAAGATCTAGACCATTTAAATGTAGCCACGAGTTTAAGCACTGAAGGGATTGAGAAATACAGTGACTGGCAATGTCAATTTTATGGTGAGAAGTATATAAAAGGATATCATCCGCATATTGAAGAATACGGCAGAGACCAATAGATACCTCTAAATCAAAAGTATACACATTATATAGAGGAGGACTAAGAACAGACCCCTGAGGAAGACCACGCCAAATGATTCTGTGAGGAGAAATAGAAGAATCACTGCAACGAAGATAAATATACCTTTCAGTTAGAAGATTCATGACAAAATTACATAACTTAGGAGGAACCTTCAACAAAGAAAGTTTATTTCCGAGAATAGAAAGCTGGACGGAGTCATAAGCGGCAGAAATATCTAGAAAAGCACCAATAACTGATTCATTTCGAGTAAAGGCAAGTCTAATATCAGTTGTAAAAACACTTAGGCTATCCATAGTGCTCTTGCCTTTTCTAAAACCATACTGAGATTTGGCAAAAAGGCCCTTACTTTCAAGAAACCATTCAAGGCGATTCTTGATCAGGCGCTCAGCAAGTTTCGCCAGGACAGAAGAAAGAGCAATAGGACGATACGAATTATGATCCTCCGGGTCCTTATCGGGTTTAAGAATTGGGATAATATACTGAGATTTCCAACTAGCGGGAACAAAACCAGACTCAAAAATAGAGTTAACCAAAGATAAGAAAAAGAGAAGTAAACTGTCACTCGCCTTCGTGAAAAATGAATAAGGTATGCCATCCATACCAGGAGCAGAATCTTTGACGGACTTTAATATATTTTTCAATTCAATTAATGAGAATGGCTGATCTAGGGAATCGTTTGACGAAGTAACAGCTAAGGAGGGTAATTCCGAAGGGAGTGGACAATACTGAGGAGCTAACTTATCCATAAATGCCTCAGCCCAAGACTGAGAAGGGCTACAGCAACGAAGAGGAGGACTCCAGGAGCGTCTATATCGGCGAATTTTCGACCAAATAACTGAAGCAGGAGTGCTAGGACTTAAGCTAGAGCAATAAGCCCTCCAACTATCCAGCTTCTTCAAGCGGAAAAGGCGCTTAGAACTAGCAATGGACCTATTCACTTCAGAGAAGTTCTCTAGAGTCATAGAGCGGCGGAAATTAGCTTCAGCCACCTTACGGGCTTTAATAGCGTTACTGCAGTCCTTATCCCACCACGGAGGAGGAGGCAATTTTCCAGACGAAGGCTTTTTAACAGGGAACGATTGGCTAGCACACTCATGGAGCATACGGACCAGATTATCAGAGGAGGAAGAGATATTAAAAGAATTAACAGGAGGTAAATTAGCAGAAACAGAAACAGAGAGGTCGTGAAATTTTTCCCAGTTAGGACAATCATTATAATTTAAAATATATTTAAGAAGAGGAGGATTACCAGAAACAGGACTAGAATTACGTTGAGGAAATTCAAGAAGAATAGGAAAATGATCACTGCCATGAGAAGAAGGAAGGACATGCCACGACAGAAGAGAAGCAAGCTCAGGAGAACATAATGAAAGATCAACAGCACTGCAAAATTCATGAGGACGAGTCCTTCTAGTAGGGGAGCCATCATTAAGAATGCAGAGATTAAGAGTATCAAGAGAGTCCAACAAAAACTCACCACATTCATCGGACTTACCACAACCCCATACAGAATGATGACAATTCAGATCACCAAGGACCAAAAGCGGCTTTGGTAGGGAACTCAAAACCGAAACTAATTTACGAAGAATTAACTTAGAAGGGTCAGGAATATAAAGTGAGACAACAGAATAATTCTTGACACGCACAGCAATTGCTTGAAAACCACTATGAACAGGAATAATAATAGGAGAGAAAGGAATATTATTTTTTATCAGGAGGGCAACACCTCCAAAACCATCTTGTCTGTCACTTCTGATGACATCAAAGCCAGAAACTCTAAAATGAGAACCAGACTTTAACCATGTCTCAGAAATAGACAAGGCAGTAATATTATATTTATTAACTAAATATATAAGATCAGATAATTTATTATATAGTGATCTACTATTCCATTGAAGGAACTTGAGATCCATTAGATAGAAGGGAAATGAGTGAATTTAAGTTAAATGCAGCGTTGGACGGTAAAGGATGGGAAGGGGAGTGATGAGCACGGGGAGGGTTGAGAAGAGAGGACAAAAGATTTAAAAGTTTGAGAAGTTCAGAGATAACCGATTGAACAGATGGAGACTCGGGGGATTTATTAGGGTTAAGGGCACATCCATTAGGAGCGGCTTCCGCAAAGTCACCCCTAACAATGTTTGAGTGAGCCAAATGGTCATAGCCAGAAGAGGGAGAAGTTGAACCAACAGGCCTGTTTTTTTTACTCCTGTAGAGCACTCTGGCAGGCTCCACAGTAACGTGATTAGTTGAACCCGAAAGCTGAGAGGGAAAAGGAGGAGAAGGTGCCAAAGAAGAAGAAGTCACTTCTGCATAAGTAATTCTTGATGAGGGGTGAAGTTTCGATGCCTCTGCGTATGATAAAACATTTTGCGACATTGTTTTTTTAATAGAAATCTGGCGAGACATTTCGGGGCAGATTTTATTGGTTGCGAAGTGACTACCACGGCACCAAACACATTTGGCGCCCTCCGCATCTACATTGCACGAGTCTCCAGTGTGGGCTAAAGAGCATTTGAAGCAGACTGGCTTCGACCTGCATTGGATCTTGGTATGTCCGTACCTACAACAAGAAAAACACTGGATAGTAGGTAAGACATACTGCTCCACTTGAAAAGAGTTGTAGCACATATAGACTCTTGGGGGTAGGAGTTGGCCATCAAAAGTTAAAACAATAGTTTGAGAAGGTTTCCATGACACTGACCCATCAATCACCAATTTGAAGTTCAATCTACGAACTTTGATTATCGGGCCGCACTCTTGGGGCACCCGTACTTCCTTTATTATTTCTTCGTCGGATAAATCGACGGGGATGCCCCGTACCAGACCCAGACGAGTTACATTATATGAGGGAATAAATGCTTTATATCCCTTATTAGCGAGGGAGCTCGAGTCTATGAAGGCATTAGCGGCCTTAAATGAGTGGAAACACAGCGAGATTCTATTTCGGCCCACGCTTTTAATTGATCCATCAACAATGCCTACAAATTCTCTCGAGCGCTCAAAAAGGAATCGCCCGAAAGTAACAGGGTGCAAAGAAGTGCTATCAGAAGATACAACCGCGATTTTTTGTACGTGAATAACATACGGCCCACGATCGGATGAAACATAGCACTGACGTGCAACCGGAGTTGGAGCGATTTTTTGGCCCGGGGGCAAAAATGAGGAGGAACTTGTTGAAGCAATTGTCTTCTGACCTAAGGGCAGAGACGCAGATACGGGGGTTGGAAGAGTGGCAAGGGGAAGCTCACTGCTCACAGTCGAAAAAAAATTTGGGGGTGTGTTTTGTCCTGAAGTAAGAATTACGTCATCAGCAATTTTAAATTCTTCACCAGAAGAGTCAATGGGAGAACATGCTCTTACATCCCGTTTCAAAGCTCTACGCTTAGAGCGTTTATGGGTTATTTGGACATCCTCTGACGTGGATATTGCTGTAAAAGCACCAGGAGAGGGAGGAATATTATAATCAGACGCCATTATTCCACCGCCAGGATCAGGAGGCTCTTCATCGGTCATACTAATGACTTAGAAAAGGAGCTACTGACAAAAATCAAGATATATAACTACAATGATACTAATTATACTAGAAATGAAACTAAAAATTAAATGATAGCTATTTACTAGGAAAACTGGTCAATTAACTATGATAAATGGATTTAAATAGAAAAATATAACCGGAGAATTTTTTTCCAATGGTGACACGGCGATGACGTTCGACCAAAAAAAAATTATTTCATAAATTCTAAATTGTTTCTCGACTTTCTTGTTTTTAAGATAATATTGTTTGTTGTTTGTCACTGAATGTCAAACTAAATTTTTTAATATTTTTTTTAGTATTCGCCCTTCTGACAGGCTAAAGCTTTTGAGACCATACCGCCAGTTCATCTGTTTGCATGTCAATCAAACTTTTTAGCCAAGTGACAATGACTAGTTGTAAGATTGTGGTACTATGTGTAGTGCATTTTGTGTTTATAATTCCAATAACACAACTGGCAGGTGGACGACTAGTATTTTAGTTGAATACCTCATATATATTTTTTAAATTATATTATAATTATTTTTTATATTTAATTATATTATTGTATTTTTTATATAGTACCAAAATTTTATTAATGTCTTGTAGTGATAATGATGAATCTGTATATGCTACTTGTTCTTCATCCGACGACAGTATGGACAGTTTCTGCAGCATCCCCACCTTGTTTGACTCCATTGAGTCAATCACGTCTGATATTCCGAAGAATTTTAATGTTTGCCACATAAACGCCCAGAGTATTACGGCTCACTTCCCAGAAATGCTTGCGTCTCTTGTACAACCAAATATCCACGCCATTCTGGTTTCTGAGTCGTGGTTGAAACCTGTAATCCCTTCTTCTTCCGTGGCGTTGCCAGGCTTTCGACTCGTAAGGAATGATCGTATTGGTAAGGGTGGTGGCGGTGTTGCAATTTATCTCCGATCACACATAGCTTTCTCTATCGTTAGCATGTCTGCACAGCCGCCCCCATCTGACGCTGGTGAGCATCTCCTTATTGAAGTTGTCCTGCATCACACAAAGTTACTTTTAGGAGTTTACTATCCTTGCTCTCGTGATGTTAATTACTTCTCTTCTTTAGAAAACCTTTTAGAAAACATTTCCACTTCTTACGATCATACTATTTTGATGGGAGATTTCAACACTTGTTTGCTAAAGCAGGATCATAGAAGTCGGAAGCTCGAGTCTTTGGCTACTGCACTTAACCTTACTATACTTCCTCTTTCTGCTACTCACAATCCTCCAAACAGTACTCCTTCTCTCCTTGATTTGATGCTTTTATCTTCTCCAAATCATGTCTCCAAGCACGGCCAGTGCGCAGCGGACGATTTCTCTCATCACGATTTGATCTATCTCTCTTATAAAATCCGCCCGCCTAAAGCTAAGCCTAAAATTCTTTTGCAGCGCAGTTTTGGTAGTATGGACATTGAAAAATTGCGCAAAGATGCGCAAGAGTTAGATTGGTCCAACGTCGTTGATGCGCCTAGTATGGATGACAAAATCACAAAGTTTAATTGTATTTTGACCAAACTGTACGACATTCATGCTCCCATTCACGCAGTGAAAATGAAACATGCACCGGCACCTTGGTTAAATGACGATATCCGTTCCCTCATGCAAAAAAAACTAGTAGCCAAGACTAAACTTAAGCATCGCCAATCCGTTGAGAACAAGGAGAAGTATATAGACCGACGCAATGCCTGCAATAGAGCGTGTAGGGATGCCCAACGCCGACACATTCACAATTCCGTAGAAAACGAAGAACCAGCAAAAGTCTGGAAATTTCTTAAGTCATTGGGAGTCGGTAAACCTCGTCAAGATACTGTTCCAAATAAATTGGACATCAACCTGTTAAACCAGCATTTCTCCACGTCTTCCAATTTTGATGGACCCATAAAGGCAGCTACTTTAAAATATATCTCCTCTACCGTGCACTCCGACTTTGACTCTTTCAATTTTAATCAATTTTCCGCTTGTGATGTTAAGAAGAGCATACAGTCCATTTCTTCTAACGCAGTTGGTAGTGACAGTATAAGTCGCAAAATGATCATGCCCATACTCGATGAAGTCATCCCTATCATCCAATATCTCCTTAATTTTTCGATCTCCTCGGGCACCTTTCCAGTAATATGGAAAGAAGCCCAAGTCACACCACTTCCAAAAAAACTTAACCCTGATACATTCTCCGACTTTCGGCCTATCTCCATCCTTCCTTTCCTATCTAAAGTTTTAGAGCGGCTTGTCCATCAACAGCTGTCATCGTTCCTTGTAATAAATGGTCTCTTTAACCCATTCCAATCCGGTTTCCGTCCTGGGCATAGTACTGTAACGGCTTTGACAAAAATCACTGACGACATAAGGGATGGTATTGGTCATTGTCATCTGACTGTACTGTCGCTACTAGACTTCAGCAACGCTTTTAATAATGTTGATTTTGACATCCTGCTCGAACTCCTACGCTCACTTAACATATCTCCAACGGTAATTGATTGGTTTCGAAGTTACCTGTTTGGACGCCGGCAGCGCATTCGTATTGAAGAAAATTACTCTTCTTGGTGCGATATTACTGCTGGTGTTCCACAGGGCGGCGTTTTATCTCCCCTTCTTTTTGCAATTTTTATAAATTCTATCTCTAAACAGTTGACTTCCTCCTATCACCTCTATGCAGACGACTTGCAAATATATACTCAAGCTCCTTTAGCGCGTTTGCACGAGGCGATTGCGTCCACAAACTCTGATCTAAGACAAATAAGAGACTGGAGCAAATCATACGGCCTCACAGTTAATCCTACCAAAACTCAGACGATTATTATTGGTAGCTCCCGTATGATCTCAAAAATCGACTGGTTTCGCCTTCCACAAGTGATTTTTGACGGAATACCCATCCCCATTAGCAAGACAGTAAAGAACCTTGGAATACTGATTGATAGGGAATTTTCCTGGGGTCCTCAATTGGCAGAAGTTAGCCGTAAAATCTTTGGCTCGGGATCGTCACTCAGGAGGTTACGTAACTTCCTACCTATTACTACTAAGACTGCGCTAGTAAAATCTCTCCTATTTCCAATATTAGATTATGCGGACGCATGCTATCTGGATTTAACCGAAGAGCAATTGAACAAGCTTTAGCGATTACAAAATTTCTGCATTCGATTCATATATGGCTTACGCAAATATGATCACATTTCCGATTTCCGCCAAAAGCTCAAATTGTTACCCATCCGCCTTCGCCGTAATTCTCACATCCTCTCCTTTCTTTATAAAATCCTGTTTAATCCCTCCACTCCACTGTACTTGAAAGAACGTTTCAAGTTTGTTCAACCTCACTCTAGTTCCTTGCGATCCTGTCGTGCCCTTCAACTTAAGATTCCTACGTCCTCTCATACTAACCTTTCCTACAGTAAATCTTTCACTGTGCAAGCTGTCCTGCTGTGGAATAAGCTGCCTCCTTCTATCAGGCAGGCCAAGTCTCTTCCTATTTTTAAGAATCTTGTCTACAATCACTATCTTCCTTTATAATTGGTACGTATGTATGTATGTTTTATTTATAGTATGTATTGGTAAGTAGTTAAATAGTATTATTTGCATATTCAGTATTTATTTGTATGTATGTATGTATATTATATGTATTGTCTACACCGCCGACCCTACTCCTGTCTCTGTTATGTCCATCCAAAGGTTGCCTGGAAGAAATCGCTTAAGGCGATAAGGCCGCCTATTATACTGCCGGTCTTGTATTATTTTTTAAGTGACTTTTGTATTTTTATTTCGGTGTATAATAAAGTGATATATTATTATTATTATTTCACGTATTTATTTGTTTTCTTAAATCTAAGTTTGTTTACAATATTTTTATAAAAACAAAATATTATAAAAAAACTTAAACCTAGGGTGCCGCCAGCAGCGGGGCAGGGCCCAAGCTACCGGTGGTTAGGGCTGCAGAGTGAGGAACCTCCTGACAATGCGCGCCGTGTCAAGGATTACCGCCCTCTGAATCTGACCCCTGACCCAACAGTCTAGCGAGAGCCTCTTAAGGTGGTGGTCGAGGCTCTTCGCTATAAGGCCGTTAACCGAAACAACTATCGGGACAATGATCGTCGAGTCAACATCCCACATGGCGGTAACCTCGTGAGCCAAGTCAAGGTACTTGCTGAGTTTGTCCTTCTCGGCCTTCACGAGGTTCTCGTCATGTGGGATGGTGATGTCGACGAGCACTGCCCGGCGCTGGGACCGGTCGACCATCACGATATCAGGCTTATTGGCGACAATAGTCCTGTCCGTGATGATAGATCGGTCCCAGTAGAGCAAAGCACGACCATTCTCGAGAACTGGTGCTGGTGCGTACTTATAGTACGGCACCTCAGACTCGACAAGGCCGTATCGAAGGGCAAGTTGCTGGTGGATGATCCTGGCTACTTGGTTGTGCCTGTGCAAGTACTCGCCGTTAGCAAGATGCGAACAACCGGAGATGATATGTCGGAGAGACTCTCCAGGACGGTGGCATGCCCGACAGATGTCGACCGTACCGTCCTTCATGATATATTTCCGGTAGTTGTTGGTCTTGATAACTTCATCCGCAATCGCACAGGCAAACCCCTCGGTTTCCCCAAAGAGGTCCCCGAAACGTAACCAGTTCACCGACGCAAGCAGGTTCACATCGGGCCCTGTTAAGACCCGATAGAACCGCCCGTGCAGCTCCTTGCCTTTCCATACGTCCTTGCGATCCTCGATGCTTAGCACCGATGGTTTGCGCCAGTTCTCGTTTGCCAAGGAGAGCGGCGTGAGGCCCCTGTCAACAGCCACAACATCGCGATGCATCCCACTCTCACTGTTACGGAAAAAATCCCTGAGACTGCACACCTCACGGTTGTGTAGGTTCTTGGCATTTAAAAAGCCTCGACCCCCCCACTTCCGTGGAATGTACAGTCTCATAACAGACGAGCGTGGGTGTAGCATGCGATGTGATGTGAGCAGTTGACGGACCCTTCTGTCCAGGGCGTCCAGCTCAGTTTGAGTCCACCTCAATATGCCAAAGGAGTATATCAGTAAAGGCATCACCCAACCGTTGAAGGCACGCACCTTATTGCCACCAGACAAAAGACTATTAAGTACTTTGGTCAGGCGACAAAAAAAGCGCTCCTTCACCGATTTCTTGATGTCCTCTACCGATACACCCAACGACTCTGACATACCGAGGTACTTGTAGGTCTCGGCCTCAGAGAGAGACCTGAGAGTCATCCTCTCAGAAAGCTGTAAATTCGGGGAATCTACAACTTTCCCCCGTTGCACATGCATGACCGCACACTTATCTACACCGAATTCCATCCTGATGGCGCTGCTAAAAACCTCGGTGATTTTTAGCAGCTCCACCAAGTCTTGGCGTTTCGGTGTAAACAGCTTGAGATCGTCCATGTACAACAGGTGGGAGATGACTTGACCATCTCTTTGAAGCCGATAGCCTAGTCCAGAATCTCTCAGCAAAGTGCTGAAAGGGTTCAGAGCTAGGCAAAACCACAATGGACTAAAACTGTCACCCTGAAAGATGCCTCGCTCAATCCTTATTAAGTCCTGCGGGACAGAAGAGCCATCTCCCCCGCCTGGTTGACGAAGAACTGTGGTCCACTGCCCCATACATGCGCCTAAGAATGATTTTAGAGTTGTATCAATTTTATACAAATCTAAAACCCTCTCTAGCCATGAATGAGGCACCGAATCATAGGCCTTCTTATTATTATTATTATTATTGTTACGCGATAACGAAACATCTGACAAAATTATGAATTCGTATGCTTTACCGAAGTGTAAATACACAAATAAAACCGATATCTATTTTTTGTAACAAATATACTGTACATTTTTATAATTAGGTGTTGAAGTATATGTCCGACGGTTTTGACTCGTTTTTACTGATCAAGTTCAATGGTTAGGGCCCGTCCATTAATTTTATTTTGGTCGAAGACTATAATAGTTAACAATTTGTGTTGTGGTACAGAACCCTCAGTGCACAAGCCCGACTCCCACTTGGCCGCTTTTATTTCCGAGTGATAAGTTTTGCGATTTTATGTAGGTACTTAGCTGCTGATTTCTCTTTCAAGTTTTGGCTTCAGATATCTTGTCTATTTAGCCAGTGTCAAGTAGAATTATTGTTTTTTTTTACTCCATTCATCACTCATTTCACTTTATTCATCATTTCATCACTCCTCAGAAAAATATATCGAAGTGATACCTACAGTTTTCCCTTGCACTTACAACCCCCCCCCCTTGGTGGTCCATATTGATCATCTCGTTTGCAGTTGTGTGCCGCTCAATATTGAAGTGTGCGTTTGTAGAACTAGTAAGATTGAATATGTCAGTTTCTGCATACGTGTTTATCTCGCTCCCTTCAGCCTTTAGCAGACTTTTTTCGGTGCCTACTAGCTACTAGCTCGAGTTTAAGGCAAATTCAAACTATGAACAACTCATTTTGTTTTCGTGATTCAGTGTTAGTCCTTTAGTAAGGTGTTCATAATTATGAGTACATGACCTCCTTTCAGCTTAGTACCTACAGTCATTCTGATTAAGCTTATTTAAAGGTACTTAATGAAACTCTAGGAGATGAAATCGAGACTTAAGATCATTTTGTTTATAATTTTATTAATTTCGAGTATTTTACACAACAGTTACAGAACATAAAATACCTTTGGTATTGCATAAAAGAGGTGGTAATAATTGCACATTAATTAATTTCCTCTAACTACTTTATGTACAAAAAATACATTAATATAAAACTGACTCGTTCACTACATTACTAGGTTTAGGTAACATTAGTTTACACAAATACTTGCTATAAAATGGTTATGGTTAATTTTGTATATTGTATGTAGGTACATGTCACAGTAGTTAATTATATTCATTCTTAACCCTTTGACGTCGCCTACAGGCGTAAAAATATTTAGTATCCAGACCGCCAACGACGCCTTTAGGCGACACCACTTTTGCCCCCTATTTACAGTAAATATAGTAACGGATTATTTTAACAGTATTATTCAATATATATAATAGTTCATTTAATCAAAATGAATTAAATAAAAGCTTATTCTTTGGAGTACAATTTCGAAATTTGAATTTGATTAATGCCTGCTTTACACTTTGTTGCCCGGGTATGTCCTAAAACTGCGACCAGGACCACCGGAGGATGGGCAGCAGCGTCCTAATAGTACACGGTGAACGTACTGCGATCCCCAAGCCGCCTGCCAAGCGTGGGGATTATGGCAACACCCCTCTCTATGAGGGAGGCCTTGTCCAACAGTGGACGTTAATTGGCTGATCATGTGATGTGTGATGTTACACTTTGTTAAGAATCAAGTGCGAGTGACTAGTGTAAGTGTTAAGTAATTCGTAAAATCAGCGTGTAAACGAACGCGCTGGTAAGTGATAAGCGCAAGTTACAAGTGCAGGTGCGAAGTAATATTTTTACGTTCAAGCAGGCCTGGCGCACTCCGCACTTTAGGTACGAAGCTACAAGTAGTCGACAGGTCGGACATGCCATGCCCGCTGCCGCGCAATAGACAGAGATAACGCGACAAGAGTTACGCGAAATACAGAGAGGAAACTTCTAGGTTAATATAGCTGAAGGTAGTTGGCGCTCGCACGCCCTGAATTGAACTTTATTGTGTGGTAGTAAGAGTCGCTACTTATTTAAATGATTTTGCGGACTGAATCTTTTGTACTTGTACTTTATGTATTCTGTGGTTCAAGTAGCCCCCCCCCCCCCCCCAAACACCCGCGTTCTCCGCTCCACCGCTGATCGTCCTTACTGGTTACTTTGAACCTGCAAAACTGACTAAACACTGTGTAAACGTTCTGGACACACTTAACACCTGACATTTAAAAAACCTGTTAATTAATCACTTATTACTTTTACTTATTTGTTTGATTGCAAATAAGGCCATCTATATGTAAACAGGTCAAACGAATGTCTTGACGTATAGAGCGCACTTTCGTTGCGCAACCCGTGGCTGTCAAAGGGTAAGCCACTGCAACTGAAATTTCTTATAATATACCATTTGGTCCTTCGGGCCGGAAGCTTATGAGAAAATACGACGACGCAGTGTAGTTACAATGATTTACTTTAACACAATAGTATGAAACATTATCTATGATTAACTTAGACACTAAAATAAATAAGATTGGATCGCAAAACAAATACGCGATAATAATGAGCATTGAAATATTAACAGCTTTACATGAGGTTGTAAATTCACATACAAACAAAATATCACAGCATTCATTTCAAAACAAATAAACCTATACATACTATTGATCATTAAGTTGATACGTTTCATGTTTGGCGGGAAAATCAAATTTCAAACAGTTTTTTTGTCCTTGTAGCTAGGCCGGGTAATTATTGTGAAATGGCATAGTGTTCGCGAAAATTGTTGGTCATTCTTTACATTATCATGTACAGCTATTAATCAGTTACTCACCATATTACTTACATTTGGCAATAAACCGTTTGAAACAGCATAAATTTGTTTAATGACAAATGTATGTAATAATGTGCATTGGAGATAAATAACTATACGCGAGTTTGTAAAGAATAATAATCAATTTTCGCGAACATCATTATCGTTTACAATAATTACTCGGCCTAGCTACAAGATCAAAAAAACCGTTTGAAATTTGAATTTCCCGCCAAAGTGAAACGTTTCACCATAAATTAAAATAATATTTTTAGCCAAAAGACAGTCATAGGTATCACAAAATTCATTCGTGTGAAAAAATAATACATTTCTTTAAACTGAAATTTAGGGGCCTTACTTAAAAACATTACTCAAGTTGATATATGCTTAAAATTGTTCTGTCTCGTTTCCGCGTGTTTAGATTGCCGTCAGCGAGAGGTTGAGAAAGCAATTTTAAGCGTAAATCAACTTGAATAACGTTTTTAAGTAAGACCCTAAGCAGACAAGTAAAAATAAATACCAAAAAATTATCAGACTTGAAAAGTTATAAAGCATAAATGGTATAAATATACCTTTTTTTTAAATCATATAAAGAAAAAAATTTATTAAATAAATGCTTTCGTGTGAAAAAAAATATACATTTGATTAAAATGCGATTTTAAGTAAACAAATAAAAATACCAAAAATTTATCAGACTTGAAAAGTTATAAAGCGTAAGTTTTTTTAAATCATATAAGATGCAAGAAAAAATAATATTTGTTTTGTTCACACTTCTAAAAAGATGTGGTAATACAATTTTATAAAGAAGCTGCCACTTCATTTGCGGTTTTGTAACAATATTCAAACATTACTATTTACACGGCAATTCAAACGAAACTAGCATTTAAGCAAAATATTTACAATACCAATACTGTCAACACTATACAGGTTTGTGCCCAAAATCCACAGTATACCATCACCATGAGAAATTAAATTGTCAGAGTAATCGGTCTATTTACTAAAAAAAACAAAAACGAATTGATCCAAGCCAACGAATTGACTTGTCAGATTTACGTCAATTTAAATTGGTTTCAAATAGACGTAACGTTGTAAAGAGGCAGTGCTAGATCAAAACGTATTCATTTGTATGGGATAAAATTTGCCAGACGCTTTATAAAGTTATGTTGTCAACTTTGTATGAGCTGTCAGAAAGCGATTAACATAATGGACAGACTATAGTACATTTTCTATGTTTTTTTGTATATGTCAAATGTCTTGACAAAAATCCCATAACAAAGCTTTTGACAGTTGGCATCCCCATTCATAATATTATAAAGAGCCAAGCGTTCATGATCAGAAAGAAATTATCATACTAAACAGTCAAATGAATCTAAAATAACAAACTTTATATGTATTAAAATTCTCACTCAGTTAAACCTCACAATAATACCTACCTTCATTTTCAGAAGAAAAAAGAACTATAAGATGTATGTCTATTTACAATCACTACTCCGACATGCATTCAGTACTCACTGAATGCATGTTTAAGGATCGAGTTAAGAGGCCTCTATTCGTCTGCGGCTTTCTCGCTAGCACATTTTTACATTATTGACGATATAAAATTACTGAGTGTGAATTTACAAAAAGTGACACACTCAAGTTTTGCTGATTATCATAACATTATAAACAAAACATGTTTCGTTCCGATATCTTTTAATTTGACGGAGTAACATGGTAACAAGAAAAAAAATCACTTGTTACCATTTCACTCCGTCAAATTAAAAGATATCGAAACGAAACATTTTTTGTTTATAATGTTATGATAGTCAGCAAAAATTTAATGTATCACTTTTTGAAAATTCACACGTAGTAATTTAATATCGTCAATAATGTAAAAATGTGCTAGCGAGAAAGCTGCAGACGAATAGAGGCCCCTTAAATGCCTACAGACGCGGAAAAAGAATAAACAGGGGAGTTGTTCATATAATTATATCACAGGATTCGTCTAAAGGCAAATACGACTTTGAACTGGGACCGAATTTTGCGATGGCGACCGCATTTCAAGACTTTTAGAAAACTCACGACTATTTATCACTTTATTAAGTGACGTTGAAAATAAAACAGCCATACTTATTTGCTGATTTTTGCGTTACAATGTTGCGCCATAACTGCGTGAGTTACTATAGTAAACGCTCTGATGACAAATCGTCTGAGTCGTCGGGTCATAAATCATTTATCTATTTATCTCGCTCGCACTTATATGTCTTATGGTATGACGTTTATTGCTCGATGACTCAGTTGATAATGCGTTTGCTATTATAACAATGATAAGATAATGCACGCGTGATTGACGCATTTGCCATGATAAGGACCGATATTTATCGATACCTTTTAAATGTTACATCTTAATGCAATTTATTTGTATTTCCAATACTATCAATTTATATTCATACAATTATTAACAAATATCACGTAATGAACTAATTTACGTAGCACGAGATCGTTGAATATCTTACTTTTATTTATACCTAACTGGCAAGACGTAAAAAAAAAGAAACGCCGAAGCATAATAGAAGTGCGTTAAACCTGCTACGGACTTAACATACTAGTATAAATATACTAGTACTAGACTTAATATAATATACTAGATGAATTATAAAAGTTTGTAAACTTATACCTGGAATGACTTAGTGGAGAAAATCCCATAAAATAATTCGTATTCAAAACATACCAAAAGTGTTAAAATCTGCGCGAGCGCATATTTGCTTTGGTCGTAGAATAAAGGCGTCACCAAAATTGATGCGAAAACCGCATCTATTCAGTGTGGAATTAATACTCGAAAGACAGTCAGTCGGAAGCAGTTTTTCCCAATACTATAATCATTCATCACAGTATGTATCTACAGTAGCCCGAATCTTGATTTACAATCGTTTAATTTACAAAACATGCAACCCTTATCCTTCTGAGTATCCTCCACAGGCGACGAAGCTACAAAATTGTCTATATTTCAGTTTCTACTCACTACCGTTGTCACGACTGATTCCGACCAACAACTTACAACAAAAGTGAGACTAAATAATATGGTAAATAGTAATATGTACACAGCCAAAGATGATAAAACCACTTGATTGCACATGAGTCATATTTTGCCACATCAGTCGCGCGGTGGGTATCGTATGGAGCTTGTGATTGGATAAAACAAAAGTCATTCGTTCAATTCGCGCCTAGGATTGGCCCATTCGAAAAAGATCATGCTGAAAATTTAGTACCTTTTCATCACAGCGGGGTAAAGGATTAGCTGTCAAGTGGTTATATCGTCATTGGACACAGCGGACTCACGCGTTATCGAATCCCTGAAAATCACCTGGCCAGTTCTCCCTCCGCGCTACTCGATCCGACCCGGTACACGCGAAAAACGCGTCCCCTTCAAACGGATCCGATTCCCGAGTGAATATATTAATCGATTCGGATTTTTTGATGTCTCGATGCGATTGTGGAGGTTTCGCCCGTAATGGTGGAACGTCCTCGTCTTCCTCGGCGATGGAGGCGGTCCGGCCGCGCGGGGTTGAGATGGTGGTGAAGTCGTCTTCGAACATGGAGCGAGGCGATATCGAGTCGGAATCGAATCGGAATCGAGTCGCAGGCGAGTCACCGTCGCGGGCGCGCGCGCTGCTGCCCGATAGCGGAGAGGCGGTCACGTCTTCAGAGTCGAACGCGAATCTGGAAAACAAGAACATGTCCTATTATGGTCGATATCATTACACTTTGTGCCGGTTTAATTGACTTTTGTCTTGATACTTGTACTCTGCTTAGATATGTATAAGAATATAAAAATTATAGATATATACACTACCTGAACCATTTATTGTACTTATATCGTAAGCGTGCTCCATTGTAGACCGCATCATCGCTTAACATCAGGCGAGATTAACAATTATATAATGTCCTATGTTGAGCTAAAAATATGTTTTACTAGTGACCCGCCCCGGCTTCGCACGGGTGTAAGCTCGGCCTTCGGCCTCTCTACTATGACCCACTCCAGGAACACAAAATTTCATACAAATCGGTCTAGCCGTTTTTAAATGTAAGAACCTTATACGAAGTATTAGAAAACATAAAAAAAGGCGAATGAAATCTGTAAAGCCGTTCTCAAATTATAGCGTGACCAGTTTTTTTTAATGCTTTTTTAAATTTAAAAAGCATATTATAGTTATTTTTTTGTTTTGATAACTGTAAATTCAAGGGTCCATTTGAAAACAGGCGCTGATAGTCTTGGATTTTCAGCATTAATGCCGAGATGGATCCATTCGACAATAATTTGTGTTCTTTAGATATATTGTGTGTTTTGGTGTTTTTAATTTATTTAAAGTCGAATAAATTGATTTTCTTTCATTTCTTTTCTTTCTTTATATATGTTATATACGAGGAGATGGTTTAAGACGTATATCTCTCTATATGTATTATCTGTCAACTACAAAAGTGTTTTATGTTCAAACTCACCTAGTCCCTTCTAGAGTGGAATATGGCGCCCGTTTCTTCCCAGTAGGGGTGGGTACATCAGGGAACTCGTTGTCGAATGGCTCCCCGTGATGCGGCGAGAAGTCGTTACTGAACCGGTAGTCTCTCCGTCGAGGCTCGTCGCGCCGCGGTCGCCGCCGGGCTTCTCTCTCCCCTCCCCGCTCTACCCTCTCCACTACCCGTTCCCCTCCCCGTTCCACGTGTTCCCGGGAACGGTCCTCGCGTCGCCGCCGCGTCACGTAGCCCAGTGTGCTGCCATACCTGAAAACAAAAAAAAAGCTCTAAAGCAGTTTTTTTTTAACAGATCTCCAAATGGAGGAGGTTATCAATTCGACTGTTTATTTTTATTTGTTACCCCAGAACTTTTGACTGGGTGAACCGATTTTGATGATTCTTTTTTATTTGAAAGCTAGGCGCTTCCCATTTGGTCCCATTTCAATGACTGCCCCGGTGGCTCAGTTGGTAGTAAAACTAACTTCTGTGCTTGGGGGCGTGGGTTCAATTCCCATCTAGGACAAACATTTGTGTGATGAACATTTGTGTTTGTTCTATGTCTGGGTGTTAATATCTATTGAAGTATGTATTTAAAAATATATATGTACGTATATCAGTATCTGGCAGCCATATTACAAGCTTTGCTTAGTTTGGGGTCAGATGACCGTTTGTGCAAAAAATGTCAAAAAAAATAAAAAATAATGTGGTCCAGTTCTGATGAAGTCGGTTTTTTATATTGATAATTATTTACTTTTTAACGGACTTTAAAACAGTGGCCAGTTCTATTTTTTTTTTTATGTTTGTGACCCCAGAACTCCGTCATTTATGAAAAGTATTGGAAAAATCGAGAACCGGCAAGACAAGGAAATTGAGCGCCGCGTCGAAAACGCTTGGAGGAGCTACTGGTCTATGAAAGAGCTGATGAAAGGTGACCTGCCGATATCACTGAAGCGTAGACTCATCGACATGTGTATTTTGCCCGTCCTAACCTACGGTGCTCAGACCTGGTCACTGACCGATTCTCAAAAGTTCAAACTCGGGGTTTGCCAAAGAGGAATGGAGCGCAGCGTGGTTGGTATTAAAAGAATAGACAGAGTTCGCAATAGCACACTGCGCTCCATAACTGGTGTGTTCGACGTGGGCCAAAAGGCTGCCAGATTGAAATGGGATTGGGCGGGACATGTGGCGCGTATGAACCCCGACCGATGGGCCAGGATCGTCACACAGTGGGTGCCTGATGGACGACGCAGTCAAGGAAGGCCTAGGAAACGCTGGCGTGACGATCTTGACTCATTCCGGAGAGGTTGGCAGGCGGCGGCGGTAGGCATACCTACTTTAGATACAATACTAGGTACTTCTTATTTTTAACAGACTTCAAAAAAGGGGAAAAAGGTTATCAATTCGTTTTTTTTTGTTACCTATGAACTCCGTCATTTATGAACCGATTTGGAAAAATTGTTATTTTAATTGATAGGATATTCTTTCAGATTGGTCCCATAGAAATTTCATCAAAATCGGTTTTGTTTTTAAATCAAAGTAACTGGAAAGTTTTAGAGCTAACCTGCTGCCTTATTATGGATCTTTGATCGGGATCAAACGCAAAAAAAAGCGTTGTCTATTTCCAATTTCGTAGGTGCGTGCACCTACGAAATTGGAAATAGACAACGCTTTTTTTTGCGTCATAACCCGTTTCAAGTGTCAAAATTTTGACACTCTCGATCCCGATCAAAGATCCATAATAAGGCAGATGATTGTGAAACTGGTGCTGGTGTTACAGACTAAATTTGTAGTATTAAGTATGGAAAAATATTAGTAACTAGTAATATTGTAGTAATTAGATTAAAGGCTATTTTTATTTTATTTAACTGGAAAATTTTGTTATTTGCATGACAATATAGTCATCCAAGTGTGGATATGTGCTGCATGTTTTTTTTCCTACATGTAATTTTCAATTGTTCATTTAGTAATTTTTGCGATGACGAAGTGTAAGTCGAAGTCGAACATGAAAACGCTGGATGCAGGCCGCTTCAAACCAGCCTTTTTGGAAATCGATGGGGGATGCCTATGTTCAGCTTTGGACGTCCTATGGCTGAAATGATGATTATGAACTGTAAGTATAAACTTCAATTCAATTATTCTTAATAATGTCATCGCAAGTCACACATACATTTGTTACTATAATTAAGAGCACGTGCAATTTTAAATATATTTTTCATATTTTTTTTATCGCCCATCCTGATATAATGTTGAGATATGGATTATAGGCCGCAGGCCGCATCATTATGGTCCAAAGGGCCGCATGCGGCCCGCGGGCCGTATATTTAACATGACTGCTAGGTGGAGCGTCGACCTGCTACAGGCTGCAGGTGGATAAGTAAAGCAGAAGATCATGCGATATAGCGTTCTTTAGGAGAGTCCTACGTCCAGCAGTGGATAAGGACTAAAATGTATAAAGTACCTTCTATCATTAGGGTCTTCACTCTGCTGTCTTATCTCAGCTCTCCGTCTTGTTTCTCTCCAGCCCAAGGAGCCATAATTTCTCTCTAAAAAATAATAATTTAACAATTAATTACATGCCATGTAGGTATACACAATGAAGAAATAATATTATAAATACCAGCAGTGCGACAAATCGTAACAGTAATGAATCCCTGGTTCAGACTAAACTTCTTAGTCTTGAGCATCGGCGTAAAGTTGCTAGTCTATCAGTTTTTTATCGGATACATTTCGGAGAGTGTACATCAGATCTGCATGATCTAATTCCCTCCTCCCCATTTTTCTATCGGACTGCCAGAGCGGGCACGAAAAATCGACACCGCTTCATTGTTGATATTCCGAAAACCCGTACAAAGCGCTTTGATTCCACTTTTATTGTGCGAACTGCTAGTCTGTGGAATGCGCTGCCGGAATGGGTGTTCCCCGATGGTTACAATCTGGGTGTCTTCAAATCTCAAGTGAATCGGTTTCTTCTGGGCCTGCGTGCTCCATCGTAGACCGCGCTTAACATCAGGCGAGTTGGCGGTCAAACGCAAGCCTATTTCTGAATTAAAAAACAAATTGTTCAACCTATGTTTTTGTTTACAAATTAAAATGAATGTGTCAATTGTGTTATAATAAAAATACGAATTGAAAACTTCATATTTAGAAGTTAGTTCTAATATCGAGTGTAAATAAATCGGTCGAATGATATTTCGTCCAAGGTAATAAGGTAATCCCACGTTACATAGTGAACACGCTAGATGGCGTTGTACGAGCTTAAAACGCACAAACGTTTTGTTCTCTGTATTCGGAGGAGTAATCTTTATACAATAATAGAACAAGAAACCGATTAGATTTACTCTTGACTTGATTAGAGATTTTTGCGACGCATTCAGAACCCTGCTTCTGAAGCGACTTAGAAAACTTGTCAAGTGCAACGTGGCCGTAGCGGTTGGGCTCTGATGGACTGCGCCTTCGAAAAATTATACATAGAAGGGACAACGCGTAGAAAATTATACTCAATAAACGGCCGCAGTTTCATATATAAACATAGCTGTATACAATTTATATCGAAACATAACTATTTTACCAATACCAACCGCATTTTTATACATTTACGGCTCAGTTCTCTAATGCCTGTTCGATTTTCACAACATCGTCAAAACTCGTGAACCGTCGTTGAGCAAGCGAGCCAGGGATTAATGTCTGAATCGCAAGTGAGAACTTCTCTCCCGAGAGAAAGAGATAATTTTCTCTCCCGTTGGTCAGACGGTGATTCGTCAGCCTAGTTGACGCTGTTACGGCTCTTACGTTAAAGTGTTGGAATAATATTCTACCGCTTATATAAGGAACATGCAAAGTATATATGGTTTTAGAAAAAAATTCAGAATTTTATTTTTTTGCACCAAAAAGGTGAGGAATGTCAAAGAAATGACACCAGCGCAATTTAGTTTTAGGCTACTTACTATCATTACGTTTATCACATTTCTATGAAGAAATCTTTATTTAAATGTTAGTTTATGCAATGTATGTCTCTGTCTATGATTGTCGTTCTGTATGTGTTGTTTTGTATTGTAGTTGAAATGTATATGAAATTGTTATTGTAGTTATTGTTATTCTATTTGTATAATTAATATATGTATATATACGCGCATGCACAGGTATCGTGCGTAACGTCACTTGCCGGGCCCAGCAGAACACCAGCGCTGGTTGTGTACAACCAGCATCATGCTGAGTTGGGGCCGGATTTTTAGATAATGTATCTACTTATATTTGTAATATTTTTATTGATTTTAAACTTCATTATCGCAAAATTAAAATTTCTGTATTTCTGTGTTACGGCTTGTGCAAAAATCGCGTGACTGTGGATCCAATCTGGCTGCGTATCGAGTCCAGCCAGATTGAGTATTGTCACGATTAGCGCGTCATTGTGACATCTTATTCATCACTTATTTCTCACACTTGCACTTCACATCACACATCATCAGCCAATTAACGTCCACTGTTGGACAGAGGCCCCCCTTATAGAGAGGGGTGTTGCCATAATCCCCACACTTCACTTGCACTTAACAAAGTGTAATCAAGCATTACAGCAAATAACAGAGAAATTGAATTGAAAACGCCGTTCTGGGGTAGAACGAGAGGAGCGGTCGCTCTAGGCGCCAGATAAGGGGCGCCAAAATTTCAAAAATGAAAAATAAAATTTTGATTGCGCCTCGAGGTGGGGGCGGAGGGGAACACTTGTGTTGTTTGTAAACAGCATAAAATGTTGATGTGGAAACAATTTATGTATTAAATTAGCACATGGAATCGCATCTAGTATCTAGTGGCACCGAATTCGCGCCGCGGGGTTGTAATAAGTTTGTACATACAATAAGTATTTCTGACGAGAAAACGTAATAAATAATTTATTATTAGTTACCATCTCTCCGCCAACGTTGGTCCGGCCACCGATCCCTTGGTGAGGACCGTCCGGAACCACATCCGTCGCTGTAACTAGATAAAACAGAAAAAAAATATTATATAAAGTTTTATAAAGGGGGATAATTGTAATAAATCTGCTTACATAATACTTGAATGGCCCCATAGGCTAATAATAAGCGAGGGGTAGGAACTTACCAGGCCTGGCGCACTCCGTATTTTAAGTATGAAGCTACAAGTAGTTGTCTTGTCGGACTTGCCGTGCCCGCTGCCGCGATAGACAGAGATAACGCGATAAGAGTTACGCGACAAATAGAGAGGCAACTTTTAGGATAATAAAGCTGTAGGTGGTTATCGCTCAAACGCCCTGAATTGCACTTTATTGTATAGTAGCAAGAGTCGCTAATTATTTAAATTATTTTGCGGAGTGAATCTTCTGTACTTCTGTGATATTACTTACTCTTCTTCTTCGTCATAAGAATGTCGCGGCTTTCTGTGTCTCTCTCTATCTTTATCCCTGTAGTCTTTCTGCCGCTCTCTGCTCCTCGAGTCTCTGTAGTCTCGTTCCCTGAAGTTAAAGTAAAGTTTATTTCCAAAAAGGTTTACATGTTAACTTAGAGAATGCCAAGAGTTATTTAAACTATAATTCGTAAGTACATTGTATTATTACCAGTGGACCCCAAACTCGGCTAGGCCTTAAAGTTTCAACAACATTGCAATGAACAGAGCAAGAAAAGCAATTTTACAACACACGTATAAATAAAAAAATTAAAAAAAAAACAAGGATAATAGAGCTGATAATCTTTAAACAAGTCAAGGGTGAATCGGTTTCTTCTAGGCAAGCGTGATCTATCGTAGGCCGCATCATCACTTAACATCAGGCGAGTTGGCGGTCAAGCGCAAGCCTATTCTGCAATAAAAAAAACAGCTGAACAGATTTTCTTCAATCATAGCTAAGAATACTCTCAAAATATCGTCACCGCTTTATGGTTGATATTCCGCAAACTCGTACGAAGCGTTTCGATTCCATTTTTATTGTGCGAACTGCTAGTCTGTGGAATGCGCTGCCTGAATGGGTGTTCCTCGGTAGTTACAATCTGGGTGTCTTTAAATCACGAGTGAATCTGTTTCTTCTAAGCAAGCGTGCTCCATTGTAACCCGCATCATCGCTTAACATCAGGCGAGTAAGGATCAAACGTAAGCCTATTTTTAATTAAAATAAAATATTATACCAAAACAGAAATATGTTTGTGTGTGTGAGTGTGTGTGTGGTGTTTGTGTGTGTGTGTATGCGTGTGTGGTGTTTTTGTGTGTGTGTCAGTGGTGGGTTATTTTTACTGCAAAATAGGCTTCCGCTTGGCCGCCAACTTGCCTGATGTTAAGCGATGATGCGGCCTACGGTGGATCACGCTTGCCTAGAAGAAACCGATTCACTCTTGACTTGAAGACACCCAGATTGTTACTATCGGGGAACACCCATTCAGGCAGTGCATTCAACAGACTAGCAGTTCGCACAATAAAAGTGGAATCAAAGCGCTTCGTACGGGTTTTCGGAATGTCAACCATAAAGTGGTGTCGATTTTTCGTGCCTGCTCTGGCAGTCCGATAGAAAAAAGGGCAGGAGGGAATTAAATCATGCAGATCTGATGCACACTCTCCAAAATGTATCCGATGAAAAACCGATAGACTAGCAACTTTGCGCCGATGCTCAACACTAAGAAGCTTAGTCTGAACTAAGGCTTCGTTGCTGATGATGTTTTTGTGTGAAATGCGTGGTATATGTGGTGATGGGGTGAGTGAACTTGTTGTGAAATAAAATATAATTGTAACCTGTAGTTCCGCTCCCTATCCCAGGTGTCAGTGTCCCGGTGCCGGCGGCGGTGGTCCCGCTCCTTGCTGTCCCGCCGGTCCCGGCCGCTGCCCGAGTCCCGCCGGTCCCGACCCGAGTCCCGCCCGTCCCGGCTCAAGTCCCGCTCGCGCATGTCACGCTTGTCCCGGATTTTTTCCTTCTCCCGCCCGCTGCCAGAGTCAAGACATTCTCTGGACCCGGATGAGTTGTGTCTGTTGAATTATAACACAAAAATTCGGTTCACAAATTTAGGTAATAGGCGTAGGCTATGTCCTAATGTTTCATTTATTACAAACAATAGCCTAGCCTAGCGAAGGATATAATACATTAAACATATTAAAAAATAATTTAAATTGGCTGATTTTCTGAGATATACGCGTTTAAAGTTTTTGGTGGGGATAGAGGGTTACTCTGTCCCTCTTCCGCAAAGCGTGTGTTAGTTTAGCATTTGTATGGCGCGCGCACGGTTTGACGTCATAACGTGCTATAGAGCGCTCTCTGTCTAACATGACATTCAATTACTTAACTTACAAATTTTAATTTTGTTTTCATTGGTGGGCTCTATTTATTATTAGCTTTTTTGAAAACCTGTTTTAAACTGTCACGGTTGTTCACTGCAGTTATATGATTATTTACGGGATATTTACCGTGATAAGGTTGTGGAAGGAGCTCCCGATATCAGAACAATATCAGAAATGATCTTTTATATTCTACAAGAATTTGTTACCTGGATTCTCTGTGATGTGAGGGCGGTCGCGGCAACCGACTCACTGGAGGCAGATCTTCTTCCCACGGCGATACGTCACGGGATGATGATGATGTTTGAACTGAAACGGGAGGATTTACAAAAAGCTACATTTAAAAGCTGTATTTCAAAGAAAATAGTTGATAAAAATTTGATAGATGGCGTTGACGAGACGTGGATATGAAGATTTTGCAAAATTACTGACGAAAAGAGGTAAAAAAAACTTGCTTATTCTCATAGACAGAACAATATCTATCCGTCTGACACTGTCTGTCATGCTTGTTTTTATGTTATTTCCTTTTGTAATATTATAGTATTTTGTGATTATTCTTTGCTAACAAAATACTTGTTTTTCCACAAACAGGCCCGGCGCACTCAGCACTTTAGGTATGAAGCTTCGAGTTGTTGTCTTGTCGGACTTGCCGCGCGATAGACAGACATAACGCGACCAGAGTTACGCGATAGACAGAGAGGCAACTTCTAGGTTAATATAGCAGTAAGTAGTTAGCGCTCGCACGACCTGAATTGCACTTTATTGTGTAGTAGCAAGAGTCGCTACTTATTTAAATGATTTTGCGGAGTGAACCTTCTGTACTTGTACTTATATGTATTCTGTGCCACAACACAACACAAATTAGTAGGTACATAAGTGTGCCTTGCCTAGCCGTGTTATAAAATATCTCCTCTTCCTTGTACCTTGCAGGTTTCATTGAACAAAATGCAAAAAAAAAACATATCTTGTCAGCAAAAAAAAGATTTAAAATTTTAGGAATGAGCTATAGTTAAAATGTGGTATCTTGTTATGTTGGTAATACTCACCCATGGCTCCCCTAGTGGTGGGTCGCGCGGGGCTGTGGTGCCGGGTCCGGCGCGTGCGCAGCCGCGGCTCTGAGTCGCGCGAGTCGGAGGAGCCGCCTGACCCGCCCGCGCCGCCCAGCACAGCCCACCGCGCGCCACCCACACCACCTCCACCACCTACTCCTACGCTCACACATTTCTCTGGAAAGTTACAAAAAATCACCTGTAGTTTTGTCGTTTCATTCTAGTTTTTTCAACTATTTTGAATACGCCGTATAAACAAATTTTCTATGTAGCTGTGAACAAATTATATTAGATTTATAACTCCGCCAAAAATATCTTCACTGTTATGGTAGGTATGTTAAACATATTATTAATAGTTCATTTAAGTTTATCAAAATGTCGAAGCATAAGTAATTAGTTACTAAATTAATTAATTTCTCACGTAAGCTAAATTTTGTTTTCCTTATACTATCTTGTTCATAGATATCTAGTTGGTTTATTGTCGTTTCTTAAAAAAACGTTACCGTTTGTTTCCTCTGGGTAACATTGATACGGAAATAAAGAATTATCTGCATCTATAGTTGTCTAAAACAGTTTTGAAGATGAAGTACTGAAAAGTAAACTCATATTCAATAATTTATCTTACCCTTGGTATCTGGTGAGGAGCCGCTGACAACATCACTAATAGAGCCGGTAGACAACCTCGCAGGCGGTTCTAAGTCCCTCACAGGCGCCAATTCAACCTGCACCTCTTTTCTCTCTTCCACCTTAACTTCCCTCTCTTTCACCACCGGGCTCTTCCTGAACGCATCTTCCACGTGCGTGAAAGAGAGCGAGCTATTGTCTATGCAGTCGAAGAAGTCTGAATTGTCGAATCCGTCTGATTTTTCATCGGATTTCTTGCGTTCTTTTGGTAATTCGGGCGGGAGAGATTCGAATTCGTCTGGAGGCGGCTCGATGATAGTGATTTCGCGGAGGGCTGCGTACCTGTTAAATTGGACGATATTTTTTATAGCTGTTTTTTTAATACTTATTTCATAAATGCGAAAACAACACGTAGAGACCCAGTCTATATTTGATACTTTTTCACATATAAATGTTAGAACCGATTTCGATAAAACATAAATAACATAATTTAATGCAAACACAATGTAATAGGTAACAACATTGTGGCTCAGTCTTTTGCGTTAGTTGAATTGTGTTGCAGAAAAAAGCGTCTTCTATGGGCGACATGGAACTATAAAGTAGTAAATCAAGAGGATGGATTTGAGAATACCTTTTATTACAGAAAAGGTGAAACTGGAAAATTGCAGGAAAACTGTGTGGCTTGCTACTGGGTCATATTATTATAATTTAAATGAACTCCAACACAAAGATTGGACAACAAAACTTGCTGCAGGGCATTTTTGCATATTTTGGCAGCTAGTGACTTAAACAAATGTTACCTACTCTTATTTTTATGACGCGAATAAGTCCGCGTTTGACCACCAACTCGCCTGTTAGTAAGCGTCGATGTGGACTCGTATGGACGCTGGAGCCAAGGTCTTAGATCACGGCTTTGGTATCCCTTACCTATTTTAAAGGCTGATTAAAAGGAGTTAGACGCGTGGAATGAATCAAGCGAGCACAGGGAAGACAACGGCGGTATGGCCCGCGCTGTTCCAGAGGGATGGCAGGGAAAATGCTTTGAGCATATCCTGGGAGTGATGTCTCAGGCAGCGTACAAAGGCGTTCCCACGGTGATCCCAGTGTCCCTCGTCAGGTAAAGAGGTATGCCACTGAGAGAGTTTTAGTCGGTACAATCCTACATAACCTGGCCACCACATACAGCCCCCAAAATAAGGGTAACTTTTGACGCGGAAAAAGCAATAAGTAAAAATCACATATGACATTAGAAAATTAAAATAATTTGACGCGATCTCTTTACAAAATCAATATATAATATCGATAGATTCACTCACCTATCATTAGTGTCCTCTAATTTGACATCCACATGTCCATTATCCCTGGGCGACACGCTTCTCCTAGCTGAATCTAACTGAAAATTCTTCATCACAGATTTAATATCTTCAATCTTAGCTTCAATTTGCAACGGCTTCGGACTGACAGAACTCCGGAACATATTGAACGAATCTATAGTCAACTCGTCTAGAGTTTTCAAAGGACTTCGTGACATATCTTTTGTCTCACTTTCTCTACCTTGATTAGCCTTTATCATATCATCTATCGCTGTTAACTCTTCTTTCTCATCCGAGTCTTGTTTAGGTTCGTTTTCTACTGGATCCATTAAAGATTTAGCTTTGAGTTCTTGCTCCTGTATTTCTCTAAATGCTGCGTATCGATCGTAAGAAGGATTCGCTTTTTGGTCGAAATCATCGAAGTTTGCGACAAAAGTCTCGCCTGTTTCTAAAGGCGGTGTAAAGTTATCTTCGAACTGTGGTTTGAATTCGGAAGATATTGATAGGGTGGGGAGGGGTGGGGCGGAAGGTTTGGGCTTGTCTATTAAGGATTTAGTGGGAGGAGTAGGAAGCGTTGTTAGAGACCTTTTGTCAGTCTGTGTTGAAGGCTCGACGTGGATGTGCTGAGGAGAAATAAGTAATTCTTATGGAAGATTCAAAACTTTCTTTCGATATTTTTACTATCAGTAAAGTGATGAGTAAACAGCTTGAAAAGTTCGCAATAGTCGATTTGTATGTCCCTGTGGCGGAATGAAGGAGGCGCGGGAATTTCGAGTTATAACGACGGCCCAAGTGCAATTGCTTGTAGTCTGTGCATTTGTCCGTTAACTTTCCCCCACTACGCCGCTTTTTGCTCAAGAAGTATTTACAAACATGTATTGAAAAGTATTAATATTAAAATCTGTATGAACTTGTACAGACATTTCTTTAGATACTTTTTAATGGGGTTCCTGTCTACATGAGATTCGTTACAAAATATATGAACCTGTTTATATCTTAGGCATAATACTAGATTGACATGTCCTTACCGCTCTCTCGTTGTCCGCGGCCAAATATGATCTGAGGTACTCCGTAAGTTGAGGCAGTGTCATAGAAGATAATGTTGTTGCAGGGACTCGTAACCTGAAAATAGAAATGAGCAAAGGTCATAATCACACTAATATGTATGTGAAAGTTTGGATGGATGTTTGTTACTCAATCACACAGAAACGGCTGGATGGATTTGGATGAAATTTGGAATATACATTGCTTATGTCCTGAATTAACACATAGGCTACTTTTCATCATCATTATCATCACCGATTTTCATCAACAAGCGGGTGAAACCGTGGGGCGCAGCTAGTTAATAATAAATATTAAGGTTATAATAAATTTAGTCACTATCGGAGCGTGCATCTAATCTGCATGGTCTAATTACCGGTTTTTTTATCGGACCCCGTTTGTTATATGGGGACACCCCCGCTTTAGATTTAACTTTTTGATTTAATTATTATTTCCTCGTTGATCCGCCATAACAATACATATTCTGTAAAAAAAAAAACAACTCCCTATCTATTACCGTTCGAAACATACAGCCGTTCAAAGGTAGGACAGACAGACAGTCAGACAGACAGCGTAGACCTAAGCTTACGCCGGAAATGGGACCCTATTACTGATAATAGGGTCCCGTGTATTGCATTTGGGTACGGAACCCAAAAAAAAAAAACAGTCAAATTGAGAATCTCCTCCTTTTTGGAAGTCGATTAAAAAAGGTCACCTGTTGGCAAGTTCGTCCATGGTGCAGGTGAGTAGCTGGCTGAGCGTGATGTCGAACCGTCTCGCGGCTGGCAGCGGCGGCGGCGCCGGCGTCAGATATTCCTCTTCACTGGAGTTGGTGGCCGCCGACGACAGCCGAGGTTTCATGCTGCGGTCCGCCTGCGGAACACCTTTATTGTGTAGATTTTACAGTTCAATATGGCTTATTTCGATAAAGAGCATAAATTCTATCCTAATATAATATACAGTGTAAACTCTATACAGCCACACTCGATTTAACGACAAACTCCGACAAAAATATTTCAAAATAATTGGAACAAATTTTTGTTTTAATATTTTTTATAATGACCTGATTAAATAGGAAAACTGTTTAGCTCATTTTTTGTGGTCATGATAAAAAAAAAAAATAACAAAAACTTGTTCCAAATATTTTGAAATACAGTATAATCTCACTAATCCGGCACTATTAAAAACCAGAGGGTGCCGGATTATTGGAATGTTCGGATTACTGGATTATAGACAAAAAAAATATAAAATAAAGCATTTCATAAAGAGAATATAATGTATATACTTATGTACATATTATCTTTCAAATCTAGTGTCTTGTGTTTCTGTTTATTTGTCATTTTTATCTACACATTATTCTCATTTTTTTTTTAACTGGTAAATACGTAGGCACGTGTACGTGATAAGTTTTGAGGTTAGACTCCTAGACGACTACCGACACGGCGACGGAGCGCATAGGCGTAGAGGGGCGAGGGAGGCGCTAGCGGAGTGTGCCGGATTATTGGACGTATCGGTATATTGAAGTGCCGGATTAGTGAGATCATACTGTATTAACGTCGTAAAATGACCGAAGCACATTTTTCAAAAGTAGACAGTCATTTTATATCTATTTAATGTAAGAAACTTTATTACACAGACGACAAGGTAGCATGTCTCTTACCGCGGGTTCCTTCTTCCTCGCCGGCCTCGGCAACGGCGGCGCCTCTTCGTCATCATGATCTAATGGCGGGCGGGGTGGGGGGCGGCTGCCCATCACTTCCACGCACTTTTTGGGCGGCAGCGGGGGTGGGGGAGACGCTGACTCGGCGGTCACTCGTCCCTGTGGCCGCTGCCGTACTGTGCTGGAGTCTGTGTTCTGGGGGGAGGGAATAGATAGATAGATAACTCTTTATTGTTCACACCAAAAATTACATAGGCACATAATAAAATAAAAACAACTTAAAACTAGTGAAACAGTTGGCGGCCTTATCGCTATAAGCGATCTCTTCCAGGCAACCATGAATTGTTTGAGAAAAGTACAAAGAAGCATACCACAATCTCATAAGCATTCTTATTTTTAACTTTCTTTTTGAAGTGAAAACTTTTTTAGGCGCGCTTTTAGGTGAACAAAAAAATTCATGGAACTCGCGTCATCGTTACTCTGTACCGTGTATTTTAAAACAGCGCCATCTCTTGTAGAATAGGTGAATTACTACTAACGTTTTCACTTCTAATGTGCAGTTCTATGACTGAAGTGATTTTTTTCTTTCTTCGTTGTTCTCAATTCGGTTGTAATTTTTTTTTTATCCGTTAAAAGAGCCATTTAGAAGACAACCTTTAAAAGCCGTAACAGAAGTGTCGGATTTGGTTGACGGACCGCCTGTCCGACCAACGACAGAAAGAGAAAATTTTCTTTGCATGGCTAATCCATACGTGTGTTAGCAATTTAGAAAGTAGGTAAAAAAAAACTGGACAGGAGAAAAATTACGTCTGATTTAGAGCGAAAAAGAAAGAGTCTGCCGACTAAAAGTCCGTCTTATGTGGTGGCGCTAAGATCCAACGCCGAGGATGTCTTATTGAGGCTTACAAGCAGCTGTGGTAATCTCAACTCTATTCGGTTTACGTTAGGTTCCTCATTCACTGAGTTTAGGATAGTCAAGGCGTTGTGAGACAATTTTGAACCTTCAGTAAACGTGGAAGACTTCTTCACGGCCGCTTGTACGTAGCTACACATCGAATCTGGTCGTCGTTTTGCCTAATAGATTGTGGTCCGCCCCAAGCCATTCATTACAGATTTGTACTACTGTACTGTTAAATATGACATACATAATGTTCTGAAATGTGTCCTCCAACAAAAGATTAGCAAGAATAAAAGTAAAGTTATAAGGTAAGCGTACCATATTTCATACATGTTATTGGCACAATCTATCAGCCATACCTGACTTAATCAAATCTAGATGAAGGAACCTGCTTTGACGTCCTGGATGAAGTCTACCATGCGTTTCTTCTGGCCAAGCCATTTTAACTCATATATGTAACGAAGTATGGTGTTGAATCGACCAGCTGTTCCAATGAAGTCGGCAGTGATGATAATTGCGATCGTCGTTTGTCCAATACAGACCGACCAACATTATCTGTAGAGTTGGCCAAATGATGGAACTAAAAAATGTCTATGCTTTGTTAGGAAAATATGATGGTGGCTCCCTTATTCAACTGTACAGGTAAGTTGGTCGTACTGTACCTGTCTTTGGAGCCGCGGCGATTTTGGAGCGGGTTCTGGAGGCAAAGACACTTGTAGCGGTCCGTTGAATACGCTTCGCCCATTTTCGAGGGGCGGAGGCTCAGATTTTAACTCCCTCGGCTTGCTTGGCTTGCTCTTCAGTTCTTCGGGTCGAATGAAGCTCGACTTAGGAAACTCTTGCATAGTTGTGAACGGGTCTTCTTTGAAAGAGTCTGAGAATGGATCTGCGCTGTCAAACGGATCTGTTTCGGCGAAGGGGTCCGATTGGAACATGTTGAATGGCTGATGTGAGCGCGCCACGGCCACGGAGCCTCCAGAGTGACGCGTCAGTGACGTCATCGTGGTCGCCGGACCGTAATGCTCCGAGCGAGCTTCCTCCGGCACCGGCACTATGTCGCTCATTACCGTCTGTGTCGGTACCAGATCTTTGAGCACTTTCTTTGGTGGATTTTTGAGCTCCTGAAAGAAGAGTTTTTTGTCAACGTAAGGTTTACTCCGGCCGGTGCCGAGGGGGTCTAGTTCGGTGAATACGTCGTAACTTGAAGCCGCGCCGCCCTGGCCCACCTGCAAGACACCACCACACGTGAGACTAAACGTACCGACACTGACTCACACACTCACAGGCTGCTGTTTCAACAGTTACTCTCGGCTACAAGACACGGACAGGCCAAACTATACTAGGGCCCATAAGGCTACCTGTTTTAAACGATTCTATTAAGGTGATTGCTAAAAGTTGCGCGACCGCAAACCGTATTTAGGTGCGTTAAGGTTCACGTTCGCGTGATTTTCCGCACTCCGCTGTTTTAGCGCTGTCGAGCGCGTTAAGAGGTAGCCGTAAGACCCCTGGTACTGGTAACTGAATTTGGTCTAACAAAACGTTGACCTAATTTTAAGCACTAGCGATTTATTAAAGTTTGAGCTCCATTTTAAACTACTACAAACATCCAATCTGCCTGCGCGTAGATACCATAATATACACACAATACGGATTTATATCAATCAGGTGCAACTAATTGATCATATCATTTGGGATAATAGGGTATTTGACTGATTTTACAAAACCATTTTAAATTGTTTATTACATTAAAATAAAGCAATCTTGTAATTTAATCCTCATAATTTTCAGTATTTGTGTTTTAAATGACGGATCAAAATTCAAATTATTGAAACTACCGCGTAAATGCTACCTTTGACATTCATGGGGCCACGTGACATTAGTGACGTCACACATAAACAAACGAGTTAATCTCGCCATAAAATTGTTGCCTCTATTTACTTTTCTGTGACGACATAAGGACATTCGGCTAACATAGAGCGTTTGCAGTCAAGTCACGTGATCAGTGAAAAACATATTTTAATTATGTATTTTTCTAGAAATAGGGACTTTATTTTTTAGTTTTTAGTCATTAAATACTTTTTGAAAATAATAATCTTCTAGGATTACACCAGTATTAATTATATTTTTTAAATAGTCAAATAAATAGTCCTATTAGCAATTTATAAAACCGACTTCATATAAATGTCAGAACTGGGCCAAAGTGAAATGGAACCATACGGCACGGAAGCACCAGCTTTCAAATAAAAAAAAGAATCATCAAAATCGGTTCACCCAGTCGTAAGTTCTGAAGTAACAAAAAAATAAATATACATTCGAATTGAGAACCTCCTCCTTTTTGGAAATCGGTTAGAAATAAACGACAATAAACTTCTGGAAAATACCATGAAGAGAGCAAATTCCAGGACGACAGGGCCCGATGAATCTTATCCGTATTGCAATAAGATGTATTATGCCTTCTTCTTTCGTCTTGCATTGTATAGTTGAAACAAAAGCCTGTGGTTAACATAATTTCTTTTTTAGATTATATTTAAACATTGAATAAGTTTAACTTGTTTCTGTACAAAGACTTATACATGTTTAAACATTGACATACATGTATCTACTGACGCGTTTTAACCGAATATTGAACAAAAAGACGTGCAAAACAACATTTACAAGAACCGCAGTTTCGTGTGCGAATTGTCAGAGGAGTTTTGTCCTTCGTGCAGGGTATTTTAGGGTTGTTTTTTGCATGCTAACTACAGTGTCACGTGTACATTTAGTCTTACGAGGAGGCCAGACGTCACAGAGGAGAGAGGAGAGACAGAGACAACAAGCACATAAATAAACTTGTAAATAATAAGAAACATAGAAAAATTTACATGAAGCGGCAGCCTGATTACGTTAGTTGTCACCCGTGATCGCATTCCCAATATCTCGGTTGTGATGGCGCGAGTGTGCCGTGTACAGACTTAGCGAAATACCGAATGAATTGGTAAGGACGTTGTGTGAATTCGCTCACGTTCGCCAGTACTCGCCGAATGCGGGTACGTTGCGAGCGGGAATGCGATTGGCTGTTGTGTCTGTACACGGCATAATATGGCGCGATTGTGATTGACAGCTAACGTAATCAACGACAGGTCAATTGTCGGCTCGTTGATAATTTCGTAATTTTTTTTACATGCCATGTGTAATCATGCCTAGATCTCCGTAAGATTCAAATTTATAACAGATTATTTTAGAAAATGAGGTTTAACCGAAACGTCTAGATTTAACCTAAACCTAAGCGTTTTGTCTAACTCAAATTTTAATCTTACGGCAAAACAATAGAGCAATCCGTGACTGGCAAACATCTTGAAAAATTCGAGATTTTTTGATTTTATTATTTTCTAGTTATCATTTCAGCCTATCATGTTCCCATTTCTGGGACACAAGCCTTCTCGCAGAGAGAGGAGGTGCCCTCTCTCTACACTATGCCAGTCAAGTGCGTGTAGGTGAAAAAGTTAAAAATAAACTATTACTTCTTTGAAGTTTTTTAAGGTTCTTTGTTATTCCGTTTTCCTCATGTTGTTTTCCTTCAACGTTGTTGTTGATGGCTTTGAAACTGCACATTTTTTTTATGATACTGGGTGACGAGACGAGCGAAGTCGCCTGATGGCTCTTCACGCTTGCCCATAACAGCTCAACGCCACTCAGAATTTTGAACTTATATAATTACTAAATAAGTCATTGATCCTGGGCCGAGAATCGAACCGGGTGCCGTCAGATTGTAAAGTGTACATGCTATCGCTCGGCCACCATCACTCTCGATTGATTTTGGTTATAATATGATTAATATTTTTTTCTTTTGTGTATTAATTACTGTTAAAGATGTTTGCCTGTCACTATACACAGAGTTCAATATTTTTTGACAGAAATTCAATTATTGTAGAGGCAGTAATATGGCACAATACAAAAGAAAAAACAAGCAAACAGCTTAGCAGCTTATCTGTAAAGCAATGTTGCATACATAAATAACGGCTGGACTAAACAACCATTCTTGGGATAGTTTTTTTTTAGTTTGACTAGGTTACATTAAAATTACACAGTAGTTTCTAATTTGCCAAAAAAATACTATTTTAAGGTTAGATTAAATTACAGTACAAGGGTTGAATGGTGGGATCTCTACCGTATATCCTGAACAAAATGTTTGCTAATCAGTAAGGTTGTACGAAAAACCTGATAGCCACCCGTTCAAGTTTTAATTTCCGACATTGGCCACTTTAATGTACAAATAAGTTCGCGGCACTAAGCTCTATGGTACTTCTATCCGAATATTGGTATCTATAGGTGCGGGGCGAGACGACAAAAGACGTGAAGTGAAATGAGTGACGGCCCAGTCCCGCTGCGATCCCTTTGCCGTCTTGCCCAGCACCCCCTGCAGGCCTAGTAAGGCCCCGGACAAATTGTCATTCCACCGTTTTTATCCGCGATTAGACGCAACAAAGCTAGAACATGATTTTCTTTTTCTTGCGGGTTCTTTGGTTTTTAATTTATTTGTGCCTTGCGTGCGGACTATGATGCAGCACACTTGCCTAGAAACGATTCACTCGTAATTTGAAGACATAGTTTGTAGCTATTGGAGAACACAATTTCAGGCAGCGCATTCCAAAGACTAGCAGTAACAATAAAAGTGGAATCAGAGCGCTTCGTACGGGTTTTCAGAATATCAACCATAAAGTTGTTTCGATTTTTCGTGCCCGAAACAAACGATGGAAAGGCAATTTTCTACACGGCCTGTGCTAGGACTGCTGCAGCGTCGTGATATCGGGAAAAATCAGAGTTGTGTGGCCAATTTTTATGTATAGAAGGCACCTGTCTACTCTCTCTGTACCCAATGAGACCTATTGACTGCCCCTGTGGCTCAGTTGGTACTGAACCTACATTCTGCGCTTGGGGGCGTGGGTTTGATTCCCATCTAGGGCAAACATTTATGTGATGAACATTTGTGTTTGTTCTATATCTGGGTGTTAATATCTATTTGAGTATGTATTTAATAATATATATGTACGTATATCAGTCTCTCGCAGGCATATTACAAGCTTTGCTTAGTTTGGGGTCAGATGACCGTGTGTGCAAAAATGTCCCAGATATATTTATTCTATCCCAAGATTAGTTTAAGTACTGGCCAGCAGCGCATATCAATCTCTTTACCGTTGGCTCAGTGGTTGTGGTAAGATTGTCGAAAGACGCCGGTGGGTGTTCGAACTCCGCTGTCGCTGGGGCAATGTCAAATGGCAGCGTGGCGGGTTGTTTGCTCGGACTGAACAGTGTCCGCGAGGCAGCCGCGGGGGTGTTACGGCCACGAGTCGACGAGCCGGAGGGGGGAGGGGGGATGAGACCCTTCTGAAAGCCAAAATACATAGGTTAAGTCAAAGTGATATTTCGGTGTTCGCTATAGGTTAAGTCTAAGTGATATTTCGGTATTGGCTTTCGGTTAAATCTGAGTGATATTTCGTTATTGGCTATAGGTTAAGTCTAAGTGATATTTCGGTGTGGGCTATAGGTTAAGTCTAAGTGATATTTCGGTACTAGCTATAGGTTAAGTCTAAGTGATATTTCTGTATTAGCTTTAGGTTTAATCTAAGTGATATTTCGTTATTGGCTATAGGTTAAGTCTAAGTGATATTTCGGTGTTGGCTATAGGTTAACTCTAAGTTATATTTCGATGTTGGCTAAAGGTTAAGTCTAAGTGATATTTCGGTGTTGGCTATATGTTAAGTCTAACTGATATTTCGGTGTTGGCTATAGGTTATGTCAAAGTGATATTTCGGCGTTGGGTATAGGTTAAATATAAGTGATATTTCGGTGTTGGCTATAGGTTAAATCTAAGTGATATTTCGGTGTTGGCTATAGGTTATGTCAAAGTGATATTTCGATGTTGGCTAAAGGTTAAGTCTAAGTGATATTTCGGAGTTGGCTATAGGTTTAGTTTAAGTGGTATTTCGGTAACCTATAAAGTGAAAGTGTCTAATTGTTCCGACTATACGGGGTTACGCGGAAAGGGTGTACTAAGCCAAGAGGAGTCCATATTACCCATCATTATGAATAACTTTAGGGAGGCCTGCCTACGCTGCGTCTCCCGGTTCGTGGTCTGCACTCAAGAACCTTTCTTCCCCATCTCGGTTCTCGGTTCTTCGAGCGATGTAACCTACCCATTGCCACGTAAAACTTGCAAATTTTAATAGCTATGTCGGTGACTCTGGTTTTTTGGCGAATATTCACGTTTCGGATTCTATCGCACCAAGAAACTCCAAGCATAGCTATATCAAATCAAGCAGGCAAATTAGGTAGGCGATAGAATTTTGGACGTAATTCCAGATCATACTTCATACTAATATTATACCGCGTTATATCACTGACCCACACTCGAGCACGTTCACGAAAACTTAATAAATAATAATCCACCATTATTACGCATTAACACTAGAAAACACACAAGTTTAGAAAAATATTACAACGAGAGGTCATGTTTTTTTCATGTTGGAGCCAAAAGTCCCGGTCGCACTTTAAATATTAATTCAACTGACTGTACCTGCGAAGTAGGCGCAATGAAGGAGTCTCCAAACGGGTCCGTGGAAGGAGTGAGGCCCTCTACTTGCGTCAGTCCACGGCGCAGAGAACACAACTCTTGTTCCAAGTCGACTAACTCCGCCACGCCGCCTTCCGCGCCGACCTCTGTCGCTTTCGTCGACGTCATGCTGGTTTCCCCTGTTGTGGGTACAGTCTGTGGGATAATAATAATCAATACAAAAAACAGACGCATAAAAATGTCAGAACTGGACCAAATTGAAATGTGACCACACGGGAAGCACCAGCTTTCAAATAAAAAATAATCATCAAAATCGGTTCACCCAGTCGAAAGTTCTGAGGTAAAAAACAAAAAAAAAACAGTCGTATTGAGTACCTCCTTTTGGAAGTCTGTTAAAAAGACATCTAATGGAAGAAAATAAGGAAGAATAAATATCAATGAAAAAAAACCGACAAAATTAGTATGAAATGGGTAAATTCGGTTAATTGGATGATCATATTGTCATCCAAAAAACAAAATCTTCCAATTATTACTCTAGCAACAGTCGCTTTTGAGTCCAATTTTCGTAGAAGCATGTTCTTTAATAAATAATTACATTAAAAAACTCATCAGTCATAGGACTGCACGTCAGAAGTGAAAACTTAAGTAGTAATTCAACTATAGATAATTCCACCTAGGACAAACATTTGTGTGATGAACATTTGTGTTTGTTCTATGTCTGGGTGTTAATATCTATTTAAGTATGTATTTCAAAATATATATGTATGCATATCAGTCTCTGGCAGCCATATTACAAGCTTTGCTTAGTTTGGGGTCAGATGACCATGTGCGCAATAATGTCCCAGAACTATTCAACAAGAGATGGCGCTGTTTTAAAATACACGGTACAGCGTGACGATGGCGCGAGTTCCATGATTTTTGTTCACCCTAAAAATGCTTAACGCGCCAAAAGAAGTTTTTACTTCCAAAAAATCTTCACCTATTCTACAAGAGATGGCGCTGTTTTAAAATACACGGTACAGCGTGACGATGACGCGAGTTCCATGATTTTTGTTCACCCTAAAAATGCTTAACGCGCCTAAAGAAGTTTTTACTTAAAATAATGTTTTAGAAAAAATTAAAACTGATGCAACATTGACTACATTGCACTCCAAGTCTTTGTTCTGAAGGGCAAAATAGTTAACTTTTAATTGGTCCCAACGACTCTATTACGAATTTATTTTGAAAAGTTACAAGCCACATAAAAACGAATCAGAGCGGCTGTTTTATAAGAAGTCCCATGATCAATGTTTGTCAAACTATTTAGCCACATTGCTTAGGAATGAGTCAGTCCGCGACGACTTTAGGCTAGAATTGAGTGTTATTAAGATTTAGCTATATTTAGACGCTTACGACACTAAAATGCAACCAAATTTATTAAAATGTATATATTATACTAAAATTAGATATAATAATGTATACTAAAATAATTATAAATATAAAAAACCGACTTCATAAAAATGTCAGAACTGTACCAAATTGAAATGAGACCACACGGGATGCACCAGCTTTCAAATAAAAAAAGAATCATCAAAATCGGTTCTCCCAGTCGAAAGTTATGAGGTAACCCATAGCAAAAAAAAAAATTCGTCTGTGGAGGTAACAAACATTTTAAAAAACCCAGTCGAATTTATAACCTCCCCCTTTTTGGAAGTCTGTTAAAAACAAATTATACAGGGCTACACATATCTACATTTACAATAATGGGTACAATGACCTCCTTTTGGCTTAGTACCACGTTCCGTGTAACCTTGATTTTACTTACAATTGTACTTACTGTGATCTTCATCACGACAAGAGGATTGGAGCTCTTATTTACTAAATTAAGTTAGTACATGCTGATTGGCCAGCTAGTGTCAGACTTTAAAGGTCATCTAAAATCCATAGACATGTCGTAACTCTTATTGACTACAATCAAAAGAAATTCGTCATTATTACCTTAATTTTAGGCTCCAAATTAGTGCTAACAATGTGCCTCGCGAGGGCGGTCACAGATTTTCCCTCTAGCTGCTGCTTTGCCATTTCCACCTCCTTCTTCTTTAGTTCAAATACTACTTGGAACAGATCCCTCATCGCTATCACTACCTGAAATTGTGAATTTATATTTTAAATACATATAAGTTCTTATGGAGACCAAGTCCGAAATATGAAGGACGAAAGTTGCGGATGTTGAATACCTGCTGGTCTCTTAGGCCATAGAGTGTAAGCCCTGATGCCGGGTAGTAGAATACGGTACCGGTATCATGTAGTAAGAGGAAGGGGACATCTGAGCTCGAGATGGTCGAAGGTAGGGCTTTCCATATACCCAAACGAGCCTCGAAAGAACGAGTTGAGTGACTGACGTTGTTGTGGACGGGGGAGCCAAGACAACACGCAATTGTCTCTGGAGGAGCCGTAAATCAATACTGAGGGTTCCGGTGTGTTCCTCTGGAGATCCCGGAGCCCTCTAGCCAAGCAGTTAAGCTGGTCTCCGGGGGCGTTGACTGGGTATAATCTCACATAACCTGGCTGCACCCTAGTCCAACCTTTGGTATCTTTGGAAGATTTCCGCATCGACAACAACAAAAAGTCTCGTAAAGTGTATAGATTTCGTAGGATATTTATACTTACTTGACTAGCAGCCTTATCAGTCTTGATTCCAAAGAACCGATGTCCGGTGTCAGGCGATCCGAATATGTACCCAAAAGCCCTCGAGTCCGTCATATCTTGCGCGATGAACGATATCTTGTGCACTGGGTGGTGATACAGGGAATCCTGAGTAAGAAAACCACTTAATTAGCAGATTTAACTGAAGGTATTTAGACGAAATATGGATCTGATTTCAGAAGTGGGATCTCATAAATTCAATTTGCACTTTTTTAATTCAACCTGATTTATCCCATTGCTGGGTAAAGGTATCCTCAATTTTATGTGCCTGCAGGACCTGCACTAACGTTGAATAGCAGGGGTGTATTGTGTATAGGTCAGCACCTTATTTCATTTATGAATCCCCGAGCTTGTCGCATAAGCTATGCAGGGGTTTCAACAGTAATATACCTAAACTGTTTCCCCAACTATGCTTTCCGTAAACTAATTAGGTATACGTGACATTGATGTTTGAATAAAATTGTTTTGTACATAGCCAACCAATTACATCAATTTGACATGGCTTCACCCGCACAATTAAATGTAGCGTTGGTATATCTGAAAGGGCTTCTTAATTGGTATGAACAATAAAGGTTATTTTTCCTGTTCGACTTGTTTCAAAGGTCGACCAAAAGAGTATGTTCTCTTCAGACGAATAAACCATAGGTGAACAGATACGGAGAGGCAGGTGGTGTATAGTGGCAAGGAGCTAAAAGACCAGTGGGAGACCGGTCAGATGGCTGGACATTATCCATCATCGTTTGAGTCCAGGGTAAAATGTGGAAGAGATTGGCCCAGGACCGGAAAGAATGGCGTGACAAAAGTTTGTGGTTGGAATAGAAAGGGACACTCTGTCCTTTTCCCGCTAACAGTATTCAATAGGGAATTTGTATGGCGTACTTATAGTGCCGTCATTTGAAAGTATAGTGCGCTCTCTGTTTCGCAAGACATTAAAGTGCTTATATTTCTATACTTATTTTTGACTTTATTTAGTACAGATTTTAATCTAGTTTTCGGTGATCGGCTCTATTTATGGTCAGCTTGTGAAAATGCAAATACTTATTACGTTTTTCATATATTTTTGAAGTCGGTTTTTAATGTGATCGATTTGTTACTTTTAGTCTTTATTGACGAGCAGACAGACAGTGTAAGCTTAATAATAGGGTCCCGTTTCTACCCTTTGCGTATGGAACCCTAGAACAACTGATCTTAAAGTTTAAATATCCGGAGTATTATTAAAGCAAAACAATTTCAACTTGGTTACTCCACTGTCTTACAGAAACGACTGTCGTCACGTGGTCATCACTATGTGGGGTATTCCTTGGGATTCCCAACTAAATACCTAATGACTGCTTTTAGTGACCTCCAGAAGTAGGTTAGCAGTCGGAACCACAAGGTTGTGAATTTACCGTGTTTTGTCAGCCCAGTTGCATGTTTGCAGGCTTTCGTGTCATAACAACTGTTCTGCAATTTACTTTATGTGATATATCAAAATTTTATTACGTTTTTGTTACTAAAATGGTTATAACCATTGAAGGCGTTAATAAAAAAAAATGGCGATATTGTTTTCAAATGAAAACCCGGTATGACAAAAGAAAAGCCGTTTCTTAGACTCTTGGGATCTGATAGGACGCTGTTCTTTGAATGTAATGTGAACAGGGCGTAGAGCTTAATATAAAGAGAGAATGGGTGATCCGAACTTTGCGTCATATTCACGCTTTTGTTTCAATCGCCCTATAAAAGACAACACACATTATAAGGACAAAACATTTAAACATTTGTGTGATGAACATTTGTGTTTGTTCTATATCTGGTTGTTAATATCTTTTTAAGTATGTATTTAAATATATATATGTATGTATATATCAGTCTCTGGCAGCCATATTACAAGCTTTGCTTAGTTTGGGGTCAGATGACCAGCAATATTGTCCCAGATATTTATTTATTTAAGGAGGACGTCGATACATTGTTTAATCTTAAACTGTTTTATCTCTCTTGCACGTTTCGTATTTTGAAAGTTCTCTGCGTTTTTTATTTGGTATTCGAAAAGTGTATTGCTATAAGGTTGAGAATGAAAGAAAGAAAAGAAAGAAAGAAAATCAATTTAATGGAACAAACTCAGAACGGTATTCGCGTGTTACGCGTGCGGGTGCGTCTGTAATGTGAACGATGCGTTAAGACTCATAGGACTTAATAGGACATTGTTATTCGAATGTAATGTGGAAAGACCCATGAGGCCAAAAAGCTATTTTCATCATTGGTTAACTGATAAATCAATCTTTTTGCCGGTACTTTCTTATTAGTCATTTCAGTCAGCTGGCCGGAGCCATAATTTTGAGAGTGGACCGTTATTTCACGCTCCAGTTGCTTGTTACATCAATCTTAGGCTACTTTAATTCAAGGCAAAGGCTAATTGTTACTTTTCTGTCACTACTCCTAATCCGACTAAAAACTTTAATCGGTCATACCTCAGAACCTTATAAGTCGATTTAAATAATTTCTTCAGTAACAAACTTATTACATTTCCATTAACTTGTTAACAAATTAACCTGTTATTTTTAACAAATAAAATATCTGTCCGATAGCCTATTGTATGAAAACCCAGCGTGCTAAATTTTATGTACGACGCGAGCGAGTTTAACTCTATTCGCACGGCGAACTGCATTCGAGGGTTTTTACAGTTTGCTATGGCGCAATTTGATATTTTTGTGTAGTATTGCAATGATGATGGAGTTCGAACTGAATTAAGTTGAAGCACCGATCCAACGTATACCTAAAATTGCATTTTGTAATTTGGTATATAATACGACTCTTAAAACATGGCTATTGCATATTTCTGAATAACACTGTTATGGGTAGATCCAGGCCCCTCTTTCCCACTGGGCACTTGCCCAGGGCCTCGTGATCGGGTGGCCCCCTAGTTCCTGCCAGATCACCGAACGATAACTGTTATTTATTACCGAAAAACAAGGATAATAACGGACTACAATACCTACTTGCTTATTAGGTTTTGCATGCGCGAAGCTACTCTACTTTCGCCCGAAAATAGGGCTCTGTTAAGGTCATAGAGGCCCCATTATCTTAATGTGCCCAAGGCCTCCAATAGGTTAAAAACAGCTCTGGGTAGATCATGTTAGATTTATGTACTGTTGGGCTAGCATGCGCACCGCGACAAAATCTTGTCGTCACCGTGTCGAGCGAGAAAGCAACAAGGCGCCTACGGTTTCATATACGTACGTCTGTCTTGCTTTGGCACGATAAAAAGAGTCGACTAAATTTTGCCGTGGTGCGCAAGCTAACCCTGCTGGTGTACATAAACATGATTACTGTTGCAGTCTTTTCTCGGTCTCAGAACAAGGATGTATGTGGGTGAGTAATAATTCTCACAGACTGGCATGAAAGGGCACTTTAAAGGATTGTAAAGTCATTGACCTTCGATGCGACCCATACAAAACCTCGTTGTAGCTCTTATGCAGTGCAAGTAGCGTTTAGTATGAAGAGCAATGTGAATGTTTATCTTATCAAATGCTTGATCTCTCAACAACTGTATTTCTGTGTAAGTACACAAAGGATTTATGATATGAGACGGGTAAGATGTTTGGCACACAATATCTACCTACGTGCTAAGGCGGAAGTAGAAAAAATATATTTTTAAAAGTCTTGACTTTAGTCTTTCAATTAGGTAGGTATATCATGGGAACTTACAAATTATAGGAAAAAATCGATACGCATTTACCCCATAATAATTATGTACGTAAATTGCATTTACGCACTACTCCATTGTCTTTAATAATACCATTTTGTTATTAATGCACATTTACTTAGACCTCTATCACATATCATAATCATCATCATACCACTGCCAGAAGACGTCCACTGCTGATCATAGGTCTACCCCTTTACCCTCCACACTGAACAACTTGCCATCTGCATCCACTGGATGCCCGCGACTCTTACGATGTCGTCGGTCCATCTAGTGGGATGCCTACCTACGCTGCGTCTTTCGGTTCGTGGTCTCCACTCAAGAACCTTTCTTACCCATTGGTTATCGGTTCTTCGAGCGATGTGGCCTGCCCATCGCACCCTCCACACACTCACATCACTATCACACACGCGCATTAAAAAGTTGTGAAGATATAAAACGATTATATGTACTTCGACATATCGACTGCCCCGGTGGCTCAGTTGGTACTGTTGGTATTGAACCTACTTTCTGCGCTTGAGGGCGTGGGTTCGATTCCCACCTAGGGCAAACATTCATGTGATTAACGTTTGTGTTTGTTCTATGTCTGGGTGTTAATATCTATATAAGTATGTATTTAAAATATATATATGTACCTATATCAGTCTCTGGCAGCCATATTACAAGCTTTGCTTAGTTTGTGATCAGATGACCGTGTGTGCAAAAATGTCCCAGATCTTTATTTATTATTTATATACTTATGTGCAATCTAGAAGAACAAATAAAGAAAAAAACATTATAAGGGCCTACTCAAAAACGTTACTCAAGTTAATCTATGCTTTAAAATGTTCTTTCAACTTCTCGCTGACGGCAATGATCACACGCGAAAACAAGACAGCACAATTTTAAGCAATGATTAGGTAACTTGAGTAACGTAATGTTCAGTAAACATATTATTTTTATTCAAACAAGTTTTCAAACTGGCAAAAAAACTGAATAGAAAAATAATTGTACTAGAATGGATTTTTACGTACCTATGTAAACTTTTTTGAATCATAATTAATATTTTACCGAATTGTGTTGTTATTTGCTTTATTCGTTCTCCTAGATTTCACATAAGTACATTCAATAATTGTATATCTTCAAAAAGGTTGAATAGTCGGAAAGGGATAGGGATAGACGACTCACCTTATCTAGGATAGACTCTAGGACAAACTTTGTGATTCCTATGAGACTGACATAGGTATGTATGACTAAATGTCCACAATAAAGGCAGTTTTTTGTAGAAGCATGAAAATTTTACTCGCGCATATATATCTATCTTATTATTATTTTATGTCACCTTCTCTTTTGCAAAGATTCAGACGTTTATAATCCGCAATTCATGACACAGAATAGATACAAGTGACACACTCACCCCAGTCTTGTCGTCGCGCAAGCGCAGTCCGTCTATGGCCACGTGGACCTGTATCCGCTGCTTGTGTTCGCCGGCCGCTCGGATGGCCATCTTCAGGTCGGCGAGGGCCTCCTGGCACATCCTGTCACCTCGAGCCTCGGGCACTTCCAACACGCCGATCAGTTTCGCGCGGAACGACACCCCTTCGCCGAGGAAACGGCCGGGCTCGTTCTTGTCTATACCCGGGGATTATTAAAATTTAGAATTATGTTTTTTCTGTTCACTGCCAGTATTTTTACGGACTTAGTAACCTCTAGCATCCTAACGTTTGTTAAAGGTTTGCCCAATTTCTTTACAAACGCTCGGCCAAGTGTGACTATTTTTCTTCATTAAATATATGAACTACCATATTAGTTTTTTTTTATTATAACTTTATTGAAGATTTTGGCCTTTTTTAGGCAGTAGAGCCACAATACAAAGCTCTTAGTATATTTTTTCTAAACAATGTTTTAATTGCTTCCAATTCTATTTCAGGCATGCCAGTGATTTTAAGAATCGTTGCCGTGTTTATTCATAAGTTTCGTTCATGTGATTATGGAGAATTTGTTCATTAAAGAATTTAAGGCAAAGAGCATAACACAAATAGCACAAACTAGTCTAAAGTACATATAATGACACTAAAAACAACGTAAAAGCGATCAACATACGATATAAAGCACATTTAGATTAAACACACCAAGAGCGTACAAACTATACTACAGCTGAAACTCAGTACCTATATCGAGCAGATTTTTGAGGTCAACCTTTTTTAAATTCATTTTAAATCGGGGCATCCGTGCCCCACTGAATGCAAAATTGAAGTGAGCCGCGTTGTCCTATTTCTGTCGGTTTTGGTCCCTATTTACGGTGCATCATTGCTGGATTAATTGAATTTCCTGTTTTTAAATTTAGAACCAGATCGGACAGGCTGGTGGGACTGTTATCCTGCGATCTCGTTATATGGAACTGTTTTTGTGCAGAATATTGATAATTTGACCAAATATGGGTAATCTGTGAACAATAAATAGATTTATGGGGTCACTTTAGTTTGTTTTTTTGTGTTGTAGCAGTACTTGCACTACTGTGTTCCGGATTGAAGGGCAATGTTTCCAGCGAAACTACAGGGCACACAGAGATCTGACATCTTATATCTCGGGGTAACGAGCGCAGTGCACTGTCATCCAGGGTTATGAACTGTTGAAGTTCAAAATTCTGAGTGGCGTTGAGCTGTTATGGGCAAGCGTGAGGAGCCAACAGGCGAGCGACTTCTCTCGTCTCGTCACTCGTATCATTAAAAATAAACATTGTTCTCGTACGGCGTATTTTGTGACGGTAAACGCTATACGAATGGAGTTAAAAACAACAGTTATGAAACCCTATATAATTATAATTAAAAAACGTTATCAGTGATAACGTTTTTAATTGTAGTTTTTGTTGTAGTCACAGTAGTGTGATAACTTATCACACTACTGTGCATTAAGGAACACTTAAGCCGGGTCCGCTGCGGCATGTTTTCGTGTTAGCTAACACACTAACATGTTACTGACACGAAAAGTGGATGTGACTTTGGTGTTAGCTAACATGTTACTGACACGAAAAGTTAATGTGACTTTGGTGTTAGCTAACACGAAAACATGCCGCAGCGGACCCGGCTTTATAGTAACCCTTTTATACACAAACGCTCAGTAAGCTAATCTGTCAACCTCTCGCAACCAGAAGTGTTACGCGAGACAACCGAACATATTAGTTTATCGAGCATGTGATATAGTGAATTAGTATTTAAGAAAGGAAAGTGTAATGAAGGAGTATGCCCGATCCGACCGTTCCAGGCACCAGAAAGTATTCCGTTTTTTTGTACAGGTGCCGGGTATCAAAAGCACACAGGCACACACAGGCAGGGTCGAGAATTCCCTGGACTTTCAGAAGATCGGTTAGATTATCTCCTAATAATCATTTGCTCCTACTACGCCACACTACTTCTGGAGTGATATATAAGATATATATAGAACACACAAAAGCAAGCGAACATCAAACATTCGCATGCAATGAACACAAGACAGCAGTTCCAACTCGAAGAAAGAAAGAAACAAACACAGTTCCTTCTTTCCTCTTTTACAAGAGCACGTAAAGCGTGAAGCGTCTTACTCACCGAACTGCCTTAATAGGTGCTGGAAATGACACACCTGCATTATGTCCCCGACAAACGACAAATAGCAAGAATCAGGGGAACGGGTCTTCTACCACCAGTCTTCAGCCATGGGCCACAACACACCCTCTGTCCAAAACACCACCGGGATCACTTAGGGAAAAGCGGGAGAGACAGAGACGTGTGAATTGACCATTATACGACTAGTCTAAAACTGACATAGGTTTTGGCTTTCCTACTGTTTCTATTTCGATTTATGATATCAGTTTCTTCGTAATCACGATTGCGGTTGCCATGATATCGCATTGTATCGCAATCCACCTTTCGCAAGTTAGGTTACATTTCTAGAAATTGTATGGATTGTCAGGACAGCATGGAAAACTTTCAGAAAATATTATCGTTTAGCGTGTGGATATGCTTTACAGAAACTCGTAAGTTTAATTCTATGAACCAAGATCGGGACTTTGACATTATTTTTCGTCAGCTTTTGACTGTTAGCAAAACAGGTAACAAAACACTATATATACACTATGGGTGCTAGAGTTGCAAGTCGAACGGGCCATAAAATCCTCGTGTTTGGTCAAATTCACTGGTCTCTTTCTATCTACGCTTTTGCAAAATGTATTTTATGACATGGGTATAGCACGAACGTTACAGTGCTAGCTCTCAACAGTTAGTATGGTGACAGCCGGACCATGCAACTTACAACATAAATAGCAAAATATAACAAAGCTAGAGATTTCGTGATTTATACACTTAGCGCTATCTAACACCGCATTACCTATTAAAATAGAAACATTGGAATAGTAAAAAGCTACACGTTTGCGACTCACATTTGCAAGGGCTGGTTTTCTTACGGAGGGTTTGCATTGGAAAGTCTGTCGGTAACTTGTGATTGAACATCGGGAACTAGTTTTTAATCACTGAAACGCAAACGAACCGCTGGATTGATAACACTGTGCTGATGATGATGTAAATGTGCAACGTCGGACTAGGGATGTACTCGTATTGATTTTTGTGTAACCGCACGCGGATGGAGAGCATTCGGATTCGCGAAGACGATCTGTCTCACATTTTTGAGCTGTTGACGCGTACGTTTCCCGTTTCTTTTATATTGGCAGGAATTAATAGATGGTTTCAGAATTTAGCATTGGTGTAATGTCGGGACGGCACAGGACGGGCCATGCCGTGCGGCGCGCGCATTTAGACACGCGTGCGCCGCGACTGAGGGGTGGCACAAGGCAAGGGTGGAACGCTCGACCCCTGATCAATATTCGCTCCTGATCTCCGCTTCGTACAACTTTTATGGCTCTCAATGAAACTGCGTTATGTATTCTATGGAGGGATACGCATTACGGTTTTACGACGACGTTTTTGGGTAGTCGCGCGAATTTGAAACTGGCACTTGAATTTTATTTTGATATTATTCTCCCTTACACTTTAAACATGCAAAAATTTCAATACTTACAAGTTTTAATTTGCACAATATACATAGTAGATCGCAATAGGTAGTATGGAATATCAGTTGTGAGAATGAACCTAACTAGAAGACCGTTTGGTAAAGAACTGATATAAAGGGATGTACAATACCAAGTTCCTGATAATTTAAGGTTTATGTTAAATAAATAAGATAAACTAATGTAAAATTCATAGCATAGATACAGATATCTTACGTATTCCAAGTGCTAACATTGTACAATTTACACATACGTGTCAGCTGTTAAGATAATTCGTCTGAGATCACATCAGATGTATTTATATCAGATAGCATAATATGTTTATGCATGTATTCCGAACTAGCTGCACCCCGCGGTTTTACCCGCGTAGACCATTCCTAACGAAATGTAATTTTTTCCGGGTTAAAAAGTGTCCTCTATCACTCTCCGGTCCTCTACTATCTCTATGCAAAAATCACATCGTTTTGATGTTCTGTTCCTGCGTTAAAAAGGAACAAACACACTTTCGCATTTATAATATTATTAAGTTTAGGGATGTAACAAAATCTATCTAAGTAGATATCTAGCAAATAGGTAATGCACTATTGAAAAATTGCTTTATGAAGCCCTTGCCTTATATTGCACTTTCTATCGCTTTATATCTACTGTAAATCGAATCAATGAAAAGCCAAGAAAGTCTGGAAGAAGAGAACTATAGGAGACAGGAACACATCACCCAAATTTCATGTCTCTAAAACCAGAGGTTTAGGCTGTGCATTGATATGTCAGTCAGTCAGTCAGTTAGAGATCAGTCAAGACTCTGAATTGCTTAAAGATTGGGTGCGAGCACTTTCTATACTTTGGCACAAAAACATGATAAGCTAAAGGATTTTTTATGTCGTCTACGTAGTCCGAAGAAACCTACCTAACAAAGGCATACGATAAATCAACTTAGCAAAAGCATTTTTGACTGTGATACTGAAAACCCCATACTTCCATATCCAAGTCTTATAAATAAATAACTGGTAGGTATGTATATAACCAATAAATATTTCCATAAAATATTTTGATTATATTTCCAGCTTTCAATTACCTATAGTAACTAGCCAAACAAAGTAGGAAGCTTAGATGAGATGTCAATTAGATTTATCAGTAGGTATCTAATTTCCATAAAACTTAGCTTTATATTCCATAAAACGACAGCCCCGTTAGCTCAGTTGGTAGCGAACCTGCTTTCTGAGCTTGGGGGTGTGGGTTCAATTCCCACCTAGAACAAACATTTATGTGATAGACATTTGTGTTTGTTCTATGTCTGGGTGTTAATATCTATTTAAGTATGTATTTAAAAATATATATATATTTATATCAGTCTATGGCAGCCATATTACAAGCTTTGCTTAGTCAGTCAGATGGTATGGTCAGATGACCATGTGTGCAAAAATGTCCCAGATATTTATTTATATAATTACGGTTGTTCACTACAGTTATATGATTATTAACGGTATATTTACCGTGATAAGGTTGTGGCTGGAGCTCCCGATATTTCGGCGCAGTTGCATGCACCATGTTCACTTACACATGCACAAGAATTTGGGTGGTTGAAAAAAAAAAACGTAATAAGGTGCAGACAAAACAGTCTACCCTCTTTCTTAGTCGTTGGTGCATGTAACGCAACAACATCATCATAACTATGTAGAGCCTTCGATATTCCTCTGCTGGGTATAGGCTTCGGTCTTGCTATGCCATCTGCCTCAGTCCTGTGCCTAGTCCAGGTTTCACCCTTGTTGATAATTTTCTCATCTTATCTTGACAAGATCTAAGTGAGGATGGGAAATGCACAACAACCTTGTTCTCTAAATTGGAGCTTTTATATATGGAATGGTGTTGTTTTTTTTTTTTTTTTAATTTTTAATTTACTATGTAACATAATCCTACATTGTGAGAGTGGGAGCCTCCCCCTTTAACCTCCACACTGAACGACATCCTGCCGTTTGCATCCACTGGATGTTGTCGGCCCATCTAGTGAGAGGCCTACCTACGCTGCTAGTGAGAGGCCTACCTACCTATGCCTACCTATGCTGCGTCTTCCGGTTAACTACACATCACAATCATCAAAAAGAGAAAAAAAGTATGTTCATTTGTTTGATGACAACTAATTTATTTCAAGACAATCATACAGTTGATATGATTGTCATGAAATAAATTATTATTGCACTTTATCATGATAACTCATAAGATGGATTTGAAAATGATTGTTGCAAAACGTCTCTGACCTTTTGTCGGAGGAGAAACCTAAACATCAAAATAAAAAAAATTAAATAAAAAAATGCACTGTTAGGGTTATTACTCTAAATTATATATATAAAAGGCCAGAGAAAAAATGTTTCCATTAGTCTCCAAAAAATTAGTTGCTTATTCGTTTTTATTTTTTGTGTGTATGTTATGCTATATTTTCGCTAAGTTTGAACCGTTTTTAATTTAGGTATTTATTTTTATTTAATTGGTATATCTCGAGTGTTGTTTTCATTTAAATTAAAAGGAGATTTTCTCATAAGGGTGGAAAATTAAGCGTGCTTCTCGTTTAGTGATTTTCGCCAAATTCAATTATTAATTTTATTATGATAGAATAGAATTCGTGAGCGTAAGTGTATTGTATGCAAGCTACTTATCTGAAGTTCTTAATCGCGTAAACAGCAAGAATGATATAAAAGTATCTCAGTAAAATATTTATTTTAGAAGATTGGAGATAATTGACGACATTCCATCAACTCAATATTATTTTTAAGATTACATAGAACCGGTTACGCTTCTAATCATATCAGTTTGCTGCAATTAATGTTTTCGTACGAAATGTTTGATACAAGGGATACGTAAGGGATTTATTGATGTGAGTCGAACGTGATATTGCAATAATAAAGTGCTAATTATTAAGTAAATTTATGCTTACCGGTTTTATCACTCATCGTTTACACTTTACAAAGGAGCTTCAAGGCAGTTCAAGGATCCATCCAAGGTATCATCATCAAAGGAACTTGTTTCGAATCAATTTTACAATGCCAGATTTACCAGAGAGACTATATCCAAAATCATTTCACGGCAACATTTTGATGTTTTTTTAAGATCTATAAAATAATGACCAAAATTCTAATGAATACATTAATTTTATTTTCGCGAGTAAATCAACACTTCCATTCGCGACCGCAAAACCGCAAAAATCGCTTTCAGTATATATAATATAATAAATAAAGTACTCTTTGGTTTGGCCAAACCAAACTTATTGTATTCTCTATGCCAAACTTTACCAAACCAACCAATGCTGCCAGTCAGTGGTGTCCAAGAAAAAATACCAAACAAACAAAATTAACTGTTAATTCGTGACGACGAATAGTTGCCTTGTCGGCCTTGTCGGTTGTATAGTGCCTACGCGTAGATAGAGGTTTGACTAATATAACTAGGTCCTACCTTTTAGGTATTTGCTCTGAAAGCTGCAATAACATTGTAAAAAAATACAGTCTTACGTTCAAAATCTTAGCGTAGGTGAAGTCAGAATTCGTGATATTAATATTTAAAAAAATACAATGTTATTGCAGCTGTCCGAGCAAATAAATGCTTAGACCTACCTAAGGTATAGTAATACGCACTGGTACCATAATACAGAGAATCATATGTTTCATATCAGGGCTGGCATTCAGCACAGCCAAACGCGCGCTAACGTAGCCACGTTAAGGTAACATCAAAAAATTGGCCTCTATTCCTTAGAAAATAAGGGCCAACTTTTTGAGGTTAACTTAGCGCGCCACGTTATGAGCGTGTTTGCCCCAGCGGAATAAGGGCCAAAGTTGTTCGGATCTGCGTTATAATCTGTTATTCAGTATTTTACATTCAAATAATTTAGTCAACTCAAAATAAGAGCATTGAACAAAACACGTTTATCTGAAAGTAATTAGTGATCATTGTAGTAAGTGTGATTAATGTCTTCAACGCCAACACACGATCATTCCCGGAGGAATTACTTGAGAGCTAGTTTCCATTCAGCGTGTTTGCCATCTTCGACTACACCGTCACTAATTAATTAACATAATGAGAGCATTGTCAAACGCGTAGTCTGTCAACAATTAAAAAACTTATCAATCGCTGATAGTCCTAGGCACTGACCTCCATTATACAAGTACGCTGGACCTATGATACCCTACGAAATGACAGCTCTTTTTTGTGCCGATTTGAAGCGCCCCCAACGCGTGGGAAGAGTACTAAATCTGACGTAACTTGCAAATGGCCGCTGTCTCGTTTGGATTGTCTCTTGTGTTTTCATAGTGTTTTTGGAGGTTTAACGCGATTTAAGCTTCTTTGTTGTGTCGTATTAAGTAGTTGATATATAAATAAGTGGTGGTCATTCATAGGTAAACTATGAAAGACTGTGTGTTATGCAAAACTCGTTATCAGAAGGGAAGTGGGGTTACATTCCACAAGTAAGTGAATTTGCGGCTAATATTCAGCAAATTAAACTTCTATAAAGACTTAAAACTCTTACTAATCTTATTATACGTAATTACAACGTATTTGTCTTTGTATTAGCGGTTTTTATATAAACAATACAATTCAATAGTGTTGTCAAAGTTACCTGTCGATAAAACGTATCGATATTTTTCCTATCAATATCGGTTTCTTTCAAGAACGGAAATCGCCGATGACCGATTTTTAATGACAAATACATATAATTTTAAAATAATACATTACACAGGTTTCCGACAGACAAAAGAAGACTGGAATTATGGCTGAAAAACATTGAAAAGCCTAGTTGGCGTCCGAAGAAATATGATTACATCTGTTCGAAGCACTTCTCTGATGACTGTTTTATTAAACATAACTCATGCACCACCTTGAAAAAGTGCAGTATTCCAACAATTTTCTGTAGCAGTGCCGGTAAGTATAACAAGTAATCATTTAAAAAAACTTTTCTTAGACAAGCTTTTGTCATAATAGTGCATTGTCACGCAATAGTATGCAATAAAATATCACGCAATGAGTAGTTTGTTGCGGCTAAAAAAATCATTTTTTATATACCTACTAGTTACATTTAATAACAAATTAGCTTTGCCTACGGCTGCGTTCATGAGCAGGCAAAAACAAAAGTTATTCTTGTATTCAATGATGCGTTTAGTCTGATTTTGTCGTGATGTATAAAATTTACAAAAATAATTCAAATTTCCCTGTTAAACGTAAAGTACGAAGAATTGTTGATGGTATGTAACTATGTAGATGATGAAGGTAACTAATAAAAAAAATTAAAGGATTGTACATTTTTATTTTCTACAAATACCTTACCTACCTATACCACTCCATCCCAAAAAACCCTCATTTCTATTTCAAAAACGTTCCTATATTTATTTTTTGATCTAGCTAGCCACATACTAAAATGCGCGCAAGAAGTCAGCGCATAAATAATGGCGCTACAATCGAACAATTCACCTGAAACTTGCGACAAGTCATGAGAAACGTATTAGTTCCGAAGTCAGTACCGAGCGGACTTATCTTGCGCGCACTCGTACCCCTTAGTCCGGCTTCGGCATATCCTAAGACTAGCTGTCTGCCCCGGCTTCTCCCATGGTACTTACATAGCCTATGTCACTGAGGTGTAAAGTATATACAACCCGTCGGAAAATCTGTATCTGTCGGAAATGTCTTTTATTGATGTATTTTATCGCATTGTCCCATCCCTATTATTAGTTCCGTTCCCACCCACTGCTGCGATCAGCGCCAAAATGGCGAAAATCAAATCGTCTCACTTTGGCTTGGCTAATCATAGGTCCAGCGTACTTGTATAATGGAGGTCAGTGGTCCTAGGCATTTATTTTTTCTGAGATTTAGGATTTCATATTTTTTTAGGTCTGTGGCCGCAACAGATATGTCAACCTATGTCAACTCAATGTCAACTTAGCTGACGAAACGACTGTTTTGTTTACTTTTACACCGTAGTCTCAGTCAAAGAGTACTTTTTAATATAGGAAAGTCTCAGTCTTCTATTGTATTCTCTTTGCACCGATGTACCAAAGAGTACTTTATTATATTATACTAGCCGTCCGCCCCGGCTTCGCACGAGTGTAAGCTTGGCCTTCGGCCTCGCTACAAAATATAATATAGCCTATGTCACCCGGGGATAGTGTAGCTTTCCAACAGTGAAAGAATTTTTCAAATCGGTTCAGTAGTTTCGGAGCCTATTCATTACAAACATACAAAAATAGGTACAAATCTTTCCTCTTTATAATATTAGTGTAGATATATCGATGTACGACTATGCTTATTCCGTAAATTTCTATTTCGAAGCAATGAAATCGTAAAACTTTTATATTCTCAACATGACTTTGAATTATCGTGGCAATAAGTGTATATTTTTAGATCACGCAAAATTCATTAATCAACTATACAAAAAAGTACATGATGGCATTGATGATTGTGCTTACGAACTTGTGCGTAGCTTATATTCTATGCAAAACAACAAGAAAACGGGAAATAGGAAACGAAGCCACAACTCTGATGAAATTCTAGAGGAAGTAAGTGCTAATGCTTTACTTGAAATCAAGAATATTTTTTTTTACTGATAGGTATGTGGTCTGCATCAAATTATAATCTTGTATTTTATTTAATACTAGTTGCGCCTCGCGGTTTCACCCGCGTGGATACCCTTGATAAAAGATCAAATTCAATGCCTAAGTTACTCATTATAACATTGCTATCTGCCAGTGAAATTCCCGTCAAAATCGTTCCAGTCGTTTCGGATACCGTAGGAGACATACACACATTGATTTTTATACATATACATAATCTCTATATTGTTATCTATAAAATGGCAGAACTACAGAACAAAAAAAAAACTCGATGGGAGGTTGTTAGTTTTGTTTCCCTCAACCATATAGATAACTTATGTTAGATAAATCAAGGATGATTATGAGGACGATCGTCCTCGGATAAATTAATCAAATAAAAAGAAACATGTTCTTACTTTTAGACCATGGCAGTCCGACAAATGTATGAACAATTCTTAATTGAACTTCCTACAGAGTTCAAGGAGTGTACACAGTGTACCGAACTGAACACATTTGCAGTCCGAGATCTCGCTACGAAGTTGTTCGAGTCAACAGTGTTTGAACATGCCGGGATCAGTGGAGGAAACCATTCTTGTAATCCTTTGAAATGTCAAGTCAAAGGTGAAGACTTCTTGATTCCAAGGAATTCAAGGTAAGTTTTTTCTTAATGCCGTAGGTGGCAAACAAGCTAATGGTTCGCCTGATGGTAAGCAATCACCGTATATTTATGGATACCTGTAATACCAGGGATAAAAAAAATTGTTTGAAAGGTGACTTGAACTAGTATTCTAAGCTGTGACACAGAATACATATAAGTACAAGTACAGAAGATTCACTCCGCAAAATCATTTAAGTAGCAACTCTTGCTACTACACAATAAAGTGCATTTCAGGACGTTCGAGTGCTAACTACCTACAGCTATATTAACCTAGAAGTTGCCTCTGTCTATCGCGTATCTCTTGTCGCGTTATCTCTGTCTATCGCGCGGCAGCGGGCATGGCAAGTCTGACAAGACGACTACTTGTAGCTTTATATCTAAAGTGCAGAATGCGCCAGGCCTGGCCATGATTCAAGAAAACATGTTCAGCTGTTTGATCATCAGGTCTTTTGTGGGGGGTTTTACAAATTTGTATGTTTCTTTCTTTTGCTATTTGCTTTTAGTTGATTATTGTATATCTATAAATTACAGATTCTTCTGTGGCTGTGTTAAAGAGCAATGTAAAAAACTTGTTGGTGATCAGTTCGATATCCTGATAGCTGATCCTCCATGGTGGAACAAATACATAAGAAGGCTCAAAGGTGCCAACGACAAACTAAGGTAAACCCATTTTTTTTTTATAGACAATCGATTTTACATACATAGTTAAGTTTTTTATGTACATAGTCTCTCTGTATCTTTTATCACATTTCCGGGGAGTGTTCTGAATTACTTTTTAACCTGATGCGGCGTGCCGGTGTCGCAGTTTTACCATCGCACTAGCCGCCGCCTGAAAGCTCTCTCTTGCCTCACACCTGCAAAATGTGGAATAAGTTACATTTTGTCGTGTTTCTGAGAAGCTACAACATGGGGTTCTTTAAAAGGCGAATTAATAGATTCTTAAAGAGTTCGCAACATAGTAACAATGCCTCTGGTATTAAAAGTATCCATAGCTGCTTGCCATCTGGCAGCCCATCTGCTTGTCATTAAAAATTTATAAAAAATATCGGCGACCGGCAGGATTTGAACCTGCGCACGTGGTAGCGATCAGGGTAAACCTCATTGATTTTGGCCCCTGAGATACGGTCGCTTTCTTTTCGGTTCCGAAATTCATGAATTTTAACCAATATAAGAGTTAAGTGCGTTTACTAAGATCGTTGCACAGGTTTAAACCCTGCCAGTCGGATTTTCATGAAATAATCTGGCATGGCCAGTACTGAGAAATCGCGAGATTGGTTGCACTTCTTTTCCGCATGCAAATTTCATGTCCCATTGAGGTAGCATTCATATTCATCCAGTCATTCCAATTACATTGCCCCGCAGGGGCATCGTCACGATTGCCCAAGCTTTAGTCGACCAAATTCTACTGTAACCTTGAAGTAGGTGAAGCCTAGAATGTCCTGATTTATCATAAAATAATTATTACGACCGCGGTTTCTTCCGCTATTCACAAAAATCATATATTTTTTCGGGATAAAAAGTTGCATGTGCTGTACGTAAGTTAATTCAGGGTATAAGCTACATCCATACCAAATTTCATTTAAAAATGTTAAAACTGTTGCAAAGTTGAGTACGGAAAACTTACACCTTCACATACAAAGTTTCATATGAATATTATTAGTGTGATAACTTTCAGCTATTCAATGATGTACAATGATGACATAGCCTCGATACCAGTGAAAAACCTCCTGGCTCCCAACTGCCTCGTAGCAGTTTGGTGTACAAACGCACCAAGCAACATAGACGCTGTAAAAAACACTATATTCCCTCAATGGGGTGTCAGTTATGTCACAACATGGTACTGGTTAAAAGTCACAGTAGACTTGAAACCGTTGTGTTCATTTGGTTCGGGGTGTATGAAGCAGCCATATGAGAGGATAATGATAGGAAGAGTTGGAGATGTCAATGTTCCTAAAGACCAGTTGATTGTGAGTGTGCCAAGTGCCTTGCATTCCCATAAGCCTCCGTTGTTAGGTAAGTTACATTGTTCACATTTTTCCAGTATTTCCAATTAAAAATATCCTATGGTTACGTCCGGACAAGTCCGGGAATTTTTGCTTTCGTCTGGAATTCTAGAAATGAAATTAAAAAGACAGCCACACAATTTCATTATGTCGCGAAATATGAAATTTCAAAGGAAATGTCCGGAAATTTCTTCAAGTCTCCCGGTTTATCCCAATAGTATTTTTCATCTTCCCCTTAACCGTAACCCTAGCTATAACAGAAAGACTAATGTTAACATCGCCAACGGAGATAGTGTTAGGCGTCTGAAAACAGCTCACTTCACTTGATGTTAAATGATGGTGTGGTTATTTATGAAATTGATTTTAAAATTGAAAAAATTGGTTATTCACGTTTGACCGCCGTCTCACCTGATGAAAAAGATGTGGTCTGTGATGGAGCATGCTGACATGGAAGAAACTGATTCACTGACAACAGATACCCAAGATTGTAACTATCAGGAAACACCTATTCAGGCTGATTTGGTCACTCATGAAAATATTTGTTAAAATACCTTGAATATAAAGAAATTTATTTGCACAAAACACGAGTAAATCATACACACATAAAAAATACGCACAACGTGTTTAAACAATATTAAAGTTATATGATTATTTACGGGATATTTACCGTGGTAAGGTTGTGGAAGGAGCTCCCGATATTTCGGCGCAGTTACATGCACCATGTTCACGGGAAGACTGAAGAATGCGGGTGGTTGGTGAAAAAGTTCAAAGTTAGGTACAGACAAAACGATCTACCCTCTTTCTTAGTTTTTTGCTACGGTTATCACTGGAACTCGAACTCGAACCTAATTCTCGACAAAACACAGTCACTGTATCACTGCGTATAGTATTTTGAACGCGGACTTTTATTTTTAAGGCAACCTAATACTGGATACTGGATTCCACGCACTAGTGAGTTGAAAACCATCACCTCGATTGAAATTCTGGCATTTCGAGATTTCAATAGTTTCCTTTACCAGCCTTGGTATGTAGTGACGCTCGGTGGACAGGATTTCGGGATTATGAAATTCAATCCAGTGGTTAGGACCCGCGTCCAGCAGATGCTCAGCTATGGCAGATTTATGTCTCTCATTATTTTTGACTGCCTTAATGTGTTCCTTGATGCGGCATGAGACAGTTCGCTTCGTTTGTCCTATGTACGAACTTCCGCAGCTGCAGTTGATTTTGTACACCCCGGGATGCTGAAATGGAATCTTGTCCTTGGGGGAACGCAGACATTGCGCAATTCTCTTATAAGGAGTAAATATGGTCTTGATACCATATTTGTCAAGAATAGGACCTATTTTATCTGTGACTCCTTTTAAATATGGCAAAAAAGTCGGCTGTCGTTCCACTTTTGGTTTCATATGTTTCTTTTTCGGTTTGGTCTTACCGATCTGAGCCTTGTAACCGTTCCTGCGTAACACGAGTTGTACGTGGGATAGTTCCTCGTCAAGGTGTTCAGCATCGCACAGATCATAGGCCCGATTTGTTAGTGAACTGACCACCGAATTAAGATGCCGGGGATGATGGTGAGAGGTAGACCTTTACTTGCATGCTACCTCTCACCATCATCCCCGGCATCTTACACATAGCAATTGTTCTAAACATGCAATAGGTTAAATGTAGCATATATTGGCTCTCCTAGTAACAGGTATCCCCAAAAGTTCGTATGATATAAATTGCGATAATATCAACATCTGCCCTAGTTTCGTGTTCTAATTATGCCATAAGGGTGTCTTTTCGACCCTCCTTTATAAATTGATGTCTTTATTCTTTACGGTATTTTAATAACTAGAATTGGTTGGTTAGCCCATATTCATATATAGTCCGGTCTTGAGATAAACTCAATGCCTTTAACAAGTCGAGCACCGTTTATTTTGAGCCTTTAACCTCCGACGCCAAAAAAGATGGGTGTCATAACTTTAACGTGTGTATCTGTCTCTGTCTGTATTCGTATCTCCCAATATTTGGCTGTAACGATTTTGATTTATTGTTTTTGTTTGTTTGTAAATAATCATATAACTTTAGTGAACAACTGTGATAGTTTAAAACAGTGTTTAAACAATATTAGTCACTTTGTATCATGTTTTACGTAGTTAGTAGGAGCGCAAAAATATAAAGTAAATCTTATATAGATTTAAAAAAATATAGCCGAAATAATGTTAATGGTTAAAATATCCGTTCAAGTTCAAAATGTTCCGTTCCTGAAATGCCCCTTTCCCAAAATGTCCCTTTTCCAAAATGACACTTTCCTAAAATGTGATTTCCGTTTCCGACCGGTTTCGCTCGCGTTGACAATGACGATAATTGATAATAATGAGCATCCGAAGTCCTATTTCAGGTCCTTAAGTATCTATATTTCAGTATGTATTTAAAAATATATATGTATGTATATCAGTCTCTGGCAGCCATATTACAAGCTTTGCTTAGTTTGGGGTCAGATGACCATGTGTGCAATAATGTCCCAGATATTTATTTATTTATATTTATTTCAAATTTCATCAAATTCTGTTCAGCCGTTTTGAGGTGTACAGACAAATTAGCATACAAACATTAGCAATTGTTATTTTGGGAAAAGATCATTTCGGGAAAGAGAAATTTTGGGAAAAGGACATTTTGGAAACTAGATACATTTTGGAAAAGGGACATTTAGAACCTGAATGAAAATATCATGTTGTTTTGTCATGTTATTTGGGGAATGATCATTTTGGGAAAGGGACATTTTGTAACCTAGATACATTTTGGAAAAGGGACATTTAGAACCTGAACGAAAATATCATGTTATTAATCTAATTAACAGACATTTCTATAATTGCAAAATAATCAATATGACCTACTGCCGCTGACACTTAAATGTATCATTTATATGTATATGATCACTAACTTTGTAATAACATTTGTCCACTAAAAGTTTTTAATTTCATCTGAAATAGAGTTATTTTTAGATCCCTTATAGAATTAGTTAAAGTATTACGTCATTATATATTATATTGCATTGATTATATCATATTGCAGATGTCCTAACATCAATAGTGAAGACAGAAAATCCACAGACCCTGGAGTTGTTTGCTAGATACCTCCTACCAAATACAACCAGCATTGGATATGAACCTTTGAAATGGCAACACATATCACTTTATGAAAAAATTACTTGAGGAAATTTTGGAAATATATAAAAGGTAAAATACACTTTTTGTTTTACTCTTAGAAATCCTGTTTTATATGAAAAACTTTACGTGTGTATTTAGCTTTAGCTTATTGCAATCAAATTAGAGATAAGATGTTTAATAACACCTGTTATTTACGAGTATTAACTTCGTGATCTGAAAGATTTAAAGATTATTCAAAGGCAGAGGAGGTACATTAATGTTACATCACATCACATCATCAGCCAATTAGTAGCAGAGTGAAGTAATAGGCCATTAGAATTAGAAAACAAATCGGATTTAATTGCTGCAAAAGGTTTTATTGCTTTAATGGCTTCATTTATAGCCCAATATGACTACCCTAAGTTCTCCTCGGCTGAGTTGTGCATAAGTGGTGGGGGGTAAAAATCATGGTTATGTATAGACCACTTAATTATAGATGGGTAAGTTTAGAAAATATTGCCAAAAACAGAAGTAACAACGTTTTTATTTTTTCATACATATGTATCATTTGTCCAACATTCATGCGCACTAGTATAGGAACGGGTAGTCCAAAACATATGTTTCTGGCCTCATTCAATACAGAATTTAATGTTCTACAACTATTACTCAAACCATGTTTCGATATTGTGAGTCCTTTGTAAGATATTATCGTAAAACCGCAAAAATACCCATTCTGGGTACATTTTTACCCCCCCCCCCCACTCATGAACTCCACCCAGGAGGAAAACCTAGGATAGTCATATTGGGCTATAAATGGAGCCAATAAAACCTTTTGTAGCAATTAAATCAGATTTGTCTAATTTTTGGTTTAATTCTAATGGCCTATAAAGACATGTGTAGGGCCTGTGAGTCCCATTACATCACAGATTTTTATTAATATAATATAAAAACAAATTAATGAAGCGCACCGACATTCAACAGTCATTCGCTAGCGCTCAAATAAAGCGCACGTACTCAATCCATCTACCGGAGTTTCAATTACCCATTCATGCTATTTAGGATAACCTTCTACATCAAATCAAGGAGTCAGATAAATACAACATCACCAACCACACAAATCAGCAATTATATCAAAAGTCACATTCGACACAAAACTAATTCTAAACATGCAAGACTTAACAGACAACTTTTTACTATTTTTCTACTATTTTTGCCACTTTAAACGGCTGTATCTTTGGAACCACAATAGATAGCCAGTTGAAATTTTCACAGAATATGTAATGTTGCGGTGGATCCAATAAAAAATAATAAAAAAGTCAAAATGTATAAACGAAATCGGGGTCCCCATCTAACAAAAATATTTTTTAAATGTATTTTTTTAATTGCTCTAATATAAAAAAGGTAATACGTACAAGCTTCAAACTTGGCATGATTATAGTACACACTCTAAAGTATAATAACAAATAATGGCCAAGTGTGAGTCGGTAACAAATTTCAGTTCTTTACCAGTTATAACTGGTAATTTCGTTACTTGGACGACCTTATCATTTCTTTCACTGAATCAAAATGCCACATTTTACTAATTATGAAGTCTGTTTTTTAAATTGATAATTATTGTGTTTTGTGGTGCGCATTCGCACCCTCATTCGGACTCGTACTTGGTCAGTTTTTTTGTTATTATGTTATTCATGAGTCTAGGAATAAGGAATTTAATGCCAATTAAATATTTATTCAACCAAATTTTGCACAAAACAAAAAAAAAACATTATATGTATGTAGTGTAAAAAAAGAAAATATGATTATGTGAAGCTTAATAAAAAATCACGCGGGGTATGCTCTTTTTAATCGACTTAAAAAAAATGAGGTTTTTTTTTATTTGAAAGGAATACTTTCAGATTGGTCGCATAGAAATTTCATCAAAATAGGTTCAGTAGTTTGGCTTTCAAACTTGTTATTTGGATGAAAATATGATCATCGCAGTAACCGAATTTGCCCATTTTATACTAACTTTGAGGAGTCGGTTTTTTCGGCTAGGAGTGGAGCGAAGTCTTGGCTTGGGTTGAAATAAAACCACTCAAATAAATAAAATATTTATTAAAGGCTAAATTATAAAGTTAAGGTTTAATATAAGAAATGCATGCTAACTCTTGCCGTTCACTATTACACTGGGTTTGACAATCTTCTTTGGGTATCCATCAGGGTTCATAGTCTGCCATCTCCAGAAGTCTGTGCCTATAAAAAGAAAAATAGGCTTGTAGTAATGTTTTTTTTTTCTCATAGACCACTTTAAAAATTTAGCTGGTTCCGGTGGAGCACCAGCAGCTACATTTCTACCATATTCCCAAAACTCGACAATAACGTAGACCCCCGTCGAGTCTCCTTTGGAGACCTTTGGGGTCCACCTGGACCACTGGACCTGGGAACTTCTGCTTTAAACGTTTAGGCCGTTTTGTACCAAATGCTATAATAACTTAATTCCCATTTGTATGAGTAAGTTTATTTCCAAATATGTACATCTTATAAAAAAAAAATGCTAGTTGAAGTGGCAATGGGCTGGCCACATCGCTCGAAGAACCGATAACCGATGAAGAAAGATTCTTAAGTGGAGACCACGAACCGGAAGACGCAGCGTAGGTAGGCCTCCCACTAGATGGACCGACGACATCGTGAGAGTCGCGGTCATCCAGTGGATGCAGATGGCAGGATGTCGTTCAGCGTGGAGGTTAATGGGGGAGGCCTATATTCAGCAGTGGACGTCTTATGGCTGATGATGATGATGACATCTTATATGCCTGTTCAGCAGTGGACCTATGGCTGAAATGATGATGACAAGTACCTACGTCTACTTTTTTTCTGTACTCGTCTTACTCCTACTTCTATATCTACCCCTCTTGTTGTACTCTTTTATTTGCCCTCCTTAATTGACTTAACGGCAGGTTATCCAAGTGGCGTGAATCTGCAAATTTTCGCGACCTTTTTACGTTTTTAATTTCAATAAAAAACGAACGAACAAACTATCACAAAACTATCAAAAGAGAACATGGTTGAATACAATTACCTATCAGTACATGCGATTTCCAGGCTGTTACGAGCTTTCATTAGAGCATGAAACGGAAAACACACAACTTAAATTCTCCTAATTCGACTTTGTTTCGTTTTTTAATAGAGTAAAGTTTATCCTATCGTTTTTTGAACCACGGTTTTATCTCAAACACAGATATATCTATGACATGTATTTTTTTCCGGCTCAAATATTGTTATTTTGATTGAAAAACCGTCAAATTTGGTATAACCAAGTAAGCTAAGTCTACCGCTCTCAACTTCACCTAAGTGAATTAAGTCTACCATCAAAATTTATGATAAAACCCTACTTACACATCTCCTCGATGGTGTATCTAGTAGTCCAGCCCAGCTCTTCGTTAGCGAGCGAGGCATCGGCCCACATGGCGGTGATATCGCCCAGTCTTCTGTCCACGTACTTCAGCGGGATCTTGGTGTCTGTGACGCGTTCGAACACTTCAACTAGCTCCTTTACTGACACTCCTCGACCTGTACCTAGATTGTAAACCTGGAAAAATTTTGAATTACTGACTAGGGATTTTGGTTTTCTTTCTCGTGGCTGAAGAAATTTAGTCTTTCACTGGCTTAAAAAAAAACGTTTTTAATGTTTATTTTTATTGCTTGGTATATATCTCGGCAAGGGTATCGCTAGCCCATGGAGGACAAAAAAAAACATTACGCTATTACTTTTTCTAGCAATACGTCGTTTTTTTTAAATCATGTCTACTGTTTTCTGAAATTGGAATCAAAACCTTTGACCAAATCATGTTTAATTCTTGTGAAATCCAGTAAATTGCCACACCTTGAGACCAATGTGGTTATTAGACAGCAGATTGAGTGCTGCGACGTGCCCACTTGCCAGATCCATAACGTGAATGTAGTCTCGAACCCCTGGAAAGAAATAACAAGCAGTTTTATTAAAAACTAGCTGACCCAAAAATAAATATGTTTCCACAGCTGGGACATAAGCCTTCTCTCAGAGAGAGAGAGAGAGGATGGGCCCTAATCCATCATGCTGGCCCAGTGCATGTTAGTAAATGTCATGTCTTTGAATTTTTAAGTTCTAGGACATACCGATTTCCTCGCCATGTTTTCCATCACCGTTTTTGAGCGATAGAATCGAAACGAAATTTATTACAATGAGTTATGGTTCATATACAAAAATGCCATAGAAAAAAAGGACTGTAAGGTTTTCCTGAATACAATGTTCCGGGCAATTTTACAAATATATTTTTTCTAAACCACCCAACAATTTATGCGAAGTAAACAACAAAAAAAATGGTCAAGCCATTTTCTAGTTTTTGCGAGACTAACGCACGGCAATTGATTTTTATATAATACTAGCTGCACCCAGCGGTTTGACCCGCGTGGATTACTCCTTATATCATCAGCTACCTGCCAGTGAAAGTCCTGTCAAAATCGGTCGAGCCGTTTTGGAGTCCATACCCAACATACACATACCACCTTTTGTACATGATGAAGATATATAAATAATTTAGTACTTATATTGTATTTTAGTTACCAGTTCCATCAGGCGTTTTGTAGTCGCTCCCAAACACGGTGAGTATAGGCTTCTTGCCCAGCGCCACTTGCGCCATGTAAGGCATCAGGTTAGAAAACTCTTTGGTGGGGTCTTCTCCGATCAGGCCTGACGGGTGTGCGCCGACGGGGTTGAAATACCGGAGCGAGATGATGTTCCATTTCTGTGGATGATAGACTGGTTTTAGACCGATAAACATCATCTACTTCAGCGTTTCCCATTAGCCGGGTCGCGACCCGGTACCGGACCATCAAAATAAAATCCCGGGTCGGTATTTTAAATAATCAGTAGCTCGATACTTCGTACCAAGGATGATTTTAACTAGAGTCGTTCTTGTTCGTACTAAAACTTAGTGACTAAATAGGCGATACCAAAATATGTAGTACATATTAATAAAACATTCTAATCAATTTGTATTATTTTACCTAATGGAACCAGCTTGGGTTTAAAAGTATTAAGGTGAAACGTTTCATGTTTGGCGGGAAATCCAAATTTCAAACAGTTTTTAGCTAGGCCTTCAAGGAGCTATGATTCAAGCAATCTGTGCAGCCGCTTGAAGATTGTCAGCTCTTTTACTGTGGCTTTTTAAGGTTCCGTACCCAAAGGGTAAAACGGGACCCTACTATGTACTAAGACTCCGCTGTCCGTCCGCGTCAATCTTTCTGTCCGTCTTTCAACAGGATGTATCTCATGAACCGTGATAGTTAGACAGTTGAATGATTTTTGTTTTTTTTTTCCCGTTTTTATAGATAATGGTACATAATCCTTCGTGCGCGTGTACGACTCGCACTTGGTTGGTTTCTTTGTTTCTTAATTAATTCTTGTGATGTATTTGACTTCGCCAGTAAATGTATCTTGTTTCTACCTTAGAAGCTAATTAACCCACGTCTTAGTCATACTTCTTAGTCATAGAATTTAGAATTCAATTAAGATAGAGCCCACGTGGAGAGACATCTGCATAATCATCCCATTCACTATCTCCGTTACGGATCCGCGTGAACCTTGACATTCGGGCCAAAAACCGGTTCCATTGAATGTTTCACCCAAATACTACCGGCCACTGGGTCACTGGTACTTGTACTATTGTAAACCGTGTACAAGAATGTCAAACGTGAAGTTTTTTCCATCTTAGTTCAAAGAAGTTATACGCGTAATGATTACCTTTCCGGCACAGCGATGCGATCTTAACGTTCCGAGGCTTTATAATGCTTGGCCGTGGCTTTAGCTAGTAGTATAATAATCAGAACTGGACCAAATTGGAACCAAACGGGAAGCACAAGCTTTCAAATAAAAAAGAATCATCAAAATCGGTTCACCCATTCTAAAGTTCTGAGGTAACAAACATTAAAGAAAAACCAGTTGAATTGAGAACCTCCTCCATTTTGGAAGTCGGTTTAAAAATAATAGGGCGCGTAAACGTGCAAGTATTTTTAGGGAAGTGCCGGCCACATAACTCATGTATTCCACGACGCTACAGGGGCTAGGGAAAGACCACGAAGGGGCTTGCGCGGAGAGCGGGCACGAACTTATTCTGGGGCTGAACCGACACTTTAAATTGCTAGCAAAAACGTAAACTAAAATGTTAACCTAGCATAAAAATAACCACTTACGGGGCCTTACGCCTAACTCTAACCGCGGGTTCGAATACGCGCAGTTTGCAAAATCACTGGAACGCGAACCTTAACGCGCCGAGATACGGTTTGGGGTCGCGCAACTTTTCGCAATCAATTGGATCGCTTATAACATGTAGGCCGTGGTCGTAGTAGTATGGTTTACATTTTTGTAAAATCAGTGTAAACAGGGTTACATATATCCCTGTACTAAGCCGAAAGGAGGTCATTGTACTCATCATTATGAATAACTTCTACTATGGGAGTTGAGACCAACCCAGAAGTCGCGAAAAAATAAATCAGCTGTGAATACATTTTGTCGAGTGTCAATGACTTTTCTATGGAAGAGCCGTTTTTTTTTGTTGCGATTTCATGTTCGGTTCCATAGTAAAAGTTGTTCATAATAATGACCTCCTTTCGGCTTAGTACAGTCTATATGCGTAACCCTGTATGCTAACTTAAAAAATAAATTGGATTAGGTAGGTACATTAAATATTTTAGTAATATTGTTCAATGTATTTCAATTCTAGGCAAGCGTGCTCCGTCGTAGACCGCATCATCGCTTAACATCAGGCAAGCTGGCGGTCCAACGCAAGCCAATTTTTTTTTTTTTTTAAAACGCATTTTCGAATATTTTCACGTATTTCCGCAATAAAAATATATATACAGTCGAATTGATAACCTCCTCTTTTTTGGAAGTCGGTTAAAATCTAAAAGAATGTGGTTCAATTATTTATTTTGAAATGGTGACATGGCTGGGATCATTAACTTTTACATCTGACACTTATTTCATAAATTTTACTCACAAGTCATACTCTTGATTTATTACTTTCATTCTCCTAAAAGTGTTTACTACGCCCAAAGACAAAGAAAACAATATACATACAACCTGCCGGCTTCCTTGTTTCCTGAGAGATATAATTTGGGCCTTTTCAAGGCGAGAGTGAATAGGTATCTTCTAAGTCTGCGTGCTTCATCTTCGACCACATCGTCGTTTACCAACAGGCGAGTTGGTGGTCAAACGCGGACTTATTCGCGTTAAAAAAAAAACATCGGGACGCGGTCCTTTCACTCTTTCAAGAGAAGGATATCATGTAGAAGAATGAATGAAATGAAAAGGACAAAGCTATATTATTTCCATCCTGCACCGGTTATTTGATGGCCAGTCCTGCAAATGGTGGCAGACAAATCAAGACATTTTGCTGAAAAGAACTGGGAAACCCTTAGATTTCTATCATTTGTGACTTTGTTGATATTCCCTAGAAGTGTATTGAGTGTTTAGTGATGATAAATTGTTGTATAATCGGCTGTATAAGCCGAGGTGATATATATGGTTTTCTGTCTCATGTGGACCCGGTATCTCATATTCTATAGATACCAATTCTCTGACTACGAACTCTTACTTTGACGTTGACATGTGACATTTCTTTGACTACATATTTGCCGGCTTTTTTTTTTTACTGTAGTATAATTAACCTTTTCAAGTTCATTGGGCAATGACATTGCGTGGATCAAGGCCATTGCCCGATAAACATTACTGTACATAATTATATCGTACGTAACGGAACATGATTGAACGTTGAAATATTTTTCGTTCACATTCACATGACTCCTCCTTAGCGCCACGTGCTATCGTTCCGCGTTTTCAACATTTTTCATGTAAATACATTAATTTATTTTGATATTATTCACTGACGTCATTGAATAATGAGTCATTTTCACTTCATTACGTATTAACAAATAACCATTAATTGATTCGATAAAAGATAAAATGAAATAATTAACAAGAATTAGATTTCTAATAACTTTAATTTCTATATTAATTACACGTTCCATAAAGCGGTTTTAAGCTAATTAGTTTGATAATAAAATTGTGACCGATAACTTCAAGAAAGTACTAACAAAAAAACAACACAAACAAAAACAATAGTCCATATGCAAAAAAAAATTTATTCATTTATATAATACTTCTTAAAACAAGTTCTTAGAGGTCGGCCATATTGAATTTAGGTGACGTCATTTTATTTTTCGTATTCTTATCAGTAAACTCTTTCATTTGATAACCATGTTTATGGGAGTGTATAAAAAATAACTGGTCCGCCATCTTTGGGACTCAGCCATATTGGATTTACAATGACGTCACTTAGCTAACCATGCGATTACGTCGATTCTGGTGTATCATTCTCCAAACTAAACTAAATTTAACATCTCAGACATTGTTGCCATCCTTTTCTGACGTATTGAAATGAAAAGAGACGCCGATAATTTTAGTCCTATCAAATTAGTTTAGTTTAGACAATGGTACTTACAACAGAATTCACGTCATTGTCATCCAAACTTAACGTGATGCAAAATGTCAGCTCAATCAGTTGAGGATAATAGTCATGATGACTAATATTTTTTTATTTCGTCATAAAAAAAGCTGATCATCAATAGAGCCTATCACCGAAAACAAAATTTAAATTAGTTAAAACATAAATAAGTATTTTAATTTCATGCTAGACAGAGAGCGCAATATATTGAACTATGACGTCACGCCTCAGGCGCGGCATACAAATGCTATACTAACCCACACTTTGCGAGAAAGGGATGGAGCATCCCCTCTCTATCCCCACCTAAAACTTTAAACGCTCATATTTCAGAGATTAATCAGCCAATTTAAATTATTTTTTCAGTATGTGCAATTTATTTAGTTATATTCATTGCTAAGCCTGTTATTTGAATTCAAATTAAACGTTAGGCCACATGCCTATTACAAGTCTAAAATTCAGTTGCTACATTTGTCCCATGCACACACACTAACATAAAAACTTGTAAAAAAACGCGGCAGGTCGTCTGCCGGGTGAGTTTAACTATAAATAATAATAATAAAAAATATCTGGGACATTATTGCACACACGGTCATCTGACCCCAAACTAAGCAAAGCTTGTAATATGGCTGCCAGAGACTGATATACGTACCTACATATATATTTTTAAATACATACTTAAATAGATACTAACACCCAGAAATAGAACAAACACAAATGTTCATCACACAAATGTTTGTCCTAGGTGGGAATCGAACCCACGCCCCCAAGCGCAGAAGGCAGGTACACTACCAACTGAGCTAACGGGGCTGTCCATATGTATAGGTTGATATCTAATAGTTAAGCCTGATTTAGGTCAGATGTCACGTCATATCTGTCGCAGAACCGATAACCGTTGGGGTAGACGTGTTCTAGGGTGGAGCCCACGAATTCGCAAACGTAGCGTAGGACGCCCTGAGACTCGTTGGAGTGACGATATACGTAAGACGGCTGGCAGTGGCTGGAAGATAAAAGCCGAAGATCGGGCTGAGTGGCGTGCCTTGGGAGAGGCCTATGTCCAGCAGTTGACTAGTATAGGCTGATTATGATGATGATAGGTCAGACGCGTTCGCACCAGCCACGCCACCTTAGCATATCTCCTTTGTTTGTCTTTAAAGATAAAAAAAATATTACATGTTTTTTACCTTATCAGCCGCGCTAAGATCTTTGAGCATTTCTTCGATGAAGTACTTAGTTCTGCCATACACGTTGGTGATACTGCCTGTGGGGTGAGTCTCCGTGATGGGCAGATACTCCGGCTCCCCGTACACGGTGCAGGATGAAGAGAATACCATCTGATAGCAGTCGTGGGACCGCATTATCTGAAACCGGTAACATGTACAACTTATATGGGAGTCGCTATAGTATTTACTATTTTATGAACAAACCTTTTAGCTAAAAGCCTTTAGTGAACATTGTTTGTCCTTCATTTGGACACCTCTGTAGATATGTTTGTAGCCTAGTACTCCAGCCGACCTATAGATCAAATAACGTTCAGATTGCTAGTTTTTCACCTAACATACTCATAATATATGCATTATTAGGTAAGTAAGTATTTTACTCGGTCTATCTTCGTACCCATGATTGAACGGAGAAAGAAATATGCGTTTGGGGGTTAGAGATAGTGTGCATGACTGTTACAACTATTCTCTTAACAGCTGGACCGATTTGAATACTTATACTTGCACCAGCGTAGCAACCCGAATTGGGTCTTGGCACACAAGAGAACGCTTGCGGTCCCGCAGCAGTGCCGAAACTAGCCTTTTATGCGCCCGGTTCGAGCTTCTATAATTGCGCTCTTGAAAAAAAAACTTCGTCCTGGTGTGGTCATTTCTGCGCCCCTCCAGAGTCTGCGCCCTGTGCCTAAGCACCGCTGGCACAGCCCTTTTTACGGCACTGTCCCGCAGGGCTAACAAGCGCACCGCAAACAAAATCTTGTCGACACTGTCGAGCGAGAACGTGACAAGGCACCTACGGTTACATATACGCCTGTTTCGCATTGTCACGATAAAAAGAGTCGACAAAATTTTGGTGCGGCCCGTCTCGCGCAGTCTCTCCTCAGACGGCGACTTGGAGATAGCGCAATTTGAATGCGTTTTCAGGTTTGTTGAGTCATGCCGACGGTTCGTCAGATCAAAAACTTTTTGCAAAATTTCCGTGGCCTTTTTCTACAATTTTTTTATTCATACACACGGTTATCTTTTTCCATCGATGACACACTTTCAAAATTATCTAAGTAAAATATCATCATAATACCACGCGTATCGGCCAAAGAAATATAGTTTGTGTTGGAATTTCGACTGAAATCACTGCTTATCAAGATAAGTACGAACGATTCACAATAAAAACTTCATGCTGTTTTGCCGATAATTTACGTTCAGGGGCCGTACCGCCACCTGCTTTAAACGATTTTGATTAGGTGATTGCGAAAAGTTGCGTGACCGCAAACAGTACCTCGGCGCATTAAGGTTCACGTTTGCGTGATTTTCCGTAAACACCTAAACTGAATCGCTTAAAACAGGTGATGGCACGACCCCAGGGCGAGTAATGTTTAATGTTGAGGGCCTTTTTCCAAAGAAAGGCTTTTGTAACTACTATAATTCTTACTACTACTTACTATAATTACTTCGACATCGTTTTCGGACGCCTGGAAACCATGTCCTTCACACTAATTGTCTACCTATAATTTTCTATTTCCTCTTTCACAAGCAGCTCGCCTCTTACCTCTAGTAAATTGAGCATGCCCAGAAGGTTGTTCTGGTAGTAAAGCAGCGGCTGCTGCATAGATTCCCCAACTGCCTTAAGCGCCGCGAAGTGAATCACGCAGTCTACTGGGTGCTGGGAACAACAACTTGATTTAGTATGGAAACTTACGATTCGGAAGCAATTCGTTTGAATTTCACGAAATTAGTTAAGTCCCATCCGGTGCTCGTGGTATCCGTAACAAAAGACTGACCAATAGAGATAAAACTTCTAATTTATTTTTCGATATCACTCTAATTCTTCCTACTTTCGACTATAGTCGAGGTGGCTACATGTGGTGGTCTTTTCAAGAAGAGAGTGGTTTTTGTTATGTGGATACGTCACTCTTTGTGCCCGAATGTGGTTAAAATGAAGTTATTATCCCACATGCAACTGTATAAGATAAGGAACGGTGTTATTATCCCATATGCAACTGTATAAGATAAGGAACGGTGTTATTATCCCACATGCAACTGTATAAGATAAGGAACGGTGTTATTATCCCATATGCAACTGTATAAGATAAGGAACGGTGTTATTATCCCACATGCAACTGTATAAGATAAGGAACGGTGTTATTATCCCACATGCAACTGTATAAGATAAGGAACGGTGTTCCAAAACCAAATTGAGGTCACTATACTCATAATGAATAACTTCTTCTATGGGACTAACCTATGGTCACATAAAATTTATATTAAACTTGGCTTGAAATTATCACTTTGGTTAGTTGTAAAGCTACGTTTAAACATCAGATCTAAAAAGCTTGAATGTTTCTCTAGCACGATGACCTGCAATGGCTGGTCCTCGACACTAGCGATTCTTAAATACCAAATCTCGCAATAGCGATTTTGGTGGGTTTGTTGCCTTACCTTATCAAAAATATCATTGATCTGCGGTTTATCCAGTAGGTCAGCCTTGTAGAAGGTGATCTTTTTGCCGGTGATACTTTCAGCCCGCTGCAGCGCTGGTGACCCTGCCTCGTCCTCCACAGCGTTCGCGAAGTTGTCTATAGCTATGACTTCATGCCCAGCTATGAAGATACAATAATTTTGGATTAATGGGAAAACTGAGTTACACGAGAAATATTTTTGAATCGGGGTGTTGGTAAGCAACTGCTGTGACCCTTGAAACTGGTCTTGTACATGATATCAAGGACAATTACTTTCCCTATATGTGTGTTTTTCTAAATTTAGGTTTTATTTTTATCATACAGAGTGACGAGACGAGTGAAGCCGCTCGCCTGATGGCTCTTCACGCTTGCCCATAACAGCTCAACGCCAACGCCAAGGCGGGTCTATTTAGGACTAAAATACACCAAAATGACTTGCCCTTTAAAAAAACTTGGGAATAAATTCACTTAGTATGGCCAAGGATGGATGGTACTAGAGGTACTAGATGTACTAGGTGTACTAGAGGTAGAGGATGGTACTATCTATCTTTTTTCGATGGTATGGCAAAGGTCTCCCCATCTTTTACCAAACAGTGCTTTCATCCGCCTAATTCGACTTTTTTGATTTACAAGAATTTTAAGACACAATTTTTTCTCGTCGGAGAATGTAGGTAATGATATTATCCATCTATATTTTAGGTTTCCAGTTTGTTCGTCTTTCTTACCTTCCAATAAGTCCACAACGCAGTGGCTGCCAATATACCCCGCTCCTCCGGTCACCAGGATCGTCTTGAATCGCGGCATTGTTATTCTGAAAGCAGACGTTTCAATGCAAATTATCTGACACGAACGATCAGGTTAATTTGCGTATTGCACTTTAGGACAGTTTTCGGATTACTGTTACTGGTGGGAATTTGCCAAAGATTTTTATCGTCATTAAAATTTGCAGACGGTTTTGTGTTAATATTGGAGTTTTTATGTGCCTGGGTGTCATGAATTAATATTAATGTCAAAACTGTTTGTTCTGATGAATCTCTAGGATTAAATATTAGTGGAATAGAAATCTAGTAGTACTGTAGTAGTTAAGATCAAAAAATAAAAGCAATTTCATATTTTATTATTAAATTCGATAAATATTTTACGTATTGAATTTTCGTACTACGTACGTACACTACCGCTAACCAGATTTGAGGAAAGAGATCATAATTATTATCTGGTTTAATAGAAGTTCATGTTCATAATTACACTTCCCGTCTGACTGAAGCGATCTATCATCATAAGCATTGTAATTCACATCATAAACTATCGCCAAATAAAGTAAGTCTCATATGCATTCCTTCTAAACAATAACACATTCAACCCTGCGGCCGTGGCATTGTGTCCTTTGCCGCGACTGAGAGGAAATAGCATACGAATAGCATCACTATTTCGTTTGGAATGAATATCGATATTCGATACGCAACCGCATCATTATTCTTACAAAGTGGCACCCCTATCCTTCCGCTAAACGGGACAGTAACCTAAAATCGGCCAAATGCCAGACGGATTGGCGTACCCAGGGTTCCGTACCACCACAAAGGTTTATGAAAAAAAATACAAAAAAACCCGACCGAATAAATAAAATTATTTATGTGAAGAGTGTGAAATCCAATTAACGGGATTCATCCCCTAATATGCCACACTGATAGTGATCCACACAATTTTAAATGGGACCACTCTAAAAATATTTGCCTGTTCGATAAAAAAAGTATCATTATAATATAATAAATAAATATCTAGGACATTTTTGCACACACGGTCATCTGACCCCAAACTAAGCAAAGCTTGTAATATGGCTGCCAGAGACTGATATACGTACATATATATTTTTAAATACATACTTAATCGATTAACAATCGGCGAAAATATCGCATACCTTACACATATAGACCAGGGGCCTTACTCCCAACTCTAAACGCTGGCCCGAATAGATGCAGTTTGAAAAATCACGGTGAAAAATACGGAACCTAAAAAGCGCACGAAAAAGAGAAAGATGTTTTTTTTGCTTTCTTGAGTACCTATAACAAACATAACATTAGGAACTTTTAATTGATTGCACATTGTACAAAAAATTATTACGAATGTACGAATGTATCAGACTTTTTTCCAGTGCTTGAATTTGGAGGATGATTGTGCTTATTCATAACTTTGGTCTTTGATCACGATCATCTTTAGGAAGTAGAAGTAAAGTGTGTACCTAATCTACCCACCTCACTACGCTCGTTAGGTTTTTTTTCCGCAATCAACTAATTGAGATTAAGCAAATAGTGAATCACATCATTGAAATCTATTGATTACCTACCTAATTGATTAGTTCTGGGATTTTGTTTAAGGCATTCCAGGCATCAAAAATATGTACCTAATTACCTATAAGTAAGATATTAAACCGAAAGTATGACGTAATACTAGGTAGGTAAACAAATTTCACATAATTTTATCCAATAAATCCCATACATCGATCAAAAAGTTCCGACACACCTATCCGATTCCATTACCCATTTCGGCTGTAAGTCGATAATCTCCCTTCAAAATATAACAAAAATAAGGAAATCCAAAAGCATTAGGAAGTTACACAAACGTGGCGTACGCGTTTATCAATAGCAACATTTTCAGTAAGAAAAAAACATGATAGGCTTGCGTTTCTCCAATTCTGGGTGTTATGTCCCAACAAGTTTAATAGAGTTAATTTCCTCGGAATGTGTTAAGACGGGACCATCGAGTTATCCGTAATGGACGGGAAAGGATGTAAAAGTTTTTTCATTACTCATACTCGGAAAGTAGGTCTGAAGTTGCCCGAGGAGCGGGTTGAAAGTAATACATTTCAGCCCTAGGGAGAATCACTTTCAACTGACAGTGACTGTTAACAACTGACAGACACTCGAATAATTAAAAAAAACTAGTTATATTTTCACATTTGTATTGAACCATGTTTCACCTTTCTTTTTTTTTCCTCGGAGGATTATGGTCCCGCACTTCTCGTGCATTTGCCAGTGTCAGTTCATGTCTTTATTTTTAGTTTCCTTGTATTCGTAATGAAAAGCACAGTGTTTACCTCGGGGTTAAAGACTTATTTAGTCCCGAGACGGGGAACCATGAACCACAAGTAATATTTCGAGGGTTACTTTCACCCCTAGGATAACAATTACTATTAATGTTCAGTTAAATAAAAATCATACCCGTTAGAAATTCGTATTTACAATTTAAATATACACTTGGTAAGTTTTTATCAAAATGGGACAATTAGGTACCGAAATTTTTTACTAATGTATTTTGTATGAAAATACATGACCTTATGTCCAGGCCGTAGTTTAAGTATTGGACGAACAAAAGGTTACAACATTTCATTGAAGACACCCAAAGAGATACCTTAAGTAACCACTAAATAAGTTATTGTTGTTGTAACTATCAATTAGCCATCTCTTGCTAAACCGTCATCAAGGCTTGGCTTGCACAACTTGGAATTATAAAACGCGAACTGAGAAACGTTCTCTGCTTATATAGCAAAACAATCAAAAGGCAAATCATCTGGTTTTGCCTCAAGTTTGAAATCATGATATGACCATGCATGCATAAACACACACAAAGTTAGTTATATGCTAGAACGAGCCAACAACAGAATAGACAGACGAATGGATCACATTAAAAACCGTCTTATATGAAAAACGTAATAAGAGCCTCTAAAATTTGAGGGTTGATCATCGGATCCTGAATTGGAAGTATACCCTATAACATATCCTGTCAACAGTTCGCAGAGGAATCGGTGAACATACATAATATATATTTACAGTAGAACATAGAACCATCCTCCTTTTTTGAAGTCGGTTAAAAAGAAGCTGGAAAATTGTCGGGCTAAGTGACCTGCCTTGGGGGTGCATATGTTCAGTAGTGGACTGATTACGATTAAGGAAGGGAATGCTTGAAAAAACTTTACAACAAGTATTTAACTGTGGTATTGACATAACCCGGGTATGTCCTAAAACTGCGACCAGAACCACCGGAGGATGGGCAGCAGCGTCCTATTAGTACACGGTGAACGTACTGCGATCCCCAAGCCGCTTGCCAAGCGTGAGGATTATGGCAACACCCCTCTCTATGAGGGAGGCCTTGTGCAACAGTGGACGTTAATTGGCTGATGATGTGTGATGTGATTGACATAACATCTGACGAAATAGGAATAGACCTGGCATGTCAACAACCGCCGTGATCCGTTGTTTTAGGAGCTCGGGTTGTACCTATGGGCTGGCAAATTGGCATGTAGGCTGGACGGAGAAAGTACACAAAACACCCCAAGAGGGATGTCAGTGCAGGTCAAATCACCCCCACCTAAAATTAGAATTAGTCGACTGATGGATATTAATAAAGAATTAAAGTCGGAAAGCAAACTCGCTTTAAAAGATCGAACCCTACGTGCTATCTGACGAAATGATGACGCCCAAAAGTAAAACAAGGCTGTTACAAAACAAATGTAAGGGGGTATTCCTTTAATATACATTTTTCACGACAACACGTGAAATTCACGAGCCATTGTCCACGGTTGAAAACTAACTAGTGTTCCTAATTAAATTTCTCAAACATTTCACGCCTGTACAAAATTTGGACTAGTTAATACCTATACCTATATTAAACAGCACATGGTAATCCAAATAAAAAGCGACAGCAAAGCAGGGAAAATTTTGCATACAAGAGGTGACGTCGAGGAAGACCATGAAAAATATACTATATCGTCTCCAAAGGAAACTGACATAAAAAAAAAATATGAGACTTTATTTCATTGGAATTTTAGACTTCAAATCTACGTCAGCCCCATCGTACCTGTACACACAATCATAACTCAAAGGCAGAAATAATACTTATAAAATGGTAGGTTTGCTGCACCAGCCCTCAAGGTTATCGCTTTTCAAGAAATAAGTAGGTACATAAGTAAGGTCGTGTTTTCCAAAATGTGTATTCTAATACATACTTTAACGTGCACGATCCAAGATCGTGATCGAATAATTAGTAATATGATCATAGGAAATCCAAGCGTGATCCATCCTTCATCCATTCCATTCCATCATCGTTTATCCTTCAACCGATACTTGATTAACAAAAGATATTGCATAATCTGAAGGATCCAAAAATATCTGCACCAAAGATTTTGTTTTCATTTTGTCAAAACCCGTCATGAGCGCTTTATACACCGGAAAATGGCAATTCCTGAGAGTTTACGCACAGGTTTATGACTATAATTATGGATCCCATTATCGAAGCGGGTTTCCCATAATTGCCATCTGCATAAAGGAGATGAGATACCGTCTCCCGTGGCAGGTTTTTTGTTTTAGTGCATCCGGCGAGGGTTCAAACACCTCAAATGTGCGATGAACAGACTTAGCTATGGATGGAAAATATTTTTTCCCCACAACGGAACGAAGAAGGTATTTATGTATAAGAAATAACATTATTTCATTTTCTATAACAATTTCAAAATCTTCATTTAAAAAAAATACAGATATACAATACACACGTATTGTATATCAGTTACCAATTTTCTTCAATATGACTGGTTTTTTTTTCGGGATATGAAGTAGCATGTGTTATGTTAATATAAGCTAGTACATTCCAAATTTAATTCAAATCCGTTTAGTTGAATGGGAACAAATACACAACACTTACAAACATTTTCTTTTATGATATAAGTGTGGTGAATTGATAAGTGCTCTTGTAAATCTGACGTGATTTGATGTTCAGTTGTCCGAAATACTTTTCAGTGAAGAAGCGAGATTATTTTCTTCTCGAGAAAATGTCGCACCGGGTGTGTTTTTTTTTTCCGAAATATGTGTCATTATTATTGTTGGTCAGTTCTCATTCTTAACATGTTCTGATTCTGAACATTGGACAGGCAGTATGTTATGATCACCATAATTTAGGATAATAGCTCCACAGTTACTGTTCAACGACCCCGTGATGCGTAAAAACAGATGGGAGTTGACGTCCTTCTTGGAAATGTATAAGGATAGTGGTGTTTGAATTATTTATTTGTAGTTGAGTCATAAGCGGATATCCTTATAATACGATAGTCATCTCTGCCCATAGTAAGTACTTAGGTACTACCTTCCGAAACAAACCAAACTTACGAAAGTGAAATAATACTTTTTTGGAATGTGCTATTTTAATTTTCTATTATCCGACATCCAACTTGAAAGGCCTTGTGAGTGAGACGTAACAGGCTGGATAAACACATATTCCATCACATTTAAATCTACTCAATAAAATTAGATTTAGTGCTGATATTAAACAAGATGATGAACAAATCAAAACCTAATATGCTAGCAACAAAATTAAGTAGATACCTACCCATTATGCAGAAAAGCTGCCTGCAAGAGGTTCATAACTAATTACAATTAACTTGTACACGGACAATGGAAAATAGCATTTCCACGGTGATCAGTCTACCATTCCCTTGAACTACTGAATCAGAACCAGATTATACCATTTGGTAAGTGGTTCATTGAAATTTGAAATTTTGAAATTTTTACGTATGCCATTTAGATTTTTCTCATTGTAAATATTTGTTAATTTAGTGTAGATTAAGTAAGTAACGTACCTAATGGTACAAAATGTAAAGTTATGTGCTAGATAAATAAAGAATTGAATTGTAAAGTAATTTTGAGTAATTTCTTACAATGGTACAATGACTTTATTGGTCTGTGAAACTAGGTAATTGTATTGTAGTCGCCAAAATACACATTTAAATAAAAATTCAAAACAATTTCAACAAAAGCTTGTTTAAAAATATTTTTTATAAAAGTTTGTTGTTTAATGTTTTTTTAAAGAATTAAAAGCTTGTTTTAATTTAATTATTAGTAGAAAAGCTGAAGAAAACGTACCAAATAAAATAAACAAACGCCGTCGCACCGGAACAAAAATGTAGACTTCCCATGAAGAATGAAAATAGCGTTCGATACTATCGTACACAAAACTGAATTCAAACCACATTTTTCTATTAAAATAATTTGCCAGAATCAGAACTAAAAAAACTTACACAATAAAATACTTATGCACAAAAATGCGGACTTTCCAGAAATGTACCGTCTACAGAGTTAATTCAATAAAGACTCCATCGTATATCATACAAAAAAAAATATACAATCAAACCACATTTTCTATTAAAATAATTTGCCAGAATCAGGACTCAAGAAAACTGACAATAAAATATACGTATGCATAAAAATGCGGACTTTCCACAAAGGTACCGGGCACCGGCCACAGGGGTAATTAAATGAAGATATCATATATCGTGCAAGAAAGTTGCTTTGGAACTCTCACACACTTTACATACTCGAATCTTTGGAAAAGTAAGTAAACTCACCTTTATATTTAGTTCGTGGTGGATTCACATAAACTTAAGCTACACTAATTACTAACTAAAGCTAGGTTCGAGACGCGTGCGGTCCGGCTGAGCGCGCGGAAGTCTGTCGTGCGCGTGCGCCTCTGTCGCGTCACTGATGTAGTTTGCAACCTGCCGGCCGGTTATCACACCGAAGCGTCGCCGCGAATGTTGATAGCGTTCTAGGAAGTGCTGTCATAACACGTCCGATTATAAAGGTGTAACAATTACTTGATAAGATCTATTATTATTTCTACATACACCGATTCTAGCATCACTTGGGCGATTTGATCCTCACCTTGACTGGCGGCAGAGGTTGGTGTAAAATTGCACTACTGATCTGGCATGTCGCCATCCTTTACATATATTTTTATCAGATATTACTCTCCTGTGAGTAATGTATCTATTGACGAGACAACCACCTGCGGTCAGCAGGTATTTTTGATGTCGTACAAACACCCGTTGCCAGCCCGCAGCCAGCAGAGCTAAAATACGTTAAAAAAACGTTTGTTGTATGGGGATCCCTTTTGTTTTTACATTTAGACTTTTTTATTATTTCTTAGTTAATCCGCCGTAACATTACCTACACATACTGTGAAAATTTCAACTAGCTTTCTAATACTGTTCGAAAGATACAGCCGTTAAAAGGTAGGACAGAGATACTGTAGGCTTAGTAATACAGTCCCGTTGACGCCCTTTGGGCACGGAACAAAAAAATGCCCATCGTATTTTTATTCCCGCTTGAGTTTTTTTGCCATTCGGTGAGCGCAGCCTTAACATTGTTCGCTTCGGTTTGAAAGCAGCCACCAAGTCTTGCCGACAGTGACCTCATAACGAGCTAAGCATCCCACAAATAAACGCTAGAAACTGCGGAATACCGTAATTTATCTAAAACTGACCACATCTCTAGGTTACGAGTGGTTCCGTTACCGGTCTGCCCTTGACGTTTGGGTCACTGTTCCTCTTGAGGTCACTCACATCCGAAGTGCATTTATAGCGGAGGAGATAGAAAAAAAAGCGAAGAAGTTGTTTTTAGGGTTCCGTATCCAAAGCATATAAATGGGACCCTATTACTATGCCTACAGACAGATGCCTCCTACCTCCTCCTCTGACAGCCTATGTTCAGACAGACAGCGTTTTACCAATTCATTTATGTAAGTACTAACTTGTGTATAAGTACTTAGTCTTTTTAGGGTTCCGTACCCAAAGGGTGTAAACGGGAAGCTATTCCTAAGCGTACGCTGTGTCTGTCTGTCCGTCCTACCTTTTAACGGCTGTATCTTTCGAACTATAATAGATAGCCAGTAGAAATGTTCACAGAATATGTAATGTTAATACGGAGGATTAACTAAGTTTCATCTCAATCCGTCGTTTTGAAAGGGGTGAAAATCACGTTCAAAGATTCCGTTATATAGATACATACCAAGCTGATAATAGCGTGTTAAAATATGTTTCTTGTATATGCTTTAGTAACGCGGGCAAAGACGGGATCACAAAATTAAAATCTTCCTGGTATTTTCGCATAAGCTTCATTTTGAAACAATATTACCGTTATCTTCCGATACTGATCTACACATTTTTAATTTCATTAGATGTTAATTAATTATTTTATCAAAAACACGAATAAAAGTAGGTATTATCAGGGAATTTCTTTGTGATAACCAGTCAACCGCATATTAACTTATTAATTCAATTAACGTTTTGACTAATCATGAAATTACTTTTTGATAATAATAAAAATATAACATACCTAATTCAGACCAGTTTTGGTGTAGGTAGTCATAATAAGTATTTCTGCTATTTTTCAACCGACTTCAAAAGGCATAAAACACTGTTTTTAACTATCACGGTTGTTCACTACAGTTATATGATTATTAACGGTATATTTTCCGTGGTAAGGTGCACATCGTACATGCACCATGTTTACGGGAAGACTAAGACAAGAGTCCGCTGACTCTCAAAGATGGCGGACCAGTTATTTTTATGCACCCCTATGATATGAGTATTTTAATACTTATACCATACTCATATCCATTTATGGAAAGGATTGCTGAGAATAATACGAAAAATAAAATGACGTCACACTAAACTCAATATGGCGGACGTCTAAAAGCTTTTTTTTTTAATATATAAAACTGATTTAAGTAGAGTAGGCGATGATCTTTTTCCGTTTTAAACTCGTAATTTCATTTTATATTACGAACATTGAACATACGTACCTTACCTAACTTCATCATCAACATCATCAACCAAAAGACGTTCACTGCTAAACATAGGGCTCCCTCTTTGACCTCCACACTGAACGACAGCCCGCCATCTGCATCCACTGGATGCCCGCGACTGCCTAACGTAGTAGGTGGGTTTCTGGTAATAGAAGTAATTTCAAGAAGAAAGAATTTTAGAAGTCGTGAATGAAACGAACGCTTTTAATTCTTTAACAGAGCATTGGGTGAAAGGCGCGCGTTGAACTCTTTTTCTCGCGCGGCTGTATCTCATGAACCGTGATAGTTAGACAGCTGAAATTTTCACAGATGATGTATTTCTGTTGCCGCTATAACAACAAATACTAAGAAACAGATTAAAACAAATATTTAGGGGTTTTATTGCTAGGCTAGGCAAATATTGCTGTGATTTTCAGTGAAATCTGGCTTTTTATTATCACGCAGAAGATTTGAAAAGTAGAGTATGCTTCTCTGGAATAAAAAAGAAAAGAAAAGAGATTTGTTTGAAAATCGAACTGGCCACCATTGGCCAGTTCGATTTTTTAACAAGTCTCTTTACAATGCCATATGGGCATTTTTTGACTTAGAGTTTTCCACGAGTTTCCACACGAATTTAACGTTCCGAATTCAAATAACTTTATTCCCTAGGGAGTTTTATACAACTTTTTATCCCTTACGAGATAATGCTTTACGTTGAGGTTGCATGATATGTAATTGGACATTGTCGAGCAGGTGGTGTGAAAAGTACTTTACCTATCCATGTATCCAGGTTTCTGGTAATAAAATTCATTTTAAGAAGAAAGAAGTTTAGAAGTCTTAAAATTTAAAATTTGTTTAATTCTTTTGCTGAGCGTTTTATAAAAGGCACGCGTTGAACTCTTTTTCGCGTTTCTTACGCGAAACTTTCGCGGTCTGATATACGCATTTACCTACGGGGTTATTTTAACATGAGTTACCTACCAAAAACGTTTTATACAGGTAACTTTTATATCATAATATTATATTTATTATAACTTTTATATTATATCATATATAACAGGTAAAAAACTATAAAAAAATCTATAGTTTCATGATTTTTATTGTAAACTAGCTGCGATTACTCCTTATAACATCAGCTATCTGCCAGATAAAGTCGCGTCAAAATCGATCTATCTGTTTCCGAGTCCATAGGGAACAAACATACATCGCCTTTTATATGTATAATACTCGTACATTATGCAATATACAAAAACAAAGGTACTTATTTTCTGGGGATCTAAATGGTATCCAGTAAGTAATTGTCCCAAATTACGAAGGTAAAAAATCACACATTTTTTAAGTCAAGAAATAAAAGTTGTGTATCTCGTAGAGAATTTTCTGCGAGACGTTTTTGGTGTATTCAAAGCAACCCTTTATGTGTACTATCAACTTTTTTTTGTTGTGAGTTCGTAGAATAGGTGAAGTTATAATAAAACATCAAATAAATAAAAACAATATATTCCTTCTTATAAGGTACTTTTTGTGTCCAATGGTAAAAATAAAATATTTATGTAAATCTCACATTCCTATGAAACATGTGTTTCTCATCGCTAAGCACCCTTGCGATTTGAGCAGATGTTTCATAAATTACAGATATGTCATTATTGGATAAAAATTACTATATTATAGATATACTATATTATATATTCAATATTCATTGATAATATTTGTTAAAAATGCGACATTTAGAAACTTTAATGAATAAATCTTGTTTATTTATCAAATAGGAAAGTACACACTGGTCAAAAATAAAATTAAAAAATGCTTTTTTTCCGAATTTAGAAGGAAGTCGGAAAAATCGAAAGTCGTTTCGTTAAAATATAACTACAATGCTCGATCATTTTGTAACTTTTTTCTCACACAAAAAAACATGGAACAATCACTACTACATACAAACTAGGTAAGTTATTTTTACCTAAATACATTGAAAAATACTTTCGGGTCCAAGAAAGTAGAAAATTGGTGCGGTGTTACCAACTTTCTAAATTCTTATTATTATACGAAGTTTAGTCATTTATCACAACATTTTTGGCAAAGGCTTAAGGAACTGTCAAACTAACAAACAAATATAATACTATCACTCTATACACGTAATTAAAAATAACAAAGACTAGTCATCCTACACCTTAAAATGATAATTAAATCAACACTTTGGTCGCTGTGCCATTTTTTTCATATTTATAGGGTTTTACGATTTTTTTATTATTTTTAATTTTTTTATTATGCTTAATAGTAGCCGTCACAGGTGGTATTGTCGGTGTCAGTTGATTGTGCAGCAAATTAATCGTAAAAACCTGAAAAAGAATGAACACAAAATTATTAACAAAAAAATCTTACTTATCTTGTATTTAAAGCTTTAATTTTTTCTTCAAATCATTAGTCAGTAAACTTCCACAGGACTCCCTCTTAGAGAGAGGTGCTGCTATAATCTCCACGCTTGGCAGGCAGCTTGGGGATCGCAGTACGTTCACCGTGTACTAAAGGACACTGCTTCCCAGCCTCCGGTAGTTCTGATCGCAGTTTTAGGACATACCCGGGTAATTTTTTTCTCATTACTCGTAATTAATAGATACGATAAGAGAGATTTTTCGAGAAAATCAGCCGCGGTGAATTGGATTCAACTTTTATTTTTACTACTTAATTTCATAGGTTGGATTTAAATTTGGGAGATCCCTGGGCCAGAAGCTTAATAAAAAGTTCTTCCTTTCCCTCGGGGTCTCCATGTGGCCTCTCAAATTTTTCTACAAGCCTACAAGTTATTTGTTGAGATACCTTCGTAAAATTTACGGAAAACAGGGTTGGATGGCGAAATATATATTTCGTTTATAAAATATAGAGGGCGGATTGTTTGAGCTTCAAGCTTCAAACACGATCATTATAATGATCGACAGAACTACTGCTGATTATGATGATAAAGCAAGGTAGACCAAGAGGCTCATCAGCAACGATTCCCTAATTCAGACTAAGTTTCGTAGTCTTAAGCACCGTCGCAAAGTTGCTAGTCTATTGGTTTTTTATCTGATACAATTCGGAGAGTGTGCATCGGATCTGCATGATTTAATTCACTTCTGCCCATATTTCTATCGTACTGCCAGAGAGGGGCATGAAAAGGCAACACCGTTTCATTGTTGATATTTCGAATACCCGTACGAAGCGTTTTGATTCAATTTTTATCGTGCGAACTGCTAGCCTGTGGAATGCTCTGCCTGAATGGGTGTTCTCTGATAGTAATAATCTGGCTGTCTTTAAATCGCGAATCGCTGTCTTTGAATATATTTCTTATCGGCAAGCGTGCTTTGCTTAACATCAAGCGAGGTGGCGGTCAAAGGCAAGCCTATTATATATATATTTAAAGTCAGTCATAGCACTGTACGTCAGAAGTGAAAACTTAAGTAGTAATTCACCTATTCTACAAGAGATGGCGCTGTTTTAAAATACACGGTACAGCGTTCGGTGACGATGACGCGAGTTCCATGATTTTTGTTCACCCAAAAGTGCACAACGCTTAAAAAGTTTTCACTTCAAAAAATGACTACCGTAAGGTAAACTTACCGTAAGGCTAATTAGTTTTCTTGGCGTCTTTAGTCTCTTCTTTAGGCTGTCCCTTGCCCAGCAGCTTGGCGAGAGAGTCCCAGATGCCTCCCAGGAATAACGCGCAGAAGAGGTTTTCAAATGGCACGAAAGGATCGTGGATACCCAGCAGGATTGATGACAACTGCAAAATATAAGTTACTTGCTGAGCACTGACATTTGTCGCACTGGACACTACATCGTAAACTGAATCACTCCTCTTTTATTGTCACAATTTTTTCTATAAATATTCGGGACAATTTTGCACACAGGGTCATCTAAGCAAAGCTTGTAATATGGCTGCCGGGGATTGATATACGTACATATTATACATTTTTAAATACATTCTTAAATAGATATTAACACCCAGACATAGAACAAACATAAACGTTTGCCCTAGATGGGAATCTAATCCACGCCCCTAAGCGCAGACGGTAGGTTTACTACAAACTGTGCCACCGGGGCAGTCAAAGCCATGCTCCATAGTCTGGCGTTGGGTTCTCACCTTAAAGTATACGAAGAAGATTACGATGCCGAAGTAGACGAGCGCGTGTGGCGCTGAGATCAGGTCCGTCTTCTTGTCTAGCACGAAGATTATCGACGCCACTAGCGACGCCTTAGTGTAGCTGAAATAATTGGAAACAGCGTGATGAAAAATGTTATTGGTTAGTCCATGGTATAATAATATACTCCGCCAGGTATGTCATACCGAGACAAAATGGTCACGTGGGTTACACAAGCCTACATCATCGACACTGTGTTACCAGTAGCACAATATCATGTGTTACCAGTAGTACAAAATCATGTATTACCAGTAGCATAAAATCCTAACTCCCCAATCAGCGTGTATACAGGGCTACTGGTAATTAGTTAGCACCTTCTTAGAAGAGGTTTTAATACGTCAAAACTATCACTCAGTCAGTTTTACTGCCAAGGCGCGCCAATAGATGTTTCACAACAAAACTTGCCACCACTTGCCAGTCTCTACGGAATGAGTCAAGATCATCACGCCAGCGTTTCTTAGGCCTTAATTAACTGCGTCGTCCATCAGGCACCCATGCACTGTGAGACGATCCTGGCCCATCGATCGGGATGCATACGCGCCACATGTCCCGCCCTTATTGTGTTTAATATGGCCAATTTTTGGCCAACATAAACCACATCTTTTATGAAACACTGGGGGGCTGGGCATTGTGGACTGTGACCATTCTCTGGATACTAAGCACGCTGCGTTCCATTACTCTTTGGCAAACCCTAAGTTTGAACTTTGAGAATCGAGTAGATAGAGCTGCTTTGGTTAGGACGGGCAAAATACACATGGTAATGAGTCTACGCTTCAGTGTTGTCGGCAGGTCGCCCTTTCATAGACCAATAAGTTTAAGGTCGAGAACGTAAAGTAAAATTCTCGCTAAACTACGTTCCTCAAATTATGAACACATTAATTACCATGTGTGAGAAAACAAAATATAAAGCTAGCACTTCCTAGAAGGCTAAATAGAAAAAAAAATGGAAACTCATGTTGGCTACAGAATGTAAAATGCACTTACAAGCTAGGCTGCATGGTTTCCATCGCGGTTGGTGTCCAGGCGCCGCGGATCAGTCGCTCCAGCAGCCTGGTGAAGCCTGCGCCGTTGCCTTTCAGGGTACCTGAAAAAATAACATACACAACAATAAGTTTTGTATATAGTTACCAAACACATTAAGCATATTATGTAAGTACTTTTACACAGTATCAGTATTCATGTGCATGCATATATAGGTACTCGTAAATCGACATTATATAAATAGAGGAAACCGGGGTATGCCAGGAACCTCAAAGTTCAAAGACATAAATATGATAACTATACACTAATATTATAAAAAGGAAAGATTTGAAATGTTTGTGTTTAAAAATTCTTTCACCATTAGAATGCTACATTATCCCTGAGTATCAAAGGCTATATTTATTAATACAAGAATGTTTAAAAAATAAATCTCCACCAGTTCGAAGCCGGGGTGGGCGCCTAGTTACCAATATACCAATAATGAGCTGGGCCAGCATGTAGCGCTGGCCCTAGCCATTGATCAGGGGGTAGAGCGAGATTGCTATTCGGCGCGTTTCATTTTCGAAAACTTTAGTACAGACAGGGATCGATTCCGGGATAAAAAGTATTCCATGTGCTTATCCAGGATATAAACTATTTCCACATCAAAATTGTATGCTATCTACAAACAATATAAGTGTGTCCGGCCGCCTGCTACGCCACTGCCATACCGAGCCGCGAGGCCATCAATTTGATTTTTGCTCTTGTTTTCTGTTTCTTGGCATTTTGGCTCCCCTTGCTATCTGGAATCTCTCGCTTTACCCCAGGGCCGGTGCTGCCAGTATAGAGTGTCCCAGCAGTGGAAACATGAAAGGCTGATAATAATGTTAGTACCTAAATAAATTATGAGCAGTTTCGATGTTATTGCTCAAAAACGGCAAAGGAAAACATCGCGAGGAAACCGAGGTATGTCCAAGTACCTCTAAAGTTCAAAGACATATGATATTTAACAACATGCACTGTGCCGGCATGGTGGATTAGGGCCCATCCGCTCTCTGAAACACTGTTTTAAACTATCACAGTTGTTCACTACAGTTATATGATAATAAACGGTATATTTACCGAGGTATGTTTGCGGCGCCCGATATTTCGGCGCAGTTACATGCACCATGTTCACGCGAAGACTAAACAATGCGGGGGATGCTGACAACGGTAAATATCCCGTAAATAATCATATAACTGCAGCATCATCTCTCTCAAAGAAGGCCTGTGTTAGTGGGTACATGAAAAGCTGATAATAATGATGATGCTGTTGGTATTTACACTTACCAACAATGATCATAATGACGTAAGCGTTAGGGTACAGCTTGGCGGCGTGGCTGACTCCGTCGAACACTTTCTTAGCGCGGTAGATCTCCTTCATGGCAGCCGCGACCACCTTCACAGGCAGGAACTTGGCCACTTTATAGCCCACGTCGAACGGGGTGTAAAACACAATGTACCTGCAATCACAGAATAATCTCTAAAACTACACAATGTTGGTCTCAGGATAGGTTATCTTATGATCTTTGGACAGACAAAGAGTTTACTTTATTCTTTATTTATTGCAAATATGTACACTTTCTTCTAAAAACTAAGTTTTAGAGTACATTGTGTAATATACCCTGCATAAAGGGTGCAGCAATGCTTTATGTAATGGCTGGCCACAAAACCAGACCACAGATTGGTATAAATATATACATTTATAATTAAATCTATTACATATATATTTACTGTTTAAACTTTACTTAGGATGAAGTTATTAACAAAAACAAAAAAGAAACATATAGCTTAGTGTGAATTTATGGGCGATCATTCGCACCGAATTGGGCAGTTAAACTTAGCTTCAGCCAATAAACTCCTAGTAGTATTTTTCTTGTTTAAAATAAAATAGGCCAAGTGCGAGTCGCGCTCGTGCACTAAGGGTTCCATACTACTAAAGTACAATTTTGTAGTGCAAAAAGACAACATCCCAATCCCATCAACGCCTAGGCGGTCGCCCATCCAATAACCGACCGCGCCCGACATTGCTTAACTTCGGTGGTCGTACGAGAACCCATGGTGAAGGGGTCTTTTACCGTCTGCAGCTATCCTAGCATAACGCCGTAACATTACATATTCTGTGAAAATTTCAACTGGCTATCTATTACGGTTCGAAAGATACAGCTGGTAAAAGGTAGGACGGACAGACAGACAGACAGCGTGCGCTTAGGAATAGGGTCCCGTTTACACCGTTTGGTTACGGAACCCTAAAAAGACAAAGTAAGTACTCAGATGTACCTACTCTTACATAAACGATTGGTAAAATGAAATCCATTGTTAGCAACACAAGCCAAATAGACCGTGAAAACATTATAAATTTGCCGCGAAGTTAGATTTTCTCTGCTTAAGTACATCTAAATCCAGATAATAAGTTTTGCAATAATTATAGTAGGTATAATATAAAACTATAGTCGGAGTAACCGGCCTAATCTTGCGTGAGTAATTCCCGTGTAATATAAACCCGTAATATAATTGTGCCCGTGTAATATAATTGGACCCGGGTATGTCCTAAAACTGCAACCAGAACCACCGGAGGATGGGCAGCAGCGTCCTAATAGTACACGGTGAACGTACTGCGATCCCCAAGCCGCCTGCCAAGCGTGGGGATTATGGCAACACCCCTCTCTATGAGGGAGGCCTTGTACAACAGTGGACGTTAATTGGATGATGTGATGTGATAAATAAAAAGGTATAATATATTTAATTAAATCTAGACAGCCTGTAATAACAGTATTATAAGCTATACCATAATGAAAACTGTTATTTTAATATTTTACACTGTAGCATTTATCAGCAACCATAGAAGGCTACCATCTACAATCTTACTTTCAAAAATCTAGCAAGTGATTAAAATACCGATACGATTAGTCGACCGGTTCGATCATTGATAAATAGTAGATTATGCACTAAGGGAATAAAATGTCTTACGCCGCGGGTGGCATATTGAACCCTGAGCGTAACGAGGGACTGTAGATTTAAAGAAGAGTTATATAGAGTCCTGAGTGAAGCGAGGGGTTCAAGCTGCCCAAGACGAAGACAGGCTTTATTCCAAAGGAGCATACTCTACTTTTCACACCTTCTTCGAGACAATAAAAAGCCAGGTTTCACTGAAAATCACAGCACCAAACACCGTCGTTTGTTTCACATTCTTTGTAAACGCACTTTTTTTTTGAGTTCTGCTTATGGTGGCCAGTTCGATTTTCGAACAAACCTCTTTACAATGCCATAATGGGCATTTTTTTACTTATAGTTTTCCACAAGTTTCCACACGAATTTAACGTTCCAAATCACTTTATTCCCTATAGGGTTTCATACAACTTCTGTTTTTTTTTGCGCTTTCGGCATATTGGCCTCCGTTGCTATATCTGGCGCCTAGAACGATCACTCCTTTTGACGGCGCTGGGGCCTGTAGAATAGCCGTCCTTACCAGGTAACAGTGCCGATGAGAAGCTGAGGTGTGTTCTTGAGCGGCGCCAAGATGGGCTCACCCAGCAGGCCGTTGACCACCATACCGCCCGCGAAGATCATTAGCATGGTAGACAGCCAGCATGACAGAGGGTGCTTACGGGAAAACGTTTGGGCGCCTGGAAAAAGGTACAAATTGAGATTCTGTTGTCATAAGGTCATAGGTTGCAGTGGTAGGACTCTTTTGCAAAGGTCCGCCTAGGGAAGTACCACACCTTTTGCCAGTTATTCAAACGCCAAGCAGTAGTGTGCAAACACTACTGTGTTCCGGATTGAAGAGCAATATTTCCAGCGAAATTACAGGGCACACAGAGATTTGACATCTTATATCTCGGGTGACGAGCGCAGTGCATTGCCATCCAGGGTTTTGAACTGTTGAAGTTCAAAATTCTGAGTGGCGTTGAGCTGTTATGGGCAAGCGTGAAGAGCCATCAGGCGAGCGACTTCGCCCGTCTCGTCACCCAGTGTCATAAAAATAAAATAAAAAAAGGCATCTTAATAGGCGTTCTATGTGACTACAAACAAAATATTATACTTATAACACTGTTTAAAAAGCTGGACGTCCTGAGTAAGGTTAGGCGGTATTTTACACCGGGGCAGTTGCTTAGGTCTTCATCATCATCATCAGCCAGACGACGTCCACTGCTGAACATAGGCCTCCCGTTAGTTGCCCCATCAGTTGCTTAGGTAGGTACTCTATGTCAAGCTCTAGTCCGATCGTGTATGGAATACTGCTGTCATCTTTGGGACGGTTCAGACAAATACCAGCTCGAAGCTCTTGAATCCGTAGACCGGCATGCTGCTCGACTTATAGGCGATTCGAAATTAGTGGCTAAGAAACTTCTCTGTCTAGAACACCGCCGTAAAGTAGCGAGTCTGTCAATTTTTTATAGGGTTCATTTTGGAGAATGTGCACCGGAGCTACATGATCGATACCTTAAAAGACTTCGGAATTTTTACCACCATCCCATATTTCTTGAATGGCTAGCTTTCGTTTACTGATAACTATTCTACCATAGAATAATGAGTAGTGAGTATGACGTAAAATTTGGCAGATATTGATTAGGAATTTCGAATCTCTCTGACGTGGCTCGTTGGTCTAGGGGTATGATTCTCGCTTCGGGTGCGAGAGGTCCCGGGTTCAAATCCCGGACGAGCCCGTAGTGTAACTTTTTGTATTTGTTAGCACACAAATATTATTTTGCTTACTTATAAAACTAGATCCTGGATGTTGATCTAGGGTTTGGTATTTCTAGTGCTTCATCCCGAACATAAGTAACGCCATCTGTCCAATATGCGACACACTATTGCGTTGCTACAAACGCGAGCTAATGATAAACGTTTGGGTTTAGAACCCATGAGATTCTTATCTCAGATAACAAAATATACGTAAAATACCTATTTATTTACTCAAAGTTTATGTGCACTTTTTATTATAATAAACTGATAAGTAAATAATTCAATGACTAACTCTCGTGAGCCTGACTTCATTTTTCAGTTGAGGCATAATTATAATTATGTAGGAACATATCATCTACTATAATAAATGCGATCATTGCGCTTTCACGATTTAATGTATACACAAATAGAAGCTTATATTATGTACCTTTTCTTATTTTAGATTGATATTATCAGAGGCACATTATTAGAGCAGAAATCTCGAGTGAAACCACCGGGAACAAATCTATTTATAAACCCCACTCCGTGTCTTTATTTCAGGCCACAAAATATTTTACCAGGGTTGTAGAGCAAAGGATGCGGAAGTGAATCAAAGGGATATTTTTGGCGGGCCCTTTTTAAAAAGATTTAAATAATACTCACCAACTCCTAAATCTTCTCTGACTGCAAGAGCGCACAATAATGAATGCGCTATGTCGAAATATGGGAACATTTTCAGCTTTATCACCTGGTTAGCCAGGTCTAGGAACGCCTCGGGATCCATGGTGTTGGTTTTTATGTGATTATTAGTCTAATTAAATATTTAGGGCACAACTAAACACCGACAATAGAGCGGTACGAGACGCGTATCCGCGACTAACCGCGGGCGAAGTTGCCGCGAGACTGAGGGAGGGAGAGTTCAGAATGCCGGCACTCCGTACTGCCCGTCGAAACACTTATTTGTGATTATTTTGGTCAGCAGCTATGGACCACGTGTCTTTTGAGTTGCCGGTTATTTCTTGTTGATGTCAAAAATTATCGTCAAAATGTTTTTATGTAACCTTCGTAGTCACTCCCAAATGATGTATAATTTTGAGCATGGTAAATAAGTTTCCGTAGTGTAGCGGTTATCACGTGTGCTTCACACGCACAAGGCCCCCGGTTCGATCCCGGGCGGAAACAGTTCTTTTTGCAACTCGCCTTTAAAACTGAGCGCTACCGTGGTTCAAATGATGCGTTTAGTCCAGGCTTTCGGGTAGCCAAATTTTTATTTAGAAACTTCAAATACTCGTGTTTAACTTTTCCTTTGTCTCATTTTAGCGCGTCTAATTTTCCATTAGTGAGCAGTTGTAAGGTCGGGGAAAAAGTTTCTTCGTATTTTATAAACAAATTCAAGACATATTTTTTTCAAGTTTATATACATTTAATTATAATATATATGTGCCATTTTGTTCGATAACTTGTTGCCATCTTGTAGGTAGTGACATGATCCCGTTGCTGTAGAAATTTTGGGACTTCTGATCAAAAAAATGCAACAAGTAGTTTTGACAGTCTTCTCTGGATGTTAATCTAACACTACCCAAAGAATTCTGAAGAGACCGAAACAGATGGAAATCTGAGGGTGCAAGGTCAGGGCTATATGGTGGATGCATTAACACTTCCCAACCAAGCTCTCTCAATTGTTGCTGAGTGGCCAAAGATGTGTGCGGTCTGGCGTTATCATGAAGAAAGACCACGCCCTTTCTGTTGATCAATTCCGGCCGTTTTTTCTAAATTTCTTGTTTGAGTCTCATCAGTTGTTGGCAGTAGAGATCCGAATCGATGGTTTTGCCCGGCGGTAAAAGCTCATAATGAACGATGCCCTTCCAATCCCACCATACACACAGCATCACCTTATTACGTGATAATCCGGGTTTCGCTACAGTCTGTGGTGCTACCCTGCCCTTTGACCATGATCGTTTGCGCACATTCTTGTCGTAGGTGATCCATTTTTCATCACCAGTGATCAATCTTTTCAAAAACGGTTCAGTTTCGTTACGTTTTAACAGAGAATCGCAAATGAGCACACGATTCATTTGGTTTCTTTCAGTGAGCTCGTGTGGCACCCAAATAACGAGTTTTTTTTATACCCAGACTTTTTCAAATGGGTCAAAACTATTTTGTGGTCGATCCCCAGTTCTTCAGCTACGTCGTAACTACTAATATGCCGATCTTGCTCCACTTTTTCAGAAATGGCATCGACTTTATCCGTAACAGGGCGACCAGAGCGAGCTGCATCTTTGACATCAAAATTCCCGGACTGAAAACGCTTGAACAAACATTGTGCTACTCTTGATGACACTGCATTAGGTCCATAAACGTCACATATTTTATTCGCGGCTTGTGTCGCATTTTTCCCTTTTTTTAAATAAAACTTCAAAATATATCGAATTTCTTCATCAGATTCACTCAATTTTATCGAACAAAAAAACAATTGAAAAATGGCGGGAAATTGCTTTTTACTTTTTGTATTCCTTTTTTAAAATGTCATATTTTTAATGATATCAAAACCAGCCAGATACAAACAGTACAACCGATGAGATTTTACTACAACTTTATACATACAAAATACGAAAAGACTTTTTCCCCGACCTATTAGAAACTTTCAGCAGGAACTGCGAAATGCGTTGCACCAGCGTAATTGTTCACTAGCATAGTTAAAATCACCAGGGTTGCAAGTCAAATGAGACTTTATTTACCCCAGATGCATAGTTGGAATGGGAGGTTTTCCAAATAAAAATATATATTTCATTACTCAAACCACAGACGAAGAAAGGTCAATAGCAAAAACTTGCTTATGCTCTTAGACAGACAATAGCTATATTTCTGTCTGACATGCTTGTTTTCGTGTCTTTTTTTTTTTGTTTTGTGGTAATAAGTACTTTGTTAGCAAACAGCTACGTACCTATATTTACACAACTCAACACAACACAAATTAGCAGGTACATAAGTGTGCCTTGCCTAGCCATGTTATAAAATGTCTCCTCTTCCTTGTATTGTAGGTTTTTTGAAAATAGTGGTAGGTACCTACTCGCACCTTGAATAGTTATGAATATAAAAAAGCCGACTTCAGAACTGGACCAAATTAAAATGGAACCACACGGGAAGCACCAGCTTTCAAATAAAAAATAAGCATCTAAATCGGTTCACCCAGTCGAAAGTTCTGAGGTAACAAATAAAAAAAATATCAATATAAAAACCGACTTCATCAGAACAGGACCAAATTGAAATGGGACCAAATGGTAAGCACCAGCTTTCAAATAAAAAAAGAATCATCAATATCGGTTCACCAAGTCAAAAGTTCTGAGGTAACAAACATTAAAAATTAAAAAATTGTCGAATTGATAACCTCCTCATTTTTGGAAGTCGGTAAAAAAATGGTAACCATGTTTCGTCAGCACCATCTGTCGATGGTTCCAGAACTATGTTTGTTCAGCTGACAGAAAACCACCCATTAATTATTTTATCCATCTGACAGATTATTAACATTAACACTAACCAGCGAAGCGTAGGCAGTTACGGTTAAAGTTACGTCACGGTGCAACAAATTTTTAGCCTAACCGGTACTTAAATTAAAATGTCGATTTTTGCTAAAGCTAATGTAAGATGGTGCAACCCACCCAAAGCGTAACTTACGTTTCTAAGGCCTTCTTCTAAGGTCTTTGGCTACGAATCTTTCGTTATTTCAGTACAACCTTACGAAACAATTTTTTCCCTATATATTAACGAATTAGTGGACTCTAGTTTTAGATTGTTTTGGGCTCTATGAATCTAACTACCTACATATGTACTTTTTAATATTACAACTTCATTCATGGTTAACACCACAGAATAAATAAAAGTTATATTTATTCATTCAAAGGGAAAAGAAAAAATCATAAGTAAAAATCATTAAAAAATATATTTCATAGGTAAAATATACATAGCAATAAGGCATAATTTTAAAAGTGACAAAATTCATTACTTTACAGTTAAAATTACAACACCATAAAATCGATTAGAATCATATAATTTTAGACCTTAGTAATTAGTAATTTTAAACACAAAATTCATATTGCTCATTTCATCAATCAGTCTTTTCTTACATTCGAGCGACACAGCCAAATCTTTGGAAATTCGGTACAAATATATAGGTACATTGGAAAATAAATAGGAACGCCGTATTATGAAACTTCAGTCAATAAACATTCAATAAGATAATTATAAGGATTTATAAGTAAATCATACAATATTTCTTCATATTTAAACAGGTCCTAACATTAAAGGTCATCACACATCATTCGACTCAACACCGAAACGTTGGACTCGATTCTACATCTTTTTTTTAAGCTTTACTTACTTGATCTTTCAATCCGTTGGCATACAAACAAAATAATTACTAAAACTAATAACAACGTTAAAACTATTTTTTTTACATTATTTATTTAAAAAAAAAATACCTATTTTAAGTTTCTAATTAAAAAAAATACATGTTCTTTAGATGTGAACATTTGAGCTTAGTCGCTAATTGATCAAATTAATTATCAAACTTTTTTTCTTTAAATAAATCCAACCTATTAATCACCAATCAATGATTAGTCGTTAATAGGTTCATCATGTGCTGACCTGGGGGGGCTACCACAACCTCTAAAACATTCTTATACTAGACTTACATTGAGCTTTGTCTCCCTCTTTAGCCAATGAGAGAGTATAACAAAATTCAATGCAGAGTTAATATAAGAATGTTTTTGAGGTCGATCGAGGAATGGTAGCCCAACCGGTGTGTTACACACTTTGTAGATAGTACTATTTTCGCTTAGGCCCATCGTCAACTTTTGTTACACGATACTACCAAGTTCCATACACTTTGAAAGTTGAGACGTACAGCAAGTTTAAAACTTATCCGATAAATAGATATCGGGCACAAATTATGTACTGTATGTGACACAATATACAATTCACAATGAAATACGATGCTTTACTATGACTTGAGTTAGTGTTGAGTCGACATGATGGGTGTGGACCACACTCACTAGAACTTAAAAATACGTGGATTATGTATTCTCGATATGATTTTGTAACCTTACTTGTTTAAATATGTAGAATCGCGTAGCGTGTTTAATTATGAATTAAAGAAAAAAATTAAATTCAAAACCTTATTTCTTATATTCTAGAGTAAAATTATAGTTACCACAGTAAGAACTTTTCAGAATAAGACAGCACATAAATTTATCGTACAATAAAAAGGCACTAAAATTAATTACTTAGTATTGAAACATACATATAACATACATACCTCATTAAAAACTCGGAGTACTATACAATTTAATATTAAGGTACTAAATACAGACGAGCCATTAAAAAAAAAAACAAGACGACATACCTATATATTGGAAGTGTACTAAAATAAACCAGCCAAATGCGAGTCGGGCTCGCGCACCGACGGTTCCGATCCACAACACATAAACCATAAAAAACTCAATATAAAAGCGCAATCGAGGACCTAATGTCCAGGATCTGCCTTTTAGACGACCAGGTTCTGCTGACAGGCACTCTAGGCTGGAGAAATAACTGCTCTCCTGACAAGTGGAACTATGTCTAACAAAGAGAATATAAGTAAATGTCTACATTACTAACAAGAAAGAACTTGTCCAGAAGGCAATAAACCAGTTTGACAGCAGTTTGACTGTGACGAGAAAACGCATAGAACCTGAGATAACAAATGTTATTTCACTCTCGAACCGAGTCAAGATGCTGCATCTTTTCATCCTAACCTATACAATGTATATGTTAGGATGAAAAGATTACGCCATGATGTATACAGCCTCTACACTTCATTAACTTTTTACCCCAAAGAAATGGAGTTCACGCCTTGAAAACTTTGGACACTAGGATTGGTTATATGTAGAAAGAAAGAGTGAAGAAAGATATATTAAGACTGGAATGAACGCTGGTATTATACCTTCGCCGCGAAACCGGAGCAGCGAAACCGTTACTCGTTAAAATATGAACCTTATACAATGTTCCTTACAGCATAGTATTAAATACGCGTGGGAGAAACGCCAACGTGACGAGAGGCGCCTCCGTTCCAAATTTGCTGTTAAAATTACTGTTTTATGTTACACAATATAAGGTTCACATTTAAACTAGTATCGGTTTAGCTGCTACGGGTTCGCAGCGAAAGTGTGCTACCGGCGGAATAGACTAAAACTAAATTACGATATAGAGATGAAATGTGAAGTTTCTAAACAATTAAATTATTCAAACACTAAACTAATGCTAACAATCTTTTCTCACTTATACAAACAAATTTTAACGAGTATTAAAATTATGCATAAGTCGTTGATTGGAAGTCGACCATTACACCATCCAAATAAAGTTCAACTACATTTCAACATTTGATAGAGGCAGACATACTGCGCCATAAAACCGCAAACAGTGGTAAAATGTCGGGGGACCTTTGCCTAGCAGTGGGAATCAACAGGCTAAACAACAAATACTACTTATTAACCAAGGTAATAACATTTTCTTATGAAAAATCTTGGAAAAACTATGAAAACAGACATTATCGTCACTAGTCGTAAACCACCTACTCCTGGGCATGTATGGGCCCCACTTCCGATTCCGCCAATCTCAGCCAGCTGCATCGCATTGTGACATATAAAGTACAGAAGTTCAAAAGATAGAATCTCAATATCAGTCGACGATCAACTAATTATACCATGTCACTTATAACCATGATAGGTAGGACGATTATGGAGCGGCTGTATTATTTGTATAACAATGGGAGGTTTTCCAAAAGGCAATAAAAAATAATGTTCATAAAAATGCGATAGATGGCGTTGATTAGACATGAATATGAAGATTTTGCAAACCACAAACGAAGGTCATTAAAAAACATGCTTTTTCTTAAAGACAGACAATATCTGTCTGTCTGAAACTATCGTCATGCTTATTTTTGTGTTATTTTATTTGGTAGTATAGTATTTTGTGGTTATTATTTGCTAACAAAGTACTTCTTTTTCCACAACACTACACAAATTAGTAGGTACATAACTGTGCCTTGCTTAGCCGTGTTATAAAATGTCTCCTCTTCCTTGTAGGTTTAATTACAAATGCGAAAAAAATGAAATCCAGGTCTCATCAGCGCCATCTACCGATGGTTGCAGAACTATGTCCCTAGAGCTGTCAGAAATTCTCCCATTCGTGTATAGTTTCCGCGCTAAACATGGCTGCTAGTCATTAATGTCCAAATAATTTTCGCTAACCTTCGAAATAGCTGCGAATAAAATGGCGACTTGGCCACCTTTGACATCTGTCAAATCCATACAAATTCAATGACAATAGCCGCTTCATGGTCATTTTACCTAACATGCTTACAATGCATTGTATTTTATTTGCAGTGACGTATTTTTGTCATTATATAACATTTTGTGAGATTCTAGAAATATCACTAATAAGTACTTGAAACATGATAAAAGGATAAAGAAATGATTACTAGATAAATGAGCTGACTTTTAGATAGCCTTTTTACAGTCTGTTACAAGTTAATAAGCCACTTATGATATTAATAGTTATTAAAAAACTAGGTACTTATATAAAAAGATCCGTAAAACTAATCTCCAAGTTAATAGTTATCCCAGATCATACGCTTATAACCTCTTTGCTGGCTGAAGTCCTGGAAAAAAGAAATGACACATTTAAAAAACATTCAGTGCAATTTAAAATGTTTTGAATAGCAAGAACCTCCATAATGTACCTAAGTAATGTTCATACCACTGAGAAAGGAATCACTGTGTGTATACGGCTCCATTGTCATTTTCTGCCTTTTATGTTCCCACTGCTGGGACACAGTAGTCCCAGCAGTGCCTTCTCTCAGAAAGAGGATGGATCCTAATCTACCATGTTGGCTCTGTGCATTCTTGTCCGAGATGAGGGCGGTAAGTCCTGCACTAACATCCTGCTTGGGGTGTATTGTGCATTTCCCCCTACCAGCAACCCGAGCCAACCCAACTCCTTAAAATATCGGTGAGGCTCTGGGGCGCTGGCACTGTTGCTTCAGTGGCGTAGTGGCCCAGTGCATGCTGGTGAATGGCATATGTCTTGGAAGTTTTGAGGTTCTTGGACATACCGGTTCCTCTCGATGTTTCCCTTCACCGATATTGAGCGATAGCATCGAAAACGGCACATAGTTTATTTGAGTAATAAGTAAGTGATTGTGGGTCGAACCGGGGCCGTCATATTGTAAAGCGCACACGCTACCACTCGGCCACTCGGCCAGCATCGCTCATACGACTTACAGTGCCAAAGCTTCCCAAACCGGCAGAAGTTTCCGTGATTCTTTACAAGGTGTTGACTTGCAATATTTAAGTAGGGACGAATTGTTAGTCTGCTGAGTAGTCCGCTCTAACTCATGCAGATTTTTTCTAAATTGGAGGTGTTCCTTTAATATTTCGGGAAATTTAGTTGTGATGGGATGTGTCAATATAGAGTTTGCATAGTTTTTATGGATGCTAACTAAAAGTCCTAATTCGCTTTGCTAACGGAAATTCTATTACCTTTTCCTTTTTAAAATGAACTGTTTGAGGGCAGCACTCTTTGTTGAGGCGCTTCGTTTGAGTTTCGCCTTTGATGATGATTTAGTCCTGCAAAACAAAAAACGTTAACGAATTTTAAGAGTAGATAATGATGGTGGTGATGGTACAAGATAAGGTAGACATTTCCGAAACAGTAAAGATGCGGTTGCAGTGCCCATAACCATTATAAATATTACGATGCCCATGCGACACAAGCTGAATTTGATCGCAAATAATTTAAAAGGCTTTCAGAGTATGCTACAATATTGTCACATCGCTTATTCGCGCATAGCTTATCAATAGTGTGAACATTGATCTATCGAATCAGTCTGTCTTAACCCTCTGGAGGGCATATATTGGACTCAGCTGGTTCAGTGTCCTTTCCAGACCTATATTCGTAAAAAAATACAAAGATGCCACAAGGACGCACTAATCGCGGCAATACTTAATCAATCTGGCTCGACTCAATACTGGGACAGAATGGATCCACAGTCACGCGATAGTTGCACAAGCCGTAACACACCGTAAGAGCCGTCAACATGGCTGACGAACAACCGTCTGACCAACGGGAGAGAAAGAGAAAATTCGGGAGAGAAGTTCTCACTTGCGATTCAGGCATAATAGCCTTATCGCTTGCCCAACGACGGTTCACGAGTTTTGACGATGTTGTGCAAATCGAACAGACAGAGTACTGAGCCGTAAATGTACAAATATACGGTTGGTTTTGGTAAAATAGTTTTGTTTCGATATAAATTTTATACAGCTATGTTTATACAGGATGTCCCAGAAATCAACGATAATCCGGTAACGGGCGATAGGCCAAGTCATAACAGTTATCAGAAAAATATAAAAAAAATTCTTTGTCATGTACTTTTCAAATTATAGGTATTAGAAAAAAAAAAGGAAAAACTGACATCCTGTGATGATCTTTCAAGTCCTGTGTCTACAAATATTAATTTTTCGGCAGTCTTTTTTCTGTAATGTAATCATGAATAACCCTTCTGTAAATTACAGTTTAAAATTAAAACATAACTGCCTCAGTTTTAAATAAAATGTTGGATTTTTGTAAAATTTGTTTTGTAAAAGTACGTAAAAAAACGTACGTAGTAAGTGTAAAAGTTTTGTAAAAGTACATGACAAAGTTTTTTTTTTATATTTTTCTGATAACTGTTTTGACTTGGCCTATCGCCCGTTACCGGCTTATCGTTGATTTCTGGGACACCCTGTATATGAAACTGCGGACGTTTATTAAGTTTAATTTTCTACGCGTTGTGACTTCTGTCGTAGTTTTTCGAAGAGACGTATGCCAGCCAGTCATGTACATATCCAAACCCGCATAAAAAATTAACCCTGCAAGACTGCGGGAGTGGGGTCAACAAACCGTGAATCCGTGGATGTGTAAACATTTATCATACTTTTCTACTAAGTAGATTAAAAAAGTGAAGGATTGAAACGATAGTTACAATCTGTCTGTCTTCAAATCACGAGTGACTCGGTATCTTCTAGGCAAGCGTGCTCCTTCGTAGACCGCATCATCATTAAAAATGTTGTATGGGACAGTTGTTTAACTATTTATCCTACGGGGTCCCTAATCGCGGTGCAAGAGGGCAGTGCCAAGAAGCTATGAAGGTATAATAGTTTAGTCTGAAAGCACTTTTACATTACATGCTCTAAACTTTTTTAAAGCTACCATCACCAGAATATTTGACGCTTTTAACTTGCTCAGCAGTTTTCAACAAAAAAAGAACACCAGCAAGCAAAATATCTCAAGAAATGCTTTGAAAGTACCTTTCTTTTTGCTGGACACGCTCTTTACCGTTCGACCGTTCGCTGTAAAAAATAATTAAAATTGGTTAGACTGCCGTTAAACGTACCCTTTGACTTGCGGGTGTAAGAAATTTTTCATAGAACAAGACCAAATCTTTAATTTCCTACCAATTTTGTAATCTTTCTTAGTCGTTCTTCGTGAGTTCTGCGATGCAGCCTCGTTTTGTATGAAATTTTCGGACTCTTGGCTCGGTGATAGCGTTTTTTCTTCGGGCGACGGAGGCAAGGCCGAATCTTCGCTCGACTGTTCTTCGGCAAATGAGTTCGTATTATTTTCGAGCGAATTTTCAGTGTACGTAGTTTCTGAAACATTCTGTTCCAGTTTCCGTTTTTCTTCGATGTTTTTAGCGAGCGAATTTTCGATTACAGTTTTGTCGGCTTCCACACGAGATATTTGGAAAGTTTGGTTGGCTGTATTGTTTTCCATGGCGTGATTGAGTGATACATCGCGGTTTGCTTGTTTTTCTGGTGTAGAACTTGAGTTTTTGTTCTTGTTTGGCGAGAAGTGTATATCGTCGCCGTTGGTTTGAGATATGTCCGTATCTTGAGTTTGAATGGGTGTGGAAACTTGGCACATAGTGTCTTGATCCGACTCAGTGCATTCGGATCTATCGTTCTTTAGAGTGGCGTTAGCGATCTGAAAATATTAAGTAAGAATGAGTATTAATAGTGTTTTGCCTGATGAGAAGGTCCTACTGCGACCGCGAAGAGTATACTTATTTTATTTTGCATTTGTCGGTAAACTTACAGCCTATTTATATACGAAAGAAATGGATGAAGTGAATGGGCCAATTACAAGTTCCAATAGAAAAAAATTACAACAAATTTTGTAATTTAAATACATAGATCATACAGGGTTACGTGGAAAGGGTGTACTAACCCGAAAGGGGTCTGTTGTACCCATCTTTATGAACAATTTTTACTATGGGATCAAGCCAGAATTAGCGAAAAAAATATCAGCTGTTCCATAAATTTTGTCGTGTGAATGACCGTTTTCTATGGAACAGCTGATATTTTTGTCACGATTACAGAGTTGGTCCCATCGTAATAGTTAATCATAATGATGGGTACTATGGACTTTCGGCTTACTACACCCTTTCCGTGTAAGTTAGTATAGCGCTAAGGCTGTAAAATAATCGTTTATGGTTGATATTCTAAAAACCCGTACAAAGCGCTTTGATTCCACTTTCATTGTGCGAACTGCTAGTCTGTCGAATGTGCTACCTGAATGGGTGTTCCCTGGTAGTTACAGTCTGGTGAATCGGTTTCTTCTAGACATGCGTGCTCCATCATAGACCCCATTATCGCTTAACATCAGGCGAATTGGCAGTCAAACGCAAGCCTATCACTAAAAAAATATATTTGTTGTCTGTAAAGTTGGTTTACGGACCATAATTTTACATGATAACGTATGCGTCACAAGCCGCACGCTTAGGCCGATCGTGCTTCTCTATCGCTTGTTCCGCGCTCTCGCTTGCACGCTCGGCTCAGGCGGAACATGACAATGAGTCATGCTTTTTCGGGCGTGCAGCCAGCGTTCAACGATTTATAAGACGTTATCACGTCAAAAAATGTTGTCAACTAAAGGTATCAAGCCTATTTTAGAGCTGATGCGTTCGTTTCCACCACGCCAGCACCTTATCTTCCTTGATTATCAGCTATAACCCTGTATACGAAAGTAAGAATCAGCTCACAGTAATATTGTTGTCCTCGTCACTCTCTGCGTCAAGGTCGACCATCATCTTCTCAATAAGGCGCTCCATTGGCGTCTCGCCGCTGGACACCGTGGGACTCTCTTGCCGGCCGCGCTTGTTGCGCTTTATCACCTGCACAACAAAGTTTATATTCGTTTGGCACCTGATTATTTATTATTATTTAAGACTAGCTGATACCCGCTACATCGTTCGCGTAGAGCTTGGTTTTCGGCCTCGTTACTACTACCCGTTAACCCAGGAACGCAAAATTTCATCCTAATCGGCCCAGCCGTTTACTCACCGGTCAAACTTTCCCTGAACTTCCACAAATATTTCAAGATCAAAATTAGCAAAATCGGTCTAGCCATTCGGAGAAATTCAATTGCGGGAGAGCTTCCGTAATAAGCCATGACAATCACAATCCGAATTATGAACGGATTAAGATTCTATGTTAGGATATCCATAATAAGCCCATTGGTCTATGTAAAAACGCGGAAATAAAGGACCGAGGAAGCTTGAAAACAGCCTGGTACCCAACACCCGGCTAGATTTTCGCCCCTCCATTCGCGCCATTTTGGGTAGGCAGTGCCTCCCCAGAGCCCAGGCTCTGCAATGAGGTGTGACCTCGCCGTCAAATTCCCTACCTCTCCCGCATAGGTAGAGGCAGAAGAACCCGTGACTGACTGACTGAAAATAAACGGCAAGAGGAAGCATGTGCAGAAAAAATGTACAACCAGCTATTTTTTGTTGCTTAAGTAAAAGAAAGTTGCGTGTTACTGACTACATCCATACCAAATTTTATTCAACGTGAAGTAGTGGTTAATTAGGAACGATATCACTCACACGCGAAATCTTTTGCATATATAATATTCATTGATTCAGTAAATAATAATTGAATCTATATCAGCCAAAGTGCACGCTGTCAGTCACGGGGCAAGCTAAAATTAGAATAATTGCTTTTATCACTGATTGGTGTGTTTGTAAGCAGTTATTGTAGTAAGTGCAGCGGCCGTTAAATCATACATTGATGGAAACGTGAAAAAGCAGAGGCACACATATATGTTGCAACGGGAGTCCCAAATTTTATATACAGTTTTGTAGAAGAGTGTACTGGAGAAGTTTGACTTGTAACTATGGAGTTATTAATAAAGTATTGTATATAAACAGCGACAATAGGCTTGTGTTCTAGTGTGTAATTTATAACAAACTAAGGCTGTTGCCTGCGACTTCGTACGCGTAGATTTTCATACAAACTTTCAACCTTTTTTTCCTCCTTTAATCCGGCCCTTGCGCAAAATAACATAGCATATACTTACTTCAATCTGGTCATAGCTAAGCATATTCGTGAAAACCGCATTTAAATCTGTCCGTCGGTTTAGGAGATGTGCGTGGACAAACAAACAAGCAAACAGACAAAAATTCTAAGAACTGTCTTAACGTGTTCAGCTGCTTATTTTAAGACACCCTGTTTATTTTTTTATCTCTCAATTACAGTTTTTTTTTATATCTAGTTTTTTATTATACGTATAAATAGATATAGAAGATAGATAAGAGGCTTAGCGAAGCATATATCACTAAATACCTTAAACATACTGAAAAAATAATTATTTTTTTATGCCATAGGTGGCATACAAGCAGACGGGCCGCCTAATGGTAAGTAATCACCATCGCCTATGGATACTATATTTGTATTTATATAAATCTGATGTTAAAAATTATTACACAATTCTGAACACAACATTATCAATTGCCCTACTTTTTGGAGAAAATGTTATTTATTTGTAACATTATTCGTGGTTTATTACGCACACATTGTGTTCGTCACAAAAAAAAATGGAAGCGTTATATCTACTGTTTCCCCTCTGGCATTTACACCCCCCCTTGGTCGTCCATTTAATCACAGCTTTTGCAGTTGTGTGCGCTCAATATTGAAGTGTGCGTTTGTAGAACTAGTAAGAATATGTCAGTGTGTGCAATACGTGTTTACCTCGCCCCCTTCAGTTTTTGGCAGACTTTTTTCGGTACTAGCTCGAGGTTAAAGGCAGATCCAAACGATATATTATCTAAGGTTTTAACGCTTCAATCGTTAACGGAATTTTGAATGAAAGAAAGTGCATGTAAGTAATTCCTTTATGACTTAATTACTTGAGATTATGCTTATTGTATCAATTTTTGATATCTACTATATAATTTTTATCATAAGTGTATTTCGTATTGGTACAGTACTAATTGTAATAAATAAATGTTAGAAATTTTAAGCTGTGTAACAGTCGGAACAGTTGTAATTCATGCCTTACTTAGAAAACGTTACTCAAGTTAATCTATGCTTAAAATTGCATTGTCTCGTTTTCGCGTGTGACCATTGTTTTATTTTTTATATTGTAAGATAGGCTTGCGCTTGGCCGCCAACTCGCCTGATGTTAAGCGATGATGCGGCCTACGATGGATCACGCTTGCTTAGAAGTAACCGATTCCCTTTTGACTTGAAAACACACTATCGGGGAACACCCATTCAGGCAGCCCATTCCACATACTAGCAGTTCGCACAATAAAAGTGGAATCAAAGCGCTTCGTACGGGTTTTCGGAATGTCAACCATAAAGCGGTGTCGATTTTTCGTGCCCGCTCTGGCAGTCCGATAGAAAAAAGGGCAGGAGGGAATTAAATCATGCAGATCTGATGCACACTCTCCAAAATGTATCCAACCATTGCCGTCAGCAAGAAGTTGAGAGAGCAATTTTAAGAATAAATTAACTTGAGTAACGTTTTTAACCAACTCCCAAAAAGAAGGAGGTTCCCAATTCGACTGTTTTATATAAATGTTTGTTACCTTCAATTTTTCGACCGACTGGGTGAACCGATATTGATTATTTATTTATTTATTTGAAAGCTGGTGCTTCCCGTGTGGTCTCATTTCAATTTGGTCTAGTTCCGAGATTTTATTTTTATGAAGTCGGTTTTTTATATAGATAATTATTAAATAAGGCCCTCAATGTCTGGACGAGCACGCTCAAAAAGATAAGACGGCCAAATAAAACTCGTACTGAATGTCACAACATTTATCATTATCACAATAACTATCATAAAAAACGTCATTAATGACATTGCGAAATGCCAATGATATGATATGCATATGATAGGTTAACGTTATAATTGATAGTAAGTTTTTATACTGCATAGTAAAAAAAATAGCTAGGTAATAAAATAAGAATGAGGCTTTTCGCAATAGTGTTTCGAGCGAAGCTTTTTAGAGACGTATCTTACCGACACATTTTATAGCTAGCTAAAGTAAATTCGTTTATGTTAACAAAATTGTAGTTACATAAATATACCAAAAGTCACGGACCCCGGCGTCTGTGGAGTAACATTTTAATATAAAAAACCGACTTCATAAAAATGACAAAATGGGACCACACGGGAAGCACCAGATTTCAAATAAAAAAAGAATCATCAAAATCGGTTCACCCAGTCGAAAGTTCTGAGGTAGGAAACATAAAAAACAAAATAAAAATACAGTCGAATTGAGAACCTCCTCCTTTTTGGAAGTCGGTTAAAAAGAAATCAAAATAATAGCTATAATTATTGCATTAATGTCAACTATGTACCTATAACATTCTAACTTCAATCAACTCTTATTTAATGGCCTGTTGTGGAGTGGAGCCAACACAATTTCGCCAATGCAAAAGTCAAATAAAAATGAGGATTCATTTATATTTAATTTCTTAAATACATTTAGTATATAGAAAGGGTTCATAAGTTGTTCGTAATGATGAGAACAACGGCTTTTTTTACTTAGTACACCCTTTCCGCATAACCCTATATTGTTTATTACGTAAAAATTAATTTAATTAAATTTTAACTCAATGAAATCATAATGAGTTCCATTCGTATTTTATCTCACGCACGACCAAGCGAGCAAAAACAATACGTACGGGCAGGCACGTAACAGTGAAAGCGCGTAATGAATTGTTTATACAAGATAACAATAATTATCTCAACGAAAATATCATCGATACAGTGTACAGCTTTACAGTTACTCATGTTCCGACAAAATATTTATCTTTAGAAATTAATTAGCTAGTCTTTCTTAAAACTCTTATACGCTCACTACTGTGTTCCGGATTGAAGGGCAAGGTTTCCAGCGAAATTACAGGGCTCACAGAGATTTGACATTTTATATCTCGGGGTTACGAGCGCAGTGCATTGCCATCCAGGGTTTTGAACTGTTGAAGTTCAAAATTCTGAGTGGCGTTGAGCTGTTATGGGCAAGCGTGAAGTGTCATCAGGCGAGCGACTTCGCTCGTCTCGTTACTCAGTATCATAAAAAAGCGCTCAGATGGGCAGGGCATTCCTGAGAAAATTTGCTAACTTTCAGGATGCCTAGAGATGCGATGCCGGTGTTTGAAACTATTTTTTTAAACTAGCATTTTCGTATTCTTCTCAGTAAACCCTTTCATTTGTTACCCATATCATGATGGTAGATAAGAACATTTTGTCCGCCATCTTTGAGCGTCCGCCATATTGAATTGATTATTTAGGCATTCTGGTGAAAAATATAATTAAATGTAAATACACTTAGTATTCACATTTAATTATGTTTTTCACTAAGCCTGTTATTTTTACAATATCATACACCTGTTTGATACCCTATTGTCTATAATATATAACAAATATAAATATATTTTTAAACCCCTGATAAAAGATCAAATAATATTCATCAACCAGCTGAATATACATTTCTTCATAGCTAAGAATACTCTCGATCAAGTCACTTATCAAACAACAAAAAAAACTAAATCAAAATCGGTTCAGCCGTTTAGGAGCTACGATGCCACAGACAGACACGCAGATACATACGTTAAACTTATAACACCCTCTCTTTGCGTCCGGGGTTAATAATGTACAATGTCGTGAGTTAACTTACTGTGCAACATATTGTTACTGTAACAAGAATGTAAATCAATCGTAGAGTACTAAAAGTGTGACATTGGGTGAACAATGATTACAAAACCAATAATAGAATAAAAAAATCTGTAATGTCAAGTATCAAGGTCATGACACTCCGGGAACCAAATTCGGTAAGTTCCCCCAACTGGATTTACTGTGATACAGTTGTGAAAAAAACTGTATTTTTGGACAGGCCGTTTGATTTGTAATAAGCTCTTTATATCCGCCTCATCGATGTTGGTCATCATTATCCCACGCCCTTTCATGTTCCCATTGCTGGGACACAGACTTGTTCTCAGAGAGGAAGGATGGGCCCTAATCTACCATGCTGGCAAGGTCGTCCCCAGCCCATGGCCCAGGGGGGGCTAGTTAATATTATGGAGGATGAAAAAAATATGAATTGTAGGTAGTCTTGGAAGTTGTATTGTACTATACCTACTTATACCTAGTGATAGTGAATTTATTCTAGTTTTGACGTGCGGGATGTATCGGCAAAGCAAGACAATTGCACGGCCTTAGGACTTTGGTTTCTTTGTAGTTAGGCTACATTTTTTTAATCTATGGGGCGGCAGCTGCTCCTCCCTGCCCCTCCCCCCCTCTGGCGACGCACTTGCATGCTGGCCCAGTACATGTTGGTGAATGTTAGATGTCTTCGAACTTTTGCAGATACCTAGCTTCACTTGCGGATGGTATTTTGATCACATTTTGGACGAATATTTTGATTTTTTAGGAAAGCTAATACTGGATTCCACATACAGGCGAGTTGAAAACCTCTATTGAAATTATGGTATGTCGAGAGCTCAATAGTTTCCTTCACCAGGGTATGTAGTGGCGCTCGTTGAAAAGGATTTCGGTGGCTCCATACACAACCCTATCACGGTATATATCACGTTAATATCATATAACAGTACTTTTGTAAAATTGTTTAAAAACTACTTACCACCATCTCATCGTTGTTGGTGACTCTCGTAGTGTTATTGTTGCCATAGTTGTGGGATTCTCTTCTAAAGCACATGGTGAGCTGAAGGAGCGACTGCAGCCCGCGGTACCATGGCTGCTGAGCTTGCGTGGATGTGCGCGCGCGCATCACCCTGTTGCCCTGGTACTTGACCGTGCGGAGGTAGCGCCGCTTGCTTTGGATGAACACCACCTTATAATACAAATATGTATGTGGGTAAGATAGGTAAGACTAAAATGTCTCCAGTCCTGTAATAGGCATGTGGCCTAATGTTTAATTTATTATAATTAACAGGCTTAGCGATGAATATAACTAAATACATTACACATACTGAAAAAATATATTGAATCGGCTGATTAATCTCTGAAATATGAGCGTTTAAAGTTTTAGGTGGGGATAGAGAGGGGATGCTCTATCTCTTTCTCGCAAAGCGTCTGTTAGTATAGCATTTGTATGCCGCGCCTGAGGCGTGACGTCATAGCTCAGTATAGTGCGCTCTCTGTCTAGCATGAAATTAAAATGCTTATAACTTATTTATTTTTGAACTAATTTAAATTTTGTTACCATTGATAGGCTCTATTGATAATCAGCTTTTTTAAGAGGTAATAAAAAAATATTAGTCACCATCCCTATTGTCTTACATATAGAGACAATTTATACCTTATCGCGTAAGTATGATGTTCATCTACTGTCCAGGGTCCCGATTCTACTAAAGCAATTGTTTTTCAATTGTTAATGAATCGCCTTTTTTTTACTTTTGACACTTTATCTATACCAAAAGTGTCAAAAGAGTAACTTTTGAGGCAATTCATTAACAATTTAAAAACAATTGGTTTAGTAGAATCGGGGCCCTGCTCGTGTACATGGTGCGAGTAATTTGGTGTGAACAGGATAGCACGCGATCACCATTGCCTTAGTCTTACAAAATAAAGCACACAACAAATAAATTAACAACAACAAAATAAGGCCCTAGGATATAGATACGTAGCTTCGATATTGTTACTAAAGATAAACAAAACTAGGGTTACCATACCAAAGTTTGAAAAGTGCTGACACAAAGCCGGAAATATCAATAAATGTCTGGACATTTTAGTATTATGTTTAGTTTTTTAAAAGAATATTATTATTTTGTGTATAAGGAGAAGTTAATTAGGATTTCATCGCTCGAAGAACTGATTACCGATGGGGAAGAAAGGTTCTTGAGTGGAGACCACGAACCGGAAGACGCAGTGTAGGTAGGCCTCCCACTAGATGGACCGACGACATTGTGAGAGTCGCGGGCATTTAGTGGATGCAGATGGCAGGATGTCGTTCAGTGTGGAGGTTAAAGGGGGAGGCCTATGTCCAGCATTGGACGTCTTCTGGCTGATGATGAATTAGGATTTACTCGTATAACATCGGCCAAGGTAAAAAGTCTAGATTGATAAAAGATATTGAAAAAAGATTGAATAGATACAACTGATCTATAATAGAACGTGCTCTATTCCGCGGTTTTACCAATTTCTTACAGTAACCATATTTGTCCGGAATAAAGAAGAGATCTGAGTATGACTGTATATTTACATACTGAGTTTCATTAAAATCTGTTCAGTTGTTGTGTTACGGCGTTAAGTGCGTGATATTGTTACGGGAACCAACATATAAAACTTTTATACTGCGTTTAGCAAAGTAACTGGCTGCCTGTTTATTTAATTCCTTATAACATATGATACTGATCTGAAGACAGGCAAGGAGGTTGAGTAGAGAAGATAAGAGTGCATCATGAGAAATAAATAAATATCTGGGACATTATTGCACATATGGTCATCTGACCCCAAACTAAGCAAAGCTTGTGATATGGCTGCCAGAGACTGATATACATACATAAATATTTTTAAATATATACTTAAATAGATCTATATAATATCTATCTAAGTATGTATTTAAAAATATATATGTATGTATATCAGTGTCTGGCAGCCATATTACAAGCTTTGCTTAGTTTGGGGTCAGAAGACCATGTGTGCAATAATGTCCCAGATATTAACACCCCGACATAGAACAAACACACATGTTCATCACACAGAAAGGGCATAAGGCACTTTTCATTTCAGAAAAAAAAAAACGCAGGAAAACCAGAAAATAATTAGTGAAAACTTCTGCACAACTACTGAATGAATATGAAACGCTAGAAAAAAGTCCTAATCATATAACCTCATTTAGTTTTAGCGATAAGGCCACCAGTTTTGACTCTAGCTTGTACGTTTTCCCATCTGTGTGTTATTTTTATTTTTGGTGTGCACATTAAAGGGTTTCTATTATATTCTAAGGGTTAATACAATACTTTACCTGACTTAAAAAAAGAGGGAGGTTTTCTTTTCGGTTGTTTTTAGGGTTCCGTACCCAAAGGGTAAAACGGGGCCCTATTGCTAAGACTCCGCTGTCCGTCCGTCTGTCTGTCTGTTACAGAATGTTAATATTTTGTTACTTTGATGATAATGTGATGTAACCGAAATTGCGTATTTTACTAATTTTGTGAAGTCAGTTTATATTGATAATTATTCTAAGAATACCCACTACATCAGCAGACCGAAGCGGCGGCTTGCCCATGATGAGGTTAGCGAGCGATATGGACTCCCGCGCAACTCGCAGCGTCACCAGCATCATCAGGAAGAACACCCACGGCAGCGGCCGTACCAACGCCGGCGGCGGCGGACGCTCATCTTGGTCCACTGAAAACGATCAACACCTTTCAAATACACAGAGGAATTAGAGATAGAATAATTTTTTATTCGACTTCCAAAAAGGAGAAGGTTCTCAATTCGACTGTAATTTTGATGATTCTTTTTTTTTATTTGAAAGCAAGTGCTTCCCGTGTGGTCCCGTTCTGAAATTTTTTATGAAGTCGGTTTTTCGTATTGATAATTATTAGTAGAAAAGTATGATGACACTGCTTCGGTGAGGGAGTTCTAATTCAAAGTGGGAGTGACAGGACTTGCAATGATGTCCCACTTGGGGTGTACTGTGTACTTTCGCATGGTTTGTCATATACGTATTATGTATGATGATTAGCTGCAGCCGGACGACGCAAAATGAGCCAATGAATGGCCTAGTTGCGGAAAACGCCCGCTACACAATTTACAAGTTAGTAAGAAGTATAATGGTAAAGTTTTTGACTTTTATATTTTGACGACCGGTATGGCTCGTGACCGGTAGAACGTCAGCTTTATGAGATGTTTCTTAAATATTTGTTCTGGATCTGGTTGGAAGTTGTCTGTCTTTTTTGCGTGTTCCATGGCACCCCTCGCCACAGGGGATCCTAGAAGGGGATCCTTCAGTGTTTTTAGTTGTTGTTGTAGAATAGATCGGCAAACAGGTAAGCCGTCCGGAGGCGGTAGACAAACAAGCAACGAGCCACCTGATGGTAAGTAGTCTTCGCTGCTTAAAGACACCTACAATATCCGGAGCATTGGCGGTGCGTTGCCTATCTTTGAGGACTTCATTCTTCGTTTGACGCGAATTGAGATCATATTTCGGAGGAGAAACCGACGGTGGTAAGCCATTTCACATAATTTTTTATTTTATTTTATGCGTAAGTAGGCTTGCGTTTGACCGCCAACACGCCTGATGTTAAGCGATGATGCGGTCTACGATGGAGCACGCTTGCCTAGAAGAAGCCGATTCACTCGTGATTTAAAGACACCCAGATTGTAACTATCGGGGAACACCCAGACAACGCATTCCATAGACCAGCAGTACGCACAATAAAAGTGGAATCAAAGCGCTTCGTACGGGTTTGCGGAATAGCAACCATAAAGCGGTGCCGATTTTTCGTGCCCGCTCTGGCAATCCGATAGAAAAATGGGCAGGATGGAATTAGATCATGCAGATCCGATGCACACTCTCCGAAATGTATCCGAAACATCTTACAGATGCGTGGCAGCAGCAATCGATCAAATCGAACAGTGCAAGACTTCCACGAATCTACGAGTATAATGTTCAACACATTATGGTGGCTTTTCTAGGGATGGCGGCCGGTTCGATGGTGAAACCGCGATGGAGGGATAAGGTCAAATAGTTCATCATGATAAGCGGTAATCGCCGGCTATGGACACCAAGTGCAATTCAGGACGTGCGAGCGCTAACTACCTACAGCTATATTAACCTAGAAGTTGCCTCTCTGTCTATCGCGTAATCTCTGTCTATCACGCGGCAGCGGGCACAGCAAGTCCGACAAGACGACTACTTGTAGCTTCATACCTAAAGTGCGGAGTGCGCCAGGCCTGAGAAGAAACTGATTCACTCGAGATTTCTAACCCAGGTTTTTATCCATCTGGGAACAAGCCGGCGCTAAAATAACTAAACCTACTCGATGTTTTTATTGACAGAAAACTATACTATCTCTGAGGGGGCAGGCTACGTTTTTTAAAGTCTAAATAGATTTGCGTTTGACCACCAACTCTCCTACTATCAAGTGATGATGCGGTCTAGAGTTCAGGACGCTTCCATAGACTAAACCATTTCACTCTTGAAACACACAGATTGTATCGAAAAAGCGCACGTTTGTTTACTACGCCAAATGTTATTGTTTACCAAAGTCAAACGCTAGTCAAAGATCTATATACTAACGAGAAGGCGGTACGGCCCAACGAGCGCATTTCTCGACTACCCAGAGCGTGCGGTCGAGTTGCCGCAGCACCGACTGCCCGAGCCGGTAGCTGGCCGCGTGCTCCACCACACTCTGGACCGCCTCCAAACCGAGCGTTACTAGCTCCATACCTGCAATACAAAACACGTATCTTGTATTAAAAAAACAAACGGTTTTCTGAGAATCAACCCACATGCCTAACCACTTATGACAGAGACGTGAAATTTTAATTTTATTAATTGTCTAGGACCTAGCAGAACAAGAACAGATTTTGGGAAAATTCCACCTCTGAGGGGGGTGAAATTGACTCCTTAAGTTTGTATGAAGTTTTCCGGGACAAACAGTATCTTTTAACACTCTCGCCTTCCAACTATCTCTATGCAAAAAATCACGTCGATCCGTCGATATTAAGTATGATTTCTATAAAAAAACCTTTTAAAAAAGCCACCAAAAACAACTTACTAATGGGTATTTTTGTCTGCACAAAATGAAAAGTAAAGGTGTATGTACGGCAAGATAAACAGTGAGTAACTGGGGCGAGAGCACGGCTTAAACAGACGGGCAATGTCCAAGCAAGATAAATCACATGCAGCGCCCGCCTAACGATGCATGGCCATTGTTATCTAGGCGGATATATGTGACCCATCCCCAATTAGTAAGAATAATTGGTAACAGCAGTTTTAAAAAAATACCAAAAATATTCCTTATAAATATTTCATTATTGCTGCAACATATGCATTCTTCATGCATGTTTGACATGACTCTGTTATGCAATTTATTTTTAAAAAGGTAAATTTCATACCTTCTGTTTTAAAATACAGCCATTTATTTTATATCTACCTAAAGAACATTCATATATAAAAGGTTTAATTAATAAACATACAGCACTTTTAAAATTGTTTACAAATAGGTACAATAAAGGTCTATAGCACATACAATATTTGTTTATACGTGTTTACTGTATAAATAATTATGAATCATTACCTGAAAATTAAATTAAATAAAATTAATATACAGCCCCACTGCACTGCTTCAAGGTGAATACAAACTAAAGTATTATCAGTAGAATTTTAACCAGCACTAATGAGTCCAAGAGGCGAACGGTAAATACTTCATTTTGACTTCTTTACCTTAGAGATAATATGGCAGCAGAGGGCAGGGGTCAGTGCAATCTTAGGCAGATACGGTCCACCAGCGAGACAAATACCAAATGTACTATTAATGCATAATTAACTCGGGTCCGAGTATGTTGTGTATTTCTATATCATATTATCATTAGAGCTGGGATACTAACAATCACTATTCTTATCCTAAGTCCTCACATCGGGGCAAAGGACAGATAACGTTTCACCATTATTCTTGGGCTTCTCTTCGCTCAATGTTGTGAGTCCGGTGCTTTTGCTTGCTGGGCTTCACTTTGTCAGTCAGTCCGATGGTTTTGGTCGGTGGGCTTTACTTCATTCCATGTCAGTCCGGGGTTTTTGGCTGCTGGGTATTACATTGCCCCATGTTGCTCCGGTGGTTTTGGGTGCTAGGCTGCACTTGGCTACAGGTTTTGGCTCCTGGATTTTTCTTCGATCCATGTCAGTCTGGTGCTTTTGGCTGCTGGGCTCACTTCATTCTATGTCAGTCCTGTGCTTTTGGCTGCTGGGCTCACTTCATTCCATGTCAGTCCCATGCTTTTGGCTTGAGAAATAATAGAGAGTCAGGTCTGCTTAAATCAATCACACTTGTGGCCTTGTGAATTCCAGTCCAGGGTTTGCCTTTGAATGTGGTCCAAATCTCTGTGCTGAATGTAAACAACCAAGACCTATGCCATATCTACTGATCTACAGGATCCTCAAGGCATTTGTGGCCCATGGGTAATAAAAATAATGATATTAAGCAATGATGAGGAAATAAAAAATCCCCACCAGTGATGAAATATGTGTAAAATACAAGTAAAATATTAATTAAAATGTCAGGAATGTGTTAAATTAAAGTTGCATATTTTGATAAACTTCATAATGCCTTGAGAGGCTCGTTCAACTAATTAATGAAATAAAATTTATTCAAACAGAAGTAAGTAAGTCATGTTGATATAATACAGTATACTTTAATTTTAATAATACACCCCATTTTTTTTCAGACACGAAAACAAAAAGGATAACTCTACATTAACATTACAAAGAAAGACTAGAAAACAAACTAAAATTACTTTAAAGAAAAGACTCAATCTACACTAATAATATAAGGGGGAGGCCTATGTTCAGCAGTGGACGTCTGGCTGATGATGATGAATAGAGGTAGAATGTAAGTTTCTGAAAATTCCATCATTAATAGAGAGCTAGGCTATTCTCGAGCAACTTTAGCTACTTTTTTAAATGACTTAAAAAAAAGAGTGGGTTCTCAATTCGTTTGTAGTTTTTATTTTATACTAGCTGTACCAACGACTTCGTCTGCAAATTCTTCAGAAAAAAATAGCATATGTCCGTCCTCATGATGCATACTAATACCTGCCAAAATTTTATCGAGATCGGTTAAGCCGTTTAGCTGTGATTATGTATCAAACAGACAGACAGAGGTACTTTCGCATTTATAATATTAGTATGGATTTTACCTCAGTAACCTCAGAACTCTGTCATTTATAATATTTGGAAAATTCTTATTTTTTTATCTGTAAGGATATACATTCAGATTGGTCCCATAGAAATTGTAGCAAAATCGGTTGAGTATATTGGCTTTTAAATCAAAATAACTGGAAAATTTTGTTACTTTGATGACAATAATGATCATCCAAGTAACAGAATATGCCTGGTTTATACTAATTTTGTGAATTCAATTGTTTTTACTAATAATTATACTCAGATAAAGTAAGGAGTTGTGTAGTGAACGGGGGTGAAGCCGCAATGGGAAATCTAATTATTTGTATTTAGTTTTTATTCTGATTACTTTTAGGACTAAAGAGTTTTAAAAGAAGAAATTAGTAATTTCTATTGGTCTTCTTCCAATGAGTCTCGGAAACAGAATTTCTATTTGGCAACTCATTTAATGCTATTACATGTACATAAGCACTAATGTTATGACTATGTATGTTATGACTATGTTTAAACAACAAATAATTGGACAGAACTGCTTTCAAGTGCAAAACTTGCTTGTTGATTTAAAACAGCAAAAAATTATATGATATTAATTATATTAATGATATTAAATTATATTAACAGATATTCTAATTGAGGCCTACCTCATCATTTAGGATACTATGAGTACATACCATTAGAAAGAAAGAAAGAAAAATATTTTTTAATGACAGAAACAAAAGATATATAATATATAAAGTGTTTAATACAGGAAAATAATAGTTTCTGTCACAAATTGGTCCCAACTCAAACTCAACATAGTGCTGGTCGTATAAAACCAGCTCTGGTCTTCCGTTGGAACCGACAGGTGACGGCACGCACATCGTGAAACAACAGGTGTGCAGTACAACAACACTTTAATACTAATATGGTAGTGATATAGTACCTAAACATAAAAACAAGAAAATTATCTTTAAATATTTAAAACTAAACGTAACACATATTACATAAATACTAATCAAACTTATGTAAGTAAATAAAATAGATGCAGGATGAAATCAGAATTTAAAATATTGAAAATTAATTAAAAGTTTAAATTGCGCTGGTGTCATTTCTTAAGAGCTCTTCACTTTTTTGATGTTCATTAAAAAATGCTTTGAGTTTTGTTTTAAAACCGTAAATACTCTGCAGATTCTTTATCGGCATTTAGGGTGCCTATTAAAAGTTTTCAATATGATGCAGCTGCCAGAACTTAGATGCGAAGGACAGAAAAAAGTGCCTACTACGCATCGTTTGTAAGATTTTGCTTAGTGCAAAAGGCATTGGCTCAATAAAACTTGACCAATGTGTAGACAATACCACTACACACACACAATATATCTTGCATTAATTTGCCGATGCTAACATTGGTTCTGGCACTTGTGGCTCAGTGAGCTATGGCCAATGTATATTGCAAGCTTTAAAACAAACTCATTTAGTTACACCTCGTTTTATTTTTTTCGATGTTGAGGAAGCTCAACATTATAAGGAGAAAAAAAACATAGGATGTTAACATGCTACTCAAGGTGTTAATACTGATTTCAATCTACTTAAATTAGTTCTGATGAAGCAGGTGCAAATCACAAAACTTACTGACTGCCTTACTTTAGGGGTGATAAGTTCAGTACCATGTCATTTTCCAAAGTCTGTGGACTTTTGGGATTGAGAGTTAGAGCATTCAAAATTATTTATTTCAGAAAATGGTACATTTACACTCGTATATCGCACTAATGCCCAAATTAGGTGTGGAATACACCCGTATCTTGGGAATTAGGCCTACCCGTTTATAAAACAATTATTTGTACATTGTGCTGCGAGCTCTATAAAACTACCCACACTAAAATTAAAAACCTGTATCTTTAAAAGTCGTGTGATCCATTATAGTGCGCACTGTTTAGCGTCAAGCTAAACGTGGTAATTAATCGATTACAATCATCGCTACTATGTACCCTCAACGCAAATTATTAGCGCCGGCACTTGACCGGTACCTAGTTTGGCGACACGAAAAAAATCCAAACCAAAGTTTTGCGTGATTTTGCGGTACCTATGTCGAACATATAATTAAAGTACATACACAATAAATACCTGTACTTATCGAATTTCTATCAGCGTTTGCCGAAGCGGCCACCGGCACTTTTATCTATAGCACGCACGACTAAACTCAATAACAGAACTGCGTTGATAAGAAAAACGATTCATAAAAATATTAAAAAGCAATTTGGCCGGCCATTGACAATTGATTGATTAATTTGACAGTTTTGACACTGGCAGTATAAGCTTCTTTGACATATAGTTTTTTTTTTATGACCATGTATACTGTGTCCAGTGTATTTTGACACGTATTTTTGTATTTACTTTAATGTATGAACGGTAATGCGTCAAACTTGGCATGCTTACAGTGCTCACTCTAAACAATACAATACTTTAATACAATACTAAACTCTAAACTGTAGCAACTAAATAATAATGGCCAAGTGGGAGTTGGTGATACATTTCTGTTCACCACCACCAAGTACGTCTGGCGTGGTGGCGTCGGTGCTTGCATAGGTGACCGCCAGCGTGTTGTTCAAGTCTTTTTGCACTACTTTTTGTATTTTGTGGTATGATACGAAACCCTCTATGCCCGTCTCGCACTTGGCCAGGTAATGGTGTATCATTTGCAGACTTTCTGTACATATTTGTTTTGTAATTAGATACACCTATTATATTTCAAATATAAATGTTTGCATACAAATGTGCCACCATGTGCATATGTGGAGGGTGGTTTGGATAAGCTGATCAATCAGCTGGGTGAGATTATTTTATTCTGGTAATTTTGTTGAACATAGAAAATGGCGTAATCGCAATGGTTGCGCGCGTCGTATTGTGAAAGGTTTTAGTTTAGGTTTTATATGTGACGTGTTGCTAAATTAACCTTTCTTCTGTGCATAATAAACATGTATTGTTTTCAATGTGTGTGTAATAGATAATCGAAACTTATTTATTAAGTAGATCACTATCCTAAAAAAATGAAGTTGTGATGGAATCCCTCGAAGACTCAAACTGCCAGTCCATGAGCGACAGTTTATCATTATACGAACGATATATGAGAAGTTTTAACGTAGGAGACAGTAGAATAGAAAACAACGGTGATCCGGAAGCCAGTGAATCTGCGTCCTCTAGCAGCACCGATTCTGAAAGCTCTAACAGCGGCAGCAATATTGACTTGTCCAACGCAAATAATAACGTAATAAGACACAATTTAGCAGTATCAAACTGTAATATCATAAACCAAGGTAGCGGCAATATTGAAAAAAGCTTCGATACACAGTTTGTTAAAGTAGATTCTTCATGCGCGTCCCCCGCACCGTCGTTGCTCGAAAACTCGTCTGCTACCAATGAGCATAGTCTTCTGACAGATAAATCCAACCAAACAGACGTGCATGTTTCGTCCGAAGAGACAAAACGAGAGAGTTTCAATCAGCAGCACATATTCATAACCTCTACTATGGAAAACAGCAACAATGCGGTGGACAGTGTGCTCAAGTTCCATGATGTTAGGAACGACGAGAGTATCTTCAAGTTACCGATCAGTGAGCTCTCATTCAATGGCACAATCAAGCACATTCAAAAACTAAAACCTATCGTAGACCCTATTTCCGCCATGAGCTCTAACAAATTAGATTTATGTGAAAAATTAAATGCGCAGGAGTCTCAGTCAGGTGGCAGTGATCATATTACAGAGACTGACAAGAGTAGTGATAAAAAATTCAGTGATATGTCTGAGGACATATCTGTGAATGAAGTTATAAGAGTAGACAAAACATCAGAAAGTACAGGAGACTCACAATATGAAGAGTTTATTGCTAGAAAAGAACGAACGAACGATGAAACTAGCAACACTAAGTGGAGTTTAGATCAGAGTCATTCCTCCTTTGAGGCATCCTTTGACAATGGAGTGAGGTCTCCAGACGTATTCTTTGATAATGAAAATGACGTACAGGACCCAGTTCCAGAATACGAGCCATTTTGGGCTTTCTTGAAAAACTATGAGGCTTATGATAAAAGGAAACTTAGGAAAATAGAGGTAAGCTCCTTGACGAAATACTGGGTTACATGGAAAGGGTGTACTATTCGGAAAAGAGGTTATTTTACTTATTGTTATAAACTACTTTGGGACTAACCCAAAAATCGTAATAAAAAATATCAGCTGTTCTTTACATTTTGTTGAGCTTATATACATTTTGAACAATTATTTTTGCCCTTTATGTCAGGGTTGGCCTTATTGTAATAGTTGTTCACAATGGTGAGTACAATGACCTTTTGGATTAGTACAGTCTATATTCGTAACCCTGTATATAAGACTTTCATTTACCAAACAGTTGCGGGCCGCAAGGAGGAGGCTGGTAAGGCAAGATTATTGTCATGCCGGAGAGAAAGTACTAGACTGATTGTTCTATTACTTATTGACTGATCTAGATTTTGGTTGTATGATTTCACTCTATACATTTTGTTGAGTGTCAATGACCATTTTATAAGAAACAGCAGATTTTATTATTGCAATTTCAGGTTTGGTCCCATAGTAAAAGTTGTTCATAATGATGACCTTTCTGCTTAGTCTACATATATGCATAACCTACAGGGTTATACCTTAATAAATATTTGCATTTGAGAGCTATTCTACTACAAATGACTACTCAAATACAACCTCAAACATGACACAGATTTTTAGTGTAGCTACATACTTTGAAGTTCTCATTTGTTTTTTATTATTTTTCCTTATTTGTTTGTGTTTCATTGTGCCTTTGTCATTGACACAGTCCTACATACCTATTAATAATATTTAGTAAAAAGTCTTAGCATTTTTAATATCCCTACCTATATAGATATCTAAAGTTATATGATTATTTACGGGATATTTACCGTGGTAAGGTTGTGGAAGGAGCTCCCGATATTTCGGCGCAGTTACATGCACCATGTTCACAGGAAGACTGAAGAATGCAGGTGGTTGGTGAAAAAGTTCAAAGTTAGGTACAGACAAATCGATCTACCCTCTTTCTTAGTCTTGCTACGGTTATCACTGGAACTCAAACTCGAACCTAAGTCTCGACAAAACACACTCACTGTATCACTGCGTATAGTATTTTGAACACATTTTGAACGCGGACTTTTATTTTTAAGGCAACCTAATACTGGATTCCACACACTAGCGAGTTGAAAACCATCACCTCGATTGAAATTCTGGCATTTCGAGATTTCAATAGTTTCCTTTACCAGCCTTGGTATGTAGTGACGCTCGGTGGACAGGATTTCGGGATTATGAAATTCAATCCAGTGGTTAGGACCCGCGTCCAGCAGATGCTCAGTTATGGCAGATTTATGTCTCTCATTATTTTTGACTGCCTTAATGTGTTCCTTGATGCGGCATGAGACAGTTCGCTTCGTTTGTCCTATGTACGAACTTCCGCAGCTGCAGTTGATTTTGTACACCCCGGGATGCAAATGAAATGGAATCTTGTCCTTGGGGGAACGCAGACATTGCGCAATTCTCTTATAAGGAGTAAATATGGTCTTGAAACGGTCACGGTAAATATTCCGTAAATAATCATATAACTTTAGTGAACAACCATGATAGTTTAAAATAGATATTTATATCAAAATTATGAACAAGTACAGCCCGCCTCTACCTCATTTTGCCACTATGTGGCCCTTGCCTGCCAAAAGGTTGCCGACTGTTGATCTAGATATAATATTATTAAAATATTTTTATATACATATTTTGGTACCAACAGGAGACCTTGCAAGGAGTTCTGCCACCACCCTCAATCACAATCCTGAAAACAGATGTGACAGAAATGCTCAAAAAATACTACTGCCACCTTCCACTATTCAATGAAAACGCAAAACTCAATGTCTCTGAAGAAGCCAACTCTATGACACCAACCAAAAGAGTATCCTTCATTGAAATACCTGATGTTGTACAAGATTCTGAAACGTCTATAAAAGCCAGTTCCAGCACAGATATATCTAAGTGTCAGACATCCACGGATAAACTGAATGGATCAGCACAAGAACTAGATACAAGCACATCTGATAAAACAATTGATATAAAAATGTGCACTGAGATAGAAGCTGTGGACTCAGCTTGGCCTGATGTACTGAAATGCAAGCATTATGATGTCCAGTGAGTAATTTTATAATGCTTTTTAAGATTCTGTACCAAAGGGTGTAAACAGGATGCTATTACTACGCCTACGCTGTCTGTCTGTTCGTCCTACCTTTTAACAACTGTATCCTTCAAACTGTAATAGATAGCCAGTTGAAATTTTCTGTTGCCTGATTTAGGCCATATGCGTTCGCAACCGCCATGCGACCTTGCCATATCTTTTTGACATTTATGTATTAATAGGCTTGCGTTTGACCGTCAACTCGTTTGTTTGTCTGATCTGAGGGTAGAACACGCTGGTTTAAAACTTTAGTTTTAAGATTTTGTGGGAGTTGAGAAGACTCGATGTAGTTTCACGAAAAATAAGACCTCCTGGGCAAGTCCTTAAAAATTGTTGAATAGTTTGAGCGTTTCCTGGTGAGATGCTGATCACTGGTTTACACTGGTTTGCTGCTGCCAGTCTGTTTTTTTATTATTTAGGAATTAGGCTTGCGTTTGTCTGCCAACTCACCTGATGTTAAGCGATGATGTGGTCTACGATGGAGCACGCTTGCCTAGGAGAAACCGATTCACTCGTGATTTGAAGGCACCCAGATTTTAACTACTACGGGGAAACACCCATTGGTAGTGGAATTTTTGCTATCCCATTATTCATGACAGTACTATGCACTAGAAAAGTAAATGTTGTTAATAATGTCTGTTACTTATGCCAACTTATCAAGAACCTTATTATTTCAGTTACAATGTGACGAAATATTCTGAAAAGTTCGAACTGCTATCCTTGAGGTATGGGGAAAGATATGTCGGGGCAGAAACAGATACGAGCGTCAACATCCATTCTGGAGGGTTCCAGTCTCCAAGCAGTGCTAACAAGCGAAAGGCTCTCCGTTTGAAGTAAGTAAACAAATTTAACAGTAGAACACATTAATATAGTGACTGGACAAGAAGATATCATTACAACCGGATCCAATTTCATAGCACATTGTTCATATACCTACCTTAAACTACCTACCTATAAATACCTTGATTAAATAGGGTTATGGGGAAAGGGTGTTCTAAGCCCATTTGGAGTCCGTCATATTCATCATTATTAACAGATTATAAAGCCAAATTTCCGTGTAATTGCCCATGTAAGCCCACCCAAAACAGCCGAGCTTCTTAAAATAACTGAACACAACTTTAGGTCGCTGATATATTGACACTTGACATTTTGATACGGGCACATCAGCTTATGCTGCTCGCCTATAATCAATGAATAAAATTCGCCAGGTGTCGTATTGGAGACTTGTTGTGGAGTTGCTTCAAGGAGTCCCGCGATTCGGGTGCGTATTAGGACCTTAATCGTATGTCTTCAGCGGCCTTGTACTGCAGCAGCACTTGGTCGGTGGTCTCGTTTTATTGTTGACTAGTGCTTATGCCCGCGACTTCGTACGTGTAGATTTTCATAATATAAACTTTCAACTCTTTTTAACCGACTTCCAAAAAGGAGAGTTTATCAATTCGAGCCCGCGATAGGAGTTACCCATAAGGCCCTTCTAGCTCCAACTTTTATCGATTGTATGTTTTATCATTGTACTTTTTTACTTTCAGAATGTCTCAAGCGAAGTCGCCAGGGCGGCGGCTGTCGCACCTAGCGCGGCGGCGGCAGGCATTCTGTAGTGCAGCCACTATAAACGAGAAAGCACAGGCATCCACTGCCAAAATGGTCCTTATTGATAAGAAGTAAGTATCTTTCTAAGTATAAGTGGTACTGAGACTTAACTGTTAGCCTTTTGGAAAAACTCAGAGTGACACAGCGGGCAATGGAGAGCTATGTTCGGAGTTTATTTGCTCGGTAGAATCCGGAACGTGGATATTCGTCAAAGATTCAGAGTCACCGACATAGCTATTAAAATTTACAAATTACAAGTGGCAATGAGCAGGCTACATCGCTCCAAGAACCATTAACCGATGGGGAAGAAAGGTTCAAAGGAAAGGAAAGCAATCTCTATTTTCCTTACTATAATTAGCTCTGTATTTCTCTCGTTCAATTCTGCCTTTTTTCACCTTCACACTAATCTCATACAAGCAATTTTTTTAGTTATTTTCCGCACAGAAAACTGATTAACTCCGCGGAAAGGAAGAGTCCTCGACGACGCACGCCCGGAAAGAAAACACCCGTACGCAAGACTCCTGGAAAGAAGACCCCCGCCAAAACACCGAAGACGCGCAGTGGGGGGTCAAGCAAAAAGAAAGCCATGCGTAGGCTACTTATGGACCCTGAAAGCGTATCCAGATCTCAACCACGCGAGAACTTGAAACGAGCTCTCTTTATGAGTCCAGAGAACAGAAAGTCTGTACCAACACCGGCGTGTACCTCAGTTCCAGTGCATGCGATGAAAACTAAACGAGCGCTGTTTGGATCGCCTGACAGACCGGCTGAGACGAAGAGCTCAGATGGATCTGTGAGCGATCAGTTCTTGAAACGGAAGTTCTCCACGCTGGATGATCCACCCGAAAATAGTAGAAGCAAGATAGCGAAGAGTCTGTCTTTTGGTGGAGATACTGTGAGTGCTCAATCCATCTCGTTCAGCCGGCGTGCTTCGGAAATGTTTAGTTCTAAGAAATCTGCGGAACTGAATGACCAACATAAAAAGGTAAGTTATTAATGTCAACTGATTTCGCATGCTATTGAAGTAAACTGAATGGTTGGTTCTGAATTCACCCTAGGATGTCTGATGAAACCACAGATCCTTATCAGGCCAGAATGCGCGAACGTGTCTAGTTGTTTGAAAATCTTTGTATACAGTCAAAATGCAGGGAGCGTTGCAATGGTGATCTTTAATTTTGAATGATAAAAACCGATGTGGAGGTCCTCTAAAATCGGCGATAAATCTTAGAATTAGTATGTCCATCATGTTAATAGTTTTTGACAGCTCATACAAAGTTGATGACATTACTATGTAAAGTGCTCTCAAGTTTACGTAACCTTGTAAAGAGGTAATGCTAGACCAAACGTATTTATTTGTATGGAATATAATTTGCTAGGCGCTTTACAAAGTTATGTCGCCCACTTTGTATGACCTGTTAAAAAGCGATGAACATAATGGACAGACTATAGTGTGAAAAATGACTGGCTATGGGACATTCCTCAATAAAACTGATATTTTCTAATTATTTACAGAAACTGTTATGGGCGGTATCGGAAGCTTTACGGATACACGGGTGGCGCATGTCCTCACCAGGGTTCCGTGAGAAGGCGTCGATCCTCGCGCGACTGACTCGCAAGCTGCTCACGTTACCACCGCACGCGGCCAAACTCGCCGCCACCAACCTCTCCACTTCTGAAATGATGCTCAAGTAAGTAATCACACTACTGACACACATACACAAGCATAGAGACACACACACAGAGAGAGAGACACACACTCACACACCCTTATACACACAAACATACATACACACGCACACGTACGCACGCAAACACACACATTACACATTTTGTATATCATCTTCATAACAATTTATCAGCTCAAATCCGTCAGATAAGACGCAACCTCTGGGTTAGGTCTGGCTGCTCCTAACACATCCGATGCATAACATATTCGTGGAGAGTCACATCATCATCAGCCAATTAACGTCCACTGTTGGACAAGGCCTCCCTCATAGCGAGGGGTGTTGCCATAATCCCCACGCTTGGCAGGCGGCTTGGGGATCGCAGTACGTTCACCGTGTACTATTAGGACGCTGCTGCGCATCCTTCGTTGGTTCTGGTCGCAGTTTTAGGACATACCCGGTACTTCACTAAATTCATCATCATCATCAGCCACAACACGTCCACTGCTGAACATAGGCCTCACCGTTTAACCTCCACACTGAACGAAATCCTGCCATCTGCATCCTCTGGATGCCCGCGACTCATAATGTCGTCGGTCCATCTAGAGGCCTACCTATATACGCTGCGTCTTCCGGTGCGTTCCGATTGCGGTGCGTTTCACTAAATTGCCTAAAGACATCTTTCTTTTGCCTCCCATTCTGACTTCGGTTCCGATTACCGATATTTATTTCACGCCCCGCCTTCTACCTTCTGTATGAATCCTCTCCATCCTAAGGTTGCCTGGAAGAGATCGCTCTTAGCGATAAGGCCGCAGATTGTTACACTAGTTTGTTTTGTTTAAAGCTATTTTATCGTGTAATATGTTATTTGTGGTGTGGACAATAAAGAGTTTATCTATCTATTTATTTATTATTCAGGGATATGTAAAAGTAGGCGAGCCAACTGCCGTGCGATCAGATTTATGCCACCTTATTTAAATGATGTCTTTCCAGAATCGCTCGCCAGTACGTATTCGCTATCATTCAAGGACGCTCTGAGGAAGAATGCTTCCAAGAGGAGCAGATGAAGCTAGCCAACGATATGAACAGCAAAGTCTCTGGCTACATATCCGCGAACGCATATCAACAGATCAGGGCGCGCCAGGCTGCCTCAAACACTTCCAACTCGCAAATCAAAGAAAACACGTGCAATAGTATGACGTCAAAACTGGAACAGCCCAAAAGCAGCACCAAAAATGTACTGCAAGACAAGCTAGTGAATATAGACTCTTATTCTAATAGCAGCAGTGGGATGAGTTCCCTTGACAAAGCAAGCCTTGGCCTCTTCAAGTCTAATTCGATGCCTTCGTTCGAAGAAGCAGCTAAAATGAGGGCTCGCAGGCAAATTAGTTTTGATAATGTAGATTTTCCAAAAAGGTGAAATGGCTTAAATTATCGAACGCAAACGTTAGTTGTAAGTTTCAGTCACTTTTTACTACTTTTGGAGTCTTATCTTAATCCTTATTAGTCATGGAGAAAGCTGACCAAAAGCTTTGATATTAATAGTTTTTACATGGCTTGATATTTTCATTTTTAACCTTAACTATCCCAATTCTCTCTGAGGATGTATAATGGCTGATATTTATTTAGCACAGTTCAAAATCTACACACAACGCGATGCGATCATCCGGTCCGATCTAAAGATCACTGCGTCCCATTTAATAAATTGGAATGCAGCCAGTGTCGAGGCAAGCCATGTCCGTGTTCTCTATGGATCGTATGTATTCAGATTGAGGCGTATGATTGGATCGCTGTGTGCATGAACTAGATTTCTAATATATTAGGCGCAAGACACATTCACAAGGCGGTGCGGACGCGAGCGCTCGATTACAAGGAGTAATCGATTTCTACCTCAGTATAGATAAAGAAAATTTATTTGTACTAAACACGAGTAAATAATAGACACAATAGCAATTGAACAATATAATAGTAGTGTTAGTATAGGGTTCTATTTTTTTTTGTATTCTTATCATGCGATCAGTCTTTTGACTAAAAGCAGATGAGGTGAAGGGTTCCTACGCCCTATTAATATGATACAAACAAGTTTATTTATTTTAAAAAGGATAACCTGACGTAGAAATCTGACTTATTTTTTTTGGCGGATCATCTATCGCAAATGGTGAACAAAAAGTGATTTACCATCCCTCACTTTCTTTTTAATAGGTTTATTCAATATTATTTCACTAAGAGTGCAGTCAAATTTATTTTTCTCTTCTCATCCGTGTAAAGTTCTTGTTTAGGCCCAGTGTATGCGAATTAAAACTGATTTTTATGCTCTAGGGCATAAAGTTTTATTTTTGTGTACTAGAGTATAAAAGTAAACAGAATCTCTTGAAATTCTTCAAAGAGGTTCTGGTTTGTAGACTTAACTTTTGTTGAATAAAAGAGGTTTTCAAATTCAAATTTCTTGAACTCAACTCATTGTGTTATTTTCCAAAACTGGTGTTATTTTGAGTGTTAATATGGTGGATTATTATTTACTAAGTAACCAAACTCCATAGAAGCCTCTAGTAAAGTCCACTCTTATACTGGGGCATACTTAATTAATAAAGTAAAATAAAATACGTAAAACGAGGCTGTTTGGTCTTAATATCATTAACCTGTCCAATAATGAGCGATAAAAAAATCCAAAAAAAAAAAACGGAGTTTTGGCGCTAACATGATAGTCGTCTCGACTAAAATGAGTCTTCGGATCAGTCTCAGATTTTATACACTTGTACAATCTACTATTTTCATTCCCACTACATGTAGCCTTGTATTCATGACCCCCTACTTCATCTACCCAGTGACCATCCCTGAACTTAGGAGGAATCTATTGCCACCTCACGCCATCAAAATCGGTTGAGGCGTTTAGACAAGGTTAACATACATACAAATGTTAGACATACTGTTTGCGTCTTCGAATAGAAATAAAAATGTCGCTAGCGTGTCCTGTCTATTGCCGTCGAGCGACGCATCTTTGTTTGTATCATATTAATAGAATGCTACGGTTGAAATTGCTTTGAAGGAGAGAACCCGCGTCTTGTCAAATGTTAGACATACTGTTGAAAAATGTCGCTAGCGTGCCCCGTCTATTGCCGTCGAGAGACGCATCTCTGTTTGTATCGTATTAAAAGAACGCCACAGTTGAAATTGCTTTGAAGAAACCCGCGTCTTGTCTTAAGAGTGTGTCTGGCGCCTTAGTGTTCATAGTTTTAAGTACAAAATTGTGTAACTTTAGATTTTTATTGTTTTAGACCTTGTAAGCACAACTTTTTCTGAAAAGGTTATTGTTCTGTATACCGCTAGAGCTTCCTTACGCACTGACTGTTAATTTTCTTTTTATAATTTTATCTTGTTACACATGACTCCTTTTTCTTAGCAAATAGTAGCCCATTGTCTGTTTATATATTAACAAAATGAGTGTTGTATTGGTTGTAAGTGTGGACTTGAGAGTAGGTAATGTGTTACTATTGCTGCGTTTGATCTCGGTTGTGTATTGTACAGCAATAAATTATTTTCAAAGAAATTATGCCTTTATCTTTAGCAGAATTAAGCTTAGGTCTTACGCCGGTGTGTCGAGGCAGCGTTGCAGCCGTGGAAATGTCAACTTTTTATTTACCATACCTTAGGTTCAAAATTGTCCCGACGTGCAGACGTGCCGATTTGCGCCTCGGTCGCCCCTCGATTTTTTTTAAACTGTAGTAGACGAGGTACTCACAATAGGCTACCGGACAGTTTAAAAAAAATCTATTTATATAAAAATCTCGTTTGTGTGCGGTGTTTGTGGTCGCACTTCTCCGAAACGGCTCGTCCGATTTTTATGAATTTTTGGTAGGTATGAGAATAGGTCGAAAAGTATTTTTCATCACCACGCGGGTGAAACCCCGGAGCGCTGCTAGCCGTCTTATAAAAAAGCTGACCATAAGTATAACTGAACACCGGAAACTAAATAAAATGTGTTAAAAAAAATAAAGATAGAAAAGAGAAGGTTAAAATTCTCACTTCAGTGATTTTAATGTCTTGCTAGACAGAGAGCGCACTATACTCACAAATGACGTCACTGGTAAGTACATCATATCAAACTCCGTACGACTATGTACCATGAAGACGGACATAGGCTATTTTTTCTGAAGAAATCCCGAACGAAGTCGCGGGTACCAAATATATTTATTAGAAAACTTAGTAAATCTACTTCACGTACAGTTTTGATAAATATGACTTGGACTGCCTGCATTAGGTACCCAAACTGCATCTCAAGCGATGTAGCATCCGAGGCAAAATATTATATGACCGAATCTGCATCTGACGGACTCTAGAATATGTTTATTTAGCCATGAGCGTAAATGTATTTTGGACGCTACATACATCATCTCTTGGAGATAGATATAGGCCAATAGTGATGAATATAGCATATTAATTCTATGGACTACATTATTACCTCACTGTGAGGAAAATTTTATTATTTCAATTAGGTATTATACATACCTACATATTGTTATTTGCACCGTAATAACTAATACCAGCTTCGAACTACAGAAAAGCATAGCAATATAAAACCTAGCAAAAACCATAATAACTATAGGAATCCACTATCAGTTCAATTATAATTGTTCGATTTATACACTGATAACGTATCAGATTATCTGGCTGCTTTGTTTGTAAAAACTTGGTGCTAGTGAGTTTGTGTTTTGTTTCGTAAGATTTTTCCAAATGGGTGGTTCGCAGTCGTATCCAGGGTTGACAGAGGATTTGCTGGAAGACTATACAACCTTGACCTACCTCAGCAAAGGGGAAATAATGTAGTAAGTTTTGATAATTTTTCCGTGTAATCTAGAATTAGGTATACTTACGTATAAATTTAGTACACGTCTCGTAAACCTGTTGGGTCGTATTACAAAAGTCATTTGTTCAATTTAGGTATATCTACATCTGGATTTGGAAGAAAGTAATTAAGCCGTTATTGACAAGATGCATATAAAACAAGTACCTACCTATACCATAAACAATAAAATTGTTAATTTTTTGTCGGTAATTTAAAGAAATCCAATCTCGAACCTAAAATTTTACGATAAATTACTTTTGAAAATTGGAGGTAATATGCTGATATATTGAGGATTTCCAAATTTTTAAGCCGTTATTTTCATTTAAAAAATACAGATTTATTTGTTACAGAAATTTAATTTTCTATATATCTTTCTATTTGATAGAATCAGAGCGCCAAAAATCCAGTTCTGGTTGCTTCTTTTGGTCAAAAATTGCGTAAATAATAAAACGATGTTTTACTACACTTCCAAAGATGTTACTATATGTAGGTATGTTACACCTATACATGAAATTCTGATCAAATCTCTTTATTTTACTATAGCTTGATGAAAAAGTTCTTCTCCATGGACCCAGTGAAGATCCAGATGGACTTCCATCACAGATTTACGAAAGAAGAAATACTTTTCAAGTTTGACGTTTTAAAGGTGGGTATTATCCACTGAAGTGAGATTTTTTTATTATCAGCTTGTATTAAATTTTTTAAGGATAAGCGTTTAACTTTTGGTTGCCTGGAAGAGATCGCTTTAAGAGATAAGGCCGCCTATTAAAAACCTAGATAATATTTTCATTGTAATGTATGTTTTCCTTGTTTGTGTGGTCTTTTAATAAATATTTATTTTATCTTACTGCTCACTTGATGTTAATTGTCGTGGTCGAACATGCCTAGCTTAGAATGAGAACTGGCTCTAAAGTGGGGCTGCCAAAACACTTCGTTAGGTGCTTGTGACAAATTTTCAATTTAAGGGTGATAGTTAGCGAGTTTTCTAGTGCCTAACTAGAAAATGCTCTGCCACCATGCTATGATTTTCAGGTGGGTTACCATAATCTCAAAAACATTCTTATAATAATGTTACATTGAACATTGTTTCGCTCTCTCGGCTAATGAGAGAGAAATATTTACTATTTATTTGTGTTTCATTCGTACCATTGCTTAGATGCGTCAAGTGGTGGAACCTAAAAGAACTTTAACTTCTAGTTCCGCTGAAAAATGGTACCACTATAAGAATTGGATTTCTTTGTGGTCCCATTGATTTTCGAGGAATAAGCAAATACAACGAGGATTTTTATTGACTAACAGCAATCTCGAATAGAGATACCTATGTTGTCAAAGTTTAACACGAAGGAATAAAACCCAGCGAATTGGATAACTTTGTTTAAATTTTTTTATTAAAATATCACCGTAATACCACAGATGCCGTGGTCCGTGACTTTTGTTATTCTTATATAACTACAATGTTGTTGACTTAAACGAATTTACTTTAGCTATACACAATACAGAGAGAGGAAAGATACTTAGTTACATCTTAATCTAAGGTTAAAATAATTTAATCATGTTATTACTAGTTTTCAAACCCTTTGTTTCAGAACAACCCCTTCCAAGATCGGCTGTTCCGCATATTCTCTTCAAAGAATGACGAACGCTTTTCGTTTGAAGACTTGCTGGATCTGTGTTCAGCGATGAGCCCCGAATGCCCGGCAGCTGTTAAGGCAGCTTGGGCTTTTAGGATTTTCGGTATTTTTTTACTATTTATGCAATTAGACCATGCAGTGCTGGCCCTATCCTTAGGCTCCCTATCCAGGCTAGTGGGAGCTTGTCGTTCGGTGCATTTAATTTCTGATAACTATCGTACAAGATCGATTCCGGGATAAAAAGCTATGTGCTAACCCAGGATATAAGCTATTTCCACATCGAAATTTTATGCTGGTAACAATTAATGCAAGTGTGCCCCGCTGCCTGCAACGCGGCGCCCGCCTCGAGGCGCTGAGAGCCATAAAACATAGGTTCGTTTTTAGGGTTCCGTACCAAACGGGTAAAACGGGACCCTATTACTGAGGCTCCGCTGTCCGTCTGTTCTTCTGTCCGTATGTCACATGGGTGTATCTCATGAACCTGATTTATTGGCTCGTTTTCGCTCGTTTAAAATTAGGAGCTGAATCCCGTTTATTGAACATTCGATGAAGGCCAGGATATTTTATATTACATATTTTATTGTTATCTATTAAATCTTTCCAGATTTAGATGAAGACAACCAAATCTCGGACCACGATATCACAGAGATCCTAGATCGGCTGACCTATGACCCGTTTAACAGTGAAAACCGTCTGAGTGACAATGAGAAGACCAAAATCGCTGGTGTTGTAAGTTTTTTTTTTAATGATACTGGGTGACGAGACTAGCGAAGTCGCTCGCCTGATGGCCCTTCACGCTTGCCCATAACAGCTCAACGCCACTCAGAATTTTGAACTTCAACAGTTCTAAACCCTGGATGGCAATGCACTGCGCTCGTCACCCCGAGATATAAGATGTCAAATCTCTGTGTGCCCTGTAATTTCGCTGGAAACATTGCCGTTCAATCCGGAACACAGTAGTGTTTCCACACTACTGCTTGGCGGTTGAATAACTAGCAAAGGTGTGGTACTTCCCCAGGCGGACCCCTGCAAAAGAGTCCGCCTATACCTTTTACCTATATACTACAAAAACATATAAAAAACTCTTTAAGCAGGTGTATAATAAATCCACTGTCTCTCTCAAGCAGCTCTCGTCATGCAGGGCGGAAACTGCGGTGCCGCGGTATCACGCCATCAATGAGTTAATTCGAAGAGCGCTCGTGTCCTTTGTATTTTTTTGTTTCATTTCGTGAGAAATTTTTTTCGGCGGATTTTTATTTCGTCAGGTTTTTGTTTCGTCAGAAATTTAGTACTATTCAAATATTGGGAGAGGAGTAGGGAATCGAAAATTGTATCCTCTTACGGAAGGTTTATTCCCTGAAGGCTTTTCCCGGGAATGTGTATCCTAGGCAAATTTATTCAGGGAAGGGGCTTTTCCCGGGAATGTGTACACCGGGATTTTTTTCCCCCGGGAATGGAAAGTGTATCCCGGGAAAGGACTTTTCCCGGGAATGTGTATCGCAGGAAGGTTTATCCCGGGTATAGAAAGTGTATCCCGGGAAAGCTTATCCTGGGAATATTTATCCCGGGAAAGGTTTATCCCGAGAATTTTTATCCGGCAAAAATTATCACAGGACGGTTTATCCCGGGAATGGAAATTGTATCCTGGGAAAGTTTATCCCGGGAAGGTTGATCCCGGGAATGTTTATCCAGGGAATGTGTATCCCACGTAGGCTTACTCTATGATTTTTTATCTGGGAAAGTTTATCCCGGTAAGGTTTATCCTGGGAAGGGATTTTTACCCGGGAATGTGTGTCCCGAGATAGTTTGTTCTGGAAAGATCCGGGAAGGGATTTTCCCCCCGGGAATGTATAACCTGGGACGGGATTTTTCACCCGAGAATGTTCATATGGAATTTTTGTTTTCACTACCTCTTTTGTGTTCATGCTCGCCTAGTACTATATGCCTTACAAACTTGGTTGGCTAAATGGAGAAGGCGAGATCAGGTAAAAAAAACATAACTAACCCTTTTTATGCTCATTTTACAGGTACTATACCATAATAAACCTTGACATTGAGTCCATAGAGATTAATCTCTATGTAGTGTAACATCTGGTGCAGTGGCGGATTTACACATTTGCCGCCAGTAGGCTATTCAAATTTTGCCGCCCCTACCGACCTCTAACATTCGATACCCTAGTTCACAATCACATTAGTTACATATTTTTGTGCAAGAAATCGTTACTTCATGATTTTAAGCACTATCGTCCTAATTATGTTAACTTTTTGCCGTAATTAATAGATACCTATGATTGTAAACTATAGGGATATCGATGTGTCAGTTCCTATATTATTTTTACAACCCATTGATTCAGTTTGTATAAGAAATAGTTTTGGTTAGGTATAATAGTCTAGACTACTTACATAATAAAGATTAGAAAGAATTATCTAAGTATTGAAACATAATTATTAAATGTTGATTTTTTTGTGAACCTAATAACCTTTTGGGTTATAAATATGAATCTTTTAATTTCAGTAAGATAAAAAATAACTGTGGCCCCAAATTTGCGCCCCTAAAATCTGCCGCCCTAGGCTCCAGCCTACTCAGCCTGCTGGTAAATCCGCCACTGATCTGGTGTAATCACGAGCAGTGCCCTTCGATTGAACTCGAATGTTTGTTTGTTTTTAGTACTTCAAACTATTTCTGTCGAAACAAAAATGTGACGAAATGAAAATCCGATGAAATAAAAATCTGACCAAATAAAAAAAAACTGATGAAATGAAAACAAAAGGCTCGTGTCGGCGAGATTCCCTGCGTACTAGAGTCCGCATGTCGCGCTCGGATGGCAGGCGGCCTGATGGACTCACGCTGATTCCTTGTCGCAGAGGTCGCTGCTTCATCTGGGATGCCACGTGCGTCAGCACTTTGGCGAAAAGCAAGGAGCAGACTGAGAGACTGAAAGCTCTCATAAACTCACTATCAATATTTGACCTCTTTTTTTCTTGACCTATACTGTCCCACTGTTGGGCAAAGTTCTCCCCCATTTCCTTCCATAAATCTCGGTCCTCCGCCACCTCTTGCCAACCTCTCCGGAATGAGTCAAGATCGTCACGCCAGCGTTTCTTAGGCCTTCCTTGACTGCGTCGTCCATCAGGCACCCACTGTGTGACGACTGACGATCCTACCCATCGGTTAACCTCTAACACAGAATAAAAAATAGTACCGTTACTTGTTTCAGATACTGGATGAAATGAAACTAGACAGCACCGGGAGCATAGGACTGAGTGAATTTAAAATAATAATGGCAAGATTACCGGAATTTGAACACTCATTTTATTTCAAATTGTAGGCAAAGGTAATTCTAATAAACAGGTCATTATTTAAACATTCAAGGTCTCTTGGTGCCAAATTATTGCAACTAAGTATGTTTTCTTCTTGCGGAATTAGACCCTTATGGACTTTGCCTCCTTAGCTTATTTCATTTTGTACTTGATTCATATTTCATAGCCATAATGATCCATACTGGGCCTATATATTTTTGTCTTTGGTAGATCGAAATTTTTCAGTTGGCCAAAAATTCAAAAAACTTTCAAAGTTTTAAGTGTTTTGAGGGTAGTTTTAAAAGTTCTGTAAATAATTTATCTGACGAAGAGTTTGCAAGCCGCTTTGTTAAAACGGCCAGCGAGGGTTCTGTCCGGAAGGGCCGGCATACCGCTAGTCCGACCGGTCGACCCTGCCAGTACTGCTGGCTGCTTGTATTTCACGTGATATGACGGGAACGATAGGTAGATCCTGCAAATAAATATATTAATAAATATAAGGGAAATATCATATTGCACATCAAAAATACTTGACGTGCATCAAAATTTGTCTTCCTACATACATTTTTTGCAAGCCAAATGGAAGCTTGAGATTCAGATGGCGCGGCTTATCACTTTTTAACCGACTTCCAAAAAGGAGGAGGTTCACAATTCGACTGTTTTTTTTAAAATGTTTGTTACCTCAAAACTTTTGACTGGGTGAACCAATTTTGATGAAACTTTTTTGTATTTGAAAGCTGGTGCTTTCCGTTTCGTCCGATTTCAATTTGGTCCATTTCTGATGAAGTCAGTTTTTTATTAACATTCATGACAAGGTTTGCTTGTATAAAAGGTATTTTGATAAAATACTTACGGTGTCATTTCTGCTGGACATTGGTACGCGTACTCCGGATCTTTGAAGTAGAGCAGCGGATGGTAAGCCTTCCCGATTCCCCTGTAGTAATCTCTATATTTTTGAGAAGCCTGTGTGAAAGATTTGTAGGGTTTTCTTTTCATCAATACAGTCATTCGAGTTGAGAAGAAGGTGGATATAATTTAGGGGTAAAAATGTTAGATCTGTGCAATGATCTTATATTAGGTATGTAAGCTCATCGGGTCCAAATAGATAAGTATCATACCTCATAGAATGTTTCAATTTCTCCTTGCCGTCCATTGTCAACAAATAATATATCCAATTTTTCATGCATAATTAGGAAAATCTACCTCAATTTACATTAATTTAAAACTTAAAATTTGGCCCTTACTACACGAGAAAAATTTAACAATCCCGCGATCACAACAATCCTTTGCTAATATATAGTTTGGATCTGCCTTTAAACTCGAGCTAGTACCGAAAGTCTGCCAAAAACTGAAGGGGGCGAGGTAACACGTATTGCACACACTGACATCTTACTAGTTCTACAAACGCACACTTCAATATTGAGCGCACACAACTGCAAATGATGTGATCAAATGGACGACCGAGGGGGGTGTAAATGCCAGAGGGGAAGCAGTAGATATAACGCTTCCATTTATTTATTTTTTCTGCTATTGTATTCTCTTTGAATCACAATAATGTTTTTTTTTGTGTCACCACAGACAGTGTCACTGTAACGGTCAACCAAAGAAAATGTAATACTAGGTACGTATCAAAGAGAATATAATCACTACGTTTATACGTATGGTTCAACGAGAATACAATAGGTATGGTCAACAAAAGCATGGTAGGTTTCATAAAGTAGGTTTACTTAAAAAAAATGATTTTCTAATTTTGCGATGTAGGAAACAGAAATACAGACTAGGTACCTACAGCTACAGTAGGTAAATGTTTCAAAATATTAATTTAAAAAAAAAGTTTATATAATTACAAGAATAAATGGGAATAACAGTTAATACAATTTTTTATGGTCATTATAAAAATTATTATAACAAAATTTAGTTCCAATATTTTGTTATCTATGAGCGTCCTTGCAACAGCCGCTCAGTAGGTAAGCTTTCCTACCAAGGACGTTTTAAAAAAATGCCCCAATAACCGAGGTAGCAGTAGCCAAGATAAAATAATTATCAATACAAAAAACCGACTTCATAAAAATGTCGACCAAATTGAATTGGAACCACACGGGAAACACCAGCTTTCAAATAAAAAAAAAATCATCAAAATCTGTTCACCCCTGTGGTTCACCCCGTCGAAAGTTTTGAGGTAACAAACATAAGAATAAAATAAAAAAATACACTCGAATTGATAACCTCATCCTTTTTGGAAGTCAAAAACCTAATGGACCCACAGACATAATGTCTGTGAATGGACCTTACAAAGTCCTTGCTTCCTACCTACCGTGCCAGCCAACATAGGTTCATGCCAACAACTTATATACCACAGAACAGAATAATCTGAGCTATATAGTGGGCCAAGCTTTAGTTTTCAGACCATACCACCACCACATTCTTTATATCTATGGTAAGTTGATAAAGTAAAACAACAAATAAATCAGAAATAAATAATAAATTCTCCCAGAGTGCGAATCGCTGCCTTACGCAACGTCAGGCGCGGTCGGTAGGTACTTGGATGGGCGACCGTCTAGGCGTGATGTCTTTTTACACTACTTTTTTGTACTTTAGTAGTTCACTATTTAAATAGGATATGAATGATAAATTGAAATCGTGTTATTTATTTTTTTGTGAAATTAGGCAATTTTTATTTTGTTTTATTCAGGTTTTGTATTTTATTGATTGTATACCAATACGGAACTCTCAGTGCACGAGGCCGATTCGCACTTATCTACCTATCATGGCATGGCTGTCAAAAAGTATGCGTGGGGAATACTGCGTTCCCATCAAAACTCTTCAAAAAATTAATAAAGGTGGATAGAAAAACAAAACCTAACCACCCAGGGGCCTTACCCCTAGCTCGAAAAGTTGACCCGCATAGGTGTTATTTGTCTAAACGGTACCATCAACTACGATAAGCGGTAGTTATTTGATAGCCGCCAAGCTTTGCTATTTTCACGCACACACGCATAGCAAAACGGATTTTCGTTCATTCAAGTTAGACGCTTTTAAACGATGCAGCTTAAATGAGTTGGTTAATTTTAGGTACTTATCAGGTACCTACTAAGAGTTGGCTCGCAAAAGTGAAGCTAGGGGTAAGGCCCCAGGAGTTGAATATCTTAGAAAAGACATACACATAATAGAGTAAAAACTCCATTTGCGTAGCTATTAAGTTCCCTACTTTTCAATCAAAATAATAATATTTCTACTCATGTTTTATTTACTGTTCCATTCAATATGCTCATCTACATCATCTGACAAAAGCTTTGCAAGCTGCCTTGTTGAAACGGCCAGCCAAAGTACGTTCCGGAAGTTCAGGGAACTGACTGGTAGCTCCCAGTTCCATTGCTAGGACAGTAGGCGTCTTGTATTTAACATGATATCCCGGGAAACTCAAATAAATCCTGCAAGAAAAAATTACAAAATAGCGTACGCAGGTATATTACAACAAATTTCGTATAACTAGTGCTGTTGCCCGCGACTTCGTACGCGTAGATTTTCATATAAACTTTCAACCCTTTTTTCCTCCCTTAATCCGGCCCTTGCGCAAAATAACAGCCTATACAGCAATCTGTCAAAAAATTGAACAGCGCCTCTATCGGACGTGAAAGGAAACTGAATTATTCACACATTTTGCTATCGTTTACGTGACGATAACTTTTTCGCAAGTGCTTGTACTAAGGCCACAGATTGCAGTATAGGCTATGTTATTTTGCTCAAGGGCCGGATTAAGGGAGGAAAAAAGGGTTGAAAGTTTATACGAAACCCTAGATGGCAACCCTAGATGGACCGACGACATCGTGAGAGTCGCGGGCATCCAGTGGATGCAGATGGCAGGTTGTCGTTCAGCGTGGAGGTTAAAGGGGGAGGCCTATGTTCAGCAGTGGACATCTTATGGCTGATGATGATGATGTGTCCCATTTAGTGGGCTCAATTAACGAAATTGAAATGAACTTACGAAGGCATGTCAAGAGGACATTGGTACGCGTACTGGGGCTCTCGGAAGTAAGCAAGAGGATGGTAACGTTTTGGAACTCCTTTGTAATATTCTCTGTGCATTTGGCAAGCCTGTGTAAAGTAATAAATTGTAGGTACCTATTTAAAACAACATGACGACGTATTAACCCATGTGATGTGACCAAGTTCTCAGTGCTCACGGTCATCTTTAACTACAAGATAATCACCCTTTAAATAATAAAAACACCAACCAAAGAGAATGTAGTACCAACGGTCGGTTGCTGCTTATCAGGAGTGTAAAATTATGGGTGGTACCAATGTAGGTACAGAATAATACTAACTTCATAAAATGTATCGATTTCTTCTTGACGCAATGAATCCAAAAATAGTATGAACTTAACCATTATTATGGCTATTGATTACACGTAGGTACCTAACCTACTAAAAAAATATTCAAAAGATGGGATTGAAAAATTAACGGAAGTCAAACGAAAATGACAACCACAACACCAACCACTAGGATGCGTTTACGGCACTTATCCAGACTAAAACTTATACTAGATGAACGTTAAAACACCCGTTTTGGGACTGCGAGTAATAGTGTTCCGTGACTGACACTAAAAAAAATTTTGATACAAGGTGGTTTTCAAAATTTTGAAATAACGTGGTTATACATAGTTTTCATTTTATAGATAAACTCTGTGGATAAACTAATAATAGATACTTATAATTATGCGTAAGACTAGCTGATGTTACCTTAATGGCTCTAGCGTGCCCAGTAATGGGTGAAAAAACAAATAAAACTAAACTGTCAAGTCAAAATAGGAGCTGTCATGTCAAGGAAACGTCAAAACACGAAAACCTTAAATTCTGTTTTTCTATTTTTCCAATAAAACTGCATTTCTAGGTTTCTATTCGTGATTTAGTTACATTATCCGTTAATAGAACAACTAGTTATAAGAATCAAGATTGGAAATAGTAAATTGGTGCGTAATTACATGTGAACCCCTTGATATTTTTGGTGTACTATTTTTGTCCGCTCTACATTCAGTGCATTGAAATAATTTAGACGTCCAGGAAGAGCATGTCCTTCCTGTATGGTAAGTTCCTAAGATACATGTAACGTGTAGAAATTTTTATGTGCTCAGAATTAGGTCAGAAACACAAGATAATCTGCAGTGAAGATATTGCGTGGGTGTCGCGGTCATTAGCATGTTTTTATGTCCTATTGAAGTTTTCGCAGTGTCGTTGCATGTTGTTATTTTGAGCTTGATTGACTTGCTTTCACGTAAACTTGGTCCAAGCATTGCTTTGCCCTAACAGCTGCAATAACATTGTAAAAAGCTGAATAAAAGTCACAAATTCTGTTCACTTTCGTTAGGTTTTTAATGTAAGACTGTAGCAGGTACCTAATACTTACTACTACTACTTGATTGAAATATTAAAAGGAAATGTTATAATTCAGTTTATACAATGTTATTGCAGCTATCAGAAAAAATAAATGCTTGGACCGAGTTTAAATACTGTTTATTTATTTATTGAGGTACACAAAAACGTGTTTATTAAACTTAGTGTAATGAGGTAACATTATTGCATTATATTGTATTTAATATAAGCATGTAAGATACTGATGTAGGTACTAGCTCAGCTGTTTTCAATAGAATGTTACAATTAGATATTACAATTTTGTGTCAACATTGCCCTTGACACTGCATATGCACATAGATATGACTAATTCATAAAGCCAGAGTGTTAACAAAATAACACTAACACACTATCAAACATGCAAATTCCAGCTGTAGTACTACTTTTCAAATAATATGGCAAGTGCCTTTATTAAATAAACAAAATACTAGCTAAAACTAACACTAAATAAACAGTTAGACTGTCCATAGACCATTGAAGATCTAAAGACAATCCAAATGCTCAAACCCACTATCAGTTGGCAGCGTACCCAGCATGCTGGCGGCATTACCACGTTGAATGGCAATGCTTATACGTTGAGCCAGATACACGCCAGCAGCATTAACGTTGAGCCAGATACATGCCACCAGCATTAACTCTTCTGCAATTCAATTCATTTATTATTCAAATATGGGTATATTAGTGTACGCTTATGATCATCAACATTACATTTTACTTGTGTAAAAAATTAACTTTATTATTATGAATAAATTACAAATGTCAACAGCAATAAATAAAATTCTAGGTACAATATAACAGTAATTTATAAATAGGTATGTATGTCCATAGAATTAATCAGTTATCTTTGTAGTCTAAACACAATTTGCGTAAAGATACTTCTGTTATATCATCGTGTAATACTATATTGATTGAAACTTAATAAAAAGATTAGATAACTTATACCTTGCCATGAAAGTCATGAAATGGAATTAACCTTTTTATCATGACAGAGTAAAATAAAAAAATACAGTGTAAACTCTTTAAAGCTACTCTTGATATAACAACAAACTCCCTAAAACGTCAAAATTAAAGTTGAGTTTGGTAGGTTTACCTTGATGTCCATACAATGATCACTCTGTGTAGCATCACACCCACAAAACACTAAATAATGACAACAATACGTCATTATTAAGGAGTAAACAGTACTTTATAACACCCTATAATTAAAATGAAATAAAATACTAGAGCAGCGAAAAACATCAGAAAAAAGATACTATATAGCAATGAACACAATGTTATTTGTATCAATATAAATGTTTGTTGTTTTTAAATTTTATACTTTACTACTAGTAAATAATTTGCTTGTGCATGACGTAAGCCACGTTGGTCGAGGGGGGCATCGTATGACGCTTGTGATTGGAGAAAACAAAAGTCATTCATTCAACTCGTGCCTAGGATTGGCCTGCTCGAAAAAGAGATTTTTTTTTATAGAATAAGTGGCAAACAAGTCACGGGCCACCTGATGGTAAGTGGTCACCACTGCCTATAGACACCTACAATACCCGGGGCATTGTCAGTGCTGTCAGTGCGTTGCCTACCTTTGAGGACTCCATTCACCCTTCGTTTGAAGCAGTCCAAATTATACCTCGGAGGAAAAACTGGAGGTGGTAAGCCATTCCACAACTTACAGGTACGTGGCAGAAACAGTTGATTAAATCTAACTGTGTGAGACTTCCACGTATCTATAATGTGTGGATGGCATTTCTGGCGATGGCGTCTGGTTCGGTGGTAAAACCGGAATGGAGGGATGAGGTCAAAAACTTCATGCTGAAAATTTCGTACTTTTTCATCAGCGTAGGGTAAAGGATGAGGGATGAGCTGTCAAGTGGTTGTATCGTCATTGACTGATACCATATGGTCACAATATTGGCCATGTGTTAGGCTGACTTTAGTTTACCAATAACATTGATATGAAAGTTATTTAATGAACAATGGCAAGGCTTGTCATGACTCATCCTCATTATTGTACTCTCCATTGAAATAGCTGATAAGTGTAAGCCAGCATACTATACTGAGATTGTCAGTAACCAAGTTCATGCTATTATTCTATTGTGGCAAGTAAAGTAAATTTATCCTAAAAGATAAATGGGGTTCTTCAAAAGGGCTGTTAATAGTCTTTAAAGGTCGGCAACATATATGTGCTGTTACAGGTACCCATAGGCGATGGTGATCGCTTACTATCAGGCGGCCCGTCAGTATATTTGTCACTTATGGTATAATTTTTTTTTTTATGATCAAGCAATGTCCCATAATTTGGTTTGGGTTAGGGTATAATACAAGTTTACATGAGTGGATGTACTAAGCTGAGGTACATATTTTTTTATTTCTACATTTTTATTATATATTTATTTTATTTTATTCTGTAATAGGCTTGCGTTTGACCGCCAACTCGCCTGATGTTAAGCGATGGTCTACGATGGAGCATATATCATATATGTATAAATATAGAAGATAGATATAGAATAGATGGATAGATGTATAGATATAGATAATGCACAATTCTTTCTCACCAAGTATTGGCCTAGCTCCACACAGCTTTGGTAGATTCCAGCTCTAGTGTTGCTCAGAGCTTTTGTACTGCGTACAGCTGATAGTGTACCTTTATTGATGTTTATACAATACTTTTAATGAAGTATTCTTTGTTTGATAACAATGTTTCATGTTACCAAGGACTCCCTATACCTATTCTGATTTCTGATATTTTATGGATGAATGGGCATTTAGTTGTAGTATGAGAAACTTTTTTTCTCTTTTTTTCGTTGACCAACATGGAAAGGTGAAACAGCCAAAGACATGCCAGACGGCAACCAGCAACTTTAAGTTCCCGGAGGACTTAAGTTGATGCCTGTAATGAACTTGCTTAAGACGAGAGATGGCATCTGGTGGTAACATAGGCCAGAACATAATTTGAGTTGCTGCTTCAACATGTTAGTTATAAGCAACATTTTTAGTTCCTTGGAATATGTTAATGCAACATTTTTTTGCAACTTTTGTTCCCAATTTCCTTCAGTTTGTTTTCCGTTGATGTCGGCTACTGTAATGTGATACATAAAATTTTAAGTGGTACCCAAAAATAATCTTTTAAGCAACTGATTGTGGGTCAGCGAGCAAAAATGTCCTAATCAAAGGTAGAATGGGACTGTAGTGACTATTAAGTACTTAGTCATCTGTGTATTTTGACTACAATTATTGGCAGCTATATTATACACTTTTATTATACAGATTGGTCCAAAAGGTGATCTCAAAACCTAAAATTTTGGTTCCACCTAAGGTTCTTCGAAAATACTCCATGTATGTTTTATTATTTTATGATCTAGAAAAAAAAAACGAAAAACAATACTTGTCATTTAAGTAAAGGAAATACTTGAGACAAAATTAAAATAAAATTGTAACCCAAAAAACATCCATGCGTTTTGAAATTTATGGTTTGTTTATTTTCTTTGATAGCTGTCGCCTTAAACTTATTTTACCACTAGCTGCGCCTCGCGGTTTCACCCGAGATACCCTCGATAAAACTAGCCTAAGATACTCCTTATAACATCAGCTATCTGCCAGTGAAAATCACGTCAAAATCTGTCCAGCCGTTTAGAGTCCAACACAATTGATTTATATTTATATATATATACTAGCTGCGCCCCGCGGTTTCACCTGCGTGGTGATGAAAAATTGTGATGATGATTATGATTAGTACTTTACGACCTATTCTCATCATCATCAGCCAGAAGACGTCCACTGCTAAACATAGGCCTCCCACTTTAGCCTTCACACTAAACGACAACCTGCCATCTGCATCCATTGGATGCCCGCTACTCTCACGATGTCGTCGGTCCATCTAGTGAGAGGCCTACCTACGCTGCGTCTTCCGGTTTGTGGTCTCCACTCAAAAACCTTTCTTCCCCATCTTTCTATTCTCATACCTACCAAATATACATAAAAATTGTTCAAGCCGTTTCGGAGGAGTGCGACCGTGACACGTGACTAACACCGTGAGACGAGATTTTTATATATATCTATATATATAAAAGAAATTCGTGTTAGTTACACTATTTATAACTCAAGAATGACTGAACCGATTTGGCTGAAAATTGGTGGGGAAGTAGCTTAAGTAGCTTGGAACCTGGAGACGGACATAGGATACTATTTAGTAGCGAGGCTGAAGGCCGAGCTTACACCCGTGCGAAGCCGGGGCGAGCGGCTAGTCCCACTAATATTATAAATGTGAAATTTTGGATGGATGGATGGATGTTTGTTACTCAATCACACAGAAACGGCTGGATGGATTTCGATGAAATTTGGAATATACATTGCTTTTGTCCTGGATTAACACATATGCTACTTTTCATCATCATCATCATCACCGATTTTCATCACCGCGCGGGTGAAACCGCGGGGCGCAGCTAGTAAATTATATAAATTGATAGAAGATACTTTATCACTACTGTGAGAGTATATGCTACTTGTAATGTTAAGTTTAAAAAAATCGAGACAGAACAATGAAACTTGGAATAATAACAGCGTAACTGTTATATCAATATGTCTGGCAGTTTTCCAATTACGAGTGCATTGACCGATATAATAATTTTATAACTGCAGATCCACTGCACCATTCTGATGAGTCAATCAGTACCTAAGTATTGGGTCATGGTGCTTGTACACGGCATGGGTAACATGCGTATGTTGGTTGAGGCACTTACACATCTGTATTGCGTTTTTAGGGTTCCGTACCCAAAGGGTAAAACGGGACCCTATTACTAAGACTCCGCTGTCACCAGGCTGTATCTCATAGACCGTGATAGAAGACAGTTGAAATTTTCAAAGATGATGTATTTCTGTTGCCGTTATAACAAAAAATTCTAAAAAACTGAATAAAATAAATATTTAAGGGGGCTCAACAAACGTGATTTTTTAACAACGTTTTTATGACAATGGTACGGAACCCTTCGTGCAGGAATCCGACTCGCACTTGGTCGTTTTTTATTATTAGAGATAGATTTGGCCTACTTTTGGAGACCTACTTGCCTGCTCAGATCAAATAAAATAGATTACAGCGTACTGCCAAGAACGATCATATAGAATCATACTTGGTACTGCCAAAGTGAAGTCAAAATCGCTGGAAGCGTTTTTGTTTCACTGTTTTTTTTTAATATTCTCTCTGATGTTCTCCGATTTTTCCGCCAATTATAAATTGATTTTGATGATTCGTTTTTTGTTTAGTAGGCTTCATACTTCACAGGTAGTCTCATATAAATTTCATCAAAATCGGTATACCTAGTAGTTTGGTTTTTAAATCAAAATAACTGAAAAAAATATGTCATCCAATACGTATGTAAACGAAATTGCGTATTTACTAATTTTATAGTCGGTTTTTTTAAATTTTGAAGTCGTTTTTTTAAAAGCAGCTAAATCCTTAGGTTTGCTGAGTTATAAGGTAAGGCAATGCCCCACAATGCCCCCCCCCCCTAGCTACAGCTCTGCACGCAGACATGATCGAACAACATCGCAAAGGTGTCAGGAAAGCAGTGGGTGAGACAAACACTGGACTGGAACTGTTAGTGCACCGTAAAGGAGACCTATCCTCAACAGTGGGTGGGAATTGGTTAAAACAAAATACGAGTATATCATGATAAACATATGTCAAGGTCATCTAAGTAAACATACATAAGAGTCATCATCATCAGCCAGAACACGTCCACTGCTGAACATAGGCATCCCCCTTTAACCTCTACACTGAGCGACATCCTGCCTTCTGCATCCTGGATACTCACAATGTCATCGGCCCATCTAGTGGGAGGCCTACTTACGCTGCGTCTTCCGGTTCGTGGTCTCCACTCAAGAACCTTTCTTCCCCATCGGTGATCAGTTCGTCGAGCGATGTGCTGACCACATAAGAGTGGTGTGTTGATATCCTTCCACTTCCACAGTGTAATGGTAATAATGACGTCCCCGTCTGGCACGGGCGATGCGGCGCTGCGAGAGTGGCTGCCGCGGCTGTGGCGCCGCATCGAGGATGCTCACTACAGCTACCTCGAGATGGATGACAGCCCCGAGAAACTGCAGCAGAAGAAGAAACTCGAAGGTATGTGGGACGCTATGCAGATGTAGTCACAGAACTAAGTCATTTCTAGCTCTAGTAAGAACACTGGAAAAAGTTGAAGGCTATAGGATAATAAATAGGCTGCGCACACGGGATACCTTAGTTTGCATGCACAACCTTTCCACCACGGACTGCAACCGTACCGCTTGTATAATCTGGACAATTCACGAAAGCGGGCGCTATAGTGAAATTAATGGTGGCGGCACGTCTTTGTAAATTGCCTAAACTATAGAACTTTTGACCGAACCTTTGCTACTAAAGTTGTTTTAGAAGTATTTATTGATAGATATTCTTTACAAAGGCCTTTGTAAATTGCCCAAACAATGGAACTTTCGACCGAACATTTGCTACTAAAGTTGTTTTAGTTAGAAGTATTTATTGATAGATACCTATGCTTTACAAAGTTACATCTATTTTCCAGATTACATTATGGAATACCTAACACGGGCGCCACATGAATGCAAATTTCGTCTCTCGGAAACTAACAAGGTGTTCCAACGAACTGTGAACGAACTGGCTGACTTTAATGCGTATAAGGCTGGGATAGGCTGGGCAGCCATCGCGCGGTATGCCGGGAATTTACTCACGCAGCCATGGAGGAAAGAGTATAAAGTAATACGGGTAAGTTACAATCACACGGTGTATAAAGTATCAGGCAGGTTGCTATTTCTAAAGTCCTGTACACACTTTTTTATTTTTTATGACAGTACTTATAGATCTACATTTGGCTACCATCTTCCCACCCAGGACAAACATTTGTGTGATGAACATTTGTGTTTGTTCTATGTCTGGGTGTTGATATCTATTTAAGTATGTATTTAAAAAAATATATGTACGTATATCAGTCTCTGGCAGCCATATTACAAGCTTTGCTTAGTTTGAGGTCAGATGACCGTGTGTGCGATAGCCGTATTCGTTATTTATTTATCATGTTGCCACTGCTGGGACTCAGGTCTGCTCTCAGATAGAGAGAGAGGATGGGCCCTAATCCAACGTCCTGGCCTAGTGCAAGTTGGTGAATGTCATATGTGTTTGAACTTTTAAGGTTCTTGGACATACCGGTTTCGTCACGATGTTTTCATACACCGTTGTTGAGCGATGCCATTGAATTTGCACATAATTTATTTAAATACTAAATAAGTCATTGGTGCAGGGCTGAGGGTCGAACCGGGTGCCGTTAGGTTTTTAAAGCACTCATGCTACCGCCCGGCCGCCATAGCTCCAAGCACCATTATATGCCACAATATTGACTCCCTACGATCATGTGTCTGGCTGGATTATTTATGATGCACAACGAAATCGCTTCAAGCCTGTTCCTCGGTCGTTCCGTCGGAATCCTTCCAGCGAATCGTCAGTGTGATATGGCTGCATACGTTTTGATTGGCCCGTTGGCCCAGTTGGTAGTGAACCTGCCTTCTGAGCTTGGGCGCGTGGGTTCGATTCCCACCTAGTAAAATAAAGTTTGTTAAAACTGTGATGTTAATGTTCTAGTTATACAGCGGGTTCTACAAGCACGAGGTGGAAGCGAACATCGTAGGTGCTGAGACGTTACTCCACACGATGGGCTACGTGCCGGCGGGTGCGGGCCGCCTGGCGCTCCTGCAGCCGCCCTGCCCCGACACCGTCGCCGCAGTCAGCAGAGACGCGCTCGTCGCACACTGCGAGGCCAGGGTAACACTATACATCATCATTATCAGCCTATCATGTTCCCACTGCTGGGACACAAGGCTTCTCTCAGAGAGAGAGAGAGGAAAAAGAGAGACAGAGAGAAGATGGACCTGGATCCACTATAAAAATGTTGTTATACTAAACACTGTTTAACTATCACGGTTGTTCAATAAAGTTAAATGATTATTTACGGGATATTTACCGTGGTAAGGTTGTGGAAGGAGCTCCCGATATTTCTTGTTGTTATACTTTCTTCATCGAGATACAAAACGTATAGAGTCACAGTCGTGCCAAAAAATGTCCGAACCAAAACTCACGCAATGCGTAGCGTGCGCCGACTTTCTGGTTAGTTGTTAGGCAACCGCGATCCGAGTATAACGCCGCCCTATGCCAGTGGTACGCTGCCATAGCGGACAAGAGACGTTGAACACTACACAATCGACATAACGTCTAAATTGAAGAAAATGTGGCATTGCGAACTATATAATTGATGTCTAGTTATGTACAGTGACGCTCGGACGTTTTTTGACTGTTTTCACTTAGAAATTGTGGCTCTATAAGTATTGGATCTCTATGACTTTCTTACACTAATAACACTAGAAATAAGCACATGTGTAAACTGACTTGCCTCATATGACTAACATGTTATATTGGTGAAATAACTGAATACTCGCGGTTTTATGCCCTTTAACACTTCCACCCTGTACCTTAGTTTCTTAGCTCTTGCGATTTACACCCTCAGACCGCCAGTTAAGGCAAGCCAAGCGTCGGGGTCTCATTTCATCATCATCAGCCAGAAGACGTCCTCTGCTGAACATAGGCCTCCCCCTTTAACCTCCACACTGAACGACATCCTGCCATCCGCATCCACTGGATGCCCGCGGCTCTCACAATGTCGTCGGTCCATCTAGTGGGAGGCCTACCTACGCTGCGCCTTCCGGTTCGCGGTCTCCACTCAAGAACCTTTCTTCCCCGTCGGTTATCAGTTCTTCGAGCGATGTGGCCTGCCCATTGCCACTTCAACTTGCAGATTTTAACAGCTATGTCGGTGACTCTGGTTCTTTGGCGAATATCTACGTTCCGAATTTTATCGCGCAAAGAAACTCCGAGCATAGCTCCCTCCATTGCCCGTTGTGTGACTCTGTGGGGTCACATTTAACCCGATGGAATCGGGGTAGACCACAGAAAATTAGTACGGCTGTCTAGGCATTTTTGTATGTAATTTGTTGTAGCCACTAAACTTGCACCCATAAAAAACCCATAGCAACTGTGACGCGGAGTTCGACGCGTTGACGCAAGTAAGAATGTTCAATCACATATCTGTCACAATACCTGGCGACAGGGTTTCCTTCTCATTTCTGTTCTATTTACTTCTCTTCTCTGTGGGGTAGCCAGTGTCGCCACAAAGCTGCCCCTGCGTTTACATATTCATTATTATTTTCGTCGTCCGTAGATAATGCTGCAAGTGTGGGAGACGATAGTAAGCAGTGGTGCCAACGTGTCGGTAACGTGGGCCGATATCTGTCGCGCGCGGGCCGCGAGACCCGAGCGGCCCGCGGCCACCGCCGCCAGGCTACTTGCGGCCCGTGACATGCCTTACATTGACACTGGTGAGATATTTCTTCATATTACGTAATGGTTCAATACTTTACATGATTTACTTATTTGTAAAGTAAGCTTGTAATTTGAAATTTGTTTAAGTTTGTGCTTAGTGCGTGTAGTGAAGCTAAGTATCTATACAAACATACTAGATTTTCTATACTTATTACCCGTGATGTATCATCATCATCATCCACCAGAAAACGTCCACTGCTGAACATAGGCCTCCCCCTTTAACCTCCACACTGAACGACATCCTGCCATCTGCATCCACTGAATGCTCGCGACTCTCACGATGTCTTCGGTCCACCCCTGATGTATATTTAAGAAAAAAAAAACATTTATAAATATCTGGGACATTATTGCACACATGATCATCTGACACCAAACTAAGCAAAGCTTGTAATATGGCTGCCAGAGACTGATATACATATATATATGTATATTTATATTTACTTTAATACAAACTTTTTGAGTAAAGCCATGAACATTACAAGAACATGCGTGCGTAATAGTTTGACGGTTTCAATATGAAATTCACGTAGTTTTCAATGCGTACATGTGTGCGTGTGTCCTTGTATTTATACATGGAATTCATGCAGTTTTGGAAGAGATTTTGACTTCACTTTGGCAGTACACCGTAATCCATCTGTATTTTTTATTTGATCTGAGAATATGGTAATAAACTTTACCATATTTTTCGCCCAAAAAATTATCTTTGCAGGTTCAGAAATATACTCGAATATACCGACGACGGTGACGGACACGCACTGCAGCCGGATCGAGTCCCGCTACCACAACCACCAAGCCATCCCTCCCAACCAAACGTACCACTACTGTCCGGAAGAGGCTGTTCGCGAACCAAATATCATCCCACAATACATGATGCCCCCAAACATGGCTCCACAGTACTTATACCACCCCGAGCCACAGTGCAGTAACATGCCGATGATGACGCAATATGTACCTTATTACTATCCAGTACAAGCTCCATACATGGTCCCGACGCCCGTATACCCCCCTATAAAACACGCAGCCACGGTCCCCGTTAACGGATACCCCCCTTACCGATACCCGGCAGTCCCTACCGCTCAGTTAATAGAACTAGAATCGTCATCCGTTTACGAAAATGAAATTGACGACAGGCATAAGAAGAACTCTCGGCGGAACAGCACTTCGAAATCCGGCTTCAGTGATGTCACTCTACCAAGTCTACCGCGCTCCGATACGCAACCAACTCTAAGCAAAGCTAGGGAAGACGGTATGGGGACATACGAAAGTTGGGACTACGTTTTTAGGAACTTATCGAGCAAGGACCAGGAAGAGGACAGTAGGAACAGATACTCACCGTCGTTAGATCGCGATTCTCGAACGCTCGATAGGATAGACAAAGCTCACAAGAGATACCAACCGACGACTCTCGATTTAGAGGACGGCTTACAAGCTTTAAGCCTCGACCATCGCGTGGAAGAATTGAAGAAGGATTTGAAGAAATCCAAACAAATGAAGAGGCTACAAGTAGACGAAAAGAGAACGAAACGGCAGATAGAACCCGTTGGGAATCCAAAGGCTGACGCGTTAATAACCCCAAAGGTAGCTCCAGACAAACAGAAATTACTGACTAAGAAGGAGATTAAAGATAGGAAAGATATAATAAAGCAGCAAAACTCTGTGAATGGCACTTCATCGACGGCTGAGATAAAGAAGGTGAAGAAACCCGCCAAGCTGGTCGCGGCAGAGATTGAGAAGTCAAGTCGACCGCCACCGATCGAGAACGGAACTTCAAACCCACCGCACAGCAATGCTAAAAGTAGTTCAGGTGAGTGTCTCTATTATATAAAATATCTGGGACATTTTTGCACACACGGTCTTCTGACCCCAAACTAAGCAAAGCTTGTAAAATGCTGTTAGAGACTGATATAATTTTATTAATTATTTGAAAATATACATATATATTTTCAAATACATACTTAAATAGATATTAACTCCCAGATATAGAACAAACACAAATATTCATCACATGCATATTCATCACATGCATATTCATCACATGCATATTCATCACATGCATGTTTGCCCTAGGTGGGAATCGAACCCACGCGGCCAAGTGCAGAAGGTAAGTTCACTATCAACTGAGCCGCTGGGGCAGTAAATTTTATTCTACAGTGTATTTCAATGGTACTAAAGTTTTCGTAAAAGCAAACACAAAGTTGTTAAAATCAGCATAGAACTGTAAAAAATGCAAGGAGCGCGAGAATAGTATATAATGTAATTAGTGAATAAAGGACGGATTTAAACCGATAGCCATTGATGAATCACGAGCAAGTGAAGGATCCTAACGACTGAATCACGACCTTATGATGATTGAATCACGAGCGTTATGCGAAACTACTATGATAACAAAATAAAACAAAAAGTATTACTAGTACTAGTGTAGTTTTAGCTTTGGCTGGTCAAAGATACGAGTATGTAAATAATTAAGTTAAGCCTTTTAATTAGCAATAGTAATAAAACGTGACTTTTTCTCCACAGCATCATCGGCGCAACCGAACTTCGACTTGAAAGCGCAACTAGTAGTATCTCTAGATGAGGCCGATGGACGTTCATCGACCCGCACCAACGGCGACCGACCGCACAGTCGCACCTCCAACCACGAACGATCATCGAACAAGTGGGAATGCGCCACTTGCACATACATCAATAAAAACAGCGTTTCCGCTTGTGAAATGTGCGGCAAATCGAAGAAGGGGCCGGAGATTCAACCCCTAACGTCGGGAGGAAGGGAATGCCCCGCGTGTACGCTCGTCAACCAACGAGAGGCGCGGGTTTGTGACGCTTGCGCCACTAGCTTGGACCACTGTCCGACTTATATTTAGGCAGGTTTAGCTTCTGTTGACTAACGCACTGGCTACGATTGGCGACTTGGAATCAGCCCCCCGAGTCTACTAAACCAATGGAAAGTTTTCCAAAAGGCAATAATAATAAAAAAACTAGTTCATTTAAATGCGATAGATGGCGTTGACTAGACATTGTTATCAAGTTTCGCAAAACCACAGACAAAGAAAGGTCAATAAAAAAAACTAGCTTGTTCTCATTGACAAACAATATTTGTCTGTCTGACACTGTCTGTCATGCTTGTTTTTGTTTTATTTTGTTTCGTAGTATAGTACTTTGTGGTTGTTTTTTGCTAACAAAGTATATGTTTTTCCACAACACGACACAAATTAGTAGGTACATAAGTGTGCCTTGCCTAGCCGTATTATAAAATATCTCCTCTTGTATTGAAGGTTTCATTGAACAAATGCGAAAAAAAACATATCTCGTTAGTGGCATCTTTCGATGTTTGCAGAACTAATTTTTTTTCAGCTGTCGGAAAATCGTCCTTTGTTTCTGAATTTTAATGAATTGCCTTAAAATTATCACTTTTGACAGTTGTGGTATGAAGTGTCAATGTGACAGTTTTGAGACAATTCATTATCAATTTAAAATCAATTGGTTTAGTAGAAGAGTATGGCAAATTGCAAAAGGTTGATCGATTTACTGATTTAACAGTACACTGAAACTGATCGTGGTGGTGGCAAAAGTACACTGAAACTGATCGTGGTGGTGGCACAAGCATTGAACTGTGAACTTGAAATATAATTACTTATGTTGTCCCGCGCTTGTTCAGGGCCCCGATTCTACTAACCCAATTGTTTTTAAATTGTTAATGAATTTTCTCAAAAATTGCCCTTTTGACACTTTTGGTATAGATAAAGTTTCAAAAGTGAAAAACAAAATTGTTTTAAAATTGTTAATGAAATTCCTCAAAAATTACCCTTTTGACACTTTTTGTATAGATAAAGGGTCAAAAGTCAAAAAATTGAGGCAATTCATTAACAATTGAAAAACAATTGGTTTAGTAGAATCGGGGCCCAGCAAGTTCGCCGCGTTCCGACTCAATGTCAACAGCTGAGAACCAACATGGAACAAATATTGATTGTGCCGGGTTTGTTTCATGTTGCTGGCGTGATTTAGAACACGCCCTTAAATCGATATTAAATAGTTGCCAGTACGGATAAAGCAAACGTTTGCCAGTGCATTAGTTAGACAATAGCGTTCTGACTTGCAGCTTAATAACGTTAACTGTCGCTCGCAATCGCGCCATCCCGCTCACGTACCCGGTGTGGGCAAAATGGCGCAAATGTGCTGATGCGATTGCGATTGACAGGTAAAGTAATCAGGCTGTTAGTTATTGCAATATTAATTCCGTGTACAGACCTAGCAAACGGGAACTCACGCGAATGCTTTGCCACTCGTTTCATTCCAATGAGCGTTGCTCAGGGCCGGTTTCAGTCAATATTCACAAGATTGCCTTGCTAACTCGGGTATTGTTTTCTTAACTGGTTGGCGAAAAAAAGAAGGGGGTTCACAATTAGTTTTATTTAATGATTGTTACCTCACAACTCCATTATTTATAAACTGATTTGGAAAATTATTTTAATTGAAATATAAATATTTCATTTTATACTTATTGGTCCCGTAGAAATTTCATCAAAATCGGTTCAGTAGTACGTAGTTCAGTAGTTCAGTAGTAGTACGACGTACAATTATACGTACATAATAATTATCAATATACAAAACCAACTTCATAAAAATGTCAGAACTGGACCAAATAGAAATGGGACCACTCAGGAAGCAACATTTTTCTAATAAAAAAGAATCATCAAAATCGGTTCACCCAGTCGAAAGTTCTGAGGGAACAAAAAAAAACAGTCGAATTGTGAACCTCCTCCTTTTTGGAAGTCGGTTAATAAAACAGATTACGTATGTCGCTTACTTGACAATGAGCGCAATGTCCAATCAATGCAGCAATGTTTCCAGCGTAATTACAGGTCACACAGAGATTTGACATCTTATATCTCGGGTGACGAGCGTAGTGCATTGCCATCCAGGGTTTTGATCTGTTGAAGTTCAAAATTCTGAGTGGCGTTGAGCTGTTATGGGCAAGCGTGAAGAGCCATCAGGCGAGCGACTTCGCTCGTCTCGTCACCCAGTATCATAAAAAAATAAAATACTGTCGAGCCCCTCTGAACTAGGGTTTTCAAATCGGCCCCGTTCAAAGCCGTCTACGAAACGATAGGCAAAGCATTCGGGTGCTCTTGCTTTCGCTAGGTCTATATAAGGTATTAGAGGTATTATTAAAGTACTCGAATTTGGGTACCGTACCTAAAGAGAGCTCCTACAAATAATATATTTTCACATGTTACATGTATCGCGAGGATAAATTGTTAGGATCTTATGAATAGGACTTTATCGGGTTGCCAAGTTATATCTAATCATTTAGTTTATAATTATGTTCTGGCAGCGTGTTCTTATTGCACAAGTGGATAATAATTATTAGGCTTGGGATTATCAGTATTTATTTATATAAAACGAACATGTAATTTCTATGAACGAAATGACATGGTGTAAAAAAAACAAGTGTTCTCGTAATTTTTTCGTTTGATTTTGAAAATCTGACTCAAAAAGTAGCACTGATTTAGGTGTTTTTTTTTTTTACTAAAAAATATGGGGTTGGCCCATAGTTATTTTTTGTGTATTAGAATGGTGCTTAGTGGTCTTTTAAATAGGCATTTTGCCATATAACTTCAATCCGCTGGGACCGAATTCGTTTCAGAGTTTTCTAAGTGGACGATGGTTCATTATGACCTGGGGCACAGAATACATAAAGTACAAGTACAGAAGATTCACTCCGCAAAAGCATTTAAATAAGTAGCGACTCTTACTACCACACAATAAAGTCCAATTCAGGACGTGCGAGCGCTAACTACCTACTGCTATATTAACCTAGAAGTTGCCTCTCTGTCTATCGCGTAACTCTTGTCGCGTTATCTCTGTCTATCGCGCGGCAAGTCCGACAAGTCGACTACTTGTAGCTTCATACCTTAAGTGCGAAGTGCGCCAGGCCTGCCTGGGGGTAGCTGGGTTATTTCTATGCTAGCCATTATGACATATAACAACACCATTACACTAAGTATTTAAATTTTATAACATTGTTTAAAAAAAACTAAATTGAACTTTGATGGTTTATTGCAAGGTTCCTCTTTGGTAGCTTGGCTAATCTCCAAAATTGTATTTATTAATGTTATGTTTCTTTCTTATCATAATTATAATTAGTCTTGCCTAATGGTCAAATTAACTTACGTTATAAACGGCTATTGTTTGAATTGAAATATTTATAACAATTTAACTAATGTTCGAAATATTAATCGTTTTACAATTATTTTTAAATTAACAAACAATGTGAGTAATGTGCGATACGGGCTTAAAGCACCGCTAACATTTTAGACGCGTACGCGTTCTACGCGAAAACACATTTGATTTTATTGCATTCTCGACCATATCTCAATACCTCTAAAGTTTTCGTAAAAGCAAACAATGTTACCATATGCTCAGTGGGCGAAGTACGAATTTTGCTATTTAAAATAAGCATTGAAATCCATACAAATATCAAATTCAAAATTAGTATGAAATTCGTTACGTATTTTACGTAGCGAATACTCGTACTTCGTCCACTGTAGTGTCAAGAGACGTAACATGCGAATGTCAAAATGATTTACGATCAAACAAATGACATCTCATGGGCTGTAGAAATAAAGACGAGAATAAAATAAACTCAGCTAGTAGATCGCACACATCTGCGTTTGTAAAGTGAACGGGACCTAAATGAACGTGAATGAGGGCGCTGAGAGCCTTGTTACTATGTTTGTCTCTTTTTTTACACTAAAGAGAAAATGAGATGACTGCTCTAGTTTTATTTTTGACATCGTTCATTAAAGCTGCCACACAAGCACAAGCTGTGCCACATTGTATAGACAAACCAGTAAATTTTGTCACAAGGAATTTCTTTATAATGGCGACATTTTTGTCAAGTGTCAAAATAGTTTTATTGAAGTGTTGTCATCTAAAGAACTTTGAATTTTCCCGCCGTTTTCTTGCGACATAATACGCTGGTTTTAATGTAGCTATAATTTTATTGTTTAAGTCAGGGTGAACATATGAAAACTTCATGACATGAACACAGGTTTTTCTCATTACATTTTGATCTTTACGGCCGTACTCATAAACGTTGCTTAAGTTAAGCAATACTTAAAATTGCTCTGTCTCGTAATCATGTCTGCCAATTTTCGTCAGCGAGAAGTTAACAGAGCAATTTTAAGTGTTGCTTAACTTAAGTAACGTTTATGTGTGCGACCGTAAATGACCCAATTATTCAAGAACACGCTTTGACTTTACATGTCGTATCTTGCAAGGCTTACAATGCTTCTAACCTATCTGGTCAGATGGCGAATAATGGAAAAATAAATTGTATACTTTTGATCAGAAAACAAGACGGTGGCTCGTCCACTCAAGTTCACAGATTACTTAGTGATAATAAATAGGGAAATACTAGCCTGCACAGATATCAAAGATACAAAGCGCCCATCAAATATCTGTCAGCAATTAAATTATAAAGGTAGATCAAAACGGATAGATAAGCTAGAAGACTAGAGAGAAGCGAAGCTGACCGTAGCTTGCCATTAGATGGTAGGTGAAGAAAAATCTTGCATTGCGGCATGGATAAGTATTCGCGGATTCGCTACTTGCAATCGTAGATGTTGAAGAAGCGATATGCGCATATTTGACATTGACTTCTGACAGTTGCGTGACATTGACATGTCGCTTTTTCCATTCGCTTATTGCAAATTCAAATTGCAAAGCGACGCCGATCTTTAGTCGATGATGACTATGGCAACTAGCCTAAAAGTGCTAACAGACGTGTGGATTTGGTCGTCGTCTGACCAACGGAAGAGAAAGAGAGGGAAGTATGTTATTCGCACTCTTTCTCTCCCGTTGGTTGGACGGCGGTCCGTCAACCAAATCCAACACGTCTGTTAGCTATTTAAGATTGGCGTGTAATATATTGCTCGATACAATCACAAAATTTAATCAAGATCGTAATTTATAGTGTTCATTTAATCGCCTTCAATGCTTTAACATTAGTCGATATTTAGATAAAAAGCTTTGAATTTTTTTATGTTTTACAATTCATTATTGATCTGTGTATATAATTGTTAGCGTTTTGTAAATATTAGATTTAAAAATATATTTATTTAGAAGACCGTTTTCTATTTATTATAGAAATAATGATTGAAAATCTTATGTTGTATATCATAATATCACACGAGGTGCATATGTTAAAGAAATAATAGGCTATCGGATTGATTTATTAAAAATAACAGGCTTAGTAAAATATAATTATATTTAATATGTATACTGAAGAAATTATTTGATTAGACTTATAAATAGAAGCGTTTAAAGTTTTTGGTTGAATTACGAAGCGATTGTTTGTCAGTTTCCAGCAAAGGAGTGTCAGTATCGAGTTTGTATGGTGTCAAGTGACGTCATTTGTAAGCATAGTGCGCTCTCTGTCTATCAAGACATTAAAATGCGTATAATATTTATCTCCCTTAATATTGAACACATTTAATTTTGTTTTTCGTGATTCACTCTATTTATGGTCAGCTTTTTATATGACAACAAAAAATAATCAGGCAATCATTCGGTAGCCTAATTTGTAATTGATACGGTTTCAAAGAGATATATACTTATGCACAATGTAATATATATATGGAAAAATTAGAAATCTAGTTTAGGTGATTAAAGCACTGAGGACGTGTATTTTTCTATACCTAAATAGGTCGATTTTCTCATGGAAGTAAAATGGACAACATTTATTCATTCAAACGAAACATTGTGCTTTTAATTGGGTTGCCTTTGGTTTATAAATCACGTTCGGAGTCAAGAGGACTCGCTGATTGAAACATGTATTAAATAAAGAGTATTGTTTTATGATGTTTTTGTTGTTATTTTTTCCATTTGACTGTGACTGGACCAATGACGATGTAACCACTCACAGCTCATCCTTTACCTCCCATGATGAAAAGGAACTGAATTTTAGAGCGGACCAATCCTAGGCGCGAATAGAATGAATGACTTGTATTCTCCAATCACAAGCGCCATACCGCCACGACCGCCGTGGCTTACATCGTGCACAAGCAAATTATGACTCATGCGCAATCAAGTGATTATTATTATCTTTGGACTGGACAGATTGTATAACTTTAAACATCGACTTTATTTTTGAGCCAAACAACCTTATTTCCATACATTTGTACGCCTCACTTGGCAAGGACATGAGTTATTTAATTTTGTACGACCTTGTATGTGTATACCAGGGCACCCAGAAAGGGTGTACTAACCCAAAAGGGCCCCGTTTTCATCATTATGAACAACTTTTACTACGGGACTAATACAGATATAGCAAGCAGATTTTTTTTCGCTTTTTTTGGAATTTTTCTATAGATTAGCTGGGTTTTTTTTCGGGATATCGACGCCGGTTCCATAGTTTAAGTTATTCATACTAATGAGTACCATAACCTTCTTTCAGCTTAGTACACCCTTTCTGCGTAACCCTGTATAATAATTTATTGAGTACCTATCTAATAAAACTAAAAGATCAGATTCAAGGTTGCATAAAATTAAACAAGTTTGTATAAATTAATTTATTAGAAACTCAACAAAAAAGTTCCAATACTACCTAAATCTGCGTGCTGAAACAAGAGTTTTGTGAAAGGAGTTGTATGACTAGTTTCGTCGTTTTTATTTAATTTGTGGGTAGTTGCAAAACACTAAATGGGTAAGTACCTACAAATTTACATTTTGTACATTGGGCTTCGTCTGCACTGTCTATTGTTTTAATTGCCTAACGGGCGAGAAGTGTGTGTTCTTCTACCCTCAATTATTACTGATTTTGTAAAAACGCTCGTTATGTCCCGATAGCCAAATAAAACATGTTCATATGTTGTATCATTCTCTAAACTAATCTGAAAAGACTAAAATTGTTGGCGTCTCTTTTACTTTGAATACGTTAGAAATGGATGACAACAATTTTAGAGCTGTCAAAGTTAGTTTAGAAAATAGTATAACATAATTGACGCCACTAAGAATCTATTTAGTTCTTTTGTTCAAGGTCTTAGTGATGGCCTTTTTGTGCTCCTCCATTGCCGTAGCTGCCTTGGTGGTTTTCGAAGTTCAAGTGCTCTCCGTGGCCGATTGTTTGTGAGCCATGGTTGCTGGGACCGCCGGTGCCGGTGTTGCCACTGCCGTATGCACTACCAGAAGAGGGTGCTCCTGTAAAATGTGAGTGCTCAGTTTAAATAATGTTACCTTCGAAAAATTATACATAGAAGTCACAACGCGACGAAAATTATAGTCAATAAACGTCCGCAGTTTCATATAAGTATAAACATAGCTGTACTATACAATTTATATAGAAACAAAAGTATTTTAGCAAAACCAACCGTATATTTATACATTTACGGCTCAGTTCTCTAATGTCTGTTAGATTTGCACAACATCGTCAAATCTCGTGAATCATCGTTGAGCAAGCGAGACGGCGATTATGTTTGAATCGCAAGTGGGAACTTCTCTCCCGAGAGACAATTTTCTCTTTCTCTCCCGTTGGACAGACGGTGGTTCGTCAGCCAAGTTGACGGCTCTTACGGTGTGTTACGGCTTGTGCAAGTATCGCGTGACTGGATCCAATCTGGCTGCGTATCGAGTCCAGCCAGATTGAGTATTGCCGCGATTAGCGCGTCATTATGGCATCTTTGTATTTTTTTGATCGAAGAGCGTAATAAGCTGTTGCCCGCAACTTTGTAGGTACGCGTAGACTTTCATATTTAAACTTTCAACCTTCATTTATCTCCCTTATTTCGGCCAATTCGCAAAATCCTTTCTTAGCGGTCTTCTACTCCCCAAAAGTAATCTAATTACCTGCCAAATTTCAGCTTTATAGGTTAAGTAGTTTTCGTGATGAGTTAGTGAATGAGTGGTATTTTGAATTTATATACCTACCTACTGGGTGACTGGTTAGACAGTGGAAACATTCAGGGATTTTATACTAATCATTATGAACAACTTTCACTATAGGACCAACCATGAAATCTCAGCAATTAAAAAAACAGCTGTTTCATACATTTCGTCGAGTGTCAATGACACAAAAAAATTTTTTTTATGGAAAAGCTGTTTTGGTCATCATGTTTGGTCCCTTAGTAAAATTTACCCAGTAAGTTCAATGCCAAAACGGTCTAGCTAAATTAGTTATCACGATAACAAATTATGCAGGTAATTTGTATTTGTTGGTAGGTACCGTCGTCGACAAAAATAGAGTATCTAGTATATATGGATCCTTGGTACCGTATAATTATTCATGCCTGTATATAGAGCGCTCAGAAAAACAGAACACTGAAAACAAGTGAAGTGTGCAAATGAGCCAAGTTTTTAAAATTCTGACACCTGCAGGAAATTGTATACCAAATTCTGAAAACCCATTCTTAGCAAGAGTGTTGCTAGGTTTTTAACCAAGTACCAAAAAAGGAGGAGGTTCTCAATTCGACTGTTTATTTTAAAATGTTTGTTACCTTAGAACTTTCGACTGGGTGAACCGATTTTGATGATTCTTTTTTTATTTGAAAGCTGGTGCCCGTGAGGTCCTAATTTAATTTGGTCCAGTTCTGACATTTGTATGAAATCAGTTTTTTATATTGATAATTATGATAGATTGGCTGGTAGCCGATAATATAACTGATAGAAGATAGATCTAATGTTTTCATTCAACTTTTAATAATGCCAAAAACCTTGGACCGAGCATTAGTGAACGTTTCTTGCCGATATCTGTTAAAAAGGTAAGGTATCGAGTTGTAAAGGTAAGGAACTACCACAAAAAATATCATTTTATATTGATGTTGGTAACAAAAAAGCGCGTTCACCTTTCACTTCCAAATCCATTTTGGGGTTGACTCGCTGTGAGATAAAAATAAAACTTCAGACAGATATTAAGTCCGGTTCACCCTCAGATCAGACCAAAAAGGGAGATACGAGTATGGTAAGGTGGCTTGGCTGGTGCGAACGCATCTAGCCTAGTAACTTTTTTGTCACGATTGGCCGCCCTTAATATCTGGCTGTCCTAGGCCTGGGCCTACTGGGGCTTAGGGCAAATTTGCCAATTATATAATTGCAATAAAATTGCAGACAGATTTTAAATTTAAAGTAGTCAATTTTGCTCTGCGCACGTGAGTATACCTACCTCAATAGAAAAATTAACTAAGCACTCATAACACCTCATAGCCCCTGTAGCTTTGCTATTAATAAATTTTTCATTTCATTTCACAATTTTCCATAAGATCAAAAAGTAGCAGTCTTTTTAATCTACCTTGTTTTGGAAAGTTTGCAAATAAATAGGTACCTTAAAGGTTTGAAGTAAAATGAGAACTAACCTCCAGGAGTAGCAGCTACAACAGCGACTAGAGCTAACGCGATGATCTGTAATAAAAAAGGCATAAGTAATACAAATAATTATAAATTTTGTTAAAACAAACTCGCACGTGTTACTGAGCCTATACCGAGAGAAGTTAGGCGCCCGCGGAAAATTACGTGAAGTCTCACGACTTCACGTAATTTTCCGTATCACTCAGACATAGATACGGTTTGCGGTCGAGTGTAACTTACATAATTATGTGTATAAAACCCATTTTATTCTCGACATAAATATCCGCTCTTATCCGCGCCTTAAATAAACGTCTCGGCAAAAATGTATTGTTTTTCGTGATACTGTGTGACGAGACGAGCGAAGTCGCTCGCCTGATGGCTCTTCACGCTTGCCCATAACAGCACAACGCCACTCAGAATTTTATGCACTCGATGTACAATCTACAATAATGATGTGCACTTGCAGACCATGAAATAAAAATATAATTATTAATATAAAAAAACCGACTTCATAAAATCTTCACAGACCACACGGGAAGTACCAGCTTTCAAGTAAAAAAAGAATCTTCAAAATCGGTTCACCTAGTCGAAAGTTCTAGTAACAAACAATTAAAAAAACCGAGATCATAAAAATTTCAGAACTGGACCAAATTGAAATGGGACCACACTGGAAGTACCAACATTAAAAAAAAGAACCATCAAAATCGGGCCACCTAGTCGAAAGCTCTCAGGTAACAACCATAAAAAAAAACTGTCGAATTGAGAAATTCCTTCTTTTTGGAAGTCGGTTAAAAAAAGAAAAGTAAGGTAGGTTAGGTCGTTTTAGCCATCTTTGTTTCCTCACGACGTTTTCCTATACCACCAGCTCAAGATTATTGCTGAGATTTAAGCCCACAGCTGCGGTGCTAATTACCGAGTTATCATTCTTATTCCAGAAGCAGCACTAATTCTCGAATTTTTCTTTGGTTAGGTTTGGATAAGTTATGTAAAAAGATTTACTCACCAGGTATTTAAACATATTTAATAAAACTATATTGATTTAACACTGTGCGATCCTTTAGAGTCTACCAACGAATTATGTGCCACAAGCAAATCCCCTTCTCTTTTATATTACTAGGACCTTAGAACGGGCCTGCACCGAACTCGATTTTGTTATTACCAATGTTTTACGTTGTAGTGTAATGAGAAACCAGGCGGTTGGGGAAACGTCTAGAGCTAGAGCAATGTGACTTCACACCTAGGTGAAGTGACCTAACCTAACCACTATGCCTACGTTTCGTCTAATTGTTGTATAATACCACTGGCTAAAACACGTTTTTTTATTATCTAAAATAAGCATATTAAAACCCAATTTACGTATTACTTTTACTAATGGGCGTAAAGTATTGGTAAAAAAATATATGCCTATGTACTTTTATAAACTTTTTTCAACATGTAATTGCTATTAACTAAACACATTACTTATAGCTAACCTACACTAAATACTTAAATAACTTAGCCTGGGTGTTATTTTTAACAAGATCAAAGCTCTAGACGACAAATTAAATAAATAAAATGTTCGGGACATTTTTGCACGCACGATCATCTGACCCCAAACTAAGCAAAGCTTATAATATGGCAGCCATGCAGAGACTGATATACATATCTACATTTTTTTATACATAACTAAATAGATATGAACACCCAGATATACAACAAACACAAATGTTCATCACATAAATGTTTGTCCTAGGTGGAAACTTGTAGCGAACTACCAACGTACCAAATTATTGTAGGTACGAATGATCGATACTCCCGATTTTTTTTTTCTCGTTAGTTGATATCTGGCTTACAAAATCTAAAAATAGGGGACCTATGGCATACTTAGTTGTTTTATAATTTTTTCAGTTTCGGAAATAATCTCTTGTATGATTAAATCATCTTCCATACAATATGCTTATGACGTATAACATATGCATATCAAAAAAATTATGTCGATTCAATGTCGATGTCAATGTCGTCGTCCAATCCAATTTCAATACCTAATGTATCTAGCCATTATACGAAAGAATGAATTAATCTTCATTGCAGCGACACAAATCACTAGCGTCGAGTTATGCAAATGTAAAAATTTATAATACAAAGATTCTCCTTCTGAACCGGTATTGTGGCAATGTCTTTAGAACCGTATAACAAACAATACAGAAGTTATAGTGATTAAAAAAAATTATAAAGTCTCGTTTATTTAACATGCCTTTTTAGTAGGCACGGGCCAAATCTTGCACTTGAATTTTAAAATAGTTGTCCTCAACGGATTGAGCTGATGTTATCCATACTTGTTTAGTTTATATGACAATACATGGTTAGCTAAGTGACGTTATTCTAAATTCAATATGGCGGACTCGCAAAGATGGTGGACCTTTTATTTTAATGCACCCCCATGATATTGGTGTCAAATAAGGGTTTTCTGAAAAGAATACGCAAAATAAAATGACGTTACACTAAATTTAATATGGGGAATGCCTAAATGCTTGTTTTTAAAAGGTTTTTTATTTATTAATAATTTTAACGTTTGTTTGGGATACAGAACTAGAGATTGACATTTTAACATATTTAAAAGTTAACTCAAGTTTAATCATGGGCGGAATAGCCAATCCTACTCTCCTAACTCTTCTCATTCAGATATTTTATAATTGTTAATTTAACTTTTTTTTGTGATATTATGTAAGGTGTCGTAGGAATCGTCTGAGGTGTACTTGAAGCTGTTGCTGGTCTTAATCTGAAACGCCATCACGATCAGATAAAAACTCGGACCAGACTCGGAATGGTACCTCCTTAGAGGTACACTTCTGTGCATCGCGGTTGATGGCAGTCGCGCGCGTCTGTCCTGTCGCGCATGTCTAACGCAAGTGGCTGATGCGATAATAATTGAACTATTTTTTATAATTATACTTGAACTATGAAAATATATGGCGCCGCTTCAGAGTATCGGCCGCGCACGTCTGTTACATAACTTGCTTGCGACCACATAGATCGTTGCATACAAAGAGAATATAAGTAAGAGTTGCATACGATAGACGCACGCGGCCGATGATTGACGTCGCCAATGTCGCCATACATTTTCGTAGTGCGTATATTGTCGCATCAGCCGCGCGGCTGCGATCGGCCGCGACTGGTTTGTAACCCGGCACCACATTATAGTGAGTCGTCACTCCTGCGATTAAGTTGAGAGGGTAGCGCAGGTTTTGGGCACTGTAGATTTATACCTAATCTGAAGCAGTAGTTCGGCTCGGACGTGTCCTTGACTTGAAAATTCAAGGCTACGGTTAATACTATCTGGTTTAAAAAAACAATCATCATTAAGTATACATTATATCTACTGTATTCTGGACATGCCTAATTGCCTACGTTACCTGCTTAATCGCGTCTCAGGCACAGACATTTAATATACAGAAAATGTCTGTGGTCTCAGGCGATGTAGCACCCGGTGAAAAAATATGACAATCTGTGACACAGACTTAGTAAAAACCTTTAACTCATTTTCTGACAGAATCTGGGTCTAGAAGTATGAAATGTTTCATAAGCGTTACGTAAGTGTTCATATATACTTATAAACGTGGGTATGCATCAAGATAGGATTTATGAAAATTAGTTAGATATAGCTATGTGTTTTTTTTTTTTTTTTTTTTTGATATTGACTTGTAATGTTGTTCTTTTGGCCTCTATAGATGGACCGGACTAGTTAGCGAACGCAGAGTGCGTTCGGCATAACTTGATGGTTTAAGTTTTTGGGCGACTAGCACAAGGGCACCTCGAAGGTACGAACCTCGGCTTGGGCCGTCGCCGGGGGTGGGAATCAGACTTGCCCAGGCACCCCAGAAGGGGTGTGCCCTGGAGCCCTAGCGGTTTGTTGAACTGAGTGATTATTTGGAGAGAATCTAACCGATCTTCTAACAGATCCCGAGGGTCTACGATCCCGCCGGCGGGATCGCTGTGTGTGTGTGTGCCTCTGGTAACCGACGCCTGTACCAAAAACTGAATATTTCCTATTGCTAGGAGCAGTCGGATCGGGCGACCCCAGCGCCGCCGCTGTGACGACGGCGATGGGGTCGTCCGGGTCGCCCAAGATGTCTCTAGGGCGTCTACGGAGAGGAGGAGGGTCTGTCACGTCTGTTGAGTAGTTGGAAGCTTTAACTACAAGAGGATTTGGGTGATGAGGCGCCGCGTCAAAGTAGCGGCGGGAGATAAACTTAATGTATTGAATCATAGATGGGAGTTCAACATCGCAGTGCAGATCGGCGTTTCGCATATACCAGCTAGCGCCGACCGCTCTGCGTATGAAGCGGTTTTGAATGACCTGGAGTTTGTCCAGATCGATGCGGGAGGCGTGGGCGAACGCCACAGAGGCGTAGGTCATGACGGGGTAGCTATGTGAGGTGGAAGGCCGTGCCTTACACGTACGAAGTTGCAGGCATTTATAACTAATCTGCAGATAAATTGGTCTCTTTTTAGGGTTCCTTAGTACTACAAGGAACCCTTATAAGTTGGTTCGTTCGTTCACGGTTGCCTGGAAGAGATCGCTTTAAGCGATAAGGCCGCCTGTTAAAAGCCTAGATAATTACTTTAGTTTATAATGTTATCTTTGTTTTTGTGGTTTTTAATAAAGAGTTATTGTATTGTATTCTGTCTGTCTGTCCGTCTGTCCTAATGTTATATGTAAAATTATGCTGTTTTGAGCAGCAAAAGCCAACGATCGAACTGTTTTGGAGTCCATAGGGAACTTAGATACACACTCACACACACAGACACGCATCGAATTTTTGTATAATATGTGGATACTTACTAAAATACTACCGACCTATTAACCTTCTATAACAGGTTTTCTTTTCAGGTATACCTAAGCCGAAACAGAAATATATTAAATTGTATGTAAGTACATACAATTTAATATATTCAATATATTCAATTTAATTTAATTATTCACCTATTTAAACTAAAAGTTTGTTTTGCTTGGTATTTTCAGGTGCCTAATTAATCAAACGAAGTTAATATAACACTTAAGCGGCAAGTAATAAAACAAGATCACCTTCAAGGCTCGGAAGCGTACAATTAAAGACATGTTTGTATAAATAAATTTATTGACAAAAAAAAACTAAAAGTTTGAGGCTAAAAATGGTTCCAATTAAGTATTTGAAAGCAGAAACTTTGTAAATATGAAATAATAGTTTTGTCGATGAAACTATTATTTCATTTTGTTGTAGTGCTACTTCGAAGTGCAAATGCACTTGGTAAATAGGTATCGAGTGGAATATTTTGTACATTTGATAGATAACTTCGTCTACACTCTCTAAAGTGTATCTCTTTTAGATTCACTACTTAATGATGACCGTATTGGCCGTGTTGTCCACCCTGGTTGCTACCGAATCCACTCTGGCCGCCGCCGTGTCCATGCTGGCCACCGAATCCACCTTGGTTGCCACCGAATCCACCTTGGTTGCCACCGAATCCACCCTGGCTGCCGAATCCACCATGGTCGTTACTGAATCCACCCTGACTGCCGCCGTGTCCGTGTTGGCTGCCACCAAATCCACCCTGGCTTCCGTGTCCACCCTGGCTGCCACCAAATCCACCCTGGCTGCCGTATCCTCCCTGGCTGCCACCGTATCCTGTTGAAATTCAAGTATCTACTTAGTTGTGTTAACGATCGAATGATATTCATTATTCGTGATTGTTTCCACGCACTCGCACTCAAGCCACGACGTGCGCATCCTCGCACACACGCACTTAGAATAAGTTATTCTAAGCGCACAC